>CM048828.1:0-1412558 GCA_026585945.1 Candidozyma vulturna
CTAAGAAAACCCAGACATCCCTAAGAAAACCCAGACATCCCTAAGAAAACCCAGACATCCCTAAGAAAACCCAGACATCCCTAAGAAAACCCAGACATCCCTAAGAAAACCCAGACATCCCTAAGAAAACCCAGACATCCCTAAGAAAACCCAGACATCCCTAAGAAAAAAACCCAGACATCCCTAAGTAAACCCAGACATCCCTAAGAAACCCAGACATCCCTAAGAAAAACCCAGACATCCCTAAGTAAAACCCAGACATCCCTAAGGAAAACCCAGACATCCCTAAGAAAAACCCAGACATCCCTAAGAAAACCCTAAGAAAACCCAGACATCCCTAAGAAAACCCAAGGCGGTGTTGCACAACCACTTTGATAGTGCACTGTCCCACGTCTTCACACTGTTTGACCCGGCTCCTGAGGCAGAACTGAACTACCGTTCAGAAATTGCCGACCATCGGACTCACCTACTCCGTCGTCTCGGATTCAAGTCAGCCAAACGGGTCAGAGAAGGGCTTCTCCGGCACCAAATTCACAAGAAAATCAAACGCGTCCTTCGCTCCCGGAGAAGAAAAGCACCCCTCTGGTCATCGGCCAGCCTGTGCAAAAGACAAAAACCGAACCGCGCCTCCTCTTAAGGCGTGGCCACATTTGCGGGACTTAGTTGATCTCGATAGGGACTTGGTTGACGCGTCTCATCGACCGTCTTCTCCAGGATTGGCTCCTATCATTAGTCCGTGGACGGTTGTCTTCCCCTCTCATATTGTACTAAAGTACAACGGAATCATGCGCATGCACATGCCTGTCATCTAAGCACATGCACATTGCAGAAAAAGGTTCACATGCGTCTTGCAGCATGCATACCCGAAAACCTGCGTCACAAGCCGTGAAACAATGGTTTTTTCCAAATTCGGCTTAATGACACGTCGAATAGGGGGATTTGAGGCTGCCTCAGCATTGCTATTTCCCCGAAACGGTAAAACCAGATTCCCGCGGAAAAGGTATAAATATTCCAGCGTGAGGCCGCCTCCCTCGAAGTTTCTTTCTTTCGTTCCCGCTCTAGTCCTGGTAACTTGTGAGCGTCGATTCAACCTACTGAAGAGATCTTTGTTGATCGAATAGTGGAATTTTTTGTCTGAGACCCTATCCACTAATAGGGGAATTATTCAAATTTAGAGTCTGTCTAGTACTGTCAATACATTCGTGTTTTACGTCACGTAAGCTTCGCTTCCGTGCCGTTCAGCCATCCCTAAGAAAACCCTATGAAAAAGAATTTTCTTTTCCAGTGTTGGACAAAGAAACTTGATTTGTTGCCTACTGAAGAGATCTTTGTTGATCGAATTCGGCGTTCACTGAAGACACCACCGAAGTAGGATAATCAGTCTTTTTTGCAGTCTTAATAAAAGAATCGTTGTTTGCCACTGCTCGCAAAGCTTCGCTTTGCTCGCGACATCCCTAAGGAAACCCGATGACATTTTGCTCATCGGTCAACGCAGCCAGTTAGATCGAATTGTTCTGCAACAACAGTTCTTGAATCTCCCTTTGACTGTTAATTGGCTGGAGCCGCTGACACAGAACGTTCCGTTTTTGGATCTTCTGCTCTCGCTCCGCGATCGCACCATCGTGTATGAGCTCTATCGCAAACCAATTAATACGTACCAATATCTTGAATGGGATAGTGGACATCCACTTGCAACCAAAAAAGGTTTCGTTATCGGTGAAATTGTTCGAATCTTCCGAAATTGTTCCGACCATGATACGGCGTTAAAGCATGTCGACTTTTTCAGATCAAAGATTCGTCTACGAGGCTATCCTCCGAAATTGACCGAAAAGTGGATTCAAGGTACGATACTTTCTATTCAGAACCAGCCATTGTCAGACACTAGGCGGTCTAAGGAAACCGCCCTATCCAGAAGGCTCAAAACGTTCTACCTTAAGGTCAAATACAACCCAGTTTGGGACGTACAAGGCGGTATACTTAAGCAACGAATGGAATTTATCCTACGAGAAGGGGTCTCGTCCAGATGGGGAAATACCCTCGGCACCTGAAGGTGCGCGTCCTTCTCTCCAAGGGACGTGTCAGGAATATTCTCGATTACACGAGTTCAAACCTGAAGCGGGTGCTAGACACACACCATACCAGTCCATGGTCCCAATTTTTCACTTCCTTTGACCCTGACCCACGCGAGGAAGCCCGGTACAAGGCCGGGCTCAATCGCAAACGAACTGAGCTAGTTCGTCGTCTCGGACAATACACTGCCAAAAGGGTTCAACAAGGGCGCCAACGGGCTTACAAAAGTAAGAGGGCATGTCATTCCGCCCGCTCCCGAAGGCGAATCAGAGCTTCGTCTGATCGACCATCTCGAGGCCTGAAGCGACCACGTCACGTATAACTCCATGACCTTCGGTCATGAAAGTTTCCATAATTTGCGAAATCAAACCAAAACAACACGTTTTGACAGAGGTTACAAAGTGTCATTTGTCGAAAACCAAGCGTGACACTAGGGTCTGTGCAAGCCACTTGTTTGATTTATGGAACGTATTCGTCCCCCATTGTATGCATTATGCACCTGCCACTCAATTGTGTGTCGCTTATGTCTGATCAGCGCCGCACCATGTGCCTTAGATGCCCTGCGGGCAGCTGCGGCCTCTGCATCTTGTGGCTAGCGAAAAAAGTTTTTCCGTCTTACCCATCGCTTGACACATGCATTTGGTACTCAAGCGCTTCTTGTTTGGACTCATCAAATTGCTTTTACCCCTCAGAAAATAAATCCGGAAGCGGAAAACTAGCCATCCCCTCAGTAATTAAAATTTCCCGTCTCTATTCATATATATTTACATAATCATTATATATCTCTAGGCCTTGATTGGAGCAGGCTTGCGGGCCCTTTCAGCCTCCTCGTCGAACTTCTCCTTACCGTCCGCATGAGGATACGTGTTGTAGCCCCAGTTGTCGTGGCCGTAGAAGGTGTCTCTATCATAAGGTGTCAATTCCTTGCCGTCGTGGAGTCTGGCCACAAGATCAGGGTTCGAAATAAAGTATCTGGAGAAACCAATCAAGGTACGTCCATCATCAATATCCTCCAAAAGCTGCTTAAACTCTGGAGCATCATAGGTGTAATTACCGGCTCTGAGAAGAACTCCCTTCCAGATGAGCTTGATAAAACCGTTGTCTCCAACGATATCCTCGGGATTGACATCAATCATTCCGACAAATCTGGGCTCTACAATGGAGACATAAGCAAGCTCCTTGCCAGCATCTGCTCTCTGCTGCAATTGACCCAACAAGTAAGCGTAGGTCGCAATTGGATGTGCTTCCTTGTCCTCGTCACTTTTCATACCCAAGAACTTAGCCCATGGGGAGATCCTAATGGCCAACCTGTCGGCACCAATTTCCTCCGAAATACGGTCCACAAGCGACAAGGCAAACCTGGCTCTATTCTCGATGGAACCACCGTACTTGTCGGTTCTCTGGTTGGAAGAGGCTTCGAGGAACTGGTTGATAAGGTAGCCGTGAGCTCCGTGAAGCTCCACATAGTCGAAACCAGCGTCGACTGATCTCTTGGCGGTCTTGACGTACTCCTCAATCAAATCATCAACTTCCTCCGTAGTATAAGGCTCCAATTCAATGCCAGCTTCTTTGGCGGCCTTTTCAGCATCAGCATCCTGGTAAATCGCAGAAGGAGCTTTGTACTTTTGCCCCTCCTTCTTACCCTGAGCAGGGTCTCCAGCACGACCCAAGCCCCAGAGCTGAATGGAGGAATACGACTTGTTTTCGTGGATCTTGTCGTTGATCTTCTTCCAACCCCTAACGTGGTCTTCATTGAAGATACCAGGAACATTAGGGTAGGTGCCTGTCTTGGTAGTTGGCACGGTGCCTTCGGTGATTATCAAAGTACCAGGGAACTTGGTTCTGTCATCGTAGTACTCTAATTGAAGATCAGAAGGGCTCTTGTCTTCCAAAGCTCTGTATCTAGTAGAGGGAGCGAATACAACTCTGTTGGAGAACTCGTTTCTGCCGACCTTGATGGGTTCGAAAAGCTTAGTGTCTTTCAATGGTTTAGAAGTTTTTGGGGTAACCATTTTTGATGATGTGGGAGCCAATGGGCAGAAATGCCATGCCTTTATACTTCGGAAGATCTATTATCCGCATGTCAGGGCAGGCGACCGCTGCGCGTCCTAACACTGCACTGCGGAGCTGCTGCAAGATTTGTCATCATACAGCCGGACGTTTCCTACTTCAAGGTGAGCCAGAGCGTGGGCAACAGTAAGCGGGTAGAATAGGCAGTTCTTTTTTCCCGCCTTATTCATCCACTCTCCGAAATCATTTGATTTCTCGAATAATTCGCCATAAGTCTCAATATCCTCGCCTCACCAATCATCGGATTTATGCCGGAAACGGTAACTGTTGCAACTTTGTAGAATGCGTTTTGTGTTGATGTTTTGTATTATTAATCCAGCGTCGCATCGCGGAGGAGATCCAGTTTAGGGTGATTTCCGTGCACTAATGGCGGAGCTTTAGTGGGTGAGAGTAATACGAGGGTGTTTAGGATTCTGAAGACCCCTTGATGGAACTTCACGTAGCTCTTGCATGAATTTGATTTAGGAACTCAGGTATGGAACTTTGAAGTAATGAAGACTTGATTTAATCGCGTGTCTACGTTGAACTAATTGAGAATCATCAAACACGCCCAAAGAAGCTCTTCTTCATTGTTCAAGTGCCGATTGATTTTACTTATTCCATAGCTCATATTTACCTCAATACTACTTCCTCGCGTTTCAATCAAAGCTTTCCCTCAACCTTGTAAATCTGCTCAACGCTGTCAGCAATGGTTTGCTCTACAGGCATCAAGGAGAACCCCAAGATCTTCCTCGTCTTTTCGTTGACAAGGATGGATCTTTTTCCAACATCTTCCTTCTGCGAGCCTGGCTTCCCCACTGGAATATTCTTCGACTGTTCAGGGAACTTTTTGTGCAACACATCTAAGATGTCCTGTTGCGTGAAATGACTTGTGGTCATGAACAAACGCTGGCCCTTGGCTTCTTCCTTTTCAAAGCCAACAATGTGGGCTTTGGCGACATCGCGAACATCCACAGCATAGTGGTTCACAGGAGGAGCCTCGTCATTGGGGCTCTGGACCTTCAAAACAGCATTAATGGCCTCGGCAGAGACATTTAACTTCTCAGTATTGAAGTTGTCTGTGGGCTGAGGGCCAAGCACGTAGACAGGGTTAACTGTGGAAAGAGAAAATTGAGGTTTGTGCTCCCCCATAAACTCCCAGGCAGCCTTTTCAGCCAAAACCTTGGAGCCCCAGTAGCCGTGAACTGGGTCCTCAAGAGCTTTCGCCCATGTCATGTCACTCCATGAACTTTCATCCCACACTTTGCCAGCCTGTTTGTCCATTTCGTACGAGGCAATTGCACCATATGACGATGTGATAACTACACTCTTGATGTTAGGGCCGTAATCCTTAATCGATTGCAAAGCTGATATGGTGCCCTTGATGGCAGGTTGAAGCAATTGCTTTTCAATATCCGTGACGTCGAAGAAGAAAGGCGAGGCGGTGTGCAAGAAAACGGTGGCCTCGGGGTGTTTTTTGACAAAGTCGTCAAAAGCTCCGTCCTCAGAGAGTTCCTTCACTATCTCGTAGGTAAACATTTCTGGATTCCCGCACGCTCTCTTGACGTATTCTCCCTTCTCGGCACTCCTGACAGAACCCACCACGGTGTACCCATTCTTGATAAGCTCTTGAACAGTGTGCAAGGCGATGAAGCCAGATGCACCAGAAAGTAAAACTGTAGTCATTGTAGTTAATTGAAGATTTCTGGGTTTGGCTCTTTGGGAAATGTAGGTTATTATACCAAGAGCTATGGTTACAGGTGAGCAATCAGCGGCTTCTTGATACTTGCTGACTGCGCTCGGAGATTGTCTGCATGGGGAAAATGTCCGCCAGGGCATAATGCATCTTTGACACCGGTGGCCGAGTGCGAATTGTTCCGAGAATAATTGTCTCTTTTTCTACATTTCTGTCTGCAAAATGCAATGTGATTAATAAACGATTCATTTTCTTGATTTGTATCACTAAGCCAGGGACCTGACCTAGGAAGTCGCTCCGCCATCCGACGTGCATATCCATGGGTAACATTCCGTTGCACGAAGAAAGTTCATTGTTGTCTTACTAGAGCTCCACAGATCTAATTGTGCATCATCATGATTAATCAATAGGAAACTCAATTTATTGATATCAAAGTTTTGGTGCGTTCGATTTGATATGTTCCTTCAAGCTTCTACATAGGCTGCGTCGTTTGTGTGAGCACTGTGTATCACAGTTTGCTGCGTACTAGACTTTTGCTTCCCATAAACAAATGAAGTAAATGGAAATCCGAAGTTGTCATTCTTGTGCCCTGCTGACCATTTGCTCGATCTGTGAATCAGCCTTCAATCTTTGTTTGCTCTCATCATCCCCGTTCGCTATAATTTTAGAAATATGGTTTGAAAGCTATCACAAAAATAAACGGTAACTCTTCGGCACCAAGTAACCTAGATCAGATATTTGGTGGGTTTTTTTCAGAAGTGGTATTTCTATCACTTTCCCAAATTTGCGCGGCATATACAGATTGAGCTCTCGCATTTGCGTTCTTACAAAAAAAGAGAAGTTTCAAAAACGAAAGATAAAAGACTTCGATAGGTTCAGAAATACAAATGATGATATTGTAGAATTTTGTCAACGGTTTTAAGTACAGCAAGCCACAATTCCATACAGTTGACTCGTCAGATCTTTGATGGCGGAACCTCCATCAAGCCTAGCAAATTAGTTCTCTGAGCCAGTTTCCCACGCCCTATGAGTCTACAAGGTTATACTGTTTGGAATTTATTATTTGAAAATGGTGCACATGAATGGCACAGCACCACGACCAGCGTGCTTGTTCAAGGTGTTGTCCTTAGGAGCGTTGTACTTGTTTGTGTTGTCTGGGCAGCCATGTTTATTGTTGAGAAGGTATTAAAGTTGAGGATATTAGCCTCATTAGAATACGCTAAGACCTCTAGTAAATTATAATATTCTTGTTTCATCAATCTTCCCTTTCTAGGCCGTCAATGATTCGATGTTTCACGACATTTTCTATTTTGGTGCGGCAAAAAGCTGCAGATCACTTTGAAGGATACGAGGAGGTGAACTTATGTTGTAATTGTAAATTAAACCATTCCTCTTGGAAAAACGACTACCTAAACTCAAATACCCTGAGATTACCACTGGAAGCCGAGTTGATGAACGAGCATGAAATTTCCAGTACAATTACCATGATCCTTTGCCATCATAATGAAAGTCGAAATGCCACATTCGTAATTCTACAATCATCGTGCAGCTGGGACCCCTCTGTCTTGAATAAACAATCGCTCAACCTGCAAGTAAAGGACTCACAATGGACAGTTAAACGCAATTTAGGTTCAGATCAATTCCTAAGCCTGAAACTGCAATATACAAGGAATGACGTACCCTGTTCAAAACAGAATCATGTTCGTGGTAACACTGAAATGTTCAACTTCAACCTCTCCACATGACTCAAAGCATAACCGCTACACTGGCGAATTCACGCAAATGACCAATCCGCCACCCTCCCTCAAAATGACTCAAGGGCGAAACCACCAAACGCAATTCTGCAGACATTATATGCTTCTTTACAGCAAGGGTCAAGATACTAGCATCTCATAGGCTTACCGATTTGACGAGTCCCATTCCATGCGTAATAAATATTTAGCCGCTCGGAGATATGTATATGCAATACTATTTTAGAGTTTCTCCGGAGCACATGGCAACTGCGCGGCCGCTCGAACATATTCTACACACGATATGCCGTTTTCGGTGTTTCTCCGATCCGTTGACGCATCCCGCTGGAAGCATCTGCCAATCCACAAAAGCCAAATCATGTTCAAAAACGGCCGGAAGCTATCCCATGCCGCCTTCCGTGCCTAAATTAATTGCTGCCTTGACTTGGCCGAAATATCAAGCCCTTCTCAAAAGAAACCTGCAGTTCCCTCCGTGTTTGTGATACTTGCTCTGAGTCTAGGTGCGAGTATGACTAGGGGCTCAGCAAGTGCTCTGGGGTATATAAGCCATGACATTTCCCCCCGACCTCAATTCCATCCATCAATCTAAATCACTATGCCAGAGAACAAAAAAACAGTCAGCATTCCTAACATTGCCTGGGAAACATCCGCAGATATCTACTATCCTCCATCCTTCGATGAAAACAAGAAGTACGCTGCCGTCGTAAGTGCCCACCCAATTGGCTCTTGCAAAGAACAGACTTCTGGTAACGTCTACGGTACAGCTTTGGCTGACGAGGGTTTTGTCGTTGTTGCCTTTGATGCCTCTTTCCAGGGTGCTTCAGGAGGAAAACCTCGTTTTGTCGAGGACCCGGCTTTCCGTGTTTCGGACTTTCGTTTTGTGGTCGATTACATCCAGACTCTTCCCTACGTTGATCCTGAACGCATTGGTGTTCTTGGAATCTGCGGTGGCGGTGGTTATGCTCTCAATGCCATTATGACCGACTATCGTTTTAAAGCTTGCGTGGGTATCACTCCAGTGAACTTTGGACGTTTGGCTCGCGAAGGCTTTGCACAGTTTGACCCTGTGGGAACACTCGAAATGATTGGTCAGCAACGTACTGCTGAGGCCCAAGGCGCCGAACGCAATGTTATCCATTACCTTCCACCTAATGCTGAAGCGGCTGAAAAAATAACCGGTGATGTCGACGTTCCCGAGGCTTTCGACTACTACAAGACCGATCGTGGTCAAAAGCCCAACGGAGCTGCCAGCGGCCTTTTCTCGTTCAACAGTGCCGCAGCCGGGTGGGACGCATTTGGCTTCGCCGAAGTCATTATGACAAAGCCATTTTTGGTGGTTGTCGGAGATAAACCCGGTAGTTTCGGTGCTTATCGTGATGCCAACGAGATTTACGGTCGCGCCGCATCCAAAGATAAGCACATTGTCGTTCTTCCCAACACCACTCACTATGAGCTTTACGATCAGCCTAGTGCCGTGAAGCCTGCTCTTGAGAAGGTTATTCCTTTCCTCAAGGAGCACCTCAAGGCATAAGCTGGGAAGAGGTCCACTTGAGACTTCTGTCGTATATAGTTGCTGAGTCTGTAAATAATATATCTTGACATTGAAAGTATTTCCTTTAAACCTCTGCTTCAAGTTTCAACCAATCTACAGCTCCAAGTCACTAACAATCAGTAGTTTATCGCTCTATTAGCCCTGACGGTCTCAATTATATCAATGGTCGAATCTAAAGTCGAGACGCTTGTTACCTTCATCGGTCGTAGTTTTGATGTACTCTTCCTGCTCCTCGGCAGTCATGGCGTTCCAGATCTTGTCCCTCTGCTTGTTTCTAAAAACGTAGTAGAACTTGACCAAAAGGAGCAATGGAATCAATGCAACAGCAATGATGAAAAGCTGCATGTTACCTCTGCGGTACCTTGGCTTATCGTCTTCTCTGTAAATGTTGGCAGCACCAATGGCTCCAATTTGCACCGTCATGTTATACAAAGCCGAGCAGACGGACCTTGAACGTATGGAGTTGGAGTTTCTGGAAACCCACGAAACACAGATAGCGTGGATGTATGGACCAGACAAAACCATCGTAACCAAAAACCAAGTCACCCATGCGTTTTCTCCACTGCCTGGCCACCATCTGATAGCAGCCAAAAATGGCACAACCATGATTGGGTAAGCCAAACACGTCAAAGCACGTTCGTTGATTCTCTCCGAAAACCAAGTAATTAAAAGCAAGGTAATGATATGAAGGACAGCAGATGGAATTGTAAGCAAGTTAGTGTCGAATCGACTGAAACCCAACGATCTCATGGAAAGCGTCATATAAGGCAGAATTGTGCTGTTGGGAATGTATGCAATGAAACCGATTGCAAAAACAGGCCACAAGTCGTAATCCCAGGCGGATTTGGCAATCATTTTCAAAGTCAAGCCTTGTCTGTTATGCATGTCTCCCTTTGAAGGGTCATCTCTCAACACTCTGTTGACGACAATCTTCTCCTGTCTGTCGGTAAACCAACCCTTTGGATGAAGCCAGTTCTTTGTCTGCACAGCAGAAGGAACCATAAGGTAGAATGCAAGAAGTCCAATGAGGAGAGTGAAAAGACCCTCGATGATGAAAAGCCATCTCCAGCCTGCCAAACCTCCAATACCTCTCATACGCAAAATACCGAAAGCCAAAAGGGAAGTGAAAATCTGACAAAGCGAAAGGGAAGTCCAGAACCACGACAAACGAAGAGGCAACTCCTTGGACTTGTAGAAGTACGAAAGCCACAAAACCAAGTCGGCAATGAAACCACCCTCAATGGCACCGATAAGTGCTCTACAAACAAAAAACCCAACCCTGTTTTGCATTGCACCCTGGCAAACAGCCACAATGGACCAGGAACACATCTGCAAAGGAATAAAAATATCTGGTCCGAGCTTCTTGGAAATCACTTGAGAAGGCAATTCAGCCAACAAGAAAGCCACAAGGAAGATCGTGTTACCTGTGTTATAGTCATTGGTGTTCATTCCTAGATCAGGCAACAAGTCGTCAACCACAGCCTGGGCCAAATTACCTCTGTCCACTTGCAAGGCAATAAACATCACACAAGCACTGAGAGCCACTCTGAAATCCAACTTTCTGATCACCTTTTTCTCCTCCTCAGGCAGCCATTCGAAGTCAGGATCAAAGGCCAGGCGACACTCGTACTGACTCTTCTCGTACAAGTCATGGTAGTACTGAGCGACCGCTGGGTCCTTGAACGGGTTTGAAAGAAGGGAATCGGCCTGCGATTCGTTATCAATCAGGACCACCTGAACAACATCCTCCAACTTCTCCTCAAGCTTGGCTGAGGCGGTGTTCTCCTGACCAGTCCTCTTCTTAATAGCGACACCCATAGCAGAATACAGTGGTTGATTTTCAGAACGGTTCCGAGAGGACTGGGCGGAAGATCTGTACTTATACAATAGCGGTTGTGAGGACATGCACGGTAATCAAAAGAAGTCGACAAGAAGCTTCCTTGGCGAAACTGACCGTTGTAGATATCCGGCTGGCCCGCCCTGGCTTCAATTACGTGAAATCCAGTATACTTACGCAACCACGGATGCAAAGTAGACGCATAAGCGGTTAAGGAGGTGGCTCCACAGTTGGTTGAAAAATCAGGAAAATTCGCTTCATTGCGTACATTTCCACTATCAATGAGTGTCAGAGGCAGCCATAATTCTTGTCCTTCTATACTGACGGCCTTGACGTATTCGCAATTTCTGGGCCACAGTTCTCAATAATTTCAGGCTCGCTGGGGTGGATACCAGTGTAGATTGTGGCAAAATGCTACAAGGTGCTAGAATAAAAAAAACAGCCAAACAAGAAGAATCTTCATGTAAACGTGTTTTGGTTCTTCGACTCTTGCATCACATTGGACTTTTGTTTGAGAGCCCCACAAAGTGGCTCAAGATCCACAATTGCGTATATGCCGGACAAACATACTTGGAGGTCCAGTTACTGAATGCTAGGCTGATGAAAGTCCGTTTGGGATTCATGCGTATCTTTATTCAACGCCAAGAAAGGGCAGTCTGTGACTTGCGGTTCGGAACCCCCGCCTTTGATAGCGTCATTCTCGCGATACAAGGTGAACCTTCACTTGTCGCTCATTTTACGATATAATTCGTCCGACTGCAGTGATTCAGAGTCATGAGCGGCATCAGATCACGATAAGCCGGATAGGTAGTACAAAGCTGTACGTGCATGATTATGTAAGTTTAATGCGTTGGCTACTGGGATTTAATTTACTTAGGCTACTGGTATCTAAAAGCCGACACAAATAAAGAATCACATTCCTTTTCATTGTGTTTTTCTTCACCACGATACACAGTTTTTGATAAGGCGTACAGACACATGATTGTGCAATGTGTGGATATGTTCGCGTATATTGCTGTATGTCGCTTAATGAGAAACAATTGATGGTGGACTCACAGGTAGCATTGAGCAGAGGATCTTGGGTTTTGTAGGATTTACTGAAATATCCATCATTGTTGGCTTTCAATGAATGCAATTATCCATACTGCCGAGCTCACACAATTCAAATTTATTTTTTTGACAAACCCACTTGAAGGTTAATCACAAAAGCTAAGATATGAAGAAAAAGAAAGGAAAATCCGCCGCCTGAAAATTAAAATTTTCACGGATTTAGTAATCAGTAGTGATATAAGGTCGCAAGTACAATTTGGCGAAGTCTCTATCCTCGTATCGATATGACTAGCGCCTCGACCCAATCAGGACATATGCATTAATATCTAATTCGAGAATGGGGACACCGAGAACGATTGTTCCCTTTCTCCTATACTTTCAAATCTTGCTTTCAATAGTTTCAATCGCTACTTATTGGCAGAATGATGGACTAGTAGTTATGCTGTCCACCTTTGCGTCCAGAAGCAAAAGCTGGAGCAATTAACGAGAAATTGTAGAGATTTTCTGATATAGACTACTCATTCCTTGCTAATCACTGTACGAATGAAGGTCTTGGTGTAACGGACGTGCCACTGGTCTTAGTCAACTTTACGGAAATTATCATTTCTACTGAGGTAATTACGTTCAGGCCGTACCAGATCTTTGACCCTTGTAACAACGTAAACTACTATAATATTTTCTCGATGATTCATCTAAAATGTGTAGTCTACATGATGTTATCATATAATGCTACATTTCATGCTGCTCTTCCAGGCTTCACTTCAATGTGTTCCCGTACACTTGCAAAAAGAAACATCCGACATTGAGCTTTTCAGGACTATCTATGATGAATTTCTTCAGTGCAAAAGTTACTGTGCTGCTTGCGATCGTAGCCAATCGCAGGACCTATGTGCTTCACCTATATTCGAGTTTCCTGGTACGGCTTGAGCTGTGTGTTAGGACGCGCAGCGTGCATTATAAGTAACTAGTAGCTAATTCCCTGAAGAACCATTTCTTCCTAGGGAATAAGGGCATATTTATATACTTCCTTGAGTCAGAAATTAACGGGGTTTAACTCAGGGGTATTTTCCATCTTAGGGAAATAACCGTATTTGGAATATAGCTGACAAATGGAAAGCGTTCTAGCTTTCCCTTTCGTGAGCTAGTCCCAGGTGCCTAGTCCTGACACTGTGCATGAATTGTCGCCTAACCGAAATGCTTTGCCGAAAATCGTCGAAATCGCCAAGCTATCGAGAAACATTTCAACAAAAATCAGCAAAGTTGAATTGCATTTTCGATTCAATTTTCTGAGATAAGTGATTTCGCCAAGTGTGCTACTGCTGTCCTGGCTTGTTTCGTTAATGCGGGCTGTTGAAAATCTCAGCAGATGCACCAGAGCACTGGGGTTGGTGTATTTTGTGGAACGGCTCAAATCGGCGGCCTAAGCTTGTGTTCACCTGTCAGATATCATTTGTGATTCCAAGCTTAATTTGTCCCGTTAAAAGCTGTAAATCGTTTGTAGCCTCTTTTAAAACACACTTACTGCCTTCAATCTGATAACACCCCACCGAGCGGCTGAAGACGTACGCCAATCATACACGCAGGCCACATCCTCGGAGTAGATGAGGCCTAAACAACAGCTCGCATCTTCTCAACTCTTTCTCGTTCATCTAGATCAATTGAAATCCTCATTATACTCCTTTTCATTATGAAGGTTTCGGTGGTCTTCTGTGCGGCTTTGGCTATGGCCAACATAAGCTACCACGACTTTTTGGAGGGTGTTTCCCGAGTCGGAATTGGTTCTAGCAACACCGAAGGAGAGTACAAATTCGATATGGCAGACGTGGCCAAATTAGTCGAAGACGACGGGTGTGTCTTGGATGAAACTCAGGAAAAGTTCAAATCCTTGCCACCTCTTGATATTCACAGTTTCGACAACTACCAGGCATTGGAGCAGTTTGGTACTGTTGCAGTGGCGGCATTCCACGACAGATTGTATGGAGACTTTTTCTACGCCTGGGAAGCCATCAACCATAACGGTTGCGTTGATGAGTTGAACGATTTGAGCACTGGTGAGTTGTACCATGAGTTACAACAATGGCTTCTGGTGGATCCAGATTTTGTTCAACAGCTTGCAAACACCCTGTCTGTTGAAGGCGTGAGAAATTTGTATGATAGCGTCTTGAATTGGACAGAGCAGCCAAGTTGGCAAGATCGGTTGCTGAACCTCTGGAATGGTCAACTTGTGTGGTCGTGAATACCATGATCTTCTATTTCTACTATTTCGACCTAGGTAGGCCGATCTTCATCTCAAACTTCAAGCCTTTTTGTAACTTTACAATTGAGAATATGAATATAAAATTTATTTAAAAAAAAGTCTTTCGTCGAGGGACAGGTGTACCTGCGTTTGCAACTTAGAACACCCAGCCAAAAATCTTCTCATAAAGCCACTTCAAATTGATAGGATTGCCTGCAGCCTTTCTGGCAGCTTTATCCTCTTCATCCTGTACCAAGAACTTCTCTTCCTGGATATCGAAGGCCTCTTTGAAAGAAGTAAGGTCAATCTCGCTGGCACGAACGAACCTTGTCTTGTGCCAGAACTTCCAGCCTAGGAACAAGGCGATAAAGACAGGAAGCATGATGTAACCGGTGACGAACGTCTCATAGTCGAAGGGGCTTCCGAGGAACACTGTGAAGTTTTTTGCAAAAATCACAAAGACACAAATACCAAGGGAGAAGTACGTGCCGAATGGCTGGATAGGAGACCGGAAAGCCAAGTCCCTCTTTCTGTCGTACCCTTGAGCCTTCAACGCTCTCATGAAACGCACGTGGACAAGAAGAATACACGACCAGGCAAGCAAACCGTTGAGAGAAACAACATTCACAAAGTGCTGGAACACCTCTGCGGAATCCGAGGACGTAGCCATGAAGGCCAAGCAGCCAAAGCCAAAGGCAAGGACAATACCCCAGTATGGGACACCTCTCTTGTCCGTTTTGGAGAAGAACTTGGGTGCATAGCCAGACATTGAAAGTCCATAAAGGGTTCTGGAACCGATGTACATGTCGGCGACAGCTGCAGAAGTGACAAAGATCAAAATACAGGCGTTGATGACATGATCCAATCCTTGAATCTGGGCATTGAAGATCGCAATCACAAAAGGCGAAGCCGAAGCGTCTCTGCCGCTCGAACCCAATAGTCTAGGGTCATCGAAAGGCACACACATTCCCAACACCAAAACGTTGAGGACGTAAAAGATCACAATACGGTAGAAGGTCAATTTGATGGCTTTGGGAATGGCCTTCCTTGGACGAGCACATTCAGGGAACGTCACCCCGACCATTTCACAGCTCGAGTATGCGAAGACACTATTGACGAGCACCGAGATGAACGATACGAATCTGCCAAGGTCGCCCTCAATGTTCACGCCCCTGTTTGGCTCAGCGTATGCTCTGAAAGCTCCAGGGTTTTGCCAGAATCTGAAACCAAGTCTGTCTCCCGTGGGAGCACCACCCAAAGCGATCACGAGCAACAAGATGATGAGACCAATACAGGTACAGATCTTCACAATGCAGACCCAAAATTCCACTTCACCAAAGAAGCGAACACCAAGCATATTGACGGTGGTACTCACGGTCAAGAACACGGCGATCCAGATACCCGGATTGGCTCTTTCCTCGCTGATCCAGTATTGCATAGTCAAGGAGCCAGCGACCAACTGGTTGGCAGTCACCAACAACTGCAAAAACAAATAAGTCCAGCCGCAGGCAAATCCAAGAGCCTCGTCCACATATCTTCTGCAGTAACCGGCAAAACCGTCCGCCAAAGGAACATGTGTTGCGACCTCTCCCAAACCATTCAAAACCATGTAAACGACAAACCCAATCACTGAATAACTCAAAAAGATTGCAGCAGGCCCGGCAAGTCTCAAGGCGTTACCCGTGCCAATCAATAAACCCGTTCCCAAAGCGCCACCAATGGCGATCATCGACAAATGCCTAGCGTGCAAAACACGCTTCAACTTCTGGTCGTCGTTGGCCTGGGACTCTTTGAGAGCATCTCCCATATTCAAGGCCTCGGCAGAAGCCACATCTTCGCTGTAGATCTGCTTTTCAAAGTCCTTCGATTCGGCAGATTCTGTATTCATGACTGACCTGCCGCCAAAAGGCTTTTGCAGCCATTAAATACCAGCTCGATCTCGGTGGGCGGCCAAGAAAACGTTGGCGGTGGGGCCCCTACGGCAAAATGAATCGAGCGATGGAGAACCCTTCAATGCCCATGACATCGTCCACTTTGGCGGTCCATCAACAAAGAACGGAGGTGTGCCAAGCACTTGGCTCGACTTTTGATAGTCAGAGTCAGAAATGGTCGTCCGGGCAGCGGGGGCCAAATCGTGTGCAAAGGTTTCAAGAAAAGCAGAAAAGAAAAGTGAAAACGGTTTCGTTAATTCTGGACATCCTGTTGAGGCACCCTCTGCGAAAGTCCAACTCGCTGAACATCAACACTTTTTCGAAAAACCGCGCTTAAGGGGTCTGGGCATCGGCCTCCATGGAGGAACATACTGCACTGATTTTCGTGCTTGATAAGCTGATAAGCGTAGATAGCAATGGGGCTTTACGGCTGAGATCGCCGCATTTTGCAAGGGTCCTCTAGGCTTTGAGATCTGGGGTGGTGAAAATATGCCCGGGCTTAAAGCATGTTGGGGACATAATTGGCGATCAAGAAATGAACAAAGAGCCGTCGGTGGTCTCCACTTGGATCTCCGGCTTTTTGATTGTGGGGACCTGGAAACAAGAAAGAACCGAACCGTGCCCCACATCCTTCCATAGAGGTCATCGGCCATTTTGAATTGAGTTTCGTTTGATTCACGAAAATTGCAGCTAGTCGGAATTGTGCCTTCAGTGGTTTTCACTCAGAGCGCTGATGGATGGTAAAATGAAATGAGTCCGCTCTGATAGCACTGCCAGGCTGGGTCTCCCATCTCGAGGGCCATTGTGTGCCCCCAGTGAGGGCTCTTGGCGTCGGAGTCCTGGTCTCAGAGGGTCTACAAGCATTTTGCCGAACTTTAAGAAATCGGTGCTGGCTCATCCCGTACCCCACAGATCATTGTCCTACAATAATACTAGCATTCTAGAAAGTCGTTTAATAGCGTGCTAAACTTTTTCAAGCCTCGATGATGTTGGAGGAGTTGGTGTACTTGGCCTGAGCGATGGAAATCTCCCTCTCCGAAAGATCGTAGTAGACGTAGGCTGATCTCAAAAACACGTCGCCGAAAATGTGGGTGTTGTTGAAGGATGGCCTCACACCCAACAAACACAATCCTTCGCTCAGCCAAACGAGGTCTTGGTAGGATATCTTGATTTTGTTCTGGCCAAAGTCAAAAGAGACGAATTTGTCCAGTGGCTGCTTGCAATCGACCAAGTATAACCCTTGGAATTGTTGACCGTTGAGCTCTTTGCCGATGGCATCCACTATCTCTTGTGGCCATAAGTTCAATGAAGTTCCAGAGTCCAACAAGATCTCAATGTCCAAATCGTGAGTCTTTCCAGAAACCTCGGCACTCTTCAAATTGAGCGCCAACCCTCTCAGACCCTCCACCGGGTACTTTGTGAGCTCACCCTCATATTTGTCGGTGTCAATGCCTCCGAACACAATAGAGCCCTTCTTTGCCTCTCTTGAGCCCAAAAACAAGGAGTAAGAGGCCTTGGGGATTACACCAGCTTTCTTCAACGCCCAGGGAAAGTTGTCGTATGTGTTGTTGGTAACCAATTGGTTCTTGTCGGCAATACCAAACACACCCCGGCTATTGTTCTCACTCTTGTTGACCACAGCAAACTGGAAATCGTCCAAAACCTTCTCGCCATTGATGGCAATCTGGTCTGTGTAGTACTCGCCGCTGGCGTAGGACTTGTCCAAGTAAGCGATGAAGAACTCCTCGTCAAGCATCTTACTGGAGGAGGATTGAGAATGGTCATAGGTGCCGCCCTCCGGCTTATCAATCTCAGGTCCATTCACCCAGAGGTCAGAGGATCCAGTGTCCAAGATGGCCAGAATCTTCTGCTGATTGTCTCCAAGCTGGAAGTCCATGAGGTAGCTGACGTCTCTGTAGTTGACAATGGGGGTGTCGATGGCTCTCTTGTCGAGAAAGTCAGGAGCATAATGGGCTGCGAGGGCACTTGCCTTGGCCCTCAAGTCTTCAATGGTCTCATCCTGCTGCTTCGAAACGGTAAAGTCGATTTTGAGAGGAGAAACGCTTCTCTTGCCGTGGTATCCACCGTGCGGGATGGTCAAGGCATTAACGTATACCAAGATAGCGAGCGAACTGAGGAAAGAAAGCATGGTGAGAGGATTAGTACATAAGAGTGGGGAGGATTCTTATCGCCTTTTATGCTGATGTCGATCTGGTTAATCAGGCATGTGTACTTGACCATGTCGATGGCTGCAACCGCCTCTTGTGTGCCTGCGATGCCATCTCGGTTTCAGCGAATTTCCTGCTTTGTTAAGAGCAATGGAGGCTTGAAACAAGGCTTGAGCGTTTGTAACGAGAATTCCTACGTAGTGAGGTTATGTTCCGCAAAAAGCCTCGAGAATGCATCGAGGACCCTGTTCTTGGCAGGCTTTTCCTCTCTTGGTAATTGGCAGTGCGGCATTGTCGCTAGACACCTTCCATACATTCCAACGGCCCGGAAGTGGATTATGATCTTCGGTTGCAGGGAATAAGTTGGTGTGTCAAGAATGTAAGAAGGCTGTCTTTTTTCTTTTTGTTTATTGGTTTTGTTTCTTGTTTGGCAACGTCCTGGTGGGCAGTTGGTTGGAGTGAGCTGGACATTCAACCTGACATAAAGTAGCTCTTCTTTCAAATGCACGCAATCCTTTTGCATTTCTCTGGCTACGCTCGCCTGGTAATCTCCGTCTATCTGGGGTTCGGCAATGCTTGAGTTGAGGCTGGTAATTCTGGGGAATTGTGGGAGCAGAGTCCATTTGCAACCAGCATTAGGGAGTGATAACCACAATTCTAGGGTACTATCTATTGCTCTTCTGTTTCTTTTATACTCTCTTTAGACTCTTGTCTTGTATGAATTTTGTCTCAGATTCATGTTTTTCGGGGGTCGCGTATTTTTGCAACTTTGCCCGTACATTACGTATACGCACTGCAAAAATGGCAGGCGATCGAAAACGATCATCACAAACTGTCCAAAAAAATCAATTTTGAGGAATTTTTAGAAGAGCCCACAAGCCACAGATCATGGAGATTGCCTTTTATAGAATGCTGATATGTTGGTGCCCAATCTATACTCAGCGGAGATTAGTTTCTTGACACACTTAGCCTATGGCTCTCCCGCTTAGTACCGCCTCAGCTCCAAAAAAGTACCCTCAACAGATGTGAGAATTTTGTCAATTTATATCAGAGCATCTTCTTTAGAATGCTTAAGATTGAACTGTTGGGGGAGTTTTAGAAGTTCTGACCTGTGTGAAATGCCTAACTGTTAGATCACCAAGTCCACGGAATTGAAAGTTTCATCGAAAGCCATTCGGAAAGTCACGCAGAAGGATGATGAGCCTTTGACTTTTGAATCACAAAGGCGACGTCATCGGAATAGTGTGGACCATTCGGCTACCCATCCGACAATTAGCCAGTTTGCGGTCAATAAATTTGCAAAAGGGAAAAGTGCAAAGTGGTCCAGCTTTTGAAAAATTTGAAAGTCACGTTGCTCTGGACTCTGGAAGGTCAGTAGATGGCAGGGTTCGAGCCGCTGATGAAACGATGCGGTTGTGTCGGAGTATGTCAGGAATACGCCACATAGAGACACTCAATGATCAAGCTTTCACTTCTCGGTAATGCACAATTAGTAAACGGTGTTGATTTTACAGGGCCGGATTGCCGAAGTTGCTTCTGAATAAAGCAACCCGTAAAGGAGGTAAATTCGCCATCAGCATTATGGACATCCAGGACATTCTGCTTCTTCAAAAACTCCGGAAAATGTGACATCAAGAGAATTTTGGAAAATGTAGCGTTGCAAAGGTCGATTGTTCCCAAAATCTGTACCCAACATTCCTTTCGATGTATAATATTAAGGCTACAAGGACAAACACATAACCCTTGCTGCCGTGGCACAGCTTCAAGAATAGCCAGATCGCCAGAGCCACCCAGAACATTGGTGCCGTAAAACTTAAGAAACAATCCTTTTGTGGCACACCACCAAGACCTAATTGTTCCAAATCTTAAATCGTGCAGCTTGCATATCTATATGCGCTGTACGGATAAGTTATCGTACGGGATTCGGCCGAATGGTGATATAGTGGAGCGAATGGGATATTTTCAGGAATAATGCATATCAGAGTGTTCTGTGGAGGCCGAAGGAAAACTTTATGGTCTCTTTTCTCTATCTCACCTCAAGACTAACCCCCGCGATTGGTGCAATTTCTGTTATGAGCGACGGCTTCCAACAATCGTCATGTATCATGTAACTGTGGTGATTCAAGCATGCCAGGGGACGCAGAAGGAGCAACTTTAGGCTTTCCTAGCGTCACGCTTAATTTCAAAATCAAGGGACCCGCCAAAGACAGGGATAGTTTGTCTCAAGTTGTGGTACCCGCAACATAAAACACAATGCTGAAGCCTGATTGAGTCGCTCTTGATCATGAGGTAATTTCCCCCCGTGATGGTGCCTTTGAATCGTGGCCCGCCTAAACCAGCTTTGGATCACTTTGTAAATCAAAAGATGTCTTTTATTTCTCGCCGTAAAAGCATGAATTCGTACCACTTGCCCAAGAACCCACTGGGTCAGCGTAGCTGCCTTTTCTTCTGCGTTCACATTGTGGGAAACGTCGTAAAACACGGCTCATAATGGGGAAATCTGTTGCATCCCGTAGTTGAGGGCTTGGCGCAGAGTTGTGGTCCACAAGCGAAAAAGTGATCCCCACGGTGAACAATGATCCGGCTCTGGGTAAAGATGCCCTAAGCGAGGGTGACTATGGCCACAGCCCCGCACGGAAGCACCGCTACTTTACCAGAGTTTGGTTTGCAGTGGAGTTTTCATACCAACCCAGAGGCAAAACCAGAGACTTTCTCAGCATGGAGCCCCAGGAGATCATCATAATCAGTGCCTTATGTCATTGAGTCTGAAACATTCCAAAGCTTTGAACAAGGCGGTTTCAGAACGTAACCCATGCAGCAGACACAAAGGTGCCTCTAGCCACCCAACCGAATTCGCACCAGGCGGCCAGGTTAGGCAACCCTTTCATGTAGCTATTCTCCGTGATACGTGGAGTACCACGAAAAACAAAAAGGCAGCGTTCTCTAGCGCAAAATCAATACGAGGTGCATGCCCCGACGGCAATAGGGTTCTGCACATTCATTACACCAGAAGGGAGTAAGGTGAAGCAGCATTCTACAATGGCAATTTTATGTCCGAGGCGGAATTGCCGCACGTTTCGGCTTCACCAGTGCTCTATTCCTGAAAATCGCCGAGCCACTCAAAAATGGTGATTTGACCGCCACGCCCCGATGGTGATATTGTCACACGCAAGACCGTAGCAGCATGTCAAAACGCAGACCCTGCATGAATCCTAGATGTAGTAGTCCTCGCGACCATTGAGGGACAGGCTTTACCACGCAAGCTGGGGGCAGGAAGTCTCGAAAGGGTAATAGAGTTCTATTAATTGAAGTGGTACGGTATGAGCTGAGGCTCCAAAGTTTCGGGCTTCATGGCTGCTGCCATTGTGATACAAGCGGGGGCCATGAAAAGCACAAACCCAACGTTCTTCTACAGCAAGATAAGCCATGATGAGGCTCCGGAGTGGCTGCCTTCGTTTAGATCTTCCAGATACAGCGATACAAGCACAGGCGATGTTAGAAGCACTGCTTTTTTCTCTACCCATTCCTCATTTGCAGTAGTCCGCGGCGCCTGCCTTTCAGAACCTTCGCCAATGCATGCGAGCGAGGCTTCGCGGGCGACTGCTAAGCCCCATCAACACAAAGATCTTTCAACTTCTAGTTCCGCCCTTTCTTCCACAATAAGAGTCCGCTAACGCGGTGTCAGCGACACGGCTCCTCTGCGCATTGGCTGATTTCCTTCTGCGCCGAAAATTCGGTGCTCTAGTCAGAACTGGCTTGGCTCTCCAGACCATGTGCTGGAAACTCGTCCAATGAGATAAAACCTGCAAGAGGGCCCCAAGGCGCCGGATACTTTCTGCATGCTTTTTGCAATTTTAGCCTACAACAAGTGCTCCACACCACAGAGAAGTCCGGAATGTGTGGCCCACATGCGGCCCGCCAGATAGTATCTGTCTAGCGAAAGCTATTTTTGTTGGGAAGCCTCATTGTACGGCTGCAAGATACCTTTAGCCATGCATGCGGGGCTGCCTGCAGGAAAGGTTGCAAAAACCAGTGTGCTCTGGAGAATCCATGGCCGTTTTCAGACCAGCTGTAGCTCTGAATGGACAAACAATCGAATGTGGCGGGCCTTTCGTCGAAGTATAAGATGGTGGTATTTTCACTTTTGTAAGATTTCCTCCCCACCATGTCCTACAGCTTCTCCTGGCTTGCGGTGGCCCTATACCTTGCTACAGCGTTGGGGTTGACCATCACCGAAAATGTCATCTCCATCAACCCCGTAAATCTCTCTATTGGGGACCTCCACATCATCCCAGGTGTCTACTACTCCATTGTCAACAACTCCATCACCACGCTTGCTGGTAACTTGAACAATGAGGGTAGCTTCTACGTCACCTCTGACAACGGGTTGGCAGCTTCTGTGAGAATCATCTCTGGAACGATCAAGAACCTGGGTGACCTTGCCTTCAACTCGTCTCGTGCCAGTGTCGTGAGCAACTACAACTTGAACTCCATCGGTGCTTTCAACAACACCGGTAACATGTGGTTTGGACTCAGTGGCTACTCCTTGACATCTCCTATCACTCTTGGATCAACTACTAACTGGGAGAACCACGGCAGAATTCATATGGTCCAGGCTTCTGGAAGCGCCTCCAGAATTACTGTTTCTCAGACATTTGGCCGTATTCAGAACGAGGGTACGGTTTGTCTTACCAATATGTATTGGGACCAGACCACCTCGATTGAAGGTCTGGGCTGTATCAATGTGGGTGCCGGTGCATCCCTTCTGCTTGAGCTCAGCCCTTGGTTTATTTCCGAAGATCAAACTATTTACTTGTCGGACAAAAGCTCCTTGGTTTCGGTGCTTGGCTTGTCTTCTTCCTTGAGTGGTACTAAGACCTACACAGTTGCGGGTTTTGGCAATGGAAACACTATCAGGGTATCGCTTGGCTTTGACTCGTTCAACTACGCCGATGGAGTCTTGACCCTCTCCTTCTTCTTGGGTGTTTTCAAGATTGCGTTCAACATAGGTCCAGGCTACAACATCCGCAATTTTGCAACCAACGGTATACTGAACACTGGAACCAGAATCACCTACAACGATCCGTTTAGTGGAAACGTTCCAGATGTGTGTCAATGTGAGGATTTTCCCGAACCTCCCTTGGAGCCAACGGACTCCTCTTCTGCAGTTTCCAGCACGGAAACAGCCTCATCTTCTGAAACAGATAACTCTGACTTGACTGAGTACACCACAACTTACACAACCACCGATTCTGACGGAAACGAGTCCACTGACAGTGGAATTGTCATTGTGACCACCGATTCCGACGGGTTCTTGACCACTACCACCTCCAGCTTTGATTCGGAGACTTCTGGTGACCAAACTGAATACACCACCACCTGGACCACAACTGACTCTGACGGAAACACACTCACAGACTCGGGTGTGGTGATCGTGACGACCGATTCGGACGGCTCCTTGACTACGACTACTTCTGAGTTTGAGCCAACGGAAGGTCCAACTGAGTATACCACCACTTACACCACCACTGATTCTGAAGGTAACGAAAGTTCTGGAACCGGAGTAGTTATTGTTACTTCTGATTCCGAC
The DNA here is from genome assembly GCA_026585945.1 of Candidozyma vulturna. Taxonomy (NCBI): domain Eukaryota; kingdom Fungi; phylum Ascomycota; class Pichiomycetes; order Serinales; family Metschnikowiaceae; genus Candidozyma; species Candidozyma vulturna. The sequence continues at coordinate 23,931 of CM048828.1, forward strand.
GGCTCTTTGACCACTACAACTTCAAATTTTCCAGCTTCTGAAGACGGCCAAACCGAATACACCACTACTTACACTACCACTGACTCCGATGGTGATGTTAGTACTGGCACTGGTGTTGTTATAGTGACTACGGATTCAGATGGTTCATTGACAACGACAACGTCTGATATTCCAGCTTCTGACGATGGCCAGACCGAGTATACTACGACATTCACTACGACTGACTCCGATGGTAACTCCAGTACTGGCAGTGGTGTTGTAATCGTCACTACCGATTCTGAGGGTTCATTGACCACCACCACTAGTCAGATTGATGATAACGACGGACAAACGGAGTACACTACTACCTACACTACAACGGACTTAAATGGTAGCTCGACAACCGGCACTGGAGTAGTTATTGTCACTACTGATTCTGGCGGCTCTCTAACTACCACCACAAGTGCAATTGGCGGTGATGATCAAACCGAATACACCACCACCTACACTACAACTGACGATGATGGAAGCGCTACTACAGGAACAGGAGTTGTGATAGTGACTACAGACTCAGATGGCACATTGACCACTACTACCAGTGCAATTGACGGAAACGATGGCCAGACTGAGTACACCACCACTTACACTACAACTGACTCCGATGGAAACTCTTCCACTGGTACCGGCGTAGTTAACGTTACTACCGATTCAAATGGATCCTTGACAACAACGACTTCTCAGATCGATGGTGGTGAAACCGATTACACTACAACCTTCATCACCACCGACTCGGATGGAAACGAGTCTACTGGAAGTGGAGTGGTTATTGTCACCACTGATTCCAATGGCTCGTTGACTACAACCACATCTGATTTTCCAGGAACCACTAATGGTCCAACAGAGTACACCACAACCTACACCACAACTGATTCGGACGGGAATTCTTCTACAGGAAGTGGAGTGGTTATCGTTACTACTGACTCGAATGGCTCCTTGACCACCACAATCTCGGAATTTCCTGGGTCTGGCCCGACTGAATACACCACCACTTACACCACCACGGATTCCGATGGAAACGAATCTACCGGAAGTGGACTCGTTATTGTGACTACTGATTCAGAAGGTTCCTTGACTAAGACAACCAGTCAAATTGACGACAACAAAGGTCCCACTGAATACACCACCACTTATACTACGACCGATTCTGGTGGAAATGATAGCACTGGTACTGGAGTGGTCATCGTCACAACCGACTCTGATGGTTCTTTGACCACTACTACTTCTCAGGTCAGTGGGGATGATCAAACCGACTATACAACTACCTACACTACCACCGACTCGGATGGAAACTCGAGCACTGGAACTGGCGTTGTCATCGTCACCACAGACTCCGACGGCTCCTTGACTACAACTACTTCTTTGATTGACGACAATGGTCCGACGGAGTACACTACAACCTACACCACAACTGACTCTGATGGAAATTCAAGTGCCGGCACTGGCGTGGTAATTGTGACTACCGACTCCGATGGGTCTTTGACGACAACTACTAGTCAAATCGATGGAGGTGAAGGTCCCACCGAATTCACCACTACCTTCACCACGACGGACCCAGATGGAAACACTTCTACAGGCACAGGCGTCGTGATTGTCACTACCGATTCGGACGGATCCTTGACCACTACTACCAGCCAAATCGACGAAAACGACGGTCAGACTCAGTACACTACCACATTTACCACCACGGATTCCAATGGTGATTCTTCTACTGGAACCGGTGTAGTCATTGTGACAACCGATTCTGGTGGATCCTTAACTACAACAACCAGTGCAGTTGATGGTGATAATGGCCCCACAGAGTACACTACTACCTACACCACTACAGACTCTGACGGTAACTCTTCCACGGGATCTGGCGTGGTCATAGTGACTACAGACTCCGATGGCTCTTTGACCACCATGACCTCTCCAATTGACGATGCCACAGGCGGTCCCACCGAATACACCACCACCTGGACGACCACCAACTCCAACGGAGAGCAAGTTACTGATTCTGGAGTGGTAATTGTCACCACAGATTCCGATGGATCTTTGACCACGAGCACCTCTGAGTATGGAAGTCCAACGGAGTACACTTCAACCTGGACCACCAGTGATGCCAATGGAGATCCTCCTACGGACTCTGGAGTAGTGATTGTTACGACTGATTCTGACGGTTCTTTGACTACAACCACCTCCCAATTTGTCGATGGAGATATCACCGAGTTCACGTCTACATGGACAACTACAGACTCTGACGGCAACCCATCGACTGGTTCTGGTGTGGTTATTGTTACTACTGACTCGGATGGAAGCTTGACCACCACCACGTCTGACTTCAACCCTGGAACCACCAGCCCTGGAACTACCGAATTTACTTCTACATGGACTACCACTGACGGCAACGGTAACCCTATCACCGACTCCGGTGTAGTGATCGTTACAACAGATTCAGATGGAAACCTCGTCACAACCACCTCCACATCCGGTTCTGATGACGGTATAAGCGATTACACTTCTACCTGGACTACTACCGACTCTGATGGAAACCCAAGCACTGGATCTGGCGTTGTGATTGTCACAACTGACTCTGACGGCTCGTTGACCACATCTACTTCCCAGTTCGGTCCAGGAATCACAGATTACACCTCCACTTGGACGACCACAGACGAAAACGGCGATCCTATCACTTCATCCGGTGTGGTGATTGTAACCACAGATCCAGACGGTAACTGGTACACCACAACGTCAGCTTTCCCTGGTATCACCGATTACACTTCCACTTGGACTACGACCGATTCAGACGGAAACCCTACTACTGAATCTGGCGTGGTGATCGTAACCACAGACTCCGATGGTAGCTTGTACACCACCACTTCGTTGAAGCCTACCGATTACACGACCACTGTTTGCCTGACAGATGTTGATGGAAACGTCAAAACCCAGACCATCTACGTCTGTGAAGCCACAGCTTCCGATGGTGGCTGGACCACCTACACTACTGTGTGTCCTGAAACCACTGCTTTTGTTTCCACCAAAGAGGACGGTTCCAAGACCACAGTCACTGGTGCCATCATCAAAACCACCATCCACGGAGTGCCTACCTCTTACACATCTGTACTTTCACCACCAGAAACTTCTGTGGATTCTTATGAGACCACCCAGAATGGGAAGACCGTTACGCTCGAACGTACGGTTGTTGTTCTGACTGACGCACTTGGAAATCCTCATACGTCTACTATTGCTGGTGAGTCCACTGCTCCTTCTGGCGCTGCTTCTCAGACTCCAGAAACTTCAGTTGCTGTTCCTTCCGAAACTGCCCCTACTGCTTCCGTTCTGACATACGACGGTGCTGGTTCACTTCCCAAGTTTGGCCTTGAGTGGGTTCTTCCCCTTGGCCTTTTCGTTCTTTTTTGAGATGTGAAAACATCGATTGGATTCTTTGCACTATTGCCTTTCTCTCGGATACCCTTAAGCACGTCCTGTGCATTTCGAATGGATATTTTATAAATTCATTGTAGCGCTTAAATCATTTGAATTGGAATTCTTTGTTACACTCTGTCGAAGTCACCGAAAGATGACAATACATTTGCAACCAAAGCTGTATGGACATGCGGATCCATGCAATCCTGCAATGGTTAACTTCTGCAGGGCTCTCAAACAGGAAGCCGATATGGCTTTTGCCTTATTAGAGGTGCATCGAGCGGCTAAACAAAACCAGCCCAGTGACATCTCAAAGGCGGAATCGCAATTCTGGAGTGGGCTATCCAGTTATGTGGAATGTGCCTGTGGACCTCCATTCTTTGTGAAGATAATGGAAGGTGAGTAAAATTTCGCTACATTTGAATTATGAAATGGAATACTGAAATACAGTAATTCTTGGCTTCATTTGTAGGAGTTCAACCAGTATTGAGAAAGACAGCTAGATATATGGTTGAGAGGTCCTGCTTTACTAAACCTAGTTGGAGCCAAGTCCGATTCAGTCAGCCTCGAGAAAAAAGTCTCGTTTTCAGATGGTATGATCTTCTTTCAGTTGGTCACTATCTTCAAGAGAATAATTGAGGAATTTGCGTTTTCTAAGAGAGAAAATTGGATTTTCAACTAATGACCATGTAACAAATCGACTTCTATGAGGTAGGCATCACTAGGACCTAGGAAGCTCGCTACATCAATTACCATCTCACTAAAAGGGTATTTTTTTAATAGAAGATGGATAAATGTGCTGGGAGAAAACAAGTGGGCTTTTTGTTCTTTACAGGACCCATGTCTCGAGGAGTTTCGATGGAATGTTTCAACAAAGAAAAAAATAGTTTCCATAGGTTGCATGATACTGGCTTTGTGGAACTAGATCCCCCACATTTCGAGGGCCTCGACTGAAATACCGTGGTGTACGGGTGCGACTTTGGAAATTCCCTCGAAAACCGCTCAAATTCCGTGGTGCTGGGACCACGAAGGTGCACAAATTCACCAGAATGCCAAATAAGTTACATTTCTTAAGACCGTAATTGGTGCACTATGCAACTTTGGGCTCATTTTTAAGTTGGAGGGTAACTCCCTGGTATGGTGATCTTCTAATATTAGGTCGCCTCAATTTACGAGCTAAGCGCCGGTGCTGTAAACGATCATGCGGCGTTGGCAGGTTTCATTTCTGGAGAAAGCGGCTAAAGCAGATAGGCTAGACAGTTCGTTCACGAAGGCCCATAGTAACGTAGAGCCTTTCATCAACCTAACTTGGATCCCTGTGTCAGATACCAAACATGTAGTCTATTTAAGAAGCATATATTGTCGTCTACATCTCAGTGTATCCCCCACCCAACGCTCCACAGGGCCTTCTCGCCAGGAGTTTCGCGGTAACTCGTATTCGTGAAGCTAACCCACCACACAAGATTCACTCAAATCAACTTTTTTCGTGAGACCCTTGACTATTGGCTGGTAGGTACACCCCAATGCAACTCCGAAGTCATAACAGCCAATCCGCCAAGGTAACGGGTGAAAGATCGGCCTTGACAGGCTTGGCAAGAGTGTGACAGCTGAAACATGTCCAATCATAAAAGCTAAATGGACCTCCTGCTGTGTCACACGAGAAAATTCTGGTTAAGTTTTGCAGCCATGGACGCCACTGCACACAGCGGATATAGACTGCAGAAACAATACCCGGAGGTTCGTTGTGTACACAACCCGCAGACGGAGAAATCACCTTGACACACGGAGAAAACAAAATTGTATGGCCCAACTCGCCAAACCCTATAGACCTCCGTAACGCAGCCTAAATGATCCGATCAGATAGTGAAAACCCTGTATTAGTGCAGGGCGATCGCCGTTTACAAGCATAGCCGGCGGCACATCTGCCGACTCGGAAAGAACTTGTGCTTCCTTGATTGGCTGGTTCGCTGCTGTCAGTGCAACTGTCACTGTCAAGGTTCCGTCACTGTCAAGAAAATGGCTGCAAATGGCTGCAAATAGGCGACTTGTGCGTTGTACAGATGTAGATGAGGCTCGATGGCTCAGGGTATTTAGGCACCAGAATCCCCCTGGTATTTACAATCTTTAGCTCAATGTCGAAAATTGCAACCAACACCTCCTCAGATGGAGACGAAAAGGCTGCTAGCAGGCTGTCCAGAGAATTGACAAAGCAGAACACTGCTTCCTCCGCAGACTCCGACGACTCCAAGGTTTTGACCAAGTCGTTTGGTATCAGAAAACAGGAGCTCATGATGGAGCAGCTCGACAACTACTTCCTCAAGGGCTTCTACTTCTTTTCCATTTTTGTGGGAATGTACGTTTCGATCGTGGAGTCGGATGTCTCGAGGGTGTTTATCGGTTACGCTACGAGTGACTACAAGAAACACTCGCTTATGTCCACCATTTCGCTTATCAGACAGGTTGTTGCAGCCAGTTCCTTGCCTGCTTACGCCAGATTGTCGGACATTTTCGGTCGTTTCGAGCTTTTCTGCTTTGGCTTGCTCTTGCGTATCATCGGTCTTATCGTGATGTCCCAGGCCGATACCGTTGAAAAATACGCCGGTGGTATTGTGCTTTATGGATGTGGTTTTGCAGGTGCCAGAATTTTGTTCCAGATCAGTGCCCAGGATGCCGCTTCTTTGCGTGCTAGATTATTGGCCATTGCTACCATTTCTTTGCCCACCATCATCTCCACATGGTCTTCTGGTGAAATTGTCTCTGCTGTGTTGCACAAATACAGCTGGCAGTTCGGTATTGGAATGTGGGCTTTCACGTTTCCCTTGGCGTGTGTTCCGTTCTTGTCTTGCTTCGTTTACATGAAATGGAAGGTTCACAAGCTTCCCCAATGGAAGGAGTTGTGCAAAGAAGAGAAAGAGAGCCAGGTCGAGCTCAATGCTGCTCAGGAGAAAAACAGACAGTACATTGCAAACGGGGGCTCTCAAATCAAGGGAAACCTCAAAAAAGCATGGACTTGGACTGCGTTCAAGGCCCACCAGACCTTCTGGGAAGTCGACATCATGGCTTGTTTCTTCATTGTTGCCATTTTTGGCCTCATCTTAGTACCCTTGACTTTGGCTGGTGGAACACATGCTCAGTGGAAGAAACCAGACATAATCGTTCCTGTGGTGCTTGGATTTTGCCTTGTTCCTGTGTTTGTGGTTTGGGAGATGAAGTGGGCTAAGGTCCCTTTGGTACCATTCCCAGTATTGAGAGACCGTGGTGTCTGGGCTGGTCTTGCCATCGGGGTTTTGAACACATTTGCCACGAGCATTCCTAGCGAATACGCTTATGCCATTCTTTTGGTCGGAATGAACGCCAGTGAGGTTGTTGCTACAAGAACTCCGCTGTTCAGCTCCTTCGTTTCCTCGATCGTCTTGCCCATTCTCGGTTTGGTGATTGTCAAGGTCAGAAGAACCAAGGGCTTCATTCTTTTCGGAAACTGTATGTTGTTTGTGGCCATGGGCTTGTTTGTTCATTTCAGAGGTGACAACGACGGCATCAACGGAAAATACTTCAGAGACGGTCTTGCGGTGGCTTTCTGTATGGACGGTTTTGCTTCCGGTTTCTTCATGAGAACAGTCGGTGTGTCGATCCAGTCTTGCACCAACTACGAATACATGGCCACGGTGACTGCTTTGTTTGCAGCCATTTACAAAATCGGTGGTGCCATTGGAACCTGTGTTTCTGGTGCCATCTGGACACAGAAGATGTACCCCACCATTTACTCCAAAATGGAGCAGCTTGGCGTTGATACCTCTCTTGCAAAGCCAGCTTACCAGGCGCCATATAAGTTTATTGAAAAGCACACCTGGGGTACACCAGCCAGAAGAGCCGTGGTGCTTGCTTATGCTGATTTGCAGAGACAGCTTTGTATTGTCGCCATCTGTCTCTTGGTGCCTTTGCTAGTTTTTGCGTTCTTGTTGAGAGACCACGAATTGGGCGATGTCATGTCTCTTGAGGATGTGGAGGATGTTGAAAAGGGTAAGAATGGAGCAGAGAGAAAGAAGGCCACGGTGGTTTACACCAACGACCACGACCCCATCATGAACCTCTGCAAGAGAATTATCGGAAGAAAGTAATGTTAATAGTGCCGGTTGGTATATAATAAGAAAATCTAATTCGTTGATAAGTATTTAGTAGGCTGATTTAGTCAGTGCACTTAAGCCGCATGCAAGGTATTGGCACAATAGGAGGTAAGCGTCACTTGCATTTTGAGATAGTCCTGAGAGGGCCGGAGAATTAACCACTTTTTTCTAGAAGAGCTAGATATTGTGTGGAAATATTGATTTCATGAGTTTGAGCCAAAACGCCATAAAACCTAAGATGCATGGCATGGTACTAGCTTGATTATCGTAGCAGCCTTGATGCAATGCTGAGTATCATAGCCTAACTTAGCTGGACATTTTTTTCCTTCATTGCGGAAGTGTCAAGAATTTGGTCGTAAATTCTAGACCAAGGTCTCGAAGCATCCCCATTTCGGGCCCACCTTCCAACGATGAATATAAATATTCACTTAACTCAGGATGTGTATTGGTATTGGTAGAGAGACGCCTCAGGTGGCAGCGTTATGTTAAACCAGTGATATTGAGTGCCTATCTCATTGAGTTATAGATTGAAGATATTATATCGTTATCGTGAGCGACCTGAAGGATATTAGCTGATAAACCTAAACCTAATGATGTATGTAGGCATATGTTGGGAATCATGGTACACGATTAAGACCAAGCTGTCAAATGTCAAACATAGATAAGGAGGTCCAAGCTAGAGCTAGTTTTCTTATTTGATGAATGACACTAGGTGGAAGTGTCCTGCTAATATATTCTTAAAAAAAAAAAAAAAAAAAAAGGTGATCAACGGTTCTACAAGAGATTCATCTCAGATATCTAACAAGAGAACTGCTCAGGGTCTTTCTGTTGAGTCGAACCACATCACAACAAAGACTATCATGTTTAAGTATTTAATTGTACTTAGTCCTCTCAGTTTAGAAGACAAGCAAGCTATGTTTAATTGTATCTTACTATGGATGCACCCGAGCATTCTAACATAATTTCGCTAGAGCTATGTGATGAACTTGAAAACAAAGACAGACCATCCAATAGCCTCAGATTCTTTACGAGTCAAAAACAGAGAAGCGTTTTTATTTAGGCTCGCATAAAGCAACTAAAGCTTGGCTCTCACGTTACGGAAGTGGTAGAGGTTCTCCACATCGGCAGTGTCCATGTACTTCCACTGCTCGTCGAAGATCTTCTTTCTATCGTTGCCGTACTTCTCCTCGGGGAACTCCTTCCTGGCCTCCTCGATGAACTTGACTCTTTTGTCGATAAAGTAGCTCCACAACCTGATCAGCTCAAGAGGCTGCTCGCCATGAACCAAATGACCACCCTTTGGAATATCTGCAGCCTCAAGAAGATGCTCTGGAACCTCTCCTCTGATCCAGTCCACAGACTCTCTGGGCGTCCATGTGGCAGCTGCGCCGGTGATGTGGAAAAATGGAACCTCTAGCTGGCTCAAAATCGCCATACCTTTTTCAGCAGAGTAGGCTACTCCACAGTAGGTGGCAATCTGGTGCTTCTTGTCTGCCTTGACTCTGACGCCGTCTTTTTCATGCACCAACTCGTCATCGACAAAGTTGTCAAGAACGTCCTTTTGCATGACATTGTAAAACGACTCTTTCTTCAAGTGCTTGTGAGCAGCCTCCAAGCTGGGGTACTTGTTCTCGATAAATTTACCCACCTTCTTCATACGATTGAAGAACCACTCATTCACAAGCTGGTCATACTGGATCACAGGCTCAATTGAGATCACTGAGTCGAAAAGCTGTGGTTCGAGGAATCCAGCCCAAAGCACAGAAAAACCGCCCATCGAATGCCCAATAAGCACGTTTCTCGACCATCCTCCAGGCAAAAAGTCGCCCGTGGTGTCTATCTCGTGTTTCACCACCTCGATCAAGTCCTTTCCTCCGTCACACCAGTCAGCAGTCCAGCCGATCTTGTCTCGGTTGAGTTCTGCAGAATCGCCATGAGTGAAGTAATCCACCGCAATGACCTTGTCCACTTTCCACTTTGGATTTCTCTGGCTCTGCTCGTAGAGTTTTTGAATATGGTACGTCCAGGTGCCCTTGTTCATGCCCGAGCCGTGTGCAAAAATAAGGTTCACTTTGGTGACATCAGCTGGTACTGGAGTCTTTGGGGAGAACTTATTGTAGACGACTTTCACCCGGTCGGTTGGCAAGGTGGTGGAGCCAGCGGTTCTGGGGAAAACGCCATCGGCGGTCTTCTTTTCTAAGGAATACATGCTACTGAAGATCTACTGAAAAGCCTGGGTTTATATTGTACTGCGTGAGAAGCTTATGATAATAAGCAGCGGAGATAGCCAGGCGGGGGCGCCGAGTGGCACAATGGCGGATATTAGAGTGAAGGCAGTTTTGGTGAAATACGGGTTGGAGTTTATCGGAGGTTTTTAAGGGCTGCCGGTGATTGGCGGGCTCTGGTGATGATTCGCAGCCGTTTGCAGCCGTTGAGAAGAGGGTACTGCGTTATTTGGGGCAGCTTTTTTGGAGATTTTGGACTTTGTGGGTTGGATTTGATGAAGGCGGTGAATTCTTCATGATAATTCTTTTACGGGGCGGTTGGGGCATATGGTGTGTGGATAATTGGCACCTTCAGTAGTAGTAGGTAGAGATCAAGGTATGCCATATCCACATGCATGGAGCAAGAACCAAAAAGCTGAACTTTTGAAATGTAGGGCAATGGAGCTTTAGCATATGGTCAAAGCAAGCTCGAATGTGAATCTCGACAGCTGAATCTCGTATATGTAACTCGACCGGTTTAGCCGATCGGAGTCTTGATTGAGCGTAACCGAGACAGCGGTTAGGTAGGCGAGAACTTGAAAAAATAGGCGAAAACAAGCAAGAATCTTTGAGTAAGAGGGGTCAGATTTCAACTACATCGGGAGTTAGAGTATGCTAGATTCGGTTTGTGTGGCTCTTCAAACTCCGCTGGTGCACCTTGAAAACTCCATCTCGGTCCCTCGGTACGAGCACCTACCGAAAACCACACCGTAAGCGAACCGAGAATCACTGAACGTTGAATATTTAAGTGGCCACTATTCCCCAGAGATCAAAAAAAGATTCCATTTTTTCCCAACGCCCGCCAGCTCGTACCCTCACCATTACTCATTGTCTCAACTTTTCAGCGATGCCTCGGTACTCCACACAAACCCCAGACTTTACCACCAGCCGTTTTCCAGCAAGACCAGCCTAGAGAGCCATATTTCGGAACTACTGGCAAAGCCCAACCATAATCCGAAACCCAAATCCAGAAAATCAGCAAATCACGCACTTCCCAATCAGCCTTGCTACTCTACTCCAGACTTCACTAACTACCCGATGACTACGCTGATCAAGATCCTAAGGACGGTTGGACAGGTCAGGGCGTGGCAGAAACAGTGTTTCTTCAACAAGGAGACCGTCGGATTTGTCCCCACCATGGGCGCCTTGCACCAGGGCCATACGTACCTTGTAAACCAGAGTCTCAAGGAAAACGACCGAACCATCGTGCTGATTTTCGTCAACCCTTCCCAATTTGCCCCCCACGAGGACCTAGACGCGTACCCCCGGACGCTAGACCGTGACTTGCAGGCGCTTGAGTCGCTAGACCGCCCCGTGGATGCACTTTTCTTGCCCAAGGTGCTGGAGATGTTTCCCAGCGGAATTGTCTTGGATGTGGCCAAGCAAAAGGGCGCTTTTGTCAATGTTTTGGGATGTCTGGAGCAGCTTGAAGGGACACAGAGGCCGGCATTTTTCAGGGGCGTGTCTACAATCGTAACCAAGCTTCTTAATGTGGTCCAACCTACAAATGCGTACTTTGGACAAAAAGATGCTCAGCAGTGTGTGGTGGTGAAGAATCTCGTCAAGGATTTGCTTATCGATACGACCATCAGAGTGTGCCCCACGCTTCGTGAGCCTAACGGTTTGGCCATGTCCTCGAGAAACGAGTACTTGTCTCAGGAAGCAAAGGACCAGTGTTCGATCATCTACAAGGGTCTCTGTGCTGGCCGTGATTTTTACGAGCAGGAGATCAAAAAGGGTAAGTCTGTTTCGGCTGCTGCTGTCGCCGAAGTTATTCGTGAAGTCTTCTCGTCTATGCCGAAGGAGTGGAATCTTGAATATATCGCAGTTTCACACCCTGAGTCGCTTGAGGACTTGAACGAGATCGAAAGCGGCGTTGGAGCTACCGTTTCCACTGCCGTTCGTGTGCCCAAGTCTGACGGCTCTGGTACTGCTAGACTCATCGACAACGTTCAGCTCGACGGATAGAGGGATCACGACAGACGACGATGAAAGATCTTTGGATGCCATTTGAATATCATTTCGGATCATCAAAAATAATCAAAAGTTGGAATGGCCTCTCCAACATGTATATACTAAAAACCCCGGCGCACCCGGGGAGCTTGCTTCGTCCTTTCTGTAGCTTTCAGTGAATCGTGGATTTGCATGCGCTGTCTATCATCCTCAAGACGTTTTTCCCAATCGCTCTTTCCCACCAAGGTGAAGTCCAAGGAGCCTTCTATCTGCTTCTTCACGCTTGCACTCACACTGTAGAAGATATGGCCGTATTTGAGCAACCATTCAGGCTCCACAGCTGTCACACATTGCATATATTCCTTTGTGGTAAGAACCAACTCATCGTAGACCACAAACGGAGGACTAAGGTCTCCGCCTCCAGCCAATGCTGAGGTAGGATGGAGGTACATCGTCATATATGTCTGACGAAGATTGGCATATTCAACCTGTCCTCTGCCTCCTCCCATTCTCACAAGTTTGGCCAGCTGCTGGAAATAAGCTGCACAGAGACACTTTCTTATATCTCTGTCGGATTTTGACTTGAGCACGGGGAACTTTCTCTTGTTCATGATGAGCATGATCTGGTCATAGATATCTTTTGCTCGTAAAAGAGACCTATACTGAAGAAAGTTTCGGGTGCACCACAAGCTCAAACTGCCCTTTTTCTGCTTGGCCCTTTGCTCAAACTGCTCAAACACGTTTAACAAGGTCAAGTGGTCTGAATCTGCAATGAGGAACTTTTCCCTAGCAGAATCTGCATCATCAGCTCGTTCCTTTGGTCTATAAAAAACATTGGGGACAGACAACATCGCCACGATGACTATTATCTCTCGAGAGCAGTGGAACTCCTCCTGTGTCGAAAGCAATATAAGCTTAGCAAGCGTAGGTTCCATCGGGAATAAGTTGAGTTGATCTCCGAGCTGGGTTAATGCGCCCGAATTATCGAGAGCTCCTATAGCCCAAAGATCATAAAGTGAACAGCTGAGAAGATCACGAGGAGGCGGGTCCAAAAACGGGAACTTGAGCACATCTGTGACACGAAGTGATTTGAGCATCAACATCACAGAACTCAAGTTTGTACGCTGGATTTCTGGAATTGGCTGCACATACATTTGAGACGGCGCAGCTGCTCTGTCTGTGTAAAGCCTGTAAGCAATACCAGGACCAGTTCTACCAGCACGACCGCTCCTTTGCTGGGCATTGGCCATGGAAATCGGAACCATCTGCAAAATGTCCATCCCTAGCTTTGGGTTGAAAACCTTCACTTTCACAAGACCACAATCCACGACGTACTTGATGCCATCCACCGTCAAGGAAGTTTCGGCGATGTTCGTAGCCACAACCACTTTTCGGCGCTGAGCACTCAGCTTATTGAAAATCTTCTTCTGCACATCCGCAGGCAAAGTAGAATAAATAGGATAGACATCAAGTGGTGGTGGATCCTCAAGCATGTCTAGTTTCTCGTGTATCATCTCACACGTAGTTTCGATATCTTCTTGACCCGTCATGAACACCAAAATATCACCCTGTTGGCCCTGGTTAGCCAAATGTATGGTGATAACCTGCTTCACAGCAGTATCAACATAGTCTGGGCAAGGCGACTTGGAATAGAAGGTTTCCACCGGAAACATTCGACCAGGAATGACATATTGTGGAGCATCGCCAAAGAATGTGGAGAACCTGTCAGCGTTCATGGTGGCACTGGTCACAATAAGCTTGAGATCTCGTCTTTTGCGCAAGAGCTGGCGGAAAAGACCAAGCAAGATATCCGTGTTGAGTGTTCTTTCGTGCGCTTCGTCCATGATGATACACGAGTACTGCTCCAAGGTGGAGTCAGCAAGCATTTCACGAAGAAGAATACCCTCCGTCAAGTACTTGATTAATGTCTTTTGCGGACTTGTTCTGTCTTCAAAACGGATAGAGTAACCAACCTCCTCTCCGAGCTTGCAGCCCATTTCCTCTGAAACTCTCTTGGCAACCGACATGGCAGCAACACGTCTTGGTTGAGTACATCCCACAAGAAGTCTTGTGCCATGCTTGTCTCTGTTCTTCGCATATCCCGCTTCACAGAGAAATTGTGTTAGCTGGGTGGTTTTACCCGAGCCAGTTTCGCCAACAACGACGACCACCTGGTTTTCTGCTATTATTCGTAGGAGATCGTTTTTGGCGTGGTATGCTGGAAGCGTCCGCCGTTGTTCTTGTATGCTTTCGTAGGAGCTCTTTTCTTCAACTTCTCCCTCCTCGTTTCTATCGTTCTGGCTTTCTTTAATCACCGAGGCCATCCCGTCCTCGCCGGTTGCACGTTCCTTTGCCTGCTGCGCTCTCTCTTTTTAGCTTTTCTGTCCTTGACCACAAAACTTCCATTCTTCGCAGATTCTGCCAACTCAGAGGCTGGATCTTTGACGGCATTGACACTCGGTCCCAGGCTTCTTGATGTCTGGGTACTGCCAAAATGTGGACGAAGATCTGCCTCAGACCCATCCAAAAACGGTGGAATCAAGAAGTGTGTGGTAATCGGAACTCGTAGAAGCAGAGCTTCCGAGGTGTCGTGATCATAATCGATGTACTCACCTGTAGCAGCATCAAAACCTCCACCACTGCGCTGATGGCTCTTTCTGGGTCGCTGCCGCTGTTTAGGTTTGTAGTCTAGATCGTCGTAATCCTCAACCTGAGCTTGGTGGGCCATATCTTCAGAGGCGTACCATTCCCGATCGTTTTCAATGGCATAGTCATCGTCCTCCAAAGCATGGAGATCGTCAGATTCCTTGAGAAGCTCCTGTGTCTCGTTCCGTTTCCTCTCAAGCTCAGCAAGTTCTGAAAGACTCAAGTGCTCCTGCTTCACTGGCATTTCAACAGTTTCCTCTTCTTTCTTTATGGGTAAATCATCTGTAGGCTCCTCCTTCATGCGCTGCGTGTCGGACTTCTTGAGCTTCTTGAATTTCGGTTTCTTAGGCTCGTTCCTTGCCTGCAAGGAAGCACCCTGATCCATATCTAGATCCTCGTCTTCATCAAAGTTGAGTGTCAATTTCGCTGTTTTCGCCTTTTTAGGCTTTTTCGCCGGAGGAACAGCAGGAGCATCAGCTTCCTTCTTCTCGAGCGTTCCCAAGTTGTCCTGGATATATGTGTACACGCTTTTGGCCAAATCCTCTGGAAACCCTAGGGCCTTAGTAGATACCATAAACTGCTGTTCCAGTCCAGCCTGCTTATATAGTCGAACAGCCGTTTCTGCTAGAGATACAGGAACATCCCGATTGAGGCCACGAGATAGTGTTTCAGCGAGAACCTGAATCATGGCTGATTTCGAGTAGTAGCAGTTTGGTGATGCTCATCTATTTGTGTGCAAGAATGTCACCTAAATACCCCATATTCCTTTCAACACTCGAGTTCTTTTCCACATTAGATGTCGCTACTGGCCAGAACAGCCTTATATTTTAAATATGCGGTGGCAGCAAAGTTTAGACTTACACCTGCTCCAATCAACGTCGAGGAGGTGAAGTTTATTTACGACAGTTTTGGAAAGCTAGGAACGGTGGAATACTTCAAAGCAGACAAAGCCAAACACACAGATCCTCATCTTTTCGAGCCGTATGTGACTGTCCTTCTAAACCCAACAGAGCAATTTTCTCAATTGGACCCCTTGTCCGGTGTTGATTCAACTATCGCCCTATCTGGTTCGGAGCTACGCCAGAAACAAGGTAAATTACATCAAAAGCTACAAAACCTTATAGGTCTCCCGCGGTTCTCGTATGTTGAAAATGACAAAAAGTACTTTGGCGGCGAGGTCCAAGCGCCGTTCAAACACTCGCTACTACCTAAGGCTCTTCACCTCGAGTACAAGATGAGCACCTCCACGATATCCTCGCCATTTGTCTATTTGGATGAGGGCAACCCTGCCGAAGTCGCTCCCCAGATCCGCCACAACTTCCAAAAATACCACAAATTTCAGCCGCTTTTCGTGGAGACCGGTCTTCATGGCCTCCACTTGGTAGGCGCAGGTCCACTCGACACTTCAGTGAAAGTGAGCGAAGACGCCGTCGTTCGAACAGAAGATATTATGCGTATGGATAAGTCACCAAATATGCTGACTGTCAGGACCAGAGACAAAGGGTTTCATGGTTTCTTCCCCAAACAGAATGCCTAATTTTGAGATGCAAGCTTCTTGTCGACTGTCTCCAAGTCCTTCTGCAAAAGCTCATTAAGGTAGCTGAGACCCACCTGCTGCTTGTACAATAACTTCGTCAACTGGTTGACGATCTGGTCAATGTAATTGTTAGAATCGGTTCCACCCACAACACCAGAGCCTTCTTTGCCGTTCATGACGTCATTCAAACCTCCGTGTATACTACCAATAGACGATTCCAATTGCGAGGAGAGGTCCTCGCTTCTTCCCTTGAGAATAGCAAGACGGGCGTAGAGATCGCTGAGCTTGCCAACAGGTCCATTTGGATCACTGAGGCGGGCATTCAACGTTTGGAATTGCTTGGAAATTTCTTCTTCTTCTGGAAGCAAGGGGTAACCTTTAAGTTTGAGGATGGCCAACACCGTAGCCAAGCGGAGAAGACGGCGTGAAAGCTTTGTGTGTCTTGCCTTAGCCTTGAGGATTCTGGTTGTATTATCGAGATCATGCTTAGACGATAGCTGAGTCTGCTTTTCATTAATGTTGTTGAGCAAAATCCTGGACTTGGCCACATGGTCCAACTGTGTCTCTATTCTCTGTGACACATCGCTAAACGATGTGATTTTAATGGGGTAATGCTGAGTGGTGGGGCGCTCAGACATGGCGCTGTCCCAATCTTCCGGCGACTCGTTTGCCGGTCTAGGTTGCTGCAAAAGAGCGTTTATCTCTTCCTGGCTAAACTTATTGTAGAAGTGAGTTTTGAGGGCACATTTCGGCGAGTTTGGGTCCCACTGCTCTTTCAACTTGATTAACTGGTCGTTAATAGGTGGCGTGTATGTGGAAGATGACGAAGAAGGTGCCTGCTGACTGGATGCCTGAGAGTTAGACAAGTTTGGCAAGTTCAACAAACCGGATTGTTGTGGTTTCTGCTGCTGCTGAGAAGACCACGAGAAGGACGGCTGTGCGTTGTTTACAGTGCTGCCGCCAAAAAGGCTGGAGCCTGTGTTGGTGCCGGCATTTGTATTTTGCTGGGAGGTAGGCGCTGAGCTGGACTGGCCAAACAAACCGCCGCCCTGAGTGTTTTGTTGATTATTGTTACCGCCGAAAAGGCCACCAGAGGAAGCGGGCGCAGACGTGTTCAGCTTGCCAAAAAGGCCGCCGGATGTGTTAGAGTTTGTGTTGTTAACAGATCCAAACAAGCCACCACCTGACGAGCCAAGCGTGTTTCCTGGGGCATTGCTCTGAGTGTTTGTGTTGCTGCCACCAAAGAGGCCTCCTCCACCCGACGCGGGCGGTTTTCCAAAAAGACCACCGCTGGTGTTTCCCGTATTACTAGATCCAAAAAGACCTCCAGAAGTATTGGTATTTGCTTGCTGATTAGGCGCCGTGTTTGAGCCGCCGAAAAGGCCACCAGAAGTGCCTGTATTTGACGTGGAATTGCCAAAGAGACCGCCTCCAGCAGGCTTATTCTGCCCAAAAAGATTCAGTGTAGACTGGGAATTTTGCGTATTGTTGTTGGAACCAAAAAGACCACCCAGTGGAGCAGTAGGTCCCGAACCAGTGTTGCTCTGGCCACCTAGGCTGCCGAATCCGCCCGATGTGCCGGTATTACCCGTGTTGGCGTTGTTGTTGCTTGAGCCAAACAGAAAGCCCGATCCGGAATTGACGTTTCCTGTGGATGCCAGGGAGCCAAAAGCTGGCTTTTGCTGGGCACCTCCGAAAAGACCCGTGCTGCCTGAGGAAGAAGCACCAAACATTGAATTGTGGAAGGCTGCGTGAACGAATTGAGGTTGGGCTTTTGTCTAGTAGTGAGAAATCTGTAGCGTTGTTTAGGCGATGTAGCGTGCTGCGCACGACCACCAATGGCTGCAAATGGGGTACGATTTCAGGTGACGTATGCCAATTGAAGAAATATAAAATACTTTGATAAATACTTGAATGAAGTTAAAGTATTTGCTTTCTGCCCTTGTTTGCTTTCTCTTTGTGGCGATGTGAGTTGTTCAACATGGCAGCAATCTGTGTTGGGCTTGCGACTTCTTCGATCTCTTTGTCGGATATTTATCACTTATGCTGAGCTATTGCTTTGTGAACAATAATGATTAAAACTTAGCAGTGTTTGCATCAAAAAGTTTTCTCAAGATCGCTCAACTCATACGATATGATCACAGCTCGTAAGAGCTTCCACGGAAATCGCAATAACGAGAGATTTCCTGCAAAATTAGATCATGAGAGACCATTAAAGTTATCGTTCTTCAAGCCGGCTGAATTTGAGTAACTTCAAAAATTTTAATCTGAACATGGGTGGTTTTTAATTGTTGTAAACCCGCCTCAGTTCTCACTATATTCACGGGTTTCTGTGAATGCTGCATTTTTTTGATCAAATCTACAATCTCTGAATAATCAGAATATTGATGCAAATCAAAAATATCAATCTACACTCGTCAATCAACATCGTAAATATCATGGAAACTACCTACCAGATCAGTGCAGAGTCCTTTAGGTCACACAACCAAAAATTAGCTTAATTCGTGGATACATCCAGCTGTAGCGCTGAATTATCCAGCTAGAGCGCTATTTTTAATGATAGACTGCCATATCTTAAACGCTACGAACAACAAGCAGTCCTGATAGCGTGAATGATTTCATAAACCTTCTATGCTCTACACCTCGTTCTCTGTATGATTTAATTATGCAAGTAACTTATTTTCACCCCGCCCGAGTCTAGGCAGACTCCTCCAGTTTGCTCTTCAAGAAAGCCTTGGTCACGGCCTTGTCCTGGCCAGTGCCGGTGTAGATAGGGTTCTCCTTCAAGTGGATCTGCTCCTGAGGACCAGGGATCTTCTTCTCCAACTTCAACTTGTCGAACACACACTTGTTGAACACCTTTTCGCTGGCTCTGCAGCCGCCCAATCTGTGGTTTTCTTGTTCAAGACATTCGTAGTGCAACTTGAACTCGTCGAAGCAGTGCTTATTCAAGTCCTTCAAGACGGAAACGGCACATCTCGTCACCCTTCTGCCCTCCTTCAAACATTCAACGGTACCTCCGTTGTTCTCGTCTTTACACAACATAAAGTCGTCATTATATGGCTTACACCTGGCGCCAATGAAGAATGCAGCACTTAAGAGTGGAGCTGAAGTCGCACCCACCTCCTCGACATCTGGGACGTCCTTGGGCATTGGGTTCTCATCGACGTTCTCCCATTTTTTGTCGCCGTAGAAAAAGTTTCCGAACCCCATTTTTGCGCTCTATATGTGGGGATATCTGGCTGCTTTGATTCTATCGCTTCAGATAGTTTTTCCTAATCTTGTGCGCGGTCGTGTAGTCACCACTGTCCCCATAGTTAAGGCTGTCTTACTAGGCCAATTCGTCGCTGCGTGGTTGGTTCCTGCGGTTACGCGCACCCTGCGTTAACATGAGCACTAACAGATACTGCGAACTTGGTCTATTTTGCAGCCAATGTTTGATCCATAGCAAGCTTTCGAGTAAGGGTGATGATCGTCAAGATCAATTGAAACCTAGAATAAGATTGGATTGCAAGAAAGCCTAGAGGTATCTTTGACTTTAGCAAGCCATGCTTGAGTAACTTGTTAGCAGAAGATCCACTAAAGATTTCAAGTGACCTTCTATCGTGGCAAGATCTGTAATGCATCGAGATTGCACCAATATATCTGAATCGAGAGCACAAACTTGAAAGTCGTTCATCATATGCTGATTTTCATGAAAAATGCTGTTCTCGATTTTAAGACATTCCAAGGATGCTCAAGTCAATGACAAAGCTTTCCAAAGCATTCGATCATACGCGAGATTCAATGCTTTGGACAAAGACCATTAGGGCACAACGCAATTGATCTACCTAGCTCGACGAACCAACAATGCGCTGACAATGAAGCAAGCTCATGATCACAGTATCGTATCCCTTTGGCTCCTTACGCACACGGTCTAACGTCTCCTTGATGTACGCCTTGAACTCGAGTTGCAACGACAGAAGCTTCGGTTTAAGCGACTTTTCAAAGAACACGCAACCCTCTTCGTGCGCTTCGTCCAAAATGGCATAGATTTTCGTCGCCGAAAGATACAATGTCGTAAGTGTCAGAAGCTTAGGTTGTAGACGCTTGACGCTGAGCTCGCCAATGTCAAGCCCCAAAAGGGTCTCAAAGCTGGTGCACTGCTCATTGAGCAAGAGGACCAACTTGGCCTTGTTTTTGAGCAAATTGAGCCTTTTTTTCTGCTCAAGTGCCCGCTGCGCTGTATCCCTCGAATCCGCCATGTTTTTCTTCGATGAAACCAACTGCTGGTTGAATTTGCCCACATCTAGCGAAATGTTATTGATGAGCTCGAGACAGCCACCAATGGACTGACCGAGCTGGATGAAGCTTGTGTACTCGCTGTTAACAAGATCTAGAAGATCCTGGTTGAGGTTTTCCGAAAGTTTCTTGAGGTCTCTGAGAAGAGAGTCAAGCGAGGTGAAGCGGTGGTTGTCGTAAAGAAACGCATCTGGGTCGAATTCGGGCTTATCGGCAAAGTCGTCACGTGTGATGATGGTGGGGAGGACGAGATCGTCCTTGCCGTCCGTATAGCTTGCGTACATGAAGAAATAAGCCTGGCTTTGGGTGTGATTTCGGTGGTGAGTAGGTGAGGTGGTGAGGTGTTGATGTTCCAAATCACGTGCTTGATCACGGGACCATGGTAGTGCGAGGCCCCTGTTGATGCTTTTTCTGCTTCTACTACCACACGGATCTGCTCTGATTTGCATCAGCGCAAAAGAAAAGGTGTGCATTGATTATCTCTCATTATCGAGGTCCTCTGAACACAAAGCAAAAGCGCATTTCCTGGCAGATAATGGAGCAAGCGAGCCAGTCCAGGCAAGTGCACACGGTTCAGTAATGGAGAAAAAAGCACGGTCGATCGCCATGCCGACAAGTGGCATACCAGGGTCCCCAAACAAAGAGCATTGTAAGGAAGAGCTCTAGGATTGAACGAGGCAAAGTGGCAACTTGAACCTGGGGCAGACAGGGTCCAGACAATGACGATAACGGTGTTGAGATAGACTGCACGGGAAGGGCCGAAGGAAAGGGTGGAAGGGAAGGAAATAATGGTGTGGAGGAGCCGGAGGAGAGCTGGGAGTCTCGGAGATAACACCGACAAGTCCGAGAATTCAAACGTCCATACTAAAGTTTCTGTTTGTCATGGGTTGACGTGTCAGAAGCAGCTCGTGGCTGATGAACGGTAGAGGCGTCACTGGGGCTAGTGAAGGGTGCAGATGCAGATACGTCTCGCGAGTAAGTACGTCCTGCATGCAACCCTTTTCACAAGAGGGAGCGCAAGCGCGCCGTGCTGACCAGAGCGCAATCTTGAATGAGAATAGATCGACACCATTTACATTGACATGTCGAGTAATTTGCCCTGCTGCTCTTACGGGTGCGACTTTGCGAACACGCATTCTAGCGGAAGCGGTTAGAGCTTACGTAAATGGGTCTCCGACAAAAAAATAATTAATTACTTTTTCGGTGGTGCAGAGGCTGCCCTCCCATATCATGTGCCTTCCCCACCTCATGTCTCCAAGATACCTCGTGCTACAGCGTGCACGATACACGCAGTGCCTGGGCCTGGCGGCGCTGCCTGCAGGAAACGCTACCAACAATTTTTTTGGTTTTCCTATCCGCTGGAGAGGCATCCTCCACAGCTTTCAGCAACCACAGAGAATGGACTTTCCCATATTGTAAGGCTAAAGGCTGGCGATTCAACCATTATGGTGAGCCGCATCGCTAATCAAACAACACTAGTCGCCTCGCTCGCACAAACAATAGACCCTGCTCTGGCAGACTAAGCAGACGAAAACGGCTACAACTACTCTGGTGACGAATATTATTAGCGGTGTTGCTGCGAACAAGTAAAGCAGCTCTGGGCTCCGCATATTCGGCTGCGTGCCAACGGCGTCCAAGCCCTCTTTCGTGGGGCCGGATCTTCATCTGTTCAAGGCGGTAATTCCGCTCGGGGGTAAGCACCCTAACGGTTAAAAAGCTTGAATAACAGGCTCGAAGTATCCTGGGAATGCAGGCGGCCTAAGCCCTATGGGAGCTGGTAAGGGGGGTTTTGTTCCAGCCTTCGTCGATGCACTCGTGCAGCCTTCCACCTGCATGTGCTGCTGCACCTCCTCACCGTCATGCGCCACCTCAATCCAGCGCCAAATGCAGGACACAAGAACCCACATCCTAGCACCTTTTTTTGCAACCGCCAAGGCAGCCAAGGACAACATTAACAGCTTCAGCTTGGTTCGGGCCGAGGTACTGTTTATGTTTGTGTTCGTCAATGGATGGGATGAAAATGGCGGAGAATTACATGTGAATAATGGGGCCTGAAGCTGGCTGTAAGGGGTCTGGCGTGTTCCAATGAGGTGACAGCAAAGGACGGCTGAAGATTGGAATACAATTCTTTTATTCTGCTTTTGGATACTGCTTCACGGCTTGGGGCTCGGCAGGAAATGTGGTCTCGGAGATGTCATGGCTGCCGACCCGGAGCCATGTGCTGAAAACCAAGAGTTTCTGATATTTCTCCGCCCCAGTTTCGGAGCCTCCCCGGGATCTAGAGCTAACTAGGCGATCCACACAGCACGTTTGAACGACCGTCTAATTTTGCTCACCTTGCATGCTTGATAGATTACGATCAGGGAGCTCGATCGCATTGCTGAGACCCGATCGTCCACAAGCACAAAAGATTGCATACCAGCTATGACATCTACAGTGGCGGGATTTACTAGATTGTTTTTCTCTGGGATAGCATCTCGACGGGCGGTGGCTTAAGACGAGATCAAGGCAGCGAAATTAATCGTAGCATGAACAGTGGGAGGTTGGAGCGTATACAATTGCCATTCTCACTACAAAGCCCAATTGTCAGTATCTTTGGGCCCTGTTTCGGCGAGCGAAGAAGGCGACAATGAGCTAACGAACGCCCTCGGCATGGTCAATGGCCAGGCATAACAGTCAAGGCCAATTGCGTTCAGTAGATCACACATATTTGCGAGAGAATTGTATGGATCCAGGTACGGATACTAAGAGTTCTCGAATAGGAAGGGGAAACGCTTCCCAAGGCGCTGGCTCTTCTAGAAACGAAGTCAAAAGCTAAAACATTTACAGAGGAGGCGGAGAAGGTGAGCTGTTTGGGAATATAGTCCGAGACACATTTTGAGCCATTGAACTAGGCTAAAGCAACAAAGGTGGATGCCGGCGAATTTAGCTGCGCTTTTTACAGGGCCACACACAAAAAAAAGGGAGGAGGAGTAATTTTTTCCGGGAAAAGGAAGATAGCAAGGGCATTGTTTTTTGGGCTGTGTTCACCGAGGGGATGGAGGGGGAATTGATGAAAAAGATTTACTAAGGTTGACGAGGCGCAAAAAAAAAAAAAAAAAACAGGGTCCCGGACCCTTCGTGCTAGGGGCAGCCCTTCTGCAGGACGGAAGACTCAAGAAAAACACAGCACCTTAATGATTCCATCATAGCGGGCTTCTATTTTTTTTTTTTTCGGCGCCTTGGACTGCTGGTCGGCTCGGCTGTTGAGAGATGGAGACGAAAGCCATGCACCACCTGCATCAACATACACCGCGGTGGGAGGCGGCTCCTGCAGCAGACCCGTGTCCCCAGCCACATGAGTGGCCTTTAGCAGTGAGCATGTGCACATAAGCAACCATATGCGGCATGGTAGAGGAACTTGGGGAGAGAGGTAGAGAAAAAAAACCCAGAGGATGCAGCACGCATCATGTAGCGCACAGTGTGCATTGCAGGTGCTGCAATGCATTGCATATATGCGCGCTCTGCACGTCTTTCTTCTCACAAACAGATGTCCGTTCTAAACCCGCTGTCTATGTACAGCGAAATGACGCACCATCTACACCTTCGCAGCATACTCAAATATAAAGTCTCGGGGTGCTCCACTTTGGGTAAATTCGCTCCACCTTTTCCCATCACTCAGACCCCAATTAGTTTCCCGCCAGAAACTCAACCGCTTTTTGTTGTTTCCCTTTTGAACCTTCATTCTTAGCACCCACCGACTTACCCCCGATCCATCAGCCACCAAAAGGAGCACTCAAACCCCGTTCTCCCCTAAACCACCAAAAACCACAAAAGAACCTCCCCCCACCAACAACGGCACAGAGGTGCTCGACTGATGTCCACAGCAGTATTCTACAATCAAGACCCCCTTGGCGTGGAAGAAGCTTACGCTAAACATCAATCCTCCCCGCCGGCCAGTGCCAGCCAACAACCACCTTTGCCGCCTTTGGCCCACCTTATGCCCCTGACTCTGAGCTCCTCCGCCCAGACAAACGCCTACTCCTCCGGCCCCCAGCTGGATTTCATGTATCCGGTAGTCTCCCTGGCTAGCTCCTACCCAGGTTACCAAGCGCTGCCGGAAGCGCCTTCCCAGAACCCCAGCTCCTACCATCTGAGCATCAACAACACCCCGGCCACCCCGCTCAACAGCAATTACACTGCGTCGTCGGCCATGTTGGCGCCCCACAACCAGATGCCGGGTCCATCTGGGCCCATGATGCCCCAGCACCCGCTTGCGGGCCAAAACCACCCAGTTCCCTTTGCAGGACCTCCGGTGCAAGAGAAGTGCACTTGCAAGCTGAACCCAAACCGCATTCCTCGTCCCAGGAACGCGTTTATTTTGTTCCGGCAGAAGTACCACCAGCTGGTGCTTGACGAGCTGACGGAGGCAAAGACGAACCCCGAGGTGAGCAGAGAGCTTGGCCGCCGTTGGAGATCGCTTTCGCCTCAGGAGAGAGAACACTGGACCAACTTGGCTGAAGAGGAGAAGAAGAACCACGCCAAGAAGTATCCAAACTACCGCTACACGCCCCGTCGTCACGGTAAGGGCAAGCACTGCCCGCTGTGCCAGCAGAAGCACTTGAGACAGGCACAGATGAATCAGCAACAGCAGCAGCAGCAGCAGCAGCAACAGCAGAAGCAGGCGGTGATGCGGAGCTCTGTGCTGGAAGACGGGTTGATGTCGCTGCGAAACTTGCAGAAACTGCCATTGAATCAGCTGCTGTCGTTTGCACCGCAGATGCAGCCTTTTGGGCTTCAGCAGCAGTACTCGCTGGGCCAGCAGTCGCTTTCAGGGCAGCCATTGCAGCAGCCATTGCAGCAATCACAGCAGCCTCAACAACAGGGCAACCCCTATGTTCTGCTGCAAATGGGCCAATTTGTGTTTCAAAGCCCATTCAACCAAGTGGGGCCTCAATTCGGCTTTCCTGAGCAGCAGCAGCAACAGCAGCAGCAGCCACATGGCTCGCCCCAGCAGCAGCCCCAGGGACAGCACCCAAACGACAAGATGGGTTTTGCTGATATGAACCAACCCCACTTTATGGGCTACGAGCAGCAAGGCACCCACCAGCAAAGATTCAACTCTTTGCCCACCGCCATGAGCGGCGGATCCTACAATGGGCCCGAGGTTTACATGCAGCCTCAGGCCCCCCACCAAAGATGAGATTTTATTAATATGAGACTGGCGCTCAAGGAGAGATGATGACGAAATGTACACTATGTTGCCGGGTATCGGCTTTCAAACAAATGGGAATCGCAGCTTGCTGGGGCACCACACGGTAGAGCCGGTGATCTTGGCGCCAGCAAATGCCTCCCAGGGTAACCACGAGTTTGTAATTTCTGTTCAGCCGAGAGCAGACCAAATTAATACTACTGTACCTTGTTGTAGCCAAAACAATCTGCAACACTCTTAGCTGAAGAAAGCTGGGAAATGCAAAACCTTGTGCATCTGCTGCACGGTATGGAGAAGAATCGGAGCATACAAAACAAGTCAAGCCCTTTTGGTAACTCCCAAGGCTGTTTGGAATGAAGACGTAGAGATGGCGCAGCATGTGCTATGTGGAGGTTGCGAGCCCGCCGCCTCACTGCATCTCCAGTGGACTGGACGCAGGGTCTGCATACGCAGCCTCCTCCTCCATCGATGCCCTGCTCCAAGGCGCCTTTGCTAAAGACCCAAATTCCACATATTCAAGCAATCCATAATTTTCCCCTTCCAGCGGTCCCCATATCGCCACATGCCCGCTTCCCCTCCTCTGGCGGCCCGCTCCTTCGCTAAGCTTCTCCCTTGCAGAACCACCGTGCCGAAAGGACCCTTTGTATCCATTGTTCACGGTTTCTTCAAGGGTTCTTGTATCTGCACAAGCCAAGACGATGTTCCATCTTGGACCCACCATTGTGCTCCGTGTGCTGGCTGCCGATCGTGCGGATGCAGTTGCAACCTCGCTCCAGAGCCACCATATTCTATTTTCACGGCTCCCCACTTGCGTATACGGCAATGCACGTTTTCAGTCACTTTTTTCTCTAATGCCGACTGTACCCTTCAACGGTATTTGTCAACGG
Organism: Candidozyma vulturna; assembly: GCA_026585945.1. NCBI lineage: Eukaryota > Fungi > Ascomycota > Pichiomycetes > Serinales > Metschnikowiaceae > Candidozyma > Candidozyma vulturna. Next base: position 50,255 of record CM048828.1, read on the forward strand.
CAAAGCTTATTCTAGAAGCGTGGATCGGAGGCTGTGGAATGTCCTGAGCTCATACACAACCCACACAAAAGCACCACTGCTCCATTCTCTCCGGAAAGTTAATTTCCACAACCCACCGTTGGCGCCGCCTAATTACCACAATGTATTGTGCCTCCGCCTGCGCCCTCGCTAGATCCGATGTTTCTTGTTTTCTCGGCTTGTGAGCATGACAACGCCCTTGTATTTCTTGTCGTGACTTTATTTCTCCTTCGGCTGTTGTGCCTGGTGCTTGTTGCCTGAACAAAGCCGTTTGTCGTAGATTTCTCCCAGTTGGGAAACGCTGCTACGTAGCCTTCTCGCCGTGTTTTCCCTATGCTTTGACGAATCCTCCCAACACCTGGCTCCACCGAGATTTTTCCATTCCTTCAGGGGGCCACCTATTATCCACTGCAGCATCCTGTCGATCGCATGGTTCGCTTATCGCCAGAGAAAAAGAACGATTGTGCCTGGCTCGCTTTTATTGTCCATTATTGTTGAGGCCGTGTGCCTCGAGGCCGCCGCTGGCGAACATGGGTGGTGGAAAAGCCCCTATTTTTCTTGATCACTGCTGAAAGGGTGGAGCTGAACCACATATCGATGCGCTGAACAATAAGAAGCCCCCATGCCACGCCAGATTGACGTTGACAGATCAGCTTTAGAGGATCAGAAATTTAACAGAAGATCCCGGGGCGCTATAAAAAAGTTCTTCTTCCTCTTCTGGAGATTCAGCCCAACGCCCAGTCTCCTCCGAACTTTCACATCTCCATCACCTGGTAACGGTGCACCGTCTAAACGGTAAGCGACACCGGTCTCTGGAACTCCCCGGGTGCTCCAAACCACGAGATCGTTCGCTGCGAACCAGACCGCCTCCTCATAACCGAAAGCTTACCCCTTCTGGATGACACCCTCAATGTTGTCAAGTACTGCGCCGCTAGAACTCCTGCCAGATGAGCTTCTGGTACGAGGATGGTTGTGAACCAGGGCCTCCAACAAAGAAACCCTCATAACCTTATCAGCTCGGTGCAGCAACCTTCGACGCTCGTGTGCCGTGCCATTGCACAGGTTCCAGCACTGTTGGTGGTTGTGAGCTGGTAGTCAACTATTGTTGGCGAGCCGGCGAGATTGCGCTGGTTGTCATGGAGACGGTGTTCCAGGGACCCATGGAGGGCCCGTGCCCGTAACATATTCAATGGAAAAGCAACGGACCTGCCATTCTCTTGGGATAATAGCATCCATTGACGAGATTTAGAGTGAAGCACGGGCAAATAAGGTTGCATTGTTGGGAGCAGCGGGACGTCAGGGGCCAAACACACCACATTTTTTGTCTGAGAGTTGATACTCACCGTTTCTGGGGCTCGGACCCGGTTTCAGATAAGACCCGGTTGCTATGATCAACGGAGCCGGCTCTATCTAAAGCGTAAAAGCGGCAAAGTAGCGCTACGCAGGCGCAAGGGAAAACAGGGACTGGGCTTGGGACGCAAGGAAGGGTTTCCTGGCCCAGGGCTCGCTTAAGCACCAGGGCTCTTTCAACCGCCAGGACAAGTCGTCTTTGAGGCTCCATGCATGGAACAATAGGCGGGTGTCTCACAATCAGTTGGGGGCGATTTTTGCACAACAACTTATGGAATTGTTCCTACTGCTTTAGAAGACGAATGGGCCGTGTCCACGCTGGTGGCCCTATCAAAAAAAGAAGCACAGGGTGTTATTACCAGATGCACAGATGGAGCCGTTAGGCGCTGAAACATGGGAACAATAGCGTGCTGCATGCTCGCTGGAGCCTACTGCCATGCATGCATGTTTGACGTGAGAGACCAAGTGAGAGATATGCGCTAAAACCGCCGAGCAGATATGGCCACTGAGCCCCTAACAGTTTTTCAGACTTACCGGGCCGCTAGCCGGCGGGCTCAAAACCGTGACAACAACCGTCTGGAACTTGAGAACATTGGTTCTCTCTTTAGTGTATCACTCCTGGGGCCAAAAGGCAACGGACCGGATTGTTGGTTATACACTCCGGAATTAGACCAAGGCTTTTGTATCACAAAGATTGTCTCTGCTCCCGACGCATGGCGTCGCTGCCCCCAGGTTCTCTGCATCAGAGGTTCCACATGAAATAGGGCGGCTGCGATTGACTACAGGAGTAGTCAAGGCGAGTGAGTCAGTTGAGTCGGCTGTTTTATGCTTGCGCTTTAAAAATTGACCGTTTCGAGTATGCAAGTGGAGCCGTAAGGTTCCGGAGGCAGTGCCGAGATTTGTGGCGCCACTTCTTTGGCTATACGGCAAATGTCTCAGAACAAGTGTCCAAAGCAGTGGGGGTGATGAAGATAATTGGGCGGCGTCAGTGTGGAATTTATAGCATGGAGAGATGACTGGATGTCATATACTTTTGGATGAAGGATGAGATTGGTGAAGAGTGGGTCGTGCTGACTAACTGCATAGCATCCACGGGAAGAGCTTCATGATAGCTAGAAGCTCGTTCTAACGCCTGATGTACTCAATTCGTATTCCATTGATTGCCATTGGAAAACCACGCTTCATGTCAAAAAGCATTGGCCCCTCATCGACACGAAATAAACGACAAGACATCACATTTCCAAGATGTTAAATTGACGAGTCGGACTGCTCAGCTCCTCATAGCTCAACAAACACTCACAGTCATCCGGAATGTATTGTTCCGTGCAATCGAACTTGCTTGGTTCGAAGTCATTCCCGAAAGTTGAAAGTATACAAAGCTGACAGTTTATGTTTTCCATGTAGTCCATTCGGAAACGTTACACCTTACTCCTTGGTGAAGCTTAACGTCGGGAAGTGAATATTACGATAATCACTAAACGATCACCGTCGCCTATACTTCACTGCTTCCTCTTTTCTACCACGCTCGACCAATGGTCAAAGCATACTTCTACGTTCATCCTCTATCCAACCGTTTATTCCCTGATGCTAAATATCCTCGCCGAAGCTGTCGATGGTGATGGCCTCTCCTGGCTTGAATGGCGGAAGCCCGAGATACGGGCACCCGTCACAACGGAAGGCGTCACCAAGGGCACACGAGCCGCAACCGCCCGTCTTGCCCTCGACAGTGAAGTCAATCTCCGTCAACTCCTCCTCGGTGAACTTAACCTTGTTTTTCTTGAGACGTTCCTCAATCTTCATGGCCTCCGCAGTCGCCAGCTGCGCCATCTTACCCAAGATCGAATCCTGAAGCTTCCTGCTGTCGTCTGTCTCTGCTTCCTCGAGCTCCTTGAGTCCACAAGTACAGTCCTTACAGGCCTTCCGTCTCTTCTTCCCGCTTGGCAACTCACACTTCTTTGGCACAATCACGTTCACGCGATCTAGGTACAGCAGCTCCTGGCCCAAAAGCTCGTTCTCGTTGATCAAGTCGTCGCCTTCGTCCTCGGACTCCTCGCTAAAGTAGGCCAACTTGGTACTCTCTAGCTTCCTTTTCATGGCCAGATCCTCGTCGTCCGTGTTATCCAGTGTATCCGTCATGGCAGATGGCGACGTGACGGCCTTTTTGAATGCGGTTTTCTTGAATGTTGGCAAAGCCTTGCCGGTGTTGTTTGAGGTCTTCTTCTTGAGAAGCACAGTTTCAGCAGCCGGAGCTGGCTTGACCCACAAGCCGGGCTCTTGAACAATGAAGCCGGCCATGAGAACATCAAGGTCCTGATCCGTGGGCAAATCACCCAGAAGCTGGCCTCCTTGCGCCAAGGTGTCAAAAAGCTTGCTTATGAGCACAGGGGCAATGGCCAAATGGTTTTCATTGGGGTTCACGTAGACAATGTGATCAAATGCAGCGTTTCCGGTTTCAACGGCACCAGAAGCAAAACGATCAATGATGTGTTGGGTTACCGTCGCTGAGGGGAACTTGGAAGCAATGTTGGACTTTGTCAGTTCCACAAGGGCTTCGTCTGTGACCACCGTCGGGTGGAGAAGCACCAAAACTGACGGAGTCTTGTGCATATCAATAAATATAGGATGTGTAGTAGAAAATGGGTTTGATGACCAGTTCTCGCTTAGGTGGTTAAACGAGGTAGTTTTTAGTCAGATGCAATCGGCCTAGACGTGTTCTGTAGATGCTGTGGTCAAGGCAGGTATGCTTCACTAGATATGGAAAAAGATCAACTTTTTTTTATAAAATGCAGCTGCCTCTGAGATGGACGGAAATCTTATCTTTATATATTAGTCAAGCATTTTTTTCTCTGGTTAGGGTGAGCCTACCGCGGCCTGCACACAGAACACAAAAGAAAGAGGCCCTCACCTAATCGGTGGTGCACGGGTGTAAGTGCCAGCCGCCTTCCACCACCCACCAGGGAACCCCTTACCCTTGTGGGTAAAAATTTGCGGAGGCATCAAATAAAGAAAAGCATTAATCCAAAATAATATGTAGAAGATCTCATCAATTAGAATTCAAGAAAAGCGGTATTAATGGAAAAAACGTCCTGCCTCGCGGTGACCTTCACAAGACCCATTATTGGCTCATTTCTCGTGATTGTCTGCTGACATGAGCATATCTGTCAGCACGACAAATGCTATTTTAGTCACTTGTGCATCACGTCAGAATTATCCAATTAAAGCTGGTTAGAGTCATCGGACCGAAATTCTTAGACATGTAGGAATTCGTGTCAGATTGTGATTACTTTGGTTTAAATATGATAGGTTATTTGTTGGTACAACGTCAAGAATCTGTCAAATACACTCATCAGCAGATGGTATGGTCTGACAAGATGCGCTAACTTTTGAGGTATTTCTCTGAAACGGTACCTGTTTAGCTCGTAGATAGATTAGATAAGCCATGATCAATTTAACGGTTATGCATGGGTGAAATTTATGTCCGTTTCAGACCTCATCTGAAACCCACCTCTATAAAACCTTCATTTCCTACAAGATCTTTCATGTTTTGTCGATTATATTTCTAGCTACAGCCGTGGCTGGGAGGAGCTTTCGCCCTCCGACATGGTTGTCTCTTCAATGTCTGTCTCGTCATTGTCCACATTCTTCATGATGCCTGATATTGGCGGAAGAACAGTGTTGACCACCAGCGACGACCGCAGCGTGTGAGTGGAGTTGGTATTCTGACTTTGCTGCCGGCTGTGGCCCCTGCTGTCGACGAGTTTCTGCGGCGACGAGAGCAGCATGAGTGAAAACACAGCGTCTTGTTCCGAGTCCTGCGGTGGGCTGTGCTTGTTGTTGAAGCCTACGTTGATTGGAGGAAGCCGAGGAGCCTCCTTATCCTTCTGCGGGCTGCCTTCAAGGCCAAGGTGCGACGAACGCCTGCGTTCACTGATGGAAAAGCTGCGCCGCTTCTCTTTCAGGCGAGAAAAGGCCGCCTGCAATGCACTTTGAGCACTAGCATCTGCCTCGGGAGATGGAATACGTACTCGGTCTCTTTTAAAGTCGGGCAGCTGCTGAAGCCTCTCGTGGGATTGACTAGAGGGCGGAACAGGCAGCGCCTGGAGTGTCTGTAGGTTCAAGTTGGCTCTTTGCACCAGCAGGGGTGTGCTTTGGAGCCTGGGGCTCATCTTGAGCATCTTTGTGGGCAGTTCTCGCGTGGTGGTGAATGACTGGTCCAGAAAGTCAAGTTTTGTAGGGGCGATCTGGCTTTTGTCGTGACCTTTCACCTTGCCCAAGGCCGTGCTCAAGCGGGATTTAAGCTGAGACGAGATCTCGGCGAGCTCTTCCTTATTAGGGCTCTGGTCGTCGTTGAAAAGACGCTTGCCCGGACTAAAGAATTGCGGAGTTCTAAGCATCTTCAGTCTGCGAGGCGTATCTTTGTCGTCAGATTCGTAGCCGCCGTTTTTGGGAGTTTTGAGCAAGTTGGCATCATTGGAGTTGAGCTTATAATCTGGAGATTTAAGCAAGCCCGAGCTATCTCTCTTGAGCCCGGGACTGAAAGGTAGCTGGTCTCCTGGCTGCTCAGGGGTAGCTAGAAAGGCCAGTAATCTCTTCTTGGCTTTCGCCGCCGGCGGCGTGGAAGGGACGTCCAATTTGACGGATTTAGCGATTTTGGGCAGCGAAACGGGCGTGCCAGCGTTATGGGACGTCATTGAAAAGTGATGTTGTTCGATGTGATATGATTATTGAGGTGTTGCGTTGAACAGCAATGATGGTGAATTATATGTTTCTTGACGGATATTTTTGATGTCGGGACCTCGATATCTTCTCCAGCTTGGTTTAATCTATGGATGTACGCTGGTTGGACTTTTCTTGCTATTATTAACCGTGGCACAAAGTTTCGGTAGCGCAGCAAGTCTTAATATAGCCTCGAGTGTATCAAGACAAAATTATACGAGGCAACGCCAAAAAAATAAAAAACCGTTTTCTCTCAAGTTCAGTAACTACACGTCGTGACGTGAAGCCGCTTATTGTTTCAGCTCTTGTTTCGTATTCACTCTAGTGGAGCAAAGGCTGCTCCTTGGACACGAGGATCTAGAGTAGCAATTGTGGGGTAGAACGGGTTCGTGGACGGATTCTGAAAATCAGCCAAAAGGAGGTCCAACACGAAACAAGGTTTCTTATATATAAGCCTGGGGTCGAGACAAAGGCTGGCTGGTGAAGGGTGGGGAAGAATGTTTCAGGTGTTCACGGTGAATCACAACAAAAACATGGCTGGCGGGCGTGACGCGGCGCACGTGACAAGTCAGGCACCACCTGCGATTGTTGAAGAGAGGGGCAATATGACGTAATTTAGAATTCTGCCTGCAGGAAACACAGGCACCTCCTATACGTTGTTGAACGCTTTTCCCCGTCTTCTTTCTGGTAACCGTAGACCCGGAGACCACTTTTGGTGCATGGAGAGCGGAAAACCCGAACAGCGGCAGAGGGTCAACTCACGTGACTACAATCACGCGAGCGCGCACGGGAACACCGGCACCTGACCCTACGTGCACACCAACATCAACACTTCAAAACAAACAATCTACTAACCTTTATGGCTGAAGTCAACACGCCGTCAGCGGCTCAGCTCCTCAAAAGGACGCAACGGCTTTCCATGAGTGGTGCGCGCAGGACTTCGACGCACCGTGTGTCTGGAAGCTTCGAGGCGTCCAGTAGAAGGAGATCAACACTTCTAACGACACCTGCTACAAACAGACGCCAAAGTCTCTTTAGCAGCGTCATTGCCCCTGCATCGTCACAGCTGGCTACACATTTGTCTCATCAACAACACAGGAACCCTCCTGCGAAAGTAATTGACCTTCGGCCACTAAATGACAAGGCGTATCTTGAAATGCTCATGGGAGAGATCTACGATTTCTTGGTGGCTAATCGGTTTGAGCTTGAGATGAATCATGCAGTCTCAAGGCGAACGCTCCAGCTGCCCACACAGAAAGAGTTTGTGTTGATGTTTCAGTTCCTATACCGCAAGATCGACCCTCATTTCACCTTCACAAAATCGCTAGAAACAGACGTGATCCTGGTCCTCCGCGCTTGGGAATACCCATATACCGAGCACTTGAGTCGAACGCATATCAGCTCCGTGGGCCAGTCATGGCCAAAATTCCTTGCAATGCTCTACTGGCTCATGAAGCTTAATTTGGCCCTTCTGGGTCTCACAGAGGATGACATGATTGCCAGCGATGATCCCTTCGATCGGCTATTCATCAGGTATACGCATCAGTGCTACGGCGCGTACATCGACCAGCAGGAAGATTACTCTGGATTTTACAAGGAACTAGAGACGGAATTTGACGAGATTAATGCAAAGACGGTGAGTGAGCAGGAGACGCGATCTCAACGGCTAAAACAACTTCTACAACAACGTGAAGAGCTTAATGGGAAAGTGTCGGAGCTCAACGAGGCACATGCGAAATCTAGAGCATTGGAGAATGATCTCAAACAGTTCTCGGATTACATGAACAAAATGAGTGACCGTAAAGAGAAGTGGGGAGACCTTCTCAAGCAGATGGAGGACGAGTTGACCAAGCTCCAGCAGCAGATTCTGGAGATGCAAGAAGAAAAGAAGAAGTATGAGGACCAGCTCACTGCCAAGGGACTCTCTGCCACAGAAATCGACCAGCTGAACATCGAGAGAGACAGACTCTCCAAAGCAATTGAACGCACCACAAACAAACTAAAAGATACCCAGCAGAACATCGCCGACCAGGAATACCAGCTTCGACTGAGCTGCGACAGTCTCATAAACCTCGTCAGCCAGTACAACTATTTGACGAGCAGAATACCGGTACAAGAGTATCTGTTTGAGCTAGCGGTGAAGCAAGACTTGGCTCAAACGGACCAAGAAATAAGCGCTGACGATGTCTTGACGAAAACTCTTCGGGACGAAAAAGTGAAGCTTCTACAGTGCCGTTCAGCACTAACGCAAGAGCTCCGAAAGAAGCAAGAGGAGAAACTCAAGCTCCAGGAAGAAGTGGATCAGCTCCACGTCAAGATCTTCGAGCAGAACGAGTTTCTTGATGGCATCAAGGCCAAGTGCCGCAAAACCATGCAGCTCTATTCCGAGGCATACGATTTCATGATGACTGATAGCAAGACGTACTCGGCCAAGATTGAGAAGCTCGACCGAGACTTGCAGACGCTTCGTCTCCGAGTCAACACAGGCATCATCGAAGCCGAGAGTACCATCAAAAGTCTCCGCGTGAAGAAACAGGAAACTGAGTACCGCATCAAGGAAGAGAGGGAAAGTCTCCACCGGACGGTGCTGACCATAATAGACCAGGTGCTCGATTTCAAGTACGCGATACAAGAGGGCCTCGACGAGCTCGACACGCTCGCTTTCCAGGAACTCGAGGCCCAGGAGGACTAATGGACATGACTATGTATATTGGGATGCTCTTAGAGCAGGAATGCAACGGATATATATACAAGAGGGCGTTACGCAGCTCAGAACTCGCCACGCAACCACTGCTGGACTCTTTTCTCTCTGTCTTGTCTAGCAAGCTTTCTTTTGGAGGACCAGGCTTCCTTGACGGTTTCCAACTCGCTGAGCACCTTCTTCTGTCTATCTTTGCTGATACCGGTGATCACATTGACCTTAGTCTTATCGAGGTTGAATTTCTGTGCAAGTTTGGAGATGGTCCATTGATTGGGGTCCTGCTGTCTCAATTTGAGTACTTCTCCCACCACTTCTGGGGTCAACAGGTAGTCCTTCAGTTTCTGGACACCGTATATGAGCGGCATATCCGAAAGCTCCTCCTCAGAGTAGACTTTCCATTTTCCCTCAAGAACCTTGAGACGGGGGTCGTTCCTGGGCAAGAACAACTGGGGTGTTTCTTTGTATGATGGGGCAGATGCTGGAGGGTTATATATGAGGCCGTCTTTTTTGACCGGTTTCAAGTTGAACGCTGATCTTTGCGCATTGAACTTATTTTTGGGCTGTGACTCGAATGGAAGGCTCTTTAAAGAGTACCTGCGTGTTGCTGATCTGAGCATATTGGGGTGGTTTGATGAGCCTGGAGGTTTGTGTGGTGAAAAAAAAAATCACCGGGTCGTGTGCGCACACTATCAAGAGTAAGTCCACCCAGATGGAGTTTTGATATGGAGGGGAGAGGCATGGAGGTTGGGTTATATTGTTTTGAGGTAGCTTGGAAAGATCCAGATGGTTGATTGGATTTTAAAATTAGGAGATGCAGTTGAGTTTGAGTGGTCCTTTCGTGTATGGGTGAGTAGAATGCAAGAGGCTCGGTTTTTGAATTCACAATTGAGTTTTTTTTCATCGTTTGTGGTTGTCAACTTCATTTGAATGGTGTGAAGTGAAGTTAGTTAGTCATACGAGTCAGTTTCTTACCAGCTTCATGCATTGTCTCGCTCAAACACATGTATAGTCAAATAGGTTCACCTGTACCGCCGGGTCTAGACTGAAACGAGAGCATACAACGTGCTTAAAGGCAGAATGCTCGGTGATTATGAATCAGCTGTTTTTTCTACCGCTGTCATGGGATCTTCATCCTCAAACGGCCTTTTCGCAGCCATTACAACTATCAAACGACGATGGTGATGATGGACGAGTAGAGACTTCCGCAATGGCAAAACCAGTCTTGGTATTCTCAGATTGGCCATGACTGTTGAAAATTGGCAGTACACGGGCTTTGGACATTCCCAGAAAGCAACAGGGTTTAATAACACCAGATGGCCATAGAAACGGATCAGTGCTCTCCGTAGAAATACCTCTACAGAATCACCTCTACGAAGCATTCCTCAAGTAAACAATACTCAGTAGAAGAGGACACAACCATCGAACACAACCTGATTGTGTAACAAGACGGGGTAACGGAACACCTGAGAAGAGACACAAAACTCAACACACATAAACGTCCACAAAACCGTTACATTAAAACGCCGCAGGAATCCGAGTAAAAGCTAAATAGCAACCTATCCACTAAGCGCATGGGCTGGAAGTACCAATATTGATACCTTTCTGAGTGGCATCATCGAGACAAAAACGCTTCTTGCTTTTTGAATTACTTGACAGTCCCAGGACTGCTCGTGGCACGATGCCTAAAAGCACGAGCCAGGCATTCCCACATCTATTCATGGTACAGTCTTTTTGGAAGTCGTGGAGATCTCATCCATAGACTCGATCAGGCAACTGGTTGAGATCCACCCTGACTAATCCACAGCCCCTCCTGGCTCCATGACCTGCTTTACCAAAATAACCAAAATTTATCATGCCAAAACCACCCAGCCAAAAACGCTCAAACAATGAGGCATCACCAGACAACCGTGTCGCCAGATCACCAGACCATCATTTTCTCTACGGCCGCTCGTCGCCTGCAAGTCTACATTCCCACAAATCTGACAATCCAAAATCAACCCACCCTTCATTGAACCTTGCGTCTACATTATACCTCTACTTCCTCTGATCTCACCGGATTTAAACGCAGCTTGGCTCGGTAGCTAAGCACAATAGCAGGTTTTCTCGTCACGAGCTCGAATGACAGGCTACGCTTCCAAGCCAGCGTGACTTTGGCCAAAGCCCTGAAAACACGACAACAGTGACCGCCGCAAGCCTACATTCTGACTTCAAGAAAATTTGTTCTGCGGTTGCGGAATTCCACACCTTCAGTTACCACATTCTGCCAGCGGTGGATTTGCCGTCAGCAAGCAAGAATTTCACTCCGTTTGCCAAAACCTTCCCCTTTTGAAGACATTGCGTTGTCTCAAAATCAGCAAGCCATTTACATGCAACTCTCCAGGTCACGACCATTAGTGTTGACAAATTCCCAAATGGGGATGCGTAAACATACACGGGTGGGACAAGTGCCCCTGGCGCCCCTCACGGCGTGCCCACGACGTGCACTATATAGAGAAGTGAAAGAGCAAGAGGAGAAATGATAAAAGAAGTAGAATGGATTATTTTTCATCTCCAGTAGATGGGCTTTTGATGGTGGCTGCGAATGATCGCAGTCGCATACGAGAACCGTGCATGGTGGACTATCACGTGCGGCGTTCTCACGAGCAGAAAAGCGCCTATAGAAAACGACCATTTGAGCGGCCATGTTACCAATCTGGTCTAGACTTGGAGGCTGCAGGAAGACGATGATTTCCAGCGCCATACAACAGAGAGAGGCCGCGGCTGTTGTACGGCAGCGCCGCGTCGGCGAGCGTCGAGGTGCATTCCAAGTGCAGGATATCGCCTATTGTACCGCGAAGTGGTCCGCGAAAGCCACCCCAGTTGAGGTAGGCCGCATACCTGTTCCATCGCACTCCTGCCAAATCAGGTAGCCCGCCGCACGGCACCACGCTGCATGCAAGAAATTTTCGCACCGCTTCTGTCTCTCAGAAGTCTCTCAAGCCGGAAAACAATCTCAATCCTGTGATGTGCATCGCCAATGCTCCACCACCGTTTCATGTAGAACTTTTTTTTAATCCTCCTTCTTCCTCATCCTAACCCTAGTCACTCTTTACCCAATGGTCGCTTTTAACCCAGTCGTTCTTTTGGCCATCGCCGCCTCTGCCGCTGCAGCAGGTCAAACCATTTCCACCTCCACCATCACCATCACCACGACCGTTTTGGACCCATGGGAGTCCTCCTCGCTCATTTCCGCCTCCAAGGCCTCCGTCGCCTCCGAGGCCTCTGTGGCCCTGGAGCTCTCCGTGTCTTCTGAAGCCTCTGAGGCTTCCAAAGCTTCTGCTGCTTCCAAAGCTTCTGCTGCTTCTGAGGCCTCGGTTGCTTCTGAAGCTTCGGTTGCTTCGAAGGCTGCTGCTGTTTCAGAGGCTTCCGTGGCTTCTGTCGCCTCCGTCGAATCCGCTGCTTCTGCTGCCTCTGAGGCTTCTGCTTCCAAGGCTGCTGCCTTGACGGCTTACCAAGGTGTGGTTGCTGTGGCGTCCTCCAACGTTTCCAACACCACCTCCTCGCCAGCTGTCGCCACTTCCGCTCCTTACGCCAACACCACCACTCCTTTGTACTCCAACACCTCCAACTCCACCTCCAGCTTGCACAAGACCTCGTCCAAGAGCAGCGGAAGCTCCACCACCTCTGGTTCTTCCGGCTCTTCCGGTTCTGCTACTTCGGGCTCTGCCTCCTCCACCGGTGCTTCTTCTACAAGCAACGGCCAGGCGGCTGCTTTGGGTGTCGGTCTCGGCATGCTTGGTGCTGTTGCCGTGCACTTGTTGTAGGCGGGTGATTTTTGACTTTCTTTTTCGCTGCTTAGGGTGCTTCAGCGCCGCTTCTTATACCCGGCTCCGGCCGTCATTAATGTTGTTAAATACTATGTTAGAGATGTAGCTGCGATGTAGGTGCCCTGGCTGCAAAGCCATACGGATTTGACAATGCTCGAAGAGGAAGTTACTCTACCGAAAAAGTGTTCGGGAATTTCACATCACGGTTTTCTGGGATGGTTCAGAGGGTCTTGAGGGGGATGCTGGGACCCTAAAGAGGGCCCAATAGAGGTGAGCTCGAAGAGGATTGTTGCAAGTTCCAAGGAGCTGCGCTTCATGATGCCCGATTACACTCTAGCAAGAGTCGCTCTTCAAGGTGCTCATCCACCCGTCAAACCAGAACATCTTGACGAAGTGGAAGTAGCTAAGAATCACATAGCTCTCAACTGATACCACGTAAAAAGGCTCCATTAGTTTAAGGCACTTCCGGCCGTCTTGATAAACAGTGGAATACTCTCTTGGTGATGCCCTACTATGTTTTATTTCATTAGAAGAACGCTTGACATGAGCAGTTCCAGACGTTGGTGAATAGCATGTAAAATCAGAAAATCATAGTTTCTATACAAAAGTAATAACGAAATCGGCCCATGCCGAGGTCTGAAAACCCTGGCCTTGTGGAAACGGATTAATACGGCATCACTCACTATTCCAGCTAGCATCTCGATCTTCTCTTGGAAGTATCCACTACTTTTCTAATCAGGGCACCTCACAAGGGGAATCATTCAACAAACCTAAGCAATAAAAAACCCGAGTCTAGACGAAAAGAGACTCATTAGGGGTTCTGGGATTGTCCTTAGTTCAAAGATCAATCAGACATTCATATCAAAGCTCCGCTCATTCCTTAGACCCTGGCGTAAAGTCACTCCTATTACTACTGAACAAGAATATCCTGGAGCACCTGAAAATCCCAATACCCCAAAGCCGAACTGGTCAACACATTATCCACGGATAAATACAGAATCTGAATCCCCACCAAAAGCCACCAACCTGGCCCCTTTATAACGAAGCTTCTCGGTTTCAAGCCAATCCGAACCAAAAATCCACTGCTGTTTTTGAATGTTCATGACGTCACCTTGTTTGCCTCGAAGCTTAAACCAACCATCCATTCATGCACAGAGCTTTCTAGTCTACGCAGAGGTAATAGAAGCTTTACACTTCTCGTAAAGGTGGACTAAAAGAGCTTCTTGCAAGGCTCTTCAAACCTTATACTTTAATCCGGCCTCACACTTGCAGGAAGCCCGGATCTACAGCTCATTTCTTGCAATCGTCAATTATCGTGAATGTTTATGTCTGTCTATTGGGACCGTTCTGGTTGCCCACCGCATTTTGCAACTTAGCAGCCTCCTATGGAATACGAAACCCATAGCGAGAATCACCACTCCAAGCAGCCACTGTGCACCCTCCATCAGAGCCTCCGTCCGTTGATATCCTTCAAATAACTGTCCTTTTCTAGAACGTAGTACTCCATGTTTGTGAGCCCTTGCGGCACCTTGGGCGGTACTGGCGGCTTGTTCATTTCGCCCTCGTTCTCGTCATTCACCCGCTGGAACACAGAGGGCAGAAACCGCTTATCCGACAGCCACTGGCCAGCACCCAAGTAACCACTATGCTCAGTATTGTACTCAGTATTGACGTCCTTGCTGGTCACATTGCCGTTTTGCAACCGGAAGCTTTTGGCCAAATGCTCGGACGGGGTAGGCGCATAGAACTTCGGGTCGATCTCGTTGGGATTCATGCGATGTTCCTTGGTTTCACGAGGCTGTTTGTGGGTAAGTGGACGCACGGGCAGGCCCATCTGGTACACCTGTGTGGGCATCTCGTCGTCATCAAGCCCCATGGTTTCGGCAGAAAACGGAACCAGGGTGTTGCTGAGGTTGAGTTTATCGAATCCCGGCAATGTCGAGCCCAGGTCTGGCGGTGGTTTGCGGCCAGCCCTCTTTGGGCTTGTTTTTGCAGAGTGAGGCGGCGGAGGAGGCGGCGGGGAGTCGCAAGCCCTATCGATCTCGTCTTCGCTGGATACGACCCTATCAAGCTGCTCGTAGCTCTGAAGCGGCGGCACAGTCGAGGGCTCGTCGAGAACTTGCAGTTTCTGCTTCTCGTGGGTAAAGAGGTTGCGGAGAGGCTCCTTGGACTGGAACCGTTCCCGGAGCTTCTTGAAGCGGCCTTCTTTCTTGGGGCTGCCGTTGACAAACACCTCTTCGCCCGGATCCGACGCTCTGGAGCCACCAAAATCGGCAGCTTTTTGCTCGAAAACCTCGCCCACGGTTCTCCGCTGCACGGGGTCCAGTCTGGTGAACTCGTCTGGCATTGCCGGTAGTTCCTTGTCCAAAGTGGGCGAGGGAACCTTGGGTGGAAGCAACGGAGCACTAGGATAGAACGTGATTTCCAAGTAGATTTTGCCCGCGTCTCTGCCGCTCGACTTGAGGTCGTACCAGCCGTCCAAGATGTACTTTCCATCGTTGAAATGAGCCTGATCCTGGAAAACAGCAGCACAGTCGATCTCTGTATCGCCAATTGGCGTTGGGTCGTTTTTCGTTTCGTCAAGAACATCCAACTTCAAAAGCGGTCTTCTGTCTCTGGTCAACTGGAACCTTATCTCTTGGGTCCACTCTGGAGTCTGGCCTGCTCGGAAAGCTGCGGTTGTTTTCTTTGCCTCAGTGCCAATTCTCATGAGAACATAAGGGCTCTGTTTGTCGAGTTTGCGGCGGTTCGGAAGGTGTTTGGCCCGGCATACTATGATGATCAATGTCCCGTCGGCGGTTTCGGGCCCGTTCATGGTGAGTAGTTGATGTTGATATTCTTTGTTTACTTCGCGATCAGGTCCGGAGAAGTAAGCGATGCAGCGAGGTGGGTGAAAAGGTGAGGCTGGGGGTTTTGAATTTTTGATTATTTAAGCAGTTTAAGGTAATTGATGAATTTTGATCACTTTGGTGATAGGGTCGTGGGGTTTGGATGACTTTTGGCTATTATGGCTGAGCAGGTCAAGCATCCTAGGCGGTGCGGCTAAATCAGGAATCATTTTAGGGTGCACCAGATGACCGGTGAAAGGCTAGTGCATTTGAATTTTTTAGACATTTGGATGCTTGATCCCTTAAGAAAAAGAACACCACAAAGAAATCGCTAAACTGACTACGGAAAATGGAGTGAACGTTGCAATGTGAGGAGCGCTTAACATGGCTGTGTAGGCTGCTAAAGTAGGAATACATGGTCGGAGCTTGCAGGAACCGGGATCTCGACATTTCTGGAAATTGACAAATGGAGGGACTTTCAGTCGATTGTTACCATCAATTTCGAAAGCTGAAGCTCACATTATAAGTCTTTCAATAGTATGGATTGCAATGCAATAGACATTGTGAAACGGCTAAAAAGCATAAACGACGTTACAATACAAGATTATTCTCATCGGCTCTTTCTTCACGACTTCCATGCATGGAAGCGACATTGAAAGATTGAATGAGCAGATCTCACAATACCATTTCCCCCATTATAGCATGCTCAACAACTGCACTTTCCGAACAATCCAGAACTTTCTCCATAAATTGCATTTTGAATTGGCAGATTTTCCATGAAGGCGGAGTGTACATCCCGGTGCTTCCAAATGTCTTGGCTTGCTGATACTACTCCCCTGATGCAATACCCTGGAAAATCACAAATGATCGTCAGACTGTGCTTTCTTGACTTTCAATTCCCTGCAACCACCATGACGCAACCCGATGTACGTGGGAAGGCCTTAAAGCTTAAACACGGCGGTACTTCCAAGCCGGGAAATAGACTCCGAGAAGTGCTTCTTTTTTGCCGAAGACACTGATTGAAGGTAGCTTCGGGATCTGTGTCACACTCTTCTACTCCTCAGCTTTAGAAGCTATAAACCGAAATTATATAGTGAAATGCACTGAAGGAGTTTTTCCCAATCTTCAACAGCACAGCCTCTTCAAAACGTCTAGATACGTCATCATAGTTCCAGGCAATTAAGCTTTCTTTGTTTCAGCAGGCTGGGATTTTGGAGGTGCGGCTTATCTACGAAGATGAATACACAACGCACACGGGAACTTAATTCTGCGGCATGATCTTCTTTACATGTGAGGCTTGGAAAGGGTCTACTGGAGGGGCAGAGCTTATCGGAGAATGTAGCCGAAGAGGAAGTAGCAATGTGGAGTCAGCCATGACTCGTGAAGCATCTGAGAAGGCTGGTTGAAGTCCATTTTCACTTCTCTCTTTATCAGAGTAGAATGGAAAAACTAATTCGTAATGAGATCAGCCCCAATGTGGCTTTCATAACGTAATCGAATGAAACATATCTAAGGCACCTAGAGAACGATTAGTTAACATATCAAAAGCAAAGTCACAGAGACCAAAGCAGGCTTGACTTTCACGGACGTGCCATCGTTAACAATGGAAGCACCCTCGTTAATCCCATAACTAAAGATGTTATTCACGACATATTCCCAGCTCAGCGTTTGCACCACAAAGTTCCCTTTACCACACGGAATGTAGTACGCTCCGTCAGAAAGCGTGATAGATCCACGAATACTGGTCCAAATATTGACATTCTTTGATTCTTAGTTAAAGAAAGAAAGTGGGATAGGACTCGCCGAAATATCGTGGATTTCAGTACGCTTACACATGCGATGCCCGGAACCCAGCTTGTAGAAAGCACCAATAGCCTGAGACCGCTCATAACCACAGTTGGTATTTGAAGCTCAAAATAGTAAGACCATGGACGCTTTATTGTAGATAACGGGTTTTGCTGGAGCGGTTATGACAGCAGAAATGTCAATTACAAGGGGTCACAAATGATGTGTGACTAAATGAACGCTGATTTGGATTATTATCGGGGTTTGGCTGGTGAGCTCTGGGTAGTAGGTCAGTGGTTATCTGCACAAGATCAGTTGAAATAAGAATTGACGTGAAATCGAGTTTCTCGAATTAGTTACTTCTTGACGTATAGGAATAAGACAACTCGAGATTGATTTAATAGCTCAGACTGTGTAAGATCATTGTTACCTACACCTCTTCGGGCTTAAACGAAAAGCTCAACGTCGAAATGGATTAACGATGATAAAACCAATTAGAAATTCTTCTTGACTCCTCTCAATTTTGGTCAAGCCGAGAAAGCTGCTTCCATACGTCTTTCCGGGCTTACCTGCCGAAGTTGGAACGATATACCAATCTTTCAACCTGGGGCGGCCCTCTACTCGTCAATTGATGGCTTTGAGAATGTGACGAAACTGCAATGTCATCCGCAAAAGCAGCTTCATCACTCAACCGTAACATAACAGTAACTCCCCAACAGAAAAGTGAAATCATTTAGAGCAAAGCACACAGAGCGCTGTTGAATTGAACTTACCTGATAAAAGGCCATTTCAGCAATTGCAGCTCCTTCCATGATACCACAAAGGTCGTCTTCGTTGTTTAGACCACCTGGAAAGTCGTTGGAAGATGAGTCACTAGAGGACCACAAGTAACAGAAACGGCCTTAGTAGCAGTCTGATACTGGCTCGAACACTTGTTGGTACACCAATAGCAAAACCTAATAGCTTTTTGAAGAAGTGAAGCGTGAGTTAATAGCGGAGACTTTTGGTTATTCACCTCAGAGACACGAGAACTCCTCTTGATGTAATAAACGAGCGTAGCCAAATGAAGTTGCCAGGATCCATTGTTCTTTGGCGTCTAAACTCGTAGCATGTTGGTCTTGGCTATTCAAAGGGATGAAACTTTTCGTCAGGCTGGACGGGAGATGCATTCTTTCGATGGATGCATATTTCAAAATGGACTTAGTGCATGGAGCAGCCTCATCAATGACAGACCAAAAGTAAAATAGTCAGTCTCGTTGTTGAAATTGGACATAGAATTCACCTGTGGTGAGCGAAAGATTCGAAGTCCCCATCAGAAGTACAAACCTTGAGCCTCTAACACATGTCCTTGGAACACCAATTCGCCTCATTAAGGCAATTGCCCTGCTATTCTTATTATCAAACAATCTAGTTTTATTTTTTTACCCAATAATATTCCTGCCATCAGGTCCACCATGCAGAGTTTTTCGAAGCGAGGACAATCGAAATAATGAAGTATTTGTACGAGCGCCAAGCCGTGCAAGACAATGGGTCGCTAAATCGCTGCCACGGACTTCAAATAAGGTTGGTACGGCTGTTTGTATTTTTAAAGAACGAAAGTAATATGAGGTCCTCGCGAAAACCTGCGTGGCTATTGCAGGGCAATTCCTGTACTACATAACCAATTTGAAGCAATTGAGTTTCAGCCGTGTGGAGACGTGGATGTGTGTATTGTCATGCAAATGGAGACCCAGCGATGCTATGCAATGGGGTCAAAGAAATTCTGGAGCTTTGTGTTACGGAAAACACGCATGCCCATGGTGGAGCCCTTATTGAAATCGTAATGTAGACGGGCCTGTGCAAATTCGTTGTCGACGCGAGGCATCAACGATTTGGAAAAGATTGTGTAGGAGGCAATGGCGTAAAGGAGACCGATGAAAAGATCTATGCGCCAGTGGTGGTCCAAGTAGATGGTAGCCCACCATTGGCAGAACACGAAGGCGAAGAGAAGCACCTTGGCGAACACCCAGCGGGAATAATAGCAGACAAAGAAAAAGCAAAGGACGGCCATCGCCGAGTGCAAGGAAGGCACAGCACCAAACACAATAGGAGACTTGTGGAAACCGTCGTTGACGAGGTGAGTACCAATGGAGAACTTGGCTCTGGTCAAGCCTGCGGCGTAGCCCAAGGTATCGTAGTCAGCAGGAGCATCGTCGCCAAACTTGTGGATGAACCAAGGAGGAGCATTAGGAAAAACGAGGTGTGTGAGCACACCCGCGATGTTTTGCGCACCTAGCGCAAAGCCGAAACATTTGAGAGCACCTGGAGCATGGAACACGTAGAGCCAGATGGCGGTGAAAAGCGGCACACAGAAGTGGCCGATGACGTAACTGAACCAGGCCAACACGTCCTTGGGCTCGGTGATAGGGGTCGCCAAGGAGGCGTCTAAATTTAGGAGGAGCCAAGAGGCGCCCAAAAGCGCCGGCGGAGCGGCCACCCAGCAGTTGTAAGGACGGTAGTTGGAGTCAGCGTGACGCTGAAGGCGCCTATTGATAGCGGTAGCGTTGTTGACGGCGTCCTGCTGGGTCATTCTAGGAAGGAAAGGAAAGGGCCCGAACCTGCTGTGGTCCTGGAAGTCAGGGGGTACAAACGCGGCCGGTGTTTTGGGAGACTCGTAGTCAATCATTTCAAAGTCCTCGTCGGAGAACAGCGTCAGCAGGGCGGAGGAATGGCTCTGCAAGGAGTAGTCGTCGACCTTCTCCGCCTTCTCCTGGAACACCCTGTTGTACAAAAGCCACGCTCCCATTGTAATGGCCACCAAAGCCGCCAAAGACGACAAGGGCCTGTCCCAAACTTCAAACATGGCGACTTCGACATGGTGGGCCAAGGAGACGTGGATGGGAGGACGGATCTCCTTCGGAATCAAGCCTGCGTTCTTGAATATCAAAAGCCAGACAAATACGGGGCTGAAGTTGACAAAGAAGTTGAGCGGTAAAGTAAAGATGGAGCGTTCGTTAAGCCCCAGCCAGAACACACGCACGAGGAACTGGAGCACCACCACAAAGGGCGCTAGCAAAGCTAGCAGCACACGCCTTAGCTGTGGAATCATATACTAAGGAAGAAAAAAAAGTTCTTGTTTTTCTCAACTCGTGTGATGCCGGAGCCTTAATATAGCGGTCAAGCCGTGGTCTAACGCACCCTGCAGCGAAATGCCGGAACGATGTTTGTATGCAACTGGGCACTTTTGACAACCTGGGCCTCGGGAATTCGGAGTGAGGAAACCGACGTTGGAGGGCGTGGTGGAAATGGGAGCGGTTGTGTGGGGCGGGCGTTTCCGAATTTTTTCGGAAATATGCAATTTTTTCCAAATCTGAAAAAAACTGTACCCCGTTCATTGAAACTTGGGGTGGATGCACGGCGGTCTCCTGCGTCAGCTGACAGGCTGCTACTGGCTGGCACATTCACGGTCGTTTTTTTCCAGGATAAGGCAGCTTGATAAGGAGCGGTGGCAAAGAGGCCGTTTGGATGCCAAAAGAGTTTGAAAATAGGCTTTCAAGAAAATAGGGGTTTTGTGCTTTACGAGCATTGCGTGAGCTCCTCCGAGTACGGCTTAGCACCATGCCTCCATAAGCCCAGGTACCCCAGCTCAAGCCTGACCGACGGTGGATGGCCCAGCTCAAGCCTGGCCGATGGTGGGTGGCAAAATATTTGTTTTTTGTAGAGGTAGGATTTGGAGATATAATCCCAACTGGGCGCCAGAAATGAACTTTTGAAATGCATCCTTGCACTCGGCCATCGATCAAAACGGCCAACCACGACTACCCGAAAACTATTCATGTTTCTTCCATTTTTCTTTCTTCCCTTCTATTCACAAAGGCTGCCGCTGTCGAAGCCTCACGGGCGCAGGCAGCCATTGTTCACCCCAGAACGCAAATTCTCGTCGCAGGGCTTCAAGCCACACATTTCGTCTACTTCAGGGATCTCGACGTCACTGGAGCCAAAGGTGGCGTGAATGCTGTTTTTGTAGTATTCTCTATCTCCGTGCTGCTTCATGCGGTTACGGGGAACCCTCTGTGAAGCCGGTTCCAGGTTCCAGAAGCGTTTGGTTGCACTTCAATATTAGCATGCAATCCCACACATCCTGAAGAGCCGAACATTACTCCGAATTAACGGGCTCTGGATTTTTTTAAAACCACCTTCAGCTGCCCCAGACCATCTCGAGATGCCACCGCCGTGGCACAACCTTCTCCTATCGTGTACTCGCTTGGGCGAATTGGCGCACGGCGGTTAAGAGATTACGGGACTTTTTATGTTCCGTGGTTCCACAAGAAGTGCTTCTGTGATTGTTCACGGCCGATTTGGCGAAGGACAGTCGGAGAATATGTGGCAGTTTTCTGTATGAATTTGAGCCCCAGAAGTCGTTCTTCCTTATCGCTGCAACAGGCGTGCCAACAGGTTGAGCCAAGAATCGATCTTTTCACCAATCAACATAACAGCCCTTGCAGCAGGCGAACGACCAAGGTCAGCTCAACCGTACATTTTTCTTTTTACGTACGTTTTGCACCATTTCCCCAAACGTGATCCATGCTGCCTCTTCCATGTGTGGATGCCTTGAGGGAATTTCCAAAATTGCGCTTTGAGTTTCAAGCTTCAAGATGGATCTTCAAGATACTGTAGCCGTGGAAAACCTTAATAATCTAAAAAGACTAAAAACCACGGGCTTGCCGAAGCTTCTTGCGAAATGTAGTTTTCAAGCATTTTTATAAAAATCCACTCCGTAGCCCCATATCCGAGAGGCAGGGCTAGATCTCAGCGCCGCCGCTTCCTGTGCTTTGTGTAACACGCCATGAATTCAGATGTGCCGTTCCGAAGCTCCTTATCATAGCTACTCGGTAGTGATGCATTGACTGGAAATAAGGTTTAGGCTTTGGGGTGAGACTTGCCCCTGCTGGGATCTGCTCATGTGACGCTGAAAATTTGACGATGTAATTGTTTAGAATGTTCGAGGAACGTCTTTAGCTGTGGTACTTGGTGGTTGAATGGCTGCAACTAGGACCTGCTGGTTGATGTTGGTGAGCGAGCGATGCTCACTTTGAGCAAATCGATGGGTGGGAATTTACAAACAATTGAAGGCTGTTAAACTTTTTAGTATGATGAGGAGAATAAGATGCCGTTGAAGTTCCATGGTTCTAGGGATCCGATCCACTCAACTACCTCTATACTTTGGCACAAAAAGAAGCCTCACCCTTCAAACGCCTTTCATGGTTTCCGGCAGCTTCCAAGACCCAACTAAACAAAATAGATAACTCGTAGATGAATCTAGCTTTGGAATCGGAATGTGTGTTTATGGCTATGTCCACGTGATACGTCACGTGTCGCACGTGCTCAGTCACGCGCGGATCTCAAAAAAGTGCTACTTTCGAAGGCCTACTCCATCGTCACCCTCTATGTCCTTCAGAAAGCAATCCTCAGGCAGGATGCTCTTGCCCTTTGGGCTTGACTATTCAGACATTTTGTCGCAGGGCGAGACTACAGAAAAACCTGTCTTGGAGCTTCCTGTGCATGGCCCTTTGTCCCAATACGAAGAAGACGTTGCAAAACAGTCTTTGGCATTTGCCCGTCTTTTGTATGACGGGCCGTTTTATACTGGAGCTCCAGAGCAAAAAGACACGGAGCTGGAGCCCATCCAGCGCTACTCAGACCGGTTCAAGAAACGCAAGAAGGTCTCCAGGTCGATCGATGAGTATCCCTACCAGCTAGAGTTTTTCCCTGAGGAGCTTTATTCGGTGATGGGCATCTCCAAGCTGAAGAAGAAGTTGCTTCTATCGAAGTACAAGAAGGACGGCGGGCTCAAACAGCTCAATGTATCTGAAAAGGACGACTCCGCAGAGTCGATGCTTGAAAAACTCAAGAGTCTAGCTGAGGATCTAGACGCCGATCCGGCTCCACAGAACGAGCAGGATGATGTGGAGGAGGAAGATCACGATGACGAGTACGAGGAGGATGATGACGACGACTACAACGCCGAAAAGTACTTTGACGGTGGAGACGATGATCTAGGGGATGATGGCGACGATGAGGCCGCCTTTTAACAGCATTAGCATTATAGAATACGTTTACTGGAGCGGAGGTGTAGCAATACATTATCTGGAGCGGAGAAGGACCATTTAGAGGTTTTGGAAACCCTCAACGAAAGGTTGCAGCGCATTGTCTTGGGGACATGAACCTAGTAGTCCACAATGTTTAGTCGACCAATGACTGCTACTCTAAAATCTCTGTTATTTTTTGACCTCCCAGGCAACCAAGGGTCCATCGGCTGAATCGTGTCATCTATCATCATGCGATTATGCTATATATTAAAGGTAACCATCGTCAAGTTGTTTCTGGCGCCGTCCACCTTGCCCAACCAACGGCCAAACTTGTGTTCTTTACTGGTGGCAACGTACAACGTCACCAACTTGTCCTGCTGGAGTTCGGCACTGTCAATGCCCACAACCACTCCCTTCACGTTTCCAATCACTCCCATGAGTGTGAACCGCTTGAACCTCTCCTTGTCGATTCTCCAGAGCCTTAGTTCACCATCGTAAGAGCCGGTAACAAAGAAGTCACTGTATGGAACGGAATGGATGGCGGTGATCCAGTATGGCTGTCTTTCAGGCACCTGAAGTTGTGCTACATCTTGAGCGGCCTCGGCACTGGCCTGCGAGGGCTTAAATTGCGGTAAAAGCCCGTGTCCAAGACGTTGTGTGAATAGAGCTTTCTTCTTTCCAAGCGACCAAAGGGCGATGTTGCCGTTGTCGGCACCGGTGATGAAATGCGATTCGTCCACCATCGAACAAACTTCGAGGGAGCCTTCCATGTGGTACGGCTCGTTGGAAGCCTCCTCGTCCTTCCTTCTCTTCTTGTCCAAGGAGTCACCGCCACGGAAGGTCAAGCGCAGCTCCTCGGCGATCTTCCAGAACATGGCTGTCTTGTCCCTCGAACCAACAGATACACATGTTTCACGGGCCAATGCGCTGATGTCGGTGATGTTGTCCTGGTGTCCGTACAAGATCTCAAGCTGGGCCTGCTGGGCAATCGAGAAAGTCCTGATTCGAAGATCGGCACATGCAGCAAAGAGCTGATCGCTATTTCTTCTGAAAGTGATGGCATTCACCGCAGCCCGGGTGTCCATGACACGCAAGCACGTGAGGTTCTCCAGCGACCACACTATAAGCCTGGCATCGCTGCCACCGGTGACAACGTACTTGCCGTCTGGCGAGGCTGCAACACAGTTGATCTGGTCACAGTGGTGGATCTTTCTGGACGAGAACTTCAAGCCTCCTTTGGTGTGCCTCACTCTCTGCGGCTTCTTGCCGGCCACGTTCCACTTGATGAGCTCCATGTCCTTGGAGACGGTGTATGCAAAAGGGTGTCTGACAGCCACGGCCGTGAGGTTCTTGGATCCCACTCTGGCGGTGCCTCTGGCAGCGTCTGTTAGCTGCTTTTCGATTTTCTCGGCTATGTGCTTAAATGCGTGACCTTTGCCCTCGGCAGCATCTTCCTGAAGCCTTCTGGCCAAGATATCATCGTCCAAGTCCTGGGCATCGTATTCGTCTCCAGCCAACTCTTGTTCTTTGAGATTTTCCAAGTACTGTTTGGCCAAGCGTCTTCTCTTTTCCGCTGCCGTCTCGGTGGCAAATTCCTCGTCTGACTCGAGTTCACGTTCTTCAGCTGGTGCTGCTTCTTCTTCACTGGACATGTCTGCTGGATCCACATCGGAGTCACTTGAGATCTCCAGATCGTGGTCGGGCTTGCGGGCGGCGGGCCGCTGCTTTTTCATCGTGGAGCTCGGCTTTGCCTGCCTTTTTTCTCTTTTTCGATGGATCTGATAGAAAGGGGTCTCCGGCCATGATGGTGTAGTAGGAGTGGTTTTTTTGGTGAAGCATCTCATCGCAGTGATGGTGGTCACGTGCGCAACCCTAAGATGGCCTTAGAAGCTGCAAAACCATATCGAATTTTTGGATTTTTTTGGTATATGAGGAGAGCATGGTTGTTTTTAGGTGGTTTATTGTGTTTGATCTGCTGTTGAAGGGGTGGGTCATTGAATGTTGGTACTAAGGAATCGCAGTACTGAGAGCCTCTAGAGAACAGAAGATGCAACAGTGAAGTTTAGTTGCAAAATTGCACTTTCAGAGATATTCATTTAGTCTTATTAAAGGGCTTTATTATTTAAATGGACTTCTCACGCATTGTGGTTGCTTGGGTCTGGGTCCTGTTCCAGCTACATTGGGTGCAAAAACCTCCACTACCTCCTCTCACGTCAAAGATCAATAAAACTGGCAGTTCCTCTTTTTATCATATATAAGTCATTACGACCCAGTAAAGCGATCAATAGCACATCGTTTTAAATTTCAGATTTGGTGTCGACGTCTTGTTCTTCACTACCACTCACCTCAGCCACAAAACCTTGTACAATCCCACTCCTACTTTTTTTCTGTCCTGTCACCAAAAATGCAGTCGTCTTAACTATTGTCTCTAATGCTATCCAGTTTCATCGTGAAGGACCTCGATCCTCCCCGTATGGTCCCTCTTCTCTTCCCCGATATGGTCCCTCTACTCCTCCAACAAATCCTCGATGTCGTGGTCCTCAGCAGCGTCGTACGTCGACTGTTCGGCTGCCCGAAGCTGCTCAGCTGCCTCGTTAAGCACATGCTCCTGGCGCTTGACGTTCCTTCTGGTAGCCTTTCCCCAACCAAAGGTGGCTGCGTCATTGTCCAACAGCTCAAACTTTTCCGTGGCCTCGGCCTCCTTCTCATTCTTACGAGCCTCAGCCAAACGGTTGTCCTCCTCGATACGGCGAGCGATTTCCTTCGTCTTGGCCCAGTTCGTGTACCATGTTCTGAAGAAAAGATACACACAGACGATTATGATGAGACGGAAGTACTTCTTGAATTGCTCCTCGTCGACGTACTTGTAAATGAAGTTGAAAATGGGCTGTGGTTCGTCCATGATGGTGTGTAGTATGCTGTGGAAGAATCGGTAGGAAAAGTTGCCGGTAGTTTTGTTCGCACTCCGCTGCGTCCACCTCTTGCCATCTGGGAAATTGACGATGAGGTCTGGGTAATTTTTGTCGTGGAAGGAGGCAAAACTTTTGAGCAGAAACCTAAGAAGTTAGATTGTTGGTCATTTGCGGGATGGCAAACAGCTATTTGCCTTGGGGTGTAGGCCTATGCTGATTCAGCGAAGAACGATAGGGCTGGAATCGTCGAGCTCATGGTTCTGTGGCAATCATTGTAATAATCGGGGAGCGGGTTATTTCGCTTATTTTCATGAAATGCGTCGTTCGTATGGTTCGGGCTTCAACGGGTCATGATAAGAACCGTACCAATGAAGGCGTAAGTTTGCAGCCATCAACTACCTCACACACCAGTCTCCAAACTCCCATGGGATTAGCAACTCTAGCCTTTTTGAAAATAACAGATACTAAAATATTCGACGCATTGACGTGATATGTCGTTTCTGAGGCTTGATGTTCGCTCAAACCGGGACACCAGTAAGTAGTCCTCTATCGCCTTCTAACAAATCCAAGACTCGTCAGTCATTCCCGGAAGAGCTATATTGTTGATGAATGCCTGAGTAAGGTCTGTAGATGTTCAACAGCGTATTCTGACTACCCGTTCATCATGACGTGATGGCCCTTTACCACTGCAACATTCCCCTTTCGACTAAATTTCCTCTTCATCGCTGGCAAATGGATCGAGCTCAGGAAAATCGCCAACCTCAACCTGCTTCGGCCTCACAAAACTTCCGTGGTTTGGCTTTGCATCAAAGACACGAAGCAGTCCAATCAGGCCGTCGTTTCTACCCACAGGCTCGTCGAACTCAATTCCCACCCAGAAGCTCTCACCCTCGTCGAGCTCTTGAATCTTGCCTACGTACCTGACAACGCCCCTTCTCTCACTGGCTATGTTGATCACACGGCACCTGCTTCCCACAGTGATCCCTTCTGCAAGTCTCTCGTTCTGCTCCTGGATAAGTCTCTGCTGCTCGTCGAATTTCGGATCAAAACGGCCGAGTTGGTTCTGCTTCTTCCACAGAAGCACGGTGTTGTTTCTTTTGGCATACTCCTCCTCTGAAAGCTGGAATCCTTCTGAGTTGTCCTCCAACGCCGCTAGCGTCAGGTCTGGGTTTTCATCAATCACATGTATTCTAGAGTATGCAGCAACTCCCAAATCGGACACGTTCTTGTCGGTCTTTTCCCCCGCTTTGTGGACAACATGGTACTCACTGGAGGTCTTGACAGGATAGTAGTGTAGAGTCTGGAAGGCAGTCTCCACGCCGGTGATTTGCTCCAATCTTTGCAACAAGTACTGCACCAGCCACTGTGGTGAGATTCTTCTTTCGGACGCCGTGAGATCCGACGTGATGTACACGAATAAGTCCATCTTGATTAGTAGGTGGAGTGTGTGGTGCGAAAACACATTTTCATCAACACTTTATCAGCATCAACACCTCTATTGCCCAACATGAGCCAGAGGCAGCGCCGAGACAATCGGGGCGACAGAAACAACCACAGAGACAGACACGACAACAGAAACGAGCACAGAAGCGATAGGGACAGAAACGACAGAAACGACAGAAATGACAGAAGCAAGTCGTACATGAGCAGACAGGAGAGACCCAAGAAGGAGGCCATTCTCGACTTGAACAAGTTCAAGGACCAGAAGGTGGTGGTCAAGTTCATTGGTGGTAGACAAGTTGTTGGAGTTTTGAAGGGATTCGATCAGTTGATGAACTTGGTGTTGGAGGATGTCAGTGAGCAGCTCAGAGACCCTGAGGACGATGCTGTTTTGACAGAGAAGACGAGGGATTTCAAGGTCGTGGTGGTCAGAGGTCCGCTGTTATTGACCCTTTCGCCATTGGACGGTACGGAGAGCATCGAGAACCCATTTGTGGTGGACCAGCAGTAGTTGCTAGAGCGGCGCCGCCGTGATGTATAAAATTAACCAAAAAATTATCGATGCAACGTTGTAGAGGTGGAGGGCCGGGAGGATGTAGTATTAAGATTGGAAGAATGTGGTTGTGGAATGATAATGACTTTGATCCTATGTCAGGTAGGGTGTTGCGATGCAATTTGCCAGATGAGAGCTTTCGAGGTAGGGGAGTTTAAAGAGGATCGGGGGACTTTTGAATAACTGGCTGAAAACGGGCTTCCTTCTTTTGATCAGAACACTCTTATCTGTGAGTGGTGGTTATGACGAGGGCTTGATAAGTGCAATGCTCGTGAGCGTGGCGAAGGCGAAAAGATTGATGCGTTTGAAAAATAGTTCTCCACTATTTGCACCGGTAACTGACTTTTGTAGAGGCGTTATGGACGGCATTGATCAGGGCACGGTACCGGTACTGATTCGATTGAGAAAGCCATCGTTGGAAGTTCATTCACACTAGACGTCTTAAGGGCTTTGCTTCAACCTTGGTTATGCCCAAATGTCCATAATGACTGGCTCAACTGCACTTCACTGGCCTCATGAGTTCCTCATTTGCAACCATTAGATAGTGGTACGGGAACATCACGGCATGTTAAAAAAAATGGAGGGATAAAGACGGATTGAAAATTTTAAAAACATCACAAACCGCTTTTAGATCTCCGAATCGATTTATTGTCACATTTAAGCCGTGCAATTAGACCACCCGTCGCTTAAATCCATCACCTCACCTTATCTTGCTTGGCTTCAGGACATCGCGCCCAAGTCATCGCAGTCTCCACCATCATGTCTGTTTCCAACGAGGTCAGCAAAAACGTCATTCTTTTGCCTCAAACCAATCAGCTTCGAGGTTTGTACTCCATCATCAGAGATCAGCTGACCAAACGTGGTGATTTTGTGTTCTATTCCGACAGAATCATTCGTCTTTTGGTGGAGGAAGGTCTCAACCAGTTGCCCGTGGAAGAAGCCGTCATTGAGTGCCACGGCGGTCACAAATACAATGGCTCCAAGTTTTTGGGTAAGATCTGTGGTGTTTCCATTGTCCGTGCTGGTGAGTCCATGGAGATGGGCTTGAGAGATTGTTGTCGTTCTGTGAGAATCGGCAAGATCTTGATCCAGAGAGACGAGGAGACCGCCTTGCCCAAGTTGTTCTATGAAAAGCTTCCTGAGGATATCAGCGAGAGATACGTGTTTCTCTTGGACCCCATGTTGGCCACTGGTGGCAGCGCCATGATGGCAGTGGAGGTTTTGTTGTCCAGAGGAGTGAAGATGGACCGCATCCTCTTTTTGAACTTGTTGGCTGCGCCCGAAGGTATCAAGGCCTTCCACGACAAGTATCCCGATGTGAGAATTATCACCGGTGGCATTGACGAGAAGTTGGACGACGACAAGTACATAGTGCCTGGCTTGGGCGACTTTGGCGATAGGTACTATTGCATCTGATTACATGCATTTTCTGTGAACGCAGTCGGGGTTCTCTGCGTACTCCTCTTGAGTGACCCACATCTTGCGGAACGTAGATAGACTGGCGAGGATAGAGCCTCCGATCCATGTGGTGTACTTGCGCTCCGGCGGAGCGTAAATCTTGATTTTCATTTTCGTGTCCTTGGCCACATTTCTGTTGTTGGTCCATATGCTGGCGTTGCTCTGGCTTGATTGGCTGGCCTTGAGCTCTTGAAGAAGACGGTCACCGAAGTTGCGAAGAAGTGTCGTGCCGCCTGAGAGAATGATGTTTTGGTATAGCGTGGGACGAAGGTCTAGGTCTGTTTTGGCGATCGAAACCGCCAACAATTCATCGATGCCAGGCAGCTCGTCGCCAATGAGCTGCGGATTAAATAGAATTTCTGGAGCACGAAACTGCTCGAGCCCCAAATGGAGCGTGTGTCCGTCGGGCAACTTGTAACTGGAGAAGAGGTCCATGCCGTCTTGAGTGGAAGCACCTGAAGCTGCTGCAGCAGCCAGACCGCCCATAAAGTGTGAGTAGGCCACGCCAGAATAAAGCTTTTCGTCACGCTGGGGCGCCTTTGAGACGTAGCAGCATTTCTCCTTGATTTGGCGGGCAATGTCTAGTTCCGAGCTCGATTGTAGGTTGATGCCCAGCATCTGTCTGATCTGGAAAGCTAGCTGGTCTGTGACGTCTCTGCCTCCAATATCCATTCTTTTGATCGCTGTAGGCAACGAAAACCCATTGTACACGGGCACAACGTGGCTCACGCCGTCGCCAGAATCAAGCACCACTCCAGTAGTTCTTCCCAGAGCGTATATGGAAAGCACAGCTTGAACAGCCACGTACACGCAAGGAATGTTGAATGTTTCGAACATGATCTGGCACATGTGGTCTCTGTTTGCCCTAGGGTTGAGGGGCGCCTCTGTGATCAAAAGCGGATGCTCTTCCGGTGCTGTTTTGAGCTCTTTGGTGAACGTATAGTGCCACAAACGCTCCATATCTTCCCAGTCGTTCACAATGCCGTGTTCTATAGGGTACTTGAGCCGGAGAAGCCCGCGATTTTGCCGTGCCGAGCTCCCCACGTACGCCTCGATGTTGTTGTATTTGGATACGCTTTCGTCTGCCAGAGCTACAGCCATGATTTTCTGGTACTTTGGGCGTCCGACCAAAGAAGGTTGATGAACTTTGGGTTTTTCCTCTCCGGCGAACCCGGCTTTGATATTTCCAGACCCATTGTCTAGCACTATAGGCTGGTTATAGAGGGTCTCCTCTTCCATGGTGGTAGTATTCGCGGTGCGTAAACATCAACATTGATCAGATCCACCTACTTCTCTGAATCGGCAGAGCCAAAGCACTCACAAAACATAAAAAACAAAACATCAAAAACCATGCTGCACTTGAGCACACTTTCTAACGCACAGAAGGTCCAGATCAGGAACGCCTTCATGTTAATTGACAGCGACTCCAAAGACTCCAAGATCACCAAGTCTGATTTGGTAAACGTGCACAAAACCTTGGGGGTGCCTGTTCCGTCCGATAAGCAGTTTGACGAAATGCTTGGTGGCGAGGAGCTGGTCGATTTTACTAAGTTCTCCCAAATCATGGCGCAGGAGTTTTCCAAAATCGACGACAGAACTACGATACACAATGCCATTCGTGTTTTTGCTAAAGGCAAGGAAACGCCGGTGCAGATAGACGCCGATAAGCTAAAAGAGGCATGTTGTTCGGTGCAGTTGGGTGAAATAGGTTCAGGCGACCACAGGCTTTCGAGGTCTGCGTTTGATAAGCTAACCAAGGGCTTTGTGTCTGAGCAGATGGACGGGTCTAAGGTTTTTTTGGCCGAAAAGTGGCTCGATGCTTACATTGAGTGAGCTTGAAGACTCAATGAGCGGGATACTGTGGAAAAATCAGACCGGTATTGTTCAACTAGAGCTGTTGATTTCAATGCTGCTTCCCAACAACCCGTTACAACTACATCAAGTGAGACTTCCGTCATCTGAATCATCTGAAGGCTTCTTCGATATGATCTCCAAAACAAGGCTGCCAATTTCATTGCACTAACGACTAACGATCAGAAACGACACACCACCAAAAATGCACAACAGAACAACGCCCATCGACAACAAACTCCTGGGCTGAGGCTAGAACTCCTCCAAGGGAGAACATTGATTCTCTACAAGAGGACTTTCCTGCAAATATACTACTCCATCGCCTCATCCTATCCCATGTACTTCTCTCCATTTCAACCCCACACCTCCAAAGTCCATAATTCTACAATCTCACCGCTGATTTTTATATTACATATGCAAGGTGCCCTGGGGCCCGGTCATTTCCCTTACTGGTCGAGGATCAACTCGTCGCATCCCCAGTCCTCGTACGAGCCATCTGGCAAGTATCTTCTAATAACCAATGGCGTCTTTCTCTGTGCCAACTCCTTCATGGCAATCTGCAAAGGGTCGGTCTCACCCTCAATGTCCACCAACACTGGAGCATTTAAAGAGATCTGCAAAGCTCTGGTACCCAACACTCTGGCTCTCTCGTACTTCGTCATGTATGGCGTGGTTGTTCTGTCCTCTTTCGGAATGGAAAGCTCACGAGAAGTCTTGACTCTGACCTGGGCATCAGCTTCGCTGAAACCTCCATTGATGATGGTTCTTCCATCCTCAGCCTTCATGCCCACGTCTTCGCCGTCCTGAGCACCTGCAGGCTCGGCAAAGTCGTCATCGGAAAAGTGGTCTGGAGCATCGAAGTCCTCGAAGTTTTCCGGCGCCTCGTTGTAGGGTTCCTCAACGTCAGACATGGTTGGTTCTCAGAGTTGAGCTTCTCATCTTGAAAAACACTTCTTGGTGTGGTTGTGTGCAGGAACATCCACAGATGGGCACTACAAAAGGCTACATTTTTAGTCGGACGGAACCTATATTTAGTCCATGCAGAGGCTGCTTCTAGATGTCGTGGAATATGCGTGATTAGGAGAGTTACAACTCATCGGCGTATGGCAACACATCGGTGTTACCGACAGCAACGTAGTTGAAAGCGCCCAACTTGGCGCCCTTGGCGCTGTCGGCGGTGATCTTGATGTCGTGTGGGTACTCGAAGGACTCCTGCAAAGCAACAGATACCTCGGCGGCCTTGATGGCGTCCGACAAGGAAGAAGCAGTAAGGCCCTCGACGGCCTTCTTGGCAGCCTTAATACCCTGGGCCACAAGGTTGGCGTCCTGGCCGGTGACGGAAACGACAAACAAACCAGCGTCCTCGTATTTGTACAATCTGGAGTCGGCACCTGGGATCTGGGCCAATGGAGAAGCAGCACCCTTCAAGATAGAGGTACCAGCAGCAGCAGACAAGACCTCGTACTTGGCAAAGTCCTTGGTGGCAACTGGAACACCAATGATGGCGCTAGACTCACCACCCTTTCTGAAACGAGCCTCCTTACCAGTGTGGGTCTTGACGGCTGGGGCCTTGAGAGAGCCAGATGGCAAGGCAGAGAAAGCAGACTCGGCGACAAAGTTGGCCAAGTCAGACTGGTTGGCACCGGAGGCATAGAGGGAAACGTTCTCCTGGGCGTAAGCCTCAGTAGCAAAGCTCTTAATGTCGTCCAAGGTGACGGTGGAAGCAGAGTCGTAGTACAAGGGGTTACCCAAGCCCTTTCTGAAGGTCAACTCGTGCAAGTGCTCCAAAGCAACAAACTCGGTGGAAGCGTGGGCAGCGGCAGCCTCGGCCTCAGCCACAGGCACCACAGTTTCCACAAGCTCGTGTGGTCTGAAGAGAGGCTTTTGCAAGGTGTTGCCCAAGGCCTCCACATAGTAGGGCAAGTCCTGCTTCAAAAACTGGGTCTTCAACACAATGGCGTCTCTGGTGACGTAGGAGGAGAAGGAGCCACCCAAGAGCTCGGACTCTCTGGTGAAACGCAAGGCGGACTTGACCTCGTTGTTGAGGAAAGCGTACTTGGACAAGAGGTGGGCCACACCGATCTTGCCGGCTTTGGAACCGGCATTGTTGACCTTCACCAGCAAGGTGGTCAAGTTACCTGGGGCATCTCTGGACACCAATTTCACAGGGGCAGTGCTGTAGGCACGGGAAGCACGGGACAACATGGTTTGTGTGGTAGTTAGGTTGGATTTTTTTCGATTATCTCAATGCGATTTGGATGGCAGTGATTGGCTGTGGTGTGTGCAGGCATTAGCCATTTTACCAGGGGTAACGCCAACAACCTGTGCAAGCAGGTCGATTGAGGTGGAGATGATTGGGGTGAGGTTTGTGGTTTTGAAAATCAATTTTGATTTCGTATAAATGTCGGGATTTTTGGTAGGACCCTTGAATGTGCCCATGTGCAGGCCCTTTTTGCAGCCAAAGACGTTGAAGATAAAAAAACACGGCAGATTTTTGTTGATGAAGAAAGGTTATATGGAATGAAGATTTGAGTTCTCTTGGATTGGGATTGCTTCCGGAATGTCAACCTTTTTGGTTGCTTCGGTTTGAGAGTGTCGTGCAATGTAACGGCAACCTTGACAGCAACCGTGCCGTTTCGCTAATGAATAGTATTAGACTACGTATTTTTTGGCTCTAGATAAACATCAAGGTAATTGGGAAGAGTGTTTTGCATTCTGTGTATTTACACTCCATCTTGAGCGTTTGCAATTTTCTGAGACATGCGTGAATATACAAAAATACTGCGAACTACGGGCGGTCTAAACGTTGATGAACACCAATTGATCAAACAACGCATAATTTCAGATTCAGTGGTTTTTGAAAATGGGGCGCAATTTTCGAGAAGAGAGTGAGTAAGAGAGTGGATCAACACTTCAAAGCTTCCATGGTAAAGCTACGACTAACCCAGCGGCCACGATATTACAGTACACCACAGCAAATTCTATATCCTATTATGCTAGATCTGAGTCAACCGAAGGTTGTTTTTGTCCTTGACTTCGTGAGTCTGGCAATAGTCGAAAACTAAGCGGCCCCAGATGAAGTCAAGGAAGATGATGACATACACGCCGCCCCAAATGAGACTCATGCTGAAGAAAAAGTTGGAATTACCGTTGCCCAACACGATCCAACAATAGTAGAAGATTGGTGCGAGTAGCAAGCAAACAATAAGCATCAACGCGTTGATGAGCATGAACTTGGTGTGTGGCATGACGGTGTTCTTGAAAATGGGCAACATGGACAAGACTAAACCGAGGTCACCGATGATTGGGTAAGATTTGGAGAAGCAAAGCCAGGCAAACGACATCACCACCGCTAAGAAGGAGTCACCAAGGTGTGGCTCACTCGACTTCTCAAAGAACCTGACCGTAAGGGGAAGCACAAAGATGACGTGGTATAAATTGAAAATTCCCTTGTACAACGGCGTGAAGTAGTCGAACATCTCTGTGAAGATGTACCACCAGAGGCCCATGTTGGGTGAGAACTTGTCAAAGAACAAGACATTGCCGTAACACTGGTAAAGGAAGTCTGGAGAGCCCGAAAGCACGAATGAAAGAAGGATCAAGGTAGCAATGGATGCAAGGAAAATGGCCCCGCTCTGAACACAAATTCTAGTCAAGTCCCGCTGAGCTGAAACCGTGTAGGCGAGTGCAACGAGAGGCACCACAAGAAAAGCTGGTGTCAAGGATAAGTAGGCGGCCACGGCAAGCGCAATCATGGCTCTGAATGGGTTCTCATCAACCACAACTTGAGCCACCAGCTCAATCACGAGAAAGTATGAGAAAGTGGCAGTTGAGTGGGACCAATTGGTCAAGATCATAAGCGGATTGAACAAGTAGAACGCAGCAATAAAAGTCGAGCTAAATGGCAGGCCCTCGATCTTGCTTCTTTTCTGTTGATGCTGGTGATACCACTGGTTGATACTTATAAGCTTGCAAGCAATGCCCACATCAACAGCAGCATACAACACATTGAACACAATGTACACAAACTGTTCGGGCACGAAGTCATTCACAAGATTGAGCACAGCAACAAGCAAAGGGGGGTGATACACGACACCTCCGTCGTACACGTCCAAGTCGTTTTTCAATAGATAGAATGCTTCCTGGATCGACCTGAACGAGTCTATGGGTGTGGATGTTTCCACAGTCGAGGCCAAGGCATCTGTGATTTGTGGAAATAGCGTGGGAACCACCACACGAACAAGCGTGCCTATCACAAATACGGCCGTCAAGGACATGGTGATGATAATAGGACACTTGGTGAAGTAGTATCTAATCGAGGCACGCGTGCAGGAGACTTGGACTAGGTGGAAGTTGACACGAAAGAATTGGTTCTGTAAGCCTTTGAGCAGTTTGACACTATAATTGATTATGTTAAATGTAAAAGAGTTCTCTTTTCGTTTTTTTTTGCTCTTGACGACACCTTGTGTTGATACCTACTACTACTCTCCTGCACACCATCGAAGAAGTATCAACTACAACCACTTTCTTATGTCAACAGTATGTTCCCCACATTTGAACTTCTCAAAGCCTATACTAACAGCAGTTTCAACCAATCAATCCCAAGCCGTTTCTTAAAACGCTTCTCAATAAAAAAGTGATCGTCCGCTTGAAGTGGAACAAGATGGAGTACAAGGGCACGCTTCTAGCCATCGACAATTACATGAATCTTCAGCTTGACGACACCTACGAGGTTGTAACTGAGGATCACGAGAAAAAGGAGGAGCTTATCGGAGAGATCTTCATCCGTTGCAACAATGTTTTGTTTGTTCGAGAGGACCCCGAGTCCAAGAGCCAGGAAGAGAAGATGGAGGAGTAAGAGTACATCAATAGTCGTTGCAAGACAGGAGACAAAGAGGTAAGGTCTCTTAAGACTGAGTTTCATGAGCTGATTGGCGAAAGGCATTCAGGATGGCCTCATCGCTCTGAATGACCATGCTGAAAAATGGGATTATCTCAAGCAAATTGGCCATTCCATTCCAGGATCTGTGGATGGAAGAGGCCTGAGAGCTGATGCCGTTTGACCAAATCCATGAGTCTTCATCAGGAATCCCATAGGTCTCATGGGAGCCTAAGTCATCACCTAGATGCCGCTACCTTATCGGTGCCATTGCGCCACAAACAACAACAGACCAGTACATAGAAGCATCACCGCTCCATAATCGAAAAACTTCGGAGGACACCGGCGGTTTTATAGTACATTTTTTGTAACCATCCAGATCCACCGTCCGACATAGCGCGCTTTCTCATACTAACTAATCAGTGTTTCACTATGGCTGAGCCAGCACCCTACGGGGGCTTTATGACAAGGACTATAGATGCTGAAAAGGAACAGGAAGAGAAGCTCAAGCTGCAACAGGTGGAAATCGCCATAAACGGTACACCACAGACGCTAAGACCTGAGGCTTTGCATATCAATGGTGTGGACAATTTATCAACAGAGGACTTGCAAGCGTTTGTGGACTACTACCTCAATTTTGACAAAATTGGGGACGACGACTACAAGGAGGTCGAACGCCCTATCTGGTTTAGAATCCAGTGGATCGACGACTCCAACGTGAATGTGGTTTTCAAGACACACGAAGACGCTGCTGAGGGTTTGGGAGCATTATCCATTTCTGGTGGAGCTTCCGAGGAAATCGTGAAGGAATTTAGTCAGGAGTATGTTTCCCAGATTGTTCAGGAAAGAGAAACCAAGCCATATGCACCCACCATCGCTTTCCACAAGTACCAGAAACGCATCAGCGAAGAGAAGGATCTTTTCGAGGAGAAAAAGCAGAAAGAAGAAGAAGACGCCAACACCGGCATGGACGAGGACGATAGCTCCGTTGTGTTGTACATTAGACAGAGTCTTCAGTCGGACAGAAAAGTCAAGAATGCCGCTGTGTACTCGAGATACTATCTTCTTCATGGCGAGCCCGACAGAGAACAACGAAGAAGAACAGCCAGACCCGAACGTCTCAGCAGAGCTGAACGTGGCGGATACTCCAGAGACGAGGACGACGATGTAGATTTGTTTGCCAGCAAACTCAAAGAAACAAAGTCTGCTCAAGAAGAAGATGAAGAAGACTTGTTTGCGTGGAGATTGCGTGAAGCCTCGCCTGAAAGAGCCCCCAAGAGAGGCGGCAGAGGCGGCAGGGGCAGCAGAAGAGGCAGGGGTAGAAGGTGAAAAAGTAGACGTTTGTCATTGTATAGTATGTACGTATAATCTAGACCTGAAAGAAGTTGGTGTGCTCATCCTACAAAGAACCATTACGATGACATTTTGCTCTATTATCGGAAATTGTGGTCTAGTTGCCCTCCTGGCCGAAATCGTTGGTGAACTTGGTGTGGTTTTCAATGTCCTGGGCGTTGACAGTCGGTCTGTTGCTCTTAACGGCCTTGATGAAGTCCTTGATTGTCAAGTCGGGCTCCTTCAACTCGTCGGTGCCAATGTCGAGCCAGCTCATTTCGCGGGCACCGTCGTCGCCAGGAGAGCACGGCGTGAGCTTCTCCAAGCCGTCTTCTTCTACGGGCTTAAAGTGGGTAGCCTGCTGAATCTTTCTGATTGGCTGCATCAAGGCGTCTCTCACCACCACAGCAATGTCGTGGCCCGAGTATCCGTCTGTCATTTCGGCCAAAACCCGCAAGTCTTGCTGGTTACATTCGCAGGGCACCTCGCCAATGTTCAACTCGAACATGCGTTTTCTGGCCTCCAACTCGGGCAATGCAATGTAGATTCTCCGCTCGAATCTTCTTCTCACAGCGGCGTCTAACTGCCAGGGGATGTTGGTGGCGCCGAGAACCAAGACACCCTGTGAGTCGTTGCCCACACCGTTCATTTGCACCAAAAGCTCGGTTTTGATTCTCCGCAGCGCCTCGCTCTCTCCCTCGCCTCGGGGCCCACACAAGGCGTCCACCTCGTCGATGAAGATGATGGATGGCTTGCTTTCACGGGCCATGCTGAACAACTGCTTCACCAATCTTTCCGACTCTCCCATCCACTTCGACACAAGATCAGACGAGGAAACAGAAAAGAAGGTCGAGTTCGCCTCCGTGGCCACGGCCTTCGCCAAATACGATTTACCCGTACCAGGAGGACCGTACAACAAGATACCCAGGGTGGGCTTCCTGTTTCCGGTGAAAAGCTGGGGAAATTTCACTGGGAGAATCACCGCCTCCTTCAAGGCGTCCTTGGCGGCCTCCAAACCCGCGATATCGCTCCATTTCACGTTTGGCTTTTCTGAAAGAATCGCTCCTGCTAGCGCTCCACGAAGCTTCTTTGTATCCGCGTCGTCGTCGTCTCCATCCTTCTTGGCTTTAGTGGAACCGCCGGACGCCGACAGCTCGGCGGCATTGGACTTCAGCTGCTGCTTCTCCAAAAAATCCTTCAACTGCTCCGCCCGCGAAAGATACTCGGTGAACTTGGACTTGATCAACTCCTTCAGCTTCTGGTTCTTTTCGTACTTCAAAGCAAGCATCAAGTAGTCCAAGCCGTTGTAGTAGAGCTTGTACGCCTCTTCGTAGCGTGTGGCCGTGTCTGCATCTATGGCCTTCTGAATGAGGTCGATGCCCTTTGTGAGGAAGTCTGACGCTCCGGACATGGCTGATGGTGGGAGGACAGATGGTTGATATGGTGGTGCGCGCACACCAGATAAGATAGGCGGGATGGGAGTTTTGGATTTTTGATGTTTTTAAAAAATTGAATTGAGCAATTTAAGTAGGTCTTTATATAGCTTTATGGTAGATAAAAAGAAATGTTGAGTAGGGTTTGGTGGGCCGCTTGAGTGGATGTTGCTTGGTTCTATGGCTGCGAAAGGGCTGGTGAGGCTGGAGTGTGGAGGCCGATACATTTGAGCCAAGGGGCCCTTTGTTTGAATTGTTTTTTAAATTGACGATTTAATAAAAACTATGAAATTGGAGAGCCTTCTTGTTTTGAGATCTGGGGCTTGCAGAACTGAAAAGGGCTTCTGTCGGCGGCCACAGCTGTTGGAAGCTGACTGATAGAACGGTTTCATAATTTCACTGATATTTTTGAACAAAGCCAAAAGGCAAGGAACAGTGATACAGACTCATCACCTCTTATTTTGGAAAACAACAGCATCAAACACGCCAGTATCGTCGAACACAATATCACCGCAGTTACAATAATTCTGAAGACACTAGTATAGACGAAGAGACTGGCAGTGACGTTACCTGATTGCTAATTCCTGCTTTGCCCATTCAAATTAACGACATTTCAATTTTGATAAAACGTTTATATAGCCCTTTCTGCTAGATTGATTAGAGATTCGTCCAAACCTATTTGGGTTGTACATTGTTCATCTGTCATTCAAGATCACCACCTTCTACATCTCCGAAGCTCCATTCCTATCACTCTTGCAAAAATCCTATTTTTCGCAATGGTATTCCCCAATTTCTGCCATTCACCAGACAAACGGAATCTTCATCCACCGGAAAAGCTTACGCCACTCCGACCTCTCATATCTTCCAGCCCCAGTGCAAGAATATGACAATCAGAGCCACAGAAACATCAGCTTCAACCTGACATTTGAGGCCAGAATAACGAACCTACCACCCGCATACATTCATCCAAGCAAATAACCGCCATTTCTCGAATCAACCAACAGTCACAGATCAAACAAGACAAGAATATTGCTCCTCAAACTTTTGAAGCGGTTTGGAGATCTATGTACTCCAAGGCAATGGAAAAAAAGGCATGGTCTGCTGAACGTGGTTGGGTTTAGTGATTGTTAGTCAGTTTTGAGACATGGCTGCAAGGGTCTGGTAAGACTGATTTATGGAAGTACATGAAGCAATGGGAAAGTTTGGTGGCGAACATTATAAAGCAGTATAT
Organism: Candidozyma vulturna; assembly: GCA_026585945.1. Lineage (NCBI taxonomy): Eukaryota > Fungi > Ascomycota > Pichiomycetes > Serinales > Metschnikowiaceae > Candidozyma > Candidozyma vulturna. The sequence goes on from CM048828.1 coordinate 90,616, forward strand.
TTCATACTTAGTTTTTAGTCTTATGAATAAGCTTTGCTCGATATTCGGCGAGTTGTTTGGGCCTTCTGTTCACAGCGCTTATCAACTGTACTAGTTCACACCTGCCAATGACGATTTGTTGCCTTGCAACGGGAAGCTGAATTGGAGCGTCAGAGCGGGCCTACTCTTCAGGACGATATTCCTGAATTTTGTCACAATTTCGAAGAACGGAAACACTGATCTGCTTGAAGCTCACCGTTAGCAAGCCCGAATGCAATTCAAGCTGTAACAGACCGATACTTCCAAAAGTCAATTGAAATGTATGCGGCCAAAATTCCCAAGAGAATCCCTAGAAGGGTTATCAACCTCTAAAGCTCGTCAGAGTGTGCCTGACGATGTTTGCCTGACCACACAAGTTGATGGCTTTGTCTTCTACCCAAGACGCCACCATCTACAACCCCTCCTTATCTCCCAGCTCACGACCATACTACTAGCATTTCCCTCACAGTGTGAAAATTCCAGTTTCATGGAGATTTCACGTTTCTGTGACTCACCACACAGAAGGATTACTCACCAGACGGGAAAATGAAGCACATCTCCGACCCCACCCTACCCCGTCCACCGACCCAATGGACCAAGCAAAGAAAGGCCTCAAACGGACTCACATGAGATACACCAGAATCCATTTTGTGGTAGTCCCCTGAGCCACTCGTCGCACGGCTTCAACAATAAGCTACACATACTCGAGAAACTGAGTCCTCACCTAGGACGCAACCTAAAGGACTTCAAAAAATTGAAAGAAAAAGACCATCTTTTTGATCTTTTCAAGTTACAAACCTAAATGCTCCACAGTCGTTGAGTCTTCCTCAAAGCCTCTGCATAGTTCCGTTCCATGCCGCGCCGTGTGGGGCTTGACACAAAACCGTTGAGCACCAAAACCTAAAATGAATTCATGAAGCTGGAAGGGAAATATACTTTCTCATCGTAAAACGCTTCACGCTGGCCCAAATCTCCAGATCTTGAAATTTTGAAATTCGCATCCCCCACGATCGACCCCGCGTACCTCCTCATCGGTCCTGCTATCTACTCCTGCGCCTTTCCAATTAGTCATCGGGACTATATAAACGAGACCACATCCTCTTTTTCCCACCATGTCTCGTGCTTCTGTCTCGTCCTGTGACTCAGCGGCGGAGGCCTACGACCCCAAACCGCTAGATCCAGAGCATACCCAGGCACACCTCAACAGACAGGCTACCAATGGCTCTGGGGTGTCACGGATCCTAGAAGGCCTCAGGGACGAACACCAGCAGGACAACGAGGAGTATCTGGTTAAGTCGGCTGTTCCTTTTGCCGAGGAGGCCATCTACGACGAAATCGACCGTATTTCTCGCGAACTCACCAGACTGAGTAAGGATAGGGAGCCTGTTTCCGATACTGTCAGTGAGGAGTCCGAGGAGTCCCTGGACCACCCTATCGATGGATCTTTTGCATTGTGGCAGGCTGTGTTGGCGATGCTTTTGGTTTTCCTGACGTGGGGCGCCAACGCCGCTTTTGGTGTTTTCTTGAACTACTACATGTCCAACAGCCTGTTTCCTGGCGCCACGAATTTCGACTTTGCACTTATAGGTGGCATCGTGGTGTTTTTGGCCCAGGCCTTGGCGCCCATATGCTGTTTTCTCATTAGTATGTTTGGCCAGACGCCCATTCTTCTAGCCGGTTTGGTACTCCAGACTCTAGGCTACATATTAGCGTCCTTCTGCACGAAACTCTGGCAAATCTACTGCTGCCAAGGTGTTCTTGTCGGCTGCTCCTTCAGCTTGATTTTTATTCCCGGCACGTTGGTGCTTCCGACATGGTTCCAGAAGCGAAAGTCCACCGCGATGGGAATCTGTGTCTCTGGTGCTGGTTTAGGAGGTTTGGTCTTTTCCTTGTCCCTCAACAAGCTCATCTCACAGACCGGTGACCAAAGATGGCCTCTTCGTATGGTGGGCTTTGTAACGCTCGCCACGACTTTATTTGCAATAAGCTTCCTAAGGCCCCGAAACAAGAAGACAATCGAATTCAACACTTCGAGAATCACTTGGGAGCGCACGGTCGCAATCACCAAAGTCGTCTTCAACCCGGAGCTTTTCAAATCTCTCCACTATGTTGTATTGGGCTGCTGGTTCGGATTATGTCTCTTGGGCTACGTCATCTGTCTCTACTCCTTCTCACCCTATGCATCGTCCATAGGCTTGACTCACGACCAGTCCAACAACCTTTTGGCTATCTTGAACGCCGCCCAGGTTGTCGGTAGACCGTGCGTGGGAAATATCGCTGACTACTGTGGAAGAACGAACACTGCCGGTTTCTTCTGCGTGTATTTGGCCATATTAATTTTGGCATTCTGGCGCCATGCTACATCGTATGGAGCTCTCATTGTGCTTTCAGTCTTACTCGGCGGTCCTGCCGGTGTTGGTTCAATTATGTCTCAATCGCTCGGCGCTGACATTCTAGACGTTCAAGAAAGACCCCACCTCATGCCTGCTGCATGGTCGGGTCTCAACATTATTGTCTCCATCTTCTCGCTTCCTTCGGAAGTTATAGCCATTGCATTGAAGGAGGAGGAAAACTCCAATCCTTTTGACCATGCACAAGTGTTCACTGGGTGCATGTTCTTACTTGCCTTTTTGCTTCTTCTCTTCAATCGTGAGTACATTGTGAGGAAGAAGTTCCAAAAGAGAAGAGCTCAGGCTCAAGCTTCGGCGGGCTATTTGAGAGCAGCAGATCTCGCCGACGATGACGATAAAGAGCTCACAATGGCCCGCATGGAGCGATACGACAGGTTTCTCCAAAACAGCATCAAATACTACTTCATCCGCATGTTCTACCCCATTCGGGTCTGAGCATCTATCGCATCCCAACTAATAACCTATTTATTACTGCTTTCGCTTGTCTCCCTACTAATACATTCCATTGAACCCTTGCGTAGAGCGGTGTCCTACATTGCAACATTAATTTTCCTTTTATGACGAAATATACAAGTACATGTTCCTTAACGGTTGGACTTGGCGACTCTCTCCAACTCGTCCTTCTTCTTGATAGCGTAAGAAGTAGAAGAACCCTTGGCAGCGTTGATCAACTCCTCAGCCAAACACTCAGCGATGGACTTGATGTTTCTGAAAGCAGCCTCTCTGGCACCAATGGTCAACAAAGCAATGGCGGTGTTGACTCTTCTCAAAGGAGAGACATCGACAGCCTGTCTTCTGACGGTACCGGAAGAACCGATTCTGGTGGAGTCCTCTCTGGCACCAGAGTTGACAATGGCGTCAACAACAACCTGGAGAGGGTTCTGCTCAGTCAACACGTTGATGATCTCCAAAGCGTGCTTGATGATTCTGACAGCCTTCAACTTCTTACCGTTGTTTCTACCGTTCATCATCAAGGCGTTGGTCAATCTCTCAATGATTGGGCACTGGGCCTTTCTGAATCTCTTGGAGGCGTATCTGCCGGCAGTGTGGGAAACGAACACTGGGGATCTAACCTGGACGTAGTCAACAAGAGAAACATCCTTGACCTCAACCTCCTCGAAAGACCACTTGTTGAACAACTTGATCTCCTGCTGGGCAGCCTGGACATCAGCTGGGATGGGGGTGGCCAACTCGACCAACTGGAGCTCCTGCTGGACAACAGGCTCCTCAACTTGGACTTCCTCAACGTCAGACATGATTAGTGAATTAGATGAATACGAGGTGAAAGAAGATTTTCGCCAGGAAGAGGTGCGAAAAATTTGTTAGCCTGGAGGTGCGTGTGCAGGAGCACCAGTCTGAGACTTTGGGGCTGCGCGCTTATGTAGTGAACATCTGGGCATGCCTGCCGCATTCGGCCAAAGCCCTAGGATTCTCAGCCCTAACTGTGGGCACGTGATGCATCCATCCCCAGAGTCCGTTTTGAAATGCCTTAAATTTTAAGTGTTGTAGGATTCAGTAAGTTACTGGATTCTTGATGTATTGGAAACTTGCTTCAATTGGCTCTAATATGATTTGTGTGTAGAGTTAGACGTGGGTTGTCTTGAGAAGCCCAATTCCCATAGTTAAGGGTCCACGCCACGCTATCTCGGGCCACACTTGTCAAGAATGCACCAAACTTTCAAATTTTTTTACTTAATACTTAGAAAGTACAGAACCCTAATTTCTTTTAATTTTCATAAATCTGAGGCCTAAACTGGCGGGTTGTAGATTCCTAGATCTTAAATCCCGACCTGCATATATATCAAAAAAATTCTATCTCCATTTTTACTTGATCCTCCCAATTAGGCAATGTAAATTCTGGTCCGGGTGTAACCGCCAGTCCGTTTGCAGCCATTTGGACCCACCCAATCTACCCTCAACCTTTGGTCCAAATATGGTCGGAAAAGGTAAACGTCATATGATTCACCATACGACATAAACAAGAGATTCACGAGAAGAAAATAAGGAAATGAAAGCTGTAGATCAGTATTGTCACCCACTTGTTCTGATGATAATCCATGAACAATCAAGACACCCCATATCTTTATTAAAGATAACCATTATCGCCCAAAATAAATTTATAGTTTTCTGCTTCCACCGCTACACAACCACTGCTCTTGCTCACATATTAAACTATTAAACACTTACCAGTATTAATCCCAGGTAGTGGGGCCAAAGGTCTCTCCATGAGCCAAGGTGTAAAATGGCCTGGACTGACCGTCGTAGTTGGTGTTGTAAACGGTGTTGCCCCACCAGACAAGTGCACCTGCTGGATAGGACACACAGAGGAAAATGATGACTGCTGAGATCGACACACCGGAATCGATGGCAGCAGAAAGAATGTACGTATACTTCACGTGGAAAGCTCTAAACCACTTGCGGATGTAGTGGTTGAATCCGTACGAAATGACAAAGTAAAGGGAGTAGTTGTAGATGGTAGATGGAGGAATGTTACCAGGGCCAGTGAAGAACACAGGAGCATTGATCCTGCTGACCCAGTGCTTGGGCCATTTTTTTGCAACCAACCAGGTTACAATTGGCGCAAAGAACCCGATTAGGAAAAACCACATGAAGGCGTTGTAGCGCTTTCCTGGATTGAACAATTTAGCAGGACCAACGGCACCCCAGATAATAGACGCATTGAAGATGGTTCTACCGTTAGCGCAGATAAAACCATCTGCCTGTTTGGGGTCACAGATGTTGTCGATGTTTGATCTCATCCATTCTTGCACACCCACATTGACCAATGCAGCCACCAAGGTACCGATAATCTGAGCAAAAAACAAGAGTCTGGGAGGGATCTTCATATACTGAGCAATCTTCAAATCTCTCGAGAACTCAAGACCTTGTCTCATGGGAATAAATCCGTACAACTTGACCATCATGTTGGCCAAAGGCTTACCCTGCCAGATGTAGCCAGCCACAAGCTCGGTGATGATGTTGAGACCAACGTGCTGGTTGGTGATACCTTCAAGCAAGCCCTGGGGAATAAAGTTGACAAAGGCAATCAACAAGGAGACGATTAGGCCCCACCATGGGAGCTGAGTTTCGTAAGCACAAACGGCTGCAAACGAAAGACCGATCGAGATGACAAACAAAACCAAGTACCACCAGTCTGGGGCTTCCTTGAAGTTGTTCATCAATCTCTTGTGGATATCCTCACCACCTGCTCTTTGGTCCCTTAACTTCTGCACAATTTCCTTACCGTGGTACAAGAAACAGTGGACGAAAATGGCCACAACGGCTGCAAAATTGAGTGCATAGGAAAGAAGGTATGAAAATGGCACGAACAAAGGCAGATACTGCTTGTAGCTCTCCTCGTCAAACTCAAGGTTGCTGTTGAGCACTTTCGACACATTGTACTTTTTGGCTGTGTTGTCGAACGTCGTTGTCAGCATCATAGGCATGTACTTGGCGTACATGGTGTTGGTGTAGTATAAGCACGGCAAGACGATGAGGAAAAAGACGAACACAGATGCATAGGTGTTTGCAGAAACCCAGGCAGGCGTAGCCAATGGAGAGGCAGACATGGTCTGAGTGGCCTGGGTCCAGTCAAAAGAAATAGGGATAATTCCAAGTCCCGATTGCACTCCGAAAACCTGGTTGACAATGAGGTTTCGGGGCCAGATCCACGTAATGAAGTCAAAGTACGACAATGCCTTGAAGAGGTAGCCGGGCAACCAGTACCAGACAAAGGAGAAAATGGACACAATTCCGAAAAACTTGTATCTCGACATGGTCCAGCCGTTGGCGTTCATCTTGTCGAGAACATCACCCTCTTTGGAGTGCAAAGTGTTAAAAAGAGACGTTGTCACCAAAGTCTGGGGCCAGATCATGGCGGCAGGGTAGACGATAAAACGTCGGGTGAGTCCAGCTGCACCGTAGCCCAAAAGTTGGGTGGAAAATACCAAAAGAATCATGTATCCCGCATCGAGACTCTGGTTGTAGAAGTTGGTCTGGGTGATGAGGATGTTCATTGCGTACGAGGTGGATGACGTCAAGGACACCACGATGGTAAGCAAAGCATGCTCTTGTTTGGAGTATGGGCCTGGGTTGAGTTGGAAGAAATCGGGAAGAAACGACGGCTTGTATTCTGGAAGTCTCGCCAAAAGCTTACCGATTGGAAACGACACGATCTGGGCCACAATGAAGCCGATGGTCAAGGATGGGTAACGAAGCGAGAAGAACTGATTCACGCCTGCAAATACAATGACAAAGATCAACGTCAAGGTCCATGTTCTCCAGTGGTTGAGTTTGACGTCAAGATCGATATCCAACGTCACAGCAGCACGAACCTCGGGATACGGCGAGTTGGCCAATTCTTCCACGTTTCCCTCGTGGTACAGCCAGTCATCGTGCTCGAGCTCTTTTTCGACCTTTTCGATGTCCACCGAGGTCACAGTGTGGACTATCTCGTTGGTTTTGGCCTTATCTATGGAAGGGCCATTATCAGACAGACTGGAGCTGTCAAAAACCGGATGGGGGGACATGAGTAGTGACTTTTATGAAAACGGCGATTCCGTGCTCCATAAGTACGCAGCGAAGAGGTTGCCTCATTTGCAGGGAATAATTGGCAATTGCAAATTGCCTACTCCATAGACGCAAGGCTGCGTAAGTCGCCGGCCGTGTACAGGATGACAGAGATAAGCATGGATGCAAGCCACGGCAGAACTGGGCAAAAAGATTGGTGAATGAAAAAAGCATGCAATTGGGGTGTTCAGATGCATCTTCTCAGCAAATGCCGAAATACACTTACGCGAAATTATCGCCTAAACCTAAATTCCGCTGGTGTGGTTCACTGACACAATCGGCCGCGCGCTCACAACCACGGATCACAGATAAGCACGAAACCACCCTTTGACTCACTAGCGGATTTTCCGAAAAAGCAACGCATCTCGTAGCCGCACAATCGCCGCCATGCGCCCGTGAAAGAGTTTGGCCTATCACTGCACGAGTAAATCAGGGTCGCGGCGTAAGCACAGCTGCAATACATGCCACAACGAAAAGTGTGGCTTCAGGCCTGAACAAACGCCCCAGGCGGTATAATTAACGGGCTTGACGTTTGAATCAAGGCTTTTGCGACGCTTTGACAGGTACGGATTTCTGGGCGCCGGAGGCCTCGACATAAGCGAAGATGACGAGATGAGGAGGTGAGAGATGCGGAGGAATGACGTTTTGGGTTTAATTCGAGGCAGTGGCTTGAGGGTCGAAAGTACGAAGGAGTTTTCATAACTCAACTTTTATTTAAGTTTCCTGGAAAGAGTAAACTTGGGTTGGTTGGAGGTTGAACAGGAGATGGAGAGACTGGCGGAGAGTGGTAAATAGTGACAATTTTTAGGGTTTGCGGGAGCTATATCTCGGCTTTTGAAGGTTTTGGAGCATTCGTTCAGCTTTTCAGATTTCGTTAGGATCGAGTCTTGGTGATGGAGTATCAATGCTGTATGGCGATGAAAGTGAAGCAGAGAGCTTGTGTGGACCTGAGGCTTATGCAAATTGGTATATTGTATGTGGATCATGTTGCAGAAACATAATGGATTGTTCGTCCTATTTGGCAAGCAAATGACTATTGGCTGAAGGAAATGAAAATGACAACAGCTAGACTGGCTTCAAATCCGACTTCTGCCATTTTGAGACAGAATCAGCAAACTAGGCGACCTTCAATGGCTGCAATTCCATGCCGTTGAGCATCAAAGAGCAGACGGTCCTATGCTAGTATGAGGTGAAACCATGAGATACACATCAAAAAAAAAAAAAAATAGTTACAGAATCCAAAAGATTTATCCACAAGAAGATCAGAATATTTGAATTATTGACTAAATGCACTTCCTCTCATCGCTCCGTTCTCGGGGTCTCGGTATATGCCTGCATCGCTAACTGGCTCAATAGTACTCGGTGATTCGATCTCAACAAAATCGATAAAGAACATCACAATGGTGAAAAAACCCGAGTACTATGGCATCCGGATTAAAGAGAGAAAAGAGCTCGTTAAGTATTTGGATGACTTTCTCGACGATAACGACACATGGTATAGCCTAAAGAGTAAAAACCGACTTCAGAACGAATTCCACATTACCTTGGGTCACAAAAACGATGCTAGTAGGCTGGGAGCCGCTTGGTACTGGCTTGGTGAGAAGTTGGATGCAGAGTATGTTGGCTCCCTCTTAACTAGTGGCAAATTGGCCAATTTGACAGACCACTGCGATGTGACTTTAGTGAGAGCTGTGGTGTTTGACCGAAAACTAGTCACAGTGGAGGTGAATATGGGGCAAATGTATGTGAGAAATAACACAGGTGGGTTTTCCAGGCAGCTGCTCGTGCTCAAGCCCACAGTGGAGCATTTACACATTACGATAGGCACCACCTCCAACGCCATCAAACCGTTTCAACTGAATGTGCTTCTTCGTGAGCTCCATTCGAGATAGGGAAAAACACCCCAAGAAGGAGAGTACCAACTCAAAAGCGGTTCTGCGGAGGTGATCCGGTTGGGGAGGAAATTGAACAAACAGCAGTTGTTCATATTGTTTTCGTCAAGGTAGAGCAAGCTGCTCTGTATATTTGTTCGGGTAATGCTGATGTATATGAAATAATGAAATTGCGGAGGCTTGATTGCATTCTTGTCTCGATCATGTCTACCATGCTTGTGAATGAATCAACCAATCGCAAATTGGATGGTCAACCAACCGTTGCGTTATCCATGTCGAAGATGCAATTTTATGAAAATAAGCGAGCAACGGCCTCCGTGGTGGAAACCTCCTCCTGCTCTTCCTCCTCCTTGGACTCAGTCTCAATTGTCTCGCTAGTCTTTTCCGCCTCTTTGCTCTCACTCTCCTCCTTCGATCCATTCTTCTCCTCGTCCTTCACTCCATTCTTTTCTTCCTCAACCAATTTCTCAGCTTCCTTGTCCACCTTGGGCTTCTTGTTTCTCGAATACTTCTCCTTCGAAGGCTCCAAATACACCTCACCCCACGTCTCATCCTCAAAGAGCTTTCGAAGCCTCTTGATGGCAATGCTCTTATCCTGGGCTAGCCGAAGTCGCCTACCGACCTCACTATTGAGTTTCTTGATATGCATGAAGTTACAGTGGTCGCCTCTGTTGCAGGTATTCGTATCATGAGAACGGCATTTGGCGTCATGGAAGCTCTGTACTGGCAGTAACTCACAGTACACTGGCTTTCCAGCAAACCACTCCTGATTAATCAGCATCACTGCTTGTTGTGCTGCTACGGTGGAGGTGTATTTCACGTATACGTTGCCACTGAGATGGAAATTCTCGTTTTCACAAACAAGCATAGAATCTATTTCGCCTGCTTGGGCAAGTCGTTTGTACACGTCTGTGTAAAAATGTTCAAACGACTCGTTGGAGTCTGAGATGTCGCTGTTTCTGTCTGTTTTTGGATTTGGATATAGATTGGCTAAAAGCACCGTTTTCAGCTCCTGGGGCCTGATGTGTTTACGAGCACACTTCTCTCCGTGCCTGCATGCTCCTATTTTCAGATAGAACAGGCATATCGATCTGTCTTCCATAGTAGTTGGTGATGGTGTAGTAGCTTCTGCATGAAGGAAGCATCGGCCTGTTATCAAATAAGTGCACGTGAGCAGTAGCACGTGATATGTTTGAAGTGTTAGAAAATATCCACGTTGTATACAGGGATGAAACAAGGATTCTTCTTCCTTAGCATGTCGGTACCTCCGCTAGTGTTTCAGAAAGTGTTTCATATCATGCAACCCCCACGTCATGTCGAATATATGATGCTACCCACTTTCTCACGCCTATAGCCATCAATTCAAGAACCACTACCATCTAGTGTAAGATGCCTGCTCTCGCCGCTACAGTATTACCTGCATTCGGTGCACCGGTGATCGAATATCTTTATAAAGATGGTGAAACTAGTTTTCACCGTCGAAAGTTCGTCATCCCTTTCAGGCTTGAGTCAAGGGATGAGTATTTGGTTTGGCTTCATTGGGTGTTGCTTGAAGTCCAGAGAGTCTTCGGAAGGAGGGAGTATCAATACATCCTCACTTACCTCAGAACTGGAAAAGAGGCTGCTAAGGAATGGTTGACTACAGACAAATTCGATCCAACCACTGCTGAAAAAGTCAAGCTTCATTGCGAATCCATCGCTGAAGCTGTTATCCGGGCTGGTGTCAATCCCGTTGTTCGCGGGTATTTTTGTTATCTGTTGAAAGGTTGGAGAGAATTGCATTGGACCAAGTTCCAGTTCAATGCTGAACAATTTGTTACATTCTTGACAAAATGGGGGAATCAACGCTACTTGGATGAAGCTAAATGCATTCTAAACAGTCACAAGACATGGGTTTATCTTCAAGCTAATCCTTTCACCGTTTATGAAAGGTACTTCATGGGATTCTTTGGAACCCACGATGGGTACCACGAGACTTCTGTAAAAACTTATTTCAGTCGTTTGGGCGTTACCTCAATCAATCTTGCTGATCGAGTCTCTGAGAACTTTCCAGAAGATTCATATATCTTTGAGGCTTTGCAAGCAAGACCTAGGAAGTACTGACGTGATACAGATGTAGGACCATCTGTAAAATAGTTCATTGAAACTTAGTTGGTTGGATAAATTGAAAACGAGAAGACGTCTTTATATATTGCCCTGGCTGGCAAATACAATGCTTGATAAACACTCGCCTTAGATAAGCCGCATAGTCCCAAGTGGGAGTTGTGGAGTGCCATGTGAAGGTCACAGGTTACCGACGGAGTGTTGATTGGAGGATAATTCGGGGATTCGACTGCAGAGAAGGAAGGGAACCTGTGATTTTGGCAACCTGAAGGTAAAAATAGGACGGCTCTGTTCGTCTAAAGAAAAAAGAAGTAAGTATATATGTAGACCATATGCAGGACTTATCATGAAGAAGCAGAAGAGTTATCAGAAGAGTCGGATAATGACGTAATGAGAGGAGAACTACTATCAGAGACATTTGTTTACCTTCCCCAACGATCTACCAGTGCCTACCAAGACCGGAAATGAATATATAGTTGGTCAGGAGATCTGCTGAATATGTGAGAGATGCAGTGAGATCGGTGAAAGAGCTCATTGCTACTTAAAAGTGATAATTTAAGAAGCGGACTTTTCAGTCTCTTTGTATAGCTTTCTGAATAGCAGTCGTCGGGCAACTGTAGCAATCAAGGAGTAGCATGACTGCTTTGGTCATTTCTGACGACCTCATAACCTATATCTCCACTTTCTCCGCTTTTCTTGGAGATCTCAGTGATGATCCAAGTGAGCACATATTTCTGTACTGCATATACTGCTCTCTTCCAACAGAATATGCGAGAGATGCAGTAAGACCGGTGGAAGAGTTCATCGGTACTTAATCTACTAATTTACATTTTGTTGGCAAAAAGGTCTCTTACATATACCGACAAATCCACTATTAGCCAGCTTGAAAATAAAAAATCAGTCCGTTGACAAATAGACCATTAGTCAGCTTGACAAATGAGTAAGCCCTAGGTTGCCGCCGCATATCAAGAGGCGTTTACGTAGTGCATATAGCTCCCTACGGGAAGCACAGATAAACAGGTATGTAGCGGGAATTCCGGTTTTTTTTTTCTCATTATATAAGAAAGGGTATCACGAATCTCGTTTTTTCTCAAGGTCCGAATCAATCGAACTCAGTGGAGCCAGTTTTGTGTGTAAAGGGTCCATCTCTTATCAATAGACTTGCTTCATTTGACACAGCTTAAATAGCAAACTGAACTTATACCGTCATTCATACCTTTGACATTTTCATCAGATTTTCACACTCCTTAAATTGAGAATTTGTGTCATTTGTCGTTTTTAGCAGCTTGTCAACCCAATCGGGCTTATCTGGGTACATGAGCAACTATATGCATCACGATTATAAGCTGGACACTTTATTTATTGCTAGTTCCCAAAATTCAAACAATTTTTCAAATTCAAACAACTTGTTCTTTTGCAGTGGTCAATCGATGTTGCAAATTGCCAGATATACCGGACTCACACCAGAGCGTTCGGAGAACTACTTTGCACCTCTTCCTCGAAAGGTGTTAGGGCTATGGAGATACGAGCAGGATTTCCACGAGTATTGTGAGCTTGAAATCCCATTTGTGCTCGAACATCCTCAAGACCTTATTTGGTGGTCTATTTTGATATTTCCAAGCATTTCAAAGGTTTTTGGCGATGAGGTTTGCAATTACATTTTGAAGTATGTCAAGGATGTCGATGAAGGCACATCCTACTTGAATTCCATACCTATACAGCAAAGAAGAATAATAGTGTGCAACACAGATAGCGTTTGCCGTGCAATCACCTATGAAGGTATAGATTGGGATCTTCCCCTTATGCACGGGGTTAATGGATTGGATTCTTTCAAAAAGACGTTCGAAAGAGGGTCGAAGTTAACCGTGAAGAGTCTCATAAGCTTGATGATTAGTTGGGAAGAACAGGAGAAAAATTTGAAGGATGCAGATGTGCTTCCTAGTCACATACTGGCATTCTTACACACACATCAAATCGACGCTGATTTTAAGATTATGATGTATAAAAGGCCTTATTTACCAGGCGACTTCGAGTCTTATGTTAGGCAAGAATTCCAAAGAAGGGGCACTGAGAGGGTAGACATCAAATATCTCTTTTGCGATCGCTATGATGACATGGCAGCCTACGACGAGGACAAGTATTGGGACCATTTTCTTAAACCAGTTATTTCAGAAAAAGCTCGGAATAAGAAACAAGGATCGGTCAACAAGAGGCGTTTTATAAAATGTACTCGTTGCCATAAAAAGGGACACTTTGTGAAAGACTGTTGGTTTAATGATACTAGATCTATTCATGGTCGGAGAAAGCCAATGGCGCCAAAAAAGGAAAATGGCAGAGGGAGAGCTTATCACAGAAACAAGCGGATTCCCAACTGAGTGTCTCCAACGAGATCTACAATATGACAGCACAAGTTTTGCTATGAAATTCAATTCTACCAACAGAGAGATATTAGTGCTTCAGCACATTCGTGAAACATGCTAAGCAATATTTGATACCAGATGAAATAACTAAATAAGAACAGCCGATATAGTCTGTCTTGTCAAAGACTATATCATACTAACCAGCAATGTATCAATGGAAACATTGAAACAAAACTGTCATGAGGAATCTGGCCTTATAGGGTCTGGAATCTCTTGATAGTTCCCTCTTTAACATGAAGAGTACAGAGAACCAGGTATAAAATGGTTCTTTTTTTTTTATTGAAAGAAAGATCAATGCGAAAATTGATCATTCCGTAAGATTTGAGGTCACCGAAATAAGTGGGGCCATTTCCGTTGATAGCTCGTGCACAAAGTTACACTTTCTCAGAAGTTGGTCCACTGACACTGATGAGTGAGCAAAAAGCACACATAAAACTTCTATCATATGGAACCACTCTTTTATCGGATTTCCGAAATTTCGAAAATGGAGATTGAGCGATCTTTCCCGATTGTCAACCCAACCGGACGTATCTTGATTGTCTTTATGACTCACACAAGCGACGGTATGTATCACGTATACTTCCGGGGTTCGATGACCTAACACGAGATAAAGTAGATCATATTTAATCCATTCCCTCGCTGATGGATAAATCTCAGAAAACCATATTTTTTTCCTAAAATCAATGAACTACCTCGCTACACCTCACGCACAGGTTTGTCGTATCTATAAAGAGGAGCGTTACGGTGATCAATCGTATTGTGAGCTTTTAATACCCTTTGTGCTTCGCCATCCAAAAGACCTTATATGGTGGTCAATTTGGACATTTGAATCCATTCGGCAATCTTGTGGTTACAGATGCTGCGATTATATCAGGAAGTATGTCAAGGAAGTCAACGAAGGCGCTGCCTATTTGGAGTCTTTACCAGAACAAGACAGGATTCCAATCAAGAGGAACGCAGATAAAGTATGTGCTGAGCTCTTGAACAACGGTATTAGGGCAAGCCTTTTACCTCAGAATCTGGATGATACATTGTGCCTGTTCAAGAGAATGTACGATGAAGTATCGAAGGTGCCTGCGATGCTGTACACCGATTTGTTGATCCACTGGGAGAATAAAAATGAACAATTGGACCAAGCCCATGCCCATCCAGCTATCGTGCTGGCTTTTTGCCACACTCATTTAGTTGAACCTACGTTTAAGGTCTTGATGGTTTTGAGACCTTGCTTAAAAGGCGATTTTGTGAGCTTCATTGATGCAGAGTTCCAGAGGAGAGGAATTGAACGTATGGATATCAAGTCCCTTTACTTTGACAACTATCAGGAAATGTTTACTTACGCTTGCGATTTGGAACAGGCTGGCCCTTTCCGAGTATTTTCATGGGAAGAGCCGTCTGCGTTGAGTAACAGGCATTTTATAAAATGCACTCATTGTCATAAGAAGGTGCAAATTGTGGACAACTTAGGGGCTAAGCGGACCGGATTTTTTCACGGTCGGGAAAAGCAAAAGGCACCGAAGAAGGAAAGTGGTAGGAAAAGAGCGTACCACAGAGACTGGTTGGTTGTTGATTGAGAATCGGAGCTAGACCAAATAACGGGACAAGGTTTGCCCAAGAATTCAAATGTACGTGAAACACGATTCGAGAATTATTTAGTGCTTAAACAGTGGCATGATAATTGCCAACTTTAGTTTGATACCAGATGAATAGCTAAGTCAGATACCCCGATATCCTCTTTGTTAAAGATTGTATCGCTAACTCACCGGTAATGTACCAATAGAAGCAGTGATTAGAACAGCAAAGCGTAGATCGTCTAAAGTACAAAAAATGTCTGTAGTGCCCTCCAACACATGACTTCTCTGATTAGTGCACTTGACGATCCCAGATACTCCTAGTGGCTTAGTGAGACTAACTCATGCACCCACGATAAGCCACAAAGAGGATCTTCCTCGAGGTGAATCCTATTTCCATAAATCTACCCAAAAACCACAAACCTCAGGTTTGACCATCCTCGGCGAAATTC
Organism: Candidozyma vulturna; assembly: GCA_026585945.1. Lineage (NCBI taxonomy): Eukaryota > Fungi > Ascomycota > Pichiomycetes > Serinales > Metschnikowiaceae > Candidozyma > Candidozyma vulturna. The sequence continues at coordinate 106,049 of CM048828.1, forward strand.
CGTTTCGTCATTTTCGCAGCCATATACTTCCCTGGCCATTTCGCCTGTTCAACCACCTATATCCCAGTTCAACCAGCCCCCGAGAACCCTTCAATTCTCTTATAAAACGATTTCCTTCTTTCCAGATTCCCAAAATTCCAATCTCTCACACTTTTTGCCTTCTTCTTCCAACCCAAAATGCAAAGCCGATGCACCGCTTTGCGGCTCTCAACGGCTGCGAAAGATGGAAAGTGGTGCCGTGAAACACCAAAAAGCCGCTACTTCAGCCGCCAGCCGTGCTTGTGGTCATCACAAAAGACCCTGAAAATAACCGAAAAACCAAAATATCATCAGAAATTGGTCGGTGGCGGAATCCTCTACCGGAATTTCCACACCCAGCAAATCTGCTTTCCACGAACGGCTGAACTGAAAAAACACCCCTTCAACCGAAAAAACAACCTCTACAATTTCAAAAACCACCGAAAACCAAAAACCAAAAAGCCCTCGTCAAAACCCGAAATGCCCGCTTTTCGGCCTGCTACCCCAAAACAGCCTGGCGCTTACGGTCACTACTGCTTCTACTGTGCCTCATTTGCACCCAAGCGCTGACCCTTCGATGACGCAGAGGCCCACAAATAAAAACCAAAAAGACGAATTTTCATTAAAATACTGAAAATCAAATTACCCTAAACCACCTCTATCACGTTTCAAAAAAACAATTCCCACAATCCATGTCATCCCCCGTAACCCCGGCTCCTGGCCGCTCGCTAACCGAGCCTCTAAAATCAGTGGGTACTGCACACAGCGCCACCCCGGCTCTTTTCTTGGAATCAACATTTACACTTCATCACCATCTTTTCCTCCCATGTCTTATAATCCTCCCACAGGTCCTCCACCAAACTGGTCCGACAGCAAGCAGCAGCCTACAGTGTCCGACGAAGGTGCAGGCCAGACCTCAAGAGGTTACGCCCCACAAGGCCAGCCCCAGTATCAGCAAGGTTATCAACAAGGCGGTGGATACCCCCAACAAGGATACGGTGGCGGATACCCCCAGCAGGGTTACGGGGGTCCTCCTCCACAGGGCGGCTACGGCTACCCACAGGGCGGCGGATACTACCAGCAACAGCCGCAACAGCAATACTATGTTCAGCAGAAACGTTCGAGTGGTAACGAGAACTGCTTGATGGCTTGTTTGGCCGGTATGTGTATCTGCTGTACCTTAGATATGCTCTTTTAGAGCTGACGTGATACGGACCGGGGTCCTTCTTGCATCAGATAGACTGTCAGCCGCCAGGAAGGCTACTGTATATTTATGAATGGAGCTATCGAACGAGGGTGGGTGTAGACTTGATATTTTGAAATCGTTGTATTTTTGTACTCTAATAAAGAGAAATTAGTAAAGAATAGATTTAGGCACGGATCATCAGCTTTGATCGGGAGATCCGGCTTCGCTTGTTTCTTTGATCCAGGTGTATTTTGATCTGTGGACCCGGCGATCGGTTTGTTTTATAGGGAATCAGCCGCCCATTATGAGCCCCAATCATGTACACTGTCATTTCGTTGAGAGTGATATTTCTCGTTTGTCTCCATTCAAGAATCGGAAGTGTGATGAGCACAATTACTAGACACCACCGAGACCCACGGAGCTGAAAATACCTCTGATTTGTCTTTACACTGTTTTTAAAAGTTTCATTGCTCTACATTTTGAAAGACCGTCTGGAATTGTAGCCAAATGCATTTTTTTCAAATCTTGGAACCGTATATTTGTGTGCTTTTAAACATTTGCTGAAAGACATAATTGCTTTGCAAGGTGGAGCTTTCGTTACAGCTAACGAAGATCACCAAGACAAGGCTTCAACTGACATGTATTTTTTGCAGCACGATTGCGTGCCAGCGTTATACTGAGACTTCAATTAGCATGATGAGACCTCCGCAAATTCGTGCTTTTGTCGAATTAGCCATTCTTATTAAACCACCCAGCCATTTCTTTATTTTGTGGTTCGACTGTCCTGGAAAGTCTGGGACGTCAAATCTTGATAGGTGAGCATGGTTTGGATTCGTCTTGCAATTGTATCTGTCTCAATCACATATTTCCCTTGCAATTGTGAGCCGATTTCAACGTATTGCCTCACGAGCCTGAACAACTTTAATCGTTGACGGCTCCAATAAATTCCTTCTCTCAAATCTACAGTTTTGGAGAATGATTCGAGTAGATTTGGTACGGATTCACAGTCTGTCAATGACCATCTTCAAGCTAAGCAAGCCTGTTGAGGGCTTTTAGGTCGTTCGTTATCGTGATCGCTATCGTCAACGCGGATTCTGCCGATGTCCGGATAGAACTGATTAATTGATGGGGTTAAGCTGAATACATGTCTCATAAACATAAAAAGTGAAAGCACTATCAAGATCATTATTCCAAAGAAGAAAATAATGATGCCTGTTGAGGATTCAGTCATGATTAAAATATTTTTTTTATTTTCCAGGTGGGCAGCGAGGGGGCCGGGGGAGGTAGATATATATACCAATGAATGGGTGGTGCATCTGTATATGGGACGTATAGATATGCATAGACGAGGTGTTGTGTGCCGATACGGGTATAAGTGGTGACGTAGTTATGGGTAGGCGAGGGCTTGACTGATTCCGTCTTCGGTTCTCATGGTGGTTCTTGACCCCGTTCTTGGCATAAGGGCTTGGCATAAGGGCTGTGGTCCTTGGCTTTACGGCTCAATTTTCTTTTTCCCTTTCTTTCTTACTTTCTTTCTTTCTTTCTTTGTTTTTATTTTTTCTTTATTTCTGTCAGGATGAGTGTATCACTCATCTATTCCTCAGTGTTAGGTACACCGTCACAGATCACAGGCTTTGCCGAGGACCCGAGATCAAGGGATAAGGGATGGCCTGTGATCGAGCTTTTACCGCGTCTCGGCTGATTGACGATTATAAATAACCGAAGTCCTTTAAAACCTAAAACATATTTCTTTACTTCTCTCAAATGACCAGACACCAGAGCGGCTACGGCTTCCCACGTAAAATCTGATGAGGATAGTGAGCGACAATGTATCTTTGAGGGTTTTGCAAATCGTATCCTCACCAACCTCTTGGCGAAACCGATTGCATTGCCATTATTCAATTGTTGGGGCAGAAGAGGATTATGCGGTTCGTGTTGGAGCATTGAGCTTTGTGGATCCGATGATCGGTAAACAATTTAGTTGGCAGAAATCAGCCGCTCATTTTGAGCCCCAGTCATGTACACTGTCATTTTGTCGTGAGTGATGATTCTCGTTTGTGTCTGAGGATGATGAGGGTTGTTAAGGCACAATAACTAGACACCACTGAGGCCCACGAAGCTGAAACTACATTTGAAACATCATCATACTCTCCGTCACATTTACATCTCTCTAATATTTGAAGTGACTGTCTGTAGCTGTAGCTAAATGCAAAATCTGTATTCGAAATGTTTCACCACATATCATTCTGACAAAACTGTTCAGACTTTTTCTTTTTCTAATTGTGATTTATTTTAGCGTCATATTGGTTATTTAGTTTTTGGCATTTGGGTTTTCTGTGGGCATGTCTGGCATATATCCCACGCTTGTTGCATGGGCAGATGTACCCTGGTCATACTTTTCTTCAATGTTTGAACTTCTGGCTGAATCATCACGATTTGTATTGGGCTGCTACACCTTCACTGGTTGCGAAGGGCGCAATCAAATACACAAACCTTGCTGAGGAACGTGCCGTTTTGGCATTACTTAGTCGGATGATGATGCTGACAATGGTAGTCGACACCTCCGTACTCATTGGTATACACTTGCCCAGCGACCTTGATGTCAGCCCAATGAAGATCTCCAAAGCCAAGTCTAGCGCACAACGTGCGCGGCTTTCTCACATTATGGCCATCAGTCGAGGTCAATGGCCTCAAATGTGGGGCCATTGCGTAAGGTAATGTCTCCATGTTCTCAGCTATCCTTTGTACTCGCCCCCGATTCACTCTGTGGGTAGTAAAAGAGACGAAATTATGGTTTGATCTTTTGGCCTTACCCAGTCCCCGTCCGTTGACATACTCAGCCAATGCTTTGATGGTATCAACGCCGTCCCGTACGTCACTAGAAGCCCCAATCGATACAGTCTCGTTGTGCCACTCGACTTCCATTAACTGCACCAATGACCTATCTGACCCCACTCCAATTCCACTTCTTTCAACCTCATTGTCATCGCGTTTCTCCAAACCTCCATCGGTATCGAGGAACTCAGCGATCGATACTAATCCAAGGTTGTCAGCTAGCAAGCCAGCTTCTACCCAAGCATCTAAGTAGGCTTTGGTGAAGAAGAGAGATGAGTTATAAATAACTTTCTCATCCAAACCCTGCAGCCTTGCTTGCACCTTATCTGGGCTGTCCCGTCCAGATGAAATCAGGGCATTCCAGTTACCAAGTTCTATGCCACTTTGACTAAAACCGAATCCATCTATGTGAGTGGATCTTTTATCGTGTCTCAAAAAGGTACCAATGGTGTGTGTCACATACTCCAATGCGTCATGCCCCGCAGATCCACCTATTGCAGCAATTGCGGTTCGACAAATAGTGACAGTAACTCCTACCGCCCATGCCTGTGGAGTCAGTGTAGTAACAATGGGCTCTACAATCCTGAGTATCGAGTAGAACATAGTTACGCCCCCGGCATATAAAGCGGTTGACCAGTCACGCGCAACTAGGTCGTTAGTGATCGCTAACGCGAACGCTAATTGTACTGAAGCTAAGATCTTGATGAGCCTCATTAGTTAGCTGTCTCACTGCAAGTATGTAAACGTTGTGAAAATTAATTACCAAGACTCCTGAATCTCTTGAGTGTCAAAGCCAGGAATGTAATTATTTATTTTTTCGAGTGGACGAGGGGGGCAAGAGGAGGGAGATATATATACCAGCAGAGGTGGTAAGTGAATGTATACGGTTGCATCGATATGCATAAGCGAGGTATTGTGTGCCGGCGTGGGTATAGCCGTTTAGGGAAGCCCGTAAGTCGGTCAAGCAACTAGGGATAGGGTAAGAGCTTGGCTGATACTCCTTACCGGTGTGAGGCCTTGACTCGTCTCCGTAACCAGAGTGAAGCCTTGGCTTTTTTTTTATTGTGTTCCTCAAGACGTTGATTGAAGGTCGGAGAGGGATCTGTGATTTTGAAAGCTTTTCGCCGAGATTGTATAAGACTGAGTGCAGATACATCGAAGCCTGGAGGCACTATTGAAGGGTACCACTTATCCCCAACTGATACAAAGGGCGAGATTTTGGACATCCAAGGAATTAAAGCTCTTATTGAACTTCCAAGCCTCGCACTAAATGAAATGGGAACCTGATTGTTCTTCGTTGAACCTACCTAGCCTATGTTCAGAATCACAATAGCGAGTCCGTGCATGAGCCTCACCAATGGCTGCGAAACACGAATCACCATGACCCTACCGGCCGACATTCGGAAATCAAATTGATGGAGCAATCTAGCAGTAAAGTTAATCAAGAGAAAAGACTCGATTGTGCCGGAGAATTTCATAAAGATTTGTCCGATGGGACAACTCTGGAATAACTTACAGAGAAAAATTGATGAAGTTCAATGACTTCACGGCAACACGTCGCTTCACCTTCGGTCCATATGTTCCGGAACTCGATACGGCCCATCCGAAGCCAAATTAACGTCAATCGTGCTTAAAAAAAAAAAAAAAAAGGATGGCACTTGTATGCTACAACATATCTACAACGAATGCCGTGTTACTAGATTCATTTGCCATACCCCCTGGACCTCCCTCACGGAGGATACGTCTACTGAGAACCCTCGAAGCCTTGACTGGGTTGTGAAAGTCTTAAGCCGTACTTATACCAAAAAGTCTTGTTGAACCAAACTCTACCTATGGATCGATAGACAAGGTATACGACTGAAAGGTCTGTGCTCAAGTCGAAGAACACCTTCTGAAGATCAGATACGATTTCCTCAATTCTACAGCAACGTGGTCATGTATCTGTCAAGCCGTTAATAAAAGGTAAGTTTTGACTTTAGTTACATAGGTTCTTTTTGGTCAGCATGTAGCTGGGAATACTCTGGAAAAGACACTCTTTTAATACATAAGATTATATAAAAAAGTAAGTAAAAACCCTCTCTCGATTTACCCGATATCAGAGTGGCTATGGCTTCTCACCTTGTCTGACCAGTTGTGGTGAATAACGAGAGACAATGTATGCTTTGAACAAAATCTGAGCTATCCCTACCAAACGAAACTAGGGTATTCCAGCTACCTAGTTCGAAGCCAAACTGACTAGAAGCGAATCCGTCTAAATCGACTTTTTAAACCATCAATTGCATCAACTGCGGCAGATAGTGACCACGGTAGCCACGACCGTGTCTGTAGAGTCATTGCAGTAATGCCTTATAAAGGAAGGGACAGTTGTTCATCGTTATTGCCAACTTGAAAATAGTTCCAGCCAAGGATGCGTTGAGTCAGTTTACCCAATTTTCTAGCCATGACGATAATAAGTATTCCAATAGTTATCATTACTAATAATGCTGCCCATTGTGTCATAATCAAGCTCCTTTTTGGTGAAATTTTCATTGTTGGGGGTCGACGGAAATATATATACCAGCTTTCGGTGCTGCATGCCTTGGTATGGGGTGCATCGGTGTGCATAGGCGAGATGTGCCGGCGTGGGGTATAGCCGTTCATGAATGTCCGTGAGTCGGTCACCTGATATGGGCTAGCGTAAGAGCTTGGCTGATTTTCCTAACCAGAGTTGGCTGACTTTTGTAATTATTACGAAGCCTTGGCATTTTTTTGTTTTTCGCTGATGACGTCGAGGGAAGGTCGTTTCAGGATCGGGGTCTCACTCACCTGCTCCTCGGCTTTAAAAGCGATAAACCGAAACGTCCTCTCAATTCACTACCAGAGTGTTTATGGTATTTTGGTCAGCTGGGGTGGCTAGCGGCGACAATGAAGAAACACGTGGTTTCACAAAAAGCGTCGTTGAACATGGAGGTGGTTCGGAGCCCAGCACTTCGTATATGGATTTATTGTGGTCCTTGACGTCATAAATCGGAGGGAGGGTGTGAATTTTGCCCAATCATCTCGAACCAGGTTCAAACCAAGAAATTTCATTGACAATTGCCCATGGAAAAGATGGTCGCAAAGTAAAAAAATCATGCTTGAGTTTCCTGAAATCTATTCGTATTCCGAGAGGCCTTTAATTTTGTCCGCTGCTGCTGGCCTGTTCGTGGTCATATAGAGCATTGACAGTGATATCTTTTTTCCAAAAAAAATATCTCTTAGCTAGAGCACAGAATACTAAAATTCTGTAGGAACAACCTTCAAAAGAGCTTACATTTGTACGAGACCTCCAAGTCGGTTACTCGAATGTCCCAATTGAGCTCGCCAAAATGTTCAAATGTGTGTTCCCTTTAGCTAGAAACCTCTAATACCTAGTCTTATATTATGGAGTTACGTATGTCAGCCCCAGTCCAAGAAGCATATGGAGCTTACGGAGGACGAGGAAGATACAGTTAACCAAACTGCGCTTCGATCAAAAATAAAGAGGATTCAAGCTCCTCTGCCACCAATTATGTCGAGGCATTTTACAGAAATTTGCTCATCTGCTAAAGTGCAAGGGGAGATGTGAAAAAAGCTTAACGTAGATGAGTGACCACAACGACACGATTTTACCGCTTTCCTTTTCGTCTACTTTGGCTCAAATGTGCCTTGCCATGATGATGGGAGATACTCCGAACCTGTCTGCTTTGTGTCAATCATTTCAGATCAAACAATAGGACAATAATACAGTGTCTGTGAAGTGTCAAAGCATTGGTGGCACAAACCCGACTTCGTAAGGCCTGATTCCCTTGGAGAGATGTTGGCGCCAACTGATACTTCTTCTATGAACTTAAAGGTTGAGCCATATTGTCAAGACAGTTCGGAGAACGTACTTGATTCGAAAGAGATATGGATTGAATGATCAACCTTAGTATCCTTCGGTTCTGGGAATGTACCGATATTTAGCTGTGGCTGATTCGTAAGCACGATGACATAAAGTGACCTGAACTATGGAAATTCAGCAACGGCTTAGAGACTTTATGGCTTGAAAAGTTCTTTTGTCGCATTCCCCCGGGTTCACTCAGCTTCTGTTGAAAACATGTTGAGGAGTTGACGTCTTTTTTTCTCTATAAAGCCTTAAAACTATGTGAATTTTGTTTAAATGAAGTTATTCTTCCGGCGTTCTTTTAATTTAATAAATCGTGAAAAGAAGAACACTGGTCTGCGCGATCCTAACAGTATGAGGATGATGAGGAGTGTCAAGAGCATAAATAGACACCACCGAGGCCCACGGAGCTGAAAGTAATTTCACTACATCTTTGAACTGTCCTTAATATACTTGTTGCTTTAATTACTAAAAATTCTGGCTGTGGCGGTAGATATATGCATTTCTGTCAAATCGTAGATTCAGAGGCTTTCGCGCTAGCAGCGTAATACTTGGACCTCAAAAATTACATCAAGCTCATCAAATATTGCAAATTCCTAGATCCGTTTGAACTCCTTTTGATATTAAACCACCCAACCTTTCCTCCATAGCACGCCGGTCTAGTATAGTGGTCAGTACAGTTCGTTGTGGCCGAACAGACCCAGGTTCGATTCCTGGGGCCGGCAGTATTTTTTGCTTTTGCTCAACCATCAATTGCTACCTCGTATATTAGCTAACTTCGTATGTCTGGACCTTGTTGTTCGTGTCCGTGATCTGACACAGGTCCACTGTGATCAAGACAATGCTGTTGCACTCATTCAGAATAAACGTCTCGGCCTGAGCGTCGTCCACCAAGCCATTGTTCAAATGCAACGACTTGTAGAACTTGTAGTCCGTTTCCTCCGACTTTGGGTCGATCACCCGGGCTCTTCCATTAAGCATGACAGACACACTGCGTATCTCAGCCTTGTTCATGTTGGCCAAAAGCTCGTACAAAGAGTTTCTTCTTCCTGAAGGCGGCGCCGTCTCTTCATCTCCAGCGACCCAGTCGTGAATCAAAAGAGACACGTTCTCGTTGGCCTCGATGTTGCGGTATTTCGTCGTATCTCTGGGGGTGCTGATGATTATGTAAGGCTTGTCGTTTTTGGAGTAGAAAGTGTAGTTCATCAAGGATGCATGGGGGATGTTGGCGTTGCACGTGGCCAAGTGGACGTATCGCTTGGACTTGAGCAACTTTGTGACGTGCTCTGGTAATTGGGTGACTGATTCCATAAGAAGAGAGTAGTTGGTGAGGAAGGATCTCACGCAGGAGATCGAGGTGACCTGTGGGGGAGAAGGCAAACCAGAATATTGAAGTGAGGAGGGGGCAAACTTTTTTTTTTTTTTTTCGGAAAATTGGAAATTGATGGGTGACTCTATCAATTTTGTTGGTGTGGCGGTCGGTTGCTGTGCATTACTCAGCAAGGTCTATGTGGTGAGCAATGCGAGGGTGAAGGGAAGCAAGGCCTAACTTCTGAGTTTTCAAGAGAAAAAGTAATATAGGGATTCTGTCAAAACGTGCAATCAATGGCTGAATATGGAAAAGCATAACATTTAGTGGCACCTTGGAATGGCTGCGAATTAACGCATAAGCCTGGTGATAAGCTCAGGGAAACGCACTCATGCATGAGTCTCAACTAGGGTCGAGCAGACGCCATAGTTCGATAGAGAGTTACTAAAGAATAAAAAGCATAGATTTTTGAAAAGTTGTTGAGCTTCAAAATCTACTGAGGTCTCCGGCAAATTGACGCTCTCATTGCAAGTTGGACTTTTGACTTTTGATTAGCCAGTCAAAATTGAATGATATCTCGTAGATGTGGTTGCAAACGATACAGCAGAACTCACCTTACATAGCGAATTTCTCGCAAACTTCAATACAGAGAGCCCTACAGCTCAAGTTTCCCCATGTTCACTTTTTTTTTCTTTCGCTCTGTTATCCACCTTCCCTGAACATCAACACCATCACTTGCATCCATTGTAAAGCGCGCACATCAACAAAACATACCACCATCAACATGTCGTTTCTGGATTTCGACGGGGAGTTTGCGTCCCTAAAACGAAGTCTGCTCGAGGAGATGAAACAGGACAAATTCGTCCAGCGCCTTAAAAACGAAAGACAACCCCGTTCTGAGCATGTTCACCAGGAATCCGTATCTGACGATGAGATCTTCTTCGATGCCAACGATAAAGCTGCTCCCAATGAGCACTACACAACAAAGCCACGCAAGAAGCTCCAACTTCGAGGCATAGAGGAGCTCAAGAAAATCAAAGAAACCGAGAAAAAGCCACGCAAACGCATATGTCTCAGAGGTATTGAGGAACTACGCCAGAGCATGAAACCACAAAAACGCGTCAGGCTAATACCGCTACCCAAGGGTTATTCTATCAAGAAAGAAGAAGAGGCAGGTGAGGCAGATCGGGCTGAAGAGACCGTGGAGAAGGAAGTTTCGCACAATGTGGAGAATTCAAGAAGTGATAACGCACTGGACCAGGGTAGTGATAATGGAGACTCAGGGGGTGATAATGAGAATGCGGATAATGGAATTAACGAAGATGGCAATGGCTTCTTTGCTGGCAAGGGTGAACCAAACGAAAACGTTCTGGAGGATACTGATGGTCTAGACGATACACAGCTACTAAAAAGAACGGTGATGGCTCAATTGACAGGGAGAGCGTTTCCGGCACTCGAGGAGTCCCTGCTCGCCCAGACGTACAAGGATGTCCACAAGGTGCTACAACACACAGTGGGTGATCGTGAAAGCACATCAGCTCTTCTCATAGGTCCCAGAGGCACTGGCAAGACACTTGTGGTGAATCGTGCTCTTTCTAATCTTCGAGAGCGTTACGGCAAGCTGTTAATCACAATCAAACTCAATGCTCTTCTACACACCGACGACAACCTCGCCTTTAGAGAGATTGCCCGTCAGTTGGACCTCAATACAAGTGGAACTGATGATAGAACCAGGACCTTTGAACAGCGTGCCATCAGTGATACCGTGACAAACGTCCTCTTGGCCTTGGACTCCAACGCTTCCCCTACCAAGTCTGATGAAGACTTCAAAAGCTCCACGCCAGTGGTTTTCATCATTGACGAAATCGAGATGTTTACAGCCTCCAACAAGCAAACCCTTCTCTATAATCTATTCGAGCTTTCACAAAGCTCCAAAATTCCTATTGGGGTGATTGGCGTGGGTACCAAGTTCACAACAAGAGAGCTTCTCGAGAAAAGGGTCCGCAGTCGGTTCAGTCAACGTATCATTACTACCCAATTGCCGATTACTGTTGAGGATTTCTGGGCCAGTGCAAAGCTCTCCTTGAAGGTTCATTCATCGGCAATGAGCCAGTTCGGTGACGTATCCTACCCAACACAATGGAACCAGAACATTGACGAAGCGCTTGATCGCCCTTCTAAACTTGCCAGGGTCGTGTACAAAATCTTTTTCTCCACCAAGAGCTATAAAGATCTTAATAACAGTTTCATGGTTCCTGTGTCACTTCTAAGCCCATCTCAGCCATTCTTAAATGAATCAAAATTGGAGTCGTATATCCTGATGCAGTCCCAGGGAACAATACAGTCAATCATTCGTTCATTGTCGGGTGCAGAACTACTACTCACTATAGCGGCGGCACGCTGGATTGTCAAATCTGAGGTTCCACAGGTCAACTTCAACTTGGCATACAAGGAATACACCGACATGATGAAACAGTTCAATGCGGAGGCCACAACACTTTCTTCTAACACTTCGCATATTGACAACACCGTCCTTGCAGGTATCAAGGTCAATCAGAGGATTCTCTCGTCTAAAATTATGCGCGATTGCTGGGACAACCTCTACAAATACGGGCTTCTCTTTGACGCAATTACCAGCAACAACGAGGTGAACGCGAACAATAATCTTAATATGTACAAGCAGGTTGTTTTGGATGTGTCGAAAACGTTACAGGTTGATATTACACTTGAGGAGCTAGGCCAGCTTATTCCAGATGGCGACTTCTACAAGAAGCTTACGAAGCTCTAATTTCGTTATTTCTTAGAAATCCATTTTTGGCGAAGCGCGAGACAAGCCTCTGCAATTAGTGGGTAGCGCCGCACACTTTGCTGGATCGTGCATATTTACGATAAAATATCCTCAGTTTGAAACACCTATAAGCAGTCTGAAACAATCTCAGCTGAAATGTGTCAAATTTTCGCCCGTGTCTGAAATATTATATAAAACCAGGAGTAGCGAGCTTTTGACATCATATTGTGTTTGCATTTTGACAATGACAAGCTCTATTTCTTCTGGAAGATCACTGGGCACGTCCGCAAAGGAAGTGAAGAAGGTCAACATCACCGCTGGAAGGAGTTTCTCCAATGTCTTTGAAGCATTGATCATCGGTTTGAATCTCGAGGATCGTCCTGGAAAAGCAAAGCCCTCCTTTTTTGGAAAGCCATCACCACCTTTCTCCTGCAGTGTTGAAGATGCAGTGCAAAAATTGTGCAACCTCACCATCGACATTGAGCTCAGAATGGCAAAAACCACCGTCGCTTATAGCATGAAGCCCAATCTTGCCTTTGATCTACTTCGAAAGTTCTTCGACGCAAAACTTTTTCATTATCCCAATTCGAGGACCGAAGCTAAGCTCAGCCGACATGGTGTCCTTCAAATCACACCAAAAGGTGCTGCGTTGGTTTATGCTTTCTGTCAGAATATCGGTATGCCCACCAAATGCATGCCAGCAATCGTGAAGTCCAACATCAATACTATGGAGCTTTTCATGCTCGAACGATCGCCCGCCAGTGAAAGCATTCTATATTCAAGTTACTTGGTGCACATTCTATTCTCATGGGTAATGGGGCCGAATCCCAACATTTGGTCTTCAGAAAAAGCTTCTGATCCAGCAACTTGTGTCTTTTACGACACTACTTCTGAAGACACGTTTGCCTTCTCTAGTTCTTCCGATGGAGAATGCTTTCTGACTCCAGAAGAGAAGACAATGACTCAATCCGTGAGCCCGTTTCATCACAAATATTTCACCAATCCCGAGTCTGACTCCCACGTACAATATTACGTATCCAATACCGGCGTGAGACTTTTCAAACTGAAGACTTTCATCAATGATGATAAAAAAGTCATGGTGGACTATTGTGTCTCTGGTAAAGCAATAGTACAGTGGCTCAGTGACTGCTCCAGTGTAACGACAACTGCCGAAGCCATCAGCATAGCCAAGCTATTCATCGAAGCAAACTTGCTACGCCCGATCACTATGGATGATGAAATGTTTCTGAACGAAAGAAATGCATTTTACGTCTTGACAGAACGCGGCAGTGAAGTCTGTAACTGGGGCCGTCGTATGAGAGCCCGAGGTGAGCAGCTACTGAATGCTTCTAACAGGATTGGCGTTGCCTCAAAAGGGCCTTCCCTTAAGAACATCCTCAAAGATCCCGGCTTACGGCTTTTATTCAAGATGCACATGCAGAAGGAGAGGTGCGTCGAGAACGTCAATGCATATGTGCAACTATCGGACTTCAATAGCCTGGAGCAACAGGTGTTGAAGCTTTACTCTCACTTTAACACACTTGAAGATGGTCCAAGAAAGATCAAGGTCCGCAATGCAATTGAGTTTCACACCAACAAATTCTACTCCAAAGCCTTTCAACTTTACTCGGCATACATCAGTCCAGACCTGCAATTCGACTTGAACATTGACTACAAGCTTAGACAGGACGCCCAGAACCTCATGACTCTAGAAGGGCCCATGCTGCCATCAGTGGACTATATGATGACGCCTATGGTTGAAAAAGAATTTCTGGGTGAACTAGACATCACTAAGCTAGACAGCCCTGCCAGCGTGGAAAAACCAGTATACTTTCGATATGAAAACGGTGATTTGACGCAGACGGTGGCTATGGTTGAAGACATTCGCAGGGTGTTTCGCCAGATTGCCAAATCGATCTTTCGACTCATGGAGATTGATTCCTACCCCAAGTTTATCAGCAGCATCGACTACCAACACATTATCGCCTGCGATAGCTGAGACTTACATCGTGTAGCATTATATATGACGTTTATATTGTTCATGACATAGAAAGCCTACAGCACCTCGTTCCGGATATGAATGACTATAAATACAGAGAGAGAAAGAGACTTGCCGTGCAAGAGATGCTGTTCTGTGAAATCGCCTATGCAACAGGGTCCAAGGTGGTACCCTTCTTGATGGTGGCCCAGCCGATCAAACGCCAGTGCTTCTCGATACGTCTGGACAAGGCGATCTTCTCGTTCACCTCGGTACATGCTGGAGAGGTCAACTGCAAACGGGCCATATCGGCCTTGACGGCGACCACACGGGCACCAGTGGCAGTCGAACCAATGTTGACCATCAACACCTCGCCAGTTTCCAAGTTACGCACCTTGGCGCCCTGTCTCTGGCCTTCGGTCTTGACACCCAACAATCTTCTCAACAAGAAGTAGTTAATTTCGATATCGGTGTAGATGGAGGGAAGGTGGCCCTTGGCACCGACAACCTGACCGACCAATCTGTCAGCTCTGCACAAAGTAGGGTCGACCTTGGTACCAACACCGATCAAACCACCGGGGACAGCGAACTTCAAGTCGTTGTGCTCGGCAAAGAGGGACACAATGTTGGAGAAAATAGGCTTGCACTGGATCTTGCCGCTGTCGTCCTTGGTCACGATACCAGGTCTGATTTCGATCTCGTCGCCAATCTTGAAAACACCGTTAAGAATGGATCCACCGGCGACACCACCCTTCAAGTCCTCGATCTCGGCACCAGGCTTGTTGACGTCGAAGGAACGAATGACGATCAAGCGAGGAGAGGCCATGAAATCTCTTGGAGGAACAGGGATGTAGTCGCAGATCAACTGGTTGACGGCGTCGATGTTGTACTTCAACTGGGCAGAAATAGGCACGATAGGAGCGCCGTCAGCGATGGTGCCTCTGATGAAGCTCAAAATGGACTTCTGGTGCTCCAAGGCAGATTCCTCTCTCATCAAGTCGACCTTGTTCTGCAAGATGATGACGTGGTTCAACTTCATGATTTCGATAGCGGCCAAGTGCTCGGAGGTCTGGGGCTGTGGACAGCTCTCGTTACCAGCCACAAGCAAAAGAGCAGCGTCCATGACGGCGGCTCCCGACAACATGGTACTCATCAAAATGTCGTGACCAGGACAGTCGACAAAGGACACGTGGCGGACCAAGTTGTAGCGGCCCTCACAGCCGGGAATGTCACACTTGGGGTGGATCTCCTTGTCGGACTTGAACGAACGGTAGCATCCTGGAGCAGGGCACTTGGGGTCGCTGCATCTGTAGATCTTGGCGTTGGCGTAACCCAACTTGATGGTAATGTTTCTCTCCAACTCGTCCTTGAAACGAACGGTCTGCACCCCGGATATGGCACGTACAACGGTGGACTTACCGTGGGCCACATGTCCAATGGTACCGATGTTGATGGTAGCTTGTCTGTTGATGATCTCGGCCGAAGTAGGGGTTAAAGTGGAGAGATCCACATTGTCGGGCTGCTCCGGAAGACCGCCTCCTTCTTCAAACTCTCTCTGGGCAGCCTCGGCGTCGAACTCATCGTCCAAACCAGCAAAAGCCACCAGCTTCTTCTCTTTCACCGGGGCCTCTGTTTCAGGCTCTTCGCCGCCAGACTCGACGTCGTGCTCGTACACCAAGTCATCGTCCTCGGGGATCTGCGACCCGATCACAATGTCGGGCGTGGCGTTTTCGATATCGTCGTAAGACATGGTGGTGGTATTATTTGGTGAAGAGCTCTTACTGAGAATTTTTCTTTAGGGTGTGCACGACCCAGGTCTGGGGTGTTTCCAGGATTTGCAGCCGGTCCGGGGGGAAAACAGAAAAAATTCTTCTTTAGTTCTGTAGTGCTTGACTTTGCTAGTTATGAGATTAAGGCGGTGGTTGTTGGTTTGACTTCGTTGGGTTTTTATGTGATTGTGTTTCGCAGCCACTTTGCTGTATGAGTGGTGGATGTCGCATGTGGAGACTGAAAAGCTGGACCTGACGGGGTAATTGTGAACAGAAGCATTTGATCGTCAATTTTGACTTTGCCTTTTATTTGATGATCTTTTTAGGGAAAACGGACGGCTTTGGTTGGTGGTATTTGGGGGTTGATGATTTCGCAGCCAATTAGCTGGTCCTCTCCACCAGCATTTCATCAACTCTTATTCGTGAATTTGCTGCAAAAAAGGTGTATCATCTACGACTTGCGTTTCTGCATCGCTCTTTCATATCCTCTTTTCCGTATGTCTAGACTTCTAGTCTATGCTCACCCAGAGGCAGCCATTCGTCTATAATCCAGCCGTCCAGGCGTCAAAAGCCATCTCGCCGCCGACCGTAGCTGGCTTCCTCGTTATATTTATACACATCAGAAAGTCCCTCAACACTTCTTCATGATGAAATCCGCCATGATCGGACGATGGTCGCTCATGTAGACGCCGCCAAACTTGGAATGAAGCATACCGTAGCCACGGAGCTGAAGCAGGTACCCGTCAACCGAATCCAGACAAAGCGTCTCCAGCGCCTTGACAATGTGTTGGGGCGCAAATATGTAGTCTATGCGCTTGGCGTCCTTGAGGTAGTTTCCTCTGAACCCCGTTACTGAGTAGTCCGGATGACCGTACCAGTTGTAAGAGGAGGTGATGGTGTGCACGTCCGTGTACTGCTTGCTGATGCTCTTGTAGCACTCCTCGTTGGGCTTGGCGTTGAAGTCACCGCACAAGAACGACGGCCATTCGTTGACGCTGGCCATCTTTTCCATAAGCAACTGCACCGACTCGTCTCTGGCCGTCAGGCCCTTGTGGTCAAAGTGGGCATTGAAGAAATTGAGGTAGGTGCCGCTTTTTTTGTGCTTTATGGTCACGTACGTGGCGCTTCGTGGGTACTTGGCGTCCCATCCGACCAACGGCCTCCTGTTGTTCTTCTCATTGAGCCAGAAGGTGTCGTCGTAGACCACGTCAAACTCGTCCTCTTTGACCAAAAATGGCACGTGTTCGCCCATCTCCTTTCCGTCGATTCTGCCCCCGCCGTAGTACTTCCACTGGGACCCGGGCTCCTCTATCATGTTGAGTCCGTGCAAGATATCGTCAATCTGGAACTTTTGGGCCTCCTGAAGAGCCACAATCATGTTGGGGGCGTAGTGGGCCCGAATCGAGGCCACCACCATGGTTTTTCGTGTTTCCCAGACGGGTTCCCCTAGTTCTAGCTTGTGGGTACCACCGTTCTTGATGTTGTGGGAGTAGATGCGGAAGGGCAACTTGTCGGTGAATTTCAGGTCTTTCAAGGCTCCAATCTTCGGGTAGCTCTTGGCAGGCACCTCTGGGAATGTCGTCGGGTCTGGGTACATGCCCATGCCCAAGGATAAGGAGGGTTCCAAAGGCACCACTGTCTCGTGGTCCACGTCGTTGTACTTGTTTTCCGGTCTAGGCTCGAACTGGTCGACCTCCAGCGTGTCGCCTAAGAAGTCGCTGACGTCAGCGTCATCTATCTCGTCAGGCCTAGGGTTCAGAAACCCAGGCACGTTCTCTGTGTATGCCTTGACGCTGGTTAGAAAGTCGTTGGTGATTTTGTGGCTGCTTCTTTGGGAAAAGATCAACACTCCCAACACCAACACCACCGCCACGGCCACGGCGAGCCTCACTCGTTTCACTACTATGGGGCCCATGAAGAAAAGGAAGTTGAGGTTGGTTTTAAGTGAGGTGGATCTGCGCGGCCATGTACACCAGCCAAGAAGGTGGATCCGATCCGCCTGAGGTGGAAGTTTTTTTTCTTGGGATGAAGGGAGGGGGGTTTTGGCTATTTGAGGTTTCGTTTTTGTGATTTTTTTTTTTTTGGATTTGTTTGGGCCTAGTTTGTGGAGGTTGTAGGCTGTGGTTTGACGCGGCTGCATAGGGTGCAAAATGGTCGATGAAAGCGATAAGGATGGGGATTTGGAGGGAGAGGAAAAGGTGACATTCGGTGATTTTTGTATTTTTGTGGTATTGTGAAAATTCGAGTTTTGGCGGTTTTGGTTATATCGAGGGGAGGGTGATCGTCGGAATGGTGTCGTCATGGTTCCCTGGCATGCCACTTGTGCTGTCATGGATTCTTGAGAGCATAATGAACATCGCAGGATCTGGTAAATTTGGCAATATATTATGAGATTCCTGCTTTAATTTTTCAGTTGCCGATCACCTTTTAGTCAGTCTTTTTCGCCTAGAATAATGTTCGTATACGGTAGTCAATGCACGGTAATGATGGACTGGGGTATCTCAAAAATAGGCAAAACTTTTACACGCTGAGCTCTTGTTTATTTCACTTTCCTCTAGTCTGTATTTTGAAATGCTGCATTAGCGATATTACAAGCTTTGCTCGAATATATGCATAGCCTTACACTTCAATACCAGCATGTTTTTGATATGGACGGCTACAATTTGAAAGATTCCATGATAGATTCGAACATACCATCGAGTCAATCTAAAAGCTTTTTCTTCAATTCTGTCACTATTCCCCATATCTCCACAGAAGTCATACCTCATCCTTGGAGATGGCTGCGAAAAGTTACCCACCACCCATTCTGGTGATCATCCCCTCAAATCTTCATCTACTTATCCACAAAAAGCTGTTTTCATCTTCTCAAATTTCCTCTTTCACTTCCACGAATTTAATGCAAAAAAATTGCAAACTCTTTTTCCCCATCAGTTACCTCCTAGGGTGCATCCTCTCGTCCTATATCTACATTACCGCGCGTCGCGTTGTTGATATTTCAAACCACCTTCGAAACCCACTCATCATGGACTTCGATATGCAAGGCTCCCTCTTGTTTCAGCCTCAAACACAGCCAGAGGAGCCAATCAGAATCGAGGATTCCCTCTTATTTTCACAGAGCCAGCCCCACGCCGATCCAGGCTCGCCGCTTCTGTTCTCACAAGCTCCTCTAGAGCAGCATGTCTCTGAAAACAGGCCTGAAGGCTCGAAGGAGGTGAAATTGTTCAATGGAAAGAAGATTTTTCTCAAGAAAAGAACACCACAGCCCATCAGCGTGGACTACTCGGATACTATCCTAGACATGGATAAGCTCCATGAACAGGTCGAAAAGAGAAGAACGACAAGGGATGCCATAAACGAGGTGAGAAAAAGTAGGATCAGCGAGAAGGCAACCTCTTCAGCTGCTTCGAACAACAGCGGCATATGGACAGAAAAGTACCGCCCAAAGTCCTTCTTTCTGCTCTGTCCAGCCGGAAACGAGCGTCATTACCGTTCCATTATGCACTGGCTTCGACTCCGAGAGAAAGAGAAGAAAGTTCTTCTTGTACATGGTCCACCAGGTGTGGGCAAAACGGCAGCTGTGCATGCTCTCGCCGACCAGGCCGGTTACGGAGTCTATGAAGTGAATGCAGCCAACGCCTTGGACAATGACCGTGGTGACAGCTCCTCTAACGCGTACTCCAGGCAACTTGCAAAGCTACGTCATCGTATGAGGATTGCTCTTACTTCGAACGACGTGACATGCATGGACAAACCAACTTGTCTCGTGATAGATGAGGTGGACTGTGCAGCCAACGCCAACGACGTGGTGAGAATAATTTCGGAGATTGTCAACTCCAGAAAATTCAAGCTCGCTAGACCCATTATCTGCATTGCCAACGACGCTTTCTCAGGAAAGGCCATGGAGAAGCTACGTCCGCTTTGTGAGCTCGTCGGGTTCAGAAGACCTGTGGCCACTGCTCGTTCCGGTCCCGGTAAAATGCAAAGAGTAAATGTGAACGCTCAAAAAACCGTCAAGGAGCATTTGATGGGCATCTCAAACCAAGAGGGCCTTGAAATGGACAGGAAGGAGATTGCAGATGTGTTTGAAACGTGTGAAGGTGATATGCGTGCTTGCATCAACCAAATGCAATTTGCCGGCCGCAGACTCGACAAGGCGCTTCATCTTGGGAAGAACAACGGTAACTACTCATCAAAAGACAAGAATGTGTCTTGGTTTGCGCTTGTGGATAGGCTTTTTGCAAGAGACCGGTATCTCTCAAAGAACGAGGACGCCTTAGATGTGTACGATATGCTATTATCAGGAGAAGGCAACTCGTCGGCTTCCCTTGACAAAGTTATTCGTGGCTGCTTCAACAGGTATCTTGAGGCAACTCACTTTCAAGACGACTCGCTTATACGGCCTGCCGAGATTTCAGACTGGCTACATTATTACGACAGATTCCACTCACGTCCAGGCGGTGACCCAGCGGGCTACTCTACGCTAGCACCACTCAAGTTCTGGTCGCTCTTCAGTGAGATTGATCCACCTAGGAATCATGAAACAGTGATTGTACCCAATGCAAAGAGCTTGGATTTCGAGACTATGGAACTTGTTAAGCAGAACAGGTCTATACTTATGGCTATCAACGAGAACCTTCCCATTAGCTTGAAGCTCTCTTGCTCCACAAGCTCTGACTTTTATGCATGCCAATTCCTTCCGATGCTTGACATCATGCTTTCACCTAATGCTGGCTCTTCACGGGTGAAACTGACGTTACGTGTAGGTGAGCAGCGCTTGGTCGAGAGAGCTGCCCATATCGTCAAGCTGCTTGGTCTTAGGCTAGAAACGCTGAAGAATATGGAGACAGGAAGTGTATCTCTTGCATTTGGACCAAACTGGGACTCGATCACCATTTTTGAAACAGACGTTGCGCCAGTATTGCTGACCCAAAAGAGCAAATTACTCAACACTAAACGTAACTGGTTGTTCCCTCTCCTCCAAGCTGAATTTGACCTAACCATGGCTCAAAAAGTAAAACGTGTTGCACTGAGGGTTGCTCCTACTGTTCCAAAGCCAAAGCGCCCAAGAAAGCAAGTGAGTGCACCAGACTTTTTTTTGAAGAAGAATTCGGAGAATGATACCCTGGGTGAGTCTCAAGCCCCTGATGGTGAGGAAGCCAAGTCACAAGAGGATGCTAATCACGAACAAAGCAAACTAGACCAGGAGGCCGAAAAGTCCGCGAGGATATGGGTCAAATTCAACGAGGGCTTTTCTAACGCCGTCAGAAAAAACATTGGCTGGGTTGATCTCTGGGCGTAAACACTCACGGGAAAACGTCTGGCCAGTGGCTGCAAAAATTTCTGCGAGGTGGTTGTCGACTCTGGGAGAAGGACGTTGATTCAAGAAACTTTGAAGATATGAGTTCTAGTGAAGGGGATTTTTGGGGAAGATTTTTCTATGCAACTTTGCTCGAATAAAAATGCATCGGCTCTGTCCTTCAGACCTTGACAAATCCAGCACCCTGCAGCAGTATATGTGCATCTGGAGCGCGCGTTATCAACATCAAACTACCAACTTCACCTACTGATCATTTGGCTTGAAACATGACTTCCTACATCACAGGGCTTCTCCTGAAAATCCAGATGCCTGACGTATCGGGCCTGGCCATTGCAAACGATAACACCAAAGCGCCCTCCATCAATTACATAAGCATGTATAGTCCCGAGCTCGTGCTGCCCAAGGCCGAGTGCTACGAAGAACTACATAAAATGATCCTTTTTTTCGCCGATCCTTCCCATCAAATAGATAAATCCACTCAATTGAGTCTAGTCGGGCTCATCCGAGGGTCCTGTTCCTTGGCAACCCAATTTAATCCGAAAAGTGGCCCTACTACTATAAGTGTGGAAGGAGGTGCTATAGTGGTTGTGGAAGTTGAAAAGGGGATATACATGGCTTGCTCTTTGGCCTTATCCACAGATTCTGACCTGCAAAGAAGACTAGTGGAGATACAAATAGAGAGACTTCTACAGAGGTTCCATAGCTACTTCAAGATTCTACATTACCAGGCTGAGAGCATATTTGACGGCAACTTCCAGGAGCTGCATGGCCCAATTCTCGAGGATTTCTACATGAGCCTTATCAACAATTATAATGAAGGAATCTTGTCGAGGAGGCTAAAGAGGGCATTGATCTGGCCTAACTCGCTTTGTTACCAGGGCGTTTTCCTGTTCTTCCCAAGCAACTCCTATAAATCCCTGTCTGTCAGGGTTCCTGATTCTCAAAGACCCGATCTTGAGGCCGCCTGGCAGAAAGCGTCTGTAAAGCCTTCTGCGGTATTTGTGGCCAACTTGGACAAGACCATACCTAAACGAGAGGGTCTCATCTACAAGAATCCTGGGGACATACATAGTGATGCTGTGCTCGAAGTGTACAGATTACTCGAATTCTTCTCTTATCACGATGCTCTTGAAAGCACGAGACTCGGTCTGAGGAGGATGTTTAGGGGAATGTTTTCAGGTGGTGAGAGTAAGGATGTTTCGCCACTGCCTGAGCTAGACGAGACACTTCCGCTTCAATTGGCCCCAAGTACGGCCATGCAGCTTCTTCATCCTTCTTCTCTAGCCCAGACGCTCGTTGTTCTGCCGCTTTCTACAACACTAGATGGTATCAAGTTTCTTGGACTGACTGTGAATGAGCAGCTTCCGTCGACGTGGATCCCGTTCTATCGTGGTCAACAGCAACAGGACCAGCAGGAACAGTCGCAGTTGCCACTTCAACATGAGCCATCACCTTCGGAACATTCCTCAATTACCTCTCTGGAGCCTAGGAAAGGTAAATTTGTCATGGGGCCAGATGAAGACGGCAACATCTACCTGCTTTTGGTGTACTTACCTGTTGTAAAGAATGGCACCACCACTATTGAAGAGTTTCTGGTGGTGATGTATGTCGAGGATAGTATATTGGTTACCCTCATCTATGAGTCCAGTTTCCAAGAGCTTGCCGATCCTAGTTTCTTCGAGGATATAAGGACGAATGTTTGTGAACCAGCCTTGGAGATTATCAACGACTGTGTCGCCTTGACTGCTGGCGGAATGACCCTCCAAAGCAGCATTTCCTCATTGCCGAACCCCGTGAACAACATCATCAGCGGGAGAAACGAAAACAATGAGTCGAATGAAATCGACAGCGACTTTTTCTTCATTGTCTACGACACGAAAGAAGGCTCATTTCAAAGCTCGCTTCCGTGGCTTCCTCAAGATGTTCCTCAAGATATTGGGAAGGAGATGGCGCAGGTATCCTACCAATACCAAAATGCCTTCTTCTATCTCCATGATCAGCTAGCGGACTACTTTGTCGTGAGAGAAGCAGGACTGTTATTCCAGGATGGTGCTGTCAAAGAACTTCTCCACAAGTACTCAACCAATAAGTACAACGACTGGCTCATGTACTTTATCAGGCACCGTCACAAGTCGATTGTGATCATACGCAACTACAACTCACGCCACAAACAAAAACCAAAAATCATTCCTAAAGACATTCGGGACTCCAGCCTGTGGACATCCTCGGTATATGATTATGCTCATCTCGGCTTTCTCGACAGCTTGGGTGACGATGTCAAAGTGTGGCTCAACCTCCGCTCTGAATCCGAAACTACTTAGTATTTGCCCAGTTGAGAAACAGATGAACGTCCTTGGCGACAACGCCGTTGATGGTGAGCTTAGCAAGCCATTGTGGTACGTTTCCTCCAGCGTCTGAGCAAGTCGTCATGTACCACCTGAGGTCACTTGTCTTTGGATCAAAGGTGATATACTCCACCGATGTGTACCTTGCAGGAACGAAGGACGGCTCCTTTGGGTTTCCTGGAATCACCGACGGATCCACCGCCAAACTGATCACATAGCCAGAATTGCCATCTTCGGCTCTAAGAACATGCACCAAGTTGCAAAACTTGCGTTTCTTCAATGGAAACTGCAAGTGATAGTACAACTCTGCTAAATACGCCACGCCCTCATATCCGGGAACCGTATCACCGAGATCGTAAGGATGCACCTTGAAATCGGCTAACTCCTGGATATATCCGAGCTCATACAGAGTATGAGACTCATCGAGCAGGGAGGTAGAGCCAAGCACGTACTTGTCCAAAAGATGGAATAGATGTTTCCGAGACTTTGCATCAAACTGCTCGAATCCATTTGCACGAGCAACCCAATAGTCGCCGTTGAGTTCCTTAGTGTGGATGTCCACACCGACGTCATGCCCCTGAGGCACTGAGTAGTTGTAATGGCCTGCCTTGTGCCATTCTGGAATCTGGCGGGAAATATGTTGTGCTTGCTGAAAAAGAGTCAAGGATGAGAGGCCGTCAATGGCCGTCAAAGGTGTCAGATTCATAAACAAACGGGGTTGGTTTCGTTGCTAGGTGCTCACGTGCGAAATGGTTGCAAAATCTAAACCTGCATACGGTGCCGCCCCGGTATCGCCAGCGACAGCGGAAAGTACTGGGGCGTGTGCGGTCAGTCACGTGATCAAAAAAAGCCAACCCAAATTGCCTCATCAGTGGCGACCCCAAGCAACCAGCTCAGCACAAAGAAGATATAAGAAGGAACAAAAGAATCAAATATCCATGAGAGACTCTAACTATAGGTCCATCACGAACAACAGGGCCGCGGTGACGATCACCACCAGTCTCTACGACCGGCGGGCGCTTGATGTGACCGCTGATAAACCACTCGTCAACTCCCTCAACCACTTAACATATTTGGTATCATCGAGCGCAAAAGTCAGGGAAACACTCTCCAACGATGGCGGCATCGAAAGACTCGTGGAAATACTTCACGAGTGTCATAATACTACTTTCAACGCCCAAGATAACATATTCAACTCGGAGAAAAAATTACTAACGGCATGGAAATGGACTTTGGCATTTCAGTGTCTTGTTTTGATCGGCACAGGTGGCACTGAGAAGATTCGTCTGAAAGTTGTGGCGGCAGGTATGCTTCCGATTATTGCAACGGTTTTGGACAACTACATGAGTCTTCACGAAGGTAGCTTAGTCCCTGCTGGTGCCACTCCACCGGTTTGCCCGTACATGCATCCCAACGCTCAGAACGGGCAGTACATGAATTTTGGTGAAGGTGGAACGCGGCATCCTGATTTTGTAAGAAGAGAGGAACTCCAATCTCGTCAGGATCTTGGAGAACTTAGGCCCCGTCAGGAACTCGCTGACATCAACACCCCAACAGCCTCAGCTGTTGCTTCTGCT
The DNA here is from genome assembly GCA_026585945.1 of Candidozyma vulturna. Taxonomy (NCBI): domain Eukaryota; kingdom Fungi; phylum Ascomycota; class Pichiomycetes; order Serinales; family Metschnikowiaceae; genus Candidozyma; species Candidozyma vulturna. The sequence goes on from CM048828.1 coordinate 131,054, forward strand.
GGTAATGCTGCTGCTGCTGCAAACGCTCTTCAAAACATGGAACTTGGGGAGAACACAATGAGCCAGCCACATCTACCGTATGAGCCTAGAATGACTCAAGCGGACGCTATGGCTCGCATGGGAGGCTTACACATCAACAGTCTTACATGCGAGGATTATGAGAACCTTACGGTAGACCAAATGCTTCGGCTAGTACGCTGCACCAATAGCCTTCCTACTTTGAACGGCCAGGATGCTGTACTTGGCGGCCGGGGCTCCGCAGTGAACAACGACATTCGTCGTCGTTTTCTCATTGTGACCATCCTCAAGAAGATCAAGGAGGAGAAGGAACAAGAATGCCCGGAGCCCTCTTACAGAGAGCCTGTTGAGTATGACATGGACTGCAACTTGCAGTTTCTTTCGGATCTCTATCTCCAAGATGAGCGCAGCACGCATATCACTAATATGATTCACGCAAAAAGCGCACCCAGAAACTTCACCGAGACTGGTGTCGTGATCCCTCGTGATGACGACGTCGTTTGGTGTCTTCAGTTATTGGCTTATATCTCCAAGTACCCTTATTTAAAGGAAACTTTGCAGAATACTCACACTGTTATCGATATGAGTATAAGGGACAAGAAGCACAAAAGCTTCTCTGGAGACCGGATGAAGGCCAATATAAGTTCTAGCTCTACTAACGGAGGAAAAGACTTGTCTGCCAATGCTCGTGAAGCTCTTCTAGCACGGAAGGGCAGGATTCTATCGTCTCACGGGCATGACAACAATGAGAATTTCCTCGAACGTTTCAACGCTTCCCCATCCAATCTGCCCCAAATGCTGAGTGATCTTAATATCCGCGATGATAACTTCAACCTTAACGATGACGTGTTGGATTTGTACGATAAACCCAACGATCGTCTCACTGAAGATGCCGAGGCAAACGATTTGGATGACGACGGAGACTCTGAAGACAGTGATCATAGAATTAAGGACGATGACGGCGACGTCAATGAGTACTTACTGAGTTTTGAAGACAATGTCACCATGTCAAATCACGATCTGTCAAGTCTTAGCAAGCTTTACGATCAAATAATTGACGCCGAATCTATTGTCAATGATTTGGATAGGGAGATTGCTCTTTATCAAATAAGTGAAAAGGTCAACAAGCACATCGAATCTGAGTGTCAGGCATTGAGCGACGCCATCGTCAGGAAGAGAGCAGAAGAAGTCGAGTACCTCTCACAGAAATGGAACTACGAAACTTATGCTTACTTCGACATTGACGATGATGGCGACAATATTCACGGCGATTACGATATGTCTTTGATCGAACACAAGAGGGTCAACCTTTTCCCTATGGTGGAGAAATTTACTTTTTTGGCAGGCACGGACATGTACTACTGGTCTGGTGTCATCATGAGAAATTCTTGCCGCCGTAACGATCTCAAAGGTGGCGTAAGACAGTGCGGCAATCTCGAATGTGGCAAATGGGAAAGCTACCCACGTGAATTTAGCAAGTGCAAGAAATGCAAGAGAACCAAGTATTGCTCCAGAGAATGCCAAATGAGGGCCTGGCATTGCCACAAAAATTGGTGTGTCCCTAGCGCTTCCTCAACGTCCACCTCAACTCAAGCTGCCGGTAATCGTACCAACACCGAAGGAAGAGAAGAGGTTTCATCCCCCCATCATCATGATAACGAACAGAGATCTCGTGGTGGCGGTGCCACAATCACTGTCAGAAGAATCGGCTCCACAGATGCCGATGGTATGACTCTGAACACAGATGGCATGCCTCACAATTCAGCATCAGAGTAATTGTTGTGGTGCATCATTTGCTTACGAATAACGTGGACCATGACAAATGCTCTCTCGTTTATGGCGAGAGTCACAGCATCTATTACGCATAACGTACGAACTTCAATTCTCTCAACCATCTTTTCAACATATTTTATACTTGGGACACAAGGATTTCAGGAAATTTCAAAACTATTCGAGTAGGATGTAAAGTATCTATTCATTGACGACGAATGGGAAGTCCATGGACGATGGGCGCTGCCCCATTCAAGTATTTGAGAACACAAGTGTCTCTACCCTTAGCTACGGCGCTAGCGATATCACTTCTTGCTTGGAGATTCCCTATCAATCCCCATCTCTCTAGAACATCAGAGCTGAACGCGTCAATGTCCTTGTCGGTGATGTCCCAAAGATTGCTGACAATCATTGGCGAACCGCAGAGAAGCCAAACCATGATATTACTGGAAGGCTCTAGTATGCCATGCTTCTGGGAAGCACCAGAGGAACAACCCATCAATATGGCTGGGGGAAGATTGACATTTTCACCAACACTTTTCTTTAAGAGTTGATTCATCCTCATGTACTGCTCTCCTCCGCCATGACCGGCGTAAACAAAAAGATCAGTCTTGAAAAGATTGTGGAAAAGCTGTTCTTCATTTGGAGGATGCCCTGCTATGCCATTGCTTCGGGGCATTGATGCGAACATCGTCTTGAATCTGAGCTCTGTTTTCTTTAGGTCACCGCCAGGGTTCAACACGTAGTAGCTCAGATGACCGTCTTTAAGGTCTGCCGAAGACCTCTTGAGTAGTTCCAAAAGGCAGGTGATGCTAGGGACACGAGAAATAGATCTTGATCTCAAGCAGTCGATACTCTCCCATGGGAAGTCTGAACATGTGTGACTTGGAAGAAGTACTAAATGCTGAGGTTGAACTTTTCTCCTCGTGGGAAGAACTCTCTTAACATCGTTGACGAGCTTCCTTTCATCGACAGGGACCCCAAGCTCTGAAGCAGTATATTTGATCAATGCTTGCAAGTGCTTGATCTCCAATGGCACATTTGCCGAGGGCCTCAAATTGAAATAAAGCTCAGTTATAGTGTCGCTGAACTCTAAAGCATTCACTCCTAATCTCTTTTTCCACACTCTTTGGAGCTCGGATTTGAAGAAAAGAAACTCGGTGGATGAGTAGTCGGTTAATTCTAATATGCCTTTGAATCCACCTAGCCAATTGTTTCCAACATCGTCCAAAACATTCTTCAACTTTGCATCAAGAATAAACCGTCTTTTCCACCAGTCTTTACGTTCTTCTTTCGTTCTGATGTTGCGAGTTGTGTCCAGTTTGGTGGTTCCATGACTCTCTTCAATAATTTTTGCTAGCTCTTCCATCACTGACCAGAATGGCGTCAGCTGTGAGGCGCCTCGTTCCAGCGATAGCCTCAATAGCGATGGGATGTTCAGATCCCTCTGCAATTTGCTCAACACCAAGTCTCCGGATTGGGCGCAACAATCGATTGTTATGACGACATAGTCCTTGGGAAGAAGCCTTGAGATATCGCTTAAAAACATCTCTTTGGCATAAACGTTCTTGATGTTCGATTTCGAAAGAGTCGGCATGATTTCGTTACTTTTCTGCTCAGTCTTGTGAATTTGTGTGAGTGAATGATAAGGGAGGACTCTTGGTAGCTCCAGGAGATAGAAGACATCCTTTAGTAGATTTTCTGCGCCTTCCGCTTTAACCACAGTCATTTGGGAAAGAGTGAAGATGCATCTTGTTAAAGTGTTACGAAGGTCTTTCAACTCTACCACCCCAAGCTGCTGCGAGTAGTCGTTCTCGAGAAATCTGAGCAATGTATCTTTGCAATCAAGAAGCTTGTCGACGATGCTGAGATCTTTTTCGTTTAATTCATTAGTGAATGTGAGTCCAGACGGAATGACGATTGCATTTCCTTGATTAATGATTGCACTCTTCACGTCCAGTACTTCTTGTCTAGCGGATGTTATGGTCTTCAAAAGTATAGATTGGGGCGACTGGTCAGTGTTGCTCTCCGCCAAAATAATGCTCTCTTTTTGAGAAAGAAGATACTCGTATCTGCTTAGGTCGCTCAAAAGATCCTTCAATGAAAATGCCTCCATATGATCGACAACACGAAGACTTTCGAGCAATTCAGATTTGATTAAGGCGGTTTCGAATTTCCCAATGAGCATGTAACTTAAAAGGGCGGAGCTCAACTGCGTCGCCTTCAATAAAGCCATGTCCTTCGCTGATGAGATGCGTTGGCCGTCTTCGTATTGAGAAGCGGATGCCAGCACATCCCCTGTCAAAAGATACATGTCGGCAAGAGCAAAGTGAGCCTTTGCATTGATCAAGGAATCTTTGAACGAGTAATTAATTTGATCCATTTCCAGTATCATGTTGATCGCCTCACCCAGGCACCCGGCCTGTTTGGCAAGCTCGAAGCCCTCCTTGTAACATGTCAATAAGAATCGGACAGTCTCGTCTTTTAAATTGCATGCTCCAGAAAGCCTCTTCAAAATAGACACACCAATCTTGATAGCTAACTTCAAATTCTTCAAGGCCAGCCCAAAATTACCAGTGCCATACTCAAACTTTGCTGTTAAGTGAAGGAAATGTGCGTTGAGTAGAAGGCAAGATATAGTTTGATTGAGCGGCATCGACGAATTGCCGCTGAGAGAGAAATGAGGTTTGCAAGCAAGGAATCTAGTAATCTCCTCGAATTTCTCGCCGGCCTTTTTGACGTTGTGAGTGGAGATGAAGTACTCAAACTGATGTAACTTCCATTCGACAAGTGACAAACTCTCGACAATCATCTTGGATTCAGCCATCTGTTTCATCAACCTGCCAGCAGTACTCAATTTAGATGGTACCTCCTCATGATTTCCGAGACGTAAACTGCACTTTATCGAAAGGAGTTGTGAAGATAGTTGCATCTGAAGCGGTATGACGTCGACTTCGTCTAGCATTTGAAGGATATACAGCGCAAATGCGTAGTGCCCGCCATCAAATAGGCTGCGGGTGAGGACTGTGAAAGTTTCCAACTCAATATCATCAAAAGACGTACTTTCAAGCCAGGCTTTGACATGGGTGCCGATGTCAGCGAGAATTGGCTTCACCGGGCCGGTTATTATTCTGAGTCTATTCGTGAGAATCGCAGCTGATAGAAGTCTATCAAAAGCGGTGGTGGGTTTGAGTAACGAAAGGAACACTTCAGTCATTTTTTCAGCGTTTAGTATGCAAAAAAGGGTTGTGGAGCTGTCTTCAATGGAAAGTGCAGAAAAGAGGCCTTGAACGGATACCAGACTTGTCTCGTCTATCGATAAAAGTGTCTGAAGAAGTAACTGTCCTCTGGAGTCGTCACTCATTGCCACGCTCGCAATTGCTTCCGAAAGATCGTCCAAACGGTACTTAGAAAGGTATGCAACCGAGTTGAGCACACTTTCTGGAAGGTTTCCCGTAGTGCCTTGTAGCACACTGCCATCTGGAAAGTCGTGGTCAACTAGGTAGCCAATTGTGGCATTCAATGAATGATCAAGCTGCCTATTCATCAAGAGACAGTTTAGTGTGAGTTCTCTTAAGCGTTGTCTCTTTCGTTTTTCCACTGAAGGCGGTAAATGATGGAGGCCCAATAGGAGCGCTTCACAGTTTTGATAACTATTGCCGAAACGAAAGCACGATGAGACCATTTCGGATTTGTCTTTGGCTAGGCTCAAAGCAAATGGTAATGCCCGCTCGAGTAGAACTTGAAATTTGTGATTTGTTGAAAGTTCTTTGGCGAAGCGAGTCACACAGTCTAGAAAGGTCTCTTTGGATGGCATATCAATGCCCTCGAATGCAAGAAGTACGTTGTCGAGCACATCAACACGATCTGCGGTTGGCTGTAGTGAGCCGAGACTGTCAATTACCCTTGAATATAGCTCTCGTGAAGCGAGAGCCGGGGAGTGTATCTGTAGCTCGTGAAGCACATGCTGTAAGGGATTGTTGGTGGCTTTTCCTTCTGGAGGTACCAGTTCTAGCTCAGTTGATACCCTGAGGTCATCGAAAAACTCACCCTGTGCCACTTGAGGCACCTCAATCTGGACCCCTGGGTCTGCCAACATGGAGAACTTCATCTGGAGTAGCACCCATGCCTCTCTATACCCGCTCAATTGGGCCAGCGGGGTCTTCTGACGCAAAAAGTCTATGATTTTGAGGAATCCCGTCGCCACCTTGCGCAATCCAGCGTAGTGCTTCAAAGACACCTGGCCAGGAGCCTTCTCGATCCATCGCACAACAGACCCAGTACGCGTCAAAGACGATGCAATTGTGTGGAATATCGAAATGCTGAAGCCGTTTTCGCCCGCGGCAATCAGCTGCAAGCTCCCAGAAACACGCTGGAGCAATGTCTGAAGCAAAAGTATGTGGTACGAATTCACCAAGGTGTGATCCAAATCACCAAACTCGCCGTGCAAAAGACTAGACAACGGCACCTCCCCAGATCGAAACCGGCAAACTGACAATCCAACAAACATCTTCTGAAGCTCCTTGTATGCCTCATCAATCTTCTTTTCGTGTACCATGCCCACAATCAGTCTGTGGTGGGCCTTTACTGCCTCTCTTAGGTTCCGAGGCAGAATGCAATCATAAACATGGGTGAAGTCCTCATCCTTTAGGCGCCTTTCGTACTTAAATTCTTTCAGCAACGCCGCTTTTCGGGGTCGGTTCGGCAGAATTTCCGTCAAGGCCATGTTGCTGCAGATTTGTGTTGCAACCGCTTCGAGGAGGTATGTTTACGTACTGCACGCAGCAGCATGGGCCTATAGGTAGATGAGCATCGCAGCCACCTTGAACACGGCCAACATCGACTGAAATTCAGAAATTGGTGAAAAAGAGGTCAAGGCCTGAAACGCTAGGTGCCATTTCCCCCCATTCCAGCTTTTTTACAATTCTCCAGAAAAAGTCGATTTTTCGTGCTCATTTTCCTCCGCATTGCTGATTTTTCCACACAAGCTACAAATCCATGTCAATAAGCATACCCCAGTTCAAGGCTGCCATGGCCCGGGTCAGCACCCAGGCGATGATCTTGACGGCCGGCTGCAAAACCAAAAACGACATTCTCCACGGCATGACCCTTTCGTCCGTTTGTTCACTCTCCGTTCACCCAAAACCGCTTCTTCAGTTCAATTTGCATCTCCCCAGCTACACCTCCCAAGCACTCCATGAAAACCACGGCCAATTGTGCCTCCACTTGATGCCTCCAACGAGCCGGTCCGTGTTTCTAAGCCGAACCTTTGCTGCGGGCATCAAAACCGATAGAAAGCACTTCGATGTCAAACCGGAAGACGGTGAAATTTTCCATGAAATGACCACGCCCTTTGCACACATTGGCGACAATAACTACAGCTTACACGACACTGGCCGGGGGTTGGTGCCCGTGTTGAACGAAGCGGAAAAGGCGTTTGTGTGTAAGAAACACGAGGTGTTCAAGGTGGACTCTCATGAGATCTGGGTTGTGGATGTTACGGACATTTTATCGCCAAACAAGCATTACGAGGCCAAGCAGCTGGGCGGCTTGCTCTACTACCAGCGGGGGTTCCACAAAGTTGGTTCTAGTCTTCAGGAGAGGTAGCTTCTTTGGACTTTGTGCCATTGGCCTATGAAAAAGCAGAATTGCTTTCCACATTGGCTCAGAATGAGCCCTTCACTTCGAAATAGTGCTGACGCAGTTGGCAATTATACAGCATAATTTAGACAACGACTTACAGAAACGATCGTACTCTCGTTTGACCTATGTAGCACTACATATCTCTCAAGCTTGGTACTCTTCCAACTCCTGACCAAGGCCCTCAATGGCTTGCTCCACCTTGGGAAGTATCGTATCGAAGCGCTCTTGAACACGTTTTTGTCTGCGCTGGTATCGAGTCAAAACGGCTTTCTTCATGCTCTTGACCTCCGCGTTGAGCCTGGCAATCTCCTCCTTGCGAGAAGAGATTTTACTCTCCAACTTCTTGTGCTTCACGGAGACGTTGTTGCGTTCGTTTTCAACAGCACGGATGTCATTCTTGAGCTGTCCCGTGCTGAACTCGTGATCCTCGATGAATGCCTCCAAGCTCCGGATTTGGTCAAGAGTGGCTTGCTCTTCTGCCTTCAAGTCGCCGTCGACGGTATCGCTGCTTTCCTTCAAGCTGTGAAGCTGTTTGTTTAGGTCTTCGATCTCATTCTCCAACTGGATCACGGAGTACTGGAGACCCTTGAGCTTTCCGCTTCCACGACCCTCGATAGGTGCTCTGCTGTGGACCTTGTCCACCCTTGCTTTCATGCTATCCACCTGCTTCTTGAGATCGGTAATTCGCTTATTCTCATCCTTTCTCAGCTTTCTGAGATTCCATCTGATTTCGTTGAGCTCTTCAATGGCAGATGCGTGACAGTCCTCGAGTGTTTCAGTGGGAGAAGTCCTCGTGGAATGATCAAGAAAAGCTTGCTCTCTCGAATCTGTGGTACTCACAGTAACAGAAGCTAATGTAGAGTCCTCGAGCATACAGCGTATCTCATACTGACTGAAAGGCTTGAGACTTTCAACTCTAATAAACTTCCGACTTTGGGAAGCATTCATAATTGTGGTAACAAATGGCCAATGGATGGAGTTCACTTGTACGGTGAAATGGTCGCTGGAGATGAGGGATGAATCATTTAATTCAAGAACTACCTCACGAGCACCAACTTTGCAAACAGACATGCGCTGATGATCAACGGGACACTCAAGAAATTGTGAACTGCATGCTTTTCTGTCAGCAGGTTTACCTCCGAAGAAATTGGAGTTGACAAAGAAAACCTTGATGGCAGCGATCCATGACCATAAAGGCTGAATGGATGTGGTGAAATGACGGTCGACAATTGTTGTCGAAGGAGGGCCACCACTGCTATTGGCACGCCTCCTTTCCACGAAGGTTCTATTCTGTTGCGCCTTAATACAGCCTGAAACCGCCTTCTGTGTGGGAGGGATGAGACAAAACACTTCGAAGTTCCTAGCACTGACAGTGCCATCAGGATGCATATCTGCATCAGATTTGGCAATCTCCGGGTCTAACTCTAAAGTCGTGAGGCCCGCTGGGACGGCCACCTTTGGCTGGTCCACATTGATGACCATCATGGAATCATTGTGCTGAGGGTTGGGTACTGGGCTGCTTCTGTCTCCACTCAAGGGAATGCTAGGGGTGAGCGAAGACAAGTGGTCTAAGTTCTTCGAGTAGTCTTTGAAGATGAAGAATCTCTCCAAGAATGGAGATATGGTGAGGCTAATGACGTGTATGCAAAGCACAAGGTATGTGTAGTGGATGATTGTGCTGATTTCCTGAAGCACCAACGTAAGCGTTTGAAGGGAGTCTTCATTGATGTTGAAGACCCTTACCGCCACGAAGATGATGATTTTGTCGAAAACACTGAGTTTGACGCCACTTCCTTTGCGAACACCCAAGCTGTAGTACCTGTCCTTGCGCTTAGAAAGGTAATTGTAGGTGACAATGAAAGGCGATTTCGTGAAGAAGATCTTGAGATAGTCGGAGGTGCTGGCGCCTTCTGACGAGCTTAAGCCGAGGTGCCATACGCCACGATAGAAGCGTGCTAGATCACCGGCAAGCTGCGGCACATTGAGGTGCTGGAGCCAGTGCCGAAACAAGGTGTCTGTCACGGTGACGGTGGCAAATCCCAAAAGGGAATTGATGAGGCTGGATTTCAGATAGCGGCTTTTATCGAGGACACCAGTGGTGCTCAGAAGTGGGTTAGATGTGGATGTAGCCGTGGAAGTCTGGCCATTGGACAGCATGGACACGTATGTGGCGGTGCCCACGGTATAGGTTCCAACCAAGCGGCTGGCGACAATCAGCTTTGCCATAACCAGGAGGTAGTGGGTCCACAGACGAGGCATGGTGGAATGGCAGAACAACAAAACCATGGAATTGATGGAGAAAAGCAGGAGAAACTCGCCCGCCACGGCTCTGTTGTAGCACCAGTGCCGCAGACGACTGGAGGATTTTGAAAACGAAGGAATGATGCTTCCCAGGCGGTCCTCCACAAGCACAGAGCAGCGTGCTAGAAAGCGAGCAGCCAGACCTCGGAAGGTGCCCGACATGATGTATCCCAACAACAAAAGGCACGAAATGCCCTGGGGAAGAAGGAGAAACACAAATATGAGAGCAGGCACGTCTTTCCACGTCACAGGAGGCAAAATCGACGTTTCATTGGGCGATGATGGGTACATCGGAAGTGCAACTGGAGAAGGCGATTTGTCCAGACCGTGGTGTTTTGGAGCTCCAGGTCTTCCCTGCGGCTTTGAAGACCTTTGACCGTGACCTTTGCCATTGTGCAGCCGTGAATGGACCTTGGATCCTGCTGTTCGTTCAGGAACCTGGTCGTTTCGTGCCGATGGCCCAAACGGTGGAGGCGATATGTAATCGGACGACCGTGCAGGCATTCGACCGGGGCTTGCGGATGATAAGGGAAATGTTGGGGGAAAGTGGGGGAGACGAATGGGTGGGTCGAGGCCGTGAATGTGAGGTTTGTGGATCGGTGTAGAGTTGGTGATGGTAAGATTTTCTCAGTGAGGGAAGGTCGCGCGATCACTACGGCAGTTATGATCCGCGCACGACCTGTGGGGGTTGGCGTGGGGAAAGCAAAATCCAGCGAGGTGGGAGAGAAAAACTTGAGGAGGAGCATTTAAACAAAAGCTGACTTGAGGACCTAGGGGTGGAGCAATGAGGCGATACTGGAAGTTGGGCCACCGTCCTGCATATAAACTTAGCCCACCCATCACTGCCGGATCTCTAAAATGTTCGCTTCTGTCAAGGTGACAGGTGCCGCGCCACATGCAGGAAAACAATAATAGCCGCCAGCACTGTGCTCAAACGTTTCCTGCAATCCCTCAAATCGGGACATATTGCACCGCCCCGACGGCTTCAGGGTGCATCTCTCCGAGCCCGAGTATAAATAGCTGCAGTTTTTCCTCTTTTGAAATTTCTGTTTATTTTCCCATGCTTCTTTCCTCCCTCATCTTGCCTGCTTTGGTTTCCGCTGCAGCCACCCAGGCCCCCTCCACTGGGAATGAGAAGCTGAATACGCCTCAGGTGAATGCCATCACGTTCAGCAATTTGGGCTACACCGGCTACTACTACGATGTCGAGAAGTTGGACGATCTGGACAGCTGCAAATGTAAGTTGCTGAAGAGCTTTACCGTTTTTGAAGGCACCAACACGCCTTTGGACGAGGAGCTCTCAGTGCACTTCAGAGGTCCACTCAAACTCCACCAATTTGCATTTTACTCGGGCGACAGCTACGTCAAGGGCAAGTCGCTGGGTACTTTCACCAGAGAAGCATACTACTCCGCTCTGGACAAGACCGGGGACAATGTGACGTTTTTGACCAACGCAGGCAAAGACTCTAAGTGTCTTGGAAAGGCCTTGACATATGCCTCTTCCAATGGAACAGAGGAGGCAGACTCCGCTACGCTTCTAGCTGACGACACCTTGCTCCTTTCGGACCAGGAGTACCTGATCTTCAGCACATCCAAGTGTGAGAAACTGGGCACCGGTAAGGACTGTGGGGTCTACAGATCCGGCATCCCGGCATACCACGGCTTTGGCGGAACCGTCAAGATGTTCTTGTTTGAGTTTGAGATGCCCACGGAGCCCCACAAGAACAACTCCAACATCTTCTACGACATGCCTGCGATCTGGCTTCTCAATGCTAAGATCCCCAGAACCTCGCAGTACGCAACCAACTCCAACTGCTCGTGCTGGAGCTCGGGCTGTGGAGAGTACGACATTTTCGAGGTGATGAACTCCACGGAATCCAATCACTTGTTCTCCACAATCCACGACTACCAGGGTTCGGACAATATCAACTTGGGCATGGCTGCTGAAGGCCATTTCTACAGAGACTTGAAGAACAAAATGCTGGGTGGTGTTGTGTTTGACAATGACGGAAACGCCGTGTCGTTTTTGCTGAACTCCACCAGCATCGACTCTGAGATTGACGCTTCCACTTTGAACAAGTGGATTGACACTGATAGCGAGGTGGACGATAAAATGGAGAGCGTCACTTTGAACACGAGCCAGAAGAAGTCTGAAGGTATCGTGCCATCCACAAATTTTATGGCTTGGTTGGTTTCTGCCTTCCTGGTTTTGATGTATATTTAGATTGGTCTCGCTGAGACATAAAAGGTGCTGTGCACTTGTATAGAATGAAGGATTCGGTTTTGGAACCTGCTGTAATAGTGCGTAAGTGGCTGGTGAGACCCGACCCCACAGCCCCACGGGCTGTAATGTAGGTATCTTGTACTCTATAAAGTTGCATGCCGTGATAAGGCTTCACTGTGAGGCTGTGGGGGCACAATCGCAGAACTGGGCGTGTTTCAAGAGAAGCTGGCACAATTGCTGGTTCTCTTCATACGGAAGGTGTACTTCCTTGTCAACAAGCGGGCTGTACATGTGTGGCGTGCCATTTTCCCATTTTGTAGGTCCGTTACCCGGTAGAACTGTCATGCCTGGACCATCACCACCCTCCACGCTGTCCAAAAGCGGCCGTATCGCCTCTTCCAAAAGCCTACGGTAAACACCGATAAAGTCTTCGATAACACGGGTCTGACCAAGCAGTTTTTTGTCTCTTTGTCTGCGTTTGGAGGGTATCGGTAGAAACACTCTTTTCTGAGCGAATGCAATATAGGACGCCCTGTTCAACACGTAGCTTGCCGGGTTCACCCCAAGTACCGGTTTCTCCAAAACAGGCACGATTTCGTATTTTCCGCCACGTTGCTCCACAATGGTTTGGATCATGTTGCCTAGGGGGAAGCGCTTTCCCAGAATGTCCATTCTTGTGGCGTCCAAAGCCCTGGCAAAGGGGTTAGATTGTAGGGTCTGGGGATTGTAGGCAGACGCGTCGTAGAGGTCTGCAGCATGGCGTTTTCTAGCTCCCCTGAGCCACTTGACTGGGTTGAGCAAGAGCCTGTGTTTCATAGGGATGTTTGTTGGTTCGTTTGGATATGCATGCGTCTATGTACGAGGGATCTCTGAAGGGGAGTTCTGAGTTGCTTTCTTTCAAAAATATAAGAGATCTCTTGATTGCTGCTTCAGCTGCTCAGGGTCTGTTGATCTGTGATGTAGTACTTACAGTGTGTTTCGCGATGTACCATCACGAGAATAACTCCTCCACAGATACTTCCCTCTTTTTCCTCAAACACACAAAGTACATTTCTCGCAGCTCTGCCCGGCACGCCGCTGGCTTGACTTTGTGAACTCTGGCAAACAATTTCTCAAGCCGTTTCTGCAATATCTGGTCCTCTTTTTCCCGTGTAGAACTTCATCACAAGGCTTCCGTTCTTCTGGAGCATCTGCAGCGCTAGAAGCAAGACACCGTCACACAATTCCATGCTGGCAAAATGGTCGTTGTCACCAATCCCGCTGGTGTTTGTCATCATGTCGCTTAAAACGAGGTCCAAAGGCCCCCGAGGCTCGAAAAACGTCTGGATGCTGTTGTGGGTCTTTTTCAGGAAAATGTCGCCTTGGAGAAACAGAGAACCTTCGGGCGGCTGGCAATGGATCAAGTCTATGCCGAGGATGTTCGGCTGAACACCTCTGGCCCTGCTTTTGTTCAAAGCAACCTGGGTCCATGCTCCAGGAGCGAAGCCCAAATCGACGATATTTTTCGTGGATTTGCCAAAAAGACGAAACTTTGTGTCGAGCTCAAGAAGCTTGTAGGCTGCTCGAGACCGGTAGCCGTCTGTTTTGGACTTTTTGGCGTGGGGGTCCACCATCTGGCGTTGGACCCATCTGCGCAGCGAAGTTCCCGACTTCCAGCGGCAGAAATTGAGGATTGTTGAAAATGGCGATCTAAGGGGCATCAAGGTATGCTATGTTTTGGTTCAAAGCCCTAAAAGCCCTTTTTTATCTATGTCCTCCGTCTCCTCTGGGGTACTGATAGGCCTGCACTGGTGCGATGCTCATCACTTTTTTCAACTACACCCAGAAAGACACCACAGCATGGACTTACTAAAACAGCTAGCGGCCGACCCGCTGGCGATCATCGGGCTTTCCCGGGACGCCGGATCGGTGGATAAGCTCAACAGCGTGACCAAGACGCTTTTGGACCCGATCGCCAAGGACCACTCGGTGCTTGATGAGCTCTATGTGGATGGGCTCGATGCCACCCAGGTTTACGGCCAGGCGAAGATGATACTTGGCGGTGTGGGCGAGGCGCTTTTGTTCGAGAAGCTTCCGGAGCTCAAGCAGCGTTTTGGCCCGGAGCCGGCGGGAGACGAAGAGGACCTAGAGGAGGATGAACAAGAGGATGGGGAGGATGAGGATGAGGAGGATGAAAATGAGGAAGAAGAAGAAGAAAAAGAAGAAGAAGAAGAAGAAGAAGAAGAAGAAGAAGAAGAAGAAGAGGAAGACGAGGAGAAGGAGGAAGAAGAAGACGAAAACGAGGATGAAGGAGATGTCGACGACGAGGAGAATGTGGGTTTCGAGGACGCCGGCCTGGACGCAGAAACCCTCGTGGAAGAACCAGAGAAAATCCAGAAAGATGCCTTCGGCCTCAACGACGAATTCTTCGACATCGACGACTTCAACAAGCAGATCGTGGAGCTCGAGGATGAGCCCGAGGACGACGAGCAGATCGATCTTTTTGACGACCTCAGCGACGAAGACAGCGAGGAGGAGATGGACTTCTACGACGGCTTTTTCGACAAGCCCGGCCACGTCAGATCGAAGAAAAAGCTCACGCAAAACGAAGAAGACGCAGCCAGCGAGTTGGAGGAAGACGAATACGAAAACGCCGTCGACGGTGCCATGCTAGATCTCTTCCCGGACGAAGAGGAGCAGCCCAAGAAGAAGAGCCAGTCGACGTACGAGAAACAGCAGGAGAAGCTTCGAGCCGAAATCGCCAATCTAGAGGCCGAGCTTGTGGCCGAGAAGAAATGGACGATGAAGGGAGAAGTGCGTTCGAAGGACAGACCCACGGATTCGCTTCTTGACGACGAAGAGGCCCCTTCTCTTGAGTTTGACCGTACGTCCAAGCCCGTGCCGGTCATCACCGACGACGTCACCGAGAGCATCGAAGACCTCATCAAGCGGAGAATCAGAAACGACGAATTTGACGATCTCCCCAAAAGGCTCATCACAGACGTGCTGAGGTTCTCACAGCGGCAAAAGACGGACGTGTCCGAGGAAAAAAGCAGCAAGTCGTTGGCAGAAATCTACGAGGACGAGTACCACGGCGTGGACCCCGAGCAGAAAATCTCCGACGAGGTGCAACAAGCCCACGACGAAATCACTGATCTTTTCACCAGCCTCAACTACAAGCTCGACTCCCTCTGTCTGGCGCACTACATCCCCAAGCCACACGAGTTCAAGACCATCGACATCAAGGTCACCGACGGCGCTGCCTCCATCAACATGGAAGACGCCCAGCCATTGCATGTTTCTAACGAAACCACCCTTGCTCCACAGGAAGTATACAAGATCGGAGACGACAAGCCCAAGGCCAATGGCGCCCAGGGCGTGAAGGAGGTGCAGTTGAAGAGCGGGTTGTCCTACTCCAAGGACGAGCTCAGCACGGAGGACAAGCAGAGATTGAGGCGGTCCAAGAAGAGAGCCAAGTCGAAGCATATGAAGGAGGTCAACGAGGCCAGAGAGCAGCGGAACAAGCAGACTCCTGATGGAGGCGACAAGAAGAGACAGAAGGTGGGCGATGCTTTGGGCGATTTGGCCAAGGCCAAGAACGTCACTGTTATTGACAAGAAGGGCCAGATGAGAGACGCCAAGGGACAGTTGAAGAAGAACAAGGGTCCGCAGACGGGTTCTGATTTCAGGTTGTAGGTAATGGACATGCGTTGATGGAGGGCTGTAGATGTGGTGAGGGGGGTTTTCATGGTTTCGAGGGGTGTATTGAAGTAAGGAATGGTAGGAATTCTTACGATTCCGTAGCATCGAAGAGGAAATAGAAAAGAGGATTACGAGCAGCGACGTATTCGCTTGACACAACTTTTATCATATCCATTGGTGTAACCTCCAGATGGAGCTTTCTAAATACTTCTTTATCAATATGGAAAAGGAACAATTCGTGCAAAAGGATTATTGACGGTTTGTTTGAATATAGAACTTACTTTCCATCGAAGCTCACACATTGTGATCCTCGTATGATGGGCAACTCCAAATGCCGATAAAACAGAATCGGAAACTCGAATCCATCAGTTCTAGAGAGCTCATAGTGGACACATCAACTGCATCTTTCATAGTGCTAGGTTACCGTTGTCTCATAGAATGCCATCGTTTGCAGCCACCTCGTTCTGATCAATCCAGGCTCACACAATTCGAGAGATTGTGATGGCAAACCAAACTGCTATTCCTCATTTCACAAAGTCCAATGGAAATCTTTGAAGTCGTTGGCACGCAGCACATGGCTTAGTCAAGTAATCCCTCGTCGATGCACTAATAGACTTTGACAGCTGCAAGCCACAACGGGAAAAGCTAATCATTCAGAAAAAGAAAAAGGCAGAGGTACACACAACCAGATAAAGGTTGATAGAGCGGTAAGGAACGATGTTTTGATAGTGGTGGAACGTCACCTGGCTCGCCTCGATGGACCTCAAATCTAAAAATTCAGACCGACCTTGCCTACCTGTCGACCTGCCTTATCGCGCTGGATCTCCAGTAAATCTGCGGTGCAACCTGGCAACCAAAATCGAGGAAACGCCATCGATCCACAGCAACGAGGGAAGTTTCAGAATGAGTCTGTCACTTTTTCATAAATTCAAAATCAATCTTGATGCTGGAACCACCATATTTCCCACTTTGGAAACGAATCTCACAGGAAGATGAAATACCCAATGCTGCTGCAGCAGCGCTAAATCGCATCTTCCCCAGACAGGCCTGGCACGATTATCTCCGAATTCCACACCAGCGTCGAGACAACGGCTGCAATTTGAAACTAAACCGGACAAACGAAGAAGAAAAAGTTGATTTATCAAGATGATAAGCTTATCGAGTGCAAAAAACACCCATCCACTTTCAGTAACGTTCAAAGCTTCGAGGCACCCCTCCCGGAGATATTCCTCGCGCCCCACACATATATAAACCACCGATCCCCCATCAATTCTACTCATGTTCTACTCATGTTTTCCGCACCTTTGCTCTTCAGAGTCTTCACTACTCCTTGGGTGGTGCTCCGCATCGTCGTTCAGTTCTTCACCACCGGCACGGCGCTCCAGGCCGATCCAGACGAATTTGGCACGTCTCTTGTGAAAAACATCCAGGTCGCCGTGATCTCCCATGTGGCCAGAGGCTTTCACCAAAAAGACCCTTGGGTCATGAAATACCCAATGAACTCGTTCTACAAGGCATACGAGCGCCAGGGCGGGCTGGGGATGCCCCATTTCGGTGAGCCCGTCAAGGACGACTCGAGATTAACATGGGTAGTTCGCCCTGAAGGTGCCAAAAAAGCCCTTCTTTTCTTCCACGGCGGCGGCTACCTCTTGCCCATGATCAAATCCCAATTTGTGGGCATCATGGCCGTGTGGTACGCGCTCGATCCCGAGAAACGCCAGAACTTGGCCATTGCCAACTTGGACTACCTGATCACGCATCACAACAAACTGTACCCTACCCAGATCTGGGAGGCCCACAAGGCGTACCGTGAATTGGTCAACCAGGGCTACGAGGTGCTGCTCATCGGAGACTCGGCCGGCGCCAACTTGAGTTTGGCTTTGGCGCGTTTCTGGTCGTACCCAGAGGCTGCCCGAGCTCAATTCTCAAGATTTACTCAGTTTGAGTGGGACTTCCTGCCGCTCCCTGCTCCTCGTCACCTCTTGCTCATTGGACCGTGGCTCGAGCCCTACCACGACCCCAAACCGTACCCTGGCGTGGACTACGAGGGTGATCTTGGCGGTGATAATGGAAGCATGGGCCGTTGGTACATTGATGGGGAGAACCCAGAGTCTGTCGGACAGTGGGTGGACTTTTACAGAACCAACTACAACGAGCACTGGGCGAAGGTGCCTGCTTTCAATGGCGAAGGCAGCATCCTCATGCTTTACGGGGAGCGCGAGATTTTCCGTTTGGCCCAGGAGGAGTTTAGCGAAAAAAATGGGAAGCACAATTTCTCGGTGTTCATGCAAAAGGGCGCTGTCCATGACTCGATGTTTTATGTCGAGCCATTGGACTTGATGCTGCACAAGGGTCAAATGGAGATGGTGGCCGGGAAGCACAGAGAGAAGTTCTCATTCAAGCACACGGCCGATTTTCTCGAGACGTATATTTGAGGACGATATAGATACTGATGGATAGAGAGGCGAGAACAATTCGCCCGAAATCGCAGATGATGAATGAAGTCGCAAATGAGACTTCAAGAATGAGAATTTCACTGGAATGAACGGTAGAAGAACGGTGGTTTTCCATTGATGTACGTGAGGAAGGGTAATGTCTGAGGTTTGAGAACCTACTATAAAACTCAACCATCAATGTACATCCTCGTTTCGATACATCATGAGAGGATTAAAAGTTCAGACAAAAAGATAGTACAAGAACACCTAATATTCAAGGAAATGAGGATCACCAAGCATTTGCGGAATTTAAATTAACTCCTGAATTACTGGGAAGGCTCTTCAGACGATAGACAAATTCTCAGGGTCAATTATGATACAGTAATATCAGGCGGTCAGTCTGGTGTGCCAAATTTTCAGCTAAAAGAGGTTCACCATTTACAAATTAAACTCATTTTTTGTGCCCATGACACCGAAAGAACTTTACGGATGCACCATACGTAGAAGTGTCACAATTGATTTTGTAAACCAGTGACACCAGCGGCCAGTCCGTACCAGCCCAAGCCAAAACACGAGTCACACCAACGCTCCATTGTTCATCCAATCACACCACGAACAATCCATGAGAATAAGAAGGAGCAAAAGAAGGACAAAATCACGGACAAGAGGAAAGAAAGAAAATCAAAACAAAAAAGAAAACACAAACGAAGCCGGCCTTTTGCCCCACATTCCACCGTCCGTTGTGGCTGCAAACAGCCTTGATACATTAGCCATCCAGTCCACCGCCAGTGCAAAATTACTAGCCAGACCCTCGTCTATCTCAACGATGCACGCCGAGCGCAATACCAACGGCTGCGAAAAGCGAAGATCGAAAGTCGCTCATTCTCCAAAATTTAAACTACGCCCAGCTGCAACCACTTCTTTTACAACTAACGTTTTATCACCTGGCCGGCCCGGAATTGCCGTTTCTCCGTTTGAATGACCGGGGGTGCCCCCCAAGATGTGCCACAAAACCACAACAATCACCGAACCTTCATTCAAAGAGATCGCATTCGCCGCTTCACTTAACGAGATCGCATTCACGAGATCTCGGCAGGCCCAGAGTCCGCACCCCACAGATTAGCTCCCGCGAACCAGGCCCTCTTCAAATTGCAGCAACAGATTCAAAGCTGATAACAAATAAATGGCCTTGGACTTTTTCGCTACCGATTGACTCTCCTCACCCCACTCTTCGTATCTCCACGGACGGCGCCCTGTATAACGCATTATTCTGGCCTATTGTCCTGGCCTGGTAATTTCCTACGATTGACACCCTATTGTCATGGCTTCTGCCTGTTTCTGTGCGGCCGTGCTACCGCACCATGGTCTAAAGACCATCCTCCAACTCTACAACAACAGCACCTCATACACAAAGGCGGGCCCAGAGTTCAAATTCTCTTCCAATCAGGATTGAGCCTGGTTGACGCTGATTAGCCCGGCTGTTGAGGATCACTGAATTCATGCTTTTTCGATAAAAAATGAGATTAACTCTCACGAAATGATTTCACTGTTTCAACTCCCATTGAGTTGATTTTCAGTGATTTGGTACAACACAGCTGACATTGCTTATTCTTCTCAAGGTTCGTCGAAACCGTAACTCAAAGAGCCATATTCGGCCTCTTGGTCTTACAAACCCAAATAGCTTTCGATCTCGATAAGTAGCCAATTTTCCAGAAAAGACACACACCTTCCTAGTGCTACACTGAGAGTCCAAGCTGGTGACACCGTCCTCCCTGTGAGTTCCAGCAGAACTGGAGTCAATAATGCAATGCTCACAATACCAGGCCTATGGCCCCCACGCCTCGCCCTCCACAAACCCCACCAACTGAGCTAGACTCGTAAGTGCAACTGGCCCACGGCATTGTCCAAAACTCCGGACTTTCCTATTGTTGCAAATAGCCGTCCAAGGCCTTGGCAGGGACTGGCAGGCTGGTTTGATGCTTTCGACATTGTCATTTGCAGCCAGCGGGCACCTCAACACCGCAGCACTACGTACAGCGAGGTAGAAAAAATAAAGAATTAGAAAAAACAGAGCCTTGCCGCCGTGACCGGTTCCATCGCGTGAGGCCCAAAGTGACACAAAGCAGTACCCCACATTCGGCTAGGAACAATCGAGTCGCACCAGATCTCGATTCTACAGCCTATTGCGGTAGCCGAATAGCGGGCGATGACCAGGCAATTGTGCTGAATGTCCGTGTTCCTCTGGGCTTTGCAATTCTTCCCTCGAGGTTTCTTGTCCACGGCAACTTGAGCCGGAGACAATCCCCGGGGTTGCTTTGGTTTTATTAGAGAGTTTCAAGAGTTTTGGGAGTTTTGGACTTTGAGGGTCATCGGAAGGCAGTGAAACGGGCCTCTCTCACAAATCTCGCCAAATACTCACCGGGCCCTCCCAACCTCCCAGACCCCGTAACCTCCAGTTCGCGCCGAGCTCTATCATTCTACGCCCGCCTCGTCCTGGCTCGCAGCCCTGACGCACCATTCCTTCGGCCCATGCACCCCATGCAACTCTAAAGCGACCCATCTCCGCCAAACGAGTTGTTCAAGGCCAAAAAGGGAAGAGACAAAAGTGAAAACGGGAGCCACTGCAGAAGGCATTCACTCATAAAAGATATAAAGTGTCCACGCTTCGAATCCCTCTCCATCCTGCTATTTCCATCCTGCTATTTCCATCCTGCTATTCCACCCTGGACTGGACCCCCTCACTATTGTCTACCACGCCTCCCCAGTAGGGCCTCCCCAGGCCTGCCTACTCCGCCAAGTCCTCACCCCTCCCCACCCTATATAAACCAAAGATTCTCCCTGCAAGGCCCCCCACCCCATGCCTTCACTAGCCTCCCGCTTGACGTACCCGCTGCCGCGCCTAGCGCTAGCAGCCATTCTGGTGCCCTGGGTGGCTGCGAAATCCTTCTTCCAGTACTACACCTCCGGCACCATCTACCAGAAAACAGACCCGGAATTCGACACTCTCTACAAAAACGTCATGGTGGCCGTGTTGGCGGTGCTTGCCACGGCGGCGCTGGCCACAGACGCCAAGTTCATGCCGTATCCGATGAAGCTGATGTTCAAGAAACAGCGTGGGCGCGGAGCTGCCAAGGAGATCCCGCACTTTGGCGAGGCTGTCGCGGGCGAAGACACTTTTCTCTGGGTCGCGCGGCCCGAGTCTGCGAAAACCGCCATTTTGTACCTCCACGGCGGCGGCTACCTGTTCCCCTTGGCGCCGGCCCAGCTTGTAGGAATGATGGGCGTGTGGTGGGCCGTTCTGCTGGAAAAACGCCAGAACCTCGCCATTGCCGTTTTGGACTACAAGCTCACCACCTACGCCCACTACTACCCGACGCAGCTCTACGAGGCCACCAGGGCGTACCGGCAATTGGTGGATTTGGGCTACGAGGTTGTGGTGAAGGGAGACTCTTGCGGTAGTAATTTGGCCCTCGCGGTGGCGCTTTTTTCGCCTACCCTGCCGAAGCAAAAGCTCACTTTTCGCAGTGGCCCCAGTTCGACTGGGACTTCCTGCCGCTTCCCGCGCCAAAACACCTTATTCTCACCGCCCCCTGGACCCTGCCCACCTGTGCTGCGGTGCCGTTCCCAGGCATGAACCACAAGGGCGAGTTCATTGCTTTGAGTATCAACAAGAAGGGAAAGTTGTACATCAAGGGCCTGGACCGCGACGCCGTGGCGCCGTGGGTGGAGTTCAACCAGACAAGCTATAAGGAGCACTGGGCCGAGGTGCCTGCTTTTAACGGCGAGGGCTCGGTGCTTTATATCTACGGCGAGAGGGAGTATTTCCGTGCGAGCCAGGAGAGTTTTGCCGAGGAGTGCGGCGTGCACAACTTCGACTCTGTGATGCAGCCTGGGGCGATTCACGACTGCTTGTTTGTCGTGGAGGTGCTTGACATTCTGGGCAAAAAGGGCCAGCAGGCGATGGTCCGGGGCGACCACAGGCAGAAATTCACTTTTGGCAGGATTGGAAAGTTTTTGGATGAGATCTTGTGAGGCCCGGCTTTATTTAATAGAGCAGCGATGCTATCTATGTATGAATTGACGAATATGCTTGGGAGGTGTAGTTGATGGAGGGCATGGGTGCAAATCAGTGGGTGCAGTTTTGGAGGCACATTTCACGTACAACATCGGCCAATTACATTGGGATTTTTGCTGAATTCTTTCAATTGATATTTTCTTGATGTCTATCATAGCTAGACTCTCTTAGGGAATTTACTCCAGGAGATCCCATCTAATGCGCGAGAATCAGGACAATCTATGAGGATCAACCCTTCTCCAATTCGTCACTTCTTACTAATTTTTTTTAGCTTAAATGCTTCAGTAAACTAGAGCTAGCTTTCAGTGAAAAGCTTTCCTTAAAGTTGATGTTTACTTTACTTGAACCAAATGACGTTTGTAGCATATTAGGGTTCGAGGTAGGGGATTCGCGACTGTAGTTTTGGCTGCAAAACGCATAAAGCTGTCCAGTGCGGGAAACCCATAAGTGAGAGGTCAGCAGACGCAGAAAACTTTGGTAACAGTGATGTTACATAGGGTCAGCGGCATCGTATCCTTCATGAATCGAAATTTTGTCCAGAGATTGCAAAAAGAAGCTTCCCCACCAGGAGTCGAACCTGGAATCTTCTGGTTCCAACAGAAGTGGTTACTTATCGTAGCCAGACGCCTTGACCATTGGGCCATGAGGAACGAAGCTTAAAATGCGGAAATGCGCGTTGAATATGAAATATATTAATAAAGTTTTATCTGTTCTCGACCCTTCAATTTTTGTTCCTTTTCAATTTCACTTTCAAGCTCAACACTTTAAATAGCCATTAACAAATCTTGTGCTTTTGAGCTTGTTAAAAGCACATTTAGCACCTTATTATGACCTGGTCTCGGATACAATGGACATCCCTCAGCTACCTTGATATCCAGAGTCACCACACGCAACCTTTAAAACGACACCGAAAATGTTAAGATCAGAACTTAAATCTATACTGTCACCTGTGTGACACGTCTTAGTTCATACCCAATCAAAAAATGAAGACTGACGCACTCACCGAGACATCCCTCGAGATGAACCATCTTTGCCATCAATCCAAGCACTTCTGACCGAAAACAGCCAGTGGATCAAGAAAATTTCGGAAACCCGGATGGCACAAACGCAAAGGACCCTGCCATTCCTCCTCGAACCATAAGTTGACCCACATTTCATGCTCCCATTGATCGAGCAACGTACTTATTGTCCTACCGATGACGCCTTGTCAGCGGCAGATGGCCCCTCATGGACAAAGAGAAATTTCCAACAGAATACTCCTTACACAAAAGCTTGCCGTATATCAGGTAACGAAAAAGCCTTGGTGCATACGAAGGGTCGCATACGAGGCAATTACTATTGAGACATGAACAAAAACAAAAATAGTGAGCAGCGATCGAATTGGAAGAGTTATTACCGACATATCCGACACGTTTTAAGTCTCCTTTGTGCGACCGGCTCCTCATCCAACAGTTTTGTAAACAAGTCTACGAAGCACAAAGATGGAGGTATGACCCTTACTTTTGTGCCCGCCATCCCTGATTCCACAACATTATTCAAATCCGGGACAGAAAATCATCAATGAGGACTTTGTGATTTTGAGCAACTGGCCCCCACGGTACACTAAAGCCGTTTTGCCTCCGGAGCACACTCAAACCCGGGAAAATGCAGCAGCACCAAAAAACGCTGCGCATCAAACACATCTTTTACTACGCTTGGTAAAGAACAAAACATCGTTCTTAAGCGAGGCTTCTTGAGCATAACGGTTTCAGGGGAGCAGTTTACACCACATCTTTGTCAGGAAGGTGTTTCAGAAACTTCCTTTTTCAAATTCGGCTTGAGAAATGGGGGGGGGGGTTCGGACCGGAGGCCCTCAGCCTCGACCACTTGCTCCCTAAGGCACGCAGCAATTAGCAGGATAATCATCGGAACTACAGCCAAGACGTCACAAAGGAGATGACAACAGGCTACCAATTTGCGAAAATTGTCATTGACTAATACCATCTGGTTGCTCAATGCTGGTTGCGGTGTCTCTAGACTCTAACGCCGACATAAGGGGTTGAAACAATTTATTGTTTACCTTGCCAGCCACTTACACTGCCCCCAAAGTGGGTGTGTGGCTTCGGCTGCGAAATGACAAAAATCGCTAAGTCATGCTCGCACGTCAAGTGCGGAAGCGACATTCGCCGAGAATGTGTCAGCTTTTGACAATTGCTAGGCAGAATCTAAATGATTAGGTCAATTGCGCTTTGCCATCAGAATGAGCCCAAAAACGAACACAAAATGGGCAGCTAGGGTCCTCTTTGTGGAGATGGACCCTCCAGCGCTGTGCTTTTAATAGCACAGGGCCGACATTTTGGTCTCTCAAAATCGCTCTCAACTGCGATCCCTGCAGGTATGCTGCAAGTCATTACAGCTCCTGATGCGGAACCTTGTGTTTGGGTGCGAAAAACACAAGCGTCTAAACCCAATTGCTTCCGAACCGCTGCATGTCGTTGTACACCACCTCAATGGCTTTTGGGTGCATCTGCGCCTCTAGATATGCCTCCAAAAATAACTGTTGCCAGAGGAGCCGCCTGGGTATAAAGTCAGCCCGTCTCGCTGTGTTCCATTCATCAGTCAACCATGCAATACTCAGCACTTTTGGCTATCATTGCCGCCGCTTCCGCAGCACCCGCCTCCATTTCTAACACTTGGAGCACCTTGACTCCTACGGGCACTTTGAACGAGTCGGCTTCTGCCATTACCTCGATCACTGGCTCTTATGCCCTTTCCATCAGAACCGTTTCGGCTTCTGTTTCTGAGGGTATTTCCCTTGACAAGAGAGACCTTGTTAACCAGATTGGCGATGGTCAGATCCAGCAGCAGACCGCTGATGCTGAGACTAAGTCCGTTGTGAACCAGATTGGCGATGGCCAGATTCAGCAGCAAACTACTGCTGCCGCCGAGCCAACCACTGCTTCCGTTGTGAACCAGATTGGTGACGGGCAGATCCAGCAGCAAACTACCGCTGCCGCTGAGACCAAGTCTGTCGTCAACCAGATTGGTGACGGCCAGATCCAGCAGCAAACTACTGCTGCCGCTGAGACCAAGTCTGTTGTTAACCAGATTGGCGATGGCCAGATTCAGCAGCAGACCAAGTCTGTTGTTAACCAGATCGGTGACGGTCAAATCCAGCAGCAGACCACTGCTCCAGCCACTGCTTCCGTTGTGAACCAGATCGGTGATGGTCAGATCCAGCAGCAGACTGCTACTCCAACCACCGCTGAAGTTGCTAACCAGATTGGTGACGGTC
The DNA here is from genome assembly GCA_026585945.1 of Candidozyma vulturna. Taxonomy (NCBI): domain Eukaryota; kingdom Fungi; phylum Ascomycota; class Pichiomycetes; order Serinales; family Metschnikowiaceae; genus Candidozyma; species Candidozyma vulturna. Next base: position 156,475 of record CM048828.1, read on the forward strand.
AGGTCCAGCAGCAGTCTGTCGACGCTGAGTCCGTTGCTCCTACCCAATCTGTCATCAACCAGATCTCCGATGGTCAAGTTCAAGCTTCTGGCTCTCCAGACTCCGGCTCCGACTCCAGCTCCCCTAAGCACTACTTCGAGGAAACTTGTGTTGCTGACGACTCCTTGACGGTTTCCCTTGTTGATGGTGAGTTGAGAGACTACAAGGGCAGAGTTGGTGCCATTGTCGCTAACAGACAGTTCCAGTTCGACGGTCCACCACCACAGGCTGGTACCATCTACGCTGCCGGCTGGTCCTTCGTTCCAGGTGAGGTTGCCGGCTTGGGTGAGAAGGAGTCCGACACCAAGGAGGGCGGCTTCAAGTTGGCATTGGGTGACCAGACCACTTTCTACAAGTGTCTCTCTGGTGACTTCTACAACTTGTACGACGAGTCCATCGGCGCTCAGTGCTCTGCCATTGAGATCTTCCTTTTGAAGGCTGTCGACTGCTAAACGCCGCTGTTCGGCTCATCAAGCACAGAAGAGGCGCTGGTGCATGAATCTGCTGCTTTTCACCTTCTTAAACGTAACTTTAATTTCGGTTTTGGGACTCCCAAAAGTTTTTAGCATCTCATAAACAAAACGCAACAATTATACTGTAGGCATCAGGCGCTGTGGCTGTGGGATAAGCGACAAGCATCCGAGACCCTCGCCCTGTTCTATATTTGTATGGAAGACTTAGAATCATTGCAGCAACTAAATGAGCCAAAAACACCCTACACACCGCCGCCGGCCTCAGGCTCCAATTGCCGGAGCTCCATTCTCATCGAACGGAGCCAATCAAGCAGAATGTCGTCGAGATCTAGGTCCGCAGGAATCAAGATTTCCGAGGCGGTGATTTCGATTTTCCGTAGTCCCGGAACCCTGACAATGCTGCTGGGGCCCTCGTCGAGCGTTTTTCTAGACTCTGTCTGCCTCAAGTGATGCGACCATCTGCTTGCATTGCTGGATTGAGAAGCCACCGGCGCCAAACGAGGGAGGCTTTGTTCAGGCACGTACGGAGGCAGTGCTGACGAGTCTTGGGCCTCTGGAAGGTCTTTGGTTTCCTCAGATTCCTCCTCGGCACCCTTTTTCTCGGATTTCTTCCAGAAAAAACCACACTCAGCTGGAGTCCACCAGTAGACAGGGTACCGTCTGAACACGTTTCCAAAAATACACGCCACCTGGATGATAAGCACCAGCAGCACAAGCTGAACCGGCAAGTACCACCAGCTCATGTTCCTCACGTGCTGGTCTATCAGAGGAAGCATCGCCAGCGCTCCAGCAGGCGGATGGACACAATTGCAGATGGACATTGCCACCGAGGCAACAGCCACACTGAGGCCAGCAGACGCCCAAGTGTGAGAACGGCCCCCTTCAGAAAGGTAGAAGAGTTTCTGGATGCAGATGCCTATTAGGGAGGACAAGAAGTGACCCACGAGGATGTTTCGAGGCTGGGCCAACGGCACCTGGGAAGCATTGAAGCAAAGAATGGCCGTAGCCGCATACAGCGCTATGATGTTGTTGGCGTCGTGTCTGCTGAATACAGTGTGGTTCTGAAACACTCCAGCCAATAAGGATATACCACAAAACGATGCAACGAGGATTTCAAGCCAGATGAAGTAGTCGTGGGTGGCGGCGGCGGGGAAGCCTCCGAGAAGACGCCGAAGCGGGCCAGGAAGGCGGTGAACCTGGCTGTGTGGGACGTACTTTGTAGTGTATTTGTCTATAGAAAAGGTGAAGACCATGTTGTTTCCCCAGATTTCGCGCTGATTGAGATGGGTAGATGGGGGTGTAGGGCGAGGTAGTTGAAGATTTCTGGTTTTCGTGGGGTTTGTGGCGAGTGAAGCGGATGTTCTGGAGGGGCAGTTTTGGGAAGTTATGGGAGTGGTGGTTTGCAGAAATGGTAGGGGTTGTGGCGATGGGACGGAGTCAGATCAGAGTCACGAGTCTCGGCGTTTAGCACACAGGGTCCTCCGTCGGGGGTGTGATTTATCTGATTATTTGGATATTGTGACTGTCTGTGATTCAGTGCTATTGGGCGCCATTTTGCTGGAAGCGGTTAATGTAGTAAGCCGTTGAGACAATGAGCGTCAGCATCGCAATGCAGAGGAGGGTGGTGTGATGGATGAAAAGCGATGCTTTTTCTTTTTGTGGAATTTGACTTGACGGGAGGTTTGAGTTATTGAAGCTTTGAAGGGCATCTTGGGTGGGGATATAGGGTATGATGGGATTGGGATTACGGTCCAGCCGATGGATGGGATTGATCAATTGGCAATGAGAATTGTCAGTTCACTGGGAGAACAGCAGTTATTGAGTTGAGCCGTTTGCCGTTTGAAGACCCTCGATGAAGAAAATGAAGAAGTACCGACCACCTGTCATTGATGAACAGCTGGATCACAATTCAAAAGGTATCTATCGACTAAAGACTGCCAGTTGAATCTCTTTCTACGAGCGAATCTCTTTCTACGAGCGGAATCTTAAAGTCAGAGGCTTGCGTGCTGCCCACCGTAATGAATTATAAAAGAAACAGCTTACTCTATGGTAAGCTCAGCTCACCGCCTCATCACACCCTTGGACTAACCTACAGCCTGCCCCCGCAATAACCCACCATCACCAGAGCACCGAAAAGTGCAAAATGCTACAAATCACCGAATAGTACAAAATGCTACAAATTCTCCAAACGCAAGTTTCTCATGACTTGCCCTCAATCGCCCCCTGTCACCTCCTCGTGTGACATACCTGAAGCTACACAAAACCACCAACCCATCCAAATAGCCGTCCCCAACTAGCCAGCCCACCACCAACAAAACAACCACAATTCAACCAGCCCCACTTCCCCACCTACGGACCAAATCCAAAACCAAATCCAATGCATTGGCCATTTTCACCAAATCAGGTCTTTGCAACCACGCTCTCTTCGTGCAGGCAGCGAAGCTTTTGCCATGCACTGCCTATGTCACCCGCAGTAGCGAGACGTCACTCCGGGAGCATCGGAAAAGAGCCTTCCGCAATCCAGGGACTAAGAACGTCATTTGATGTTTCAAAAAAAGCAGATCTCACGCTTCCGGATCCTAATCAATAAAAATTCAGAATGTGAAGAATTGGCCTAGCGGTCCAGTGCTAGTGTCACTGCCCCAATCCGCCTACCAGGTCAATCCAAACACCGCACATTCTCTCCTTCCGCAACCAAGCCGACGGCACTAAACACGCAATCGCAGTGACACAAAAATATTGTGGAGCAGTTTGAGGAAAAATGCCAAACTGATGCCAACTGGAAATGATGCCAAATTTAATATCTTGAAAATTAAAAATGCTATGAATGCCAGCGTCCCTGCCACTTCCGTGTCAGTGCCGCCACATTCCCTGAGGACTCAGCCCAGGCAGTGCGGCGGCCCGTGAATCACAGATCTTCACATCGTGGATTTGCTAAAAATGACGGCCTCCATTGTAAAGACACCTCCAGCTTGGCGCTGCGCGTTTTCTGGAACAGACCCCACATTGCTGCGACCCAGCAACAAAGCGGCAGCGGCCGACGGACACGGAACTTGCCAGAAACCCAAAACCACAGCATCTCCTTGAAATCTACCGCCAAAACAGCCTCTTCCGATCACAGCCCATGTTTCAGAATTCTCGGGGGATCCCCGGATCGGTCAAAACATGCACCGTCTTGTTATGCTCAGCCTCGCGCTGTCACTGCACGGCGGCGCATCGGCACCGTTTTCCTGCCTTCTCGGTGGTTGCTGCTCAGCAAGACAATAAATACCACCTTCACCTCCATCGTCTTTTTTTCCAGTCTATTCCCATGCTGTCCTCGCTGCTGTCCCGGACCCCCAAGTGGCTCCGCTTTAAAAAGATCCACTACTACCTCATTCCGCTAGTGGCATTGGTGGTCTGGTGGGGCATGCTCATAGCCTTGATGCTGGCCTGGTCCATCCAGGGCCACCCCATGTACTCTTTCATGGACGAACGCCAAAAACCCGTCTACATCTCCGACATTGGCGCCACCAACCTCCAGCCTTTGTTTATCTCGTGCACGGGGTTCCAGCTTATATTCTTTGTGGGCACCTTGTTGATGGAGTTTGTTTTGCGGAAGATGAGGAAGTTGCAGCCGTACGTTTCCCACAAGCAGCACTGGTTTGCCATTGTCAGCATCGTCTGTGCCGTGATTGGCCAGTTGGGCATTCTCATGGTGTCCATCTTCAACACCAACGCCTTCCACCCTGTGCACATCACCATGGTGGCTGTGTTCATCTTCTTCATCTTCTGGGCGTGTTTCTTCAACTTCCTCAACTCCTTCATTTTCGGCAATTTCCCGCTGAGGTTGCACCCCAACCACGAAAAAGTCATTTTTGGCAAGCACCGCTGGGCTAACATGTACATGGTGTCTTTCTTCTTCAAGCTCATCTGGCTCATTGCCGCCGTTGTTTTCGCCGCTTTCTTTGGCTACTACATGAAAAACGGCCAGGACTCGAAATCTGCCTGTTTCGAGTGGACCATCTCTTTCTGGTACGGTCTTTTGCTTATTTTCTGGGCCATTGACCTCTTCCCATCGGCCGTGAAACACTACAGAGTGCACCACCCCGAGGAGTACGACACGGAGTTTGTCGACAGCCACAAACAGGAAACCACCCAGGTCGGTGGCCACAATTCGTTCCAACCTATTCTTAAACGCCATTCTTCCAGTTCTGGCATTGACGATACTACCTTGAACCTGCCTCCAAGAGCAGCCCATTTGCACGAGCCCAATTCCGTGAATGTGAACCCTTACGACGGTGCCATCACGGTTCCAGTACAAGAGCCCGACCAGGAGTTCCAGGATCCCTACAAGAGCCAGGTTCCTCCACAGCAGACATACACAGGTGACACCCGTGTGCACGAGTTCCTGTCCCAGCAGATACGGCAAATACGGGAGGACGTTTAATGACGAATAAATTATCGGAAGCATCATACCCTGTAGATTTTAGTGTATTCGTAGTATGGTATGGGTGGCTGCAAAATGGTGTACGGGTCTTTCAGCCCAGCACCCCAGCGATGGGTATTACGACTTAGTGCCCCATAAGATGCGGCAGAAGGACGTTCAATGAATGAATAAGAGGAAATGTCGTTTGGCACGTAGATTTTATTGTCTTTGTAGGGTGGCAATGGTGTGGCTGCAAAATGGTGTACGGGTTTTCAGCACCGTACCTAAGCGATGAGAATACCCTAACTATTCTTCAACTCCATGCTTCTGAAGAAAAGACTCTCGCTGGGGCTCACGGCAACCCACAAGGTTTTCGTTCGTTCTCGCCACGGCGGGTGCACGAAAATCGTCCGGGAGCACTACCTCCGTGGCGATATACCGTGCTACTCCAAACTCTGCAGAATCTGTCCAGAAGTTGTCCAGCCTGATGCCCAGGGCAATTTGCCTGAATTTATACTTTCCGACTCGCCCTTGAAGCTCAAGGACGGCGTGGGCCATTACGTCATTGTCGACACCAACGTGGTGTTACAGGCGATCGATCTTTTAGAGCATCCGGACTGTTTTTACGATGTCATCATTCCTCAGGTTGTGCTTGACGAGGTGAAGAACAGGTCTTTTCCCATTTACCAGAGGCTCCGTGCGCTTGTGAAGGCTGCCGATAAGCGGTTTGTTGTTTTCCACAATGAGTTCAGGGAGGACACTTTTGTCACCAGAATGAGAAACGAGTCCATCAACGACCGAAACGACAGGGCCATACGCCGCTGTGTGAAGTGGTACAAGGACCATTTGAATGTGAAGAACAGCAGCACGCCTGTGAATATCGTGTTTGTGTGCAACGACCGTGAAAACAGAGAGAAGGCGATTGCTGATGGCTCTGATGCTAGATCGCTTGTTGAATACATAGAGAGCTTGCCTGAAGGCGAGGAGCTCCGTGACTTGATTCCTACGGAAAATGAGTCGTTTGACAAGAACGCCAACGAAATTTCGTTCCCAGAGTACTACTCCACCTCGAGAACCATGGCAGGCATCAAAAACGGCACCTTGTACCAGGGTGTGATGAACATCTCAGCATACAACGTCTTGGAAGGCTCCATCAGCACGCCAGCGTTCAAGAAACCGTTGTTGGTCGTGGGCACGCATAACCTTAATAGAGCGTTCAATGGCGATCTCGTCATTGTCGAGTTGCTTCCCAAGGATAAATGGAGGGAGCCTTCTTCGACTATTGTGGAGGAAAGCTCCATCGGTGCAAACGACAATGCCGAGGAGGATAGCAAAGAAAGCGTCATTTCCGACAAGGAACGCCGTGTGTTGGCCCAAGAAGCCGTTAAGGCCACATCTGCTCACGAAAGGAAGCTCCAACCCACAGCCAGAGTGGTTGGCATCACAAGAAGATCCTGGAGATTCTACGTTGGTCAGATCGCCCCATCCTCGGTATCTGTCGAGGAGGACACCGGTAACTCTTCCAAGACCTGTTTTGTCATTTTGATGGACAAGCTTCTTCCCAAGATCCGTATCAAGACCAGAAAGGCCAAAGACCTTCTAGGGCAGAGAATCGTTGTTTCTGTGGACTCGTGGCCTGCCGACTCCAAGTACCCCCAGGGACATTTCGTAAGGAGTTTGGGTGAAATTGAAAGTGTACAAGCCGAAACGGAGGCCTTGCTCTTAGAGCACGATGTGGAGTACAGACCGTTCTCCAAGGCCGTTTTGGACTGTTTGCCAAAGGAGGGTGAAAACTGGGTCGTTCCAGAAAAATTGGACACCGACAAACAGTTGAAGCAGAGAGTGGATTTGAGAGACAAGCTTGTGTGTTCTATTGATCCTCCAGGATGTGTGGACATCGATGACGCTCTTCATGCAAAGCAGCTTCCCAACGGCAACTACGAAGTTGGTGTTCATATCGCCGATGTTACCCATTTTGTGAAACCCAATACCGCCTTGGACAACGAGGGTGCCTCCCGTGGTACCTCTGTTTACTTGGTCGATAAAAGAATCGATATGTTGCCCATGCTTTTGGGTACGAACTTATGTTCTCTTAAGCCCTACGTCGACAGATTTGCCTTTTCGGTTATCTGGGAAGTGGATGAGAACGCCAACATCGTCAAGGTCGACTTCATGAAATCTGTGATCAAGTCCAGAGAAGCGTTCTCGTACGAGCGTGCTCAGAACAAGATTGACGACGAGTCTCAGCAGGACGACCTCACCAAGTCGATGAGAATCCTCCTCAAACTCTCCAAAAAGCTCAAACAGAAGAGATTGGACGCTGGAGCGTTGAACTTGGCTTCTCCAGAAGTGAAGGTTCACATGGACAGCGAGACGTCTGATCCTGGCGAAGTGGAGATCAAGAAATTGTTGGAAACCAACTCCTTAGTCGAAGAATTCATGTTGTTTGCCAACATCTCCGTGGCACGCAAAATCTACGACGCATACCCACAAACGGCCATGTTGAGAAGACACGCTCCACCTCCAGCCACAAACTTCGAGGAGCTCAATGAGATGTTGAGAGTGAGAAAGAACGGCATGTCCATTTCTCTTGAATCCTCCAAGGCCTTGGCTGACTCCTTGGACCGCTGTGTGGATGACAAGGACCCATACTTCAATACGCTTTTGCGTATCATGTCCACCAGATGCATGATGGCAGCCCAGTACTTCTCGTCTGGTTCCTACGGATACCCCGATTTCAAGCATTACGGTTTGGCTGTTGATATCTACACGCATTTCACCTCGCCAATCAGAAGATACTGTGATGTCGTTGCACACAGACAGCTTGCAGGTGCCATTGGGTACGAGAACTTGGATTTGAGCCACAGAGACAAGCAAAAGATGGAGATGATTGTCAGGAACATCAACAAAAAGCACAGAAACGCCCAGTTTGCCGGCAGATCGAGTATTGAGTACTACGTTGGCCAGGTGATGCGCAACAACGAGTCCGACCAGGAGGGCTACATCATCAAGTGCTTCAACAACGGTATTGTGGTGCTTGTGCCGAAGTTTGGCATTGAGGGTTTGATCAAGTTGGAGGTTCTCGGCGATGTGAACACGGCAGAGTACAACGAAGACAAGTACGAGTTGACGTTCACTGACTACAAGGGCAAGAAGAGGACGGTTGCAGTGTTTGACAAGGTGACTGTTGAGGTGAAATCTGTGAAGGACGAGGTGAGCGGTAAGAGAAAGGCGCAGTTGAGTTTGGCATGATAGATGTATAATAAGATTACGGCATGAGAGAGGTGTAGGTAGGGTATTATATTTTGCCGAGGTAGCAGCAGCATAAGCGGGCCACTTTTGAAGAAAAGTGAAGAGCAGGGGAGATAAAGACGTTAAGTTGAGGAGTTAAAGCTTTTGGATTGTGGAGTAGGTGAAATGCTTATGAGGTCACCATAATATTACTGTGCCCCCAAAATATCAAAAGAGCAGAAAATACGGAGAAAAAGTCTATATATGACAACAGAAATTTTCATGAGAATTAAGTTTCCAAAAAATCCAGGATTGAATCAGTTGGACTTTGTCGAGATCGTTGACCAAGTAGTTCAGTCCAGTATGGAGATCTGTAGCAATGACGAGTATCAACCAGCAGATATTTGGATTCTTATTATCGGTTGGTCACTTTTTGATCAATTTGATCAGAAATAGACATCAATCTGTCAATGTGAACGTATTATGAAAATCATGTCTTGATACCGGGATTGGGATCTTATCAACTCATCTCAGCACTGGGCAAGCAAGGCCGTCCCATAGACGAGGAAAAAAGTATAGATATAGAGAAATTAAGCCATTTGAACGCCATTGTGTCGAATGAATATATTGAAGTTTTTGCATCGTGAATAGGTGAAGAAAATACGGTATTGAGATCACCACCATAGTAGGGACCAGTTATGATGTCATCATCAAAAGTACAGATTAAGGAATGGCAATAATGAACTACTTTTACTTAAGCATAAGTAAATAAAGATATAATGAGTGTCGCTGGTGGAAACATCTCGAGATTGGGACCACCGTACTCCACTCTAGTCCATATTGGATATCCTACCAGTCACACACCAAGTACGACAATGCGGTAATTTTTAATTCGGATGTCACAACAACAAGCTCGAACTTGATTGTTTCTGGATAGCCTTCAATCTGTCAATGGAAGAATATTATCCTTTATTATGGAAATCACGTCATGATATTGAGAGTGAGATCCCTACATTAGTGCTAACAAGTGCAGCATCTACGGCAGTCATACATATCAGCTGAATCACCAATAATAGGAATTCAGGCCTAAAGCAGGCCACCTTCATTTACAATCTGGGCAAAGCGCCTCCCCCACGCCCAAATCCCTAAAACCCCCTACTGAGGCCGGATCGAATTTTTCACTCGGCTTGTCTCGAAATCATCCTGTGATAATCTCCACCTACACATTCCTCTCTTCTACGTCCATTCACGCCCCAGGCAGGCGCCCGGAAAGCGCTGACGGCCTATTTACGGTCTCAATGCTATGTAGTCTATTGTGCGTTGATGTGGTTGACAAGCTGCTCGATGGTGATGATCTTGATGCCGTGTTTCTTCGAAAACGCCAAACAGTCGTCCAAGCGCATCATGAGCCCGTCCTCGTCCCTGACAAGCTCACAGATGACAGCCGCCGGCTGCAAACCTGCCAATTCACAGAGATGCACTGACGCTTCCGTGTGGCCTCTTCTCTTATTAAGGAGCCCGGGCACGGCTCGTAAAGGCAACACGTGGCCTGGTCTGATGAAGTCGTCCGGCTTTGACTCCGCGTTGGCCAAGGATCTGGCGGTCAAGGCTCTGTCGTGGGCTGAAATGCCCGTAGTGGTTCCATGGGCATAATCGCATGTGACGGTGTAGGCGGTGCCGTGGCGGTCGGTTCTGTCCTTGAGCATGGGCTGGAGATCGAGCTTATCGGCTCTTTCCGTGGACAACGGGGCACAGACGTAGCCCGAGGAGTACCTGACCAAAAAGGCCATTTTCTCCTGGGTAGTGAGTTCGGCAGCGATGATGAGATCACCCTCGTTTTCTCGGGTTTCGTCGTCCATCACCACAAGAAACTCCCCCTTTTTGAACGCCTCGATGGCGTCTGGGATGGGTGTGAAGGACATGGTACTCTTTTCCAGTTGAAGGTGGAGTGGAGGTGGTGAAGTAGTATCAGAAATTGGCTGCGAATCCAGAGGCAGGAAGGTCAGGCGATTAGTCAGACAGACTAAGATGACAGCGGCTGACAAAAAAAGGACAAATGTGGAACAGCGGCCTTTTTTCTTTTCCCAGGTTTTGGAGGCAGATTTTTCTGATAGCGGACGGCGGCTTTATATAGACGGACTGGCGGGGCTTTCGTCTCCATCTAGTCGAAGCGGCCATGCGCCGGAAGAATGCAGCATGCTGTCAAACGAATCGGCAAAAAAAAAAAAAAAAAATATGTCCCGTCAAACGGCGCCTTCTCGCCAAATGAAAGGTTATTCCGAATCGGCCTCCGCCAAAAACAAGCCTCATTCCACACCGCCTTCTGGCGCCTCGGCTCGGTTCCTGCAGATCTGGAAATCCACAAATCACCATCAGCATGGAAAACAAGCCCACAGAGATACAAGGCACGGCGCCCGACGGGGCGCTTTTCCGCTTTTACAAGGTTGACTTTGTCGATAAGCTTGTGGTGGGGATTGTCGTTGACGGCGTCATGGACGCCCTGTTTGATCTTCCGCTTTCCACTCTGAAGGTGATCGATGAGGGTGTCACGAAGGAGGACTCTTTGGGAGTCGAGCCGGTGGTGTTGGTGGGCGATCCGCAGAACTTGAAGCTCCAGGTCGTGGCGGGCCAGATCGGGAAGGTGATTTACTCGCTGGGGAACCGGAAGAACGTGATCTTGAGCATGGGCCTGAGATGGTGGGGCCGAGACACCGAGGAGGGCGACTTTGACAAGTTGGTTTTTGTGTTGGAGAAGGTGAGGGCGTTGGTGGGGCAGGGAGGGAGGTGAGGTAGTGAAGCAATGGAAGAGATAGGGTTCCATTGGATGGGTCCAATTGGGTGGATTACAGATTCGAGGGTCCTGGCTACCAATTGAGCAATTAGCCAATTACCAATTGAGCTGAATCATCGTTTGATTTCAATCGATTTTGATTGTTCGTCGGCACGAAAAGAATTGGGAATTCAATTGGAAAAAAAATATCTTCATTGAATGGCGTTTGGAAATCTCAATGACTATCAGCTCGTACCTCGCCTTTAACGCAATTGCACGAGAGAATATGGCCATTTTGAAAAAGATTTGGCAAGAAATCCCATCCTTCTATTTCTCTAGGGCCTTCTGCGCTTTCAAAGTATCTCAAAGACGAAACTACAGTACTGGATCCATTGAAGTGGTTCAAATGAGGTACTTGATGGAGACGTTCGTCAGAAAAGGCTACTTTGTAAAGAGGCCACCTGATATCAAAAACTGCTATGCAACATATCAAAAGTGCTGGACCACCCGCTACCACAAAATTGACACCGTCTTGGTGACTGGGCAATATGGATTTACTTGTATATATACACAAAAAAGCTGTACTCAGCACTCCACATTCTCCCTGGTAGTCTTCTTTTATTTTTGTTTTAATGATCTTAAGATCGTGGATATGTATCAATTGTTCACTTCCAGCGATGTTCTTGAGTGGACTCTGATACCTATGGCATTCCTCAAGCTATAATTCACACCCAAATCATTAGAAGAATGAAATACAATCAAAGAAGGAGGCCGAAAAAATATCAGCATTCAGAACGACGGTCTATATTATGGTAAATAAATAAGTAAGTTGAAGCATCTACTGCTCTCTCGTCTCGCAGCCGACCTCATCGTCCCTTACAAAAATCAGGCTGTATCATAAACTTTTATACGTTAATACGGCGGCTCAACTATTACGCCACCCGCTGGCTGTTGCCCCCTATTTACAACATCTCGTACTCGACAAACACCTTCCCCACGTATCTATTCGACTGTCTGATACCATCGAGAAGCGTCTTCTCAAACTCGATGATCTCCTGCAATGGAACGTTGCCCTCCAGGGTAAGGTGCACGACGAGATTAAAACGGGCGCCAGCACTCAACACGGAAAGGTCCTTCACGGCAAAACGCTGGTCCGCAGACTGAGACAGCGCAACCTCTGTTTCGACAATCAGCCGAATCTGCTGGTAGTGCTCCAGCGCTGGTGGGTCCGAGCGGTCCACAAGTTCGAACCAGGCCTCCTTGAAAGTGCCCCAGCCGGCGTGGATGATCAATATCGACACAAGACCACCTCCGACTGCGTCCAACCAGGCCATGTTGAAGAGCACACCACCCATGACGGTAACAAACGCCACGGCGGCCGTCAACGAGTCCACACGGTGATGCCATGCGTTTGCCACAAGCACCTTGGAGTTGGTCTCGTCCGCCACGTCCATCGTTTTGCGGTAGAGCACCTCTTTCACACCGATGGAGCCCAACGCGAGCCACGCGGCGTTGATATTGGGCAATTGAGGCCCTTCGGCCTCGTGCGTGTGGCCCTCGACGCCGTGGGAGTGGCCGTGAATCGGAACCAGGGCAATCCACTCGTAGGCCTGAGGTGGAAGCGAGTACTCGAAGATCTGGAGCAACGACGTCCAGCCCACAGAAATACCCGCAGCAAGAAGAACACCACTCACCAAAAACGTACCCACGGCCTCGATCTTGCCGTAGCCCAAGGGGAAGTTGGTCACGGAGCCTTCTTTGGAGGCCACATTGACCGTGGCCAATGTGAGGAAATCCGCCACCATATCGGAGAGCGAGTGGATGGCGTCGGCTATAAGCGCCTGGGAGTGGAACACGACGCCACCGACGGCTTTGGATCCCGCCATGGCGACGTTTACAAGAAGTCCAATCCATGTGATTCGGACGGCCGGATTGGTGGTGAACCCTTTACCCAAAAGCTCGTTTGGCTGATGGCTGTGACTATGAAACACGCCGTGGGAGTGGCCATCCTCGGTGTGGGAGTGGCCGTGGCTTTCAGCCTTGTGGGAGTGGTCGTGGTCATGTTTATGATCGTGTTTAGTGGCGGAGACGTGTTTGTCGATGTTGTTTGGATTATGGTCGTTTTTCGTATTTTTGACCGGAGAATTTCTCAAGGGCGCCACCGTGGCGAAAAGACAGCGGGGACTCAATAGAGCCATGCCCCTGGGGCGTGTTCTCGTTAGTAGGCGGCACGCTAGCATAAAGAGAAGTAGTAGATCGGTGCCGATAAGCGGACCGCGCAGGTGAGGATGGAGTGGTGGAGAAGAAAAGGGGAAAATTTTGGGATTTTTGGATTGGGGCGGGAAGCTGGGTATTTATATTTGGAGAAAAGGGGGGCTTTTTGGAATTGGGGTTTGGATGTGGGGTTTTGTGGATTCTGGGTTATCTGGTGAGGCTAGTGGAGCGATGCGGGTGGGTAGTTGAGGTGGTTTCTACATGCATTTTGGGGTTTTTGGAAATGAGAGTTTTTGATGGTTTTGGGTGAAAGTGGGGTTTGATGGAATTTTGAGTTAAATGTAATTTGTTGTTAGACGGGAGGTGAATGGCGGAAGAATATTAGTGTATGGTGTGGTGGAATCGAATGATATACTCATCAGATATAAGTCCTCAGCAAAAATAGTGGGTTATGTGTTCCTCACAGTTTTGGAAGTCAACAACCTACCTAAGCTGGTGAGATTGATACTTCGTTTCAAAGAATTCTTCTCCTATCGAGTTAATCCTACTTTTCATCGAACCTAATAAAGAGAAGCAAGCTTCTTCAGCGTGATTTAAATTCCCACCAGTTCGGGCATTTCTCTCCTGGCCAAAGATGTTGTGGTAATTGCTTTATAATAGTTTTGTCAGCCTGCTTGCAAGAGTTGAACATCACCATAGCCGTCACCATAAAGCTAGTATTTGGCATGTAACCGTGAGCAGCTAAACCTATAGATAAAGCTAAATCCATAAAGCTCAATGAGGTATATACGGGTGCTTCGAATTGTATTTCTACCGATATATCCAATCAGCAGGCAACTTGTCCTTGATTTATCTCATGAATATGATCATCATTTATCTTAGACTATAAACCTCCTACATCGACTTTCTCATGATAAATATCCCACTTTTTTCAGATAGGAAGGTGGAAAATATGCCTTCTTTCTTACGTACTTCGTACACTTGACCTTTTATTACTCTAGAATGGTGGGGTTTACTTGCAGGCGAGAACAAGCAAGCCAAAAAGCGTTACCGAACGATAAAACTGCAAATACGAGAGCAATGATATGGACAGTAGGAGCTGGTGAAAACAGCCTGATATCGAAATACCATGCGGTCAGATACAACACTTCCATATCATGAGTTACGGCCGGAAGTGAAGAGAAACACTGAAGAAAGCTGGAAGCCAATAGAAATAGAATTAGTGGATGATTTATGTCAACGTCACCCATCCATAGCCACATAATGAGCGGAAGAGATAAAACGGCAAAACTCATGGTTAGCCAAGAAGCGAAAAGCTTGAAATCCATAGCATTTTCAGCTCGAGGCAACGATTGAACCTCGTCGTTAGTTAAGCCCTTGTAAAAGCAAACCAGGTTACCCAGAGTATAGCGGCACGTTTTTCTTCTTTCTAATTCCTTCTCCAATTTACCTTGCACATCACGGTATGTCAGCATGAAATTTTCACCAAACTGAAGTGGATTTTCAATTTTGTTGAACTCGGCAATTTGGACGCCGACGTCTCTTAGTATTAGGTCTTCAGCCGAAAGTCCTTTGTAACACACCTTTTCAGAATTGTAGTTCTCTCTGCATACTCCAGAATATGTCACGGTATAGAATCCATGAGGCCATTGATCTGGTAAAAGCTGTCCAATGTTCTTTGTTGATCCTTTAAAGACCTTCTCCAAAGCGTTCACAGTGCTGTTCATCTTAGAAACTAGGGAGCTGTCGTATTCACAAATTTCATGTGTCTCTCCTGTGATATAAAGGGATCTGAAAAATAACGTTATGTATAATAGAAGCCAACCCATGTAAAGTAATGGAGGAATATAAACCAATGGGCTTTTGTAAGTGCTGAAGAATTTCTTGAAAGATTTTTTGAGTTTTCCAGGCACAGATGTTGTCGGTTCTGGCACAGTCGGCCTCTGTGCTTCCAAGTCTGCTTCTTCATTTATGATGTTGTCTTTCGTGACGTTGTCTTTTATGACATTAGTTTTTTTGATGATCTCTATGACTTCTTCATTCATTCGGTTTTCTTTCATGGGATAGTGGATGGTTAAATTTCGGATTTCTGTGGCCATGGTGACGACTTTATATGGGAGTGGAGGTGCCACACATAATATTTGGCAATTCGGATACTTGCCTTATTTGCCATCCACGCAAGCTTCAGTAATGGTTGGAATGACCTGAACGGTTCTGGGTTGGAGTTCCCTGATTCGGAACTTCTTCAGCCAAGATTGATTTCTTAGGGGCTTCTCTCGTGAGTAAAATACCACATTTGCAACTCCGTGGGTGATACACGAAAGTGACCTACAAGTAAAAATGACTTTCAGCAAATTTTGTTGACTGGCAAAACCTTTGATATAACATAACATTCTGTGAGTACGCTGGATGTTGTTTTTGACAAACATGCTAAGTGCAACTACAAAAGACTATCATCAGCAACAAGTAGAGCCTCCCTTTTTTAATTCTGAGATGAAGCCCACTATGGATTTGTTTCTCACGATTTCGTAAACCTAATTTCAAGTACCTTACTTCGATGCTTCGTTTCAAAAAGGTCCTGTCTGATCGAGTTAACCTTACTTTTCAATGAGCCCCATACAGATACTCCTTCGAGACATAACCTCCTTCCAATAGCAAACTGCGGGCTGGCTTAGTTCGATTCTCTCTTATGGTGGAAGTGACGAGCTGCGACATCGAAACATATTGACATCTTGTGACACACTAGACTCCTTCCATAATTGCAAGTAGCCATTCCGACATAAGCCCCTGTAAACGAAAGCTTAAAAAATACGTTGAAGGCCAAGCTGTAAGGCATCGTAGGCCCGCTTCCAAGAGCTAGAATAGAACCATCATCAGTATACTGAGCCTCTCAAAATAGTCTGTAATGGTGGAGATGCTTCAGTACAGAGGTCACCAAAGATCCTTTTTCCTCTGCATTTCACCAAGCCATAATAGATAATACAACGTTACAATTGCTAATACGATCGCAACCACATGAAATGTAGGGGCTGGTGTGAACAGCCTTATTTCGAAATACCACCCGAGCAGAGGTAAAGCATCTACCTTCAGTAATGCGCTCAGAAGTGGAAAAACAATCTGCACGGCTCTGAGAGATAAAACGCCAACTAGTGCAAGACCACAGTGGCTCTTCCACAAGCCCACACTTACCACGCCAACGCACAAAACAACTAAAAAGATATTGAACCACGATACAGCAATCTGTATAGCCAAATCTACTTGATCTTGAGGCAAGAATGATACCTCGTCGTTAGTTAAGCCCTTGTAAAAGCAAACCGGGCGACCCAGAGTATAGCGGCACGTTTTTCTTCTTTCTAATTCCTTCTTCAATTTGCCTTGCACATCACGGTATGTCAGCATGAACTTTTCACCAAACTGAACGGGGTTTTCCATTTTGTTGATTTCTGCAATTTGGACGCCGACGTCTCTTAGTATTAAGTCTTCAGCCGACAGTCCTTTGTAGCACACCTTTTCAGAATCATCGTTTTCTCTACATAATCCAGAATATGTCACGGTATAGAATCCATGAGGCCATTGCTCTGGTAAAAGCTGTCCAATGTTTTTTGTTGATCCCTCCATTGCCTTCTCCAAAGCGTTCACGGTGTTATTCATACTGGAAACTAGTGAATGGTCATACTCACATATTTGATGGTTGGCCCCTGTGACATATAAGGACCGATAGATATACGTTATGTAAAATAGAAGCCAGCCCAAATATATCAAGGGATAAATAGCCAGTATTTGGTCTTGGTAATTGCTGAAAACATCTTTGCAGTAGTCTCTTATACTAGCAGGCGAATCCACAAAACTTGTCGTTTCTGGCACGAACTGGTTCTGATCGTCCAAGTCTATTTCTTCTCCCATGGGATGTCAGATGGTGGGAGATTCTGGAATTATTTGGGCTACGGTGCAGACTTTATAAGGAAGCAGGGGTGCCGATCATATTATTTGACATGTCGGGCGACTTACATTGTTGGTCATCCAGGGAGCTACAGTAATGGTCTTAAAATGAAATCAAAGTCCGCAGAAGGATTCCTTGATTTTATCATTTTTAGAGGCAAGGTTGATTTCGAGGTTGAGGCCCCATGAACAGAATACCACATTTCCAGGCCCCTCGGAAATTAACGATAATGCATAACTTCATATGCGTCTCCAATGAATGTGATTTTCACTGAATGTCGTCCTTTCAGGTTGGCAATTTGTTTCTTCCATTTTTGTTAATTCAATAGAGGTTCGGTGAGTACGTTGAATGCTGTTTTAGCCAGGTAGATGTAAATATTTAGGGAATATTGAACGGAGCTAGTCTGGAAGCTGATAAATGGTTTTATCTCTAAGTAATTCAAAACTCGCTGCATGGATCGAGCTGTGAAAAGTGTCAACCTAGATGCAAGTGTTGAACCTTACCAAAGGTGAACATTATCATACTTATGAATACAAAGGTAGTATTTGGCGTACAACCGTGAGCAATTCAACCTATAGATAAAGCTAAACCCATAAAACTAAATGCAACATTTATAGGCAATAGTAAGAATCTGTACCGTTGAATCTATTCAACAGGCAATTAACCCATTGATTTATTTTATAGATATGATCAACATATATGTTGTATATTTCTATATTATTAACTATATTATGATGGAAGGAAGGGAAAATATGCCTTCTTTCGTAGGTATATCTCCCCTTTCCTAATCCACACACTCGATCTATAATTACTCTGGAATGGTGGGGTTTACTGCAGCGGGAGTTTCCTCTCTAAAAACAAGCCAAAAACAGTGACAGCTTGCTATAATTGCCAATACGAAAGCAATGACATGAACTGTAGGGCCCGATGTAAACAGCGTAATATCGAAATACCGAGCGGTCAGAGACAAGGCTTCCATTCCCGGAACTGCAGCCAAAAATGAAAGAAAACACCCAAAGAGGCTGGAAACTGGAACCATCAATAGTGGAAATCTTGGGTCAATGCCGACCATCCACGTCATAAGCAGAATAAGAGATACTGCGGCAAAAGTCATGGCTAACCAAGCAGTAAAAAGCTGCGGACTCGTTACAACTTTTTCAGGCAAGGATAAAATCTCATCGTTAGTCAAGCCATCGTACCAGCAAGCCCTGTGAGCCAGAATGGTGGGACACGGTTTCATGTATTTTACCAACCTCAATTTTTCTTGCAAATCACGGTAGGTAAGCATGAACTTCTCACCAAACTGAACGGGGTTTTCCATTTTGTTGAATTCTGCAATTTGGATTCCGACGTCTATTAAAAGTAGGTTTTCCGGTGATAGTCCTTTGTAACACACCTTTTCAGAATTATCATTCTCTCTGCATACTCCAGAATATGTCACGGTGTAGAATCCATGAGGCCATTGCTCTGGTAAAAGCTGTCCAATGTTCTTTGTTGATCCTTCAAAGACCTTCTCCAAAGCGTTCACAGTTCTGTTCATCTCTGAAACTAGTGAACTGTCGTACTCACATATTTCATGGTATGCTCCGGTGATGTAGAGCGATCGGTACATAAACGTTATGTAGAATACAAGCCAACCCATGTAAAGCAATGCGGGAATGGTAGCTATTTGATTTTTGTAAGTGGTGTAGAATTTTTTGAAAAAGTGTTTTACTTTTCCAGGCACAGATGTCGTAGTTTCTGGTACAGTCGGCCTCTGTGCTTCCAAGTCTATTTCTTCAATCATGGTGTTGTCTGTGACGTTGTCTGTGACGTTGTCTTCCTTGACGTTTGTGACGTTTTCTTTCATGACGTTCTCTTTTTGGGATAGTGTATGGTTGAATCTCTGGATTTCTTTGGCCATAATGGTGATTTTATAGGTAAGAGGAGGTGTCACTCATGGTATTTGGCAATAGGGAAGACTTGCCTCTTTCGATATCCGGGTAAATTTTAAAATTGGTGGAATGACCTGAAGAGTTCTCGGATGGAGCTCCCCGATTTGGAACTTCTACAGCTAGTTCTTTGAAAGAAGCTTGTATGGAAGCTGATAATATGGTTTTATCTCTATGTAAAAGGGATTAGCCTGTTCCTTTTGATCAATAGAAAAGATATATAAACATCAGCAGCTCGTGAAAAGCGATACTTGATTTTGGTATAAAAATGTTCTTGGATTGTCTTCAGCCACAATGGCTTCTACACTTATTTGCTTCATGAAATAGTATTAGATTATCATTCATACTGCAAGGATAACATGTATGCATATTCAAGCAACAGGAAGCTTGCTTCTGCCCAATGCATCGTTCGACCGAATGTAGACAGACCAATATTGAAATACCACTCCGTTGGGCATAGGAACTTATCTTCATGTGGACTCAATAAAGGCATAATCATCAGCCCGCTGCAAATAAGCAGAAACTCAAGAAACTCCCCTATCCGTATCCAACATCCTAATAATGAAAGTCCAATTGACATGCCCATAAATACCAACACTAGACGATTTGTGAAGAAAGAAAACCGTTTAGGCCTCGTGCTATTAGGAAGGTAATTACTATAACTCTCTGTTACTCCCTCGTGATAGCAAACCTCCTTCCTACCTGTATAACGGCACCTTAGTCTTCTTTGTTACTCTTCATCCACTTCATCCTGCAAATCACGGTATTTCTGCTTGAACTTTTCCCCAAACTGTACCGGATCGGCCATTTGGTTATACTCGGCAATCTGAATGCCGATGTCTTTTAGTACAAGGTCCTCCGTCTTGGAGCCTTTGTAGCAGACTTTCTGGGAACCCTCGTTTTCTCTGCAAATTCCAAAATAACCCATTGTATATGTCCCGTTGGGCCATTGCTCCGGCAAAAGGTGAGAAACATTATTGGTCGAGCCTTCAATAAGATGCTCCACGATATCAACTGTTTTGATGATGTTCAGGGCAAGTGAATTGTCATAATGGTAAGCTTGGTAGCTTCCTTCAATTTTATACAAAGTATTGTAAACGTGAAATACGAAGAAAAGTTGCCACACTTGGAAAAGTATTAGAGGAACGTGTCAGAACCTATTCACGAAACGTTTTAGGATTATTTCTTCAATCTCAGCTTCCAGCTTTTTCAGTATTGGTGCAGAGTGGTGGAAGTCTTCTTTGTCTGAAACCCTGGGCTTCTGATTTTCAGTGGTCACGATGATAGTGTTGGATTAAATTGCGGGATTTTGAGGTTTATGTAAAAGCTTATGGTTTATAATAATAATGTGGCTTCAAGTTGAGGATTTTCAGATAGTCTTTGTTGTGCTTACATAGAGCCATCGAGTGACCAAAACCCGGGATTTCATTATTGCTGGCATATGAATTTCCATGATCCCAAAGTATGCCTCTGAAGCTGAAGTATGGAAACTCAAACAGGGTTAATGTCTTCAAGCTTACTCACCTTATATCTTCTTCAAAAGGTCTTAAAAGGTTCATATTTACTCAATACGGGTTCTGGAATCTTAAACTAGCGAACATCACTCATGGTCCACTCTTTCTAGCTTTACGTTGTCATGCAAAGACATGCAAAATACAAAGGTACACATTTGGTGAGTGAAAAGAAGGACGATCAAACTGACACTTTATGTGAAACTCTCCCTTGTGGTGAATCCAGGAAATTCTGTAATAAAAAGATTTGAATAACCAATAAAGACTTCCTACATCGTGTTGATTTGGAATTGTCAATTATCCCTATGGGCAGTAAGGCTGTCTTGCGGATTTCCTTAAACACCCTTCTTTGAAATGCCACTTTCTAACACCAGAAGAAATGACTTTGAATGGGTAAATTTGCTTTTTTTTCTATTATATTATTATTTTTTTCTGTCAAGGCTAGCTCCTTCGCCTCTTGAAGCCGTCTCTTCTCAATCTATAAGACATGTACAATAATACTTAAACGTTTTGACGGTCCGTTCCTTGTGTATCACCATGTCTTGAACCTCACAATGCTTGAAAGCCCGTAGGTCACTGTTTACTGTTGCTTGTGAATCTGTAGAACTACCAATACTCTCCACTCCAAATCTAGTAGGGCATTGTTAAGTTACAAGCTTAGGAATCCTATGAGTCGTCACGTTATGGTATATACTTCCCTAAAGAGCTTTAGTCTTATGGCAAGACTTCGTCCTTTTATAGCCCATGGGATAAGGTGTAGTTTCAGGCGCAGTAAGGGATGCTAAATAATATCATAGGTTGAAACCTCCTCAGGTGTTTCAGGTTGTCTATGTTTCAGCAATCAACATATTGAAAATGACAATAAACACCATGGATGATATAGCTGGCTCGAGAAGGTACATTGTGAAAGCGAATGCATGAGATTCATCGACGAAGTACTCCATCGGCTGGCCTAGGTTTGTTGCTATGAGAATCGGTGTCAAGCCAGGTATCAGGACGGCGGTGCAAACAATGAGAACAAATCCCGCAACACCATCTTCTCCATCCCATAACATCAAAGATAACGAAATGAACAACAAAGCAGCTTGCACAAAATAGAGATAAGGACCACCGATTTGCGGATTTTCAGCAACTCTAGTAGAAGGAAGGGAAGAAGATTCCTCCGCCGTAAGACCTTCAAACTCACAGATCCGTTTGTCTTCGGAGTAGGAGTAGTGACAATGGCTTCTTTCTGACCGCTCCTTCCTTAAATTCTTTTGTACCTCTCGATAATTCAACAAGAAGGTTTCGCCAAAAGCAGCCGAATCTTCCATTCCATTGTACTCGGCAATCTGGATGCCAATGTCTTTGAGGATAAGATCCTCCATTATCTTGCCTCTGTAGCACACCTTTTTGGAGTTATCGTTCTTTCTGCAAACAAAGAAAAACCCTACCGTATATGTTCCGTTGGGCCATTGTGGTGGTAGCAAGCTGGAGAAATTTTGAGTTGAACCCTCCATCGCTAGTTCTAGAGAATTAGCCGTCTGACTCATCTTCGAGCTAAGTGAGCTGTCGTACTTGTATGTCACGATACCCAACTTTGTGGTAAACATTGTCAAACAACAATAAATCATGAAAAATGCCAACCACGCCTGGTAAATATATAAAGGAATTTTCCCTACCGACAGTCTGTTTCTTACAGCTCTTCCGGCTCGCTCAACTTTTCTTCTCGTTTTATCAACAAGCACATTAAGGGACTTGAGTTTTTTATCCACATCGGGGCCAGGATTCTGGGCTTCCAAGTCTTCTGCCTCTACCATGATTCTGCTGATTTCTCAGAGGTAGGTATTGGAGGATTTATGTAATTGAAGAGGGATTCCTGAAACGGAAAGAGTATTAGGAAGTTCGAGTAGCATTCTGCGGAGGGTAGTGATCTACTTAGTTTTAAAGTCATGCGTTTGTTGTAACCTCCAGCTATTAGAGTTTTCTTGTCGTCAAGTGTATAATGTTAAGCTAGGGTAATAGGCTGGTTGGCACTTGTACGATTTGGGCCTGTAGGTTCATGTCTTCATTCATTGGGTTCGGGGAGATATCTGGCTGATTTGAAAGTTGAGTTTAAAGTTTATGGAAAGAGAGTGAAGTCATTTAGAATGGTAAATCTGGGAAAGTGTAGCAGTATAGTGACAACGCTGGTTATTAAGGAAAGTGGTGATAGTGATTTCCCAGCGATTGCCTTATTCTGCAACAGGTACCATTCATGATTTCTTGGCATTGACTTCCTTTTCCAGTTGATTCACCAAAATTGATTTTCAGAAGTTTGTGGTTTTCGTTGATGTAGAGAATAAAGATGCGGTATCCAAATTTGCAACCAAGCCGTGAATACTACACGAACTCTGAAAACCAGTAAAATTAGGACATAACCGAATATTCGTAATAATTACCCTACAATAGCTCCATTGCAGTAAATAAACCCGATTACATCAAAAAAAACGAACAACCAAAACATAAACTCCATCGAACTACGGAATCTAGGAGACCTGCTCGAGTCCTACCAAGTCACACCTGCACACAGTCCACCACCTTTTGGCTGCGAAATACTAGTGCGTTTTTCGGACACCCTGGAACCCCAAAACCCTCCGCCAATTGCGCCACAATCAATAAATTTCTCAGAAGTAATTGAACAAATCGCATAAAATCACCCCCATTTACACTACCCCCATACCACTACTTCCCAAACACCCTCCACCCGAACTTCGCCCGCGCACGACCCCCGTCCAATCAAACACCCACCACACTCGGTGCGAAAAAACCACCTTCAAAATTCACATACTCCAGAACTACTCAACCATAAACCATGATGGCCTCCCGTGTTTTCGCCCGTTCCATGGCCGCCGCTGCCAAAAACACTAAGCCTCCTGTCCAGCTTTTCGGTGTTGACGGTACCTACGCCAATGCCTTGTACTCGGCTTCTGTTGAGCAGTCCTCTGTGGACGCCTCCTACCAGGGCTTGACCAAGGTGTCAGACTTGATCAAGCAGGACCACAAGGTTGCCGAGTTCTTGAGCAACCCTGCCTTGAACTTGGAGGACAGAAAGGTTGTCATCAGCACCATTTCCCAGTCCTTGGGCTTGGACAAGACCGTGCTGAACTTCTTGGGTGTTTTGTCCGAGAACAACAGATTGAGCGAGTTTGACAGCATCTACAAGAACTTTGGCTCTTTGTACGAGGCCTACCAGGGCGTTGTCGAGGCCAAGATCACCTCGTCCAAGCCATTGGACAACAAGACCTTGAAGAGATTGCAGGCTGCCATCCAGAAGTCCTCTTTTGTTGGCCAGGGCAAGACCCTCAAGATCAACAGCGAGGTGCAGCCTGAGATCTTGGGTGGTTTGGTTGTTGAGGTTGGCGACAAGACCTTGGACTTGTCCATCTCCAGCAAGGTGGCCAGGTTAAACCAGACCTTGGGTGAGGCTTTGTAAGCAGCGCCTGTGCATCGCTAGACGTATTACATGATGACGTACGAATGTCTGCCGCCGGCGTGGTGCCGAGCTGCTGTTGCTGGCGGCGGAGGACTCCCATATAAAGAATATACCGTTGGAGTGAGTTGGCGGGCTCGGTCAATCGCCGTGAGTCCTGGGCGTAGGTAACTGTAGGTGTAGGTGAAGGCCATTAGGAAGTGTTGGCGAACGCAATTGAGTGCTTCTTGGGGAGGTCATGTTAGCCTATGGAAGCAGATCACTCAATCACATGGAGTGAAGTCAACAAAAGGTGAAAAGGGGTCCCTGTGTATTTATTATTTCATCAAAGTGGGAACTAAAAAGAGGGGTCTTTCTTGTATGTCCGTTTTACGTATGTCTCGTAGGTGACTGATGGGGTACCAACTTCAGAGGGCGAGAACCTATCAACTCCATTTGTCACCTCAATAGTCGGCAGTTGGAAGGTTTGTGAGCTTTGTCAGTTTTTGAAAAATTGAAGGTTCGTAAGCTCTACATCCCCAAATGAAGGGGATGGCTTGTTCCTGGTCTTGTGACCGATTCTTGTATCACTGCCTGTTTCTACGTCGACTTCAAAACATGCAACGTTCCATGTCATCAACCGAAGCCTGTCTATAAAATCTTCGTGATTGCTTATCAAGATAAACGTAATTTATGTCATCACGGCGCTTCTGCTTGCAATAGGCATATCGTCGTTGATGTAGCTCACAGTAGGCCCAAGCAGCCTTCTTACATAAGGGAGCTACTAATACAGCAACAACCGGCCAATTGGTCCATAACAAACCAATTGCTGTTTTCGAGCTTCCTTGAGTTATTTTGATACTTTGTCACGATTCCTTGTGAAACTGCTTATTCTAATGCTATCGTCCGAATCACTACTTGAATGTCCAGCAGATCACGCAAACATATCAAACCTTTGCAACACCGAGGAGCCTTTTCACGGTTCAATTGGCGAAGGCGTCCTCAAATCACATAAAAACTTCTCAACCTCTTTTCTACTAACCGCCTTTGGTAGGCTAATACCCTCAACATACATAGCCTCGATGGCTGCGAAATATCACGAACAGCCACAACTACCACCACCACCACCACCACCACCACCACCAACATCAAATCAATCCACACAACTCAATTACCTTTGAGACCCTCCTGCCCGCCAAAACCAACACCAGACTCAATTCCTCCGTTTTCAACATTTCTATTATTATCACACCCACCACCCCGTGAGACCATCGTCTGACGTTCATACACTCCACCACCTACTCATGTTGAAACAGGCCCGCTGGTTCGTCACTTTTGTGGCCGTGGCGCTCAATTTTTTCGTCTACTTCTACCCGAATTTGGTCAATAACGCCGAGCTGTGCCTGTGGCCGGGCGAAACGCTCCATTTCAAGCAGCCCTGGTTGAACAAGATTCTTCCAGTGGAGAGGCCGTTTTGGCAAACTGCCCTTCTAAATTTTCCCCTGGTGCGTGCTCCTCGAAGCCAGCAGACTCACCAGAATGATGGTGTTTCCGATATACACATGCTTACGTTTGGGGACCCCCAGATCAACGGAAACTGGAAATCCACCAAGTACATCAAGAGACTCGACAACTACGGAAACGACTACTTCTTGGGCCACATCTTCAAGTTGATGAAGAGCCGCTTGGAACCGAGCCACGTGGCCGTCATGGGCGACCAGTTCAGCTCACAGTGGATCTTGGATTCGGAGTTCTACAACAGAACCCGTCGTTTTGTGGAACGCTTGTTTCCCAGGGACTACGAGTACAAGCAGACTGTTTTGGAAACGTGGGCCCGTCACGAGGACTACGACTGGGTGACGTGGCTCAATCGGGAGAAGGAGATGGATCCAGGCCACCGTTTCCACACCAGACAGTACAGGGATGTGTACGACTGGATCCACCCGGAACGGCAGGAACTCAACCTTGAAAACCCGCTTTTCATCAATTTGACCGGCAACCACGATATAGGCTACAGCGGCGACGCCACGTGGCAGCACATGGCCCGTTTCCACTACCTTTTCGGTCAGAACAACTATGTGATTACGTACAACAAGGGCAAGCCGGAGGAGTGGCGGATCGTAGTGCTCGATTCGCTCACGTTGGAGGGCCCGGCGCTCGAGGAGGATTTCATCAATTTCACCTGGTCGTTCTTGGAGCACTTGAACGAGACCAATAAGGATTTCCACGGTCTGACGGTGCTCTTCACACATATTCCGTTTTACAAGGAGGCTGGCATTTGCGTGGACGGCCCGGAGCACCGCTACTACGAAAACTACGAGAAGGAGCCCTACAAGAACGGCAAGCTTCGGTCGCAGAACCACCTTCTCTATGAAACGTCCCAAAAGGTCTTGAATATCGTGTTCCCCAACGCAGACAAGGAAGGGCTCATTTTGACCGGCCACGACCACGAGGGCTGCTCGTCCTTCTACAGCTTCGTCAACGACGAGTGGGTTGCTGCCAAGGAGCCTCAAGAAGGGTCCAGAAAGCCGATCCACGAGGTGGTCGTCAGGGCCATGATGGGCGAGTTTGAAGGCCAGACGGGTCTTGTGAGCGGCCATTTTGACGAAAATCAGGGCGAGTGGAAGTTTAATTTCACCTACTGCTCGTTTGTGATTCAGCACTGGTGGTGGGCGTCCCGTGTGGCTGCCTTGCTAGCCGTGTTGGTGCACCTGGCTGCGGTACTTTTGGGATAGCCAGGGGCAGAATTGTCGATCGAGAGTCTTTAGATTGTGGCCGTTTCGGGTAATGACGGTGCAATCGGTATGGTATCCTCCGGAATTACGGCAAAGAAGCATTAGTGGAAAGAAAATCAAATATGGCAGAGTTTTCCTGAACTCATCCAGAAATGGCCCACACGGCCCGATTGCATTTGATAAGCATAAAAGAGAATTCATTAGCAGAGCCATAGATCCTCCTGACACCCACCTCACTCTTTTATTTCAGCAAACCAAGACAATCGTAGACATTTTTTGGTCAATTGCGTTGCCTCCTGCCATTCACCCTATTATCTCTACTACGAACATCGCTGGTCATTGACGTGACAATACGATCCACTCAGAGAAGCATCAAGCACCTTCACCATCGCCACATTCTACGTCAAACTAATAGATACGTCCATTGGCCTAGGCCTCTACTTTTGGTTCGGCGGCCTCGTCGGCGCCGTTCTCGACCTCTGGAGCCGGAGCAGCGGGTTCCTCGTGAGCCTCTTCCTTAGGCTCTTCCTTGGGCTCCTCCTTAGGCTCTTCGGCCTTTGGCTCCAGTCCGTTCTTGGCCACAAAACCCTCAATGTCGCTCAAGGCAGTGGTGAACGAGTCCTCGGGCAGAATCTGCACCTTCTTTACGGCGAGCTTGCCGTCGACGAAAATCCAGTGGGATCTCTTCGTACCACTGGGGGTCTTTTTGCACCCAAGAGACCAATCAACTGTCTCTCCGGGTCCGACAACAAGGGGAAACGCAACCCCTGCTTGCTCACAAAGCTCAGCTGCGCCTTGGGACTGTCCGTCGACAAGCCGTACACCTTGGTGTTGTTGTCCACAAAGCTCAGGTACAGCTTCAGAAAGCCACAGGCCTGTTTGGTGCATCCTGGGGTCAGCGCCTTGGGGTAGGCGAAAATGACCACGTACTTGTTGTTTTTCACGACGTCCGCCACGTCGACCTCGTTTTCGTGGTCGTCCTTGAGTTTGATCTCGGGGAGCTCGTCTCCCACTTCCAACTCGGTCTCCTCCTCGGCCTCAAAGTCCGAGTCCGAGTCTGGTTCTTCGTATTTTGGTTTTTTTCGAAGAGGGCTCGTCGTGGGACGCAACACGGGCAGAACGGCGTGGGGGCATGGTAGACAGTAGCAAGGAGTAAGTGGGTGAGTAGTAGGTGGAGGTGGAGATGTAGGTAGTCTTGGTGCGAAAGCAAAGAGCAATGAAGCCACAGAGAGTATGCAGACGTGGGTGGGGTGGGTGGAGGAAGCGGTTTGGGAAGTTGATGGGGCGGTTTTTGCAATTGGGGTTTGGTTTTTAGTTTTTGGATTTTGTGAGGTGTGGTGATGACTGGAGATGTGGGTGAGACGAGATGGGGTTTCGCAGCCACTGGGTGGGGGTAGGCGAGTGAAAAATGGGGGTTTTTGGGGGACTTTTTTGGCGATTTCTGGGATGGTGGTTTTGGAGGCGGAGGAGGTGCTGGTGCCGTGGAATTGAGGCTCAATGGGCCCAGGTGGTGGAGATACGCTGGGGTGGTTGTGGAATAGGGGCGGTCAGTGTGGAGGGAGGGAGTCAAGAATCGGAGTCAGGGGTGGAACAAGGGCAGGCGGCATCACTTTGGGCTGTTCCTCTGGAGAAAAGGTATCTAGGGGGTTTTGGGGATTCGGAGAGATGGAGGTGTAGATGTGGTGAGGTTGATGGCAGTGTGGTGAGGCGAAAAGAAAAATAAAGAGTGGATTGGAAACTTTGATTTTCGGATCTTGAGGTCATGCAGCAGAAGAAATGCAGAAAAAATCTTTGGATGGGGTCTGTTGATGTTCAGTTGTCGTTAGTACACTGTGGGTGAGTAGGCAGACATCACAGATCGGAAGGAATACTGTTATCTCTCACCGCTGACTTTTCAAAGATTGCCAGCGGTCGTGAAAGGATTATTTGAGAATTTGATTTGCTTCTTTTTTTTCCTTTTTGTTTCTGATAATGGCTCATTCCTTGATTCTATTGTAGGCAAGAATAGCGTACTGGAGTTTCCATGAGTGGAACCTGATGTGTTTCTAAGGGCTTCTTTGAATTTCCGTAGGACGGATAGCAGTGATTTGGTCTCCAGTAGGGTAAGAACTTATCATACTTCTCGAATTCAGAATAGCCTATTGCTGTGGCATTCCATCATCCAGGGTTAACTTAATTGCGATATCTTTCTACTATGTCTTTCGGGGGAGATCAGATCAAATTAGCAAGATTTGAAACTGAATAATAAAATACACTCAATTCCCAATTTTCTTGAATCTGCAATCACGTAGCTGAATACTATTTTCCATCAAAACCCGTTTACGGTGCCACATCGTTATTGTCAATCAATCCTTGCCGTATTCACCATGACGGTTGTCCCGGCTAGAACAGAACAGTCATTTATTTTCAAAAATAATCTTGATCTTGGTCCCAAAGATCCATAAGAAGTAGCTCCAAGGCTGCCTGCCGACCAACAAAGCGAAGGTCACTTTCCACACCTGAAAAGCGCCACTCCAGCGTTGAAACTTCCACAAAAAATCACTCTCCTGTGACCATCTCATGCAATGCAATAAAAATATTCAGTATCATTCACAAAAATCGACATCCGGGGAAACTGGAGCACAATTTTCACCTCGTCCAGCACGTTCTACACATCCATGTGGTCACATTTCCCACGATTCGTAGAAAATATTCCCACGCAGCCCCGTCTCAGTAACATAAATAGAGCACCTCTGTTCGTTCCAACACATATTCCATTTTCCATTCTTTTTATCCAATGCTGGTTTCCGCCGTTCCCGGCATGCCAGAACATGATATCATTCCACCACAAGGGCGTTAACCATCCATCCAGGCTATCCATCCAGAAATCCAATTATCCAAATTTCCAAAATTCCAACGATCCTATAATTTGAAGTCCAAATCTCAATAATCCATCCAATCCATCGCCGTCCTGATATCGTGTAATCCGTACATAGCCTGTTGTGTCTCGACACTACTAATTTCAGCTGCCGTAAATCGGCATCTTCTTGGTCTGGCTATACAGCAGATAACGAGAAAATAAACATTTCTCGTACTTGGGGGGTTTCCGGGTACTGGTCGGGTCTACCGCTCTGACATGCTTGAGGAAGGGGAAGTCCAAGAGTATGGAGGTTTGGTAATCTCCTGACTTGCTATCGAAGGAAGGAAGTATCCTCGAGCAAGAGACAGGGTCGTTGAGGGACTGCCCGAGGAAGGGGAAGTCCTCGGGTACTACCAAGACGATACCTGGTCGGAAGAAGAAGTCCGGATATATAGATGAGTTGTAGAATGGGACCCGGAGATGGGGAGTCTCAGGGTCATCCAGTCTTATCTGAAGAAGCTCCAGAGGAAAAGTGGCTAGGTTTTTCGGCGAGTGCCCGATAATGGGGAAGTTGTCGGGGACGAGTTTGAGACACTGGTTGTTTTGAGTTTGGGCTTTTTGTGGACAAAAGATGAAAGCGGTCACAGTCCCGGGGTTTATGATGGGGAAGTCGTTTTCCCTGGGGCTGGAGCTGCCTTTTTTGACTGTCTGGCGAAACGCTTATAAGCGTTTTTGCTCCGGAGGCCTTCTGATGACGAATTAGCGGAAAGGGCTTTTTGCCTGAGTCTTCCAAACGGGAGCGCTGGGGGCACGGTCCCCTGTAATTTTTGGAATTTTTTCGACTTGCCACAAAGTATTTTGGGTAGGTTTCCTCCGACGGGTCTGCGTGATCTGTCCTTGGATGCCTGGTCAAGATATGGAGTGGTAGCGTGACGTGGAGACCGTTGTCCCACCGAGGGCAAGGGGAATGGGGATGAAGTTTTGGGAGATTTTGGAGAGGGCTTTGGAAAGAGGTTTTGGAAAGAGGTTTTTGGAAAGAGCAATTGGAAAGAGGAATTTGGAAAGAGGAATTTGGAAAGAGGAATTTGGAAAGAGGAATTTGGAAAGAGGAATTTGGAAAGAGGAATTTGGAAAGAGGAATTTGGAAAGAGGAATATGGAAAGAGCGATTTTGAAAGAACAATTTTGAATAGAGAGAAGAAGGTTCTGATGGGGTAGGTGGGTGGTATCTCGAAGGAGCAGGCGTATCGGTGAGACTGATGACTTAGCAGTTTGAGCGGAGTACTTCTTGACGATTCCAAAAGCACTGCTTCCAATTGGGGAAGGTGTAGAGTCAATTTTGTGCATTTATTTCGACAAAACATGACCAGGAGGTGTCTGTTAAGATGTATGACTCTTCGCCTTGTGCTATAGTTCTAGCCAGGTACATCGCTGAAACTCCGCCAAAACAGAAAGTCCATTTTTTCATTTACTGCCTTTCATTTATCCCTTTCGCTCTTCAAGTGTCTATATAGTACCAACAGTCTAGTGTTCTGTCTCGAGTAGATGCTTTCATGCTTAGAGTAGTGTGCTCTCACAATCAGCATTTTTGTGTGGACATGTTAAACCTAACGTTATCATGGGATTTCTACCTCCGTGAACTATTGATTTCTGATTCAATGCACACGTCTTGCTCCTGAACTCGGCCACACAAGCCCCTGAAATATCACTACATCCACGGCAGAAGTTGAAACAAGATTATGGTGCACTCAACGACGTTGGACCAAATAAAGAAACCTTACGTCTAAGTCTGGATCTCTCAACAAGACTGCACCACCATCTCATAAACGGAGTCCTACAGCACAAAGAGAATTTAAAGAATTGATATCGACTTGTTGCGTGACCAATTGACTTTGCAAGAAGACATTGGTCTCGCCAGTTGACGTGACTCGGGGTACATTCGTGCTCTACATCGCCTCGGAATATCATCTTTTCAACATCTTCTACCAGCATACAATGAGAGCGTTGGTTGTAGGTCACTATTGCACCGACTTAGACACTGCGGTGTTCCTGACATCCTCTGCAATGGGTGACAGACGCCCAAACAAAGATGCACCGTTCCCACAAAATGAGCCATTTTCATCCAACTGGTCGATTTCATGGTAAGATATAATGGGACAAAAGCTCCGCCTCCCATTACGTCTGAACTTCTTTCTCCATGCCAATCATAAACGAATTCCCGCTTCTTAGCACAAAATACCGATGAAATGAGTTAGGCTTTCATCTTAACTTAATGGTAGCTTCGTTGGCGCTACATTCAAGCACTTATGACGTCTCAATTGCTTTGTCAGAAACGTGAGATACGTAACGATAGAGCGAGTTCCACAAGACGATCCACATAAGCCCTTCTGCCCCAGAAATTGAAGGGGGAATTAAATGGATTTTGCCGGGGGGCGATGATACTATTAAATTTGCAAAACCCTCCAGGACACATTTCGCTCGCGCCCCTACCGATAACAAGGTGTGAAGTCGTCCAAGAAGTACATCAACAAGGTCGTCTTCAGCTCCAAGGTGCTGCTGTGGAAGGTATTGACGTTCCTCAACACTTGGTGATTTCCTTCAACAACGCAAAGTCGGCCTTCATCTTCAAAACATTAGAGCCAAATGGGAAACCAGCCGTAGCCTCCCTGGTATCAGGCATCTTGGGAGAAGGCTTTACTATACGAACTCGGTTTATAGCTTGTCGAGCGGAGGAGTAGGTGATTTTCGTCTCCACCAAAAATTCCCTTGTTGGTCCACCTCTTTGGTCGGCTTCACGGGATAAGCGCCTTGCATCCCAAGACCATCCCATCGACCCCACCACTGACTTTCTGATTTCAAGGCCCCATCCCTGACGTCATTGAACGCTCCGCCATTGGCCCCTCCGCCAACAATGGCCAGCATCAACAAACCAACACTGATTCCCAGACCCAAAGCTCGGCGTCGACTACCAAAAAAGCCTCTGGTGCGGCTCTGCGATCGCCTCGCTTACCCACGCTAGCACCGAAGCGAAACGCAGCCCCGTACCAGGCGGGCGTTGACGTGCTTCTACATAAAAAATACAGCCAGCGCCGGTTTTTCAAAATTCCCCCGAAAAGGCCAAGAAATCGCTTTTCCTCGTCCTCGGCGTGTCTCACTCCAATTCCCTGCAGCCGTGTCGCCAGTTTCATTTCGCAGCCGTACCAAAACATCGCCAACTACAATGCCGCCTTACTCCATGGAGGTCCGGTTGGACAACCAGCTTGCGCTTTTCCGGCCTGGCGACTGGGTCACGGGCGAGGTGGTGCTCAAAGTCTCGGAGCCTTTTGAAATCAAGGATATCGTGGTGCTGCTTCTGGGAGAAACGGAGTCATGCAACTTCAAACACGACGATAACCGGAGGAGAATGAGTGGGAGCACCCGTTTTCGCCTTTTCGAGCTTTCCCATCGGGTGTTCCCGAAAACGTCCAACGCCGACCGCTACGAGTTGGACAAGGGCATCCACAAGTTCCGCTTTGACCTAGCGTTTCCGGCTACACAGGTGGAAGCACGGTGCTTGATGCAGTTTGAGTGGAACAGGCTGTACTTGCAAACGCAGCTATGGAGAAATACCGCCGAGTTGGCTCCTGGTTCGCTTACGAGCACGGACCTCCCGCCCTCGTTCAACACCATCTTTGGCATGGACAGCTACGCTGCAGTCAAGTACACCGTGCGTGGCTCGGTTGGAAGACCAGGGAAGCTGAGCGTGGGCAACGAGAAGAAAATAGAGCTTCGTTTCTCTCCAACGCTACATACCGCCGTGTGCTCGGTGCAGCATTTGACGGAGCACGGCTTGTTTCTTCCGGACTGGAGTCGAGGAGGCACGGTTCTCCAGCTTCAGTACGACCAGAGCAAACGGCAGGATCGGAGTTTTTTCGATAAAATGTTTTCGGCGGGCTCGTTTACCTTGCCCATCGACGCCGTGGTGGAGTTCAAGGACAGCAATGTGTCCCGGTATGCTCAGGGATCCACCAGCAGGGTTCTCCATCAAGAGGACATTCTCTCGGACGTGTTACGGGTGAAGCTTGTCTCGCCGTTTTCATACAAGGCCTTGAAAGAGGCGCTTTTCGGGCGCTACGTCATCAAATTGGGCCAGGATGTGGCCGTTCCTCGCCTCGTCATCAGACAAGTCAAAATCACCATCGTTCAGCATCTCCGCTACTCGGGCTACCTGGAAAAAGACGCCACGCACCGGATTCCGCTTGCAAAACACACCCAGTACCGAAAAATCGATTTCTCCAGGTTCCAGCGTGTGGAGAACTACCCCGGCTACGAGATTTTCCGGGAGATCCCCAAAGAACACTCGTTTTTGGCGGCACCGCAAACCGCATATCTGTACGAGTTGCCGGCGGAGTGGCTAGAATACGGCCTTTTCACCGATGAGCAGTCCTTTGTGGCGCCCAACATCCAGTGTGACTACCTGCTTGAGTTCTCCATCAAGGTGAATTCGTCTCTTGAACAGGGCAAACACTACGATGTCGTTTGCGAGGCGCCTATTCTTTTGGCTCCTCCTCGTCATACAGATCACGAGGGAGGAGGTCCACCCGCTCCTTCTGGACCGGTCCGTGTGGCTCCTTCTGAAGGGGAACCTGTCCGAGTGGCTCCCCTGGCGGATGCCGAGGAAGCTCCACCTTCTTACCAGGAGGTGATGCAGAGCTCGTAGCGGAGGATTTTGGAGAGGTAATAGCGCAGTTTTGAGGCTTGACGGCTGGAGAGGCATAAAATGTGGTTTCGCCAAAATTATAATAATTAGTAATAAAGCAGCAGCTATCTGGATGCACATGTTGTACCATATGGGGTGTGGAGCTATAGGCCCTTGGATAATCACACTCCCTTTAGCAGGGCACTCTCTTGCCTTTACTGGGCAAGACGAGGTTGGAATCGATTGTCAAAGCAGCCGTTAGTAGGACTTGCTATGATATGGTGTAATGCTCTGGGATCACTGATAAATTCCCTGATCATCTCGATTCTACTGAGATTGTGCGTTCTACAAGGTAATACCGCTTAGTGTCATATACTAAAATTTGACCATCTTACCGCAAGTTTTCTAATTCGTCAATCGGGTAGATCAAATCTACTGTGCTCAAATTCGCTTGACGGCCGTCTTGACCTTCATTAATACGTCTCTACATGCATCCCCAGGTGTTGTTCTATCCGTCTATACCCTTCAATCTACATCACCTACATCTTTACTGCACCATTATGTTTATTCAATTCGGGGTGTATAGCGTGCATTTTTATAAAGTAAATTGATATACTTTCGAGAAGCAATTCCTCCTTCTTTGTAGTTGTCATTCAGACCATCACAAGTCCCTTTTAGCTGCCAATCTACACCACCTACAATGAGCCCTCTGCTACATGTGCAAAACATCACAAAAGTTCACTACAACTACATCCCTTGAGAAAAATATATGAGTAATTAACGACAAGCTTTGGGGAAATTCTGAACAAACAGTCCTAGTTAGCTGCCTCAGGGCGGCTATTGTCACTATAAGCTATTTCGGTAGTTTCTAGGCCCACGTTAAGCCGATATTTCTGTACATCCCTTAACACAAAGACACTGCGTTACTCCATAAGCTGTGCATTGACCATTTGATAGCGTTCCTTCCAAGAGATTCAACAGCATATCAAACTACCTAGTGAACCAAGCCAGGATCAATATCCCCGGTCGCCAATTAGCCCACTGACCATCCTACACCACCTACACTCTCGACTACATCACAAATTTTTTTAGTGCTTCAACATCCATTATCTATGGAGCCTGGGTGGTGGCTGGAGACACGGCAGCGTCCAAAGAAGCCGAAACGTCATCGCCAACAATGAAGTATGGCTCCCACACACCAGCAGACTGACAGGCACTCTGTGCCAAAGAAGTAGCACTCTTCACATCGTCACCCTGGCACTTTTCAGCGATACACTCTCCCACAGGATCCGTCCAAGGCAGCATCACACAGAGGCAGCCTGTATCCCAGTAGGGACAAGGTGTTGAGGAGGTGTCTTTGGCGAAACACTCCTTGGCACACTCGGGCAACTTGTCGTTGATGGGGTCGGCCAAGCCATTGATGGAGGCTGTTTTAGGCACGGCTGGGTAGGTGGACCAGTTTTCAGCGGCGACGGCGGTCAAAAGGGTGAAAACGGCGGTGGTGAACTTCATGGTGGGAATGGAGGATGTACGGTTTCTGGGGGAATCTACGGTATTTATAGAGAAGGGGGAAGGAGGGAGGACGAAGGAGTGGAGACCGAGTCGGTGAAGCTGAAAGCGTAAATGCAAATGCAACGCAGGCGAGTCAGGAACGCCGTTTTGCAGCCGCAGCCTGTAGTGGGTGCTCTTGGAGTCTAGATGGACGAATTTGGAGATACGATTGCCTGGTACTGAGCTATTGCCTTCTCAATTGAGTCTATTGAAAAGAACCCTATCACATTAGTGCCCTTGTGCCCTCGACCAGATGCTCCACCCGATATCTCCTGGTGCGTATCACCGATTTCGGTACAACCGCTGAGCGTTCACATTCCTCACTGGGCACTCGGATAAACTTTCTGTAAACAGTTGCCGTTGACTCCGAGGCATGGGGGCCTCTCGCAGTGGGCTTGCAATCGAAGACAAGGTCGGCTTTGAGATGAAGATGCACATTTTGCAGCCAATCCAGAAAGCCACCCTCGGCTATGCGAGCGGTCGGAAGTTGCCGGGAGTTGGAAAGTAGGATATTTGGGTGTTTGGATATTTTACCGAAATTTCTGGGGAAGCTTCATATTAGCTTACTATAGATTTTTGCTTCATTACTACGATTCATCGCTTCTGTAGTTCGTTCAACTGGCAGTATGGCAATTGAGATTTCTCGCTTGTGAAGTTACGCTGCATGGCATTAAGCCAGAAATACCATCAGATGGAAAGCCCAAAAGTCTGTTTAAGCTTCTGGGTTGGTTGCCGTGTTTGGCCTAGTTCTTTCAATCCGAAGAAGTAGGCCGAAACTGAGGTCCCAAGGCATGCTACACTATTCATCAGAAATTCGGAACAATTGATACATGCCTAACAGCAAGCGTTTCTGACATAGATGAGATCCAAGCTAGTATCCTGATTCGAAGACTTTGGCTACTGGAAATTCAAGGGTTCTCAGACTCCAGACGAGAACCGCTAGGTGATTCCTGTTAACGCAGAAACACCACAAACTCTACCTAGTTCAGATTTAAATGCTTATGGTCCTCTCAAACTTCATGGAAGTAATGCTTGAGTTCCTTATTAATCTATTGACATCCGAGCATCCTCAAGTCACAATATCCCCGTTTTGAGCCACAGACATTATCAGGGCACATGCCGTAGATCCAGGGTCTAAGCCAGCTCAGTGCCACAGGCATTACTAAGCCGTTCAACTGCCACAATCAAGGAATACTTATCGGGTAAGGTGATCCACCTCCTTCTGTCTCTAAGCCTATGGCCATATCTTCACACTCGGCAATTCATGCCATAATGGGCTCAACCCAGATCCGTACACTTCCGTCGAAATTTACATTCAATTGCAAACCAAAAACTTTTATTAACTTGTCTTCTACGCTTACTTCAACGACAACTCATCCACGGTCACATCCACAGTGTAAATCTCATCAGCAGAAGCACCCAACTTCACGGACTCAGGAAGATGGCCCGAACTGAAGAAAAAGGTGTTGGTAATCGTGCTCACTCCGTCGTTCAAAAACACCTCCAAAAGGTTCTTGTCCACAATGGCTCTGAGCTTGTACGTCTTGGATCCATCTTCATCGGTGTTCAAAGGCTCTGCAACAGCAGAAATCTTGTCCGTGAAAAAGACGTTCTCGTTGAATTCGTTATCCACACCTCTATCAACATAAAATGCCTCCACGTTGGCATCGTAGCCAAGCTTGATCTCCTCTTGGGCTCCATCCACCTTATTTGATAGAATCGAAAGCTGCAATTGCCTGCTGTTGAGCTCCTTTGGAGACAAAGTAAACTCCACCTCAATGTCAAAAACGCCGGTGGAGGTTCCACTCACCGAAATGCTCTCGTTCTTGTGCAAGGTGTGGTTCAGCGTCTTGTACAAATTCTGACGCTTAACGGAATCTCCAAAAATGGGCGTTTGCACCAAAGTCAACAAATCCGTTTCTGGATTTCCCGGCACTTTCGCCAAAGTGTGGTTTCTGACAATTCCGGTGCTTCCCCTCCATGGATCAGTAGGAACATGTCTAGCATACTGCCAGTTAGAGGCCCAGGCTACACCCAAAACGCCATCTTCCGAGGGTGTATCGCTGAATGTCTGAAAAGCGTAGTAGTCCTTTCCGTGGTCGTGAATCCTGGTTTGGTGGTCGTCAGGCGTGAATTTGTAGCCATCAAAATCGCCAATGAAGTACTGATTGGCAGATCCACCCAAGGGCATTCCTGGGTTAATGGCCAAAATCATCACCCATTTCTTCTCGTCCGTGCCCTCCACAGGGAGCTCCATGAGCCCAGGACACTCGTACTGAAATCCGTACAATCCAGCAGAAAAGTTCAGGTGCAAAACCCAGTTCTTGAGGTCGGTGGACCCGAAGATCTGGATCTTGTACTCCTGCGATTTTGCAAGCACCATGACCCAGTGGTTCGACGGCTCGTGCCAGAAGACCTTGGGGTCACGGAATTGGGTAGCATTGACCTCAAGCACAGGGTTGTTTTCGTATTTTTCAAAGGTGAATCCTCCGTCCGTGGAGTACGCCAATTCCTGGACCTGAGCATCCTCGGAATTCAAAGTGTAGAGTGCCACAGCCCGCTGACGGGGGTCCACGGAGTCATTGAAGAATCCCGACGTGTTGTTGTAGTCCACAACCACCGATCCAGAGAAGATTCCCTCGCCTTCTCTATCTGGAGCAATGATGGAGCCGTGATCGGTCCATTTGCTCAAATCTGTGGACGACGCGTGGCCCCAATGGAGGTCCAGCTGGCCTGTTGTGTCGTTGGGCGTGTACTGGAAGTATAGGTGGTACAATTCGTCTTTGGCGTCGTACCATGGTCCGTTGGGATCGTTCATCCATCCGTTCTGGGGCGTGAAGTGGATAAGCGGTCTGTTTGGGGGGGATATGGCCATTGCGGTGTGTAAGGCGCCCAAAAGAAGGGGTAGGACGGAAATCATGGGTTTGTGATCGGCTTGGATGGCTTATGGGTGGAATTTATAGTAGCAACATTTCGCAGCCTCGGAAAAACTCACGCCTCGCATTGTTCCCCACATGTAGTTAATGCGAGGGGATTTTCCGGTGCGGGTGGTGGAAATATGTTGGGATTTGGAAAACGGAGCAAATTTTGGGAACTCGATTGCGGCAAAGGTTGAGTGGCGTACTTTACGGCAGAAAGAAGAACGAAATGCCTTCGTGAGCACCAATCGCTGGTTTTGTGTGCGTAATATGTGGTAGAGTAAGTTTCCGTAATCCAGCAAGGGCGGTCAATTGGTGACGAGAAGGGTTTCATAATTGGATCTGGGTTCATGTGGTTTATTTAGTGGGTTGTATTGCACAAGCCAGAGTCCAGACGAGCGAAGTATCCGGATACAACAGAAACATGGTAATGTAGTCAGTTCAAGAACCACCATGCCTTTTGAACAGATGAGTGTTTCTAGGAAGTCCACTTTCAATCAGCAGTGCCACCTCAATGAGAAAACTCTTGTCAAATCGTGTGGTTGACATCGTAAGACATAGATGATGAACTGGCAATCCTTGGGGTGAATTGAACTCACAAGACCCATAACACATTGAAAGTCCATCAGACTCTATCTTCATCGAAGAATTATTCAATTTCTCTTTTCAAAACCATTCAACCAAATTATTAAGATTCCTTCTGAAGCATGTATTTGGAGAAATTCTGGATGAATGCGGAGTGACCGTAGAGTTATCAACCGCCCCACCCGATCAGAGACCGCATCCACAGGTCCAAGAAGCCGTTTCACAAAATAGGTCTTCTGCAGCAAGCGCCGGAAAAAAAGAACTGCATTCCAAGGGTCCCTCGTTGTAGATTCATCGACCAGCGAGTTTCTTGAATTGATGAGCCATTGAGCCTATACTCCTTCAAACTCTAATCCCAATTCAAAAGTCCATGGCAGCTTCCACACTTCAGCAACAACCGTTGAGGCCCAGACCCGGATGAACCAGTAGCAAGTCGCCTATTGAAAAAGAAACCGGATTCGTCAGCGCTGTACAGCCTCTTGAGTTTCAAGAAAATGGGCGTTTGCCGAAGTAGAGCGGTTGTGGCTTGTGCAATCTCGCATGGAACTACGGGAAAAGCAATGAAGTTTCCGTAAGGCGGGTCGGTTGGATTGACTAAAACACGCTATTTCGCCAGCAAAGACAGGACTGGTGCCGCTTGCGTAGGCCAAGAAAAGCCGTTCTGAATTTTGCATCTTCATGTGTGCAAGCATCTTCGAATGTATTGCCTAATCACCTCAGGTCAAGTGACTCGTTCCTGGAGAATTGCAATAAAAGAGGGGGCGCCGCAGACGCCGCAGAGTATGCATAAGTGTGGATCTCTTATCGCGTAGGTGAGAGAAGAGAGAGAGACGACATTTCGCTCCTTTGTTCCGCCTAGCAAACCAGACCAAAATGCCATAATAGAGCACCATCGGCCGCCAAGACTGCCCTTGACAGCTTTCCAAGAAAACAGCTGTCAGTGTCAGAAATGTGGCTGTCACGTGCATTATCTACGCAATAGAGGCGTCACTTCGCTCAACTGTGGTTGCAAAATACTGCACGCTGTGCGTCTAATTTGCACCCATTCTGTATTACCGATTTGCAATGCTCTTCTAATTCGGGCGTTCTTCCGATGATCTGCATAGGCAGCCGGACCTCTTCGTCTTCGGCTGTATTTAAAGCTTCCCAATTTCCTGTTTTTGTCCACCAACCATGGGTGTCGTTGCAGTCAAGAAACAGCACGAGAAGGGATCCACCGTTCCCACCAAGGCGGAGGAGAAGGAGCTCCACAACATCAATGTGGAGGAGTTCTCTTTTGACAGCGAGTCGCAGGCCGATTCCCTCGTTTCCAATCCTTTCAAAGACCCCGTTGTCGCAAAGTTCTACGGTGATTTGTACGAAAGAGTCGAGTACGAGTGCCGTCTGGCTTTCGATCCAGAGATGGAGTGGACAGAGGAGGAGGAGAAGAAGATTGTCAGAAAGTTGGACTGGCGTGTGGCCCTCAGTGCGTGCATCATGTTCGTTGGTTTGCAGGTCGACAGAGGCAACTTGGCCCAGGCGGTGGTGGACGACTTGTTGCCTGAATTGGGCATGAACACCAACGACTACAACACCGGAAACACGATTTTCCTTGTGGCGTTTTTGTTGGCGGAGTTGCCCTCGCAGTTGATCTCCAAGAAGCTCGGGCCGGATATTTTCATTCCCATCCAGATGATCTCGTGGTCCATTGTGGCAGCCTGCCAGGGCGCCATGACCAACAAGGCCGGCTTTTACGTTTGCAGAGCGCTTATTGGCGTTTTGGAGGGCGGCTTCATCGCCGACTTGGTCTTGTGGCTTTCGTACTTCTACAAATCCAACGAGTTGCCGCTTCGGTTGTCGATGTTCTGGACGTCTCTTTCGCTCACCCAGATCTTCACCTCGCTCTTGGCCTTTGCCATTTTGAGAATGAGAGGCATCCACGGCTTGTCCGGGTGGAGGTGGCTTTTCATCATCGAGGGCATTTTCACCCTCTGCATCGGCGTCCTGGCCTTCTACCTTATGGTTCCTCTGGCCGTGCAGACCAAAAACAAGCTCCATCCCAAAGGCTGGTTCAACGAAAGAGAGGAGAAGATTGTCGTCAACAGAGTCCTCAGAGACGACCCCTCCAAGGGAGACATGCACAACAGACAGGGATTGTCGATAAAGATGATCGCCAAGGCCGCCTGGGACTACGACTTGTGGCCCATCTACGCCATTGGCTTTTTGGCCTACATTCCTCAAAGCACGATTCAGCCGTACATGACGTTGGCGATGAACTCGCTAGGATTCGAGCGTTTGATCGTCAACTTGCTCAACATCCCCCAGGCGGTGATCCACATTATTTTCTTGATTGCATTGACGTGGTTTTCGGAATATGTCAACGAGCGTTCGCTTGTGTCGTTGGCGTTGCCCATTTTGACGGTTCCCTTCATGGGTGCCATCAGATGGTGGCCTGGAAGCATGCATAACGCCTGGGTCACCTGGTTTTTGGTCACCATGGTGTTGGCGGCTCCGTATATCCACGCTATCTGTGTGGCGTGGGTCTCCAGAAACTCCAACTCCATCAGGTCCCGTTCCGTGTGTTCGGCCTTGTACAACATGACGGTCCAGATCGGTAATATCGGTGCCTACAACATCTACAGAGAAGACGACAAGCCCTTGTACCGCAGAGGCAACACGCAGCTTTTCATCATTGCGTGTGTGATGTTCCCGTTGCTTGTGATGGTGAAGTTGTACTATATCTGGAGAAACAAGCAGCGGGACCAGATATGGAACGCCATGAGTGCCGAGGAGCAGGAGGAGTATGTGAGGACGACGACAGACGAGGGCAACAAGCGTCTTGACTTTAGGTTTGACCACTAGGCGTGTGTATATTTATAAAGTGATACAGAGAGTGGGGGGAGTAGTAGTTGGTCAAGTATTTTTTGGTTAGATCAACCTTTTTTGATAATGGCTTTTGGAAGGGAGGATTTGTTAGATTTGTTGAAGAATAGGAAGTAGCAAATGTTCAAATATGTTCTGCCTAGGTTGAGCTGCTCTGATTATTACATAATGAAGGAAAGTTATATTGGAGAGGACGGTGTAGCAATTAATCAAGGTACTTCATTATTGGTACTTTTGCTCTGATATGGTTTTCATTGAAATGAAGAGGAAAGTCCTGATGACGAAGGAGGAGTAGAATCTGCTCAAACGTGCTCTGATTAGGTTAACCTTCTCTGATGTGGCTTTCAATGAGGGTGTGAATATTTCAAGTTTTGATGCAATTGAGTCTAACTACGAGCTATAATTATGCACAATGATATCACCGATGGATTAAAGATCACTTAATCTTTAAAAAATGCTCATCATAAATGTGACAGAGGGAGATAGCAGATTAGAGAGTCGGTCATTGACGATTTCTACATTCTTGTTCCGCTTATGGAAGGAAATTACAAGCGTTAGTAAACTATTTTTTAAACCAGGCGGTAAATTCCTTAAACGGTAAAAGTAACTTTTCAATTTAGTAGCAACTCTTCATCCACACTTGCTCATGGAGCCATAGGTTGTGAGCTCTACCCGGTAACAAATTCGCTTATTCATTTCTGGAAATCTTGTGTTCCAGAACTTCCTTTTTCTTATCCCCTTGAGCCACCGTTTTCGGCCCATCGCTACAACTCCCAAATTACACCTTGTCGATTCTGACTTTTGATATATCCTTCTTTTTGACCCTCCTCACCTGGCTCCACCGATACCCGCCAAGTAGGCCAAGGCCCACGA
This sequence comes from Candidozyma vulturna, assembly GCA_026585945.1. NCBI lineage: Eukaryota > Fungi > Ascomycota > Pichiomycetes > Serinales > Metschnikowiaceae > Candidozyma > Candidozyma vulturna. The sequence continues at coordinate 199,462 of CM048828.1, forward strand.
ACGGGTCATTCCGGGGTCGATCAAGTTGTTCTGCCAGTCCGGCCGGGAAAACCACTTCCACGAGTACTTTGGGTCAAAAAGTCCCGCGTTCAACTTCAAAATGCCCTGCCAGCCATCGGGAATCTTGTCCACGATTCCGGCCAACTTGGCATCCCATTCCTCCTTCACGTACTTGGATCCTCTCATGTATGACGACATAGGCGTGATGGGGATCATGTGGATGCCGTGCACGAACTCGTCTCCAACAGTGCCCCTGCCGAAAAAGGTAGCAAAGTCGATTTTGTTCTCGAAAAGAATACCAGAAACCTTGTTGGCGGTAAAGCGCTGCGGTAAGAGGTTGTTGTCGGAGGTGTACATCATGTAGTAGTTAAGAGCCGTTCTCTCGATTCCGAGCATCAAATTTGCAGCCATCTCCAACTCCTGGTTGTTGATGATCTGACCGTAAAGCTTGAGGGCATAAATGGAATGGTAGTCTTCCGACGAGGACTCCTCGTTTTTGCCGTCTCCACTGGGGAAAATACCGTGGGCGAAGGAGTGGCCGTGGAACCAGTCGAAGTTACGGAATTGGGGGAAGTAGGCGTCGCTATCTGAAGGGTTTCCGTAATCTCTGATCAATGTGAGAGCGTAGTTTTTGATCAAATTGTCGTTGGCAGTCAACCACGATGGGTCAATGCGGGCCACAATGGCAATGGCGTGAATATGGTAGCCGTAATGGAAATGGTGATCGTTGTAGTTCAGGTTACCGAAATCCTGGTCCGGTGGAGTATCTGAAATGACACCTTTCCAGCTTTCGTCGTAACGCAAGGGTGCTGCTGCTGGTTGCTGGCGTACTTTTCAATGGCAGCCTTGATTTTAGGCAAAATCTTGCCGGTGAGGTTCTGGTCCTGAAGTACAAAATGGGTCACCATGGCAAGATAGGCGTATTTGTCCAACTGCTTACCGCCAAAATACATCGAGTCAAGGTCACACTGGCCGGCCACGTCCTGCTCAACCTCCTCAGTTGCAACCTGACCAATGAGCTGTTTGACTTCGTTGGTGTAATTGCCTGGATTGAAGCCAAAACCGTCTACAGCCGTCCAGGGCTCAAAGCCGATATCAAGGGGTAAATTGGGCACCTCAAACTCTAAGTTATCGGTGACGTAGCCCCTCATAGGTCCGTTTGTAGGCGAATCAAGCTGCATTCCACTATCTCTCTTTTTGATGTCCTCCTTGAGGGTGACCTGGTGGTGGGGAAGACACCAGACCAAGGTGGATCCCAGGTTACTGGAACCGTGGGTTTCGTAGTTGAAGGCATAGGTGCCTGATTTTCTGTCTGGATCAACGGATCCAGAGAGTTTGGCGTCAATTGGGTATTTTCCACAAGCGTCATCGTAAGCAGGAGACTCGCCCTTGCACACTTGCACCACGCAAAGCTTAGACGCGTTGTTTCCCACAATGTGGTTGTTGTCAGCCAACTGAAGATCCACATTGGGGTCTCCACTAAGGTAGATCAGCCATGTAAGCTGGTTGAACAACTTCACCGTGTACTTGGCAGTACGGTTCTGGTTCACGATCCCGACTTTTTTGAATTCCATGAATCCAACCTGTGACGAAAGCACAGGCACGAGGTTCTCGTAGATACCTGTCACGAAGCCCATTCCATAAGCCAATGGCATGGAGATTCTGCCCTGTTCATTGGCCAATTCCACCAAAGCGGCAAGTTTCTCATTTTTGATCGTACTGACACGTAAGTTGTTTCCAAAATTAGGCGCCGTGAACGCAAAAGACTTGATTTTAGGAGGATTGAAGAAGAACTGTGCTGGGTTCTGATCTGGGTCAGGACCAAATACATACTGCAGCGAGTCTGTATGGTTGAAGGCCATACCCCAATCGGAATCTCCGTCTTTTGTGACCCATAAGGAGTAAGGAAGAGGCCACGTTGGGAAGGTTTGATCGTCCAAAAGGAGGTTATTGAAGGTGTTGTTCGTTTGGATGGGACCTTTAGATGCCGAATTGACCGGAGGCTGTGAGTGAGGGCCTCTCACAAAGTGTCCTGGAGGCTCACTAGTACTAAGGGGGTTTTTGAAAAGCTCAATGGGCATTTTGTGGATAATGAATGTAGATCAAAGTGGTTGATTTGTTAGACCAGGCTGTGTCGCACTGTAGATTGCGGGAGACACAGCGACATTTTTGCAGCCACCGGCCAACCCGGGTGGGACGCGTGTGCCGAGGGTGGACCACGGTGACATTCGGGGTTTGGTGGCCGAGGGTTGCAGGTCCGAGTTGATGTTGGAGTTTCCTCGGATTGTATGTATGTCGTGCTGCTGCTGACGCATGGAAGCGAGAGGGGGGTTTGTGGGGAGGGGCACAGCGGGGTACGTAGACAACGATAAGCTTTGACTACCAAGCGAGGCCGATATGGAGGTATAGTTTGAGATATAGAAGGTTTCTACTTGTAAATACAGAATACAAAGTGTGTAATCGATACTCGAGATGAGGGAAACAAGCCTCATTTTATTTTGCAGCATAATATTATATTATCGAGACTATCCATCACGAATGACCAATTGATATTGTTGCACTTTCTGATAATTGCCATCCTTGCTTAACTCTTTTCATCTCAGAGATCTGAAAAATCAAATTCCAAATATCAGCAACCCCTCAAATTAGTCATGTACCCACTTTACTTCATCGCAAACAGCAATATTCCCCACAGCTTTCCAGACGCTGTAAGGCGGGAAATACAAGCAAACCCGTCAAATTACCTTTTCCATGATACACATTCAGTGACGCACAAGGACGAATTCTACACGGTGACGGGTGTTTATTTGAAAAAAGTGAACCTCACCAACAATAAGCTCCACATCCAATCCGCCAGAAAAAAGAAGGCATTCTTAGCTGCGGCCTGGGTCCAAAATTCACCGATGACAAGGCCAGAATCGTCTTTTCCGTGGCCCGCTTGGGACAATTCTACTACAATCCTTCGTGGTCTGAAGACAAAACGCCTTTCTGGGGTATGCTTTGCCTCAAGATCGGCATTTCATTGATTCCACTTGAATACGCCCTAACGAGCCCGCTTCTCGACAATTCCAGGACTCTGCTTCCTGATTTTACCGCAGTAGAGGAGCTGAACTACGATGATCCACTCTCTCTTAAATTAACCCCATACTACAGGAAGCGTGAAGAGACATTTATGATTCCTTGTGCAAGAATCACCACCCCTGGTGCTTCGGTGCCTTCTTTCTTGGGGCTAAAATTGCGTCAACACGACACTTTTTTGTGCATCTGTCAAGCAAATCTCTGTATCACCAATGTCAAGGTTATTCTAGAAGAGCACTCGTGGTGCAGGGTGGATTCAAAAACGACTGTGGATGTTCAGGAAGACGTTCGGACTCTTGTTCTCATGGACTCGCTGGAGGAGCACATAATCAGCCACGACCAGTTCAAAAACAAGGGCACTGGTTTCACCCTGAAACTTCCTGCTGAGATTTACGATTGCAAGCTTCCCAATATAGGACCCTCTTTCTTCAGCGACCCTTTTTCGAGAACCTACAAGGTTCGGGTGAAAATGAGAGTACTATGTGAGACAAAAACATGCTATTCGGAGTTATCCACTCTGTTGAATGTTGATGTTGCTCTCGAAAGCCACTTATCGTCTTTGGGGCGGATGTACCAGCCGAAGAAAAGGGATATGCTGCTTCTTATTGAGAGAACCCCAATGGGCTCAAATGTACTTCTGGAGGTTGCAAATGCAGCAGCCCTGAAAGTCAAAAAATTGTCCTCTCGTTACATTTACCACATTACAACAGCCGTACCCCGGAAAGATCATATTGTGGGAATCACAGCCGTGTATCTCTCTGAAAAACACAAAAGCACAGAAACGTCCTCTGAAACAGACTTCTCGTGCTTGGACGAAAATGCAATGATCATGAAACCAAACGGCTGGTCCTTGACGGAACTCAAAAACCACAAATATGTCGACACGGAGTGCTTTTTCGATTTTCCTGACCTTGATAACATAAGGTTCCCTAGTCCACATCAGGTATCGTCACTGGATAAGAGGGTGAACATTGTGGTATCTTCCCCTCCTCCAGTGAAACACTATCCTGGTGCAACTTTGGATGAATTGGTGGATCTTAGCATCCATGTGGACGACATTATGTCGGTGTGTCTTTGTAATATCAATATCAAGCTTGTGAAGCAACAAGCTCGGGTCAATTCTGGAGGAACAAATGTGGTGAAAACTGAAACCTGGACGCTATTGTCAGAACTGACGAGCTCTTTATTCCGGAAAGGCGTTTTTCATATTCCTGGAGAAAACTTCCGGTGCAAGATACCAGACCTTGAACCTTCTGTGTTTTCCAGTGGTCTCGTCATAACTTACTGGATTTTTATCACCGTGGATTGTAGGGTGAACATGTGTTCCGACATTCACTTGAGCAATGCCTTTGCAATATATACGGCGCAAGAAGATACGGAATTTCTTAGCGTCCCCCCGCCTCCTTATAAAACTGAAAAGAAGAAGAGGTTTTTCACTAGGTGGATAACTTCAAGAAAGGGTTGATTGAGGTGGTCCTCTAAGGCTTTTTTAGTTTCAACAAGAGAAATAAAAGGGAACATAAAGGGTAGAATAACAAGAAGTTTATCTCCATGTGGTAGAAGTGGATTTCTTGCCTTCAGATCCAACTATGTCCCCTGATGAAGTGTAATTTTGCAACCTGAGTTTTTGCACTTACACTTTACTGTTCTTACATCAACAAGTTCCTTCTTAAATCAAATATCCACCCGTTTCCTCGCAAAACACATTCTGCAATAATACTGTAACCCAAAATAAAAAAGCCAGAGAAGCCCATTTATGTCCTCTCGAAAGCCGACTTTGACATTTATTTTCTTGAAAGCGGATGACCACATGCGGCATATATACGTTCCAAATTCTCTTCCACCACCATATCATCATGTTTCCAATCTACCTTATTGAAAATGCCAAAGAGCCCAGCAGCTCTCGTCAAGCCATAGATGAAGAGCTACAGAACAATCCGTCAAATCACCTTTTCCATGATACACACTCCGTTATGGTTGGTGGAGAGTCCTGGACAGTTACCGAATTAACCGTGAAAGAAGCAAAACTCCTCGAGGGCAGTACAAATTTACAAGAAGCCAGAAAAAGAGAAGGTGTTTTGGATTGCGGCCTGGGTCCCACCTTGAATGACGGTAAGGCAAGAATCGTATTTGCAGTAAGCCGCAGGGACCAATTCCAATACTTTACATATAACGACAAAAACATCCTTTGGGGTGTACGGTGTCTTCAAGTCAGGGATTCTTTTGTTCCTCTCCGGTACACTTTTTCCAATCCGTTGCTTGATAAGTATAGGACGCTCAATCCCAGTACCCTTAGTTCCACTGAAGAACAGCTGAACGAAGAAGTCCCTCTAAGGCTAGAATCGTACTATAAAGCACCCCTGCTGTTTTCCAATCTGCCTCCTTCACGAATCATCACACCTGGAAAGAGAGTGCCTGATTTCATGGAATTAAGGCTATGTCAAAACGACGGTTCTTTGTGCGAGTATCGAAAAGGCCTTCTGGTCTCGAAGATCAAGGTTGTAGTGGAGGAGCACACCTTGTGCAAGGTCCAGTCAAAAGAAGGTTTCAGTTTTGAGAAGAAAGTCGAAGATTTCATGGGTCATGAATTGCTGAAGAACTTCACCGTCTCTTCTGACGCCTTTAAAAGTAATGGAACTTCCTACACCGCCCTCATTTCAACGGACCATTATCCTTTTGTTTTCCCCAGAACCGGGCCTTCATTCTACACTGAAGACTTTTCAAGAACTTACACTGTTCGAATCGAAATGACGATTTGCTGTAATTTGAAAAAAATCCCATGGCACTTATCGACCCGGATGAATGTGGATGTCGCTATAGAGCACCATTTATCTTCCTCCAAACCAGCCTTTCAGCCTCAATTAAACGACCGTGTGTTGCTCATTGACAAAATCCCAAGATCACCTCAGACCTTGCTGGATGTTGCCAGCACTTCTGCAATGAGAGTTTCCAGTATACCTTCAGGGTGTTTATCTTCCTCCACCGTTTCAATACCTCGAGATGACCATATTGTAGCGTTGACGACGATGAATCTTCCACGATGGCACGATGCAAGATATATCACTTTTGGCTCGAAACGGTTCAAAATGTCTGGAGACTATGCCTTGGTCATGAAGGAAAAAGGCTGGTCTTTGGTGGAATACAAAAACGATAAGTACATCGATACCGGTCATTTTTTGAACCTCGAAGATTACACCTGGTTCTTTCAGCCCTACCGGTATCCGTATGGTTGTACAAGGGCAGGAGCAACCTTGTGGCTATATTTGGATTACCCTTATAGAGTGTTTTCAGGTTCTGCTTTAGAAAAGTACTTCACTGTGAAAGTGGATCTTAAAGGTAAGCATAAAATGGGCATCCATAGACTCGAAATCAAGCTTGTCCAACAGAAGATTCATGTGCTTCCAGGAGGCACACATGAAGTCAAGCATAAGTCCTGGCGTTTGAGTCCAAACTGTACAACTTTATCATTATGGAAGGGAACCACTCAGGTGAAATACCTGTGCAATGTGCCAAAAGTCGAAGCTTCTGTTTTATCCAACACCCTTTACATTGGCTACAGAATTTATTTCACTTTGACTCTTAAAGAGGAATATTATTATCACAAATTGACCAATTACATGACATTTCACGTTGCCGAAGGAGGTCGAAGCACCATTGCCGTTTCGCCTCCTCCATACCGGGAGGATTAGAAGAAAAAAGACTTTTTTTTTTTTTTTAAGCGTGTCTTGATGGAAAGGTCTACTAAAGACTTCTTAGGAAACCCAGCTTGTTTTTATAATATAGAAATAATTGTTTCACTTCCCTTTCTGTTCATTAAATTTGCGTCTTGGTCTGTAGATGTTTGACGATGAAATTCAATAAAAATAACTGTCGAGCTTTCTCGTTATGGGTTTTTTTTTTTTTTTTTTTTTTTTTTTTTTTTTTTTTTTTTTTTTTTTCAGTAGAATGTACTATTGGGACACTTCTAACAATTATCCTCCGTGTATTAGCCCAAAGTGTATCGCTATAGAAACACATCCCACTATTAAAGAACACAAATATCTTTCTTTACCAAAAAAACACGTTAAACCTCATCCTGAACTTCTATTCATGAGCATGTCCCACTTATGTTCGATATGGCCTTCAATTCCAGAATCGGCATTCTAAGCTTCAACTCTTTTTTTTTAAAAAAAAACATGCCTCTTAAACATCAGGGTCATCCTCATTCTGGCCTCTGGAAAGTCCACACCTATTCCACCTTCCAAATGAGAATGACATAAAAATTATACGTTCCAGCTTCAGAATATTATCCCAACTCCAAAATCACTAGACCTTCCCTTAAAATGCCCAAAATCCACAAATACCAACCCCATCATCCACAAACCCCATGTACCCTATCTACTTCATCGAAAGCCTAGATAAACCCAACGGGTTCTACAGAGCCGTAGAGGAGGAAATTCAGAAACTCCCTTCCAACTACATAACCCATGAAACATACACCGTTGCAGCCAACCAAAAAGCGTGGACTGTGACTGGTCTTCTTTTGAAAAACGTTGATGTCGTTGAAGATACTACTTCTCTTGAACAGGCCAGAAAAAAAGAGGGAGTCTTCAACTTCGGACTGGGTCCATATGTGTACGATGGTAAGCCGAGAATTGTTTTTTCATTACTACGTCGGGAACAGCTTCATTATGACCCACTTTATCCAAAACAGGACACTCAGAAGACCATTTTGGGGACACGTTGTGTCCATATTGGTGATTCGAGAATTCCACTTGAATATGCTGTTTCACAAATGCTGCTATCCAGGTACCGAAAGAGTCTGAAACCACAAAAGGCTGTGAAGAGCGAAAATCCCATTTTCCTTCTGCTACTGTCGTACTACAAATCAAATAAGCTGTGGTGTATTCCATATTCCAGAATCGTGACTGCTGGAGCTTCGTTGCCAGACTTTTTGCAGCTCAAATTGTATCAAAATGAGGCTTTCTTCTGCCGCTGTCAGGAGAAATTTGATGTCAAGTATGTCAAAGTGGTTCTAGAAGAACATACCTGGTGCAAGGTGCTATCCAAGGTAGGCTTCAAAGTCCAGGAGGAAGTGAGAGAAGCTACTCTCAGAGATGAAGAGATATACTTTACTTTTAGGAATCCTTTTAAGTTCGATGGATCCCGGTTCAGTACCAGTATTAATGACAAAGTTTTCGAGTGCAACCTCCCCAATATCGGTCCTTCTTTCATATCCGATGACTGTGCCAGAACATACACACTTCGAACAGAATTGACGTTTCACTGTACAACAGGAAAATGCTCCTCGACCTTGTCCTCCCGGATAAACTTGGATGTTGCTATCGAGGATAATGTTTCAACATTCAAGCCGTTGAAACAGCCCCAAAGAGTGCAAACCCTCCTCTTTTTCGATAAAATACCCATGACACCCAACATTGTACAGAATGTTGCTAGTTACACAGCCTTGAGAACCACAAATGTACCACAATGCTTGGGCCACCAAACCTGTTCGTTATACCGTGAAAACCATGTTGTGGCCGTCACCGCTGTTTTTCTTTCAGAATACCACAAAACACTGAAAAGGCTACTTTCGTGCAAATCGACAAAACCCGGGATGAGAGAGTATGCCATGGTCAAGAGGCAGCGGGATTGGGCCTTGGTGGAGAACATAAACGGTCACCACATCGACACAAATCTCGAATTCCACTTTCAGAAATTTCTTGGGTTTTGGCATCTCTACGGACGCAGTTATTATCAGACAAGCTGTGGGGTCTCCTTGAAGGCATATAATGTCGACAGCGGAGTTGCATACCCAGGCTTGGACCTTGATAACTTTGCAACGTTCAAGGTGACCGTTCCTGAAAATCAAAAATTTAAGCTTATCGGTTTAAGAGTCGAGCTTCTTCAAAAGAAAATTCGGGTACTTCCTGGAGGTTTGCACAATTGCAAAACCAAGTCTTTCAAAATAAAAAAGTACACGCCACAATCGTGCTATTTTAATTCAGGAACCACTCAAATAGATGGCTGGAGATACAGGTGCAAGATCCCCAATGTCGAGCCCACTATTCTTTCCAATGGCCTTATTATCACATATGAGCTTTTCGTTTATGTGAAGCTCGAAAGCACACGTATAACGGTGTCATTGGGGAACAGCATACATTTAGACATAATGAGCGAAACCTCGTGTCTTGTTCTGCCGCCGTCGTATGATGGGTGAGAAAATGGAGGTTTAGCGGTGTTTTCTTGGATTTTATGGAACTTCAGTGGTGTCTTTTGGACTATTTGGGAGATTTAAAAGATACTGAAATGCTTGGATGGCGGAAGTATACATATTTATCGTCGAGGCAGTGGATTACAATGAAAATGGTATAAGCTTTATTGAATGAGGCGAATTGCTTTGTAATGTTTGGTATTTTGTGAACTACTGGTTTGTCTATATCTCGATGTTGAAGTAACGAGAAAGGACTCGGTCCACTGCAATTAATACAACATTCAGATTGAACAAATAACAATTATTTTAATTTTTTGACTGAAAGAAATCTATTCACTTATTTGTTCCATATCGAAGTATTGGCCTGACGGAATTTGGAGTTATCTTAGGTACGGCTTTCTGGTAGCGGCATTGTGCCATATTCCGCATATGCATCTCAACGGTGGAATCTCAAAGCACCAAGTCATTGACCTTGGAAGTCCAAAATTTGAGAGAATAACTTAAAATTTGAAATCATTTTCTTCTATTAAGCTCTTCTTAAGGATTGTAGGCGATTACGAATTGTCAATTGAGGATATCTAGTTAGTGAGCCGCACGAATACCTATAATTTGCAGCCATCCAAAATGCCCAATTTCCTCGGAAATCTGCAAAGCTAACAGTTCATTTGTAGTCTCCAACTGCCAAATTCCCCAATTCCGTTGCTTCAAAGCCCGTTCTCGGATTCCAGCCTCTCCGAGATCTCCATCACTTAGCGGCATTCCAGTATGCGCAAAAAGCCATTTCCATCATTACCTTCTCAAAAACACCCCCACGAGGTCAATTCTTAAGAATCTTCACAATCATGCTGTCATTATCCAAAAAGTCGATGGTTCATCCAATTTGACGCCAAAAATAAAATCCCATCTTGAACAATGCCCGCTGATAAGCAGTGCAGTAGCCGCACCATCTAAGGATATCCCACCCCTCCATCCAAAGCAGCCCAAGTAGCCTATACAAAGACACTTAAGCAAAATCACATCAATTTCATTTTCTAAATCTTTTGTTCTGTAATTTTCATCAAAAACTCTCCGCCCCCAGCTCCTACTACTCCATACGCAATTCCGCTGACGGAATCCGGCGCGATCTTTATAAATACCACCCTCCTCCCCAGCTTTTTCCCCATGCTCCTGCTTTTTTTCTTCTTGTCCATAGCCCTAGCAGAGCCCCTTGCCACCATCTGGGGCGAGGCCTGGCCCTTCCAGGGCATCAACACGTTTGCCCACCTCCCCAGCCACCACTGTTTGGCAGACCGTGATCTCCAGTACGACGTTGCACTTGTGGGTGTTCCTTTCGATACGGCTGTTTCGTACCGCCCAGGCGCCCGCTTCGGACCAAGGGCCATTCGTGCCGCGTCACAGAGACAAACGTCCCTTCGGGGCTTCAACCCTAGGGCGTTGTACAACCCCTACAAGGAATGGGCCTCTGTGGTGGATTGTGGAGACATTCCCGTCAGTCCCATGGACAACAGCCTTGCCTTCGAGCAGATGACCGTGGGGTTCGAGGAGCTCCTTTTCGAGCACTCCAGGGAGAGGCCTCCTCGGTACATCGCCTTGGGAGGCGATCATCTGGTGCTTTTGCCGCATGTAAGAGCACTCCACAAGCTCTACGGTCCCCTCAACATCATCCACTTTGACGCCCATCTCGACACGTGGAAGCCCGACAAGTACCCCAGCTACTGGCACACGGAAACACTGGAGGTGTCGCACGGGCTGATGCTCTGGAAAGCGTACGAGGAAGGCTTGACTACGAAAAACAACGTGCACGCGGGTCTTCGGACCAAGCTTTCGGGAGCTGAGGACTGGGAGGACGACGACGAGCAGGGCTGGTTGCGTCTTTCTGCAGACGATGTCTGGATCCACGGCGCCGACTACATCGTGAAGCAGATCCTCAAACGGGTTCCCAAGAACTCTCCCACGTACATTTCCGTGGACATTGACGTTTTGGACCCAGCCTTTGCCTCAGGAACCGGCACGCAGGAGCCTGGCGGATGGTTGCCTCGTGAGTTGATCCACATCCTCAGAGGCATCGAGCAGCTTCTGATTGTGGGAGCTGATGTGGTTGAAGTGAGCCCTGCTTACGACCATGCGGAGGTGACGGCCACCAACGGCGCTCAGGTCGCCTATGAGTTGATCACGTCGATGGTGAAAAGGGGGCCTTTGACGTTGCCTTTCTCTGAGGGCCTCAAGGCCGAGTACAAGCGCTCACAGCCAGCGTCGTCTTTTGAGGCGGTGGAGAATTTTGTCGGCTACGGCGAGGAGGACATTCAGGTTGTTTTGCAGAAGAGAGCCGAGGAGCTCGAGAAGTCGTTGGAGGATGTGAAGGAGTTGCAGAAGCTGGCGAGCCAGTGAGGTGACAGAGTCCAGCGGGTCGTATAGAACGGCTGTATAGGAAAGAGATTGCTGGAAATTGACAAGGTAGAGTTGTGGGGGATTGTTGTGAGTAAAGTTGGGAATGGTGAGACTTAAGTCAATGTGGGACTAATTGAAGTGCTATCACAGGGTGGATACTAATTGGATTCTACGAGGTGTTTTCGCTGATTGTTGACTAAGCGTGCTTGATGATTTCATGTCATGTTGTGGGATTCCGGTATTTCTTTATCATTTGAACACCCTCAACTAGTTCATTCAGTCTTACCCTAACAGAGGTTACAGCTTCTGCAGAAGACAAGGCACTCAATCGATCAGATGCAACAGATTCTAGAAACTCAATTGATTGCCTAACAACTCAACCTCTACAAATCAACAAAACGTGATTCACCTCGAAAATGACTATGAAAGTTGGTTCAGTAACCCCAACGGTATATCCTCCAGAATACTCCTCAATATGCCTCTACACCTCGTACCTTAATCTACCCAAGTCACCCCACAAACTTTATTACAAGATGGTCGACTTTTCCGAACCTTTTCCCAGCGTCTATCAATGTACCCCTATTCCTCAAAAAACACAAAAACTACGTAGTCAGTCCATCACCTTGAGCACCCTCTCAGGCTCTCATTCATAAACATCAACAAACAAGGAAACCATCACCAAACAAGCAATTCCAAAAAAACCCTTTCATTTAATCAAACATCATCGCACCATCTCATCGGAATAAGCTCCCGCCACTTCCTAGCCCATTCTTCTGCGGAATATCGTCAAGCCATAGCAAAGCCAACTTCAGCCACCAGCAATGACCTTTCCTTTTTGGTCAGTTGTTCCGGGCACCCGTCCCCTTCATTTCCAAGTTTCATTTCCAATTTCTATTCCATCATTTAATTCTTCGATATTTTCAAATATCAAGACCTCTTGTCTCTTGTTTACTATCCGCTCAGGCATCTACAGTAGGCCTACTCTCCCTATATGGTAAACGGCACTAGATGGCCTAAATGGCTAAATGCCCAAAAAGCTCTCTCCCCTACATTCAGTAATGTTCCAAAGTGTATTAAACGAGTAGTGTCGAATCTATCAAACTAAATCAAAAGAAGACCAGCGGCCACAGCGCCAGCAAAGCCCAAGAAGGCACCAGAAGCAGCAGCAGCACCGCTGTCGGCAGAAGAAGAGCTGTCGTTGGTGCCGTTCTTGTGAGCAGTACCGTTGGAAGTACCGTTAGTGCCGTTGGCGGTACCGTTGGCAGCAGCAAAACCAACAGCAGATGGGTTGGTGATGAAGATGGTGGTGGTGGTGGGGTTGGCGGTCTTGTCGAAACGGCCGTATCTGTGGGTACCCGAGGTGGTGGCGGTGGGCTCCTTGGAAGTCTTGTCAAAACGGCCGTATCTGTGAGTGCCAGAAGTAGTAGCGGTTGGCTCCTTGGAGGTCTTGTCGAAACGACCGTATCTATGGGTATCAGTGGAGCCGTGGAAAGTGGTGGTGACGGTGACTGGCTCGTCCTCGGCAGCGAAAGCCACGGAGGAAACAGCAGCAGCGGCAACAACAGTGGAGAACTTCATGAAGAAATGTGGTTGATGAGAAATTTGAGACGGTGAGATTTTTATGTTTTTGCGGGAATTTACCTTTCCTTTTCGGGTGGTCACGTGACGTACCGAAAACACCCCATCCGGCGGCTCCGCTCCGAGCTCCCACGAGTCCCAGGCCTAAACGGGCCATTCTTGAATCCTGCGCCTACGAAAGCAAAAATGTTTCTCCGTCTTCACGGCAGTTTTGGCTGTTTGGAAATGGACCTTCTGAGCCGAACTGATGTGGTACTGCATATAACCACGGGCGCTGGCTCGCTGCTCAGCGGAGCGGTCCGTATTTCCCGGGACCGACTCCACACAAAAAAAGCCTGCTGACCGCCACTTTCTTGTCGGGCTTATTGCCGCCATTTACGCCTGGTGAACGGGTGTAGTCACTTTTTGAAAATGACTTCTCCAAAACGGCTCTGACTCTGACCCACCGGCTTTCTCCGGACTCCGATTGGCTGCGAAAACGTCATGACGTAAGGCACCAACGGCCGAGGGATGTCTTGTTGGTGAGAGGCTGAGGGTTGTGATTAACTGAATTTTTATTGTTTTATTTTAAGAAGTGCAATTGTGCTACGTGGGTTACTGTGCTGGTGCCGACAATGTCGTTTTCGTATATTTAAAATGTGCTCTGTTTAACCCTGTGCCGAGGCCCGACATTCCATTCTGAAAAGCGCCATGACTACGGTCAGGACTTCAAAGAAAAAATTGTAGTATATCGGAAAAAATGCAAAAAGTTGAAGAAAACTCTTTCTCTTGCAATTTCTTGATTCTTGGCCACAGCAAGGATTATTCTGGTCATCCATAAAATGTGGCTTTCCCTATCGATATTCCAGTGAATATACTCAAGGTAATCAAATTCAATCGCCTCCTACAATCTTGTCTTCGCTGTGTAGATTACATAAACCAGGAGGGCAGGGCCCTATGAGAGATGATGAGAGATGAGATGAAAACTCGTGATGTAACGTGTAAATCATGAGGCATGGAGAGAGCGTGATGAGGATATGAGGATGCGAGCGGCCTAGAACAGGAAGTTCTGGTTGTTCTGCACGCCGAAACCGAACGAGTCACCGTAGGTCTCAGGCTGCAAGCCGTTTTCGTAGTTGCCGTCGTCCTCCTCGTCACCAAAGTACTTCTCGATGATGCCGTAGGCCTTGTTGTAGATCTGGACGTTGGAGTTGGCCTGGCAGTTGAAGATCTTCTCCATGCCGCCCGCCTCCTCGATGTAGATAGCGTACTCGTTGTTGGCGGCCTGTTTCTGGTCCTTGTCCAACTCGCCCACCTTCAAAATGTTCATCAACGAGTCCAACGTCACCTCGATGATCTTGGAGTCTGCCACCGCGAGCAAGTCACACAAGGGCTTGATGCAGCCCTGGTTCACAAGGTATCTTATTTGCTCTGGATTCGTCAAGCCACCAGACAGGGCGTTGGAGATGGCCCAACAGGCCTCTTTCTTGGTTTTGTAGTCGCCCTGGGCCAACAAACGGATGATAGGAGGAATCAAGTTCAGGTCAATGACCGCCTGGATCTGCTCAGCGTTACCCGCGGTGATGTTAGAGATGGTCCAGCAGGCCTCCTTACGCAAAGTCTCCTTGGGAGAGTTCAACAAGGGCGTCAAGTGCTGCAAGACACCCACGTTGATCATCACCTGCGTCTGCATGTCGTTACCGGTGACGATGTTACCAATGGCACGCAAAGCTGGAGTCTGGACCAAGGTCAGCTCGTGGCTCAACAAGTCCACCAAACGGTGCGGGATTCTGGCGTCGATGACGGCCTGGATAGCCTCGGAGGGACCGTCACTCAAGTAAGAAACAGCCCAGCACGCGTCCACAAGCGTCTCGGTGTCAACAGAGAAGATCAACTTGGCCAACGTGGGAATGGCCTGCTGAACAACCGACCATTCGGGCTGGGGGCTCTTACCACGGCACAAGTTCGACAACGTCCACGTGGCGGTTCTGATCAAGGACATCTTGACGGAGTTGAAGAGACTCAAGACTGGCTCCATGGCGCCGCTTTGCAACACAAAGTCTCTGTAAGAGGTCGAATCACCGGCCACGTTACCCAAGGCCCAGATAGCCTGCTCCTTCACCTCCAACGACTGCGAGTACAACAATTGCACAAAGCAAGGCACGGCGCCCAGCTCCACAACAACCTGGGTCTGGTCACTCGTACCAGAGGCAATATTGGTCAACGCCCACGCAGCCTCCAATTGCAACATATCGGGCTGGCCATCCTTCATAAACTCCACAAGCGTGGGGATCACGCCCAGCTGGATCACAAGGTCAATGGGCGGGTTGTGTTCTCTCAGCAACACCTGACGAAACTTGATGGTTGCAGCCAACTGGTTCTCAAAGTTGTTCAGGTGGATCATCTCCATCATTTTGGGCAAGTCCTGCTGCAACTTGCCAAAGAAGGAGTCCTCACGTGCGCCCGAGGCCAAATCACCCAAGTCGTCCTCGTCCTCGGAGTCGTTGGCCATGGCACCCGTGTCATTGTAGTTTCTTCTTTTGGCCAAAACGTCCTCACGTTTCTGTTTTCTCAAGTCCACCTGGTGGGTTTCACGACGGCGTCTCAACTCATCGCTCTGGAAACGCGACTTGTTTTTGAAGTTGGTCCGGCGGTACTCGGGGATGAATTTGTTTGTCGATTCTTCCATGGTTGTGGTGAAGAGTTGGTACAAAAAATGTGAAGCATCCGCAATGATATGGGCTGTGTGCAGGTCGTGGTGGGCCACCCTTCTTCCCCGACGCTTTCCGCCCCCTGTAGAAAGAAAGTACTAGTGTGATGTTGTTTTCTAGAGCTTTGCCACCACGGCAATGTAATTTTGAGGGCTGTAGGCCGCCTGACTGTCGAGATATCGCCGGTTGCGAAAATCACATTCAGAAACTAGCCGAGGTGGAGGGACAGGTCATAGAGGTCGTAGAACGGCCTCAGTGGTTTTAAAAGGCTTGCCGATTGTCAATGATTTAGTTGATATGGAAATAAACGGCTTTTTGTGCTGTATGGGCGAGATCATCCTCGGCATCTCACCATAAAGAGATCCTTTCAAAAACAACAAAGCTCAAAATCCACCCAGATCCCTATCAAGCCACTTTCTTATTTTCAAATCAAAATTTACCGCAGAAACCACCGCTTCCCTTTTTTGTTCACTCCACCCGTCGGCATCGCTTGATGTACTGGTGCGTGCACGACCATCCACCCTCTCAGCTCCAACTACACCTTTTTCCCATGCTAGCCGTCAGATCAGGAGGTGCTCTCTGCAGGCCTGCAGCCCGGATGCTTCTCCAGCGTCGTCTTGCCGGCCGCAAAACGACATTCAAGTCCGACGACTCTTCGGTCGACACTGACGAAATCGTCACCAGCAACAACCCATGGAGTCCTACGCTTTACAACGACATTGTGTACGTGAGGAAGGGGTTCAAAAATGTCGCTCTTCCCGACAACTACCGTCTTTCGTACGAGCCGCTTTACGAAGCGCCAGGTGCAAAGTATGTTGCTATGCTTAAACGGTTGACTCTAGCCTTTGGAGTGGTTGGCATCTACGGAGCCAAGCTTCTATATGAGCTGGTTCAGTTTGACGATCTCTATGCATTGGCGGCCATTGCCGGAACGTGGGGCCCTGTGGCTGCCGTCCAGTTCAAAACGAAGGACTATGTCACGAGAATTTTCAGATTATACGACAAGACCAAGCCTCAGACGTTGGAGAACTTGGTCGGCGACGAGAAACTCGTGATGGAGAAATTGAACGCCACAGGCGGTAAGACGTATAACCAGCTTTTGACCATTTCCGCCAATAAGTCCCTCAAATTGTGTCCCAAGACAAACGACATCATTCCGTACAGGTCGTGGCAGGAGGACTACGACGGCCACAAGCGGTACTTCTATGTTGCCGACAATGTCGGCGGCATGAAGATGGACAGGTTATGGGGTATTGTGGAGCACAACTCGGGTGTGGACAACGGGCGTTACATGACGCTTCCAGGACAGTAGCATATATAAATAGACGGAATGAACAGGATAAATAAGGTGGCGGTGTCCGAGGTTGATGGGTAATGGTGCCTTGTGGTGATGCTTTGGATGATGCTTTGCGTGAATGATGCTTTGGGTGCTTGATGCTTTAAGTTATTGGAAGCTACTTATATAGCGGGTCAAGCATACGGTATGTACATCTTGTTGTTGCTCTAACAAGGCACTTACGGTTAAAAAGGGCTCTATCTTAGAAGAATTCACACTATATGACCTCAGAAGATATACCACACGTGGTTGCAGCACAATAATAGTAGATACTTATCGCCGGAGACGAGTTACACAACTTCTATCTATCGGTTTCCGCCAATTTAGGGCTAGTGTCCGGAGAAAATGCTATCAAAGCGTGGTAAAAGGATAATAAGAGGCTCTTTAGGTACCCATCTATGACTGCTGCTCAACTATTAACAGCGTGTGTGAGGAACTAGTGACACTGAAGCAACTTAACTCAATGCAGCCCACCGACGGGAATCTTAAAAAAACTAGTTGACTCGCCAATTTTCACAGACTTCAAATATCCTCCTTTATCAGCCATTACCTCTACACATCGTGTGACCTGCAACAAAGCTTATTAGGAAACCAAGCCACATAATACAGAAATGGCATTTCCACAGCTTCCCACCCCTCCCCCGCCAATTATATTCAATTCACCCCACATCGAAGTCATCGGGAAAAAATTCACCTTCTCCTTCTTATCTCCACAATGCTCCCCCACAATCGATCCACCGCGCGGCTGAGCCCAAACTCTCTCATCGCTTAAGCACCACGCTGCAGCCTAAAAAATAACCGCCCCATACTTTGCAACATAAGAAGTCCCCTATATCAAGCCCAATCTAGAAGGTTCGAGCAATTGGTGATTTTCGTCGGGCTTGGCCACACAGAATGACCTGCAGACAGCGCTCCCCATGTCGTGTTTATCAGCGTCGCAAGATCTTCGACTAAAATAGATCGTACCCCATATGGGCTTATTTCACCACAAGCCGATCCAAGGAAGCATCCTGCCGATGGGTCGTGGACCTCCGGTTGGGAAGCTTCACGAAAAGACAGAAGTCAAGGAGGAGGCCAATGACGTCGATGACGATAAACCCAAAAAGGTGTATGGCAAGGAAAAGGCACCCAAGAAGGAGAAGAAGAAGGACGTTCCAGAGACAGAAACAGACATCAACACAAGACTCAACGCTCTTCTCTTTGACACGTCCGAAGAGTCGGTCGACATGTATCGTCTGGAGAACAACCTGCTGGACTACCTTGGGCGACTCTACTTTGATGATTATGACTCTGACGCTTCCATAGTAAGTCCTCTGCCTTTGGCACCATCCACCTCAGATCGCCAAAATGCATTTTTGACCGTGCAGAGTGCTGCTCAGCGGCTACGGTCGCCTTCACCTTCCAAAAGACCGGCTTTCCTGCGTCAAAGCTCGTTTGAAAGAGGCGTTTCCTTCGATACACTAGAAGACAAGCATCACAAGGCCATAACGTTGAAGTTACGACATCCCCAGTTTCGTTTCCGGCGAAACAACAAAACGTACCTCGTGGGGTTCAACAACGATGCAGAGTCACTTAGGGCTATCGAGTGGGCCCTTCAGGAAATGGTCATAAACGGCGACACTGTCATTGTTCTACAGGTACTAGATGAAAAGGTGTACAAGCAGGTGGACTCAGAACTAGGCGAACAGGTGCTTGCCAAGATCGAAAAGCTCAATACTCACAACAAGAAGATTTCCCTAGTGTACGAGGCCGTCATCGGAAAGCCCCAGAAGCTTCTACGTGGTGCCATCGATGAGTACAAACCCGCCATGATGATAGTCGGAACCCACCACTACGAAAGAGCCCAACTCAAGCACCTGAATCTGTCACAAAACATCATCGATCTGTCTCACCCGACCCACAGCTCACAGCCTCACAAACACAGAGGTTTCTTGCTGAAGGCATCCACATCGAAGTACTTCCTTCAGTTTGCATTGGTGCCATGTATTGTGGTCAAGCCGATATATCACTATACAGAGCAGCTCGAAAAGCCCATTGAGGGAGAAACGTATTTCCACGACTGGCTTGCCAATATCGACATTTCTCATACGCGAGAGGATAAGAAGAAAAAAAGCCGTTTTGCCATGCTTTCACCGCTGCTGTCTAGAAACAGTTCTCTGACGAATCTAGCCGACATGAACAAGGACAGGTCGCGGAATTTGGATGCAACGTTCAATTTCGGCAGCAGAGATCCTTCTCCAGCCAGTGACCTGGACCACAAAAGCCGGCTTTCACGTTTTTTCCATCATTAGGGAAGTGCCACTTGCAGCCGTACTGCAGGTATAACGGCGACCATGCGTCGCTGTGCGTTATAAGCCATAGAGATAGGTCGTTTGATAAGCGAATGACGCGGAATGGAGATATTCTGTGTGGAAATGTATATATAGTTTCTTGATTTTTGACTTTGTAGGTTGTGGGAACAAGGAAGGGAATATAGGATGTGATGCATCTGCAGCACACCGTAAAGTTGCGTTAGCGAGTGGAAGTGCGTCATGGTGGGTTGAAGTATGGTGTAGATGTGAGGGGTGGTAAAAAAGGGGACATTAGAAGTCTTAGCGTGACTTTTTGGGTGAGATATTTCTATTGAGCTTTTCTCAATACGGCTGGTTTGCACGGGCCTTTGCACTGGTAGTTTAAGTCAAAGATCTCATAAGTGAATGCCGCAAGACACATGATGCAAAATAAAAGTCACCTTTTAGATTTCAATACCGCTAGGGTTGACCTGACTGATGGGCAGATGAGACGGGCGGAATCTGTGCAATTCTCAAAAAGACGACCTGAGGAGCCCCAGAGCTAGGGGTTCTGTCATTGATAGACTATGAGGAACATCAGATATGTACAGCCAACAGGCACACTCTATACTTACTCTCCAAGCACTTAGATTTGGTTGATTACTACAACAATGTGAACCGAATGACCATGAAGAACCTTTCAGTGGTGCTTGCCCCCACAATCGCATGGGACCCCACAGGAGAAAGAGAGATGACGGACATGAAGAACATCAGATATGTAATGTTCATATGCGCAAATCGATAAATCTTTGATGAAGTCACTACAGGTAGCCATTATAAAGCACTGCAGTCGATGTACGGCTCCCTCTACGACCATCACCACATCTCTAGAGGAGGTACACTCCCAATTGTGGATCACCAATTTTCTAGATATTTAATGTTCACTCTATGATTTCTTCGCTCTCCGTTAATCCTCTTCGTCATCAAGAGTCCTTCTAGAATTGACTGCAATACGTCAACCAACGCAGAAGCTTATACACTAAAGAAGACAAAGGGGAAGGGACAAAAACGCAGCAAAGAACTTTTGAATTAGCACCAGCTACTACTCGGCCACCTACCCTACCACTAATCACCTTACCATGTCGTGCACATCGACTACAAGCCTCATCTTCCCCAATGCCCCTACCATCAGTGAAATCAAATTCAATCGAACCATGTCGCACTAAAGCTCAAATTCATCAATTCCATCCACATCAACCCAACTACCACATCTGCATGTACCCCACCTTCTATCACCACCTCAACCTCATACCCGATTTGCACCCAACGAAACCACCACCCACCGCCCAAACACCGAAGGCACACAGTCACAAAAAAATTCCCAATAACACAATCCAAACCCACCCCTCATTAATCAATAAATGGCCACTTCGTCCCTCCAGCGTACCCACCCAGTGGCCGCGGTACGGGTCTTCTCTGAAACCACCAACCCCATACGCAGCAACCACTCCGTCTTCATGAAGCTTAACTACATATTCGCTGCGCTTGCGGCGGCATCGCAAATCCGCTTGATGCCGCTGCCGCACGACAAACAGCACTACAAACTGGTGCCTGTGGCAGACCATCCCATCGACTTGGCCCAGTACGAAAACGACTTTGTGGTGAGAATGCCCTACTCCAGCAGCTCGTTGGAATACTTGCGGAGCCAGGATTTCAAGATCTGGGCACGGAACGGACACAGAAAGACGTTGGACGTGCAATTGGACGCCGGGCTGCTTGCACAGCTCGGATCGCTTTTCGACCTTTCCAAGGCAGAGGTGATTATTCCAGACTTGGCTCAGGCGGTGTACGAGCTGTATCCGGACAAAAAAGAGGATGTTTTCGCTGAAGGCGCCGATTTCCATGCTACTTCCGAGGTCTTCTTCAAGGACTACAGAAACCTCGAGGACATCCACCAGTGGTTGCATCTTCTCCAGGAAACATACCCGGAACTCATCTCCTTGGAGACCATCGGCAGAACGTACGAGGACCGGCCATTCCGCGTGGTGCACCTTTCTGTAAAAGACGACGACGTCAACCACGAAGAAAAAAAGACCATCGTCATCACTGGCGGTGTCCATGCCCGAGAGTGGATTTCGGTCTCCACCGTGCTCTACAGCGTCTACGCCATGTTGCGCCACTGGGAACAGAATCCGCACGATTCCAAGACCTTGGCGCAGCTCGACTTCCTCTTCATCCCCGTGTTGAACCCGGACGGGTACGTGTACTCGTGGGAAACAGACCGATTGTGGAGGAAAAACAGACAACCTGTGGAAGGCGGCGATGAAGGCCAGTGCCGAGGCGTGGACATTGACCACTCGTTCGACTACCACTGGACGCCTTCGTCGGAGTCCGTGTGCAGCGAGGAGTACGCTGGAAAAGCACCGTTCGAGGCACACGAACTGCGCATCTGGGACGAGTACCTCAACAGAACCAACGAAGCACACCACATCCACGGCTACGTCGACTTGCATTCCTACGACCAGGAGATCCTCTACCCGTACGTGTACCTGTGCGAGCACCTGCCTCGGGACGAGGAAAACTTGATTGAGCTTGCGTACGGCATCAGCAAGTCGATCCGCTGGACTCTGGACAAATACTACGCAGTGCTGCCTGCGTGTCTCGACAGAGACCTGGATCTTCTTCCCGAATTGGGCGCCGGCACTGCTCTCGATTACATGTACCACCAAAGAGCATTCTGGGCGTACCAGTTGAAGCTCCGAGACAGCGGATCGCATGGCTTCTTGTTGCCCAAGAAGTACATCGAGCCTGTGGGCGAGGAGATAGCCGCGGGACTCAAGTACTTTTGCAAGTTTATCTTGACTAGTGGCGAGGCTTTCTCCCGGTGAGAGCGACCGGCTTGCTAGATCGACCTTCTTATCGGAAGCGCAATGATAAGATAAAATATGAATGTACGAACGGGGACAAGCGCAAATGGGGCTCACAGCCTCCGACCCTTAGGTCACCGACTCCTTTGCAAATCGTATAGGCCTGGGGCAATTTGTAGCGATTTTGTGAATATTCCGGAAAGGGTAGCTGTGGTCGAATTGTCGCATGTTTTAGGTATTTACGTCAGTTTTGCAGCCGCCATGCAAATCGCAAACAACAAACCGTCCGCAAAAATCCAAAAGGGGGTGGATTTTTCTGGAATCGAGGCCACAGGGGATTTGGACACTGAACTATACGTAAGAGCTACTTTCATCTGAAATACCTCCCCCTAGGCCTGGAGACAGGGTTCAGACGACCTGCATAGATCAAGCACCCCGGCTTTTCCTCCCAGATACTTGCTAAAGTGGATTGCCTAGGTTGACCAATCACCCGGGCTTCTGTGCGGTGCAGTCTTTGCCGAAGTGTGGTGCATTGTCTATAGGAATGTAAGCCAGCGCAAGTTTACCACCCTTGCGTGCATAGTGAGTTAGCCAAAAGTGACGATTTATACCGAACAGGGTTCTATGCACGAAGGTGTTGATTATGTTGCTGCTGGATAAACAGGCAAAGAAAAGAAAATGGGGCGCTGTCGAGGGGCGGCAATTCTAGATCCCCTCTGTCAGATGAAAATTCCCTAGCAGAAAAAGAAAGCCTGATTTTAGGAGGCGCCCAGCGTTTGCATTACGTCATGAAGCCAAGCCGTTTTTGAGGGGCGGAACAACCAGGAAGAAATCGGGTGGTTTTTTTTTTCAGGTAGAGCGATTGAGGCAGCAGCAGCGGCCGAGTTACAAAATCGTAAAGCGAGCCTCTCGAGCAAGCTCGCTCGAGAGGCTCGATCTCGGAGATTTGCGCACAGGGCCAGGAAGGGTGGCAGTGAATGGACTGAATAAACCATGAATGGACTGAACAAACCACGAATGATTGACGGACTGAACGGACTGAATAAACAGACTCAATAATCACGGACTGAATAAACCACCGTGAATGCCTGGATAAACGGCCCGGCCGTCAAGGGTCCCGGCAGGAAATACGTAATACAATACCTCGAGTAGCTCAAGCACCACTGGGCAACATTATTCTCTGGCCAGGCCAAGGGATGGCAAGACCACAAAACGAATTTTCCGAAGATCAGCTGGAGCCTTGCATTACGTCAGGAAGGAGCTCTGGCGCTGTGCCGGGAGGTTAGCCCTCTGTGCTTGTGGAACCAAGAAACCAGTGGGTTTGATAACTCGACCACAACGAGGCTTGTCCAGGGAAAACGACAATGCGCCGCCGCGAGGAGGAAACGTAACTTCTCGTTGCAAAAGAAAAACACGAGCCTCCGGCCCATGGTGGGTAAGATTGTTCGGCGCATGTAGGTTGCTCAGCAAGGTGAGACACTCGCTGTGGTATTGCCGACCAGCGAAGCACGTTTACATCATCAACAATCACCGCAAGAGGCAGGAGACCAGACCGGCTGACAGCCGTCGGGGGCCGTTGGGCCTCTGGACCAAGTGTGCTGGAGAGAAGTAGACGTAGGTTTCAGCCTGAGGCCACACTGGACTCGAAAGTGCCGCTTTTGCTTTCCAAATACGCCGGGCAAAGCCGCCAGCCAGATCCACCAAACCTTATCGTGGTTTATCGCCAGGTGGCGGTGACGCCTACACATGGCCACAGGGTCCTTTGTGTTGCTCCCGCCGTTGGCTGCAAACTAAACGTAATAGCACAGGTTGCGGCAAGAACACCCACGGGCCCGGAAACGTATCACGGGCCTGAAAGGTATAAATACGGGCCCATTTCTGAAACATCCGGCAAACTAAAACAGATCCAAAACACACATGTCCCCCACCGCCAACTTCTCCGAGTCCGGTCCCAGACCAAACTACGACTACTACCAGCTCAACGACGGCAACAAGATCCCAGCCATTGGCTTGGGCACGTACAAGGTAACTGACGCCGACGAGGCCAGAAAGTCCGTCAAAACAGCCCTCCAGTCCGGCTACAGGCACATCGACACTGCCTCCAGATACAAGAACGAGGAGCAGGTTGGTGAGGGTATCAGAGAGAGCGGCGTCCCCAGAGAGGAGGTTTTCGTCACCACCAAGTTGTGGAACGCCGACCACCACGATCCCGAAGGTGCCCTCAACGAGTCCTTGAAGAAGCTCGGCTTGGACTATGTTGATCTTTATCTCATCCACTACCCCGTCAACCTCGAGGAGAAGGTGTTGGCGCAGCCTCACCACTACGACTTCCTCGAGACGTACAAGGAGATGCAGAAGCTCGTGCACCTGGGCAAGGCCAAGTCCATTGGCGTATCCAACTTCACCAAGGAGCGTGTGGAGCTTTTGATCAACGACCCCGAGGTCACCGTCAAGCCTGTGGTGAACCAGATCGAGGCTCACCCCTTGCTCACCCAGCCGGACCTCAAGGAGTTCTGCGACGAGAACGATATTTTGATCGAGGCCTTCTCTCCCCTTGGCCTGGCCACCTCGCCACTTTTCGAGAACCCCGTCGTCAAGGCCGTAGCCGAAAACAACGGTGCCACCGCAGGCCAGGTGCTTGTGTCGTGGGCGCTCCAGAGAAACACCGTTGTGTTGCCCAAGTCCGTGAAGGAGGAGAGAATCATCAGCAACATGAAGACGTTTACGCTTTCGGAGGCGGACTTCGAGGCGTTGAACAACTTGAGCGCTAAGTTTGGCGAGCAGAGAACATGCAACTTCCCCTGGGGCGTGTTCAACTAAAGCGGCCGGTTTAAGGCGTCCACTGGTGGATGAATGGCTGCAAAATCGGCGTGGTGCACCCGTGCGACATGGCTGCAAACGCGATAGACAGATTGAGCTAGACTTGAATATATTTACTTCTCGAGGGTGGTGTAGTGCCGAGGCGGCTCAGCGTTTTGCGCTGAGGCGGCGAGGCCTTGAATTTTACGATTTTGGAGAAGTTGGAGAATTGTAGATTTGAACTATTGGCATTTTGTGTGGTGGTGTGCCTTGGTGCTCTGGTGGGTGGTGGGTGAGGTAGGCGCGACATTTTTCATATGGAGGGAGCCGTGAGTGGTGATTTCTTGTCTGTTTTTTTTCTTCTTTTGGTCTGGCGAGTTACGGTGATTGGCGCGTGGATCACGGCACTGTAAGGGATTGCATGGTGGGGCGATGGTGTGATTAAGCGAGATGGAGAGTTCAACAGGCTCAGTGAGCAGAAATGCCGATGGAAGTTTTTGATGGAAGGGTCAAATAGGAGAAGGAGACAATCAAAAGATTAAGACTCCGATGCTCGGTGTTTCAGGCGACCGAGTCGTCGGACCAGGTACGATAATGACATAAGCAGGCGGTTCGTTCTTAGTACTCAGGCCGTGGTGCTTTTCAGTACTGTGCTGGGACAGAAACCCCTTTAGAGAAATCTCGCCGAAAGAGAAGCACACCTAACCTGTAGGATATGGCTCTGGGCTTGTCGAAAGAACACAGTGACTCGACTTAGAGAACAGTTAACCCCGCCCAAACTCTGCCCCAGCGGTATGCATTACAAATATATTATACTCTCGATTAATTTTAAATTCAGGGTCTTTGCAATAACTCTATTTGTCAAGACCCAGCCGACCACAAAGTGCTGAAACAGTGGGATCCCACTTCTGGCCAAACCTCCACCCACAGAAACGGGCCTTTCTCGCCAAATCCGTCCGATTGTCCCAGCGTCTATACACACAAAGCACCATGTGAGAACGCAGTTCGATCTCAGCTCGCATATCGCTTAAGCGAGGAGAAGGTGGTTGCAAGCACTGGGAAGATACCACCATCATCACCACCTGAAAGTCCACAAAAACTCTAATTTTTTAACCCAGCCTGCCCCTGGGGGCCTGTTTCCATTACGCCCCAAAACAGCCGTATCCCCGTTGAGCCAAGAATCGGCGGCATTCTCGACCCTCCACTTTCTTGATATCTGCACCAACCACCATCACAAAGAGGCTATGTCCACCACAGCCACGCCACTGGAGTTGCTTTCCTCTACTTTTAGTCGCCAAATTGCCACTGCCTCCTTGCCTGTTACCTTCACATGGAGCCTGGTAAGAAAAACCAGGCACCGAGAACTGCAACAGCGCAATGGCGGAAGTGCAACAGCGCAATGGCAACAGCGTATGGTACAGAAAAGGCAAGAAAGAAAACTCATTCTGTCCCCTGCCAGTTTACCCAAAACCAACAAGTAAGCACAGTCAGTGGCTCCCTTGGGAGCGGGACATACCCCAGTTAGCACACCTCTTCCCACTAGAGGCCTCCAAAGGCCAGGCGTATTTCCCAATTAGGCTAAGGCCCGTACCAAGAGAAGCCGGCGATGGAACAAGAATAACGACAAGAAATCCACGCGTGGGTTTTCTCGTGAAAAACCCCACCGCCATTGTCCCACTCACTCTTTGTTACTACACCTCGCGGTTCACCATATCAAGCCCATGGATTCCAGCACTTCTCTTTTTTTTCTTCTCTCTTTCTCTACCGAATATTATGATCACTCGCAGCTTAGCCTTCATTTCCTCGCTTGCCATTGCCGCCGCCAACGACGACGTTTTCCACCACTTGGGCACTCCATCCTTCACTGGAGCACAAGCCCTGGAGTTCCTCGACGAATTCAACTCCTTCCAGGAAACCGCCGGCTTGTACGAGGCCATGGGCGCCTACACACAGCAGATCTTCGAGGCCGAGGCCCAGAGCGTGTGGGAAGAGTACTTGTGGGAGACCTACTGGTACGGCTACGAGAGCATTCGCCAGAAGTACCCTGACGTTGCGCCTGTGACGCCCACCGACGAGACCTTCCCTACCGAGTTGGTCGACTTTGATTCGGACGAGTTGGAGGAGATCGAGCAGATCTTCAACTCGGAGCTCTTCTCCAGCTTCAACCAGGAGCACCTGATTCGTCGTGAGAGTGTCAGGGCTGCAGTAGCCGAGGCCAACGTTCCAGTTGAAACCGGAGAGCCTCAGGAGACCGGCGAGACCGGAGCCCCACAGGAGACTGGAGCCACCAACGTGACCAACACTACCGCTGCCGGCACCACCCAGACCTCTCCTACTGGCACCGCCCTCGACACCGACACCGAGGAGACTGAAACCACGGATGAAACCACGGATGAAACAACCACGGATGAAACGACCGATGAAACGACCGATGAAACCACCGCTGAAACGTCGGATGAAACGGCCACCACGAGCCCCACTGCTGCTGGAAACACCACCACCGCTGGCAACGCCGCAGCCCGTCCAGGCTACTACGCCGCTGGCGGTCTTGCTGGTGCCGTGGCGCTTGCCTTGTTCTGAGCGGACGGCTATATATGAATTGATTTGAGTTATGGTTTAGGATGTGTAGGGGGATGTCCTGGAGAATTGAGGGGAGAAGGTGAGGTATGAAGTAGGTGATAAAGAACGTATCAACGAATGGCTCAGAATGATTTCGAAACATCGTGAGTCAAGATGTCTTTGAGGATTGGAGGAGGGAGTGATTTGGGATATGGAATGAGAGGAAGTAAGGTCACTTGCTGCGTTTAGAAGTAGATGATAAAGTACGTTCAGAATGTCTTTGGAACATTTTGAATCGATTCCGGTGTCTGAACGAGGAGGTGCATTAGACAAGGGGTTCATGAACCTACATGGACGCTATTTTGAGTCTCCCAGGGCATCTGAGAGAGTCAGACGAAGAACAATTGAAGCCGGGGACCTTCAAATCACTAAGCCGGAGGAATCAACAGAACAAGCCCCCAATTATGCCGAGTGGGTTTGAAATTTTTTTCCAGAAGCAAGCCTCCGATCAGTAATACCCATGTCGTATCAGGATGCACCTTGTTGCACTGAACGGGCTGAGCGGGCTACTGCAATTTGAAGCGAATTGAATGCTATCAAAGCGTTCTTCGATGTAGTATATCTCTCACTTGTACAGGGATGTTGATCTTGGAGTAATGCACCTGATTCTAGCTGACGCTAGCTTTTTTATGGGAACTTGGTCTTGTGGTTTTGGGACGCCTTTGTGAGATCTTGAAGAAACGTAGATGTAGTTCATGAAGCATCGAGAAATAAGTGGGTGGAACGGCCTTGAGGACACTGGAGAGAGAAATAGAGGAATTGGACTAGGAAAAATTAGACACCCACCAACACACGTACTTCTGTCATCTAGTCAAGGAGACCTGTCCTTCAAGATCCTCAAATGACTTCAGGCTGATAGATGCAAATCAGGTACAATCTACCCAAACTTGAGAGGAGATCTGGGCCAGAAAACGCAAACGTAGAGGTACATCCATCATCAACTGGCCATGCAGCTGGCAAACCCAACGAATAACCTCCTACGCCAATTAGTATTTGAATCCAATTAAAAAGTAGAATGCATTCCCCCCTTAAAGCAATTCCCTTGTGGCTCGAAGTACTACACTAATAAGCCAATGTATCCACCAAATAGAGTATTTGAGGCTTCCAGCAGTGTATTCCGAGTTTTTTTGCTTTTGGCTCTTGAGATGTTCACATATATACCACGATTGGTAAGTGTGGCAATAGGTGTAAAGTCACATCAGCATTGACTCTGTGAACGTTAGAAAGTCTAGTGAGTGGGTCTTCGACACCTTCGCTCAACTTTCCACATCTTACTTCATCACTGCTTGTCTAGTCTATTTGATTTGGCTCAATTGTTCAATAATTATTTGATGCCACTTCGGTATTGGAAAAGAAAAAATGTAGCCGTGTCGAACATCATACACTTGGCATTGATTGTTGCAGCCGCGATAAGTCAAGACCTCAATGTCCGGTTCGGATTATGCCCACAGGGATTCTAGAAGGGCTGGAAGTGGTTTATCGATCGAATGGCACGATAATTGTCACTTTTTTCAAAAGAGTTTCTCGTCCGAAGCCTCCCTCAGTTCGACGATATGGTCAATGTGCATCTGCCTGTTTCAAATATCGCAACTTCGAAACCGAGATTGCCACTTCAAGGGTCAGATTGCTCGTCTAACGATGAGTCAGTTTGAAACGCATTGTTCAATCGATATAGTCAAAATTAGCCAGTCTCTTCTCCGTACTCTCCGCCGTTTTAACTTGAACAATATAGGCATCCATCTCACCTAGGGTACTTCCTCATCAAAGTCAGGGCTCTTCCTGAACAATAAGCATTTTTCCAAAATAAAAACTCTCCAGTATTAATCGGTTCAATCTAAGAACTCCCTTTTAAACCCCAAGAATCCATCGCTCTATCCAATGAGTCGCCATGAGCCGTTCGTAAAACCACACATTGTTATCGATGAACCGATTCTTGGCGTCAAATTTGACAAGCTATTTTCGACATATATAAGGCAGAGCCAAACTCTGTATCCACCTCATTAAAATGAATTTTGATACCACCACCCAAACATTCGAAAGGGTACAAAACAACTCGCCACTCTTCGACCTGCTGGAGTTCTGGGGGTATCCCACCTACACAGGACCCCTGGCCCTGGAGTTCTTACAAGAGCTCAAATCGTACGACAGCAAGATCGAAATGACCTCGCATGGCAAGATCTACACTTCCAGACTCCCCGAACTCATCGACTCAGGCTTGTGGAATAACCTCGACGAGATTGAGGAACTTCTTCACCTGTGGGATGAATACCGCTGGGAAACTTATTTCTACGGGTACCAGAGTCTACTTCTCAAGTATTCTGGTGTCGAAGAGGTTCCAGCTTCCACCACGCCTTGTACCACGCTTTGTCGAGAAAATGAAAGTTTGTTGCAAGAGCATTTGCGGTCCATGAGTAGCGTGAGAAGTGCAGTGAAGGCGAAAATGGCCACACAGCTGTCGTCAAGAAACAACTTCAGTGGGAATGCTACGTCGAACAATAATGCTGCCACTCAGGCTGGATTCTATGCTGCTGGAGGAATCGCAGGCATGGTGGCACTTGCGTTATTGTGAGTGGATTGAGGGAATGGAGGATCTGAGGAGAATCGATTATTGGAGGTAACTTTGCGTTTAACTTGTATGTGAGGGGATGAACGAGAAATATGGGTATTTATGGATGGAGAACGATAAAAATAGGTATTGAAGTAACGGTGCAGCGAAGAACAGGCTGCAATATTCAAAGAGGAGTTAATTTAATCATTGATCATGAAATCATTAATCAGAATAAATCAATAAGAAATAAGAACCAATATTTCAAGTGTGATCGTGGTACGGATGAATTTCATTGTTGTGTTCTGAGCTCAGGTGTCATAGGAGATCAACCTCGTATTTCTCGAAGCGAATGGCTTAGCTCGCATATAGGTCACTAGACGTCAAAAGATGCACAAAGAATGTTTGTTAGTAAAAGAGCATTTCAATAGAAAAAGAGATGATTTCGTCTGCGTTCGACCCGTCAACCCCATTGGCTCGTTCTAGGTGAGCATACTCTGTAGAAAGAACATCGCCCTACATCACACTACGAAACGTACATTTTACAGTACGGCCAAAGAAGAAAAATCAGAAAAAGAAAAAAAATGCCGCAAGTTCAATTGGCTGGAAACGCAAAAAGTGAAATGGTCCAAGGGCCTTTGTTCCAGGCCTGTTTCAGGCAGGTTAACGCGATCGGCATCGAAAGTTCGGTGCAGAAATTCTCAACATAAATACAGTTTTTTTTAACGATTATAAAAGTACAATTATTATAGCTTACTATGAGCGATTCAGGCTTGGTAGTGAATAATTACACGTTCACCGGTGTGCTGGTACTGGAGTTTGTGTCGGAGTGGAAGTCGTTCTTGAGCGAAGCTCAATATCCCTCTTACACACTGGCTATTGACTCTGACTTTAACGCTGCGTTGGACGCTGCGCTGGAAACATCAATAAAGGGTAGCACCTTGTTTGACTATACATCTAAATATGACGAATACGAATGGGAGACCTTACAATACGGATATGAGAGTCTTTTGTTCAAATACTCAGGTGTGGCGCCGATCAGTGTGACCGGAAGACCTATCGATCAAATAACTAGAAATGATCCCTCACTTGCATCCATGATAAGTGAACAAGACATTCTGAAGCTGCTGCGCGTGGAGAGTGTTAAAAGCGCTGTGAGGGCCAACTTGACCCTGGACGCTAGTTCAAGCGAGGGTATGCAGCTGAGTTCAAAAACAGCTTCCGGTCACAATACCACTTCAGATAGCAACGCAGCAGCACAGGTTGGCTACTATGCCGCTGGCGGAGTTGCGGGAATGGTCGCTCTTGCCTTGTTGTGAGTGGATGTGTAGAGATTGGGGTCGAGTTTGCAGCCAGAAAGTGGATATGCACGGCTTCGTAAAGGTCGGTGCTCAGTAGACATTAATCCGATGAACATGAGAGGGTGGATTGTAGGAGGAGAAGGGCGTCAGAATAAGCAAAATGAGCAGGTGTGACAATTGTTGTTGATTTTTCATAATGCGCTGTGTGGTTCTTGGTGAGGTGAAGAGAAGCATCCATAGCGTTTTCGGTGAAACAACGCTTATCGGGATTGAGGATTGAGGATTGAGGACAAAATACTGAGGAAAGCGAGGAGAGCCATTTGTGCTTGATTTCAAAAGATTGACGTTTATGTGTTTTCTGAGAGCTCTCTGATGGACTTGGTAGATTCAATAGCCATGGTCGTTCAAAATAGAATTTAGACGAATCAACGAAATTACTAGACTTTTATCTAAGCAAGGAAGCTTTGTTAAAAATATGAATGCACTATCTCTGCAAAAAGCAGAGGGAGACCAGAGCCAAATGGACTATTTCTTCAATCTACAGTATACCTATCAAGCAGAGGACAGAACCCGGTCCATGCTTCCCACACAAATCACAAAGGCAAAGTAGAAGAACACACAACCGTCAAATGGTGCAATTTTCTCTCTCTTTTTTTAAAAAAAGGTTCTTATATGAAAACTTATGTGGCATCTCAATCTGTCATGACAGTGTACCTATCGAGCAGTCTGTCAGATCCCAGCCAAACCATTCAAATCACTCAAATCACTGAAATCAAAGAAACCACAAAAATCACTCAAACAGCAAAAATCCAAACAACGTGAATCCAAACACCTTCAACCTCCAATCATATGAGCAGACTGGGGTACTTTGAGAGAATGTCGCGGTTCCATGGACTCACTAGCTTCTGGTGATACCACATTAAGCATCCTCCATGTATATCTCAAAACATACACTTTTTCAGCAAGAAAGTGTTCTCTCCAACTCATTCAATTAAATAATTATAAATCGAAATAAAAAGAAGAAAAAAAAATATTATCCTTGTAGGAATCACACAACGCCATGAGGTCTACCCCAGGTTTCCTGCATTCGTGACCATCACCACTTCCTACAACTTCTTCTTCATGGCTCCTCTGTACAAAGTCGTGCTTCTAGGAGACTCATCCGTGGGAAAAACGTCCCTTGTGTACAGGCTCACCCTGGACAAGTTCGACGAAAACCTGCCCAACACCATCGGCGCCGCTTTCCTCTCAAAAGAACACTCCAGCAACGAAAAGACAGTCAACCTAGAAATATGGGATACCGCCGGCCAGGAACGCTACAAGCTGCTCACGCCAATGTACTACAGAAACGCCAAGGAGGCGCTTGTTTGTTTTGACCTTTCGTGTCCGGATTCGTCGTTTGACAGAGCCCGATACTGGGTGGACCAGCTCAAGGTGCTGGGACCCCCTGATATTAAGGTTAGGGTCGTGGGAAACAAGAAGGACCTCGTGGACGAGAACGAGATCGATTTGCTGAGAATCAGAGACTACTGCTCCGAGAACAACGTGTCGTTGTACCTCACCAGTGCCAAGTTGAGCCAGGGTGTGGTGGAGCTTTTTGACGAGATTGTGGGCCTGGTGGACCAGGACTTTTGGACAATTACGTGGAGCCCACGGACTCGATCCAGCCCATCTCCTTGTTGAGCGGGCCCAGGGCGTCTACGTGCTGCTGAACAGTGCCTACAGGCTGCTAGTCTATGTCGTTTGCGTCGTTATATGCTGGTGTCCAACCCCTTCAGCTTCCAGTACTCCCGCTTCACGTACTTGTTGTACTCCTTGGCGTCGTCCTCCTCGCCGGCCTCGCCTTTGTTGTCGTCTCCTTCGCTGTCGTTCACACTCATCAACTCAGCCACCAGCGCTTTGGGGCCGTTGGGCGCTTTCTCGGGAATGCTTTGAGCCTGCTTGACCACTTTGGCCTCGGACTTGCCATTTGCTGGTGGCTCGGCTGGGATAGCCTTGGCCTTCTTCCGTGGAGGCTCTTCGTCGCTTTCCAGCGTCATGTCCGAGAAGTAGTACTTGTCGTTGCCGTCAGCACCGTCGCTTTCATCGTCTTCTTCGTCCTCCTCGTGTTCGATCAACGCGTGGTTGGCCACCTTGTGTCTGTCGTCGTTGAAGTCTCTGTCTTTGCCGCGGTATTTGATAATATCGCCAAGGATCAGCTGGTTGATTCTGTTACGGTAGCTGGCGCCGTTGAGCTCGTAGCACTTGTCCACGAGCAACTGGTATGCACCTCCGAAAGCCTTCTTGATGTCTCGGAGGTTGTATGATGATCTGGTGATGTTGTTCAACGGGTCCGAGGGATCCTGGATGATAATAGAAAATACACCTCTGCCCGTTGTGAGAGCAGGATGTCTCGATTTGAGTAGGTACTTCGGCGTATCGTCGTCGCAGTTTATGGCGATGATCAAGTCGTCGTACGAAAAGTTCCGTCCGTAGAGCTCAAAGAACTCGATCAACAATGTGCCCAAGTTGTCCATGACGGAGATGTTGCCTGTAGACACTCGGGGATGGAGTTTGAGGAAGTGGTATACCATAATGATCGTGGCGTAACCACCAAGACCACCCACATGCACGTTATTGAGCTTTCTCGATCGGAGGAATTGCTTTATGATGAGTACCAACTCTCGAAGACCCGGCGTAAGATCTAACCACCTGCGTATCCTTCTGGCGGCATCTAGACCGTTACTTCTTTCGAAAGAAATGTCGACGTGGATGTTGAAGGTGGGGTCGACAAACTTGATGATGGGCACTTTTGCCGTGGCGATGACTTCGATGTTCTTGGCTAGTTGGTTTTTACGTAGATGAGATGCAAGCGAGTACAACCGCTGTCTCTGCTCGTAGTCGCCTGTAGTCGAGATGATGACCATGTCAATATCGGAGCCCGGAAGATACAAGTCGGTTGCACAGGAGCCAAACACGTGTGCCTGGGTTTTGGGCCAAAATTCTGAGATCTTCTTCTTGAGGTTGTTCACGAGGGTGTTTCTGTTTGTTATTTCTTGCGATGACGGCGAGATGTAGTTGACGAAATCCTTTATTTCAAGTGTGAGCCAGTCGGCGATCTCCTTCTGTTTGGAGTGGTCGTGGCCCTTTACCCATGGGAATGCCAGTTTGCTTTGTAGACTCACATGATGAGTGCCGGAATTGTCGTCACTGAGAATGCCGTCGTCGGAGTAATGGCCCTCGTCATCGTGTTCAGAGTCCGAAGAGCTGAAGCCAAACTCAATGAAGTCGGAGCCCTTCACAATGTCGTTTTCCGGTTTACCGTTGGGAGTCTCGGGCTTCTTGGACGATGGTTTTTTAGGCAACAGCGTTGGAACTCCTTCCAGTTTCTCTTCCTCACCCTCGCCATCAGAAACAACAACAATATCGCCATCCAGGGCTCCTTCATCGTCGGAGTCAACGAGGATGATATCGTCACTTTTCTCAGGCTCATCTTCCTCAACGTCAAGCACATCATAGTTTCCCTCCCCCACCGCATCAGGGGCCTCGTACCGCTTCTTCTTTAGCTTTCTTTGCTTTTTACGCGTCACCAAAGGCTGGACATCCTTGCCTCTTTTCAGTCCCATGATGCAATGAGCTTGATGGTGATTTTTTTTGGTAGGTCTAAGATATCATCACCGTGTATGCAGGTCACATCAATTTGGCTGCAAAATATCCAACATTGCAAACCAACAGAAGACCCACGCAGGCGTAAAATGACGGCCAGTATATCTTTGGGTCAATGTCAAGTGCCACCATTGCAAGGCACAATAGATTGATGAGCTTCACGCTTCGGCTGAGCTTGACATAATCGTGCAGATACTCAGAAAGGAGAATTTGGGCAAGATTGAACGCCACGGGTTTCACAAAACTGGGAGGTGGGAGTACTTGAACAGGTTTGAGCTCTTTTTGAAGGTCCACAACGTTTTCCTCGTCCAAAGATTCGTCGTCACGGGTTACCTCGGAGACCTTCCTGTTTCTGAACAAGAAGTGCTTCCATTTCATCGAGTCCAAGTAGTCGAGGATCGTTCTGGAGGTGACTTCCAAGGGCTCTTCGCCTCCCTTGAGTGCCATGTAGATGAGAATTTCAAAATCTTCTACCGCCTCTGAAACGCTCATGGAGTTGGACACTCGGTCTGAAAACCAGGCATGGAACGAATCAGGTGTGAGGTTCTGGTACCATTTTGAGATATCCTTTCTAATCTGTTCGGGGTCTGTTGGGTCTCTGAGCTTCTCATTGAACGGAATGGCTCCAGTACACAAATAGCAAAGAATCATTCCTAGGGAGTAAATATCACTATTATAGCTGAAGCTATTGGCCAACTTTTGGCCCCGGCGTGCTTTCAAGGATGATTTGGCGTAGGTCCAAAGCCGCGGATCTGTAAACTCAATTGTGCCTGTGTTGCCACGCAGCTCACTGAGATCATCTTCAATTCGGATCGACTGGTCAGCCAAAAACTGCTTATCGATGAACTTGCCCTCGCCAAAATCTGAAACAAGAACTTTTGGCATGGCTGCAACGTATTCATCGAGTTCAGAAAGACTTGCAAAAACCACCTGGTTGCATGCGTCTGGGTCGTAACTCAGCTCTAGAAGACAATTCGAAGGTTTCAAATCTCTATGGAGAATGCCGTGCGAGTGCAAATAGTGGACGCCCTTGGCAATATCTCTGAAATACTTCCATATCTCGAACTCATTGAGCCATTTTTTGGTCGTGGTCGTAGAGGTCACCTGTTCTACTGAGTGGCGCTTCCGTCTTCGCTGTCTTTCAGCCTCAACCTTCTCCTTGGCTGTCATATGCTGTTCTCTTTGGAAGTTCTTGATGATGAGGTTTTCCAAGTGCCCTCCCCCACAATACTGCTGGAGGATAAACACATATGGCACTTTCCCACTTTTCTGACGATAACCTTCTTTATCGGACAAGTAAAACGTCTCCAGGTCCTTCAAATCGCCTAGTTCCATCCACACATGATTGTACCTGATCAAGTTGTTCTCGTTGGCACCTTTCACGGACAATTCGTACAATATAAGAACCTCGTTGAGCACCTGATCCACGTAAACCAGATGGTCCCCCACGTTAATCCTCTTCACAGCATAAACACCCAATTGAACGTCTTTCAAGACGTGCATCACTTTGTACACTTGGGCATGGGCACCACTACCCAAGACGTACGGTGGAATCTTCTGGAAAAACCGGTCAAAGTAGCCCTGGTTGAAGATGTCTTCCGGAAGGTCCGAGGAGCCCGTGTCTCCGAGAACATGACCATATGAAAGCTTAGAAAGCATCTTGAAGTAGTCATCGTGCATGAAGCCAGCAGGAACCACATCATGGGGATTCATCACTAGACTCTCGTCCCTCAATATATCGGCACTACTTCTTCTGGCATTTCCTGGTGGATTCTGAAATTCCCCTATTAGAGACCCACAATGGGGACACACATTAGGATAAGAACCATTGCGGCCCACGGGTTTGTATAGCGTTAAGGGGTATTCGTTTTCGGCTTGCGAGGATGTGAGAAGCTGGATAGAGTTGTCTTGGTTATCGTGGAGTACCAAAATTCTGTTTTTAGGATCATGGAAAACAATCTCCTGGGTGTGATCGTAGGGAACAATAGACATTGAGGAGGTATGCCCGAGAAAACCCGTATATTTCGTGTGTTTCGGTTGGAGTAGGATGTTGCACCACCTATAGATCTATCTCTGTGCATGAATATCGGCGCGAAGCCGGCCAAATCTGGGGTATTGCTTCGATGGCTGCAAACTCTGGGTATAAAGTGGGGTTTTAACTTGCAGCTTTTCTCATCCGGAGCATAAATTCCATCATAGCGGTCTCGAGATTGTGGCGCTCGGCCTGAGACACGTTGGCGAGCTCCTCGTTGGAAGTGCCCTCCATGCGGTCAATCAAGTCCGAGACAATCAGCTTTTCGATGACTTCTGGAATAGCTGATAACGGCTCAGGAACTGCCAGAGAGTAAGTTTTGGCCTGTGCGTGCGAGGAAAGCACAAGTTCCGTGCAATTCGAGATCGCCTCCTCCTTCCCGCTCAGCAGGTTCAAGAAGGTGTCTGAGAATGGCTTCTCGCTGGAATCAGAAATTACGCTATCGTTCGCCTTCCTCTCGTGGGAATCCGTGCTGGAATTCACCTCCACATCGGTGCCTTCGTGGTGCCCGAGCCGTTTCTCCTTTAAGCTTTCCTCAGAGTCGCTTACCTGCTTCTCATGCTCATGCTTCTTTCGAGGACTGGCGTGCTCCTCTTCATGCTTGCGTTTCTTCAGCTTCTCGCTATCTTCTGTCTCGGCAGAATCGTCAATGGCATCAGACTCGTTATTCTTCTCAAACGAAAAGTCATCTCTTTCAATTTCCTGGATGTCCTCCTGGTCGTTGGCATTCTTGGATTCCGTACCAGGGGTGGTCAGAGCGGCACCCTCTTCTTGCCTAGAGTCGTCCGAAGGCACTTCAACAACCTTTTGAGACGAGAGCTCCTCTCTTTCCTTTGCAGCCATTCTTCTCGTTCGCCTTCTCAGCGATGAGGTTTCTGCATTACCCGCTTGAACCAAAGGCGTGGTTTGAACATCCTTCAGCTCGCTCGATGGCTTCACGGGTGTTTCCGTACTTTGCAGGGCTTCTTTCTGATCTTGACTTTCCTTGTTCTCTGCATTTGAAGGAGGCTGTTCAGCAATATTTTCCTCCTCATCTGTCTTTTTGTCAGAGTCCTTCGTGTGGACATCAAGTGCCTTTGTAATGAGAGACTCCAATGCCTTTTGCTGTTGCAGAACCTCATCCAAGGAGCTCTTTTCTTGAGATGGCTTCGACGAGCTGTTCGATGAATCGGGAGAAGATGTGTTCAAAAGCGACGAGAACCTGGGATATTTGCTGAGATTCTCCTTAACGAGCGAGCTGTAGTCAACGCCATTCTCGTGAGCAACGACTAGTAATGAGTCAAGCTTCAGGTCATCTCTGGAACTCGAGAGCAAATAGTTTGAAACAGAGTCTCCCAAGGCAGCCCTCTCGTTGCCTTCAAGCTTTGATATCTTTTGCATCACTTCTGCAAAGCAGGCCTCTATCTCAAAGTCGAACTTGTTGTCCAAAAGATAAGCCAACAAGTCCTTGAAGTCATCCAACTTAGCCCACTTCTGCCTCAATAAATTCAAGCTAGTTCTTCTTAAATGTTCGTGAGGAGCATCATGCAAAAGGCCCAAGAAGAACTTGAAGACCTGGTTCTTCCAATCCTTGATACGCAAATGGCCGACCATTTCTTCAAACTCAACAGGCTTGAGCAAAACGGTGTGTTGTATAATCTTCTTTGCGACCAAGCTGAAGTCTGACTCCATGTGCTTGAGCATTCTACCTGCAATAATCATTTCGGAGCCACTCAATTTGTTGATCCGCTTGCTAGTGAGACAATCAGCGATATATGATTCCAAATCACCGCGCTTGTGTTTGCTATTAATACGGACAAGCTGATTAACGAAAAGGATGTAGAATCTGTCTCCGATAGCGCCATGAACCATACTGACAACACCATTGAGCTGATGACTCGTGTAGTATTGAATGCTGTTGAAGAGCAATACCTCATAACAACTACTAGAATCAATATCAGAGTCATTCATCAAGTTTCGGGCTCCAAAGGTATCGTTCAAATTCACCAAGAGTTTAAATAATGAATCGTAAGAGATCTTGGTGTTCTTGCTCAAGATGTTCAACGTGATTGGCAAATTGTCGATGATGTCTCTCGTTGTATCTGATATTTGCGCTTCTTTCTTCGTGACGAACTTGAGTGTGTTCAAGAAGTGATTCATAACATTGATCTTGGGTTCACTTTCAAGTTTATCCAGCCTCACTAACACTGCAAGGGTTTGCATCACCTTGTCAAACCGAACGAACACCCATCTAGGACTGAGGGAATGGATTTCTTGAAGCTGGATGCTCTCATTTGATAAACAGCGAATGCTGCTGAAATTTCTGTCACTGGTCGAAGAAGTTGCCTTGATTAAGCGTTCTATGATCCCAAGGCCCAAACTATGCATGTAATGGCTGGAAGAGTCCTTCTTAAAATAGAAGTTGACCAACACCGGAAATATGATCTTGTCCCAATAGAAATCTTGCAATTTAGCGGAGGCCTTGGTTGGGCCGTTGAATAGGTTGTAGAGGATAGACATGAATGAGTTGTGAAGAG
Organism: Candidozyma vulturna; assembly: GCA_026585945.1. Classification (NCBI taxonomy): domain Eukaryota; kingdom Fungi; phylum Ascomycota; class Pichiomycetes; order Serinales; family Metschnikowiaceae; genus Candidozyma; species Candidozyma vulturna. The sequence continues at coordinate 239,319 of CM048828.1, forward strand.
CGTCAATTATCTCCCTCTGGCTCTCGATCGAAGTGATGTTGACAAATATGTGTATGAGAAGCTTCACCTTCGTTTTATAAGTATCATCATGCCCACCAGCTCTTTGATTTTCGGAGGCTCCTGGCTTGTCTTGCGACGTGAGGAATCTCGTATCCCTAAGCTCAATACAGCAGATTTTATAGACAACAACCTTCCACGAAGAAATGGCCGTAACTTTGGCCATCATGTCCAGCTCGTTGAAGCAGTACTTGTGCACTTGAAGCCACTTAGTCAAGTATTTCCAATTTTCGAAGCCACTATCAAATTTGCCGCAGAGGAGAGTCAAACCGACCCAAATATCCATTGCAAATTTGAAGTGGCCATTTTGGATGAGATCAAGTAAGCTTTCGATGACAAAATCTATCGTGAGTGAGGTTGGCGACGTCGATATGGAAATAAGGTTGTCAGACGTGAATGAATTTTGGGATTGAGGCAACGGGGATTCCAAGAACTTGCGTCCCGCGAAGCAAATGTCTGGATTATCGAGGAAGTTACGAGCAGCCTCTAAGAGTGCCGTGATCCCTGTCGAAACAACCTTGGTGTACAAGGGAAATGACGTGTCACAAAGGTTGAGAACAAGGCCAATGAACCAAAGATGGAAGTTCTTTGCCATTAGATTGGGGAAGTTCAGAAGCATGTTCTTCAATGCAATAAATTTTTCGTTAACCAAACTGGAGGAGCCAAAGTTGCGGATGTTCAACAAGGCGGAAAGCATCTGTTCCAGAATGGGATTAGATAGATTTTCAAAGATCGCCCTTCTCCGCTTGGGAGCAAAGTGGCAGTCTTTTATTATACTCATGTATGGAAGCACCAATGATTTTGAGATCGTGGGACTCACGATCCGCTTGCATGTGTGACTATAGATCCACTGCACATCTGCCATGGGAATATGACGGTTCACAGAAGGGGACATAAGTAAATGAGCAGCAAACTTGAGAGCCTGGTTCAAAACTCTAGACTGGAACGGGTTGTTTCGTGTAGGGGATAGCTTCGCTTGTGGAGGCTTGGATAGTAGAGCTTGTTCAGTTGCGAGCACATCACGACGCAAGTACGTGAACACGTCTCTGATGTAATCTGGATTCAGACGGGGTTTGTAGCGGGTGCATTTCTCCGTGTGCTGTAGCCAAGGCACATCACCACCGAGGAACAATTCGGCCAACACGGAAGCATCGTTGAGTTTGCAAATCTGGTTCAAAGTAGCGTAAACCTCAAACTTTCGATCAAAGGACTCCAATTTCAACACCTCCATGCACCCGTCTATTAGCTGAGGAAGGTCATTAGATCTGGGCTCAAGCTGGATGATGGTGCCTGGCTGCCAAAAGGCGGGATTATTAGGCGAGTGGAATTCGGTGGAGAAGGAATGCAGAATGGAATGAGCTGTTTTCATCCACATGGACGAATTGTTGGGATCGAGTGGAGATGAGTCCGCCATGAAGGGCGCCAGGTTCTTCAAGATCGATTTTCGTGGTGTCTCCATGTGCTTCATGGGAGAGCTGGGGACCATGTCATCGGAAAATGTAACGACTTTTCTTCTCCGAACTGGAGATGACGAAGGAGGAGCCATGACTCTGTTTCCAGTAGCCTTGATTGGTGACAGATTGAGCTCATCTGGAGGCAAAGGGGCTGAACCTGAGCTCGTTTTTCTTCTCTTGTTATTCCGTAGCGGCAGTTCGTCGTCGTCATCCGGAGTTTGTGCAATTGGAGGTGGGATTTCTTCTTCAGTCAAGTCGATCATAGGAGAAGCCTCTCTGGAGTCCTGGGAGGTTTTTTTTTGCGATTTTCGACGTCTTGGGGTGGATTTAGCCGCTAGAGACGCTCGTGACGATGCCTTTAGCACCAGAGAACGCGTTCTGGGTCTTGGAGAGCGATGTTGGGAAGCAGTGGAGCTTTTTTTCTGGTTTTTGGGTGGCAGAAACCGGGGGAATTTGGACCCTGGATCGAGGTTAGGCAGCCTCTGCGAGTCGCTCGAGACCACGGAGGTCATAGTGTGTGGAAAAGGTGGTTTTAGTGGAAAATTACCGCGTATGTAGATGAGTAGACGATGATCTGAACGCGTATGTAGATGCGCATTTTAGTCAAGTGTGATAAGTAGCTATATGTAGTTCTTGAGATGCACCGAGTTTTCAATTGGAGAGATTTGGCCGAATGTCTTTGTATTTTTGAAGGGTGAAGGCATTGGCAATTGAAATTGGGTTTCGAATGTTTGTCGTACAGAGACGCGTCTAGCGTCTTGCCTCAACCGCATTGCAACGTTGCAGCATAGGGCTTCAACAACTTCAACTTCAGGTCTCCACCTTCTGCTTCTTGCTTGTCTCTTCCTCTTCCTCGTCAGGAGATCTTGCCCTCTTTCTTGATTCTAGAACTGGTTCACCCCCCAGAGCCTCTGTAGAGTTTGCAGCCAGTTCAACGTCCATGCTATCTTCAGTTTTGGGCTCCTTCTTCAACTCAGCGTCGATGCTATCTTCAGTTTTGGGGTCCTTTTTCAACTCAATGTCCTCAGTTTTGAGCAAATCACCAAGCTGAAGCCACAGATTCAGACGTGCTTCTTTGAGACGCTTCCAATGGAGCACGGTCCGTTCTTCAAAGAGCTCCTTCTCACGCTCTGTGTCACCGGCCTGCTTGGCCTCGTCGATTTGTGTCGTTAGACTGTCGATAAGCTTTGTATAGTCGGTAGAGTCCATGCCGTCTCTTTCAAGCAAATGCAAGCCCGTCTGTGTCTTCATTTTCCGGGATAATTGAGGCGTAGCGTGAGTGTTGAAGTACCGCTTGGTCTTGAACGGAAAAGCCGACGTGAGCTTCTCTTTTGTGGCCGAAAGCTCCTCATCAGTAAGCGTCTTGTCTGCCAAAAGCGGTTGTCCGTCTTTATCCTTTCCATACAAAAGCCACGACCACCAGTGCTCTTCAGACTGGGAAAGGGTCAGCAAAAGAAACGAGAGCTGGGTTTCCCATGTTCGGCTTTGACGAGGAATGTCACGCTTGATATTGAGGAAAATCCTTGCTGAGGACTCAGGGGTCGTCTCGTCAGAAATATGCTTCACGGTGCCTCCGGTGGACCTCAAAAGCTCTCTCTTTGTTCGAGGCCAGAAGCTCCACGAAGAATGTCGCCACCAAATAGATATGTACAAGAAGAAGTCTGCGGAAAGCCAGCGAGTCGAGCTGTTTGAGCACGGTTTCCCGGTCCTCGGTTTCGATTGCCTCATCTCTTTGAGCATCAAACAGCGAGAGCCAGTAGTTTTCAGGAACAAACACAGTCTTTTTCAGCTTTTCTGTCGCTTCAGCAATCTCCTCTTCCAGCTGTGCTGGCTCCACAGAGTACAAGTCCCGGCCAGGGTGCTTCTTAGCGTATTTGGCCTCCTGCTCTAAAAAGGTACACTGCCAACTTATCTATGGAGGATGCAAGCGCTTGAAGCTGACGTGGCGATTTAAAGTAGCCAAAGGGATTCCGCAGCAAGCGGTAAAAGGCCACGAGATCCCGTAGGAGATCGTCATCGCTCAGCTTGGATTTCCCGATTATCGGCTCCTTGCTCTCGCGGTTGGCGATAGCAAAGTATTTATTGAGACCCGTCAGGTCGTCGAATGAAAGCATTGTGGCGAGGAACATGCGGACTCTGGCCTGGAACTCGTCGTTGAAAGTGTCTTTGGCGTAGGAGTCAAGTTTACCAAAGGAGTTCCGCACGTAATACTTGTCCGTGAGGCCATTGCAGAGGCCCAAAAGGGCTATTCTGTGCAGCGTGACGTTTTTATCGAAAACCTTGGATTTGAAGAGGCCAATCCGCAGCTCCAAGAAGTCCCAGAATCGAGAAATGTGGCTGAGCGATATGGAAAAGAGCGATTCCAGCACCAACTGGAGAAGCGTGAAGAAGTCAGCTTTGGAGGACGGGTAGGTGCATGCGTGGATACTGTTGACCTGCCATTCTAGAAGCAAACAGAGCTTGCAAATCGCCACAATGTGAGATTCAGGTAGTAGGTTCTGGTGGGGCTGGTTCTCTGAATCCTGGATTTCCAGCACCAACGTATCTGCAACCCTGGTCAAGCCGGCAAGAACGGTGAACTCCGTCTTTTGTTTCTCTATGGCCTTGTCGAAGTCTGATGTTTCTTCGTTTTCGTTTTCTGGAAGGTCCAAAACGTCGCTGAGCTGGGGATTTTTTGAAAATTCGTGCGGCTTCGTGAGGAAGGACTCGTCGAGTTCGGCGGACGAAAGGAAGTCGCCGAGCGCCTGCGCAACGCGGTCAATGGGCTCCTCAAGCAGCATGAGTAGTAGTTGAGATGGGACACTTTCGCACTGTTGATGTTCGACAAAAGAGGTAGCTAGGAGGCAGAGTGAATCGAAGGAAAGAGAGGGAAAATTTATTTTATTTCAGGCAATGAGAAAGTGAAACGAAAAGATCTCGAATTTTCAGTGATTGTGGTTTTTTTGTGAGTCGAGGTGTAGAGATGGGACTATGGTGGGTTTATAGTTTTCGCAGCCATTATGGAAGAAGAGGTGATGAGAGGTGAAAACACAGGGCATATAAAAAATTCTTGAGTCCAGAGCACTATGCAATTATAGATGGGATTTTTAAAAAAAATGGAAGGTGTTCATAAAGTGGCCAATGAAAAACTGGTTCTAAGAGACTTGAGGTCTGATGTACTTAGGTCAGGAGAATGGTAGTAGCCAAATATGATTGGATCTTCATCAGAATGCCATATGTATAAGTTAGAAGAACCAGGGGCTAAAACAAAATCTCGCTGTAAAGGGTCAGTATGTCTTACTTGCAAATAACCCTTTCACCATTTAATACTAATCACCATGTGTATGATATGGGTACCCCTGCTTTCGTTTCTACCAATTAATATTGTTATAACTGGCGTGTAAAGAAATGCTTGAGTCTTTTGAACAACATGATGTCTACGTGCTCTGACGTCCATGTGCTATGTACAAGAATGACATGTCCAAGAATAGATGTTACGAACGATTGCCCGCTCACCTTCTACCCCTTATCCGAGATCAAACTTCTTACTCCTTCCCTGTTTCTTTTCCTTCTGGCGCTTTTTTTGCTCCATTCTCCGCTCCTTGCTCACCTTGGCCAATTCTTCCCACTTAGCTTTATCCTCTTCACTGACCTCACCTTCAAACTCCACAACCCTCCTTATTTCGTCTGCAAGCTTCTTGAAACAGTCGGCAGTATTATCTTCCCTGTTTCGGCTCCGGTCGCTTTGTATAAGTAAGCCACCCAGCTTTGTGTGGTACCGGATCTTCTTCTCTTCGATCTGAGCCAAAATCGGTTTTGGGATCCAGAAACAAAACTGAGGGTTCAACCACTTCCAGGGTTCCAAAGCCACCGTAGCTTTTGAGGAGGTTTTGTTGACTTTCTGCCCTCCAGGCCCGGAGCTTCTGCTGTATGTGATTTCAAAAACTGCCCTATTGATTTGGGGATTATCGAGCCATTGTTTGGCCTCCTCAATTTCTTCCTTGGAGAATGCTTTCTGGGAGTAAAAGCGGGGAAATGAAGGCAGCAAACTTTTAGCGTTTAAACCGTTCTTGGTGATGCCTTTGGCAGTCCATGGAGTGATGTACCTGTAGTGGTTTCCATGAAGTGTTTCGGAAAATGACCTTTTTTGGGAAAGTTGGTGGTATAGTAGCCCTTGAGGGACATTAAAAGAGACATTTGTCCCCTGAGATAGAAATAATATTTGAGGCATTTGGATAGAACATTGGTTCAGCTGGTTAGTGGAGAAGCTAGATTTTCCTTCAAAGGCATTTAAAGAATCCCTGACTGCTTCTGCTCCTTCATTTCTCAATCTTGTCGAGAACCCCAGCATCAAAGATCTCGTCACCAGGGATCTTCTCCATCCATCCATTGAAAAAACCCTTCTCCAAAAATCCACTTTTTCACTGCTTAATCCACCTCGATGTAGACCGCCATTTCCGGAAAGAAAACCACTTCTCGGGACTATTCTCGGAAAGGCCACCTTCATGCCTCAAACGCTTCAATTCGTGGTCTCTGTATGTGAAGTTCCAAGTCTTTGTGGTACTTAAAAGTTGATTTTCCTTCACAGTGCGATACACCCCGACCCCACAAACCATAGCGATCCACCTAATACACATCTACAAGTCGTCTACAGTCCAATTACAGTTCAGCGAGCCTTTCAGCAATTGTTTTTAGCATTCATTTGGAACTCATTCAAAGGGCATCACAGATATCTCTTCACAAACCTAGTCCAAACCCTCCAAGACCTTCTCGGCGTCGGAAACGTTCACCGAGGTGTTGTCGGGCTCCACAAACGTCTTGGCTACTTTGCCGTTCTCAACCAAAACAGCGTAACGGCCGGATCTCTTGTTGCCAAACACCTTGGAGGCCTCGAAAAGCACATCCCAGTCACGAGAAAACTCACCACGAGGATCAGACAAAAACTTCACCTGGTCGGTGCCAGCCTGGTGGTTCTCGATGCTCTCGCCCCACGCCTTGGTCACGAAGGGGTCATTGACAGCAATCACGTAGAAGTGTGTGATTCCCTTGTCGTTGAAGCCTCTGAGGTTCTTGTAGAAACCAGGCACGTGGGAGGCGGAGCAGGCAGGGGAAAAGGCACCTGGAACACCGACAATAAGAGCCTTGCTGTTTCCAATCTCCTCGGCCAAGTTGACCGAGTTTCCTGGAGAACCTTCGAATAAAGGAGTCAGGGGAACGGAGTCACCCACCTTGACCAAACGGGCAGCCGAGGCGTGGAAGCCTCTAAAGGAGGTTCCTCTGGTTGCGGATCTATAAAACGTGTTCAATTGAGTTCTCAACATGGAGGAATAGAGTAGTTGGAATGGTGACAATTGCTGATTGCTGGGAGGTGATTATATGGGGCTATGTATGCAGGAGGGTACGATTGACAGAAACCGATTTGTTGATATGTCTGGCCATGGGGAGTTGGAGGACCACGATATGGACGATCTTGGATGAATTGAAATGTCGACTATGTTTTGGTGTTTTTTTGCCGAGAATCGTGCTACCTTTCGCTTAGTACGGCGAGGGTATATGGAGGTGTGGCTTTAGTGGGGGTGGGGATGCACGGGTTCCAGGGCAGCCAGGGGGTCAATGGCCCGAATTCTTTACTTTTTTGTTTCAATTGTTGAGATGGACTTGTCATTTTGGATATTCAGGGATTTTGGGGAAGGTCAGATCTGGTGTTACGTCGGAGTCGGACTTCTGCGACCCCGAGACCGCGAGTATGGAGATGAGATGAGGATGTATGGTCATATTCGAAGTGGTAGCATGGAACTTATACGAGCCATCATTTTTCAGTCTTCTGGAATTGGAAGTATGGCATCAGTCGTGTTCCTTGCAGTACTATATAGTATAGGTTCGCAGCCACTTAGAAGGACATATTCTGACATTGAAGTGCATAGCAATTCTAAGGACACCAAAGAGTGTTGCTTTAATGATAACGGTGAGTTCTGATGTAACATTGGAGGGAACCTGTTAATGCTTCTCTATGGATGGTATCGCCATGTGTTTACTCAGACGGAGACACTTGTTGGTTATTAGAACCAGAAGCTAATCGCCACAACATCAAAGAGTAAGAAAACACTACTCAAATGCCAATTTTCATTTATTATTATGGGTATATTGCCTAATTTGCTCTCTTTTGCATCAACAAGTATTACACTAGGGAGTGCTCGCCGAGAATGGCTGCAAAAAACGGCCCTGAGAACTATATAAGCACCAGATTCCCACCCTATCCCTCAGACAAAAAAAATCAAAACTCAACCAAAAATGGCACCATCCAACACAGATCTCCCAAAAACTAACAAACCGTTCCCCAAATTCCTCTTTTCAGGACCCGCCTTCCAGGCCGAGATTCGAGAATTGGCGGCTGAGGCTAGTTCCATTTCCGAATTCTATACCCAACTCAGCAAGGAGCACACAGCCTTTCTCCAGGACCTTTTAGAGATGGAACATACTCAGCACCCGTTCGGCCACTTGAGAAAGGCACAGGATGAATACAAACCTAAGCCGCCTGCTCTCAGTGTCAAGCTTGATGATGGCAAGTCTACCGAAAAGCCTTTCCTGATAACCACAGCTCTCTTCAGGAGGGCAGAGCAGGAGTATGGTGTGTGCTTGGGTTTCTTTGCGCAGTAAACTGGAACTGATGCTGACGTCAGGGTGTATACGGTAACTATACGGGTCTACTTTTGATGATGTAGTCGGGTTGGGGGAGTAAGGAGAACTCAAAGCCACGGACATCCCTCCAAGAGCTTCATTCAATTCTCATCAATGCATTGCCATCAGAAATTTGTCGATGCTCATACCTACATATATTTAGTCTAACCGGTTTTCATCAACTGCTACTTGTAGTACTATATGGTACTGGTTCGCAGCCAACTGTAAGGTTATCTGCTGATATGAGTACATGCCACTCCTAAGGATAAATGGTGTTGCTTCAGGAGAATTGTGGGTGGATCCTAAAGAAATGGAGCTATTCTGGAATTGTCTCTCTATGGGTGTATTCACCATGTATTCACCGTACAGAGACATTCGATGGGATATCTCCAAAACCTTGTGGCCACAACATCGACATGTAAAAAGGAACCATAAGACATTACCCCACACCAACTAATTATTGCAGTCCTTATAGATAATTACCTTTATTTGCTCTTCATTGCATCAGAGATGACATACTAGGGAGAGATCCCCGCGAATGGCTGCAAAAAACGGACCTGAGAACTATATAAGCACCAGGTTCCCACCCTACCCCCCAGACAGAAAAAAATCAGAATTCAATCATGGCACTACAAAACACAGATCTCTCAGAGGATGACCAAATCCTTCTTCACTATATTGTCTCAGACCAAAGGCTGCAGGCCCGATTGCGATCTCTTCTGAATTCTGCCCGTGCTATTTCCGTGTATTGCCCACAGTTCCTGAAAGAGTTATTAGCCTACATCCAAGACATGGAGGGGGTGGAACATGATCAACACCCGTTCAGCCGCTTGAGACGGGCACAGGAGGAGTATAAGCCCAACCCGCCTGCTCTCAGTCGCAAGTATCATCATGACAAGGGGGGAAGGGCTAAGTGGAGAATGAATCAGCTCTACGAAAACATAGAGCAGAAGTATGGCGTGAACTTGGGCTTTCTTAAGTAGTATACCGCTCCAGTCGGGGTGTACGGTTAATACAGGGGTGTACTATTGGTGATGTAGAAGGACAGCTACAACAGAACATGCACAAGAACATTGCAATCAACGCCATCCAAATCAACGACTCGATCCCAAAGGACTCATCATAATCCCATCAAAATCCCATCAATCTAGTGCCATCAAGTCTCTGGTTGTCGATTCTCGCACGTGACCCTACTACCTATGTTTTGTCCAACCGCTTTTTATCAACTACATCATGGCCGAAGTGGATAACCAGATTTCAGGCAAAAGAGCCCTTGACCTTTTCAAACTGACCCTTAACTTCAATGTCATCAGCAGATACGACCCCAAAGCCAAACAGCTCTTGTACACGACCTCCCACTGTGTGATATACAAGTTTGGAGAAAGCCAGGAATGGGAAAAAACCGAGTTTCAAGGCACGCTAGCGCTCTATTTGAGAGAGTTTCAGCCTCTAGCGCCTGGAGAGAATTTGGGATACGAGCTGCTTCAGATGCTTTTCTGCTACGGGTTGATTTTACTCAATAGACAGAGTCCAGAGTGCTTTTCGCTTGGGCTTTTGCCCAACAAGGTGACGAACCACTTTTTCCCTAATGGTGTCCAAAACAACGGCATTCTTGAGATGGACGTGGAGATCAACGACAATTTGATCATTGTCAAGGACTTGTTGGGAGATATCTACGGTTTGTGGGTGTTCAACGAGGAGGACAGAAAGAAGCTTTTCCAGCTTATGGAGTTCTGTTTGAAGAACGACGTGCCTATTACGCAGCAGTAGGAAATTCGAAGCTTTACCATCGAACATTGCATGAAACTTGAAAGTCCTGTCGATACGGGCTCATATGAACATAGTCCACTGATCCATAGAGCTTCCGTGGACGTTCGATTGGCTTGAAGAAATGTTTAGTTGATAGGAAATGACCTGTTTTCACGAAATTGCACTAAACGAGGGTTAGTCTGTCAATGAGGACCAGGTACGCTAAAGTGGAATCGAGGTGTACAGTGCTGAGTCTTTTTCAAGAAAGCAGCTAGTGCAATCGACCTCAAGAGGAATTGATTTGGCTGGTGCCAATGTTTTATATGGAAAAGAGGTCTACCACAGGATATGTATAAGGAACTGGGCTTCGGTCCTCGACCTGAAAAAACTCATGTTCCGTTATGATTCAGCTACTTGCAATTGTTTCAACCCAGAGATTTGTCTTTAACAGAATCAAGCTTCCAGTGATGCATATTCCGTCCTCAGTTCCAGTATCTACCAGACCCAATGACCAATTCTTACAGCCAAATCAACATACAAACACTAAACTTCCTCGTAGCTTACAAATCCCAGTTATTTAATAAACCCACCCTTATCCATAAAATCCCCCCTTCATTCAATACCACCTCCTCTGCCATGAGTGGTCGCGCACGTGACCGTACTCGGTATCATGAAAATATATGAGACTATCACCAACCACCACTGTCTAAGACACACCCATACAGCGCCGCCAGGCCATCTGCCCCCGGCTCCACAATCCCCCACAGCATCCCCCACTTTAAATAGAGTGTCCCCCACGGTCCCCCAATTTTTCCCCCACCCACGACTTGCTCAAACAAACATGCTCAGTTCGTGGTCGGGATCGAGACCAACAGCACAGCAGCTCCAGCAGCTCACGCCTCAGCAAAGAGCAGCTCTTCAACAGCAGCTTCAGAACCAGCAGAAAAGCGGAAGTGCCGAGAATGCTGCCGCAATAGGATCACCAGAAACGCAAAACCAGGCTTCTCAGCAACAACAACAACAGATGCTCCTTCAACTACAACTCAAGCAGGCACGTGAGCGGCCTGGAGGCTACCAATTTGCCACGTCACTGGCAGATATCCTAAAAAAATACTCCAAGTATCCGCCATCGCTTACATTCCATATTTATGAGAACCACTTCCGGTTCAACAATACGCAAGACTCCAACATGATACCCAAGGACAGCGCCATGGCCAAGTCGTTTTTGCACCATATTCTCAAGGAGGAGATTCCGCTGGAAATGACGGAATTGCTCAAGGACTGCGCTGTCAAGTTCTACGAGGGTTGCATCATTCTCCAGGTGTATGATCACCGTCTGGAGAACAAGGAGAAGAAGGAGAGTCGGCAGCTGCTGCCAGCAAAGGAAAACCGCAAGAATCTGCCGCAACAGAGCCCGAAGGAGCAGCCCACCCCGCCCAAAACATACAGAACGCTTCTCAGGCCGACCTCGTTATCGCTCTATTACGATTTGCTTTACCACACAGACTCGGCGCTCACGAAATTTACCGATACAATCTCGTTGCAGATGGAGCTGGAGATCTTGACATTGACCAACAGAAAGGTTGATTTGAAGGTGCCTCTCAATCCGTACAATCAGGACGAGTCGCTTTTTCCTGACCACGAGTACCCCAGAAAGGTGTGGGACGAGGCCAAGCAGGACTACAAAATCGTCCATTCCCACAGAGATGAGACGCCCAGGGAGCTGCGCAAGTTGCACCAGGACCAGCTTGTCATGCACAAGTCCTCCGAGTACGAGGAGCTCATGTTTTTGCTTTCGAGCAAGAACAAAAACCCGCTGGAGAGCACCTCCGAGAACAAGCTCGTGGTGGTGGGGCCCTCGACCCACAGCGCTCTGGACGCCGTCAGTTTGGAAGGTTCTCCTTCTGTGTTGCCTACTCCTGTACCTGCTACCGCTGCTACTGGTAATGGTAGCGCTAGAGAATCCATGACCCCAGGCGGATCAGAAAGGAAACGTAACGACAAGGCCAGCGCCCTTAGCGCCACGGCGTCGATGCTCGCCGGAAACTCGTCTGGTCAGTTCATGCGGTTGCGTTTTATTGAGGAAATCAGAAAACGTAAAGAGAGCCAGAAAGCTCAAGCTGGTGCCAGTGTTGCCACTGCGGCCGGTGTGGGCCCAGTTGCGTCCCAGGCGGGCAGCGGAACGGCTTCTCCAGCTCCTGGCTTGAAGAACGGAACCATGAATGCTACAGCTGCAGCCAATTTGCAAAGGCAACAGCAGCTCAAGCAGCAGGCCCTGGCAAAACTCATGCAAGGCCAAATGCAGCAGCAGCAAATGCAACAGATGCAGCAGCAGCAGCAGCAGCAGCAGCAGCCTCAACAGACTCAGCAGCCTCAGCAGCAGGCTCAGCAAACTCAGGCTCAACAGAGGTATTGGCAGCAACAGATGCAGCAGAACAAGTTGAAGCAGCAACAGCAGCAACAGCAGCAAAGAGCGGCTCAGCTCAACAACAGTGGCAACGTCAATATGGCACAAAACTTCCAAAATGCTCAATTGCAGAAGAACATGCTTCGACAGAACATGAACCAGGGCATAAACCAGATAGGCCAGATGGGCCAGATGAACCAGAACATGCAGCAGGGCGTCGGCCAGAGCTTGAACCAAGGCATGAACCAGAGCTTGAACCAGAACATAGGTCAGAACATGACCCAAAACATGAACCCAGGAATGAGCCCCAACATGGGCAATGTCGCCATGAACCAGAGAGTCAACTACAACGGCATGCCGAACATGAGTCCACAGATGGGGCTGGCCATGAGCCCTCAGAGGCAGCAGCAGTCCCAATCTCCCGTACCCAATCAGGCGGCTTTAAGCGACAGAGCCAAGCAGCTCAGGCAGCAGCAAATCCAGCTCCAACAAGCCAGGCAGCAGCAGCTCAGACAACAGCAGCAGCAACAGCAGCAGCAACAGCAGGCCAAGAGGCAGAAAGTTGGCCAGGTCAATCAGCAGCAGTTTGCACAAAACAGAAACATGGCTCAGATGGGCCAGATGGGATCTCAGCCTTCCTCACAAATGGGCACACCTGTAATGCAAAACGGCAGTGTTGCTACGCCACGGATGGGCAATATGGCTCAAAGTTCGCCTCAGATGGGTCAGCAGATGCCTCCCATGGGTCAACAAACCCAGGGTCAAAGACCAGCGACTCAACCCCAAGCACAAGGTGGAGGAGCTCAAAGTACTATGGCGCAGCAACAGGCCCAGATTTTGCAGATGACCTTGTCTCCACAAGAACAGAAGGCGTTCAAGGTTTTGCAGCAAAGGATGAATATTTTGGTTCAGATGTTCAACACGGGAATGTCGCCCAAAGGAGATCCTCTTACCCAGCAGCAGCAGCAAAACGCCATGCAGCAAGCGAAAGTTGCTCAGCAGCTGTTGATGCAACAGTTTCCTTCTTATTTCCAACGTCTTCGTCAATTTCAAATGCAGCAGCAGAGACAAAAGATGCAGAGACAACAACAACAGCAACAGCAGCAACAACAGCAGCAACAACAACAACAACAAAACTCGTCCATGGGGAACATGGATGGGTCAATGTATCAAAACATGAACATGACGCTGCCGGCGATGCAGCAGCAGATGATGAATCTGCCAGTGATGGGCCAGATGAACAATATGCAAGGCCAGATGAAGAGGTAGACAGAGTGTGGGTGTTTAATATAGTGTATCATCAACATAAGCTAAATCGTGGGTCACTGGTTCTCGAGGGACCGGCCGTACGCGATCAATGCCACCACTGTACCAACAACGTACAATGCTCCTTTACCCACCTCTTTGAGCACGGTGTAGGTTGCCTTCTTAAGAGGCCTCTCGGGCATTGGTGTCTCCGACGCCGTAGCGGGCACAGGGTGGTCGGTTTCGGTCATCACATCAAAGGAGCGCTTCACGCCACAGCATGGCTCGGCGGCATCCGAGAGCGACGTATCTGGCTCGCCCTGGTCGCTCATGGGCTCGTTGTCGCTTTCAACTTCAGACAGGGAGATGTCGTTCCAGCCGAACATCACCGCCAAGTCCTCGTCTGAGTCCTCTACGCATTCCCACTCGCCATTGACGAGTCTGATCTCGGAGGGTTTGCCGGTCGCACAGCACTCGGAACAGTCCTCGCAGCCTTCGGCGTCTGAGGATGCCTCGTCCAGGGTGACGTCGTCGTTGGAGGAGCCGTCGTAGTACTCGTAAGGCTCGGCTTCAGCTTCAGCCTTGGGCTCGGGTTCTGGCTCGTCGACAACGGCCTCTATTACATCTGGCTCCAAGGTCTCCTCAGGTTTAGTGGTGGACCCCACTTCGAGTTCGACCACTTCAAGCTCTGGCTCAGCATCAGCAGCGGATTTGACCTCGCTTTCTGCCTCGCTATCGGCATCCTCTCCTGCCTCCACTCTCTCGGCCTGGACTTCGGGCTCCTCGCGTACCATAACCTCCTTGACGAACTTTACCTCCTCAGGGGGCTCGTCCTCCGAGCCAGCATCGCCATGTGCCTCCTCGTACTCGGGGGTCCGGGTGACCTCGGCTGCTTCACCTGACTCAGCCACCAGACAAGCTTCATCGGCTAGCTTGTTCTTGGGCGTCAACGTGAGCACATCCTCGGAAAGACCCACGTCAAACTGCAAGTGGACCCAGGGGTTAAGCAACTTGCGCAAAGGAATGTTGGTAGGAAGCAGGGTCTTCTCACGCCACGACCGCACCACAGCGGCGGTACGGTTGACTACAAGTCCCAAGGTGTCACCATGTTTCAAAAGGTGTGGCTCCTGGGGTCCGATCAAGACGTTGTTGAGAATCGTGCCAAAGGTCGAGTCTGTGTCTTTCACATAAACATTATCGCCTTCCTTGTAAACAACAGCATGGAACTTGGAGATGTGGTTGTTAGCGAGGTACAAGTTGGTCAGCAAGGAGGGGCGGTCCGAAGTGCTTCTCAGAGCCCTCCCTATAACCACAGGAGATCTGATGGTTACTCTTCTGGTGTCGGACATTAGGTATCTGCTAGTTGTTTAAGTGGAAGTAGAAACTTAACGACGTGTGGATTTGTAAAGTGGGTATCAAAAATATAATGTAGTGTGGAGTGTCTCCTTATCTCAGGAGCTTATCGTGCCAGGGTCTGCCACACGCAGGACAGATCAGTTATCGGGGGGCAAACGGTTTTAATAAGGGATGGAATTTGCCAGCTTAGAGAAGGGAAAGTAGCTGAACGTGGGTTTCAGATTTGTTTATATACTCAAGATTAAAAGAAGGGGTATTCAAAAAAAAACGCGGAACCTTGTAGATTCAGGGGAGGCGGTCCGTATTTATACCTCGCAGGACCATGCATCCAGACAGTCCGGGCATGTATGATCTGTGCGCTTTGGGATGCTTTGGTGGCGATTGAACAAAGTGGGGGATATTTGGGGGATAGTGGGGCATTTTCGGTGGAGGCGGGGCACAACTTGGGGGACCCGTCAAGATCGATCCGGGCGGTTTGGTGCCCGTGCGATAAGCATACCCGCATAACTGAAAACGGTTCGAGGGGTTCCCAATGTAGGTGCTAATGGGTAGCACTTTAGATGATTCAAGTGAACTTAAAGTCAAGTAGTGATTCCAAATAAGTTGAATGTCATTTTTTTGGGTGGCTGATTGATGTTCGTCTCAGCCACAGTAAACTGGGATTTAACGAGTTCTGTTCAGTTCATTGGATCAAATGAGAGCCCAATTTATCTGACTTTCATATAAAAATGCCTCCATTCGAATGGTTTATGGCTAAAGTAGAACACAAAACATTTCACTACCCTATTGTGTCCATACTCGAAAAGTCGAGGCTATTTGAAGCGATCATTCAATTCTAGAACACCGAACTTACCATCGACGTTTTTCGTCCACTCATTATCATCCAAGGGCTTCTTCCTCGTCCAGGTACCCAAATGGCTAAAAGAAAGCAAATGTATTGAATGCCTGAGATCTGCTACCAAGCTCATACAATGGTACATCCCATCAAAAAGACCCATCAACAAACCGTCAATCAACTTCCCTTGCCCTCCGCTTCACAATGAACGTACCTTCATTATGACTGCTTATTGACTCAAATTCACTGATCATGCTGCAACTGGAGGCTCGTACAACTTGGAGAATTCCGTGCCTCCCTGTGGCGATGGAGGCACCTGCAACCAGTTCAAATTATCATACTCTGCCGTGCCGTCAATAACATGGAAGGCATATGCGTAACGAGACTTGTCCAGGTGGTTCTTTTCAGACTTGTGAAGCACAGAGTGGTTTATCAAAATGAGAGATCCCGCCTTGCACTCCACGAGCTTGTAGTCCTCCTCCTTGTCTTCCTGAGAGGCTTCGCCGTGCTCGACAGGAATGAAATTGCATCCTTTGGCGCCTTGGTCAATTTTGACAAAACGCTTCGTGAGTGGAACCGTCTTGTGCGTTCCAGGATTATACGAGAGACACCCGTTTTCCTTGGTGCAATCCTCCAATGCAAACCAAAAGCCTAGCGCCGTTTGGGGCTTTGTGAATAAGAAGGTGGCATCTGTGTGAGGAGGAACGGCGTTTTCTCTGGATGCAGACGAGGCCGAAACAGGGTTCTTGAAGATCATCATACTCTGGAGCACCCGGGGGTCCTTGAAGTCCAAGTCCCGAGCGACTTCTTGCACTTTTCTATCGAAAGTGATCTCCTCAAATGTCTTATCTTTCATGTGCAACCCATGGCCGATCTTGTTGATGGCCAATTCCTTGGAGTACTTCAAATTGCCGTCTTCGTCGAACGCGTCAGTATCGAAAAAGTACAGCACCTTGTCGGCGGAGTCAAAAAAGTACTCGTCTCCAACGTGATCGTTGTCGCCTGTTTTGAACTGGGTCTTGGGATGCTGAGATGGGTCGAAACCGGTCAAAAGCTCACGTGACCGGCCCATAAGCTTTGCAATCTGTTCTTTGGACAAAAAGTCGGGAATGCAGAGCATTCCTTCTCTGTGGAAGGTTTCGATCTGTTCTTTGGTGAGTCCCATTGTGGTTGGTGATGTTTAGATAAGCGAGGAAGACAAAGGGCGCGTGCAGGGCGGATTGAAGAATGGAAAACGACGATAGTTTTTGAAATTGAGGCTCGTTTTCTTTTTGATGATAGGTTGGGGGAAAAAGGGGAGACGGTGGGATTTATATATGGATTTATGGAAGGTGGGGCCGCGGAATTGGTCCAGATAAGACAGCCGTGCAGGCTACAATGGCTGCAAATCAACGGAATGGAAGGTTTCCGTGGATTGTATCTAAACTAGTAGTCTCACGGATCCATTGCCGTACGAGAGAGTTCTTGCTTTGACCTACTGGATGAATGTACTGACTCATAGACCTCTTGCAACAATGCCTGCTTGCTCATCTTCTCTTGTATGTCCTTCAATTGAGCTGTTGCTGAACTCGATGACATGGATTGAAGTTTCATCAACGTTTCTCGAAAATTCTTATGCATTGAATTTTGAATGCCTTCAGTAAGGGCCTGAAATCTTAATACATCGCTCGTAGAATACCGAGTATCTTCCGGAAATCTCACGCATACTCCACTTTTTCCAACCTCATTTTCCATTGCAATGCCTCCTTGGCACCGCCAACTCTCATTCAAGAGACCTCTTTCCCTGAAGCTCCTCAACTCTGCCGAGAATACAAGCTGCAGCATGGTCCACATCGAGTTTGATTCCTTTGATAACAATGGAAGTTTCAGAATTCTCCTCCATCGAGTGCTGACATCTCGTTCCTTTCCCTTTGTCTAGTATCATCAAATGGACGCGATTCTGTTTCTTTATTCTCCGCCAAAACTGACGGTTTCGACCAATAAGACCTGTGAGGATCTTTGAAGGCACCATAACTTTGCGTTCGTGAGCTTTATACCCACCATTTTCTTCAATATCCTTCACCATCTTCTTTATGACATCTGTCGCTCCTTGAACGGCATCAGGAGGTCCTTCAATGGTGATTTCGTCTGAAGTAGGGCAGTTGAAGGAAAGGTGACCACGACGCCCCTTCAAATACTCATCCAAAATGGTCTCTTGGGTTCCTCCTTGCATGCTAAACAAGAATATCTGCAGTTGGCCAAGATGCAAAACGCTTCTTTCCATCGATTCTAGAATCTCGCTGCATTCTTGAAAACAATTCATGACTTCTCTCAAGCGAGATTCTAAGCCATCTATTTGCTCATCTCTTGCAATGGACCCATCAATAAGGTAGGCGCTTTCTTCACCAATATAGTATAGGATATTATTCTCCAGAGCAATGTCCCCAAGCTTGTTTGAGAGGTCGTAATGTTCGATACGACTGAAACTCCCTGGAATCACTGTCACAGTGGCAGGTGTGATCTTCTTAAAAGTCTCCATCACAAATTTTTGAAAAGCTTTTACATCTTCTCTCTCCCCTCTGATTTCAAAGCGCAGGTCATCGAAATCCACTTCTCCTTTACCCCAGAATTTGGACCCCAACACTTCTAGCCAAAGCATGGAAATTATCAGTAAATTATGGGATGAATCCCCAGGGATAAAAGTGGGAAGTTCGATGACTTCTGTTGTATACTTCGGGGCAGCTTTCAATATTTCTGCTTCGACTGCCTTTACTTTTTCCGGAACCCCACAAATTGTGAAACCGTGCTCGTCGAACTTGACAAAACTATCGTCTTTTAAATCCGAAGGTATATTTCGACTTACCAAACCCAGGGTATTTCCGGGAATGTTCACTTCTAGAACGACTGTGTCCTCCATGATTCTAGCATTGACTTGCTTGATCTCTTCCAAAGCCTCTTCCACTCTCGGTTTGGGGCCCTTTAGGTAGATGGTGTTTTCATCTGTATAGTGGGGAAAACGAAATATAAGTTCAGGGTACTTTTCCTGAAGTGGCTCTGTTTCCTTTATGATGAAGGTTTTTCTCGTATCCTCCACTTCGAACTCTGCAAAAAATACTTCAGTAGTCCCCTCCTCGGCTCTCTGAAGCACCTCCTTCTTTGCCGTGTCACAATCGCTCCTTATACCTTTGATTACGACATCCACGTCGTTGTAATATGCTCTATAATTGGTTGGCAATCCGAAATAAGCGAACTTGTCGTACGAAATTGCCCAATGCTTCACATCGTTTCTGAGCAGCCAGCGCAGTCTTAACTGCCGTACAACCTTTATAGTCACATTGTTGTGTTTTGCAATAGCCTTTATCGTTTTCCCTCTGGGTCCAATGACGGTACGTCTCGAGGCTAGGGGTATCGTAAAGTTCAATTGACATTCTTGATCGATGCTTGAATTCAGCATATCTGGAAAAATCACAATGAACCTTCTAAATCATGGGCGAGTCTCTTCTTTTATAGGAAAACCACAAGATCATCAGTTGTAGATGTACGGGTGTTGATCTATAAGTCTACTCACTTTTCGAGATAACATTCATGCAAGGCCCGGTGCGGCTCACCTACATAATCTGATTTTGACACCATAGTGGCAAATATTCTCACTCAAATGAGTCATTTCGATGTTTATCGCTGTAAATAATGCCGATTAAATTTTGTTTATTGAAATTGGAATTCTCAGGGACTCAGTGCTTACACGAAAAATGAATGAATCGAAGGTTGATTTCCTGCAATCTTCATCTGAGGGATGCTTGCAACACTTCTCTTCCAAGCTACCTTTTCAAACCTGAGATTTGGTGTTTTGGGATTACAAATTTTGCAGCCAAAGCCATCGGTAGAAAAATCGATCTCTGCAAGGTGCTATTTATGGTCAACGAACATGTCGATCTTCAGTGATCTGGTATATTTCATGAAGTTTGTGAATTGCATCACAGAGTCCGTAGTCATTCAAGATGTCAATCTATGCGTCCGTTTATGCGACTCTTCCTTCAGCCTTTTTCTTGCTCCCCAACGAGTGGCTTCGTCATTGGATGCAAAAGTGAAAAATGGTGTAGATTTATCCAAGGGATACTTAGTGCCAATCTTAAAGCAACCCCACTTGACGTCAACACCGAACTTAAAAGTGAATTTCATTTGAACGCTTGTGACCTTCAGCTGCCTTCTTCACCCTCCTGAAACTCCTTAACAAGAGCCTCGATGCCTTCTACTACCTTTTCCACAATCTCCCTGCTTCCACAGCATCTGACAATATCCCCATTCTCAGGATTCTGCATTAATCGTTCTGCTTGCTTCCTGGGAAGCATAAAGCCACCAGCTTTCGAAACTATGCCAAACCAGCGGCTTTCGTTGTCATAGCGGTCCAAAAGTGCTGAGACTTTTGTGGAACACTGACCTCGACAACATGGAAATTGTGCAAAAGCTTCTCAAGCACCTTTGCTCCATGTTCAATGGCCTTTTTCGTTCCAAACAAAGCGACAATAATACTTTTCTCCCTCTCCTTTATTGAATAGTCCACCCCAAGACACGGAAACTCGTCTTGGCCATACACTCTTCCACCCACAAACTGGTCGCTTCGATCCCACAACATCTGCCCTAGATCTTCACAAACAGCCTCTCTTGCACATTTTGGAATCTCTAACTCTTTTTCAAAGCGCCCTCTTCTTCCAGCTGATAAAGAGCAAGAAGCTTTTCCTCAGCTTTCAGGACATCACCAGCCTTTCCTTGAACGACAATCTCGTTCTCATTCCTAGGATACGGGTATTTGAGGCACTTCCTGGGAAAACGGATCTCCACATTGCACTCTATCTCGATCATATTTCGGTTGAGATAATCCGCTCCAGCTATCCTTCTATGGTAGGAGGAGTCGATCTTTACCCTAGCAATTTTCTCGTTTTGCAACGAGTCCGATTTTTCCATGATACACTTTTTGGCCAATTCCACGTGTAGTTTTATTCCGGAAATCACAATGGTTGTTTCTGCTTTCTTATCGGCGGTAAAACGTCCCCTGGTCCCCTTTCCGTGATCAAGAATTCTCAAGTCAACGCAGTACATTGATTTTACTTCCCTCCAAAAACGACGATTGCACCCAATAAGTCCAGAAACCACTCGACTGGGTACAGTAATCCTGGTTTCGTAGAACTTGTAGTCACCAGTTTCAGCTACCTCGAAGAGAAGTTCATCAACTGCATCTTTGACTTTGTGGACTGTTTCAGTAGGTCCCTCGATAGAATACTCTTTTGTATCCTCTGACGATTCCAATTGAACCAGACCCACAACTCCGTCTAATAATTCCATGAGGCAGTTTCTCGTTGTTCCTCCTGGTCCAATCAAAAATCTTCGTTCCTCTGGTGTAATATCCAAAACGATTCTTTTCCATTTGGTGTCATGCTTTCTCCATTCAGATACCACTCTTTCAACCGCAGCCAATCCGTTCTTCAAACTGTCTTTGTTCTCCGATTTTCCTGTGATTAACGCCTCGTCAATGAGATAAAGATTTCCGTTCAAAATGGCATGTCGTATTTGGCTTTCCTTTTCAGCCGCCATTAGCTCTGGATGCATTCCGTGTGGGGTCAAATGAAGGTTGACGTTGTGGATGGTGTGGACGGTTTCTGGGGTGATATTCTGAAAAAGCGTGGTTATCCGTTCCACATAGTTGCTTATGTTTTCCTTCGTTCCGCCAATCTGGATGGCTATATCTTTTAAATAATCCTCCAAGGCTTCAATTTCTGGTTTTACAATACAAACATCGCATTCCCGGGCAAGCTGGTCAAGCCTAAAGTAGAGGAAGAGCATTACCACTCGAGCATGGGTCTGATTTCCTGAAAAGAGCTCTGTAGGGTTCAATTGTTTACAGTAGTAGTCAGCAGCACCAGCTGTAATACACCCTTTGGTAGCTTTGACTTCCTCGTGGGGACCACATATCGAAACCTGGTTTTCCTCACTCAAGTCGATCCAAACACCATTTTCGTTGATTCTTCCCGAGAAGTCAAGCACACCGTTGGCTCGAAGAAGATTCTGAATGACAGAGGGGATGGAGATTTGTGTTTTCGAGATTCTTCCTTCTATTTCAGCCTTGAGTCCTTTTAAATCTTGTTGTGCTGCCAAAACCATATCCTTCTCGCCTTTTATACGAATTACACTTAAGGTAACCTCAAAATGTAGTTGAGGATATCCAGACTCCACGGTTGAAAACTGTCGAATGACATATTTGCCTAGATATCCCAATTCAATAGCTGCAAAGAAATGCCTATTCCCCACAGTTTCCACTACCTTCATGATCTCTTCTTGTGCAGCTTTGCAGCTGGCAGTTTCACCATTAATAAAAACATCAACGTCATTACAGAAAGTGCCATACTCACCAGGCATTCCTAGAGTGTCAAACTTGTAGCTTTCCAGATCCCTTTCATCTTTTAGCAGCCATGGGTTCCTCAAT
This sequence comes from Candidozyma vulturna, assembly GCA_026585945.1. NCBI lineage: Eukaryota > Fungi > Ascomycota > Pichiomycetes > Serinales > Metschnikowiaceae > Candidozyma > Candidozyma vulturna. Next base: position 261,536 of record CM048828.1, read on the forward strand.
GTCCTCTTGATCTTGAATTCTACCTTGTTGCGTTTTGCAATAGACTTGATTTCTGAGCCTCTGTGACAGAGTAGGACCTTTCTTGCTGCTAACGGAATGGTCACTTTTAAAGCCCCATTCTCGTCACTTGTGCGTGTCTTTGATATAAGCGACTCGTGTTTAGATTCCGCCATTGAGCTGTCACCGTCAAACCTTGACGTTCCACAATTGATGTAAATACTGCAAATGTGGTTTTGACCAGTTAATATAGCTCAACAGCTTTTCAGTAGTACCTGAAATTCGTATTTGACGTCCATTATGGGTGCACGGATGTGTTGCAGAACTCGTAAATGGACTCTTCGTCGTATGCATGTTCATGCACGGTTAAACGCGAGAGGAATTCACCAAAGGTATATGAAAATGATGTTGATGATCCAGTATGTGAAAGGTGTGAATTTGGTCTCAATGGATTGAAAACACTTGAGGCTCATAGCTCGTGAATTCACTGTTAAGATTTCAGTACAACTCCATAGCTCTACACTGGACCCCTTCACCCTAGATTTGCAATTCTCTAATCTACACCAGCTCTGTCGTCTTTTTCAGTTTATTGGTGGTTTTATCCGGACAGTTTCAACAAATTAGTCAGACGCTGGAGAAGGTTCAGAGTGATGACGAGACTACCCTTATCGATGAGTCCCAACATACTAGTGCCAGAGAGTCGTTAGACTACTAGTCTATGTCTGATAATGCCAACCATGAACCACATCGAAATAACCAAGTTTTTCAAAGAAACACGGAAGGAGCTTATTCTTCGGTGAAATGTATCAGCAGAACATCAACTCATGATCCCTCGTTTTCAGAGCGGATGCCATATCTTAACCCACCTAATCAAGTCTTGTGACAAAGAGCTACTGGAGGATTATCAAAACCACTCAAACTCAAACTCACCCTTTCTGATTCTATTACTCTATACACCTTCACCGTCCAAACTTCTTGAGTTCAATGTACCGAAATATTGGATACGTCAAACCGGCAAATCCACTGCACAAGTAGATTCCAAGATCGGCTCCGTCGTCACCCACCTTTTCCGCAAGAACTCCCACATAGTACACCTGGTTCATGCCCAAAACGGCCCCAGCCACTCCACACAAAAACGAAAGCGTCGCTGCAAGTCCCATACTGCGGTACAGAGGCTTGTTCCAGTTGGCCCAGTTGTACAAGGTGGAAATGCTCTCCTCGTCGGTGCCGTCAAACTCGTTATGGTGCAATCTCCTTGCTGCTTTGGTGCCCCTAAATATCAAGTTCTCCTCCAAAAGCAAGGTGATGTAGATGGTGATCCAGTAGCCCAACATGGGCAAGAAGTTGCCCAAGATATTGTTGAGATGCTCCTTTCCAGCCAATGCAAGAACGAGGTAGATCACCGCCACCACGGTGGTCCATATCCATCGAGGCACATACGTCAAACGGGTGTCTATAAGCTGGAACTCAAGAGCACACGAATAGGTGTTCATGATGTTGTTGCAGATGAGGGAGATGTACAAAACGACAATGACAAACTTGCCGAATCCGTGCCAGGGTTCAAACGCCAGGGCGAAAATGCCTCCGATTCCGTAATTATCGTAGTTCTCTGACCACGGCTGGTACGAGTATGCAATGGCTCCGGCGATAACCGAGCAAATGGCTGCAAAATTGGACGGCACGGCGATTCCCAAAAACGTCAAGATGAACACCTGCCAGGAGGGCGTATCGTCGGGAAAAAGGATATAATAGTCCGAGGCTCCTCCACCCCAGGTTGAGGTGACCGAATACGCCAATGCAAAAACAGAAAGCCATTGGCCCGTGCTGGTTTGCAGGCTGATGTCCAAATCGTCAATGGCCTGGTTAGTCTCTGGAATGTGGCCGATTTTTTTGCTGACCACAATGTAGAAAAGTAGAATAGCCACATTGGTGGGAATGGCCAAGATGGACTGGAACTTGAGCAAAACCCGGATTCCAAAAACGCCGATGATCCAGCTCACCACCATCACCACGGCAATCCCGACCTCCAAATTGGCATCACTGATCGCCAGAAGAAGCTGTCCTCCAGCCACACAGTTGATCACAGACCAACCGATCATTCCGATAATGACGATGATGGCGACGATTTTCACAAACCATTGGCCAAACAAGAACCGTGCCGTGACCATCTGACGACATCCCGACTGCGGACCCATGGTGGACGAATATGCTGGAACGAGGTTGCCCAAATTGATACCCAATAGCGATGCTACTAGGGCATTCTTGAGGTTCAAGTTGTACACCAAAGTCGGTAGGAAAAACGACGACATGGTGGTGACACCGCCACAGGCAGCGAGCCAAAGTCCAATGACTTGGATAAACAGCCTCCATTTTCCGATCGATACCTTTTCTTCCGGAGTCACCCTCTCTATACCTCTGATTTCGACTCCGAGGTTATCGAGCTTATACATCCACAGGAGGTACCTGGAGCTCGTAACCACATTGACCTTGTTGGTGGATTCGTCGTACTCGCTTCCGAACGAGACTTTCTCCTCTGCCATCGGGAAAACTGGTGATGAAAGTTGAAAAATTGCTAAGCATTTTAAAAGGTCTCAGGGCATGGTGGTCTAAGCGCATATCATGCCGGCCGTCAAAGTCGGAGGCTTGTATGCCGGTCAGTATATATTGTGCGTCTATGCGGCTATATCCTCCGGGATAGGCATCCGCCTGTGGGGTAAATGATCCGGGTGTTTCCAGTTTTTCCGGCGCCTTTATGATTTATAAAGTATCGCTACTGCCTATCAGCATTCGTTCCAATGGCTTTCTTCCCTGATTTACCTATATACATGCGGGAAGCACTAATCCGTCTACTTGTAGAGGAAACCCAACCAGGAGTTTTTCCGGGCCTCTCTCTCGGCCTCTGGAATGAACGAATCGACGTACTTTTTGATCTTTTCAGCACCCAGCTTGGCATCAACCTCACGGCCAATAACATCCACAAAGTTACCTTCACAGTCCATAAGATAGAAAAAGATGGAGTGGTCAACCAAGTAGTCCTGACCAGGCTTCACATCTGGAGGCGTGGAGAAGTACACTCTGTATTTTTTGCACACGTTCTTCACCTGTTCATACGTGCCTGTCAAACCAATGATGCTGGGATGGAAATCTTCAAGGTACTGCTTGATCACATCAGGGCTATCTCTTGCAGGGTCACACGTAATGAAAACAGGCTGCAACTCGATTCCCAGATTGTTCTTCAAATCCTCAAGCATCTCGCCCAACTTATCGAGCTCGTCAGGACACACGTCAGGGCAGTGAGTGAAACCAAAGTAGAGAATGGAGAACTTCTTCTTGTCGTTCTTCAAATTCTCCTGGGTGAACGTTTCGCCCTTTTCGTCCACCAAGGTAAAGTTTCCACCAATCAAGGGCTTACCCACGCCTCTCTTGGCCTCCACCTCCTTCTGTAGTCTCAACTTCTCCTTCTCTCTGGAAAACCACCATGTGAAGATACCGCCACCGACAATGAGGACGATAACGGCTCTCCAGGCAGCAAATTCGATACCTTTAGAGACTGGAAGCTTTTTCAGCTGCAGCGAGCCGCCGATAGCCACACGGCTTAGGGGTCTTTTTTGTAGTTGGGAGTGGATTTTTGATCAGCAAATTTTTCGGGTTCTTCGGAGCCATTTTCGGGACTTTTTTGGTTCAACAGGATCCTTGAGACGTGAAGAAAACGACTGGATAGCAAAGGGGCCCTCACGAGCGCTTGGCGGCGTAATATGGGGAGCATGGTGGTGGTGCTTACTGGAAGCGAGTAGTCTTGATGGGGTGATGCTGGTGTGTTGTATGCAGGTGGTTACGAATATTAGGTGACACCAACCTTGGAAACCAAGCAATATTTTCGGTTTGTGGGTTCAGGGCCTGGGTTTTTGTTGAATCGATACCTATTAGGTGGTTTGGGGAACTTTATGCCGTCGGAGTGGTTGTATCAACCACAGCAATGGGTGCTGACAAATGAAGTAGTGATAAGAAATGTGCTAATACAAGAACAATGTTGTGAAAAATATCAAAAAAGATGGCTTTAGGAAAGGAAAAGATAAAGTGTAATATTACTGACATCAGCACTTTAACCTTTTTGTGGCACAAATATCAGCGCTCTCGGAGTTCGGTGCCCTCTCTGAGACTCAGATCTCAGGAAACACCTAAATCAGCGTGATGCTCCTTCAAGAGAGGCAATATTTTTTGTAGTTACGTCAATTTGTTTACCAAAATAAAGAGAAAAGCGCCACTATCACATACTTGTGAGATCTAGGGCACATTGCTCCAATTTGCAGCCATTCCGTGGCACCCATGAAACAACACAATCTTCGGCAAATTCAAATACCCTTTTCAATCGTTCTTTATCAAAAAAAGCTTGATCTTTAAAGCAACCCTTTTCTGCCCCCTGTTTCTCGAAACCATGCATGTTCATACCCTCCCCTTGCATGTCATTCCCTAACCAGTTACTCTCAGATCCACAATCGGCAAACCACAATCCACTATTTTATTCTTTCACACATTTGCCTAACTCAATTCCGTACTTTGAAAAATTTCCTCTCAACCCCCACCAGTGCCATTTCATTGTTAGCACACCCACCTCCATGCACATAATCCTCAACGCCAACCCTACCTCCCCATAGGTGGCAAACTATAAATACCGCCAGATCCCCAGGAAAACTCCATCCCCATTTATTTCAAAATCCCCCTCATCCACCCCTTATCCACTTTGTCTGCACCATTGCACCACCCATCTCCCCATCTCAACTGAACCATCTACACCATCTTCGCGAAGATTCATACCACACCATGGCGACCTTGGCTAATCTCATAGACTGGGCCTCCAAGAAGGGGACCACGGTGAGCGATGGAATTGAGTTCAAAAACGTCGATAACGAGGGGAACGCTGCCTACGCGTCCCAAGACGTGAGCTCCGCCGAAATCAAGATCCCGGTTTCGATGGCCTTGAAGCTCAGCGATGCCCTTCAAGCATTCGGCAAGGAAGCCAAAGACATCCCCCTGAAAACAAGAAACATCAACGCCTTGACCAAGTTGTACTTGGCCTACGAGCGCAGCCACGTCGAAAAGAGCCCCTACAGCGCCTACATCTCGTCACTTCCCCAGTTTCCTGAAATGAAGGCAAGTCCATACCTCTGGAGCCCGGAGGAAACAGCCAAACTCAAGGGATCCAACTTGGGCAGCTCTTTACGGGAAAACATCGCCAACATCGTCGAGGAGTGGTGGCTGGTGATCAGCATTTTGCCTGAAAGCATCGAGAAACCCACCAACCACTTTGTCAACATGAAGTTCTACTACGAGCAGAAGTTCCACACGGAGGAGGAGCTCCACAAGTACATTGTGGGCGAAGGCGCCGCGTTTGACAACTGGACGTCGTTTCCCAGCTATCTCTGGGCATCCATGATCTTCAAACTGCGTTCTTTTCCGGGGTACCTTCTTAAGGACAGTTCTACCGACCCTGTGAACTACCAGCAGGAGGATAGTGCTGTATTGTTGCCGGTGGTGGATTTGCTCAACCACAGTCCCTCGGCGCAGGTGGTGTGGGCGGTTCAAAACGACCAGTTTGTGTTTTCCTCTAGTACCCCATTGAAGGCTGGTGACCAGCTTTTCAACAACTACGGCCAGAAGGGCAACGAGGAGCTTCTTTTGGCGTACGGATTCTGCATCGACAATAACGAGGCGGACTCCGTGGCGCTCAAAGTGAAGGTTCCCGTGGAGTTGTTGCCTGAGATGGAGAAGAACGGCTTGAAATTGCCCAAGATCTCCGACTACACCACTTCGGTCGTCAAAAGCGACAAGAAGCAGAGCTACGACGACTACAAGGACGGGCTTCTCTTTTTCATCACCAAGCAGCACGTTCCAGACAATTTGGTGTTGCTTTTCCAGTTTCTCGTCAAGTCCAAGTGGGAAACCAGCCTCACGTTGAGAATGAAGCTCAGCGGCCTCAATCACTTGAGACAGGCGGTGGAGTCCAAGGCGGCGCTTCTTGACTACAGCAAGCTCCCTGCTGATTCGTCCAACACCAACACCGCCAACACCAGAATATACCTCAAGCTGCAGAAGAAGATCATGGACTCTGCGGTGAAGCACATCAAGCGTTTGGAGAAGTCGCTTTTGGACGAGCAAAAGAACAAGCTCTTGACGCTCAAAAGCGTCTACAAGAGAGACGTCAAGTTCCTGCGTTCTCTTCTCATCACCATGGGTGTACTGACATGGGAGGAAATTGTCGAAAAGCAGCTCATGGACCAAATCTGGCTCCTCTACCTCATCCGCTGCTACAACCGTGACGAGTACATCAAGGGTGCCCAGGACGAAGAGGAGAACTACTTGCCTGAGTGGATCAAGAAGGCTTTCATCAAAATGGACGCCGAAACCAGTATGGATCCTGCCGAGGTGGTGCAGTTCAGGCAGCTCTACGAAAACATGATCATCCCGATGAATGAGGCAGTTCCAGAGATCTACAACAAGGGCAAGTGGACCGTGAGAGAGCTCATTGTGAGCACGAAGCTCTTGGACACCATTGGTTTTGTGCGAGGCAAGGACCAGGAGTGTATTCTCGTTGAGCAGTAGGAGAGCGAAGCATTTGGTTGCCTCTCTTGTGTTAACACAAATTCATCAAATCGTCCCAAGCCCTCAAATCCCTCCTGAGGTCTTCTTCCCTCCACAAAGTCTACAACTTCGATTTTGACACGTCATTAGAGCTGTCGGCGCCTCGCCTGAATGCAAGCGACAGCGCCAATGTATATACGATTACTCCTCCTTGATACCGCCGGCACCGCTGGTCTCAGCAGCGTCGATGGAAGCCTTGTCGGTCTTAACCTCGCCACCGGCACCCTGCAAAGCCTGCAACAAACCTGGTGCAGCCTTGAAAGGTCTCTTCAAGTCGCCCGAGGCAGCCTTGCCCCACAAGTGGATCTTGACAATGTTGGTCTCCAAGGCACCCTTGACAGACGAGACGCTCTGCATAACCAACGGGTTGGTGTACTTCATGTACACGTGCATGAAGCCCATCATGGCCAAGGAGGTGAAGAGACCCTTGATTTGTTGGTCAATCTGCTTCAAGTCGTACTCCTTGACGGTGGTCACGACGGCCTTGGGCTCGGGCTGGCCAGCCATAGGGTTGGCAGGCTCGACGTACTTCAACGTGGTCAAGTCGTTCTTCTTGTTGATGGAGAACTTGACATAAAGGCACACGGCAAAGGCAATGGCCTGGCACGAAAGATAGGCGATTCTGACGTAAAACAAGATGTCTGGGTCCTCGAGGTCCAAACGACGAGAGACCTGCATCATGACGAGCATGAGCGCCAAGTTGGTGATAGCTGGGTTCATGGTTGTAGTAGTGAGTGAGGTGGACTAGCTGGCGAAATTTTCGATATCTAAAGTATGCTCGCGGTTACCCGGCACTACCACTTGATAAGGCTGTGGAAGGCGGTGGAACACAAAATAAAACAAAATTAATCTACGCTTATAAAATAAAAGTGGCGGAACCGGCCAAAATGCTTCCAGTATCTATGCTTCTTTTTTATTCTTACTTTTCTAGGAACTGCCTCGGCGAGTCCAAGTCCGCGATAAGCCTCCCTAGAAATCGTCCTCACCTTGGGTGATATCACCAAGTTCCCAACAACCCACACGGTCGTTTTTGGCTTTTTTCTCCACGGCAGCAAGCTCGTCCACGTAGTCCTTAAGATGGGCAGGTGCACGGGTTTCCACAATACCAAAACCTTCCTCAACCAACTGCTTGTTGATGGTGTAGCCTTGGTCCTGGAGCGATTTTTCAGCATCGTACAAGATACCGTCAAACTCGACACCAGGAGTGGCAGAGGGCAAACCGCTGAGCACGAGCTTCTTGTCAAACGTCAAGTCCTCCAAAACGTAAATGGCCTCGGTCAAGTAGTCCCTGGGCTGAGTAGGAGGTAAGGTGATATTTTGCAATTTCACGGTGTGTGCAAAAGGCTTGATCACGTCAACGCCAAACTTCTTGGGAAGCGCCCTCAAGTCGGCCAATCCGACCTTGTCGATGTTGCCAAAGTCCACGTGCTTCACCTCGTACTTGTTGGAGCTTCTGTCGTAGTTCAACACCTTGGCACGGTAGTACTTGCCGTTTTCGGTGAATTTGGCTGACACAATTTCGTTCTTGCGGGGTCCCTTGGTCAAGTTGACAGGCAAGTCGGCCAGGTTGGCGCTGGCGCTAGCGTTTTGGAGGTGAAAATCGTTGAACGCCTTCTTGAACTGGGTAAATGTGGCTGCTGTGGCGCTGTCGATCAAGTGGTAAGACAACACCTGCGATGTGCTGATATCCACCACCTCGATATCGAAAAACTTGGGTTTTGCGGCCTCCAAGTTGAGCTGCTGCAAACGGGCGTTGGCTTCATTGGCCTCGTTCCGTGCTTTGGCTTCGTCGTAGTCCTTCCAGATACCCTTGTGGGCGGATTTGGCCGAATCCTCGGCTTTTTCAAACTCAGCTCCATATTTGTTGGAATTCACCGCAAGGCCGTGAACCGTGGCCAAACCACTGGCCAAAAGCTCTATTTGAACAGGCTTCAAGGCCTGGGCGTTGGCGTACAAGTTGCCGATGAAACCGCCAATCTTGTCGGTATCGTAGACGTCAAACTCGACGTTTCTCTGCAAGTACTTTCTGTTCATGTACTCGAGACCTTCGGCACCGGATTCCTGGGACTTGCTGTTGGACAAGCCGCCCAAGATCAACGTCAACTTGGTGCCCTCCTTGGGGTTATACAAACGCACACGGTTCACGCCAGGAATGAACTCCACGTAGAAACCGGAAATACGGCCCTTTTTCTGGAAGCCGTTAAAAAACGTCTTGGCCTTTTGCACGTTCTCCGAGGCGTTCACCACTCGGGAGCCGATGGTGAGAATCTTGGAGATGTCTCCGTTGAAGTAGACACCTTTTTTGCCGAGCTTCTTCTGCTCCTCCTCGAGCTCCACAAGCCTGTCCCAGTTCATGGAACGCTCGCCGGCGGTCTGCTTGTTGTGCTTGATCACCGTGGCGAAACCATGGGACACAATCTGCTCCGAAACGTCCTTTCCACCGATTTTGAGCGAAACCAAAAACCGCAGATCCAAGCCAAGCTCCTCGTTGGCGGCTCTGAACCCGTCAATGTACATAGAAGCAGACTTGCCGATCGCCAAGGTCCTCAGGTACTCCCTGGCCATCTGCACCAAAGCCTGTTGCTGCAGAGCGTTGGAGGTGACGGTGGTATCATTAGGTCTGGGTGCTCTGAGCGACGCCAATTGCACGGTGATTTCCTCGGCGCTGGGCAAACGCACGTTGAAGGTGTCGCCGTTGACGACTTTGGCGATGGTGACGTTTTCGACGGTCACACCAGGTCTCAATGTCTTGGAAGAGCTCTTTACACTAGGAGCAGGGGCAGAAACCAGCGCAAACTGGCCCTTGCCCAAGGCTTTGGCGGTCTGCTCGGCCTTACGCAAGCCGCTCATAATGGCGGATCCAATAAGCGACGATTGCCAGTCCACAACCTCAGCAAAGCCGTTTTCCAAGAGCTTCTCGTGGATGCTGTGACCAGAAGGATGCTCCACAAGCACCAACGGAATGCCCGCCTGGTTGCGGCCAATTACCGTCACCTTGATTTGGGCTTTCGTCAAAAGACGGTCCTCCACGAACTGCTTGGCCTGCTGAGCCACCTTCACCACAGAAGCAGAAGGATCATCCGTTCTGGGCGTCTTGATACCGGCCAAAAGCAACGGCTGCTCCACGTGCTTGTTCTTGCTGACCAAAATACGACCCACTATACGGTCGCCACTGATCACCTTCTCCACAATTGCAGGCAATGCCTTTTTGGCTTCAATGTCCTCCGACAACGGCACCACCTCGGGTTCAACGAACTTGGGCGCCCAGATCCCCACTTTCCTGGTTTGCGCGTCCAGCTCGGCCTTTCTCAATCTCTCCACAAACTCCACCTCCGTGTCCTCCTCCACACGGATATTGTCCTTGAGCTTGACCATGCCCTTTTCCAACAAGTACTCGATCAACGACAGGAAAATGGGCGCCCGGATGTCGCCAAACTCCTTACCCGAATTAGGCATCTTGAAGAGAACCTCGAATTTCACCTCCTTGCCAATGACCAACTGGCGCAAGAAGTCCTTGGCCAAGAAGGAGTCACCTCTGACGTACTGGAGGGTCAAAGTCCGCTCAGGCACGGGGAATTGGGCCGTTTTCGTGGGCACAAGCACCACGGTGTCGCCGCTCAAGACGTTTTTGACCTTCGCTGCGAGCGTCTGGGCCATTTTGGGAAAAAGTGGTTTTGGGTGTGGAGAAGTGGTTGGAACTTTTGGTGATTTCGACGACACCGCCTGATCTGTGGTGCACGGGTGTGCCGGAGGGATGTTTCCAGTCGTTGTGGTTTCCATTTCCCCAATTGGCCTAGGGGGTCTTTTCTGAAGAGACTGTTTTATACGGCTCCTGCTGCCTGCTTTTGTTCCTTATCGCCGGATTTGCAGAGTTGGTTGGTGGTCTTCCCCAGACTCCAGTGTGGAGGACCAGGGCTTTTTCGCAGCCATTTAGCCACACTGATACTGGGGAACTATGGGAATTGAGAAGATTTTGGAATTTGAATAGCGTGAGGTGACTGCTGTGAGATGGAAATACTCCGTCTTTTAAAATCTATTCTTCGGCTGCACAAAGGTGGGTGTGGGGTAGGATGATCTGGGGTCAGGATAAATCTGAAAATTCTGAAAAATTCGAGTCATCTGATGATTCCCAAAGGGACTTCCAGATAGAGGTGAACAACTCTGCAATTTCGAAACCTTTAACTGCTCGTGCTCTTCCTGATGATTTGGGGCGCATTGACCGTAAAAAGTGATCTTCTGCCATGGTAGGTTCTGGGTTTCCCTGGAAGCTTGACGTGACCCACAACCCTTCCAGTCATTCCATCGGTGCCTTGGAGAACGACCCATACTATCGATGTTTCTGAAATCTTGGCCATCGGTGATCTAAAATTTGTATTTGTCAGGAAAGTTTACATCTTTCCAGTACTCGGCATTTCCCCCGGAATACCATTGCGTATCCACAGTTTGGCTGCGAAAAACGCAATAACTAGAGAAACCCAAATACAAACGAGCCCACCAAAAATCGAAACCGAGCCTGATTTCGATGGAACTCAATAAATCACAAACAAAGCATGTAGTATAAATCCACCCAAAATGTCAGCTCGCTGCCAGCCACCCAGGGTTGATCCACCACCATACCTGTCGAGCATGTGAATCGAGGGACACAGACAAATGCACCGAATATCAACGAATTCAGCCACAGAGAAGACAAATTGAAGAGCTTCAAGACAGCAGAATAACAAGTCTTTCCTCGTTTTTTGCACCCATCGCCCACCCTCAATCCGTGTGTCGCTCACTCCTAATCATACTCCAATCCACCACACCATCTGATCCACACAAACCCAAACAAACCAAACCCGAGCCACAAACCCAGCCAATTCAGCTTTCGAATACATCTTTTAACTACTTTTTGAATCAATCCAAGCCATATCGATGGAAACCCCCTCCACTCACATTTCCCAGATCGACAGTACTTAAAAGCCGCGAATCCACCTCACCTAACTTTCCACAAACCACCACCTAATCCATGCCCCCACGCTCCACCGCCCAGAAACGCTTGCTCAAGGAGTACCAGCAGCTATCACGAGATCCTCCGCCTGGCGTCGTGGCTGGCCCACTTTCAGAGGACGACTTGTTCGTGTGGGACTGTCTTCTTGAGGGTCCCGCTGGAACCCCATACGAAAACGGCGTGTTTTCTGCCACGCTCAAGTTCCCGCTGGACTACCCGTTGAGCCCCCCTCTGCTCACCTTCACGCCGCCGTTGCTCCATCCAAACATCTACGCCGACGGAAACGTGTGCATCAGTATCTTGCACCCTCCTGGTGAAGACCCCAACCAGTACGAAAGGCCCGAGGAGCGCTGGCTGCCGGTGCAGAGTATCGAGAAGATCTTGTTGAGTGTGATATCGATGTTGGCCGAGCCCAATCCCGAGAGCGGTGCTAACATTGACGCTTGTAAGTTGTGGAGAGACCACCGGGAGGAGTAGTACGACAGGCAGGTGCGTAACCATGTCCGGAAGACGCTTGGGCTTCAGTAGAAGTGCAGGGTGAAGGCCCGGAGAGGAGCCAGCGCCAGTGTGTTAGGCAATAGACTCTAGAGAAATGATTGTAGGGAGGCACAAAATGATTGTTTTGTATGGTTGTATCTGTGGCCGATGATGGGGTTTAGTTTAAGAGGGTGTAGTCAATCGGTCGGATGCTTTCAAAGGGGAGTTTTGGTGATTCTCTTACGGCAGCAAGGCTTGAGGTTTTGAAAAATGGCAAGCGATTTTGGCCTCCATTGATATGAATTATTAGTCGGAAGATTCATGAGTGATAGTAGGTCTATGAATGAACAGCTCACGAAGCCGTAAGCCGTTTTTGGCGTCAAATAAATTTATTATATCTCGAATATCTAGCAGAATTCAATGCAATATAGATCTAACAGTTTCCACCTCTCAGTGTTTGCCATGACGCCAGGTATCTCAAGGGTATAGGTTTTCGTTGGGTGTGATCGAGAAACAGCCCAGATTTCCACTAAAGAGGATTTTGAAGACATTGAACTAATTGACTTGAAGGCCTTTGATGTACCACCTGCTTTAGATACCCTCGTATAGTCTTATAACCAACATTTGCAATCTATAAGTTGAAGAGTTAGAAAGTACAACCCATTTGTGCTAAATTGCCCACTTAAGCACAACTATTAAGATGTTCCACCAAATTTGTGAAAAATACAACGTTATCGCTCCATCTATCGACTCATCAAACCAACCTCACTGTAGATATAGGTATCGCATCAGTCTCACTAATACAAGTATCCCACCATCCGACCAACAATCCAAGAAATTACATCCAAAATATAGAATCCCAAATAATTGAACATCCAAATACCATAGATCAAAAAGTCACTCCCATTTGACACCCCCCTCCACATTGTCCCTTCTCGGTCCCGGACTTCCTCCACAGATCGCGGAATCAAGAGATAAGAACTACACCTACCACTTTCTTTATGACCAGCAAATCCGTCGCCATCGTCGGCGGGGGCATTTCCGGCCTCAAGGCCGCCCACGTGCTTCTAAAAAGCGGCGTTTTCACCAAAGACGATATCGTGATTCTTGAAGCCCAGAATAGACTAGGTGGTCGAATCAAGACCGATCGAGAGCTGAGCAAGTTGGGGGTTCCGTATGATCTTGGAGCCGCGTGGTTTCACGACGCGTTGACCAACTCGGTTTTGTACGACAGCATAGAAAACGGCACGTTCGTCCCGCTGAAGGACGGCTACTTTGACGATAAGGACATTGCCATATACGCCAGGGAACACGACGGGCCTTTAGACACGAACAACTGGAAATTGGCCCGCGTGCTCGAGGATATGGAGAAGTACATGGAATTGTACTTCATGGAGGGCTTGGACGTTGAGGACATGAGCTTGGACGACTTTGCCAAGGTGTATGTGGACAAGTACAAGGTGTTTCTCACGCCGGAGCAGCTTCGGTACTGTAGCCGTCTTCTTCGGTACTTTGAGCTTTGGTTCGGCATTCCGTCGTACGAGATTCTGGCCAAATACGCCCCTATGGACCACCAGGGACGGAATTTGTATGATAAGAAAGGGCACGGTTTTGCCGTGGACCACCTCGTGTCTCAGATAGACTGTGAGATCCGCAAGGAGACACAGGTGACGCGTATACAGAGAGACGCCAAGGGGGCCAGAAGGCACAGATTGGAGCTTGCTGATGGCAGCTCCATAGATACGGACTACGTGGTGGTGACGGTTCCTCTCAGCATTCTCAAACTCAAGGAGGGACCGCAAAGCATAGTTTGGGAGCCACCGCTTCCACAGCCCGTGACAGAAGCGCTTGACAAAATATCCATGGGTGCCTTGGGCAAGGTGGTGCTTGAGTTTGACATTATCTGGTGGGACAAGACCCAGGACCGGTTCGATATTGTTCCCGACGAGGTGTCCTCGCATGGACAGGTGCCACAATCGTGGGAGTACCCGATCTACATCATCAACTACGCACGCGTGTTTCCTGGCACGGCGTCGTTGGTGATTCTTACCCAACTGCCGGTGACTGAATATCTCGAGCTGCATCCATCCCAGGCCTGGCAATACTTGAAGCCGATGTTGCTGAAGTTGAATGTGTCCAGTTTCTCCGTGCCTGACCCCATCAATACTATTGTGACAGACTGGACGAAGAACCCCTTTGCTAGGGGTGCCTACTCTGCTATACGTACTGGCGAGTGCCCTGATGACATTATTATACAGCTCAGTGGTGAGCACGACGGAGTAGGTATGGGAGCCGGCCTGACCATTCGCTTTGCAGGCGAGCATACCATTGCTGACGGCGGCGGATGCATCCACGGTGCCTACGATTCTGGAAAACGGGCCGCCAAGTGGATTGTAGAGCATGCAAAGTAGGCTCAGTCAACGGAGACCTGGAAAGGAAAAAAAAAAAAAAAATAAAGAAAAAAATAAAGCCATTCTAGATATTTCGGGCCAAAGCAACTGGGTGCAATTCATTGAAAGATTATCAGGAGTGTGGAATGGTGAGAATGGGTGCAAACTGTCTTGTTCAGCTCCACAGTTCAATACAACGCTGTGCACATCAAGATGCACCGTTTAAAAGAACATAAGAAACGACATATCCTTATCTAATTGTCCCTGGCAAAGTGATCCCTTGATATATATTCTGAAACCTTCTAGTGGCCTCCACCTCCAGCAACGCTACTGTGCAGACAGGGCACTTTTTTTAAGTAAGCGCATCGCACCGGCATCACCACCACTATTCCAACATGGCCACCAAATTCGACGCTGAAAAAGCAGAGAACCTCGAGGACATCGAGAAGCAGTTCGCCGTCAAGGCCGTGCACCAGGCCGAGGCTTACTGGAAGTTGATCTCCAAGGTCAAGGCTTCTTCCCTCAGATTGACCAACCACGACAACGAGATCTTCGACGCCTTGGTGGAGGAGTTCCCTGAGTTCAAGACCAAGGAGGCTGCTTTTCAGATCAACGAGGACGCCATGAAGAGCAAGGAGGGCAAGGCCAAGTGGAGAGCCTTCTGCGAGAAGTTCAAGGACATTGACGACTACAACTTCGGCACGCTTTTAAGAGTCAAGGCCGACGACGAGTACTCGCAGGAGAACTCGATCTTTGCCGTCAGAATCCAGTTCTACGCTGTCGAGATTGCCAGAAACAGATATGGCTTGAACGACTGGGCCTCCGGCAACTAGGACATCACGAATACATGAACATACGACTGAAGTGTAGGTGGATGAATGAGCTGAAGTATGAAAAGTTTGAATCGGGTCATGATGTAGATTAAGCTAACGCTGTAAGGCGATTGGTCATAGCGAACATTCTGAGGTGCACCTTGGTAAGAGTGCAGTTCCCAATGGACGATATCCAAGCCTTGAATCTATAGTTTCTTTGATTTCAAGCTTGCTTTTGCATGTTCCAACCAGCTACGAGGGTCGCTGATGAACGCAAATAACATTCTGTCGTAAAAACCTGAGCTGAAAAGGTGGTGTATGGCTCTTCAAAGCTCCAACTTCGATGGAGTATTGAACTTTTGTGCCTGACGTTCTGATCATGGAATCACCCCAAACTAGTTGTTTTTTTTCATATCTATATAAAGCGATTCGATTGGACACTGGCTCGCCAGATGTTACGACGATGCTTAGCTTCAGACAATGAAGAGTATCTGGTTACCTAGGAAATGCCAAGAAACCAGTCTTATCATCAGCACTGGTAATTGATTCAACCAAAAGGGCACCATCAGCGAAAAAGCACATACTTCAGTTAAGGTATTTGAAAGGCAGCTTTAGAAAGTAAAAAAAGACCTCAAGTCAGCACCGAATTGAATCCAAAACGCCATCTTCAAGCATACAAGCCCCTCACACAAGAACAGGCACTTGAACAATGAAAAGCTTATCAGGATTTGGTCCTTCTGTCAGAATTCCGTTCTTCCAATTGAGCTGAGCCTATAGAAAAGAGACCATACCAGATTGAATCCTACTCCAATTAAACTCCACATTGCAGAACACAAATGCCCAACGAACTCACACACCAAAATTGGATGGGACTAACCGCCTCCACTAGACTGGCCCCGGGAACATGGAATTATCATTTTGCACGGCATTAACGCACGGCTAGATAAGACATTCCATGGAACATAGATAAGACCCCGAGGCCCTGCTTTCAGCTACACCAAAATGGCCAAACCTGAAATCACGGAGACGGTCACAGAACCCTTGGAAACCGCCAGCCTCGAAAGCCAGCTGGAAGCCTACCACGACAAAAGAGAAAGACGCCTTGAACAAGGAACCAACCTCTTCGACCGTATAGGCCTCAAGTTCAACGCAGAAATCAGAGGAGTGGAGCGGGTTCCAGAGGACAAAAGAGTCGATACCAACTGGACCTCGCCTCTAACGATGTTTCTTTCACCCAGCATGTCGATAGCCGCCTTGAGCACAGGCATGTTGGGCCCCACCTTCTACAAGCTTGACTTCCGTACGTGTGTTTTGGTGATTGTGTTTTGGTCCATCATCGGGTCCATGGCGGTGGGTTTTTTTGCAACTTTTGGCGCCAGATTCGGACTCAGGCAGCAGATGTTATCGAGGTACTTCACCGGCAACGTTATGGGCAGAATATTTGCACTCTTCAACGTCATTTCGTGCTGCGGCTGGAACGCTGTGAACATTCTTCCGTCTGTCCAGATGCTAGCCTCCATCGGTCCTCTTCCGCCGTGGGCTGGGTGCATTATCCTAGTGGTGGTTACTTGTATGGTGGCATTGCTCGGATACAAGGCGATCCACATCTACGAACGGTACTCGTGGATTCCGAATTTTATCATTTACTTGATTGTGATTGCCCGTTTGACCATGTCGGGAAACTTCACCTGGGGTACCATGGAAAGTGGGACCCAAACCGCAGGCAATGTGCTCAACTTCATTAGTACCGTTTTTGGATACACGGCCGGATGGTCGTCGTCTTCGGCTGATTTTTTCGTTTACATGCCTTCAGAGACTCCGTCGTGGAAGATCTTCGGTTGCATGGTCGTGGGTCTAAGTACCCCTTGTATCTTTACTCTCACACTAGGAGCAGCCTGTGCCATGGGTACTTTGAGAGACCCCACATGGAAAACTGCTTTTGACGACGGATCCGTGGGCGGTTTGGTCAATATGATTTTGAATGTGAACAATCTCCACGGGTTCGGCCGTTTTTGTATGGTGGTGCTTGGTCTTTCTTCCATCGCCAACAACTGGTTCTTATTCGTTAGCACTAGCAGTTCAGGCTATTTGGCTGCCGCTAGCCAGGTTTCCACGTTTGGGCTGGTGCTTGATTGGGAATTTCGCCTGCCTAGCCCTAGCCATCCCGGTGTACTACGTATTTTCCGAAACCATCAGCAACTTTTTGAGCATCATCGGCTACAACATCGCCATATATCTTGGGATTTCGCTCACAGAGCACTTTATCTACAGACGGGGCTACAAAGGCTACGATGTGAGTAACTACAACGATCGAAAGAGTATTCCTATTGGGTACGCTGGTGTGACGGGTTTCCTCTTTGGGGTGGCATCCACTGTATTGCTGATGAACCAAACATGGTACCAGCTGGTGATAGCACGGCAGTTTGGGGCTGATGGCGGGGATCTTCTGTTTGAGTTGAATGTGGTGTTTGCGTTTGTGGGGTACAATTTGGTACGGCCTTTTGAGAAGAGGTATTTTGGACGGTAGTGGGAGGGATAAATAGCTTCCTTACATTGAATACGAAGAAAAAGAAAAAAAAAAAAGCTAAAATTGCAGTGCAGACATAGTAGTCGAGTGTTTTACAAGGCTTTCATACCATTAGGTTGGGTTCCTTATTGTGGTTGAAGATGGAGGATCAGAGTCTGCGACTGATGTTTCAGCTTTTCATGAAACAAGCTGGTCTGGAAGCTGAAAAGATGGTTTTCTCTAATGGAATAGAATTTTCCATTAACTCAGATAAATTTAACAAAGAAAAAAAAAAAAGAAATCGTTTGGCTCGAGCTGGGGAAAGTAACCTTACTTGCTGTTTTGAAGGTATCACAATGGCCCACACCGGTTTCACCTATTCTCAGTGGGCTTTCCCACAAACTAACAAAAACGAATGGAGAGATGAATACATCAGCATCAACAGCGTGAAATGAAGCAGGTACCAGTAAAATTCAAGCGAATAAAGAGGTCAGAGAATACTTCGAACAATTTATTAAAAGAAATTTTAGGTAAAGTAGCTCCAACTCAAGCATAAGTGAAGGCCAAAAAGCCTTTAAACCTAGAGCAGTACCGGTACCACCGCCATAAGCAAGATAGCAGTTGAAGTTGATAAGAATAATTTATCGTATTCAGATAAGAAAAGAAGAACAGTTAACGATAAAGAATCATCAGTCATCAGATGATCACACAAAGAGACGACTCAACCTGTGGCAATGACTTTCCCTTTGATACTATACCTTCTCCACGCTTTTTTTTTCCAATTTTATTATATATACTATTTAATTATTTAGACTATAGACAATTCAGGAAGTTTGCACCATCCATCAGCAGCGGTGTCCCACTTCCCTTTACAGTTTCAGGACAGTGGCCACGCTCCAATTGCAGTTTCAGGGTAGGGTCCGCTTTTCTTTTGCAGTTTCAGAGCACTTTCCTTTTGCAGCTCCAGGGCAATGAAGATTTGCTGACCCCAGCCACGCTCGTCATCCTTATCGTTCACGGAAAAGTGGACTTCCAAAAAATGACACACATTCCACGAACTTGGCTCGAGGCTTTCGGGAATTCTGCCTTTGAGAACTGCTTTAGAAAGCGTAACAGCACAAGCCGAAGGGTCACCAGGAACAGCTTCCTTAAAGTCACTGACCTTGAAGGGCAGGAAATTGTGCTGCTCAAACAACAATCCCGCTTTCCAAAGCTTGCCTGCCTTCACGGTCTTGAAATACACTTTCATGTGCTTGAACTGGATATCTTCCACCAAGTCTTCTGAGCTCAGTGGAAGCATAAGCGTGACATCCACAAGCTCAGATAAGTACATTCCAGGAACTGCAATTGCTTCACCGCTCCATCCGTGTGACTGCTTGAAACGTCCGTGTTTGGTAGCTGTAAAACGAACAGAAAGCGGCACACAATCGTCTCCAATAAAGAACACTTGATCTCTCATGGCTCTCACTGGTCGGTAGTCGAGGTCGACTGCTTGAACAATCTCGTCTTTAACCAACAAGCACCTCGAGGCATAGGGCTTGTTTGAGTTTGTTGCATCGCCTCCAGAAACTGGTTTTTTGGTGATTCTCGTGAGCTGACGGACCCTTGAGTTACTGAGTAGCTGTTCCTGATTTTCTGCCTTCAGTTGATAAAGGCCCTGGAGACCTTTGTGTGGTCTGGCAACGGGTAACTTCAAGAATTGTTCATCTTCACCTAGTGATACTCCGTTTATCGTGAACGTATGGCAACCCAGAGCCCCCGTATTGTGGGATTGAAGAAGACAGTGCAGAAAGTCGTCCCCAAGTTCATAAATCCCGTTTTGGAACAGATTGCTGCAATCTTCTACACTTTTTCCTCCCGCAAGGGCCTGGAAATAACGAACAGTGGAGAAAAAGTCCCATCCATAGTAGCTGAGTTCGTCGATTTCCAACATATCAAACTCCTCCTTCTGTTCCTTCGCCACGTTTAACTCCATAAATGCCGTGGCGCAAATGTATGGACAGTCCTTGTAATTCACCTTTACGGTTATGTTCAACCCGTAACTTCTCGTGAGGTCCTCGACAAAAAAGGAAGGCCCAATGTCAGGCAAATTTGTGGCGAAAAGATGTGACGGGATTTCCAAGGCACCTTCAGAAAGATACATCATTTCAAACGGCGCCTTTTTGAGTAACAACGTGGAACGTACGTCTTTGAAGAAATGTCCCTCCTCATGGACACTGACAAACTCCTGGAGCTCGATGCAAATGTCGGTGATTACGAACGGATCACTGTCTATTTCACCTGGTTCTGAAACACTGAATTTTAATGAAAGAAAGTCTGGAAGTGCCATTTTTGGAAGCACAATACGATGATAAGCTTTCTGACAAAACCATGACGCCTGCTTGAATTCGGCATCGAACGAAAGCGTGATGTCTTCATTGAGCTTGTGCTTTGAGCCCGTAATCATCTCGGACCCAACTCCGTAGATCAGATGGGTCATTGGAAATTTAGGGCCCGGGAAATCATTAATTTCTTTCCCCTTTTCAAAAAAGCAGCTTCCAACGATGGGCATCAACATGTCATGATTGGACCATGCGAACGTTATTCTCGTGGAACGGACAAGGAAAACCACTTTATCGGTATCTGAAGGAGGGTGTTGCCCAAATGAAGGAATGCCATTTTTTGATCGTCCAGAATCAACAAGACTCTTGATATTTGGCGCTGCATTCTCATTTGGAAGTAGAAGCTCACTTACTTGAAACAATTCGTCCAGGATTTTGAAACCGATAGTTCTGAGTGTTTGGGCCTCTTGATTCAAAACCTTGGGGAATCTCTGTTTGAAATCATCCAAATTTTTTCCGTGATTATGGAACTCGAATCGTGTCTCCACTTTCTTCAGTAAAGGCTTCTGTTGTGGAGGCCTCTGTAATAGAGGCTCCTGCTGTGGAGTCTTTTCACTTTCGAAATAAAAATTTACAATTCTCTTCAACAAATCTATGATCGGTGGTTGTTGATTGGGAACAACACCAGGGGTTTATATGCTTCTCGAGGCATGATCCGAGTCTCTTGTTCTTACCGACAAGGTGTTGATAATATCTGGAAGCTACACGTCATCGCTCTGACGCAAGCGCTTCCGACTTGGTATAGCTTCTTCTTTTTCTTTTCTTTTTTTTTTTTTTTTTTTGAGTTTGGTCATCTATGGGTACTACAGTTACTGTGTACCAATATAGGGGTTCAGTATAATATTTATTTTATTCTTGAGGAAATAGCTGTCATGCCTTCAAATTGTAGTAGCTGCAAGTACCTTTTTATTCAGACATAGAATTCAAATCGAGGACCTATATGAAAATATGAGGTTATTTTCAACACAGATACCTTCAGGGCTCACTTGGTGTCGCAGAGTCTGGAAAATGGGGTGCAGCCAGGGATTCCTCCATGTATCGTCCCCATGGTCCTTTGAAGAACTCCAGAAGATTCAAATAGCGATAGTTCTTATAATCAGGACTTGATAAATTGCCTGTTGTGTCTTCTTCCACGCTCCATTCTCTGAAATATCTAATAGCACTAAGAAGGCTGAACCAGAACATATTTAATTTGCCACGTAAGGCACATCCTCTTCTGGAAAACCCGATAGTGCCAATAAGACTGAACCAAAACATTGTAAAGGAAGTATACTCATTCAACAATGTGAAAGCAATTTGAGCTTTGATATTGGTCCTCGTATCAAGAAAGTAAGGAATTATTGTCATTGAACATTGTATCAAACCGATGATCGCAGTCAACACCCAGAAGACGTAAATCTTCCGAGTCCTCCCTGTGAGCAGAATAATTGCTAAAAGTAAAAGAATAGCCTTTGCAGCAGCTCCATGACAGGACCTCATTTCTTCTTGCGCATCAGAAGCAGTCCTTCGGGCTTTTTCACAAACAGAAATGAGCTCTTGAGTGAAACCGAAAAGACATTCCCACCCTGGCTCGCTCATTGGGGAATACAGGATGGAGCTTTTGAACTTTTCTTGTTCAGAACAAAGGCTGATCGGATCCTTCATATCGAGAGTAGACTGGATGTCAGGGTACAAGTCCGAAAGAGATACATTCCTGCAACTGGGCAATTCGAATCTCTCATGACTTCTACTCAAAACCCCATCCATATCCCCAACGTATTTTTGGCATAGCTGTAATCCGACTAAACAACCTCTAGCAAAGTAGTAGATGAAACGCACCAAGGCCACAGCTGCAACTGTCTCTATGAACCAGTAGGGAATTTCACGCTCGAAAAAACTCTGCTCCTCGTCTTGCTTTGTGTCCTTTCCATCCTCCGAGGTTTTAGCAGATTGTGAAATGGCCCCATATGAGGTACCCGGCTTCTTATTCAACGGCTCCTCTTGGATGTCTTCGAGATTTTCGACAGTTGGAGCAGCCGCTGTATCGTCGGGGACACGCTGCCCCGACTCAGTAGATCGAGGTGCTGTAGGGCTCAGCTTGGATTTCATGGTAGATTCAGAATTCTCGTTGTACCTCGAAGCAGAAGTTGAGTCAGCCGAACCACCGGAGTCTCCATCCTTAGGTGATCCAGGAGAGTTGCTGTTAGACTTCTTGGTGGTTTCAGAGGAAATGTTGTCAGGCTTCTTGGTGAATCCAGGGGGTTTTCCTGTACTTTTCTTGTTCTTTTTATTCTTTGCCATGTCGCCACCTTTCAGTTGTATCTGTCGGAGCAAATCTGCGTGTGTGGTAAATGTGGATGAAGAAAATCAGCAAAGTAGCAGTCTTTTATAGACAATTAGCCCAGAATGAAACACAACTGGCACAATCAAAAGTTTCACAGGTTGTTTCACAGGTTGTTTCACAGGATGATCCGAGTCTCAATTGCAATGCGCTGTTCGGCATTACTAACAGGCTTAAAGAATATCACTTCAATCTTTCGCCTAGCTGTCGAGGCTTGAAAAGCGTCAGCTAGTCTCACTTCCTACAATAATCCACAAGCTGACTTCACAAAGCCAGCCACTGCGGAAGAAAGCTGCGGAAGAAAAGCTAAATCCAATACATAGTAGTGACCTTGAACCAGAAGTAAATAATCTATAGCCCCGCCTTGCCATGGAGAATAAACCTATTACATTTGATACGTTTCAAATGCACGGTCTTGCAGGAAAGTCTGCAGTTCAATGTGAGATTGTCGTCTCTTTAGGTGAGTTTCTTGGATAAGGTTTCTTGAAACACAATTCTAACGCCTTCTGCATACTACCCTGCAAAAGAAGTTTTCAGATATAACTTGCACGACACCCCGCACGCAACAATAAATCTGCAAAAACTAATCCATTCCGCCTTATCGGGAGGAAAAGCAAAAATTCTTCACCGGTCAATGTGGAGCCGCTTAAAAAGACGAGAATCACTAGAATTTGAGTATGCCATCCAAACAGCAGCCATACATTTCGGAGTATGCAAGAAAGTGTTTCATCTCTGATGCGCGGTCCGCAGCTAGTCTTATGAAAATTCTCGATGTAATGACTATAAATTCCCAAAACAGCCTACGTCCCATTCTACGTAAATCGTTATGTTTACAGAGGAGGGGTTTATTTCAGGCGGAAATAGAGATGGCAAATAATTTTCAGATTTGAAAGCTTACAAGGTCTCAGGTTGTCGATCAAACTGTGAACACTCGTTTCGGAATTTGATGTACACACCAGGCTTCAAGCCATGCCCAAGAAGTCACTACCCGATGCTATGGAAAGCGCTTTACTACGACGTTTCAGAAAATTATTTCGTTGATTAGCTAAGAATATACAACTTCAGAATCAAAAAGCGTTATTTATTTCACTATAGTAGTGTTTCGTTTGAAATGAACGATAGCGCAGAGCTCAATATGCTCTAATCGATAGCTTCCAATTCTGAGCTACCCGAAGTGTCTCATCTCAAAGTGTCTCCTTCAAAGCTTGGCAATTCCAAGCTTAATTTCCCAACGGAAACACGCATCGTTCTCACCAAGTTGTAACACAACAACCAAGCAGTACAGCCCTGTACCCCCCAGTTGACCAAAGGAGGTTGGCTCGAGATTGTCGGGAAGTTTACCTTTGATGCCATGGAACGAATATGGGTGTGAACAAGCTCCAGGATTACCGGGAACTTGGCCTGTAAAGCCACTCCAACGTATCCAGGGCAAGCGTTTTTGATCGGCTAACACCGTCCTGGTTTTACAATAGTCTGTATTCAAGTCGAAAAGAGTCACCGTCAATCTCTTCAAAGGGATTGAGTAGTTCTCTACCAGTGAATCACAGGCTGCAATTTTCCTGAAGCTCAATGGAAGCATGAACGTGAACTCCAAAAGCTCAGAGAGGCTCATTCCAGCTGTTGCAATAATGCTCTCACCAGTTCCTTGCGACTGCTTGAAATGCTTATGTCCAGCTGGTGTGAGCCGGATAGTAAGCGGATAATTTTCTTCTCCAATTGCAAGGACTTGGTCCCTGATTGTTCTAAGGAACCGATCGCCCAGGTCTAATGAGTAAGCTACCTGGTTGCCTATAGCAACACAGGATGAAGCAAACGGCTTATTTGAGTTAGTGGCATCGCCCCCTGTAACTGGTTTCTTAGTCACCAAGGTGACGATTGAGGTCCGCTGATTAGGCACTGGTGGATAAAACAAGCTCAATCCTTTCTGTTTCATAAACTCAATAAAGTTAAAAACATGTTTTGTAAGAGATGGTTGGACTTCAATTCGCTTGGGGGTGGGCTTTTCCAAGCCGTCCACCTGATAATACACATTGCTGGAGGACCCCTTGGTGTGAAAGT
Organism: Candidozyma vulturna; assembly: GCA_026585945.1. Lineage (NCBI taxonomy): Eukaryota > Fungi > Ascomycota > Pichiomycetes > Serinales > Metschnikowiaceae > Candidozyma > Candidozyma vulturna. The sequence goes on from CM048828.1 coordinate 286,103, forward strand.
GGATGGCACACCGCAGAAGTTTCTTTCTATTCTGAAACAACTGGGCTTTAAAGTCCGCCATGATCCAAGGTAGATAATCTTTGAAGCTTGAGTTGCCACACGATACAACGTTTCTTGTAAAGTTCGATCCATAGTACTCCTTGTCGTCCAAAGTTGTATACCTTATGCGTTCTTGGATTTCTTGCGCTACATTGATCTCCATAAACGCTGAGGCAGATACGCTAGAACGGCTCTTGTGAGATACTTTCACTGAAATACGCAACCCATAACTTCTCGTGAGATCCCTCGTGTAGAAGGATGGGCCAAGGTCCGGTAAAGCAATGTCTGGACAAACATCCAAAGGATCTTCGGAGAGAAAGACCAGATACAGCGCGGTCTGTTTCACCAAAAGCTGGCTTTTCACCTCCTGGGAAAAATGCCCTTGTTCATGTACACTGACAAACTCCTGGAGCTCAATGCTTATCTCAGAAAGAACAAAAGGTTCTTCAAGATTCTCATTACGTTTTAGCCAAAGTTTCAAAGAAAGAAAATCTGAAACGGGCATTTTGGGAAGCACAATACGATGAAACGCTTTCTGGCGAAACCACGAAGCGTGCTTGAATTCGGCGTTGAACTTCAATCGAACATCATCGGCTAATTTGTGCTCGGACCCTGAGATCAGTTCACATCCAGCTCCATAAAGCAGATGTGTCATTGGAAACTTTGGACCGGGAAATTGCTTGAAGTGGTCTCCACATACGTAGAAGCAGCCCCCCAAAATTGGCATCAACAGCTCGTATTTTGACTTGTCAAATGTCAAGAACGTGTGACGAACTTGGAAAACCACCATTGTGGTACCTGGAGAAGGTCTTTGGCCAAAAGAGGGAATACCGGTTCGTGAACGAGCCATTTTTATGAAAATGTCCAGCTCGAGGTCGTTCACGTCATCCTTCTGTAGCGATTGAAACTCCGTCACTTGGTGAAAATCTCCGGAAAGTTTGCAGCCAAGTGAACTTAGTCTATAAGCGCCTTTGTCCACAACTTTGGAGAACTCCTTTTGGACAACATCGAGATCTGTTCCATAGTCACGGAAAAGAAAGAGAGTGTTCAATTTTGGCGGTGGAGACGTTTCGCTTTGGATGGTGTATTCGGTTGGTGTGCTGAAGAAACCCATTTTTGGTGGGTTTGGAATGAGGAAATGTGGGCTTGATATAGTTGTGTTTTTTGTCGTCTGGCTCTCTCTTGCCTTGCTGGGAGAAGGAGGGTGTTATCAGATTCTTGTATAAGGAAAGTTTGATCATGTCAAAGGGAAGTTCCTGTTTTGGATCATTGAATTCGATGAACTAAGAAGTCATCCCTTTTCGTTCCTGCCGTTTTTTGTTCACTTAGATTGTTTCCTAAATTGACCACAGACTTTCTGTTTAAGGCAATCCGTACATGTTTCAATTCCCAATCTCCATTCGAACCAGAAAATTCCAGTTTTAGCTTTGTTGGATCAAACAAGATTATCCTCTCCCCCTTGAGGACTAATTCAACTATGCCTGTCACGATTAGCCTTCTGAAAAAAACCTCGACCTTAGTTCAAAAACCTCTACGAAAGTCTCCGCCCCTACAGCTTCTTCACGTTTCTTGCATTTTACTTCCATCTCCGGCCCGCGGCTCTACAACGCCTCAAGCCTGTCATTGATCTCCTCCGCCAGCAACTGCTTCACACGAGGACCCTCAATGTCAGTGCCTGTGAAACCCAACAAGTGGTCCTGTGGGTCGCTCACGACAGAGATGTCCAAGTTCTCGCCAATCAACTCACCGTCCACAGACTCCTTCAATGCTAGGAGCGCCACGTGGATGACATCCTCCAACTCCAAGTCTTCGTTCCAGCGCTTCTCCAAAAACGTCTTGGCTGAAACAGCCGTCTTGCCGATGGCAGTGGCTTTCCAGGGGAAATAACTGCCCGAAGGGTCAACCTGGTATAATTGAAAGCTGCCCAGATGATGGTCGTAGCCGCCCACTAAGAGCGACACGCCAAAGGGCCTGATACCTCCACTTTGCGTGGACTCTTGCATCACCTTGGCGAGCTCCTGAACCATGATCTTCACAGGAGGGTACTCGTTGTATATACGTTTGTAGTTGGTGTGGGCCAACTTACGTGCTCTATCCACAAGCACACGGAAATCGGGACCCATGCCTGAATAGGTCATGGCTATATCTGGGGTTATCATTTCGACTTTTGTGTTGCAGTCATTCTTCAAGAGATTGGAGTTGGACTTTCTCTCGGTGGCAAGCACCACTCCTGAAGCAGACTTGATGCCGATTGTCGTGACACCCTGTTTCACAGCATTAAGGGCGTATTCGATCTGGACCAATTTCCCTCTGGCGTTGTTAGTACTAGAATGGCGAGTAGTGGGTCAATTCGAGCGGGGAAAACACCAATGTGACCGCAAAATCTTGAATTTTAATGTTACATACTGTGGGGAGAATGTCGTAAGGGAAAAGGAGTATCTGTCGGCCATTGAACGGTATCTAGCTTGGTGTTCATGGTGTTGAGACTTGCCTCCGAAGGCAACAGGATGTTGATCACGTGACACACATCACGTGCATTTACATCCAAAACCTCCACCCCCCAACCACTCTTACAACTATCGTCTTTCCCAATCCTCTATTAATTAACATATACGGTAAGCCTGTTACTCCTCCTCCTCGTCAGTGTCGACGGGCTTGGGTGTGCCCTTAGGACTGCTCAACCACTCGATGTGGCGCAATCTTCTTCTCTCGGCCTGGGCCTTCTTCTCGTTTCTGGTCATCTTCTTTTTTCTAGTTCTGACCTTGATGTTGGCAGGCGAGTCGTCGTCGTCGGCTCTCTTCTTAACAGGTTCTGGCGCAGGCGAGCCGTCCTTGGATTCGGCTCCATCGGCAAATCTCAGCGCATCAACAGCAGCACTTCCCTTTTGAACGACAGCACCGTTTTCAACGTGCCACTGTTCAGGGCACAAAGCTCCAACGAACTCGTTATTATGCGAAATCATCACCACACCACCGCTCCAGTCACGAATGGCCACAGCAAGACCTCCCAAGGAGTCTCTGTCCAAATAGTTAGTAGGCTCATCAAGAACAAGCAAATGAGGGTTGTTCCACATGGCACCGGCAATGACAACCTTGACCAATTGACCACCAGACAAGGATCCCATTGGGGTGTGGTCGGCAATGTCACCGTCCAAACCGACATCCTCAAAGTGCTTTCTGATGACCTTAGGCGTCAACTCTCTATAACCAAGACCCTCTCTGGAAGCCTCGTGATCGTCGAACTTCTGCACCAACTTCTCGAAGCCTTGCTCGATCAACGAATCTCTAGGAATCCACGAGTTGTACTTTGGAAGGAAGTATTTCCACTTGACCTCGTACTGGAACGACTTCTTCAACTTCTGTCTTCCCACAAGAGCCTCAATCTGTCTTGGTCCCTGACCATCGCCGACGTCAATGAGCTTCTCCATGATTTGCTTCTCCTCGTCGGAAATCTTTCTGGACTCCTTCAACAAAACCTCACGGTCATCACCGAATCTGTAACGCCATTGCAAGTACTGGTTGGCGGTCTTCTCCTTGTGCTGTTCAACGTGCTGCAAGGCGTGCTGGGCAATGTAACCAATTCTCAAGTTTGGATGCTTTTCGACGTTACCTTCAGCAGGCACCAACTCACCCGTCAACAACTTGATCAAAGTCGACTTACCGGCACCATTGGGTCCCACAATAGCCACACGGGAGGACAAGCACAAACTGCACGAGACATTATTCAAGGAAGGTTTAGCAGCACCTGGGTAAGTGAATGTGACATTGCTCATACGGGCAATGGCTCTGGTACTGGACTTCACACCAGACAAAATACCTGGAGGAGGGAAGGCCATCTTGACCAAGGAGTCGCTCAAAGTGTAGTAGGACTTGCCCTCTGGCTTGACCTTGACAAACTCAGACAAGTTACCCTTGTAGTAGGCCAACTTCTTGTTCTCGTAGTGGATAATATCGGTACACACAGCATCCAAGAAACCGGAGTCGTGCGAGACAATCAAGGAGGTGATGTTTGTGTTCTCGATCAAGTAGTTCTGAAGCCACTTGACGTTTCCAACATCCAAGTGGTTAGTAGGCTCGTCCAAGAGCAAAACATCGGCCTTCATCAACATGGCTCTAGCCAACTCCAACTTCATCTTCCAACCTCCCGACAAAGAGCCAACCTGCTGAGTCAATCTCTCCTCTGGGAAACCAACAGCCTGAAGAGCCTTGGCGATATCCTCGCGGCCAACATTAGCCAACTCAGGATCGGATGCAATGAAGCTCACCAAGTCCAAGTCACCTTCCTCGCCTTGCAATTTGTGCTCAACGAAACAAGTACGCAACTGGTCTGGGGTTGGGAAACCTTCCAACTGACCCTTAGAAATGGCTCTCATCAAGGTGGACTTACCGGCACCGTTTCTACCACAAAGACCGTATCTGTGTCCCTTCAACAATCTCAAGTTGGTCTTGTTCAACAACATACGGGAACCGTAGGCCAAGGAGAAGTCGGCGTTGACGATCTCAATAGCACCCTCATCGTCGTCGTTGTCAGCCAGGGATGTCTCCACAAAGAGGTGCTTGACATTCTTGACAACCTCTTCAACGTACTTGTTCTTGAGCTCCTCGGAAATAGAATCGGAGACCTGAACGGCGCTTTGAAGATATTCAGTCAAACGCTTCCAATCGTTGACGTTGGCGTCGATCTGCAAAATGACAGCCAAGTAGTCGGCCTCAGTCTCGTCAGAGAACACAGCTTCAGCAACAGGCTTGACGTCTTCGGAAAGACCCTCCTTGAGGTGCTTCTTAGCGTCCTCCAAGGAGATTCTTCCGTGGAACTTACCGTCAGTCTGCTCGTTCTCAGCCTCCTTCAAAACATGAAGAGCCTTGGCGCCCAAGTCTCTGACCTCAGGCAAGGAAGCGTTGTTGACAACCTTCTCCACACCAGGCAACAAGATAGGAATGTAGTGCTCGATTTCTCTTTTGTTGTTGACCAATCTGGTCAAGTTCTCGGTGACAGTCACGGTTTGTCTCAACTGGTCGTTGGTGGAAGAGGACATCTTCAACGACTTGTCAAGAATTGGCACAAGAAGAGACAAAGCAGGCTCGGTGACCTCAGCAACGAATGTAACGGAAGACAAGTTTTTAATGCACTCTGGAACTTTCTGTGGGTTGGCCAAGGTTTCCACAATCAAGTCGTACTTGTTCTGCAAGTCCAAGTTGTCCAAAACCTTGACGAAACGCTTCAAAGTGGCCAAACCGTGCTTAGCCAACTCAGGCTTGAAGTCAGTGGCCATATCAGTCAAGGCTGGCACAGCAGTGACGAACTTCATTTCTAACAAATCGGCAGGCGCCTCCTCAACGAGCTTGTCCACGACATCCAAAGCAGCGATCTTGGTGTTCCACTTGGCCGAGGAGTTGAGGTAGTTGATGATCTCGTCGATGAACAAGCTGCCCAAGATCTCGGCAGGCAAAACGCCGTAAACAATGTCAAGCGTCTGCTTGGCCGTCTTGATGACGTTCTTGTCCTTGTCTGTGAATGCCTCGAGGATGATGCTGAGGAACTGCACCAAGTACAGCTCCTTGGGAGGAGTGTTACTCAAGCTGAATGCAAGCTGCTGGATAATGAGAAGGGCAGACTCTCTGACCAAAGGCGAGCTTCTAGCCTTGGCCAAGTTCTTGACAATATCGACAATCTTCCACTCGGTGAAGACGCTCATAGAGGGCAGCTCAGCCACCTTCTGGGCAATAGCCTCGGCCTCCTTCTTGGAGTCGCTGAGCTTCGATGACTTTTGTATCGTGGTCAAGTGCTCCAGGATGGGAGACTCCTCGAGTTTGAGCTTGTTCAACGCAGAACCCAAGGATGAAAGCGAGGTGGTGGAGGCATCTGGGTTAGGGAGTTCCAGCACCGCTGGTGATTCTGGATTCAGCGCCAGAAGGAGCCTCACTCATACTCTGGCTCTGGAAGCCCTGGTCGTAGCCCTGGTAGCCCTGATACTGGCCTGGTTGGAAGGACTGGCCCGAGTATTGGTAGTTCTGGCCTGGCTGGAAGCTCTGGCCTTGGTACTTGTAGCCGTAGCCACGAGGCTGCTGCTGGGCCTGCTGCTGCTGCTTCAAAAAATCGTCAAAAGAGAGTTTTTTTGACATGCGGGCAGTAGTCGGTGTTTTGTTTATCTTCAAGAAGCAAATGAAAAATTAGCACCCATGGGCCCACCCGTACCTCTCCTACTATCGGCCCTCATCGCACTTGACAGGCATGCATAATGGCTGCGAAAAGTCTAAGACACCTAGACGAGACCAACGGGAAGAATCGATATGCCGTCCGTTCCTTGGAGAATCAAAACCGTGCCTTCCTCGCTTTCCATAACAAAAGCCGATTTGGGCGATCCAATCGGGTTGGCGTGCCTGGCGAGCTCTTGCATCTCCTTATCAAAGACAACCACCTGATCCAGAGCCTCAGCGACAAAGAGACCGCTTTGGGTGGAAAGCACGTAATGGGCGTGCTTGTGGCGGGGAAGAACGCCAACGGTTTTCTCTTCGCTTAGGTCGTAAACTTCCACGCTTTCAGGCTGGACGGCAAGTAGAAGACCGCCAACAACAGATATGGAGTGGTAATCGGCCTCGGGCTTGATATCAACGAGGCTCTTGTTGGCGATGTTGAGACGCTGTATTTTCTCGTGTAGCACAATCAAGTCGTACGGAAGCTCCTCCTCTGTGTTTTTCTTTTCAGACCATCTCACTCCCTTGACTCTCTCAGACGCTTTAAGGAAAGTGCTGTTGAACAGGCCCAAAAGACGGGCCGTGGGCTTGTTGACAAGCTTGATTTCGTGCACTGCAATCACCAGCTTGCCGTCCTTGCCCATTCCCGAAAACGCCAAGGCGTAGTGCTTATCAGACGACTCCACCAAGCTGCACAGGTCAATCAAGAACTTCTCCTCCTTGAGCAACACCTTGGTGGTGGCGGTGCCGCTGTCCTTGGACGTGACAAGGCTGACGCCCTTCTGGCCCACCACCAAAAGCCGCTTTTTGCCTAGGTAGTACACACCCACAATGTGGCCTGTAGAGTGGTCGAGCTTCGTTTTGAGAGCAGGAACGCCCAGTTCCAACACCGTGGCCAGCTCCTCCTCCATGAACACAATGGCGTTCTGGAAGGGCTCGAAAACCACGCAGTTTCTCGCCAAAAGCCGGGTCTCCTGGCCAAAAACCACCGCCTGCTTCGCACTGGCAAGTGCGTCCTCGGTTTCATCCACAATGACCGTTTCCGTGTCGGTCTCGGCGTCCTCAGCGGGCGGTTTCCGAGAAATAGGCGAGTTCTGGTTCTCCAAGTCGCCCTGGACCAGCTCCACGAGCCGCTGGGCGTCTTCCTCGTATGTACCCAGAAGAGGCTCGTCACTGGCATCGTTCATGTAGCGGGCGAAAATGCTCTCCCTGACCTTCTCGTCGTGGGCCTCGTTTTCAAAGGAGAACTTCTCGCTGTCGTCGAGCAACTCGTCGAAATCCGTGCCGTGCAGCGTGTTGGGTGCGTTGATGTAGTTTCTACTGAGGGCCAGAGGGGGCTTCAAAACACGCACCACGTCTCTGATCAGCTTGTTTAGCTGGATCCGGGAGTCCTTCAACACGTCCAAATCCACCTGTGGAATCTGGATATCGTTTTTGGGTTCGCCAATGGACGATTCTCCTAGCTTCTGTTCCAACTCTCTGATCCTCACGGCCTGTTTGTCGTTGATGTACCGCAACGAGTTCACCTCCGACGTCAACTGCAGAATTCTGTAACTCATCTCCAGTTTCTCCAAATTTGTCGTGATCTTGAACCGCTCCAAGTGGGTGAATTCCAGCGTCAAGTAGGAGATCACACCTGGAAGATTGTAATTGGCTGTAGGGGAGGGGTTTTGTTGCTGCAAGACGGGCGTGGGTTCATTGTGGGCGGGCTGGTCGAAGGACCCAAACGCCGAGGGCTCTCTGCGGCCGGCGCTTGTTGTTTTTTTGCTCATGAAAGAGTTGGTTATTGATACAGTGGAGGTGGAGGCTCGTCTATATACGGTACATGCAGGCGAGGTCAACAAAGCAGGGTGGGCAGATTTGGGGGACATAGAGATTTAGAGTGTTGACTGGTAGGTGATTTTACTAGAATAGCTATTTTCGAAAAATTGAGTAGTTTGTGTTTTGGTGGGTGTGGAAGGTTTGAGGTTGTGGACCTGGCTGAGGGTGATCTTATAGGTGGACTGAACGGGCTTAGTAGAGCCATGTAGAGGGACCTGAAAATCAACGGTATAGCATTGGAGGGTTTATTTGAACTCAAGCAGATAAGGTACCATGGTTTGCTGCAACTGTACGCTCGACTTTTTATTTCATTCCAGACGGAGGGATCACACCTTCTAAAAGTCATAGATTGAATTTCTTGTTCATCTACCCAACGGGGTATTCTGTGAAGGCTACTTTTGCTCCAAAAATCGGAGACAAACTGCAATATTTCCATTGATATTTCTCTCGATTCCATTGCATCACCCTTTCGAACATTGCCAGCATTCAATGCGCAGCTCAACTGCTACAAAGAGTCATCATATTTTTCATTCGGATAAAGGTTTGGCAGGACATCAAATTAACAGGGGTTGATGATTAGACCGTGATCAGGATTGGTCGAGCAGCTAATACCGTTAAACATAGAGCAATAGCCACTGCAGAGACCCGAAAGACTCCTCCTTATCAATGTCGCTGTACAGCTTCCCACCTTTCTAGCTGATGCCAATTTGATGTTTTCTGTTCCTCAGATGAATCAGAATCTTTAGATCACGACGGCACAACCCCATGGTTTGCTTGTACTCAGAGCCACTGACAAGGCCAACCGCTAGCAGACCATGAATGCACGACAATTGGATAGAAAAACTTGCTGCTTGAGTCTTTGAGAGGAATATTGTGATGCACTAGTGTGATTGTACCTGTACAGCCTTTGCCAACACGTAAAGTCACACCTTAACGTGTATCCTATTAACGCAATAGACTGTTCAATACCATTTCGAATAACATGGGTTTCAGCTCACTGAGAATTACGCAATGTTGCAAAAGCCCCCCGCTACTCACTTATTCATCTAGTGCATTCGGCTAATCTAGGAATACAAGCAAGCCCTCCTAGTTGAACTGCAGAGGAACACCTTCCAAATCTGTTTAACTGTTACTATGATTGGAAACAAGCATTGTTACACCAACTAGAACTGAATTCTTCATGTCATGCAAACAGGGTCCAAGCCATTCGCTTAAGCAGCTTCCATTATCTTTCTTTTTAACTGTTGAATATCTATCAGATTCAGGGACGTAGGTCTCTATACGGACCCCCTTTTTTTGCGGAAATAGCTTGAGATACACGGTGAAATCAAAGGTCACAGAGACATGCATGTAAATTTGAATCCTAAAACGGACCTGACGCAGATTTATGCATGGTCGCCTTGTTGACCAGTTTTCCTGCACAAAGCGGACATTCACTGATGTTCAAAGTTGAAGGTTGAAACAGGGTACCTGAGAAGGATCATGATGCATTGGACTTGGTGGTGATAGAGATATTGAAGCCTTTCTATAAGAATTTAAGAGTTCATCTATATTGGTAAAGTTCCTTGTAGTAAACATTGTGGAGTGGTAGTGTGCTCCCGAGGAGTATTTTTATGCAAGGGACGTGCGGCTCTGCGACGGGGCTCCACGCAATACAGTTACTGGAAGTAAAGAGCCAAACTCTCACAAAACCTTCAAATAATACACTTTGAAACCATGGAACGGTGATCCGTTCTTTTCGAACGAAAGGATATGTTTGATTTAGGGAAGACCTTGCCTAAGACATGCATGGCAATCTCGCACAAATGCAATGCAAAAAGTACCATAAAATGGCATATAGAACTTTCAGACACTATTCCAACACATAATTTTGAAAGGATAGCTTTTGACTATAAACAGAAAGGAGCAGAGCCTTTTAAGTTTGACGAAAGCCTTTATGAATCGAGATTTCGAATACTCATGCAGGTGAACATCTGAGATCAAGAAGCTATTTTTGGCCATCTCTTAAAAAAATTCCATTCAAAAAAGTGTTAGCACATACAAGTGCTTTCTGTATTCACTAGAATTCCAATTGTAAGAAGGATAAGCTCTTCCACTGGGTCTCCTTGATTCACTAACATGCATTGCCTGGTCCTCGCGTGTATATAAGAGGATCCATGCAGCTGCCCACATAGACAGAGCGATCACATTATTTATGTAACTGGGGGACTCAATCCCACGACATTAAGGACGCGTATAAATACGCGAGCTTTTGCCCCTTTCTGTGACCCTCTGTCCTTTTTTTTCTGGAGCAGCTTTCGAAAGCATTTTTTAAAAAGAAACAACTTCCTAAGGAATTTTCGCAACACTTAGTCGATTAGAACAAAGAAATGCCTGGCCCACGGTCACCAGAAGATCAATATTATGATCCTAATGATCAAAGAGGTCAAAACACCACATTTCCTCGTCAAAATACCCCATTACCTCGTCAAAATACCCCATTACCTCGTCAAAATATCCCATTAAACGACCTTAATAGCCAATTCTATCGTGATTATCAGTCCTTAGGTCAGAGCAATGGGTACTATAATCAAGGGCACTATTATCACGACAACAATTACGAATATCGAAATGACCATAATTATGCTCAAGGTTATGGTCCTGGTGGAGTTTATGGTCCTGGTGAAGTTTATGGTCCTGGCGGAGGTTATGGTCCTGGCGGAGGTTATGGAGCTGGTGGAACTGGTGGAAGTAATGGAACTGGTGGAAGTAATGGAACTGGTGGAAGTAATGGAACTAGTGGAAGTAATGGAAATGGTGGAAGTAATGGAAATGGTGGAAGTAAAGGAACTGGCGGAGGCGCACACCGCAATACCCAAATTAATCTCCGTCCCGTTTGGAAGCAGGTATTGCTCTCCGTCGTCAATATTGCACTCATCATTGGATTCATGATTTTTTTTGTAAGGGCAATGAAAAACACTGTCCAGAACTACAATGAAGAGGTCAATCGTTATAAACTGCTTCATGAAAAGACCTTGCATGGAAAGTCAGTGTATTGCAACGAAATAGATCAACAATCATGGGGAAAAGCAAAAAATAAGATTGAAAGTCGAGGGTGGAAAGAGTCTTGCTCGAAAGAAGTATCGGAAATCTGGACTTACCACATCGAAGATTCCGAAACCGGGTCGGACAACACTACTTCAGCTGCAAATGGGCGCTGTGCTGCTATTCGAAAGGAGGCTTATGACGCCGATTGTAAGCAAATTGAGAGTGCTTCAAAGCATGCGCATAGATCAACAACTGCTGATCATTCCAATGCCGTGCTGACGCTTGTATGTCTCTTAGTTGGGATTAGTATTCAATTTGAGTGTACTCGCATGGTCATAGCATGGTGCACTGCTTTGGTCTGGTGTGGCGTGTGCATCACGCTTATCACTATCGCCCTCTTGAACATCGAGAATGGATTTCAGATAATGTTTGTTCAGAGTCTGTTGGAGGCATATATTGCCCTTCCGCAAATTTTTATTTGGTGCTTTTTTCTTTGAAGCATTTCTTCAGATCTTCGTGCAATCAATTGAGGTGTTTCTACATGTGCTATCGCTTCCGTGTTGAATGCCACGGATTGTCTTCTACTCAGTGTTCTGAAGTTCAGACAAGAAGCACTCAGCACAGCCAAAAATCTATAAAATCCAAAGTGAAATCGTGACACAAAGAAGTATCGTTTCCTGATTTTGATCGCACCAGATGAATCCCAAAAAAAAAAAAAAAAAAAAAAAAAGGAGGCATGGAAGCTGATATAATGGTTTTTTTCTCTATGTAAGATAAATAGGGTTTTCCATTTAATCAGATTAATCTAACAAAAAAAAAAAAAAATTGAAGCAGACCACTCTAGATTTCCATGCACAGTCACGAGCGAGTCCATTCAATAACTTGAATTGAACTGATAGATACCAGTTTACTGATACGCCGGTCCTGGCTTAATGGAATGCTCACGAGATTTTGTTTTTGGCCCAAGATATGACCTTGATCGGCAACTTCCTCCCAAGTTGATAACCTCTCCTGCTATCATTCCAAACAGGCATGTCCAAAACATCTACGCTTTGCGAGATCAAAATATGAAGGTGCGTAAAAATGAATCGGTGTATGTTAAGGGGCCTGTAAATGCCTTTTTCACCTCGAGGTAACTATAGACTTATGAAGACCGAAAGAGTGATGACACTAATAATTGTCATAAAATCCATTCGAAGTAGAAATAGATGGATCCTTACTCTGGTACCAAAGCAAAAACACAAATGAAGCACCTGATAACTCCCACCAAAGTCAAACCAGCCACAGAAACCACGAAATTAGACACTTTTTTCGTTTTCAAAAGCTTCGGCAACAACTTTCACCAGTTCAGGGAGGACATCCAAAACGTATCGAGCCAGAAATACTACTCTTTCAAGTCAGTGGGCTACAAACTCTCTGGAGAGTACTACCTGGTTTCTGAAATCCAAGTTCAAAGAGGGACTGACTCCAAGGAGGATAAGCTGAAACTTGCCATTGAAAATGCACTTTGTCGAAACGGTGTCACTTCCTTTGGAGCAGGCCCACACCCAGACAACAAGATGCTTGTGTTTCAGCTTCGAAACACTCAGCTCACCTTCGACTGGTCGGATTATGTGATACCCACACCAGCAGCAGCAGGATGTTTTATCACGGTGGGAAAGGATACCGAGCTGTTCCCTGGACCCCAGTTTCCAATGTCACATCTGCTTTACGGCGTGGACTCCGAGATGAATATGAGTTCTCTTTACAGCATCAACAACGAAGCTTCTTTGCTAGTGAAGGCACATTTCAATCCTCCACCCTTTTTTCAGCAGGATAACCACCGCCGTATTGTGGCTCCAGGAATGGAGGTATCAGATTTCTTAGCCTTGACTTTTCAGGCAACAGACATGACCGATTACGAGCCTTTTCTTATTCTGAAAGTTTCCGTCGTGCTTCAGGAATTCGTCAGCGTTTATCACAATAGCAGGGTGTTTCAAGACACTCGAGAGATGACATTACTCGAAAACGCCCCACATGAGATGATTTGGGTCTCTAGAAGACCATTGAAATTACCGACTAGTACTTATGCGTGCAAGCTTCCAAGCCTTGGTCCGACCTTTTATTCCGAGGATTTAACAAGAAGTTATGGCTTGAAGGTCTCAATGAAACTCACCCGCAAAAGCATGCCCCTGATAAATACCTCTACGTTCATGGAATTGCACGTAGCGCAAGAACACTCGGAAAAGTTTAAAGGATCGTCTTTCACGTTGTCAAGTAAACACCGGAAGCCGTCTCTTTATGTGGAAACGATGGTGCCAACGGGAAAAGGAGATATTAAATCTTTTTTCGACAACGAGTTGAAAAACGGGGGAAGGAAATTCCAGCGCTATAGGTTTCAGTCCCACGGGAATATAAATCTACTCATTCTCGAAACGTTTCTGTCTAAAATTGACGACCCCCCTGGCCTCCTTGAAAACATAAAAAGCTCAAAGAAGTATCTTCTTAAATTCCTTAAAGACCCACCAAACAACCACAAGATTTCCTCTAGAATCTTGAACCGTCCTGTTGCTGGAAGTGACATGACCAACTTGGACGGGCCGTATGCTTCTACTTGTGTGAAATCTGGAAAAAATCACCTCCAAGCCATTTCGTTTGAAAAGAATTACCACTACATGAGGACATACTCTAGCTACAGTGTACCAGCAGGAGACGAATCGTTTCCTCTCACGATGCTTTTCAAACACAATGAACATGGACGTTTCAGGCAGACCCGAAACTGGGGCCTCGAGGCCATAGTGGTGCCAGGAATGAAACTCTCGGAATTTGTGAGTCTACTTTTTGTTTTGCCGTTAAGTTATCACGACATGAAAAGAGTCAGACCGACAAACGATATAAGGATTCAGATCCATCGACTTGAAATTACTCTTATTCAGACCAAAGTGACGGCGGGGATTCAAACGAAAAAGGAGACTCCATTATTCAGCAAAAATGAACTCGCCGTGTTGTACTGGAGCCAGTTCAACGAAGGTGTTACAGGAAGTCGATATGCTAGAGCCATGAGGGTGCCCCCAGCTGTTATTAAGGGAGAGATTCCTTCAAATGCTGAACCGTCACAATATGGTTTTTCGAAAAGTGTGCAATACAGCGTAAAAGTATGCTTACTGTGGTCGCATGGGAGAGAGGTCAAGCGTTTGATGTGGAGCTACTTTGTCGAAATTGCCGAACCGGGGAGTGAGTAGTTGCAGTGGAGGTGGTGGTACGTTGATAAAGAAAGAAAGCTGTCTTTAAGTCGAGAAGGTGCTGTATTGTCGTTTTTTTAATATGTTACAATCATGGGAGTTGGTTTAGCCATTGAACGGATACCCTGGGGCAACATGCCGCTCTGCTTATTTAAGGATGCAATTGAGGAAATTGTTATTTGAACGCAGCAGATTGAGACACGAATTGCTCAAAGTGTTTGATGTTCGTAATAGTGAAGAGGGCTTCAAGATCTATGTACTATGGGTCGGCGAGACTTTTGAGAATCTGACCTGAGGGTCTGGAAAGTGAGAATAGCAAGATCTTATCGGAGCTTTTCTCCATTGCTTGGATTCTCGCCTTTACTGAAGAAATACCAGTAAATCAATGAAAATAGTGATTTAATGAAGAGGGTTGGAGAGTCAGTATGCGTGTTTCTCTCAAACCAGTCTACATTCTGCTGCAGAGCCACAAGTCCTCTTGATTTGAAGGCACTGGGACCTATCAATATCTGTACTTTGGAAAACGACGTGAAGTCATCAATTGACCTCGATTCTACAAAAACCATCTAATGTGCTCTTTGTCGGTATCTACCTCGAGAATGGCTGCGAAATGCAGCTTAAGGCCGCAAATGGGTCCACACAAACAAACAAAACACACACAAGAACCAACCGACATTCAGCAAGAAAGAAGAGTCCATCAATCGATATTCATTCCATCTAGTATTTTGAAGAAAAAGAAGGTCCAACCTTCAAAAACCCATGCTTCCTCCCCCGCCGATCACGTGACCGCATCCAAAAAATGCCGGGGTCCATCACGACGAGATGAGCTCAAACACACCCCTCCACAAGCATGGCGAAAAAACGGTCGGGCAAAAACCGGTCCCAGCAGAAAATCCAGGATGCGTTCCAGCTAGCGGAAAGAGCCGAGTCACGTGGCAAAAACCAGCCCGACTCCGACCTGGACGACGACCAGGAGCTCCCGCTCAAAGAAGGTGTGCTTGATGCCAGGAAGTTCTTGAACAAGGAGGACGCCGAGTCGGACTTGGACGACGAGGAGCTTGACTCCGACGAGGCGCTTGGCCTGGATGACGAATTCGACGTTTTGAACTCGAAATTCTCCCAGACTATCAGAGATCAGCAGAAGCTGGGATACAGAGAGGAGCTGGAGGAAGAGGACCAGGGGTACGAGAGTTTGGACGAATCGCAGTTGGTGACGCTTTCGGAAGCGTGGGACTTGGACGACAAGGACAGAGTGTCCTCCAAGGGCAAGTCCAAGGAGGTTGTTCTAGACGATGCCATGGAGAGTGGTTCTGACAGTGGGTCTGAAGAAGAATCAGAGGAGTCTGGATCGGAAGAGAGTTCGGAGGATGAGGAATCGGACGAGTCTGAAGACGAAAAGGACATTTTTGGCGGTTTCTCCGACGACGAGGTCGACTTGAAGCTGACGCTCAGCACGGTGAACTCCAAGGTCAAAGCGCCAACTGAACGCCGCTTCCTCATCAACGAAACCAGAGAAGCCAGCGACATTGCCATGCCCACCGGCGGAGAAACGCTCTCTCTCGCCGATATGCTTAGTGGGGTTGGCGAGGACGCCGACGATGCATACTTGATCAACAAGGAAGAAGAAGCCAAGCCTGTGGCTGTTCCGCTTCCGAAGCGGATCCAGGTCAGAAACGACCGGAGGGCCGCCTACGAGATCACCAAGGAGGAGGTCAACAAGTGGAAGGATACCGTGAGAACGTTGCAGGAAGCAGACCATCTTGAGTTTCCCTTGGCTCCTCCAGCTACTCAGGAAGAACAGGAGGAGATCGACCCCGAAAAGGCTTACGAAAACATGCGTTTCATTCCTGAAACGGAGAGCCGGAGCGAGCTCGAGAGCAAAATCCACGGTCTTCTCGAAGCCGGTGCACTTGTGGACGAGTCCAAGGAAGCCACCTTCGAGCAGATTGCCGTTGCGAAGCTCTCCAAAGAAGACATGTTCAAGCGGACCCAGGAGCTCCGAAGAATGCGAGAACTCATGTTCAGAGACGAGCAGCGGGCCAAGCGGATCAAGAAAATCAAGTCCAAGCAGTACAGAAAGATCAAGAAGAGAGAGCGTTTGAGAGACGCCGAGTTGGTGGAAGGCTCTGACGCCGAGCTGGACCCTGACGATCACGACATGAAGAGAGCCGAGGAGAGAATGTCCCAGAGACACAAAACACAATCGCTGTGGGCCAAGCAAATGATCAAGCTGGGCATTTCCAAGGATGCGCTGAGCAGAGCTGAATTGGAGGATATGCTTCGAAGTGGCGAACGTTTGAGAGCCAAGCAGATGGGCTTGGACAAAGAGATCTCCGACGAGGATGTTTCGGACATTGAGAAAGAGTATGAGAACGACGAGGACGACGAGGCTGAAAGAGAAGGTCTCGGAAAGGGCATCATGGCGATGGATTTCATGAAAAACGCCGAGGAGCGCAAGCGTCGTGAAAACAAGAAGGAGCTCGAGTTCTTGAGGGGTATCGACAGCAGCACCGGTCTTGAGGAGTTTGAGGGAGGTTCCACAGAAAAGAACTCCATCAACAAGGTGAAGAACGACGGCAGAAGAGTGTATGCCCCACAGGTGGCACAGAACAGAGAGGAGATGGAGAAGTTGGACGAGGAGTTGATCCACGACTACCGTGACGACGAGGCCGGTAATTTGGAGAACAGGCTCAAGAAAGGCACTGCTCGTGAGAGAGAAACCGAGGACGAGGAGCCTCCAGCGAAGAAGCACAAGGTCGAAGAGAAAGAGGAGTCCGCATTCGAGGGCTTCGACTCAAAGAGTGACGACAGTGAAAGCAGCGAAAGCGAGGCTGAGGAGAATCCCTGGTTGGTTGCAGACGAGAACGACATATCCGCCAAATCAAAGAAATACTCCACCGTCACCGAGGACCTGTCGAAGCTTCTGAAGGCCGCCAACAAGATCGAAAAGCACAAGAGCAAATCCGGTAAGAAAAATGGCACCAAGGAGCCCGCTACCTTGATCGATATGAAGCAGGTCATGGACGTGAAGAAAGGCGACGCTTTTGGCAGCGATAACGAAAGCGACGACGACGAAACCGACAACCGCATGTTCAAGCAGCTGGGACTCATCAAGGAGGCTTTTGCCGGCGACGACGTTGTTAGTGAATTCCAGGAAGAAAAGAGAAGACTTATGGAGGAGGAAGACGACAAGGAAGAGGACATGACGCTCCCGGGATGGGGCTCATGGGGAGGAAGCGACCAGCCTCAGAAACCGAAAAAGAAGTACGTCAGAAAGGTCGATGGCGTGGCTCGCAAGGACACAAGACAAGACAAGGGCAAGGACAATGTGATCATCAACGAAAGACTCAACAAGCATAATTTGAAGTACCAGTCTGCCAATGTGCCCCATCCATACGAAACTAGAGAGCAATACGAGAGAGCATTGCGGATGCCAATCGGCGAGGAGTGGGCTTCGAGAGCCACGTTCCAGAAGTCCACGTTGCCCAGAGTCATTGTCAAGCAGGGTACCGTTGTGGACCCATTGAAGGCGCCCTTCAAATAAATGTATAATAGTAAAGGCATAATTTAGGAAGCCATTGGCGTCCCGCCATTCCATTGTAGTAGCATAATTTATAAGAATCGTCTATGCCCTGGTTTTCGAACTAAACGTTACCAACCAAACATCTCAACGGTCACTCAATCAAAATACCGTTTCTGACGGCCCAGGGCTTGCCGCTCATGAATACACCGTTGGGGTCCATTTCCTTCCTCACGTCGTTGTAGGCCTCCAAGCTGGGACCAAACCACTTTTGCATCACAGGATCAAAACCAAGCATCGAGTAGAACTGCTTGCCGCCAAAATCCAACTGCGTCTTCAAGTCCTCCTTGGTGTGGTGGTCGCCAGGCAATCCAATAAAGTTTTTGGCCCAGTGGGGCTTACCTCCAGCTCTGGTCATGGCATCCTCGAAAATCTGGTACCAAGAGTGCGTGGGCACGTTGAAACCAAAAGGTCTGTACATCGTGGCGTTGATGAAAAGCGTCAACTGGTCGTTGGTGACCTTCTTGATGTCCTCTTCATAAGGCAAGCCCTCGGGGGAATTGTCCAAGAAAGGTCTCAAGTTGTTACCGTGGATAGGACCAGCACTGACAGCGTCTCTTGTAGCCAACCACTTCTGTGGAGGATGCAAAGAGGGCTTGCCGTCCTCGTCAACAAAAGCCTTGTCGCTGTAGGTCACATTGGAGCATCTGACCTCGATAGGCGCGTGGACGTAGAAATCGTTGTTTTTGGCAGCCTCCTGGATCTTGTCGTTGAGCTCGGTCAAAACGTTGACGCCCTCCTTCAAAGGCGCCAGCCACTCGTTGACAAACTGGGAAAACAAGCAATCCATGTTGAGGCCCTCGACGGAGTTTTGCACGGCGATATCACCACTTCCAAGGGTCTCGACGTCACCGTACTGCTGCTTGAACACGAAACGCTCCACCCACGGCGTGAGTTTCGGGTAGATGTTCACCGACACCCACAAAAGCGACTCGTAGAACAATCTGCCGAAGAAAGTGCCGTACCACGAAGGTCTAGGGTCGCTCAAGGCGTCTGTGGACTTGGACGCTCTCCAGCAAACGCAATTGCCCGAGTAAGGAAACCACCAGATTCTGATAAACTCGGAGTCGAGCCAGATAGACTCCCACTCGCGCAACAAGGTCGAGAACTTGATGATCTCCTGCTTGGACTTGATGGTGTACCTCGGCACTGCTCTCAAAGTCACCTGAGTGATGATGCCGATTTTGCCTAGCGACAAGAGGGCGGCCCTGAAAAGCTTTTCGTTCTTCACAGAAGAGCACTCCACCAACTTGCCCTCGGCGTTAGCCACCACAATCGAAACCACCTGCTGACACACCAATCCGTGGTACTGAGACGAGCCGTGAGTGCCTGTAGAAATGAGTCCCGCCACCGACTGGTCGGAAATGGAGCCCAAGTTCTGAATCGCCAAGTTGCTTTTCTTCAAGTACTCGTTCAACTGGTAGATACGGATACCCGCCTCGACAGTCAAATCAACATATTTAACCTCCTTGGCAGCTCCAGACGTCGTGGGACCGTAGTACTCCTGCTGGCGCAAGACGCGGTCGAACTTGTCCAAATTGCACAACCACTCATTGGTCATGGTCAAGTCGGAAGGCGAGTGGCCCAGCCCCACGGTCATGATGGTTTTGTTGAGCTTGGACGCTTGTTTGATGAGTTCCTGGATTTGCTCCACCAGTTCAGGCTGGAAAATGGCCTGAGGCTTGCAGAAAAACGTGCCTGCCCATGTTCTGTGGATGGTCTTCCTGGTGGTGAACGGCTGGAGCAGCTCAGGCACAGACATTGTGGAATTGAAGGAGGAGATTTGGAGGGAAGTTGGGTGAAATGGAGGTGGAAAGATAGCGACCGTTTTTTGCCGGCATACAGGCGCGGTAAGCGATTCGGCTGCGTTTCTCCGAGATAGACCTTCTCTGGGGGTACTTTATGGGGATACCTTTCTGGGAAGATTTGAAATTTGCTTTGGAGATGTTTTTTGATTTTCAAAGTTTGACTTTAGATCTTTAGAGGTTTGGTATTCTGGCGGGTGGCAAATGGCTGGACTGTGTCACTTAGCTGCCTGATGCGGTAAGGCTTGCTGCGTGTAGAGTTATGTGGTGACGTTTGGCGGTCCGTTTGCTGTGGATTTGGGAAGTTGGAGAATTTGGAGTAAATGAGTGATTTTGATTGGTGAGTTCGAGAAATTGGATTTTGGTGAGTGGGGTGGACTGACTGGTAGGACTTGATGGTAGGTTTGAGGTATGAACGGCTTCCTTAGTCCTAATTTAGACGATAGCCAATTCTCTTAACTAGAATTTCTTGAATACTCAAAGAGATTTTTCAATTTTCAAATTTGCTCTAGAACTGCCTGTTTACTTTCATGAAAACGTAGAAGTTCTCGGCTACTACAAATCTTTTGGGCTGGTCAATTGCCCTGAACCAGAAAATACAAGATCGACTGAGTAGTTTCTCTCTTCTGGTTGCAGTACTTATCGCCGATTTGCTGCTATGGCGTTGGCTATGGGTTGCAAAGAGTTAGGTTGATCCAAGCTGGAATAGCGCTGGCCCCATACTGGTGGCTTGCTGAAGCGAGGGAACACGGTGTGACAGCATTGATTTCAAGGCAGAAGAATTTACGATGTCCATCAGTTTTTGACCTTCTCTGGTGAAAACGAGGTTTGAGGTATTCGTGGGTTGTGCTTCAGTGTACTGGCGATCACTACTTCGATTGTCTCAATGGCTCCATATTCATAGGGCAGACTATCCAGAAAAATTCATGAAAATTGTAGAGAGCATGAACGAAATGGGAAGGAGGAAGAAAGAGGGACTAGCACAACCAAGCAATACTATAGTATGGCGTTAGGTGAATCAGAATCGGAGTTCAGCTTAGTATGGGTAAGGGAAGTAGGACTACGCTGTAAGTTTTTTAGTCAACTCATGGATTTTATCAAACGACTCACTCCTGGACAATCTTTCTCGAAAACTACCATATCAGAGCCACAAGACTGTCACCACCAGTACCCCTCTATTCACCAAGTCAGCCAATGACCATCTTTTCACTCAATTTTATCAAATTTTATCCCAAAGCTGCGGGAGGCCTTCGAATTTCATATTTTACTTGAACTTCCTCTATCCAGCATTTTTCTGCTGCACCAACACGTCTCGCTGAAATGCCGAACGACCCTCACATGATGAACCGTCCTGAAATCCATTACATCAAGTAAAAAACCACAGCCAGCCATAAGCATTCATAAAAATTGACTCTACTTAGACTCAGGAAAGCCAAAAAACGCAACAATTCCTGTAATTTTCTTCTTTTCACCGATTCACCCACTCCATCGGCTACACGTAACCGGGCTTTTCGCAGCCAGTGAGCACCCGCGTATTTGGAAGCACCGACCACCAGCCAATAACCAGGACCACGGCGTTTCCAATTACCCCTTTTCAAAAAAAAGGAGTACCAAAACTCCAAGCGGATCTACCTCCCCTTTTATACCCTGGGTGAAGTGGGGCAGAATCAGCCGCGCCTGCACAACACCCCGTCGTATTTCGCCCACTTCTTCGTTTAGGCTGCAACTTTTTCTCCAAACCACACTTTTTCCTGAAATGCCCAGCAACATCGGTATCAAGGCCATCGAGGTCTACATTCCTCAGAACTATGTCAACCAGGCCGAACTAGAAAAATTCGACAACATCCCCCAGGGCAAATACACCATTGGCTTGGGCCAGACCAATATGGCCTTCGTCTCAGACAGAGAGGACATCTACTCGCTTTGTTTGACCGTGACCTCCCGTCTTTTGAAGAACTACAACGTGGATCCTAAGAACATCGGTCGTTTGGAGGTCGGCACAGAAACCCTTTTGGACAAGTCCAAGTCGGTCAAGTCCGTGTTGATGCAGCTTTTCGGCGACAACGACGACATCGAAGGTGTCGACACCATCAACGCGTGTTACGGTGGTACCTCTGCCGTCATCAACGCGGTCAACTGGATCGAGTCGCTGTCCTGGGACGGCAGAGACGCCATTGTCGTTGCTGGTGACATTGCCATCTATTCTCAAGGCGCCGCCAGACCTACGGGTGGTGTGGGCTCTGTGGCGCTTCTCATTGGCCCAGATGCTCCTTTGGTGTTTGACGCCACCCGTGGCTCCCACATGGAACACGCCTGGGACTTCTACAAGCCCGACTTCACCTCTGAGTACCCAGTTGTCGATGGCCACTTCTCCTTGACCTGCTACACCAAGTCCTTGGACCACGCCTACCGCAACTACTCCAAGAAGATCACCAAGCAGGAGGGCAAGACCGTCGGCGTGTTGGACCGCTTTGCCTACTCGGCTTTCCACGTCCCTACCTGTAAGTTGGTGACCAAGTGCTTCGCTCGTATGTTGTACAACGACTTCAGATCGAACCCAGACGCCTTCAAGGACAAGCTTGCCCCTGAGGTGTTCGAGGAGGTCTCCAACATCTCCTACGAGCAGTCGTTGACCGACAGAAACTTGGAGAAGGTGTTCTTAGGCTTGGCCAAGGAAGAGTCCAACAAGAGAGTCACCCCAGCCTTGAAGGTCGCCACCAACACCGGTAACATGTACACCGCCTCGTGCTGGACCTCTTTGGCTTCGATCTTGTACTTTGTCGGCAACGACGAGTTGCAAGGCAAGAAGCTTTCTGTCTATTCTTACGGTTCCGGTCTTGCCTCCACCCTTTTGTCGCTTAACGTCGTGGGCGACATCTCGGCCATCACCAAGGTGTTGAACTTGGAGCACAAGTTGTTTGCCGGCAGAACCCAGAAGACACCTCAAGAATACGTTGATGCCATCGAGTTGAGGGAAAAGATCCACTTGAAGAAGGACTACAAGCCTACCGGCTCGCTTGACGACATTGATGCCGGCGTATACTACTTGAAGGAGATCACTGACAAGTTCCAGAGAGTGTACGAGGTGAAGCAGTAGATTGGTGGATAGTGCTCGCGGCCTTGTATTTATAGGAAGCCCTCACCGGAGGCGACGCATATATTCAACATCCTAGACGAAAATAGATTTATGTTGTAGAAGGAATGTAGAGGCTGCTATTACCCTCTTTTAGGTTTGTGAGATGGGATGGTCAGGAAGCAGTTTGGGACATTCAACGAGGATCTCACTGAACAAGGAGTCTCTAAATTTTCAACAAAAGAGGAATCTCAATGGAATAAACAACTCTTGTCATTTTTCGATTTTCGAAAGTACATCTTAATCTCTGGATAACGGTTTCTGGCCCAATTGGGAAAAATGGCTGCGAAATAGACACTAGTTGTTGAAATAGCTCATACACTGTAAACTATGTCACTTGGTTTTGCAGAGAAAAACTCAAAATAGAAATATTTTGAAGCTGTTCAGTTCAGATATCCGATCAAAAGCAGCTTGTCTTTCCCAACCCTCAAACACTATTTGTAATAACCCTATTTTAACATTCTCACCAGTAACATTCAGATAAACCAGCACACCAAGGAGCTTTTGGAAAGAAAATTAATACTTACAGTCTTTATCTCCCCAAAAAGCGAATGATCAATTCTTTTCTCAAAATTACCCTCCCAACCCACCTTTATCTGAACCCTTTGGTGCCCCAATACGTGTGGTGTACGGATCTTTCTGTATTTTGATCCCGTCCGAATCGAGAAAATAGACGATAACTGAATCGCCTGCCTTACGCACCTCATACATTATATTCGCGGGTCGTGCGTGCACCGATAGGTAAACACTCACAAACCAAATCTCAAAAAACTCTCCCTAAACCTCAGCAAAACCAATGAGAGAGGTCATCAGTATTAACGGTACGTGCATTGAAAGTGATGAATTTTGAATTTAACTAACGTCCAGTCGGCCAGGCCGGTTGCCAGATCGGTAACGCGTGTTGGGAATTGTACTCCCAGGAGCATGGAATCAGACCAGACGGGTACCTTCAAGAAGGATTGGACAGACCCAAGGGTGGCGAAGAAGGTTTTTCTACCTTTTTCTCGGAAACCGGCTCGGGCAAATACGTGCCTAGAGCTTTGTATGTGGACTTGGAACCTAATGTGATTGACGAGGTCCGTACTGGTGCCTACAAGGACTTGTTC
The DNA here is from genome assembly GCA_026585945.1 of Candidozyma vulturna. Lineage (NCBI taxonomy): Eukaryota > Fungi > Ascomycota > Pichiomycetes > Serinales > Metschnikowiaceae > Candidozyma > Candidozyma vulturna. Next base: position 310,030 of record CM048828.1, read on the forward strand.
CACCCAGAGCAGTTGATTGCTGGTAAGGAGGATGCTGCCAATAACTACGCCCGTGGTCACTACACCGTCGGCAGGGAGATTTTGGACGACGTGTTGGACAGAGTCAGAAGAATGTCCGACCAGTGCGAGGGCTTGCAGGGTTTCCTCTTCACCCACTCCTTGGGCGGTGGTACCGGTTCCGGTTTGGGCTCTTTGCTCTTGGAGCAGTTGTCCATCGACTACGGTAAGAAGTCCAAGTTGGAGTTCGCCGTGTACCCAGCTCCCCAGGTATCCACCTCTGTCGTTGAGCCATACAACACTGTCTTGACCACCCACACCACCTTGGAGCACGCTGACTGTACCTTCATGGTTGACAACGAGGCCATCTACGACATGTGCCGCCGTAACTTGGGCATCTCCAGACCCAACTTCAACTCCTTGAACTCCTTGATCGCCCAGGTGGTCTCCTCCGTGACCGCCTCCTTGAGATTCGATGGCTCCTTGAACGTCGACTTGAACGAGTTCCAGACGAACTTGGTGCCTTACCCAAGAATCCACTTCCCCTTGGTCTCCTACGCGCCTGTCTTCTCCAAGACCAGAGCCAACCACGAGTCCAACTCCGTTTCTGAGATCACTGCCTCTTGTTTCGAGCCAGGTAACCAGTTGGTCAAGTGCGACCCTCGTGTCGGTAAGTACATGGCCACCTGTTTGTTGTACAGAGGTGACGTTGTCACCAGAGACGTCCAGAACTCTGTTGCCCAGATCAAGGCCAAGAAGACCGTCCAGTTGGTTGACTGGTGTCCCACCGGTTTCAAGATTGGTATCTGCTACCAGCCACCTACCGCTATTGAGGGTTCTGAATTGGCTTCTGCCAAGAGAGCCGTGTGTATGTTGTCCAACACCACCGCAATTGCCGAGGCTTGGAAGAGAATCGACAAGAAGTTCGACCTCATGTACTCCAAGAGAGCCTTCGTGCACTGGTACGTTGGTGAAGGTATGGAGGAAGGTGAGTTCACCGAGGCCAGAGAGGACTTGGCTGCTTTGGAGAGAGATTACGAGGAGGTTGGCACCGACTCTTTCCCAGAGGAAGAGGAGGAGTACTAAGATCGCGGTGATCTTTCTGTTATACCCACATGCTGCCTGCCGCAGCATGCTTGATGCTTGAGGATATCTAATTTAGCGATAGTTTATTTCTGCTAGGGCCCGTTTAATATACTAGTGTTTGATGTTGGTTGTAGAAGCTTACAAGTATGGTTACGAAATCCATGAGTATATTGTGTAGCGAACGAGAAATATAGTGGTATCGAAAGAAGTATAAACGCCATTCCTTTATTAAACAAGGAAATGGACCAAAGGCAAAACAAGTGCTGAAAGACCAAATGAGGAAGAAGCAGAACCGTCTAAGGTGGTAATAGCCCGAGGTGAAGGGTTACCAGAACTAGGACCAACAGAGTGCAGATCAGATAAGCTTTCTGCAATCACTGGAGTTGAGGACGATTCTGAAACCCACTGCTGGATAGAAGTATAAATCGTGTTGAAATTGCTGGAGCCAGATGTGGAATACTCAGTACTATTCCATGCGATGAAAGTAAGTGAGGAGGAAGATTGATGGTGAAGACTTTCCGTTCTTTCTGAAGAAGTCACAGAAGTAGTGGAAGCAGTAGGAATAATCGTTTCCGTAGAGTATCCACCTGAATTTTGGGAGGTCCTATTCCAATTTCGGGGAATGCTTGCTGAAACGAGAGAAGAGATTGGATGAGATTTGTGACTTGAGGTTTCATAAGTCTCGTAAACTGAAGTTGTAGAAGTATCGTAGTCCGAAGTTTCAGTAGTTTCAGAGGGTTCGTAACCTGAACTTCCATACGTTTCAAGAGTTTCAGAAGGTTCGTAACCTGAAGTTCCATAAGTTTCGTGACCAGACGTTTCATAGGTGTCGTAGCTTGAGGTACCAGAAGAAGCCTCGGAAAGGCCTTCGTTATCAAGGGAGGATGTTGGATAACTTTGGTAACGTGGATCTCCCGGGGTAGCAGCGGAAACATGACTCCTTTCAGTAAATGTGACATTGGCCTCGAAACTAGTGGAATTGATCAGCCCCAGGTAGTCAGATTGTATTGAAAGCTCCGAAACATCAGAAATGCCCTGATGTGTCCAAACTGATCCAGAATTTTCTGGGTTCCCAAGCGAAGTGATAGAAGTCACTGGATTTTCGCTAGTGTAGCTTCCCGAATTCCGTCTTCCAGTGGCCTGTGACTCAGAATAAATGCTTGTTGGTTGAGTTGCAGAAGCCTCCTCACTTTCAGAGGAGGGTTCAATTGACTCGGTTTCGGAAGCTTGTGAGGATTCAGACGAGTTTGTTTCGGAGTAAGTTTCAGATTCCTGTGAAAGCGCAGACGAGTGTGTTTCGGAGTGAGTTTCAGAGACATGTGAAGACTCTGAAAAGTGTGTTTCCGAGGCCTCAGAAGCTTTTGAGGGCTCAGAAATTGCCTCAGAAGACACCACAGCTGTGGTCTCGGATTCCACATCTGTCGAAGAAATTACATCAGATGTACCTGAAGAAGACTCAACAGATTGTGTCTTACGCTCACAGGCCTCAGTGACGGTGACAGTTATCACGGCGGTTTCAGTCACCGTGGTGACAAACAAGGTTTTGTTATCCCCCTTATCCAATTCATTTATCTGAAACTCAGAGGGAGAATTGGAAATGGCCATGGCTCGAATAGAACAGGCACTAAGGCCAAAAAGGAGGGAAAGAGAAACCATACTATCAGTTTTGAAAGGTACGACAAGCACACTTTATACCTTGTTCTGGCCATAGGAAATTTAGGGGTTGTTTTGACTTACGAATCACAAAATGCTCGGAAATTAATAATTTGTGGATGTTTGTTTCAGTGTCATTATTCAGTCGGCATCGAAACGCCTACCTCACCCTAGTTAACAAGCGAAGAAGTTAGATTTAACCATCCCAGAAGAATCATGGAAAACATCAAAAAGTCTGAAAGAGAGATTTTTCTTTAAACAAAAGGCTCTTCAAGTCTTCCAGAATCTCACAACCCACATTTTCGGTTCCTGCCACAGTAATTTTGTGGATCTTTGGTCGTGGCTGTCATGCGAGTTAGGGATTATTTGGCAACGGCTGACGGGTGAACAAAATTGAATTTTTCTTGTTACGAGCCATGCAAAAGCTTCTTTCTATAATTCTCAGATGTACTAACCTTAAGCGTATGGCGGGAAGTCAGGATGGGATTCAGAAGAGCTTCATGCCATCGAAAATAGTGCTAATATTGTGAATGCTACCACAGCAGTTATTCGGGTTTTGCGTCTTTATCGCTTGAATTAGCTGTAACGATGCTTAAGTCCACGCATCCTCACTTTCTCTAACTCCTAAGCGAGGCTCGCTTGCAGGCAGAGTTTTCTTAATATGTTTTAGAGTATCAAAATATAGCAAGACGGTTGGGGACCGTGAGTTGGAGGTAATTGCTGGAGTGAGAAGATGACGGAGAGGTAAACCATGGTTGATATTGTTTGACGTAAGAATAAGAAAAAGAAAAGAAAACAAAACAAAATACACAAAAGTTACACAATACGTGATAACCGAGGAAACTTAATCGGGATTGTTGACCGATTAGGCACTGGTATTGGATTGAGAATCCAAGCTGCCTTTGGAGAAGCAGGTGAAATAGGTTCGTAGACTAAACAAGTTCGTACGTATTATATTGCAAGGTGAGGTCATTCAATTCAAAACTCATTTTACTGAACGGTACTTGAATCTGTGCTACATAGAGGGGTATGAGCACAAATTGAGAGCATTTGATATATTCTAGGACAAGATAGCAACCCTGGGAACATGACAAAGCCTTGCCTATTGAGCAAATTGCACTGCCCCTAAAAATGTCTGAGTGAAGAGTGAATAATTCCATTAAATATAAAGTAGCGAACGAAAGCCGAAACGGCGATTTGAAGAAGTAGAAATAACCGAGTCATCAAACAAGGAAGTGAATCAATGGCAAAACAAGTGCAAAAAGACTCATCGAATGAGAAGCAGCAGAACCGTCATAAGTGGAAACTGCTGGCGAAGAAGGGGCTGCAGAGCTGAAGGCAACGGGATTTTCACTCGAAGTCTCCTTAGCAGCCACTGAAGTAAGGTGGGAAGAGGACTGAGAAACCGAATCTTGGATAGCAGTTGTAATGCTGGTTTCATAAGTCTCTTCGATAGAGCTGGAACCAAGGGTCAAGGTCCTGGTTCTTTGCACCACGAGAGTGGTCTCAGGAGCAGAAGAGTGGTAATGTTCCTGTGTTTCACCTGGAGTGGTTTCTGAAGCACCGTTGTGTGGGAATCCAGAAGAACCCTTGACCGGTGTCTCAGAGGCCTCAGGGACATTTTCAGAAGGAGATCCTGAAACAGGAGCTGGAGAGCTTTCACCAGCAGGGGCGGTTTCAGAAGGACCCTCGGTAACACCAGTCGAAGTAGTTCCGGCAACTGTTCCCACAGAGACACTTGTGATGCCGGTGTCGTGATGGTCAGACTCGATTGGGAATTCTGGAGTTTCAGACGCACCAGGGGTATCAGAGGGCAAGCTGGTCTCTGGGGTTTCAGAATTTCCGTGCTCTGAAGGAACAGTCTCTGGGTGGTCAGAGGTCTTTGATTGTTCAGTCTCATGGTTCTCGGTAGTATCGTTGTCGGTAGTTTGGTTTTCAGTGGTCTCTTGATGCTCTGAGGTGTGAGGGTACTCGGTTGTTTCAGAGTGGGTTTCAGAAGCCTCGGTTTCAGAAGGAGCAGGGTGCTCAGTGGTTTCACCCGTCTCGGTTGTTTCATGGCTCACCTCAGTAGAGGTCTCACTTTCAGAGTGACCAGAAGGAATGCCAACCACAACAGTCTGGGTGCCAGATTCACAAGGTTCCGTAGTTGTGAAGGTAACAATTCCCACTGTGGTTTTGGTGACAGTGGTGACTGGCGATGGAGGAACCTGGACAACCACAGTGGTGGTTCCTGAAACACACTCGGTGGTGGTAGAGGTGACGGTTCCAGTCCATGTGGTGGTGATAGTGGAGCAGTCGGGCTGAGGTACAGTAATTGAAGGAACCTGGTTTGTGGTTTCCTCTGAGTGGGAAGATCCAGTGTGGGTTGTACCTTCAGAGTGAGTCGAATCGGTCTTAGTGCCCTCAGAATGTGTGAAGCCAGTTTCGGTAGTTCCTTCAGTCTCAGTAGTTGCTTCAGATTTGGTGAAGTCAGTCTTGGTAGTGCCTTCGGAATGGGTGAAGTCGGTCTCAGTAGAACCCCAAGTCTTAGAGGTGCTTTCGGTCTTGGTGGTACCTTCAGTTTGAGTAGTACCCTTGGAGTCAGTGGCCTCAGACTCAGTAGTTCCGTGGCTGTAAGTGGACTTCGTAACAAAACCAGAGCTCCACTTCGTAGAAGAACTGTTACCGTACTGGTACGATTCAGAGCTCTCAGAGCCAGTCACAATAGAATTGGTGGTTTCAGCAGGAGGAACCCAGGTAGTAGGAACGCCAGTATCACAACTCTCAGAATCAGTGGTGACACCAGTGTTGCCGGTTTCAGTTGGCCAGGAAACAGTCTTCTTGGTTGAAGTTTCAGATTCCCAGGTGGAACAGTCAGTCTCCCACGATTCAGTCTTGTGGTGGTCGGTTTCAGAGTGAGTCTTGTTGGGGCCGCAAGAACAGCGGGTTTCAGTGCCCCACGACTCCGTCTTGTGGGTTTCAGAATCAGTGCAGTCGGTTTCCCAGGATTCGGTCTTGTGGTCGGTGTTCCAGGACTCAGTCTTGTGATCGTCAGTAGAACAGTCAGTGTCAATGTCCCAGGATTCGGTTTCATGGCCCCAAGATTCGGTGTTTTCAGTCTCCCAGGATTTGGTAATACCGGTCTCCCAGGACTTGTGGTCAAAGTCAGTAGAACAGTCGGTGTCGATTTCCCAGGACTCGGTATCGTGGTGGTCGGTTTCCCAAGATTCTGTCTTGTGGCCCCAGGTCTTGGTCTTATGGCCCCAGTCGTCAGAGCAGTCGGTTTCGAAACCCCAGGACTCAGTCTTGTCCCACTCGGTCTTGTGGCCCCAATCCTCAGTCTTGTGATCCCATTCGGTCTTGTGGTCAAAATCGGATTCGGTCAAGCAGTCCTCAGTCTCCCAGTTTTCAGTCTTGTGACCCCAGTGGTCGGTTTCATGATCCCAGTGGTCGGTTTCATGACCCCAGTGGTCGGTTTCATGACCCCAGCCCTCGGTCGTATGGTCAAAACCGTCGTCGCAATCACTCTCTGTCTTGTGGAAACCACCCGTTTCATGGGCATCAGTGGTTTCACTAGGTGGAACGGTCACCACAATGGTATTCGTAGAAGGACCAGTCACCGTGTTCACAGCAGTAGGGCAGCCGTGGCTTCCTGTGACGGTGGTGACCACAATGTCGTTGTAATCGCCGTCTCCACCGGTTTCACCATTCTTGTACATGTACCAGCTTGTGGTGTGGTGGTCCTCCAAGATGAAACCGCCACAACTGAACTTGTAAGAGTAGCTGTTGGTCGAACTGAAATCCTTCTTGGGAATAGCAGCATTGACATTCAAAAAAGGCCGGAAGCCAGCAGGAATGCCACTAAACGAGAGCTTGGCCTTGGTGGCAGAGCACTCATCCACATTCACAGAGCACTTCTCAGCAGACTGAGGAAAGAAGAAATCGTTGATCTGGTCAGAAATCGAACCAGCCACAGACCTGCAGTCGAGCTCGACGCCGGAATCTGGGTTTTCGATTTGAATATAGCCCGACATGCCGTCAGCGTGGCACTGGGGGCCCAAAACGTAGTGCTGGTTGGTGTTGAGCAGAACGGCTTTTCTCAAGAAGTAGGCGCCGTGTTCGATGCTGCCGCTGAAAACATAGGAGCTTTCGCCGGTAAATTCAACGTCACAGGAGAATTCGTTTTCGCCGTCGGCCCAGGTGACAGTGTTCTTTCCTGCTTTCCAGATGGTAGACGCAGCCAAGTTCACCGAATCGCCCAGCATGCCAGCATTGAAGGTGAAGGGAAATTCCACCGTGCCTTTCACCGAAGAAACCTTCTCTACCGCCGCAAGCGCCGTACATTGGAGCTCACAGAAATCAACCACATTGTCCCCGCTGAACAATTCACACTTGGCAAACGAGGTATCGCCAGCCACAAGCTCAAGGCTTCTGGTGCCTGAGGTGAACTTGTACACATACGGCATGTGCAAGGCAAAAGTGTCGCCTTCCTTGACGTTCATTTCCTTAGAAATGGACCATCCAACCGTGGCAGACCAACTGGGTGTCTCAGGCAGATAGTCCTTGGGAGCAGAGATGTGGTCGATGCTGTTGAAGATGCCTGTTTTGGCACCGGCAAGGGCTCGAGCCGAAAAGGCACTAAGGCCGATCAAGAAGGATGCAGAGACCATGGTGGGGTGGATTTAGAGGTGGGAAGAGCTGGCTTTATACGTTTTGCTGGATTATGGAGAATTCAGGGTTGCTCGAGTTTGGCCACAAACACGGTCGCTTATCCTTTGGAGGAACCAGCGGTGGCATTCACGTATGTGGGTTTAGACGAGGAGCCAGCATTGGCGTATCATGGAGATATTCATGGATAGAGTGGGTATTGGCATGGGGGTGTTGAGGGGCCGTTTTCTTAACAACAGCCCGTTTTCTTAGCAGCAGAGCACAGTTAATCGTAGATACTTTTGTTGTTTTATTGTGCCTTGGATCAGAATTGGTTGTTTCTTTGGTGCCCTGAGATCCACGCTGCATTGACGAGGTGGTACATGGCGATAGTCGCCAGAAATAGCCGAAACGCTGCCTAATCGGGAACGCCGTTGGACAAGCGAAGCACGCCTTATTTTTACGAGCGCTACACCGTCGCTTAGACCGTTGATGTGCCTCAGGGGGAGTATCCAGGCAGCTTTTTGCAGCCACCCAAGCCATTGTGGAAAATGGACAGAAGCAATGAAGATTTTCCATTGTAAGCTTCTCTCCAATGTTCAACCCGCTGATTGTTTACCCGGAACGGTTTTTTCTCCGATTAGTCTGGCGCTCGTCTAAGTCGTCTGGATTTCTGCAAAGGTGCTTAAGTTCACGCAGACCTCACATTCCCAGCCGTGACGGCTGCAAGCGAAGCTGGACTGTCTGGTGGAATTTCATTTTTCGTCGGTCAAGGAGCCAAGAGATGGTGCTGTTTTAAAAATAAAAGGCTGATGAGTTGCGGGGGTTGAAACAACCAATAGGGTCTGATGACGACTTTTCTTCCTCTCCAGCAAAAGGAAATGTTCCAGAAGTGGCACGGTTCCTGAAAAGATGCATGTTTGGCGGAGTTGCCGAAAGGCTATTTTTGTCGGTGTCGGGAGACCCTGAAGGTGGTTGAGAGGATATCCGAGGATCGAGTTGACGAGGTTGGGAGGTTGTAGGGCGACTATGGAGGGCCACTAGGGTAGAGGTCGAAACGAGCTAGGGGTAGAAAAAGATAACGGATTTGATGATTGAGAGATAAAAACTGCGATGATAGGGGCAATAACAGTGCAGGGTTCCAGTTAGTGTTGTTTGGTGGGTGGACTGTAGAGCATGGAGTAGCTGAATCTGATCATATAATGCTTCTGAGGATAGAGTCACCGACAGACCCTCGGAGCAACCGCAAAAAAAAACAAAGGTGTTTCTTCTTTGTGAAACATACAGCACTGCATTGGCTATAGGCTATTGGCTACTGGGTTGAAGCAACTTTTAGAGATGGGTTGGGTGTTGACGATGGATGTGGCCAGACCCTTCTACAGCACCCAGGCTGGACCAGAAGCCAGAAACCAGCAACCCAGCAGAAACAGGCCATTTTTCAAATTTTGGGATTTTACGAAATCGAAGCTTTGCCCGGACATTCCCCGGAGGGTCTCCATATGGGGTGATTTCGTGCCGAGGGTCTGCGAGACGATTCCATGGACAGCAGCTACGATACCTTGGAAGTGAAAAGACTCACGGAAGTCGGCTTTCGAGTAAAAGCGACCCAATTTCTCGCCAAACGATAATTTTTTTATCCAACCCCGAACTTTCCGGCTGTGTCGCTGCTTCCATGGGATTCTGTCGAACTTTTCGCAGCCAACAAGACCACCCTCTATTCCACGCAAGCAGCCACAAAAGCCATAAAACACGAGCTCTGCTAAAAGCTTACACCCCAAGTAGCCCAAATTGACAAAAAACTACCCGGCGGTGGTCGTGGCCCCCGGGAATTTAGAAATTTACGCCCGCGTCACGTGACCATAAACCCGCCTACTAATGCGATGCTCTGGTTTCTTCAAACCACAACCATGGAAGACAAAAGAGAGCTCCTCAAGCAACCGCTCCACGGGATCTACATCCCCATCGGCCTCATTCTTTTCGGCACTTTCCTCTTCGGCTGGGAGTACATGCCGTACAGCATTGCTTTCATCGTAATTGTGTGTTCGTGGAACTTCTATGAGGCGTGGAGTCGAAGACTGCTGGTCGAGCCTGTCAGATGGAACGAGTTGGCGTTGATCGACAAAACGGTCATTTCCAGAAACCTGGCCATCTACAGATTCAAGCTCAACCACGAGGACGAGGTTCTCCACGTGCCTACCGGTCACAATGTCGCCTGTTGTTTTACCATTGACGGTAAGGACGAGATCAGGTACTACACGCCGATCCTGAACCGCTTTGACACGGGCTTTTTCGACATTCTCGTCAAGCTGTACCCTCAGGGTAAGGTTTCGAGGAAATTCGCCGCTCTCAAGGAGGGCCAGACGGTGTTGTTCCGTGGTCCTGTTGGCCGCTTGGAATATGAAACCAACATGGCCAAACACATTGGATTGGTGGCCGGTGGCTCGGGAATCACGCCTATTTTGCAGGTGATCACCCAGGTGATTACGACGCCCGAGGACGACACGAAACTCTCCCTCATCTACGCCAACGAAACCGCCAACGATATCTTGTTAAAGGCCGAGTTGGACGAGATTGCAAGAAAGTACCCCAACTTCTCCGTGCACTACACCTTGAGCCACCCTCCGGCGGAGTGGGACGGTTCCACGGGGTACGTGACCTCGGAGATGATGCAAACCCACTTGCCTCCTCCGCTGCTGGAGAACAGACTCTTTGTGTGTGGACCTCCCGAGATGAAACGTAGTCTCATTGAGATCTCACAGGGCTTGGGATGGGACAAGACCACCATGAAGTCCGCTCCATCTGACCAGGTTTTCTGCTTTTGAGTAGAAGGCGGTGGCAATGGCTGCGAAAAAGGCACCGTTTGCGAGCTGGAGAACGTTGTATTCGGGGAGGCTGCCTAATCGGGACACATACTTTGCCTAAGCCGGCGGAGCTGAACGCCACCGAAACGTGATATCGGGTCGATTATGCTTTTGGAATAAAGTCTATACCCACTATCAGCAGCACCAGCCACCGAACGGAAGTACTTCTAGAAACGGGTATATTCCTGCACACAAGTCACCGTCCGTTGACAGGTGAAATTTCCTAATCGGGCCCTACGCCCGGCGTTGCTCCATCGCCTGGAGCTCACCGTTCACTATAAAAGAGCCTTCACCCGTCCAATTGCAAACCCCATTCCAAAACAAATCTCAAATAGATCCATAAAAATGTCTGTGCAAATCCCAGGAAAGTACGCCTACGGTACCATGTCCATGACCTGGACTCCAGAGCCCATCTCCAATGAGCAAGGCTTCGAGTGCTTGAAACATGCCATTGAGAAACACAACACTCAGCTCATTGTCGGTGGCGAGTTCTACGGACCCAACGACGTCAACATGAAGATGAAGGAGGAGTTCTGGAAGAAGTACGGCGCCAATTACCCCGATTTGATCGTCTCGATGAAGGGCGGCTTCAACTTGCAGAAGTTCGCTCCTGACGGATCCAAGGAGTCCGTTACCAAGTCCATTGAGAAGCTCGCCTCGTACTTCCCCTCCGATAAGTCCAAGAGACCCAAGTTGCTCTTTGAGGTTGCCAGAGTGGATCCCACCATTCCTTACGAGAAGACTATCGGCTACATCAACGAGTTCGTTGAGAAGGGCGTCATTGACGGTATTTCGCTTTCGGAAGTCGGTGCGGGCTCTATCCAGAAGGCCCTCTCCGTTGCTCCTGTCTCGGTGGTCGAGGTGGAGTTCCACTTGATGTGCCAAGATATTCTCCACAATGGTGTGCTTGAGGAATTGAGCAAGCACAACATCCCTGTGATTGCGTACTCCCCCTTGAACCGTGGTTTCCTCACCGAGTTTGCTGCCAACGACTTGGAGGGCTACCTCAAGTTGTGCAACCGTCCTGGTGACATCAGAGGTGGCTTGGGCAAGTTCTCTGGGGACAACTTCTGGCACAATGCCAAGTTGGTGAAGGCGTTGCAGGAATTTGCTCACAAGAAGGGCACCACTTTGGAGTCGCTCTCTTTGCTGTGGATCACTTCCATCGGCGGGTCCGAGAACTTCTACGGTATCAGCAAGATCCCCAAGATTTTGCCTATCACTTCGGGCACCACTGTGTCCAAGATTGACCGTAACTTGGGCTCTCCAGTCGAGTTGACCAGACAAGATTTGGAGGAGATCAAGGCCATCTGCGACGCTCACCCTGTCAAGGGCTACCGTTACAACGAGCAGGCCGAGGCCCTCAGCTTTGCCTAAGCGTTGTTTATAGTTTGAATGGAAAGGTTATGACGGTGGATGTAGAGATATTTTCAAATGAGGTTGGAAGAAGCTTTTCCCGGGTATACAATGGTACTTAATGCATTGACATCTTTGAGGTACACCTAGTATGCGTTGGTCCATTAATATCACATCCAGATTCTGATGCTTCAGAGTTTTAACTTAACCATATCTTATTGTTACATCGAAGATATATACTTTCATGTATCTCCTTAGCGTCTTTGCGATTCTAACATCCAACTGCAAACGAAGCACTGAGGACTAATCGTGGAATCCAAAGAGCCTCGAAATCGTCCAAATACTGCCATCATTGTTATCTTATGAATGTCTGAGTTCTGCTTTGCAGCCAAATGATGTCCACTATCCAAAGCAGCAGTCATGTAGCCGATTACACGAAAAGAACAAACAAATCGCAGCACAACATCCCAAAATCAAGTCCTCGTCTGTATCGTTTCTCTGCTGATTTATGACAATTACCTGCCCTGGAGGAGGAGGTTGTTGTTGATAGAAACCTCCATAGCCTTGTGGAGGACCTTGTGGAGGACCTTGTGGAGGACCTTGTGGAGGACCTTGTGGAGGAGCATTGTAGTGTGGCGGAGGAGCATTCAGATACTGCTGATTGTAGGCCATTTGGAAATTTGAAGATAAAACCCATTTGTGAAGAATTCGAGCTTTATATTCCGGAGAAGACTACTACCTAGTTGGCGAACTTATGCAAGAAACGGCACTGGCTATTTCTTGAAACGCAGAATATGCGTTGTGGCGCCGCATGGCGGACTCTGGAAACCGATGAAACGTATGAGATTCAAACTATCTTGATGAAAAGTCACCAATCCATCTCTCGTGCATGATCATATTTAAACAATTCACTCAACGTGAATCATTTCTTTGTGACAAGATCATTAAGCGATTTTCGGGCCTCTACTTACATCTCCAGTTACTGGAGGCCTTCGAAGTAGAAAAAATCATCGGCATCCCAAAAACGTATGATGCCTCGAGCGGCACGAATTCATGCTTCATGCACGAGTTTCTGGTTGCAGCTTCAGCACTGTTTTGGTCGTTTTGACGCATTCTGAAGATCTGGAAGCTTTCAAAGAACGGTTTATGCAAGCGTGACGATGGATGAAAACCACGGAAATGGGACTAAGCTTTTAACTACGGCCAATCGGTATCATAGTTGAAAGAGTTGGGAGGTTGCAAACTTCCATGGCTCCTAGCTGGCGGTTTGAAAATATAGCCCTACGCTCAAATCTTAATAAACATCCAAAAAAAAAAATAGAAGAAGTTTATTCTTCAGATTTTAAAGTGCTGTGGGGTGCCTTGGAGATGCAGTCGAGGGCATCTCATTGTCTTCCAGGATCTGGCGTGGGGGCACTATCCATTTTCGTATTTTCACAATAGCCTCTCATGATACAGCTTTGCCGACTTTTCGGAAAACCTTACAAATGTGTTTCTTGCATGTGCCATTGTACTCATTACCTTCAGCAGTCTGAGAATGTAATGGCACATTGAATTCTGCAAGCTCTGTCGCATGAAATCGCCTTATGTTTGCAATATTAAATAGTCGTCAATTCATTATAGAATGGCTCAAGATGAAAACGCAAAATGGCCCCCATCTCTAGACGTGGGGGAGCATTTTTATACGGAGATACGGCAGTTAACTCGCAGCCTCATGCATTCACAGGGTCCAGCTTTTGCTTGAACGTGAACGATGTATTCAGGATGTGGAGGACCTAACAGAGGTGTGGAGGAGCAAAGCAAGAGAGTACTGTCTGTGGTAACTCCGAAGCGGCAGAACCTCAAACTGTGTTTGGGTAAACTTCTCTCATTGGTTCTGAGGCAGAAGCGCCATTTGTACCAACATAACCTCCACGTTTGGATGGCTTCTCTCGTGGAGGAGAAGTGTGATTTGACGGCACCAGTCGTTCGGTAAAATGGTCACACGGAATTGGAAAGTATTTATCGAGATGCTTGATGCCATCGAAGTCAGTGAAGGCGAACATCCGTTCCCGATTTCCATAAATTCAGCTCAACGCTTGCTAAACGCTTCTTTAACGACTCGAGCGTCTGCCCTTCCTGAGGGCTCCTCTGACGCTCACAACCTGCTCGATCTTAGCGAGAATGTCGTTGTAGCTGGCGTTCAAAGGCTTGGGGAAGGTGTGGTCAAAGCCAATGCTGTTGTAGAGCTCCATGTCTGAAAGAAGCGCTCTGGTGGTCACAGCAATAAGTCCAACATGGCCGAGGGTTGGAAAGCCTCTGAGGGTGGTTGCAATGTCGATGCCGGTGACTAAGGGCATGTCGATGTCCAAAAAGACACAATCGAAGCGGGAAAACAGCTCTTCGGTGAGCTCAAGCGCCAGCGAGTCCTGGACACATCTAACGAGTGCTCTTGGGAAAAGCTTTCTCAAGACTCTGGCGAAAATGCGGAGGTTGATGGTATTGTCGTCCACCAACAAAAAGTGGTATGGCTTGTCGGAACCCTGGAACTTGTTTTCGAACTTGGGGGCCTCGATCTTGCTGATAGGGAAAGGAATAGCCTTGACTGGTTCTGGCGTAGCAGTAGGTGATGGAGTCACCATGGGGGAGCGGCACTTGAAAGCCGGCTCGCTTTGCTTTTTGATTGGGGTTACCATCATAGTGTGTTAAGAAGGGGTGTGCTTGGTCTCTTGTTTGTTGAGAAGTTTATCGGAATAGTAAATGCTGGGGATGGAAGACTTATATGGGGACGAAGCAGAGAAGCGATCTGTAAATGTAGGCGGCTGCAGCATGCATGGCGAACAATGCAACAAACGCTGACGGTGCGCGGAAGCCCCGTATTCTTATGCACGCTTCATGCTGGGTGGACCCTGACGTGCATTAGGCGAGAAAATAAGCTGAGCTGCGGCTCCTCCTCCAGTTTTTCCGACAGCAACCATCTAATATAGGTAAACTTGGTGGAGATAGGAGGTAAAGAAGAGCATCAAAGTTGAAGCTCTAGATAATGGACCTCCGAAGGGTGCGATGATTGAGTTCCTTCTTTCGAAGGGACTCATAATAGGCGCTAAGTAAACACCGAAAGATTCTCGTCTTGAGAGGTCTCAGGTGCAAGTGCATGTCCCGTTTCTCTGTGGACGTTGTTAGATGGGTGCGTGCTGACACAAGACACCGGGATCTTGAGTGCGTTCTTCGTTCATTAAAAGAAACAGAGCAACGAACTGGAAAACTTTCAATTCTGAGGTCTACGAGCTGGTGGTGTTGGAAAGTATGCCGTTTGCAGGACACAGGGATTCTTGGGGTATATCGAGTACAGCAGCACTGGCGAGAGACCTACAACCATTCATTCTTAGGGACGCAGATAAAGAAGTCAGAAGAGATGCTTCGAGCGGGACAAGGGACACCGGGGGTGCTGACCTTCTGGCTTCGGCGGCTGTAGTGGCTTAAGCCAAGTCCTTATTTTTAACCTATCACTTTATCTTTGCATGTTCAGTCGGAGAGAAAACTGAGCCAAAGCAGCAGTCATGTAGCCTATTATACGAAAAGAATAAACAAACGGCAGCACAAGATCCAAAAATCAAATCCTCATCGGTATCGGTTTTCTGCTGGTTATCACAATACCTGCCTTGGAGGTGGTGGCTGTGGATAGAAGCCTGCATAACCTGATGGAGGAGCATATAGTGTGGCGGAGGAGCGTTCAGATACTGCCGATTATAGGCCATTTGGAATTTGAATATGAAGTTTATTTTTGATGAGGGCTATGCTTAATATTCGAGGAAAGAGTACTACTTAGTTGGCGAATTTATGCAAGAAACGGCCCGGGCTATTTCTTGATACGCAGGTATGCGTTATGGGGCAGCATGGCAGACCCTAGAAACCGATGAAGCGTATGAGATTTATAAGCGATTTAGATAAAATTATCAATTTATCGCTCAGTGCATGATTGTATTTAAACAATTCATTCAACGAGAATCGTTACTTTGTGACAAGATCTTTTAGCGCTTTCTCGGGACTATACTTATCTCCACATGCTGGGCGCATCCAATCTAGAAAAAATCATCGGAATACACGTTCCAAAAACGTATGATGTCTCGAGCGGCACGAATTCATGCTTCATGCAAGAGTTCTGTGATGCAGCTTTAGCAGCTGTTTTGGTCGTTCTGACGCATTCTGAAGGTCTGGAAGCTTTTGACCAAGCACTTTATGCAAGCGTGAAGACGGATAACAACGACTGAATTGGGGTCGATTCTTCATCTACAATAAAATCTCGGTTGTAAAAAACAAGATGTGCAAGCTTACAAGGCTCCTTCAATAACAGCGGATTGAAAATATGAAGTGTCTACGTTCCAATCTTAATAAACCTCCAAAAAGAAACGATCACTTTTTAACTAAAATACCATCAAGGTGCCGTGGGGTGTTAGGTGCTTTGGAGATGCAGCTGATGGCATCTCATTGTTCTCCACGAGCTAGCGTGTGGGGTACTGTCCATTTTCGTATTTTTCACAATAGCTTCTCAAGACACAGCTTCTCCGATGTTTCGGAAAACCTTACAAATACATTTCTTGCATGTGCCACTGTGAAGGTATTCTTCACCTTGAGCGGTATGACATTGTAATGGTACAATAAGTTCCTCTTCAAGCTCTGTTACGCAGCAACATTCACCCACAGGGTCCAGCTTTTGCTCAAATGTAAGGGATATATTTAGAATGTGGAGGTGCAAGTTTTCGGTATCTTCCAGCCAAACCGGCAAAACCTCAAACCGTATTTGGCTCAAAAAGTTCTCATCGGTTTTGAAGCATGTGCGCCATTTGTTCATTACCTTTGCGCTTGAACGGCCCTCTCGTGGGAGAAAAATTTGAGAGATTTAGCATTTCTGGTGTCGTCACGAGATAGTCATCGAAATGCTTGTGATGCCATCGAAATCAGTGGAAGCGAGCATTTGTAAATACCCAAGGTGAGTTAGATACTTGGTTGGTGGCTCTAAGATCCGGAAGGTCTTGTTGGACTCTAAGGACTCCTCCGCTGTTGATTACAAGCTCGACTCTTACCTCTCAGTTGTTCAATATAAAGCACACGGTCTGCGTCTGCTTTTTTGATACCCATATTTTAGTCTCATCATGGTTGTGGAGTCATTTGACACTTACGAGGAATTCGAGGAAATCCTCAAAAAACCTGGAGGAGAAGCCGCTTTTTGTGTTCTTCCTGGGTATCGGTTGCGGACCCTGTGGTAATGTGGCTGCTTTCTACGAAAGTACTCTGACGAATATGAGCTTGACGGGTGGGTCTATCACGAGTATGAGGGACTTTCTGTTGAAGCAGGGTACACCAAGAACTTCATGTCACGCTGGTTCTCCACGATGAACTGGAAGGCGTACCCGCTCATTTCGTCAAACTCATGCTCCCCTAAAGCAGACTCGATCCCCAGCGGATCGAAGCCGTGCAGTTTGAGGTGCTCCACAAGCCTCTCGAACAGATTCCTCCGTGAAGAGATGCGCTGAGGCAACTGTGTTCAAGGTGATGTCACTTAGGCGATGGAAGCCAGCTGCAGTCAGTCAGGCGGTCGGAAAAACTTACCACCGAGGCGTGCTCGACGGTTTTTCCCATGTTATCAGACATCGGGCTCGGTTGCGCAAAATCATACCTCGTTCCCGCTGCAGCACCCAGATACGAACGTATACCGTCAACGTCAATGCATCCTAAAGCAGGATCTGTCTCAGCGCGGAGATGCAAAGTGTTTCCATAAGGCATTTCCTCCGATGGTGTTCCAAATCAAGCTTCAAGACACATGCTGTCGACTTTGTCCAAAATGCGTTTAATGTTCAAACACCAGTGCTACACGGAATAACTCATAGAGACACTGGATATCTCTCGGTTTCAGGTACACACTATTAACTGCAAGCTTATCTTCTCACGACAAAATCACAATCGCTTCTCCATTCAACGAATCGACGAAAGAAGCATTTGCCTTTTGACGTCAGGGTGTGGTGCAGGATTTTGCAACCATTACACCCATAAGCCTCTGATACCCCATTGTTAGACTCTTTGTTTAAAAAGCGCTAAACGCAGCTGCCGCTATAACAACGTACTAGAGGTAAACTGAATTAATAATTATATCCCACTTCTAGTGCCTTCTGTAAATATACTACTTCAAGCTATACTCAAAAATAACGACATCCTGTGCACCCTTGAAGAGATACCCCTCAACCAACCGAATCTCAAGGGGTGCGGGGCATCTCCTGATCATTTTGGCCGCTCAGGTATAAATATGAGGCATTCCCCTGGTTCCAGAAAATCGGGGGAGTCTTGGTTGGTTTCCCCCATCTCGGATGCGAATCAATCTGTTGAAAGAAGATAACCTTGCACTGGATCGAATCATAGTTTTCCATCTTTCTAAACGGCCTTTTCGCCTTTGATAAAGTCAAAAGTTTGAGTCAGTTCCAAATCTGAAATTGTTTGCATCATAACGTGCTTGAACCTCAAAATACAACCGTTGATGTTATGGGTCAGCTTACTCAACGTATCTTCCTTCGAAGCAAACCTGTCAAGGATCAATTCTGCTGGAGGAAGCTGAGTGCCTCCTAGTTTGAGGAGAATGTTCACTTGTGGTGTACCTGACGGAGAGTTTTTAAATTCTTCCCAGTCAAGAATTACATCTCCGGGAGATATAAACCAGTCTGTGAAGAGCTTCCGCTTATATGGGACATCTCCACATTGGAAGTTAATCCAGACTATTCTTGAATAGTCCAATGTATCTTTGGTCAAATTGAGAGTGACGTCTTTTGCCAAAAATTCTTCCATAATGAAAGAGTTTTCCATATGTGACCATAAGGTCTCCATCACAAGGCCACAGATGATCCGCTTGAATATGTTGAGGCCACTACTCATTGGCCCAATTGTTTCATTCGACTTAGCGCCTGGGAAACAGATCTTGTGATCAATGATTCTCAGGTTTGCAAGGAGAGTGTACGAAACAAGATCTTAGGCAGCCTCATAAAGGCCTTCCATGGTCTTGTTGCACCGATCTGCAATCTTAACTTTTTGATCTTGATCAAAAGCGGTGTTAGCTCCATCTGTCGAAGTCAGTGCAACAATGGAAGCAAGTTGTTTTTGGAGGGCTACATTGATAGTTTGCAACCTTTTCAACTTCTCAAAAGCCATATTTCCCAAGGACTTTTCCATATCGTACACAGGAGTATTATAAGGATTATCAACCTCCATCGTGAAATTGTGATCATTATGAGAGAAGTAGTTCAACTTAACTTTCAATTCAGAAGCCGGATGAGCATCCTTGATGAATTTCTCCGGTTGAATTCTCCTGAAGTTGGAATCTTTACCATCGTGGCAAAAGAACGCCTCCTTCATAAGAAACTCAAGGTCCTCGACCTCAGAGTGGCCAAACATTCGCTCATATTCTTCATCATCCTCGGGTTTCCGATAGTGAAGATCAAAGAACCGTTGGATATTGCGACTGAGCGAGTTCTTCATGTATGTCCCAATTGGATTCTTTTTTTTGTTGGGAACATATTTATTAATAATGTCAAGGATAATTTGATCCTTGTCATAACAAGTAACAATGGCATCATTGGTTTTTGAATTTTCGGAAGTCAAACAAGAAATTTTTTTTTTAACTGATATCTCTTTATTAGAGTGAAAAAACTATATCTCTATAGAAACAACCTCCAATAAGATCTTTATTATTCTCAATTTCACGAGACCTTCAGGTCAGTTTCACGAAAGTCTTGCTGTGTTTATCGCCCCATCGGACTTATCTGTCTGACAGCCTTCCTTTTTTTTTTTTTTGTTGAAAACGTTGATTGAAGGTCGCTTCGGGATCGGTGTCTCACTCACCAACTCCTCAGCTTTAAAAGCTATAAACCGAGATTATGTAGTAAAAACCTTCTCTAAAGTTACCAGATACCAGAGTGGCTATGACTTCACACCTTGTTCTTGTTAGTTGGGGCGGATAGCGAGCGACAATGTATCTTTGAGCGGTCTTTCATTCATTTTTTTTTTTTTTTGTTGAAAACGTTGATTGAAGGTCGCTTCGGGATTCATATCATGTCAAAGACGGACATATTGGGCTTCCCGTACATTTCCTGCAGCCCGCTACATGCGACCAGTTTTTCAATTTTCTACTTTTAATGCACTCCTGCATATATAAAGGTTCGGTTATCTATCCATATATAGTGCGCCAAAATTGCTCACTTTCTGCGGCCACTCGGGGTGGAAAATACTGTTTCCCGTCCGATCAACGAACGTCAAGCCGCCCACGGCCACAGTGAGTAATACAGTGGGAGACCATGTGTGAAATTGTGGTGCTGCAATCTTTTTGCCCCCATTCTTCATTTTTTTCATGAATAAAGGACAAACGGATGAACTTTACTGACTCTACACCTTTTATCTTCGTGATGTTCGGTTTCGTCATTCTCGTGTTTTTCACTATTGGATCCTTTGACCAAGAGTGCGACGCAGTACTATTGGATCTCTTCTCAGCTCTCACAATATGGTGCCTCTAACTTTCAATTTTATAAGTGATCAGGTCAAATAGGGTACCTTCCACTCAGCCTTTCTAAACTTTGTGTCGCTTTTGTCAATCTTAAAAACATACTCATCAACGGCTTTATCACTTCAAATGGCTGCGAAATACCACAGACGGCCCTACGCCTTATATTCACTCAAACTGCCAAAATCGAACTACAATCATTGAAATCTCAAAATACAGAACTATCAATTTCTATGATGTGTCACTTGAAGAAGGCTGTGGGAATGTCCTATGGATCGATAAACACGGCGAGACTTTCGAGAGTTGACCTGAGGTCGACACCCTCAGTAGAACTGAGAATTGAGATCTTGTGGAGGTTGCTTCTTCAAAAATTTAGCTTCTAATACTTTTACAAAAATATTTTTCGGTAGAAAGAATAAAAATGTGGCGTAAACCAACCCTACTTGATCGTCTTTCTCAGTATATGAAGATGTACCCACCATGCGAACACCCCCAGTTTTCTCCACACCCACCTAGCCAAAAACAGCCAAACCACACCAAAAAAGTCGCCACATCCCATTCTCCACAATATTACCCAAACCAGTCCCACCCCGTCGACTTCATGTCCCAATTGCCGCCCATCTGGACAACCCACCCAGGGCCTCCTGCACAGACACCACCATAAAAATTTACCGCTTCTTTTCCATCCAAAACCACCATGTTTTCCCTATCCAAGTGGCTGTGGGCACCCGTCACGCGGCAGGCCTTCCGTCTCCAGAGCACGGCGGCACGCAGCAGCCAGCTCCAGGGCGGCATGACGGAACTTGAAAAAAGAGAAGAAACCCACGCCAGGCAGAAGGCCTTGATGACGGCAGAAGTCAAGTTCAAGACGTTCGAGGCAGGCCCGGCCAGACCCGGATCGACGAATTTCAGGAAGCCTATCCACGAGCATTTGTGGCGGGGCAAGCCGGTGAAGGAGTTGACGGCGCCCATGAAGAGAACGGCTGGTAGAAACAGCTCAGGTCATATCACCGTGAGAGGCCGTGGAGGTGGTCACAAGAGACGTGCCCGTCTTGTTGATTTCAACAGAGTTGTTGCCGGTCGCCAGAAAGTCGTCAGAATCGAATACGACCCCAATAGAAGTGGACACATTGCCCTTCTCCAACACGAAGAAACAGGCAACCTTTCATACATCTTGGCCCCTCTGGGCGTCCGTGCGGGTGACCGCGTTGAGTCGCTTCGCCTGGGCCTTCCTAGAGATTTCGTCGAGGAGATGCAGAGAACCAACGACGGTGAAATCGACGAGGCTCTCTTGAACTCCAGAATCATGCAAAGAGGTAACTGCATGCCCTTGAGCATGATGCCCGTGGGAGCCGTGATGCACAACGTGGGTTTGCACCCCAACAGAGGCGGCCAGTTGGTGCGTGCCGCCGGCACTTTTGCCCGTTTGCTCACGAAAGAAACCGACAAGAACAGAGCCATCATCAAGTTGAGCTCGGGCGAGCAGCGGTACGTCCGCTTGAACTGCTGTGCCACGTTGGGCACGGTGTCCAACAAAGCGCATGCCTTGACCAACTGGGGTAAAGCCGGTAGAAACAGACACAGAGGCTTCCGTCCCAAGGTCAGAGGTGTGGCCATGAACGCCAACGACCATCCTCACGGTGGTGGTCGTGGTAAGTCCAAGTCCAACAAGCTCTCGCAGTCGCCATGGGGCCTCAAGAAGTTTGTGCGGACCAGAAAGCACCATGCCAACAAGTTTAAGGTGGCCGACAGACCCCGTCGTTCCGACCCATAGTGTACATAGTAAAAGGCAATAGACAGATGCTGGGGAGGCGAGAGTAGTAGCAGAGGGGACATAGTGGGAGAGTGGTTACTGGGGAAGTCAGAGGTCAGACTACAGGATTACACCTTGTTGGGTATCCAACGAGATGTGGCACTTTGATAAATTGTCGTAAGTTGGTATTCTCGTAGTAAGGGCAATTACTTGAATTAATTTAAGTAATATTCAGATAGGAAAGAAGGACTTGAGCATCGGCATCGGTAATAGGGTGCCTCACACTTCACTATGTAGAATCGATCAACCACAAATTCGTATCACCACCAAGCCAACTGAATCCATGAAATCGGCTCATTGAAGAAATTCAAAACTTCCAGTTCCTTATGTCCCTTATAACATTGTCACCGAGAGCGTTGAGCCAGTCTCAACCTCGAGTTCAGCAATAACGTTCTGAGGTCAAGAGTTTGTAGCTAAACCAAAAACCCCAACACATGGCAATCGCTTCTAGCTTTCTATATAAGTAAAAAGGTTTCTCGCAGACCAGTTAGAGACTGTTCAGGCCGCAATACGGTATCTCAAGATGAGGATACTGTTTGTTCTGTCCAAAACTCGTAAACGGTGGCATTTGAAGAACGGAGAAACGTCCAGTCTCAATTCACTGTGTAAGGTCATTTACCAATAACTCGCCATTAAAGGCCAAGAAGGTGAGTAATGGAGAGCAGCCATTGGCTCTACCCTATCAGGCTTCAATACTCATACATCGAGATATGTGATCTCCTGGAAGATAGAAAGCAATTGGCTTCAGAAGAACGATAAACGATTAAATGCACGTAGGTGCTCTAGGGTTCACACAACCCGCAGCTTTCTAACGTTATTCATAATCATATATCGCTAAAGCTTTGGCTACATTTGCAACGCAAAACATGCTGTCTTTTCTTTGAAGAGCCTGGATGACAGTGATTTTGGGACCTGACTCTGTGGGACAACAATATCTTTCATATGGGTACGAAGCCATGAGTACGGCGTGTGGAGAAACGATGACTTTTATCATCATTTCGTTGTCGTTTGTCAAGGGCCTAAAAGTCAGCATCAAGCTTCACACTCAGCCTCAGTTTTCCCGTCAAGCCGAAGACTAATATCCATTCAGAGGGCTACATTTCATACGCCGCCAACTACACCCATAAGTTCGGCTCGTTGATGGAAATCTGGAAGACACCAAGATTGTTGATTCTTGTTCAGTATCAAGAAGCGGAGGTCCAACGAGTTCCAGAACCAAAAGCCGTTTCTGACGTTAATGGGCACTCAGGCGCCTACATTCCATCTGTTTCATCAAATCATCATATCGCTAGAACCTTGTCTACATTTCGTCGCAGAAAGGCAACTTGGCCCAGCCTAGCTGGACCTGGGCCCAGCAAACAAAACCCTTGGCGGCGTCCAAAAACTGCACTCCCCGTCCTGTGACAACCACATAGCCGGAGCCCGCCAAAAGCGCCAAAAACGCAACCAAAAGGCATTTGTGGAAAACTCCAAGCAGCCGTCTTTCGCTGCTGTGCATTCTGTTCCACACAAAGCGGGCCGTCAGCAACGCCGAAGCAAATACCAGCGGACGGGGAAGCGGCGCCAACGACTGAAACAGCTGCTGTGGCGACATGGGCCGGGTTTCGTCGCTGTAGATGCTGAGCGCTTCCGATTCTTCCAGACGAGGACCAAAAGAGATAAGCGGACGGAGCGACAGCATCAGCACCTCGTCGGTGGCGCCGTAGCGCAAGCTGCGTGATTTGGTGGATCCCGATTTCATGGAGCCTTCAAGCAGGCGTCTGGACGTTTGTGCCTCGAGATCGGAGTCGTCGTCTCTGTTGCCGACTTTCAGGGCAAGGCGGGCGAGGTTGTCGAGCTGCTCGCTGAGGGAGCGGGTGTGGGGGTTAAAAAGACCATGGAGTGGGGGTTGGTAAGAATTGGGTTTTTGGGTGTGGTGGTGGAGAAGAGGAAGTTGGAAATGGCTGCAAAATGCGTCGCAGTGGGTGGAAGAGAGGTGGGCGAGGCTGGTGAGACAGCAAAAACACCAAAAGACGGCTTTTGAGGTGAAAGTCGTTTTGGCAAAATCGTTGGTGGGTTTCAGGAAATGGCGGGGTTCATGGGGCATCTTGTCTGCTCAGTATGGCTAGTTGACCAACTGGTATGAGGGCACTTGGTCTGGCACAGCAGGATCCACTGAACTGACGGTCTCCAAATTAATACGTTTGGGCTGTATTGAAAAGTGAGTCGTTGTTTGCAGAATGGGCGGTTTGGGGGTTAGGGGACGCCATTGGGTGTCTGGATAGAGCTGTTCAGGATGCCATAGTACCAATGATGCTATAACGCCCCATGGCTGGGGTGGTACGACAGCATCCACATACTTAGAAGTCTCCAGTGGCCATTCGAACGCTTCCAAGCACATGGAAGAGGAGTTCTCCTCTGGGTCTCGCAAAAATAGGTGGTCGACTACACCGTACCAGTGGCACAAGGATTTTAAGCAGCTTACCCAGGCACCAGTGGTCCACCACTGGAATCTCTAGCCTGTGCGTCCTTTCTTCATTTAGAGCTTTGAAGTGTTGATTTCGGCCATTTGGTCAAACGGTGTTAGCCAGTACATACCCATCTGTAAACGGTGAACACACCTTCGACCCACAACGACACAATATACCAACTTCCACAATCCTAAATGTATTCCAGGACTCAGCTAGCCTAATTTAGTAGCTTTCCTCATTTCAAATTTGTGGCACTGTTTTCGGACCACTTGGCCAGAAGCCTAGTAGATACCCACCTGTAAAGCATGAACCCATCGGTGACCCATAAAAGCGCTGTATCAACTATCAAGATTCACCTGGATAGCTAATCATGCAAATACTGCTGGCGTTTTGCAAACCACATCCTCAAACACAACAAACTCACCACCCAGCCATCCAGCCACTCAGCCTCAACTACCTATGTATACCCACTCACTAACTATTCATGAAATTTGCCATTTTAAGTTTTCAAATTGATAGAAGGAGACCATGCCTTCATTCCCCAAACTATCCCGAAGCACCACCGTATACACTATTTTCACCTGGCCTAGCCAACCCCATCTCACCACCATCCATTCTTTACATACCACCATCTTTCCATCAACGGCTTCAGAACCCTAACTTCTGAAACCATTACCATCTCTCTAAGAACCCCTCACCGTGCAACTTCAGTCCTTCTTGGACAATCTTCTTTAGGGCTCCAACTCCTCCTCATCGGATAGCATGTCCCCACACAAGTACCGCCTGGACGCCTCCAAATCCGGAATATCCAGCTTTTCCATACAAATCTCCAAATACTCCGGGTCACTGTACACAAACGGAACCGCGTCATCGTCTTTTGTCGGAACCCGAAGCTGCTGTTTCGTGAAAGAGTCCACAATCGTCACCTCAAGCACAAGAATGCCCAAACCGGGCTTGAGCTTGAGACCGGGCACAGAGCCAAAAAGCTGGGGAAGCTGTGTGATCGTGATGAAACGAAGGCTGGCTTCTTTGACGATGAGGATGGAGTTGATCGACATGTATGTGAGTCTCTCCAAATGCTTGTTTTCGTACTTTATGAGACTCTCCCGACTAAAGCAAACAAGAATTTTATGACTAGCATCATGGAGAATGGCCGTAAGCCTCCCGTCGCTATGTGCCTTGCAAAAACCTAGGATACGTAGTAGAGGTGTAGCTTTTATGTTCATGTCTTCTTCGCTTCTGTACAACACAAACCCCTTTTTGGCTAGCGGGTTCGTGTATGTGGACTGCTTGTTGATGACGTCACTTACCAGTTCGAGAAGCCATGCCGGTAGGATCTGGATCGGGTGCATTGCTGATATGCGAAAAAGGTGAGTGTTGATGGTGTACTACACCTTTTTTCGTTCGCAGGCTATATACATTAGGGTCGGCCCTGCACCTTCATTTTCTTGTAGTGAAGCCGTTTTTCTCTTTTTGCTGCCGCTTGTCCATCATCTTGAGCCGGTCCTTGGCCTGTCTTTCGCCTTCTTCTCCGGGCGAAAGTGCCGTGATGCTGTCGAAAAGCGGCTTCTGGAACCCAAACGTCTGGTACCGAACCGACATCGTGTCGTAGGCGTAGCACACGTCCATGTCGTCAAAACCAAAATCCGGGTCCACTTTATGCTTGACAATGTTCTCCAGGACGTCGCCGAGGTACCGGTCGAGCATCTGGCACTGCTGCTCGTATTGTTGAGAGGACCTGATAAATGTGTGTTTCTCGGAATTTCGGGTACTGTGGTGGGTGAGGAGAACCTTGGGGCATCGCATGAGCTGCGCCATTCTCACGGCCTCCGTGGTGGTGGTGTGCTTTTTGGCGAGTGCCTCTTCTATAAGATCGTCTTCGAGCGAGGCCTCGTGAATGAGCAAGTCAGCACCATTCCCCGTTTTGAAAAAGCTGGGGTTCGGGCGAGTATCGCCGGAGAAAGACAATTTGAACGTTTCGTTCTCTGAGAGCCTAAATGTCATGTTGACAGAGTAGGCCCAGTAGCAGTGGATGGCCCTGACGGTTTCGACCTTTTCTAGATGAACAGCATCGTAGAGCTCACGTATACGCTCTTCGGGAAGCGGACCTAGCTTCTTACGGGGAATTGCCACGTTCAACTGGCCCGCATCATAAGCTTTTTCGAAATCGGCAATATCCGCTTGTTGAAACTCGCTTTCACGGCGAGCATGGAAATCCTCGTTGCTGATGTAGACGAGCCGGCTGAGATCGATGCTAGAAAACTGTTTTTCAAGCTTGTACCACTCGTTCAAAAAGTGGTCAAACTGCCACGGCAAGATCAAAAACAACTTGGAGGCGTTGTCTCTGTTGGTTTCAAACCATGCGTTAATCACCGAAACGAGCCCGAGGTGGTGGTCAGCGTGGAGGTGACTGAGATAAATAAGCTTGAGCTCATGCAATATCTGCTGCATCTGTTCGCCGTTGTTGTGGCTGAACATCCGCAACATCGTGCCCAAGGTGTTTTCACCGCCGTCTAGGATAACTGAGGTGAATCCAATATCGCCAGTTTCCGTCTTGTGGGGAACTCTGACGAGATTTGAAAGAACGTTTCTGTGTATAGCTGGAAGAGCCGATCCTGTGCCCACGGTGAAAACCTGAACGTGATCCTTCAATGACTGTGCGTTCTCGACTGGGTCCAACAGGATGACCTGCTTGCTCAAAAGCGATTCCAAATCGGCTGCAATTTCCAGATCGGCAATGTGTTTGTTGTAAAGGGTCGCCCAGGTCTCGTTGGCCACCTTGGACTCGTCGAGCTCGATTCCCGTAGATGAGACGTTGAAGCTCTGAAGCATTTTGAGACCCACTGAATTGGGCAAACTTGGCCCGTTCTTCGTCTCGTGGTACGGGAGACAGAAATTGTCGTTCAGAAAGCACTTGAGCTTCATGTGGTGAACAATGGATGTCGTGAAGACTAGCGAATCGTCACACACCAGTTTGTGGCTTATAACGTGCTTGCAGCTCGCTGGAAACTTCTTGATGAAATTGACATACGCCTCCAGCGTGAAGTCGATGTCATCGCCCAAAAAAATGGTACACAAGTCCGATCTCCTCGTGTCCATGTGAGTCTGACTTGCGGAACCACTCCTCGTTGTCGATGGTGTTCTGGAGGTAGTGCTGGTTGGGAATGTCTATAATCACAGCTTTTTTGAATGTGTAGGGCGCCTCCAAAACCTGTTCGGGCTCGACCCACGATCCGTCTGTGCTTTGGACCCTTTGGCCCTGAGTGAGTTCTCTGAAAGCGACTCCTCGAGGAACACCCAACTCCATGGCCTTTTTCGGGTTGAATTTGCCCCTGACCGGGAGAAACCGAATCACGTATGAAAGCGACAGCTGGTTGTGGAGATGTAATGACTGAGAAGGGTCCGGAAGGGCTACATGTGTTTGGGCCTCTGTTTCGGAAGGATCCAGTTTGTACGAGTCGGGATCGTCGCTGTTGGCCTTGGAGGTGTCCTTTGGAAACATCAAGGAGGTGATTTTCGAGAGCTGGCGCTGGAATACCGCCGCTGCCTCTTCAGAGAACAGCTTTTTCGGCAAATCACTCTCGATCTTGACTGGAAAGAGCATCACGGTAGAATCGCCGATAACCTGGCCCTCGTGGGGCTCCAAAATATTAAGCTCGATGCCCCGGCGAAACACAAAGTAGCGCCATGTGGCCACAATGTACGAGAGCACGCTTTTGCTATTGGTGAACACATCGAGACCTCGGCTGGTGGCGTCAGAGGTGGTCAAAAAGAGACCCGGAAGACCGCCAATCTCAGACCAGAACTGCAAGTTTCCCGTCATAAACACAGACTTGAGTTTCCCGAGTCTCATGCTGTTTTCATTAAGCGTTCGCTGGGTTCCCTCAGGCACCTTTCCAAAGAGAAACTTCGAGCCCTCTCGCGTGTGGAGCATCACGAGCGGGTGCTGGGTGTCGCTTGTTTTGTGGCAGACGGTCGTGAAGCTGAACATTGTGGAGGAGCTGTTGTCGATGTCTGGAAACCTGGAGAAAAAAGATGTGTGGTGGTTTGGCGAATTGAAGAGCTGAGGGGGCAAATCGCTGGCACGGGGGAGTCGGGCACGGCGGTTTTTGTGGCTGTGGCAGCGGAAAAAGGCGGTGTTTCGTGGCGTCACTCGACAAAAGTGACCCATATGAGTCTGGTTGAGATGGGTTTGCGATGCTTTCGCGGTGGGACGGATGGGGCTTTTGGTGGTGGCCGATTTGTGGATGCGTGGGGTTGGCAATTTTGTTTTTATTTGCTAGAAAGGGCTTTTAGGGAAATTATGGAGGAATGAGGTGAATTTGGATTGGAAAATGGCGGTGGGATTTGGTGGGTGGTGAGTGTTTTGTGGTGGAAGTTGATGCGTTTTGCACCCATCGAGGTGAGCGATGTACCTATGACGGTGCGTCTTGGAAGGATAACGGGTACAATCGTGACAATTGAAAATCAAGGTTCATTGAGTTTCAGGGATTTGGAAACTTGCAAAGGCCGTTCGAGCCAGGTGTGTTCCGTTGAGCCTCCAAGTATTCGATAATGGGTGAACCTTGGGGCCTCTATAAGACGCCAGTATGGTGCGTAGGGATAAGAGGTCCATCATACTGAGAGATGCAAAAGAAAAAGTAGTAATTTTACACATAATTTGAGAAGTGCGAGCTTCAGAAACCTAGCTTGGTCTCTCTGTAGACATTTTCTTGAGCTCATCCTCTGCCATAGTCGAGTGTTCGCAGGTGGAAGAAAAGGATCGAGTGGAGGGACTCGTGTTTGCTCAATAAAGTCAATGGAAGGACGCCTGCTGATATACATAGAATATGAAATGCTCGAAATGAGTTACATTTTTTGCCACAGCTAGATGTAGATCCACCACTCTCCAGGCATGTGGTGATGAGGTAAGTGCTACTAAGAGGACAATTCCGACCGTATAGCAACGTCATGCTTTCATAGACCAAACCTGACAAAACGTGAGATGGGGCTCATTGAAAGCACGCTTTATGTTTTGTTGCTTCCTCGGTGTAGCAGTATTCCTGGAGGTGTAACTTCTTCAGTCCTCAAGAGAGACCACATTATATTACTCAATTGATGGATAGTACAATCAGAACGGTTGGAATTCTCAGTGAGAGCCACCACACAACGCCTTCCCCAAAAAGCCCCAGCTTCTCGAAAAAGCCCCAATTTCTCGAGGCACCTTCTTAATCCGCCTCCACAAGCCCTCTATTGAGGCTGATATTCTAGATCTCCGAGAATCTCCATCTCCATACCCGAAAGTTTAGATACAAAGAGACACGATACTACACCCACACCTCACGCCTTCAAACCGTGTTTGTTTTCCTTAGTACAGTCCCACGGGGATCATCTTACGTCACTGTCAAAGGCCAATCTGCAAACGCCACTTTTCAATCGCCACCAATTCCAGACCACGAAGCATGATAAGCGGAATTACATAAATAAACTTTCCGATTGTTTTGTCGGTGGTTTTGTGGAGGAACGTGGGGCAGATGTGTTGATGATGCAGCGATGGAAACACGAGAGGAAGCCGATCCCAGGCTTAGAAACACGGTGCCCTGGGCAAGTTGTCTTCGAGGCCGATTCAAGAAATAATGAGATCTCAATTGTTAAAGGATATTGAAGCATCAAAATAACAGCATCTTCCTTGCCTGACTCCGTAAACAATTACGCAAAAACGATCTAAGAAAGCGCACCCGAGACTCCCCGTGGAGCCCTGAAGATCGCTACCGAGCAGATCAGGCTTAGAAACACGGTCCCCAAAACACCCACGAGGCGACAAAAATCCCACTTTTTAAATTTGACTCAAAGTGTGTTTCAAAAGTCATCAAAGCATTCAAGTTGATTTCCATTAAGGCAAACACATTGGAAAACTTGCACGGCGGACCACTCCAAAAATCAGCCCGCACGAAACAGCCTGCGCTACGGCCTCTTTTTCTCGCAGTCACCCACTCCGAAGCGTCTGGGGTCGCACCATTTTGGGTCCCGGTACCCCTCCGATTGTGCTCCGCATGCCCAAACTGGAAGGAGGGTTGCCGGCTGCTCGGCAAATAAAGAGACGGGCGGTGCCAGTTTTTTTTTTGTGATTTTGTAGAATTAATCAATCGGAAAAGCCTGAAATCCGTTGTGTGGTTTTTGGCGTTCTCGTTATTTCGCTTCTCGTATCGCTTTCTCGCTTCTGCGTTGGGTCGGGTGCAAATACCAACTTCTGCGACCCCGATTGGGAAACTCGGCCATAAGCTCGGTGAAGGAAATACAATAAAACCAAGATCCCAGAGTCTTGTTTCATTGAAGCTACTCTTAAAAAGCCGTCAGTCTGAAAAAGCCGAATAGCTTTTTGTTGTTTTTGTTGTCCCTGCCAATTCGCTGGATCCACTAATTCAAAGCCCCAAGGCTTATTTGTTCTGCGGCACCGCTGCAATAATACATCTGCGGCAAAACAAGCATCTCGCATTTGCCTAATTGGTCAGGCCCATTGAACATTTATAAGAAGGGATTTCCGGGTTTTTGGAGCAGGAGTATCCGTTGCAGAGGTTTCTTCGAGGGTTCCACTTGACGTCTTTTTAGTGATTTAGGAATTGCTTTTGAGATAAGATATTCCAGTGAATCTCGCAATTGACGTGACTTCGCTAATTCGAGTTTGAAGAAGTCCAATAACAACCCTGCAAAAACAAAAAAGACAAGCACATTTCCATCTGGCTTGCTGTCACTCTTGAATCTGACTTTTGCTAACCGTCGTTGAAAGCTCAACCAATCGAGTTCCGTTCATTAAAGAGATTGAACCCCAACTGGAAAATCATTTACTGCTTTCACTTCAGTATAACAGCTTCAAGTTCTGTTACTGACTATTGGATTAAAATTTCCACCTAGAAAGCTCGGCAATTCATAGTTGAACTTCAGCCGTTCGTCCTCGAAAGTATACCCTCCCTTGAACAAGCACACCCCTTTCGAGACTTGACTCCTTCCAGCCATTCAGCTTCCTCGTTGACTATCATCTATTGGCTTTTAGGTCTCAACCTTCTATCGCTGAATTTCACTCGCATCTTTGGAAGCCTACTCATAGTTGAGTTCTTATCCACTGGTCCTGGAACTTTCTACTCCTGAAGTTCCCTACTTCGTTCCTACGAGCCGACCTCGCTAAACCGTTGACTGACACCCGCAAAGCCCTGTTCGCAGCCACTGCCGAGCCTCACAACGAACCAAGGTCCAAGCAGAAGCCAATACAACCTCTGCCTAGAAACTCAATTGAACCCAGTCAAACGTTCAACGCACGCACCACTACGCCATGCACATCATCGTCACCCACCTCCTCGCTCAGTTCATCCTCCTATTTGCTGCAGCCACTGCCGCCGCGCCAGACGGGTCTCCCCTGGGCGGCTACGCACCCGCCCACGTCGCCTGCCCAAACCAGACCCTCCTCCGCGAGGGCAGCCTGATCTCCCGCGCCGAAAAAGAGTGGATCGCCCTGCGCGCCGAGATCGCAGACGCAGCCCTTGCAGACTTCCTCGACGAACACCTCCCTGGCGCCAACGGCTCCTGCCGCCTCGCCACCGCCTTCTCCGGAGGCGGATACCGTGCCATGTTTGTAGGAGCAGGCGAACTCGCCGCCATTGACTCGCGTTCCGCAGGCACGCTGCCTCTCAAGGGCCTCCTCCAGGCGAGCTCCTACATCGCAGGGCTCCTGGGCGGACTGTGGCTCCCTCAGCCTGGTGGCGCTTCAGGGGTGGCCTCAGGTGGAAAGCATCGTGGATAGTGGGCTTTGGAACGCCACGAGCCAGAACTCGTTGATCGACACGTCGGACTTCTTGGGGCTCGCGTGGGCCGTCGTCACGGCAAACTACAACCGCTTGTTGACCCACGTGCGCCACTGGGAGAAAAGTGGAAAAGGCATCGGTGAGGAAATCCAGGCGAAGGAATCCGCGGGCTTTTATACTTCTCTCACGGACGTGTGGGGTCGCGGACTTGCACACCAGTTTTTTCCCCTGCAGAACAACTACTATGCTCCAGCACTCTGGCTGGATTTGGCCGATGCTGATTTTTTCAAAAACCACCTGATGCCGTTTCCGTTGGTGACGGCTTTGGCGAGAAGGCCAGACTCGCTAGTTTACGATTTGAACTTGCCGGTTGTGGAATTCAATCCGCTTGAGATGGGCTCCTTTGACACCTCCATCAACTCTTTTTTCCCACGCGGTACTTGGGCACGGAAGTCGATAACGGCAGGGTTTCGGGAAATTGCACCAGGGGCTTCGACAATGCCGCATTCGTCTACGGAACGTCGTCGTCGTTGTTTAACCAGTTTTTGAATACCCTCGTTTGTCCCGATTGCGATCAGCTCCCCGGCCTTATCAAGTGGTTTGTGCGGAATCTCCTCAGAAGAATGTCCCGCCAGAAAGAGGATATCGCCATCTATAACCCCAACCCGTTTTTCGGATCCGAGCACGCAGCGTCGCTGAATCTTTCGTCTAGCGAATCGCTTTTCCTCATGGACGGCGGAATTGGCGGCGAATACCTCCCGCTTTCGTCCTTGATGAATACCCACCGTGAGGTGGATGCCGTTTTGGCTTTCGACAATAACCCCGGCGGGTGGCCGGACGGGTCGTCCTTGGTCAACGCTTTCCGCCGTTCTCAGACCTACGAGGGCCAGTCCACGATTTGTCCCTGGGTGCCTGGTGAAGATACCTTTTTGGCTCACAACTTCACCGCTCGACCTGTTTTCTTTGGATGCGACGCCAAAAACCAGACAGATCTCGTCAAAGACGACGTGGTGCCACCGCTCGTGATCTACCTTGCCAACAGACCGTTTGAGTTCTTTTCCAACCAGAGCACGCTTCAGTTGGCCTGGCCTGATGACGAGAAAAAGGCGACCATCCAAAACGGCTACGACATTGCTTCTCAGATGAACGGCACTGTGGATGCTTCCTGGGGCACGTGCGTGGCGTGTGCGTTGGTCAGAAGAGACCAGGAGCGCCAGGGTGTCGAGCAAAGCGAAGAGTGTCAGCGTTGTTTTGAGAAGTACTGCTGGGATGGCTCTGTCTATGAGGGTCCCACTTATTACAGGCCTGTGAATTATACCGTCGATGGCCTCACGAACAGCAGCATGACGCTCTGGGGAAATAACCTGATTCCTGTGGACACGAGTCTGAGTGGTGGCTTCAGTATTTGGAGCGTGCTTCTCAGTGTTTTGAAGTCCATCTTTTCATGGTTCTAATGGCTGCAAAAAGCGCAAAAGCTGCAAGCGAAGCTGTCAAGACGCGGCTTAGCTGCGGCGCGATAGCCGCAGCACCTAACCGAGTGGATAGTAATGAGAATATGACGAGGTGGTGTAGGGAGGGGGACTGTTATAAGGTTACTTTCTTTTGAAGATCGCTTAGTATTAACGACGGATTATGGCTTCGAGGCTGTGGCAATGGTATGGGTTAGAAGTGCCTGTGTTGGAATGGATTCAGAGTTGTGGGGTAAGAATCAGAAGGACGCTTGAAAGCTTCAATTAACAGGCCCCTAGTGAGTGGAATCACTACACTTCACTCGCATCATGTCCTCTGTGTGACGAAGAAGGTATGAGAGGCTCGATTGCGGATCTTGCGATCCAAAAGTCTATCTTTCAAAGTTTATATTTGCAGCCTATCTCTGTGTTTCTATAGCCTCTTTGTATAAACCGTTAATTTGGGTTGGCTCAAGGAGGATGAAAAGTCTGCAAGGAAATACAGCAGTGCTTGAGGACAAATCGCCATGCCACCACCAATTTACATCGACACAAACAAATTCACTTTGAGAACCCACAATTCATCTCAACAGAATTGTAACTCCCGTCAAAAAGTATCATTGCATCCTCTGATTCACCGAAACCCCATCACCACTGACCACCATATCTCCGTCTCTCCACAACCTCCCACTAACCCATCCCACCCAAATCCCCCTTCTGTTGCCCCGACTCTCTTCCCACCCCCGCTTTATTTCTCCCAATCCAGCCGGTCAACCCCACGCCTCGGGTGCCAGATCGTCGGCCATTGTTCACAGAATGGTGCTATTGTTACCCCAGGTCATCGCACAAGTGTAAACATCAGCCGCTCCTCCTGGTTGCTTGGAGTCGGCAGTATCGAGCAAAAGTGGTGGACAAAAAAGAACGAAATTCTGCTGAAACTCGTAGGTGATGATTCCACATCTCATCCTCGGCTGATCCTTCGATGCTTTCCAACTTCTCGGTTCCCACCCTTATCGCAACATCCAGAAACATAAAATTTTAAACAATCTTCCTTTAAATCATTCTCTCACAATCTCCCTTTGTTATTGTTTTCCTCCCCCGTCCCCTCGTATTCTCGAAATATGGGGAAGTGCGTCTTGCAGCCAGCAAGCGGCTCAACCAGCATACCACAAAACGCCAAACCCACAAACAAAAATATCAAAATCACGCAAATTCAGCAAAATATAAAAAACCAAATCCTCTCCCTCCCAAGAAGATACCTATTTCAGATCTCGCCTGCATTCACGCCGTTGCCCGAGATCCTCCTAATCCATCGATCGCATGTGCGACTCAACCAGAAACATCTACAACTACAACTATAAAAAGGCACCATCCCCCAGCTTCACCAGAAACGAGAATCCACAAATTTCAGAAACAGGCATCCCATACATTCAAGCGGGCCTACCCCTAATTCCTAATATCCACCCAAAAAGCCCCAATACACCCCCATCTAGCATGGCTGAAACAGCCGTATCCGGTCATGCCGAAATCATCCAGAGCATTTTGACACAGAACCCCCACCTCCGGCCCAAGGACCCCGACGGCGGCTTCGACTCCCGTACCTCCATGAGAAATAAGGCTCTTCTGGCGCTTCGGCTCGTGCCGATAGTGGGAAAAGTCGTCCCAGCAGTCGACCACAAGAGGGAGCTCATAGAGAAGCTCAGACACCAGCAGAAAACAGCCGTGACGTTCAAGGAGTGGTACGCGGTCCTGGCCGAGTTGGACGAGCTCTTGGGCAACAATGTGTGGAAGTTGGACCCTCAACTGCCCTACTACGACAACGATACCGTGTACAAGAACCTCCAGGAGCTCAGAAACGCCCGCTTGCTGAAGGACTACAATCTCTTGTTGTACTTGATCCGGACGAAATGGACCAGAAACGTCGGCAACATGGGCGACATCAACTTGTACCGCCATTCTCACGTGGGCACCAAGAAGCTTATAGAAGAGTTCATTGAAGAGTGCCAGCTCTCGCTAGACTTCTTGACCAGCGACCCGGACGTCAACCTTGACGACAGATACCTCCTTGGAATGTTAATCCAGACGCGTAAGAACATCGGACGAACGGCGCTTTTGCTCTCGGGCGGTTCGACGTTTGGCGTTTCCCATATTGGTGTGTTGATAGCGCTTTTGGAGACGAACTTGATGCCCAGGATTATTCTGGGCTCCTCTTCGGGCTCTATATTTGCCAGTATGTTGTGTTGCAACACGAACGACGAGTTGACCGAGTTGTTGTCGCTGATAACCGAGCAGAAACTCAATATTTTTGGCTCGCTGGACCCGAAAGAGGGCACCTTCAAGCGCTTTTTGGAGCGGGTCAGCCACATGCTCAAATTCGGCACCTTTTTTGATATCAAGGGCTTGCAAGAGTCAATGCGTGAGTTCGTGGGTGATTTGACCTTTAGAGAAGCCTACAACAGAACAGGCAAGATCCTTAACATCACGGTTTCGCCTGCCTCCATGCACGAGCAAACTAGACTCTTGAACTACCTCTCGGCGCCAAACTGCTTGATCTGGTCTGCTGTAAGTGCATCATGCTCCCTTCCAGGCATCTTCCCTTCGTCCTCCATCTACGAAAAGAACCCTAGAACGGGGGAAATCCGTGAGTGGAATAACGACGTCTCGCTGAAATACGTTGACGGCTCCGTGGATGGCGATCTTCCAATCTTGCGTTTGTCGGAGATGTTCAATGTTGATCATATCATTGCTGTTCAGATCAATCCACATGTCTCGCCGATTCTCCGACTTTCCGTGGGTGCTGCCTCTGGAAACGTCGAAAATGAACTCAGTGACGCCATCAGAAACGTGCTCAATAATTGCTACGACTTCATTGCCTGCGAGATCATTCACTACCTCCAGATAATCCACGAAATGGACGTCTCGAAAAACTTGGCCATGAAGGCTATTTCTTTGTTGTCCCAGCAGTACTCCGGGGATATCACCATCTTGCCTGAGCTTAACTTCTCTGACTTCCCCAAGGTTTTTGAGAACCCCAAGCCCGAGTTTTTGCTCGACTTCCTTCTCAGAGGAGCCCGTGCGTGCTGGCCCAAAATCAGCCGTATCAATAACCATTGTGGAGTCGAGTTCCATCTAGACAAGGCTATCACCAGGCTTCGTGGTCGGGTTATTGCTTCTTCCAACAATAGGATCACCTACAATAGCACATCAATGAACCCTAGCAATTCGGATATGTTGAAAAACGGTGAGATGAACTCGTACCTTATCAGCTACCCGGTGTTCAACAAAGAGCCTAGTGAAGAGGAGAAGCAGTGCCCAGAGCTTCCACAAATCAGAAGACACAACACTACCACTAACGCCAGCATCTACACACCCAAGGAAAGAGTACCCAGGCAAAAGAAACGAGACAGGTTTACCTCAATGTTTAATGGCAAAGGCAAGGGCATCTTAAAAGGCAAGTCAACGACTTCATTACTGTCTATGAACCGGAACCTCGACCGAGGCGTTGGCAGCGAGCCTTCTGCGGGACAGGAGCTTGCAATTCCTTCCATTGAAGGCTATGATTCTTCGTTGGACGAGCATCAAAACGGTCGTACGATCCGTAAGGCGCTCAGCTCGGGTAATTTCCAAGTAAGTGGTGACTCTGTTCCACAGAGCCCCATCAAGCTTCGCAGCAGCCCCAAAGACGACAAATCTGTTCATTACTTTGACGACAAGGCCTCGTTGTACTCCACATCCGGCAAGAAGCTTGAGCGTGTACGAAGCCAAGAGATCAGAGAGAAAGCCAATCTCCCTAGGTCACTGGGAACCACTGGAAGCAGTACTTATTTGACTCTCAACAGACTGAGAGAGAATCTGACATCGTACAGTCCCCAAAATAGCCAGGCATTCATGCAGCTTGGCTACGATAGCGAGATGATTGAACTGATGAAGACGCTCAATCTGCCTGACTTGCGAAGGCTGATGTCGAAGACCCGGATGCTGTCGATGCGCCAGCGTCACCACACCCGATCGCTTCTGGGACCTGCTGGCAACCAGGCATATGTTGATCGCAGCAATGGTGCCACTACACCCACTCCGCTTAACAAAGCGCCTGTCTTTGATAAGGAAGTGAGCGATTCTGGGCAGTCGAAGGACGCTAGCGGGCAGGTTCTGTCGGACAATGATGCCGACACGGAAATCGACGATAATAAGAAGGAAGGCGAGGAGCGACCGGAGGAGGATTCCGAAGGGGAGTTCTTCCCCTGTGAATGAAGGAAGGGGCCCTAGGGTCGATGAGCAAAGTCGATTGTCTTAGGTATTTGTCGTAGGGACAAAGCATAATTCATAAATCGTTATTAATGTGCGCCGGCGACGGAGAAGAGGATCGGAAGGACCATGCCGCCAACGGTCAAGATCAACTCGGTGGAGGAGAAGGCCTGGGCCTGGGGCTTGGCGGACTCGATGTCCTTGCCCTTGCGCTCCAAGACTTCCATCATGACGTGGATCACGGAGTACAAGAAGGTGCCGCCGCTAAATAGAAGCAAGATGCCCAAAACCAAGGGCGAGTCCAAGTGGAACGTGGAGATGATGCCGTAGGTAAGGAGGGAGGAGGTGGGTGTGGACAAGGCGAACAAGAGCATGTGGAAGTTGACCACGTTCTGGGAGAAGCCTTCTGTGTGAAGCACTACGGCCAAGCTAAAGGCCGTGGGGAGCTTGTGGATAATGATCATGAAGAACAAGAACATGTGGAAGGAGTTTTCGTGGAAAAACGACAGTCCCAAGGCGATGCCGTCGACGCAGCTGTGGAGAATGAGGCCAATTGTTAACGTGGAGTGCAAGGTGCTCTCGAGGCGGGCCTTCCAGGAGCTTTCGTCCGAGTACTGGGAGGGACTGGAGTCTTTCACCACCGTGTACTGGTCGACAAAGAACATCAACATGAAGCCGACCAAGAGCGGGGTGCCTGCGACGGTCGACGTCAGCAAAATGTGAGGCCCTGCGCCGCGTCCCTCGAAGATCGTCTCGGCGCCTTCTGGAATCACCAAAACCAACACGGTGCCCACCAAAATGCCCATACTGGCGACAATGACCAGGTCGAGCTGGTGAAGCGGCAACCCAAACTTCCACGGAAGGAAGCCCGCTGCAAACAGCGTGGCTGCCATGAACACCGCCAAGAGAAAGAGCACAAGGAGGTCGGGCATGGGGTTTCAGGAAAAGGAAGTGGTTGGTTTGAGAAACGCGAGGTGGGAATCGGTGTGTAGATATAGTGCGATCCGCCAAGACGGATGTGGCACTTTGAGAATTGTGCTTTGCGTCTGAGCTTTTTGATATTACTTTGCCTTTTGCTTTTGATGATTGTTTTTGCTGGATTTTGGTAAAATGGGATGGCGGCATTGGGGGTTTGGTGGTTGAAAGATGGGGCAGCTGGTCTTATCGGTTAGGCAGGTGGCTAGTGAGGTACCGAGCCATTGAGGTTATGGAAATTGGCCAGCCTTTGAGGTGGCATGTGGAATTGGTTGATTTATCGTGGTTATTCCTCTTTTTTTTTTTTTTGTTGCTTTTTTTTTTTTGGAGATAGGATATTTTATTTGGAGAATTAGAGGGGAAACGTCATTGGGTTGTGGCCAATTTGTGTCACTAGATCTCGCTGATGTCTCAGATCGGTGCGTCGGACCTTGTGGGTAGGTGCGATGTGAGGCTCTACGACATTGTGACTTTTGCGGCGGGCCCTTTGCTTTGGTGGAATCTTGATTCTCTAGAAATGCTGCTGTTATTCTTTTTTTTTTTTTTTTTTTTTTTTCGTAATTAATTCATATCTTCCAAAAAAGCTATGGCTTGATTGGTATGGTCTCGGGCCACAATGGGTGTACTCTTCAAAATTGTGAATTGAATATTGGATTCCTCACTTTTTTTAGCTGGGGGATATGATTATATTGGCTGTGAGCTGAGTCTCAGTAACGGTGCAACTTCTAAAATTGTTGTTGAGGCTCCTCTTGATGCATTGAGAGTGCTGAACTGCGAAATCTCATGAAAAGCGATTTTATAAAACTGAATTCAAATGACGAAGTGAACCTAAATAATCTGCTTCCACGAATAAAAGTCAAATACCTCTTTCACTTTGAGATGCTTCATTGATGAATTTGTTATCGCATTACTCGGTGATTTAGCTCGTGCATTCTGGGTGCGAATAATGTTACCCACAGAAGATAACTGCGTCTGTAGAAGCCGAATGAGGCGACGAAAACTATTGAAAAAAATACCCCAGCAATCTCCTAGTGACCAACAAGAACAAGTCCAAATTCAGACATTGCTGCCCGATCAGGAACACGAGATTATCTTGGGTTTAACTACACTCCATCTGCGACTCGACCTTCGAATCCCAATTAAACCTTCTGTGACAGTCGGATTTGCAATCAACTGCCCGTTTTGTTTCCCAAAATTGTATCTACTAATGGATTTGGGCATAATTGCTAGCCGAATTTTGTGAGGACTGAAATATACCCGGCCGGTGCATTATGTAAATTATTATGAAACAGAATGGAAATTCGCCATCCGGTGAAATCATTTCTGTTGGAGATTTGGATCTCTCATCTGAGCGCTTTTCGTTTTTTTTTTCTTCTTTCTTTGTCAGATTACCTCCCGTGGCCTTTCAATTCGTCATGCACGGACTCTTCCCTCTCTTTGCCTTCTGTGACAGGCTGAATTCGGCCTTACTTTGCTTTCGAATTTGGAAGGACAATTCCGAGGCTGGTGTTTCTTGTCAC
Organism: Candidozyma vulturna; assembly: GCA_026585945.1. Lineage (NCBI taxonomy): Eukaryota > Fungi > Ascomycota > Pichiomycetes > Serinales > Metschnikowiaceae > Candidozyma > Candidozyma vulturna. Next base: position 350,353 of record CM048828.1, read on the forward strand.
CACAAATATTGCAGCCCCTCAACTTACATTCCACGAGTGAGTGATCGGTGGTGTAACATATGCTGCAGTATTTGGCACAGAACTTAATCGAGCAACTCATCTCTGCTTCATCGGGTACAAAGCTTTTAGGCGAATATGATGAGTATTTCTTGAGTTCCTTTTCGCTCCACTTTTCTTGCCCAACCCAGTGTGCATTGAGTCTTTCCATCATTCCCTCTGGGGTTTTTATCCCTGAAGCACTGGTCGTTTTTTCAGCAGCCCCCATCTGAATGCGGATCTTTCTGTATAAATCTCTATTATGTTTTAGATTGTTGAGGTAAAGCTCCACTGTTCCTCTTTTAGGAGGAATCTTCCTCAGAACAAGGTTGATCTGGACATTGGAATAGCAGAACTCCGTGTAGTCATCTTGGTCGGGTAACTCTTCCCACAGAATAATCCAGTCTATCGGTTGCAAATGGAGTTTTTTGAACCTCTCCTTGAGATTGAATGTTCTTCTATGGTAAACAACTACCCAGAGAAAATACTCACGCTTGAAGCTCTTGCGCAACAGGAAATGTCTAGACTCATCCTGGGGATCGACGAATTTTTGTTCGTGAACAAGCTGAACAAGAGTCTCTATATTTTGATCAATTTCTGGTGCGAGGTCATCATTAGCTCGCTCTTCGCTTAAACTGGCATAGATAGTTTTGATACAACTTGTTTCCAACGCTCCCAGAAAGTGGACTTTGGAGCCAATGACTCTTGCGTTACCTATGAGCACGCTTGCAACCACAGTTGCAGCAACTTCTTTGAGTTCTTCTCTAGAGAGTCTTGTTAGCCTTTTCGATTCCAGTTCATTGTCTTCAGAAAACATCTCTCGATTACGCTTTCCGGGATGTTCCTCTCCCAAGTTGAGTCTTTCGAGCGCCTTTACATAGTCTGGGCGTAGCTCGTCCCATCTAAGTTTGACCTCCTTGTACTTCAGCCAGCCAAATCTACGAAGAATAGCTGTCATTTCGTAGTTCAGCATCCCACTCGTATTTAACACGTCCATCTTGTAGGTGATGTTATTGTGAGGAAGGTCATTCAATTCCAAGCACACCGTCTCCTTGGAGGCGCCTTGGGTCACGATTTGTTTCACTTGGTTTTGGGTAAAGTAGGAGGCATCCTCGTAACCTACCATGGCTTGTCTTAGTAGGTAACTCATGTTGTCCTGGTGATTCTCGTGTGGATCGCTGAAATTAGGATCGACCAGTTTGGGAGAAAGACCGATCCATTCTGTGGGAAATTCGTTTTCATCACTCTTTGGTTCAGGTTCCTTTGTTGTCTTTTGGTTCCTTCTTCCCCGGTTTGTTTTCAGAGGCTGTGGAGCGGCTGGATTGGGGAAACGTTTTTTTCCACTTTGGGTGGGCTTCTTTTCAACGGTCATGGAAACGTGAAACTCTGTGTGGATCTGAGTTTATGGCATTTCTTGGAGAATGATGGAGTAGACCTCAGTTATCGCTGAGGTACATAACGCGAATACTGAGCCATATGTAAGTGTTGATCTGAGACAATAGCATAGTACAGTTTATGGTTTGGTTTATGATTATATCACTAGACTTTTTGTAACTCGAGTAAAATAGAAGTTCCAAGAAGCCAGCGAAATGAACGTTTAGGCTGTGGGTTTCTCAAGTACTTGTCAGATCCATGCAAGCTTTTGGTTTCGAAGGAACGAGGGATTGGAGTTACTAATTAATGATTGGATGTAGAGAAAAAACATTAAAGCTGGCTATTCGAATGGTCAAATTATGGTATATTCACAGGACTCATTTCCATCGATTAAAGAAAATGTCTTACGTCGTTATGGCTGCGAAACTTGTTTCTCGAGACGACATTTACCTCTATCGGACACGAAGTGACCTTGGTAAACAATTCTTAAAAAAAATATCTAAATCATCTTTGAAATGCAAAATTAAACGTCAGTATATTCAAATTTCATTATATCAAGTCACAAGTAATATAGCCCTAGACTTAAGCCCACACCTATTTCTGCTACGTGTGGAGAAGATCCATCGTCGGAGAATGAAATCCAAAATTACCCTTAAAAATAGATAAACATCAGTTTCAGCAAAATTGTCTTTTATTATTCATAACATTCCAAATCAGCGCCATCACTTCCCAAGTCCTCTCTTATCCTATCAACAGCCTCGTGTACTCCACAGTGCGATATCAACTACTTCCTCTTTTACATAAAACCCACACCACAACACCGCCACGGGCTTTCCTAGGACTGTTACCCCGCATATTCAAAAACAATATAAGTTCTCCAGAATCCCCCTTCAACTTCCCAAAATTCTACATCCCAGTCCCCTCAAACGCGTCTAATGGAGAAGGACGAGGAGGCCTATGAAGCCGGAATCGAGGCGGCCATCTCCCGCTTCAAGAAAAGGGACTACAGTCGGTGCCTTGGCTTGCTCAATGAGCTCGTGCTGCATCTTCAGGAGACGCTGCCTTCAGAAATCACGAAAATCAGGAAATACTACAACCTCACACCTAGACCGCTAATGGGGGTTCCATGTCACCCCAGACTCCTTTCTGTGTTGGATCACAGAGCCGCTACATACGAGAAATTGGGAAATTTGCCTAGGGCATTGAAAGACGCTCAAAAAGCCATGACCTTGGACCCATTGGACCCTAAAGGATATCTTAGAGCAGCTAAGCTCTGGGGCAAGGAGGGCAAGGATGTGGACGCGTACAAGGCGCTTCAACGAGGAATTTACACAATAGACAGGGCGCTAGAGAAGCACGACGTGCCCATTTCCCAGAACTTGCTCAATCTGCTCAGAACGAAGTATGCCGAGCTCAACCGACAACTCAAACGGAAACGGCTGGCTCCTGAAGCGTCCTCGAAGAAACCTACCCCTGAGGAGAGCATAAAGAAAGCAAAGAGCTTCTCGGCTTCGGGCCTCCAGCGTAAACTCGACGAAATGTTACCTCTTCCCCGCTCCTCGTCAGCTCCACAGGCACTTGAACCAAGTCATGTTCCAAAGTCGACGTCGGACCCGCTTGAGCGTCTTCCTGTGGATGTAATTGAGCAGATCTTTCTGTACCTCCCCGTCAGAAGCTTACTCCGCTCGCATTTGGTCTGCAAAGACTGGTATGCCCTCTTGACATCCATGCCCAGCTTGTACAGCGACATCTTCTCTCTTCGCCACCGAGGAACCGCTCCAGAGTACTTTGGTGGCTTGAAACTCATGAAAAAGGTGTCGCAGTACTCCTACCAGAAATCTATCTGCTCAGTAAAGCTCTGGTCGACTTACGATGCAATCCATCTTGGACGAATTCTCGAAAACGTCGTGTCTGATGACACTCTCAAGCTTCGGAAGCTAGAGATTGTGAACAGGGACTTCAGTTGGCAGCTTCTTTTGAACAAATTGGAGAAATGCAAGTGGAAACTTGGAAATCTCAGCACGATCGAGAAGTTGAGGTTTGTGATTAATAGACCCTTGATAAATCCTCAGCTCCTATTACACTTATACCCTCAGCTCACCGAATTGGATCTCGTTGTGGCCGATGAAGTGGCCAATATTCCATATGATACCTTGACACCGACATCAGATATATACAAAAAGTTTTTACTGGAACTGAGTGTCAATACCTCGCTGGAATCACTTAAAGGCTTTTCGTATATCAATCACGACACCTACATTGACATAAGGCCACTTGCGCAGCCACAGCTTTTGAAACTCAGGTTCCCAGCTCTCACTAGGTTGACATTAGTCGGAGTCAATTTCAAAAATGCAACTCATGAATTTGGGCAGTTCGTCAGTTGCTGTAACCAACTCGAGAGCCTCTACTTAGAAAAAAATGACCAGCTTCCAATAAGGACTCTCTTAAGGCTTTTGCAACTTTTTGAGGCTAAATTCAAACTCAAACGTCTCACTATCAGAGAGGAGGGCGAACTGAGACACTCGAACTTGAATGATGTTGAGGAGGACTCTTTGCCATGCTTGTCTGAACTAGAGCACTTGGACATCTACGGGTCGTCCTTGTCATCAAAAGGCCTACTCAAACTTCTTACGATTGCAAACGCAGGTTTCAAACTTTTATCGCTCAATTTGGGTAAATCACGTTTCGTCTTCTTTCGCCGTGATCAGTTTGTCAGTGGTCACGAGGTTCTTGACTTTTCCCTGGTGTTTCAGATCGCACCACACCTTCAAACGCTCTACTTAAACGAAATGGACATTGACAACCTTTCAATGAAGCTACTTCACAACGATCTAGCCAATGCCTGCGGCTATGACAACATCAAGCTCAAGAAACTCGACCTTTCGTTTTGCCAAAAAATCAACGGAATTGGTATCATGAACTTGCTCAACTTCTCCAGTTCGCAGCCATCCAGCCTCAAGACCCTACATTTGGACGAGCTCATCCTAGATGGCCTCGATATACACAAGGGCTCAATCAACCTCCTCATGAATAAAGAAATTGTCAAGCTAATCAGAAACGATCCGACGAAGACCAAATGGAAGCAAAAAGGTGTCAATACTCTCGAGCCGTGATTACAGCTGATATGTGCGCGGCACTACCGAAAAATACCCACGATGAGATGCCTATCTCAGAAAGTGGAACAAGATACCCAGGAGAATGGCGCCAGTGACCCGTCAGGCTTCCAAGAAAATCAAGTTCACCGACGACGGTGAGCTTCCTGAGAACCATGAGCCCATCACAGTTGACAAGTCAGAGTCAGAGCCCGAGGAGAGCGAGTCCGATTCCGACTCAGACGAGGCTCCAGAGGAGGAGTCGATCTCAGCATCCAAGGCCAAGACGCTCAAACAGCAAAAAGAGCAGGAGAAGCTAGAACAGGAAAGACGCAAGCAGGAAAAGCAGAAGAGAAAAGAGCAGGATCTCGTATACCAACAGCAGCAGCAGGAAAAGAAGAAGCGTCTTGAAGAGCTTGTGGCATCGCAGGAGTTGCCCGACTTGCTTCCGGAAGAGCTTCTTCAGGAGGTCAGCTCCACAGCAGAGCAGCCCCAGGGCAAGCACATGAGAACGGAAGACCTCGAAAACGAGTACGCCGAGATGAGAAAGAAGGCCAAGTTGGAGAAGCTCAAGCAGCTCAAGCAGCAGCGGACGCTGGCGATCAAAAAAGGACCTGTCCACGTGCAAGTGCAGCTGTTTGGGCTGACCAAAAAGTCCGTGCCCAAGGCCGACCCCAAGGTGGTTGAGAGCAAGAGCAGCTGGCTTAACAGAGACTCCTTGAGAAGAAAATAGCATCAGCATCCCATACCTTGTATATTATTGGCGAAGTGGCACGCTGCTTCGCCCCCAGCATGACCTATACACGTTGTAGCTACTGGCCCACGCCTAGTCTTTCGTTTCTTCCCGCCAAAGACGGTTCTTTGAAAGTGATGGTAGGAACGGTTTTGTCCTCCTGGTGCAGGTCGATCTGGGTTTCATTTTGTGATTTCTGTTCTGCCACCGAATCGTCGTATTCTAGCACGTCTTCCGGAGTGAGTTTGATGGTTGTAGCTGGACGGCGTAACATGTTGTTAGTGTGCGATTGAGATGTCGTGAGGCAGGAATGTGGTTTTAACAGTTGGATATTGGGTAAAGTGGATTTTTTTTTTTTTGAATTGAACGGCGTTCAATGAATGATAGATATGGCGGTAAGAGAGGGATTCAATTGAAAAAAGGGTTCTGTTTGGGGTGATGTGGCACTCCAGACTTATGTATGGCGCATTGTATGGTGAGAAGCAGAGAGGCCTTGGTATCTGAAAATCAGAGGTGGTTTCCGGAAATACTCATTTAAGCTAGGACATGGATAATTTATTGTAAAATCGCTGGTAATAGCCGTATTTTCAGAAGCACCAGATTTTTGCTTCCCTTGATGTCCGCTTTTGATATTAGATCTGATTCGGTGATGCAAGAAAGGTCCTCACAATCGTCACTCACTGCCAAAATTTATTGGAATAAGAAACGTGACGCTTTTGGAGTGAACTTTAAAACTGTCCCTGCGCTCATTGGTCCCCAGGGCGTAGTTCTGTGTCATCACAAACTTCCAAGCCCGTAACACATATCCATCACTGGAAGCTGAAGCGATTTTTCAGACTTTCAGAACTTCCGTTCTTTTTTCATGTGTTCCATCCACAAGGATTGAAAAGCACGAATCTATGGAAAACATAAAGGAGATGCAAAGTGAGTTGAAGCAGTTTGATGAGTCCCAAAGATACACTTAGGCAATATCAGACTTTTTGATCGATATTTCGACTTGGGGTCCTCCAAATGCTGGAAAAGGGACAGAGCCTTTCTATTTCTTTTCCAACAGGTGCTTGGGTCTGCTATTGAAAGAAAATACCCTCCCTGTGGAAAATATCTTGAATTTTATGTGTTATATGATTCTAAGTGTTATTGGTAACTTAAAAGACACTGTTTTTCCAACGGGCGATTCAAAGACCCTCCAATTGTCAGAAGCGAAGCCGTTCAACCCAAAGTGAAGCAAGAGCTGTGTTTGAGGTTTACATGGAAGCGACGTGTGGAAAGGTCTGCGGCAATGGAAATGCCAAAGCTCGTTCCAGAGTGTTGTTCGATTTATTCTAAAATGATTTAATCAACACTAATATATGTGTAATGCCTGGGCCCGTGATAGATTACACCATTTCCTTGACTGGGCAACTTTTCTTCTCAGGATAGCTTTTCATTTACCGACACATCCCCTCCTCGCCCTCCCTTCTTCTGTATGTTACTCTCGCCTTTCATCGTTCTTAAAAATCAGAATTCACCTTGAGCGTTGAGATCATTCCGTAGGGCTGATTATTGCGTCTTGCTCCACAGAACGCCCATCCCATCTCGCACAATCAAGCTGCTTTTCTTCACATTCTGCTTTTTTATTTTTTTTTTTTGTGAAAGACGATCTCCCTTTCTCTTTTCTTGATTGCCTCAGATCAACCCCCATTTTCTACCACTCGTTCATCACTCCCCTCCACTCATCCGAAGCAATCGTTAACTAAGCTAGGTATAAAGGTCAGAAACATTTGTGACATTCTACAGAGTGAGCTGCGTTCGTCCTTTGGCCCCGTTTTGGTGCTGTAAGCCATAATTCTGTGTTCGACAAGTCCTCCGGTTCACCCTGTTACGTTTTCTTCGGCGAACTACGAAGCAGGTGCTCTGAAGCACTCAACCTTTTAACTTTTAATCATGGAGGTGTCCTTCAAGGACGTTCTATGACCAAAATCGACTACAATACACCTTTGCAGCATTATTCAAACTCACCCACTCCCTTATCCACTTTGTCCGTGGTAGCCCTCCTTTATATTTTTAAACGGCCTCAGAACACCGTTCCCGACATGCTAATTCAATCGAATATTGAGATTGGCGGGTGCTCTTTTCGTAGCATCATCTCCAGTCATAGAGACGTCAGTTTCTACACACCCATACGTTTTACGCTGATTTTCTTTTTTTTTTTTTTTCAACCCATACTAAGTTGCCTGAACTTTGGCCATACTACACCGCCAGTCACTAAATCAATCGTTACTAAACAGGGTATAAAGGTCAGAAGACAGCTCGGCCAGCTCACGCCCACGAGAGACGGAAGTCCTGCTGGAAGGCGCCCTTCTCGGTATAATCCTCCAAGTCAGTCACCTCGATGGTCTTGTTGTAGTAGTCAAAGCTCACCGTCTGGTTGTTGAATCTCACAGAGGAAGGCTCCTCGTCCACACCCAAAATCACCACCGACGCCAAGGGCTGCTCGATCTCGTAGTCTCCGTAAGCAGAAGAGGTAAGAACACCGTCGCCTGCAACGAATTCCACCGTGGTGGAGTTGCCCACAGGGTACGAGATTCCGTCGTCCGAGTACAACGAACCGGAGGCAGTGCCCTCAATGCCCAAGGGCACAAGAAGCGTCCAGGAATTATTTCTCGACTCTGCCGTGGTGTAGCCCGGATCCTGAAGAGGAATGACGTGGCCGCCACGGATATGAAGCGGAATGTGGCCGAGTGGAGCCTCCAAGGTCTCGTTTTTGCCGTCTGTGACGTTCACCTGCTCGTAGGTGTACCAGTCGTAGTAGAGGTCGGTGACGTTGGCGCCGGGGAAAACACCGTCGACGTCGGAAACATTGGGCTGGAGCACCGGGGTCACCAAAAGCGCCTCTCCCACGAAAAACTGCCTGTCTGCGTCAGAAAGAGCAGGGTCGTCGGGGAACTCCCACGAGAGGGCACGAAGAACAGGAACACCGGTTTCAGAGGCCTCCTTGAGCAACGTGTAGTAGTACGGCAAAAGCGAGTACCGGATGTCCATGGTGATCTTGGAGTGCTCGAGCACATCCTCCCACACATAGGGTTCCTGGTCTATGGCGCCCAAGACGTTGTGGTTTCTGTAGAAGGGGAAGAAGGCACCCAACTGCATCCAGCGGGAGCACAACTCCAAGTCGGCGTTGCCGTTGAAGCCGCAGACGTCCACGCCAAAGAACGGGATGCCCGAAAGTCCCAAGGTGAGCGCCTGGGGGATGGAGTAATAGGCATACGAAAAATTGGACCAGTTGTCGCCGCCCCAGTGGCCCGCGTAGGCGCCCAGGCCGGAGAAGGTCGATCTGGAGATGATGAAGGGTCTCTTTTTCGGCTGGATTTCGGTGAGAGCGTGGTAGGTAGCGTTGGTCTGGAGATACCCGTACAAATTGTGGACATCGTACTCGACAGAGCCATCAGCATGCGTGGCATTGGGCGAAACGGCGTGTGCAGCAAGATCGTGGCCGTCCTGGGCGTTGTTGAGCACGTACGGTGGGTAGTTGATGTTGCCTTTTCCGTCTTGCTTGAAGTTGAGGAAGACGGTGGAGTTGGACACATTGGAGCCGCTGGGGCCCGTGGAGTTCAGCACGATCGAGGCGTTCCAGCCCGTCTGGTTGTAGGAGAGCACCTGCAAAAACTGCTTGTACTCGGTGGCGTTGGATTTGTCAAAACCCTCGGGGAACTGTTCTTGCAACCCGCCGTACTCAAATGGCGGCCGAACGGGATTGTCCTGGACTTTCCCGGATCCGCAAGAGCCCACGCAGAAAGAAGAGGCCTCGTTCATGTCGAGCCAGATTCCGTCGTACTCGATCTCGTCCCGCCAGTCCTCCAAGGCGTCCTTCCACCACTCGTACGTGCTGTTGGCGAGGAAGTCGGGGAACACAGTGTAGCCGGGCCACACGGCGCCGATGTAGAGGGAGCCGTCGGGGTTCTTCAAAAAAACGTCTTTTTCGACGCCGTCGTGGAAAACAGTGTAGTTGTTGTCGGTCTGGTTGTTCGGGTTGGGGTAGTAGATGGCTGCGTCCACTAGAGGAACGTACTTCTGGTCGCCGTCGTGCAAGTCCGCAAGGAAGCTCTGGAACTTGTCAAGCGGGTACTTGACGGGATCGTTGGTGAAGTCCTTGAAGGCGGCCATGTAGTCCAAGTCTGTCCAGACGGTTTCAAGCTGGAGGTCTGCCTCGGCGAACTGGTCCACCACTCCCTGCAAATCGTCCACAGAAGAGTACCCCCAGCGGGACTGGTGGTAGCCCAAGGCCCAGTAAGGCTGGAGAGCTGGTTTCCCGACCTCGGAGACGTACTGCTGGATCACATCCTTGGGAGTGGGGCCCGAGAAGAAGTAGAGGTCGATCACGCCATTGAGCGCTCTCCACGTAAGCGCTTCTTCTTCAACGACGACCTCCTGGGGCGCCAGGGTCCTCCACCAGACGCCGTGTGTGTACGACTTGTTGAGCGGCGTGAAGTCCTCGTAGAAGCTCAGGTTGGAGACGGTGGAGTTTCCGAGCGTCAGGTTGGTCAGGTTGCCCCATTGGACGCCGGGGTAGCGGGTTTCGTTGACAGGGCCCTGGTGGGCGTTTGTTTCGCTCAAGTTGGCGTATCTCTGGTCGATGTAGAAGGGGTGGACGCCGTAGATGTTGCCGTCGACGGGATCCGCAGCGTCGTTGGCGTAGAGCGTCCGGACGGTGCCCGGCGGGTTCGTGAAGCCCTTGATGGCCTCGCCCAAGCCGGTAATTACGTGGCCCTCCGGGAGAGAGGTGTTGAACTGGACAAACTGGTTGGAGAAGACGAGCGGGTTGCCTTTGGTGGAGAAAAGCACCTCTGCGTTCAGCTTGCGGACCACTTCGAACCAGAACAGCTCGTTGACGGCAGAGTGGCGGAAAACCAAGTCACCACCCAAAATTGTCGAGTTGGAGGCCTCTGGCTCTGGCACCAAGTCGGAAGAAAGCTTGTAGACGTCGGTGAGGTTCTGGGGCTCAATGTGCACCAGGAGCCTGGACTCCAGCTGGTGCTCGACGTCGAGCTTCAAGACGTCGTAGTCGAGGCCGTAGAGGTCGGTTTCCTTCTGCAAACGGAGGAATCCCGAGAGGCCCTTGGCGCTTCGGGAGACATTCAACAAGTGGAAGCCCGCCGCCTCCTCGTTGGCGTCCACAGACGATTTGTTAAGCACGTTGGGCACCTGCGAAACGCCCCAGGTCCACGACTCCGGGAAGGTTTTGGTGGAATTGTCGTCGCCAGTGGCATTGGCCTGGATGAGGTTCTCCACAAACTTCGAGTTGGGAAGCAGGCTGGGCACGGCCGCAGAAAGCGCCACGGCCAGGCAGAGCGACACGGTCCACAATTTCATTTTTGCCTTTTGCTGGAGGGAACCATGGCGCCACTGCCGTATATAAGGCTCCGGTGGGGTCTATAGGTTGCGGTCATTGCTCCAGGGTGCATGGGCAGAAAAGCGTGGGGGCCAAAGTGCTCCTGGGGTAACTTTTGAAAAGAAAGCGACTGGAGTGGTTTTCAAGGCTGTAGCTGCTGCCGTTGGCTCGGTATGGCCTGTAACTCCCTGGCCACCTCTGCTGTTTGGCTGCGAAAACCGCAAACGATACCCAAAAAACCGCCAAGCAGCAGCCCTCCGAATCGAGCAATGCTGCCGCTCAATGGGGACCCCCCGCCGCAACCGTTGCACAATGCCAGGGCCCAGAAGCTCCGACTCGGGGAAACTCCGACGATTCCGAGCCACCTGTGGCGGGGCAGCTTGCGTTGCTGTGGCGGGGGGAGGGGCACGCCGGTATATTTTTTTTTTTTGTGGATCGCAAAATGTGTTCTCGAAAGTTTTTGAGTCTGAGTTTTTGAGCTTTTGAACTGTTGATTCGGGGTTGGCAGATGACGTATTCGTGGGGTCCGTGCATATCGGTCGCTCGGTTGCGGCTGCAGACGATTGACATGAGCCGATTGGGATTGTCAGGGAGGAGTGGTTTGCGAGTTGGCTCTGACGGTGCTGTTTGATTGCTTTTCGAAGTTTGTTTGGTCTTCGTGAATGGTCGGTGGGGTTGGGGCATGAGGCACAGGGAGAACTCCTACACTGAGTGGATCCTGGAGGGCCCACCAGGTGGGCTTTAAACGAGCGGTTTCTCTGTTCTTTCTTTTTTTTTTTTTTTCTTAAATCGACCAAAGAGCCCTTCATCTTTTTGGATCGTTTGTGCCGATTTTGACAGAAGGCTTAGTAAGAAAAAGCCGTCGTCCACAGCTGCGGAATTTGCAACCATTTCCGACTGCTCGGGGCAGCCACTGAGTGAGAATCTGAGCCTTGCTGAGTACACCAACTGCGCAGTGACTTCACAATCCGTCATTTTGGTCCACAATTGGATATAAATACAAATATTCTTTTCTGATATAATGAGTACTGGAGAGGCCCGCTTGGGATAAAAATGAAGGTGGTTTTGCAAATTGGTGGGTTCTTTTGGTCAGATGACGTATTCATGGGGCAGTGCATATCGGTAGAAGCGGTTGCGGCTGCGAAACGGTTCAGGTTGAGAGAAGTGAAGAAGAAATAAGTAGAAAACGTGGTACATCGTGAACTTTTGACGTTTTGATGTTTTTGGCGTTTCCGTTTTTGGCGTTTACCTTTTTGACGTTTCCGTGTTTGAATTTTTCGAATTTTGTCTGAGTCCAGTAATTGTGTTGCCCCTTGGGGCATGGAACAACTCCACCAACGGAGTGGATCGACCCTAAGAAAGTCCACTTGGCGGGCTTTGATTTCAAGAGCTTTCTCTTTTACCTTTTTATCGATCATCCATTGGCAGGCACTCGTCCATTTTGAGACGCTTGTGCCGATCATGACAGAGACCTAGAGCAAGAATAATGCTTTTTGCAGCAGCTGCTGAATGAAATGCTCATACGATCATTGTGGATTCTGGTGGCACAGAATGGGGTTTGAAAGATCACGTAGTAAGTTATGAAAGTTTTCTTCTTAAATTTGTTAGTCTGTTGATATGAGAATCTGCAAGTTTCACAGCTTTGGCTGCGAAAGTACAGTTATATCACACAACATTGCAGAACCACCAAAACAAGCAATCTTGCTTCTTCAACATTTTGAAATTGTATTCGACCTGCCAGAAAATGTGGGGTTTGGTTTGGTCAGATGACGTGGCAGGCTAGGCCCCAGTTACGACACAGGAGGACGACTTAGTTCACAGGTGTGGTAAGGCGGCACTAGTCTGGAAGCTGATAAAATGGTTTTTTCTCTATGTAAAGGTAAATACGGTTTTCCATTTAATCAGATGAATCTAACAAAAAAAAAAAGTCATGGGCTCCGTGCATACCTCGGTTCGGTTGCGGCGAAATGTCAATCTTACCAGAGGACTGCTGAATTGAGAACACTGGGAATAGGAAGTGGATTGTGGTGCATTATGGTATTGCTATTTTTGTTGGTAACGCTGTCTTACTGCAGAGTTTACTCCAGTGGGTTTCTGATTTTATTGTTTGTGCTATATTGCATGGGGCATGGCATGGGGCATTGTAGAGGTTCAGGAAGGGAGGGGCCGATGATTCCGTTGAATTCCGAAGACTCCACGGCTGTGCTTTCGTTTTCGGCTTTATTGCGGCTTCTATTTCCACGGATAGACGGCTCTGTTCACCTTATAAAGCATTCAGCTAGTCCACATTGAGGTCCATGTAATTGTCAGCAAAATCAAGCTGCTGAAGGTGCTACGCCTTTGAGGAAGCGGTGGATCACCAATAGTTGGTCAAATCGTCAATAACCTCATCCGTGAAATGATGTCCGTTTTTGTTTTTAGTGGCTGATGGGTCAAACTGTACCGTTCGGTCGCTTCGGCACATTGACGTAATGTGACAGCACGTCAAACCTACATTATTTACCTTCGATTCTGTCAACATAAGCAGACGGTCCAATTCGCATTGTAGTGGATTTGTTTGTTTTGGGGCGGTTTCGAGAAGTTGAGATCGGGATGTTTATAAACATCGCTGCCAGGCGGGCTATTCGTTAATAGAATTTTCGTTCGTTGCAGGACTGGTAGGGGTATTTTTGGTTGGTGTTGATGAAATTCCACATTGAGCAAATTGCAAAAGACGAATCCCATGGGCTGTAGGACTCTATGGCAGTGACTCTAGGTGTAGCAGTGTACACCCATCCCTATGTTCAAAGATATGAGGAATATTACAGTACACATGTGAATATAGGATGCCACAGAAGCGTTCTTTTCAAACCTTCTCTTCAATTATAGGTCTTTGAAGATCTTTCGACAATTATCGAGCGACGACAGTTGTTGAGCGACGACAATTAGTGAGCAGGGACCTTGACACCGCTGTTACAGCCATTGTACTCCTTGTGGCTTTACAAGGTTTTCTCATTGTCTTTGATGTGATAAGTTCTTTACTGTTCCCGAAAGCTTGTTTTCACCTCCTTGAAGATGCACATAGATTCCCGGTTAATAAGTTGTGCTTGTATATGTTTAATATCTTTGCAACTTCTGTTTGAACCTCGGGCATATAGAATTACTGACATCAAAACAAAAAACAACTGAAGATGTCCATCCCTGTTTCAAGATTGTTGGAGTTTTCTGCTTCGATATGACATGCATTGATGTAGGCTTCTGCTGCTGTCGTAGTCAAATTACTCGAATTTGCTGCCAAAGAATGTTTATATGGCGAGTGTTCCATTGGAAAGTTTTTGATGTTTAAATTTATCTCTATTTCATACTCCACTGGTACCTGCCCGAGACATTTCAGAGGGTGTAGTTGCCTCAACTACCTATTATCGCTCCCCTTCCAGAAGCTGGGAGGGTTTGGCTCTCAGCCCCTTGAGCACCCCCAAACCACTACAATACTCTCTCGTTTTCGTTTATTTGTCACAATGGCAGAGAGAAGTGTTGTGGCATTGAACCACTGGGTATGTCGGCGTTGTAAGCTTTCAATTGTTTGTGCGGTATGCTGCTCCAAGAGAAGCGCCAGAATATGCGTAGTTCCATATGCGATTTGTGAATTACTCAAAACCCAATACCCATTGTAGAAAGAATTGGCTCGTTTCAATTTGCCCGTTTTAATCAATCGCCCGTTTTAATCAATCGCCCGTTTTAATCAATTTGCCCGTTTTTCGGTGTTTGCAGCTCCCTCTGCTACCCCGGAAATTTCGCAGCCGCGATGGCATCGAGCACCACATCCCGATGTGTGGGATATTTCTAGCGGTAAGTGCCAGCGCTGCGCCGCTGAAGCTCGAGGCAAAACGGTACGGCGAGGACGAAATCGCCCGGATCGTCGGCACCCGCGTGGCGCTTCAAACGGCGCTCTCGGCGCTCGACAAACAGAAGGTGGAAAACGCAGAAAACATCCGGCAAAGACGCAACGAACTTGGGCGGCTCGGCGTGAAGAACCACGCGGCGAGAATCGCTGAGTTGCAGCTGGAGATTGCGGCATTGCTGGTGGTTTCGGCGCTGGAGGTGGCTGCTCCCGATTTGGACGGAACCTTGGTGGATATCATGGCCAGGGGTCCCGACTACGCTGAGATCTGGGAAGCGAAAATGGGGAAATGGCTCGTTCACGGCTTGAGCTCGGTGCTTTCGTTGAGACAGCCGTTTGCGGTGCAGCCGTTGGCGGACGAGCGGTTCGTTTTTCAGTTCAACGGAGAGCTCTACAACGAGGGGTGTTTCTGTGGGAATGACAGCGAATTTGCGTTTCAGCAAGTCAGGGCCTCTGAAGGGGACGTAGAGCTCCTCGGGACCGCTTTGTCGCGCCTCAATGGCGAGTTTGCGTTCGTTCTAACCGACAAATCCACCAAAAGGGTGTTTTTCGGAAAAGACCACATCGGCAAGCGTTCCCTCTTGTACTCCACGAAGAACGGCTTGGCCGTGGCCTCCGTCTTGAGCCATTTGCCCGAGGACGAGCTCGTGGAGTGTGAGCCTGGCGTGCTATACGTCTACGATGTGGAAAACGAGAAACTCTCCAAATCGCCGTATCCAAAGCAGCTCCGGTTGGATGCCGTTTCTGGAGAAGCCTGCAGCAAGGGATACGACGAAACTGCTACATTCGTGGACCAGCTCCACTCACACCTCAAAAACGCCTGTCTGGTTCGTCAAAAGACGGTGCACCCTCTACACGCCACTAAAACACAGGTGGCAGTTTTGTTCAGCGGCGGCCTCGATTGCACGATATTGGCATCCCTTATCGCCGAAAACTACGAGTCTCTCGGTGAGCCCGTCAAAATCGATCTTCTCACTGTGGGTTTCGAGAACCCCAGAACAGGCCTTTCTGCGCTGGAGTCGCCAGACCGCAAACTCTCCGAGCAGCTGTGGTTTGAGCTTTCGAGAAAATTTAAAAATTCCAACGTCTCCTTCCGTTTGGTCCAGGTGGACATTTCGTACGCTGAATGGCTTGCTCACAAAAACAGGGTGCTAGACCTTATCCGCCCCGCCGCCACCGAAATGGACCTTTCGATTGGCATTGCGTTTTATTTTGCCAGCAGGCCGGGCGACTTCACCGCCTTGACGATGGAGGACGCCCCTGAGTGGTCGGAGTTCGAGAAAAATCGAGAATCCTACGTCTCCTCAGAAAAGTACACTTCCAACG
This sequence comes from Candidozyma vulturna, assembly GCA_026585945.1. Lineage (NCBI taxonomy): Eukaryota > Fungi > Ascomycota > Pichiomycetes > Serinales > Metschnikowiaceae > Candidozyma > Candidozyma vulturna. Next base: position 366,162 of record CM048828.1, read on the forward strand.
CCAAGGTGCTCTTTTCGGGTCTCGGCGCCGACGAGCTCTACGGAGGATACTCCCGCCACGAGGCAGTTTTCGACTCCTTGCAAGAAAACGCCGCTCCAGCAACCATCTACAGCTTGTACGACGAACTCTCCAAATCGCTCCACCACGACATCACGGCCATATACAACCGCAACCTCGGCAGAGACGACCGGGCTATTTCCAGCTGGGGCAAGGAGCTCCGGTACCCGTATCTCGACACCGCTGTGGTTGAGTTTCTGGCGAGTTTGGCACCCCACTACAAAGTCCAGTTCAACTGGACCACCGTCAAAAGCAAAAAAGGCGAAAAACGAGCCAAAGTCCATTCTCGAAAGTATCTTCTACGGCAGCTTTGCCATGCACTCGGGCTCCCCATGGCGGCAGAGGAGGTCAAACGGGCGATTCAGTTCGGCGCCAAACTGGCCAAACTCGAGGTTGGACAGAGCAAGACCAAAGGCACGGAACGAGCCGCCCAATAAATATAATGGAATTACGAGCGTGCAGCCACGGCCTCGTTGGCCTGGTTGTGGAGGTCCTCGACCCATTTGGGCTCAATCACAAGGCATTCCGCTTCAGTCAACAAGTTCTCCTTGGACTCCACAAACTCAGCCACATCGCCGTCGATCTCCGCGTCCAAGTCCACACGGTACACCTGGCCCCTGGTGATGCACTTGCGGCCCTTTTTGTTGACAAAGGTGCACTTGATCAACACGTACAGGTTGACGAAGCACGGCTTCAAGTACTTGATGTTCAAGTTGGCGGTCACGCCCTTTTTGGAGTGGAAGTTCTGGAAGGCCACGCGGCACGTCAACTCGTCCAACAACGTGGCCAAAAGCCCGCCGTGCACGATCTTGGGGTGGCCCGAGATCTTCGATCCCAATCTGAAAAATGTGTAACCCACGTTGTTCTCACCCTCCTGGAGCTCCTCCACGTCGTCGAACGTCGTCAAAAACTTGTCGTCGATCAAGTACAACGAGCCCGACCGGAGCCCGATTTTCTCTGGACCAATAAGCGTGTCGCCCGTCAAGTTAGGCCAGATGCTCTCGGAGATATCACCACATTTCTTGTTCACCACGGCGTGCTTCTCGGCCAACGCCTGGTAGTACTGGTAGATTTTGTGGGAGTAGAGCTGTCCGGCATACTGCTCGTCGGCCACCACGCCGGCGGATTTGGGGGTCGTTTCGCTTTGAGTCATGGGAGTGGTAGGATGAGATGGTGATATCGCGGGGTTTTTCGCAGCCGAGGATACGCCCCACAGTCTGATCAAGATGCAAGCTTTGATCTACGGAAAAATGGGTGGAAAATTGAACTAGGAGAACGGATGCAAAAAGGATACTTAATATAGACTAAAAATAGAGCCAGTTTCACTACGGAAAATAGGGTCAATTCAAACTTTGGAAAATGGCTGCAAAAATGAAAGTATGTAAAACCGTTTCCTTTACTCTTATCGATCTTCCAATCTAGAGAACGCCGGAAGGATTACCACTCCCTGGTTTACGAGGGAAAAGGTTGAAAATTTTGATAAATCTGTTAAAAATTGTGATCCACGGCAAATGGTTGCAATAATCACGAGGGAAAATGGTTGCAAAATTTGGATTCAGAGAAAATGGACGCAAAAGTTAAATCAGGAACCCGGTTCATGATCCCTGGGAAGTTCAGGATACCCATAAAACCATCGTTTCACGACGTCTTCCAGGAGGCAGGCTGTTGGAACCACTTCATAAACACCAACTCCAACACTTCGTCACATAGATTATATGATGATTTGATCTACGGAAAATGGATGCAAAAAAATACCCAATTAAAATGCAATCCACGGAGACTGGTTGCAAGAGTGAAGGAAATGCAGGGGTTAAAACGCTCTCTACATGCCCCATGCTCCCAGAACCACATGGCTTCCTCTCGCATATCTTTTCACTTTATTCGTACCGCCGACTTCAATGATGGACTTGACAGCCGCTGAATGAGCACTCAGTTTCTGTCCTTTTAAGCTTCGGTAGACTATGATACTGCAAAGCGCAATAATCCTGAGGAGATTGGCTATTACCATGATCCCGACCTCCGTGATTCCTCCTACGACGCCTTGGCATCGTATTCTGGAACTCGCTTCACTCCTATGAATTTTGATTGTAAAAGGAGTCCAGAGTCTCGCTGGGTTTTAGACAATGGTCTTGCTGGTACCGCTGGAGCACTTGATAAAGCTTAGTTTCTTGAAGCACTACCGACTCTTCCATTGTGCACATTCTCAAGTTCAAGCCCACGAAATATGATGGTTGCAAAACCCGAAAGATGCATGGGAAAGTAAATTAAGGAAAACGCCAGCAAATCTTGATCTACGAGGAACGATTGCAAAATGCTCTTTAGTGCCTGGCGAGGGAGTTTTGATAACGCCTGCTGAGTTCAACCTGAATTCAAGGAAGTGCTTGAGGTTCAGGGACCCACAGTTGTGTGTTGGATGCAACGATGCGTTTCAGGGTTGTTTCGAGTTTCGGAGGACAACGGAGCACAGGCATTGACTGCCCCGGTTGTTCTTGACCTCATGTCAATGACCGATAGATGATGGAAAGGTCAAAACGGACTCCAGGAATGAGATCTGGAGCTTGACCAATCCAGCCAATTGGAGATTATGGCTTCATCTTAGGCTTGCAACGTCGCTTTTTCGGGAAAATGCAGATTGCTCACGGATAACGGCTGCAAAGTCACAACAAAACACCAGCCAACAGCCTCGTCCTGGATTTTGATTATGTGAGCGCCCATGGCCTTAGCAACGTCGGAGGATTCCTTTGTGGTATAAAGGGACCATTGTGAATTTTTTTTTTTATTTTGTAAAATTCATCTGCTTAAATGGAAAGCCCTACCTAGTTTTATAAAAGCTGGGAAGCAATTATGGTTGGCTGCAAATCTCGATCTACGCCACTCCGAGTTTCTTCTACCCTTCCATGATGCATGATTGATCTACGAAACAGATGTAAAAAGTCAATCAAGAAAAACGGTTGCAGAATGTTGATCTACAGAAAACGTTGCAAGTTTGCTGCATCCATAATGGCTGCAAAGCTGATCTAGAAATCATTGCTTGATCGTTGGTGCAATTAACTATACTGTCGAGCTCCAATGCCCCTACTTGCCCAAAACTCCCCCAAAAACCTTCCTGAACGCCTCCTTGCCGCCGGTCTCGAAAACTGACCCATGGCACATGACCAACCTGTCGAAATCCCAGCTATAGATGCTTCTGAGCCCCTCGGCGCCTTTGGACGAGTTGGCGGCCTTGTTCATGAAGAATCGGCCCACCTTGCTGTCGGGATTCATGTACTTGGCGGGGTACGAGAAACCGGAAAAAACGCTTCCTTCGTGGCCCACCTCTTTGGAAAACTGCTCGTTGTCCTCGTCACCACGCAAATTGAAGAGCAAGTCCGCCTGGAAGACACTCTTCAGGTTCTTGTCGTACATCACAAGCTCCTTGTTGGCGTGGCTGGGGAGGTAGACGAACTCGAAGTTGTCCACGATCACAGGGTCCGTGATTCCAAGCAGCTCGAGCGCCCGCTTGTCAAGAACCTTCTCCTTGACGTCAGCCTTGATCACATGGTCCACCGGCGCCTCCAGGCCCAAGTCCACGCCCTCCATGGCGATGATCTTCAACGCCGGAAACTGCTGCTTGAACGATTTTGCAGCCATTGTGTGTTCTCTGTCCGGCACGATGACGTACGAAACCTGGGGGTCTTTTCCATCCGCCGAGAGCTCCAACGCCTTTTTCACGCCGTCGCCGTACGGCATCGCCAGCCACACCACGATGGAGCCGTTGTAGTTGAACAAGGCCATGCGAGCACCAAAGTTGATTTTGCCGAACCGGCGGAATCCGCTCGAGCTGAGCACGATGCTGTCTGTGATTTTGCGGGAAACCACCTTGAGCGGGTCGGGGTACATGGCGAAAGATGGGTTTGAAGAATCTGGGGAAATGCCTGGGCTTTAAGTATGGGCTCCCCAGCTCCTGCAGATCCAGACGGTTGCTTATTGTTGCGCCTCGAGAGCGCTGACGTGCAGAGGTGGCCTGAGGTGTGGTTTGGCGGATTCTGCAAGGGAGGGTCTCTAGTTGGTATTTGGCTTTGGGTGGGTTGATAGGAGGTGTATCGCTGGACCGATGAGCATCGCGACGAGGCGGTCGAGGCCGGGAACCTCTCATCGTTTTGAGTTTTGCAATATCGAATTGAAAGGACCATAGTGTTTTGGCTCGAGTGCCGCTTAGTGATGGGACCGAGTCTGGGCGGTGCTTTGCTGATGGAGGCTTGATCGGAAGATGCTCGCATCCGTGAGCCGCTCGATGGAGAGGTCATTGTGCGGAGGGCCGGACCGATTCTGCTTACAAAGTGTGTTGGTTAATTGGCTGTGAGCAGACTTGAACAGCTTTTTATGGCTTGAAGACTCTACCATTTGGGCTACTGGTATTGCCATTGGTCCAATGGCCATTGGCCATCGGCTGTGCTGGAACCTGAGCTTGACTCACCTTGCACCGCGAGGGGCCCTCAAGTGCGAGCTTTATAGACATAGATCGAGCATAGATAAGCTTATGGTAGACTAAAATTAAACAGTTTAGACACATTTCGCTCTGGGCTGCCGATGGTATCGTGCCTCCATCCAAGCCTCGTCTAAAGCACCAAGGTAGACGAGGTACATCCTGCTGCAAGAGTTACATAATTATGTAGAACCACGTTTATTTTCTAGCTTTTGCGTTACCGGGGGCGAAGATCACAAAGTTTGGCGCTTCACCGGGGGCTTCCACGCAAGTGCCCCGCTTGTCGGGCCTCGTGCCCTCGGAAGTCGGGCTGCCATGGAGTTCTCCGAGGTGGTGCCATCAAGCGAACTCGAGGAATGAAGTGGTTTTGGCGTGGTAGTGCTAATCAGTGGGTTTAGATATTAGAAGCAATGGGTTAAATGTATGTGAATATGAGCGGTTTCAACTTAAGGTCCTGGTTTTTGCTAACGAGAGCGGTGATGGCGGCTTTCCTGGACCATATACAACGTGCTGTGAATGTCCTTACCATAAAAGCCAAATGTTAAACATCCATTAACGAAAATGTTCTACTCTCGCAGTCGTGGTATTGAAGGTCATGATGTCTTGGCAACGGTGCACTGCTTGGCTGTGGATCTCTAAGTCTTGGTACCACTGTAAATCCATAAATCCTCGATTCCTATCTTCTGAATCCCAGTTTCATACCAGGTCCCACAATGCTAAACCCACCATGTTAAATTCTTCCATTGTCAATGCCACCCCGGAGATCTGATCCACCACATCTGAGACACCTTATCTCAGACACCTCACAAAAGCTGACACTTGCCCAAACTCTCGCCCGAGACACAATGGACAATGAAAACGCAGAGAGAAGAATGAAGAGTGTTACAACTGTAGAGCAAAGAGACTCGGTTGCAACTCGGCAAATCTACCCTCACCTTGCGCTGAAAGTCTGCCACACCGCCACAAATCAGAAATCCAAATCAACAACCAAAGCATTCAAAATTTCCCTAAATCAAAACATTGAAAACCAAAATCCACCTTTTGACCCCCCATAGCCAGTCCTGTCCAGGGTGAAAAACCAATTCCGCCCGATGACCTCACCATTCTGTACGGCACTGTGGGGTGCATAACCCCAAAGCTTCATCCTGAAATATGCCAATAACCAGGGACTGATTGTAAGAAAACCTCCCGACTCGCTTCGATTTAGTGATTTACCAAAAAAGCAAGGCTAGTCAAAAAACCAGAGTCAGAACCCCCAAACCCAGATCATCCTTCAGCCCCACGCTGTCCCGCATTGTCCCGCACAGAAGCCTCACCCTAATCCAACGGTCCAGTCCACCCAACTTCACCGCAATTACCTTCTCATAGCAGAACCCTCAGATTCGCAAATCAGCGTTTTAGTCAACTTCGAATTTCAATTTCCATCCCAACTCCGAAACCCAATCTTCTGCAAAACCCCACCCCTCCGGCACCTCGGTGCCGATCTCTTCGGTGCTTATCGCACTTAGTATACCGAATCGGTTGCTGATTTCCACACCTACCTACCACTTTCTTCCTGCGCCCCTGGCTCGTTTTCTGCCACCACAGCAAAAAGCTGCTTATTGAATTCAAAAAAAAAATTCATTCCAGATATCCAAAACCTGCCTGAACGTCAGCCACACCTTCAATCCACAAATCCACAACCCACACCCATGTCTCTAAAAGACCGTCTATCAGAATTCTACCACAACGTGGTGCTTCCGAACACAGGAGTGCTGCTCCTCCTCGTGGCCCACTTCTTCAACTCCATCATGATCGTCACATGCAAGTTGTTGGAAACAGACCCGGAAACAAAAGACCACCCGATCCACCCGCTCCAGATCCTCTTTGTCCGCATGCTAATCACCTACTTCCTTTGCCTAGCGTACATGCTAGTGACGCGTCTGGTGGACGAGGCGCCGTTTGGACCCAAGGACCAACGCGTGCTCCTCGTGCTCCGGGGCATTCTTGGCTTCTTTGGCGTCTACGGCTTGTACTTCTCCTTGCAGTACTTGTCCCTTTCGGACGCTGTTTCCATCACGTTTTTGATCCCCATGGTCACGCCGTTTTTTGCCTGGATCGTGCTAGGCGAACGCTACTCCGTGCTCGAGGCCGTGTGTGCGTTTCTCAGTCTTGGAGGCGTGCTTTTGGTGGCCAAACCGGAGTTTCTCTTTGGGCCTAGATCCGACACCGACGCCGCCGACGAAGCCACCGAGTCTTCGTCAACAGAGCTTCGTCTTTTGGGCACCGGCGTCGGCCTTATCGGCGTCTGTGGCGCTGCTGCCGTTTACATCTTGCTCCGCAAAATCGGAAAACTGGCCCACCCGCTTATTCTGGTCAGCTACTTTGCCTTGACCACCTGCATCGTCACCTTTGTCAGCACCTTGGTTCTTCCGACGGTGCTGTTTGCCGTGCCCCGCTCGGGCTACCAGTGGTTTCTCTTTGGCCTTATTGGCGTTTCGGGCTTCTTGATGCAGTTTTGCCTAACCGCCGGTTTGCAACGGGAGAAAGCCGGCAAGTCCTCGCTCATGATCTACTCCACCATGGTCTACGCCTTGTTTTGGGACTTGGCCATCTGGGGCCACCTTCCGGGTCTTTTGAGCATGTTGGGCACCGGACTCATTGTGCTCAATGCCACCATTGTGATCAAATACAAGCCCAGCGCAGGCCCGGAGCCTGTGGAAGGCGACGTGGAGTCAAGCCCTGCCGGCTACCACAAGCCGGGTGACATTGCTCTCGACGATTTCATAGTCACTGACGACGACGAGAGCTCATAGATTCTTTTATACACCGATACACGAGACAACAAGGCTGCCCGGCGTGCTTGAGGGCTTTCAACAGCACATTCTTCTCTTTTGTAGCAGGAAACGTCTGACCATCGCCAGACCTCTTCTGGTGGTAAAAGGCGACACAACCTGTCCTTCAAACACTACGGACTCTTCTGCATGCTGATGCCGGTGACTTAGCATTCGACAGCCCTATAAGACGCCTGAAGAACGGCATAAAACAATTTCCTTCACGCTCATCCAGTTGAAAGAAAATCTTTGAATAAATGTGTCGAGTAAATGTTGGCCTGAAGCGAGCACCCATTATATTGAAGACGAGCTTAGATCAAGTTGCACGTTTTCCGACTTCACGCCCTGTATCAACTGGAGCTTCAAAGGCTGGCCTATCATTGCTTTCAACCATCTTATCACTTAAATGCTTGCCAACACCACCGTATCACAGCAGGTAATCACATCATGCCTTCACATGCGGTTGTCGGCGACTTCAAGATGGTGAGACCACTCAAAGTTATACACCTGTTCCAGAAAACGCACAAGCAACCTGCCATCCATCAAATGGCCTCGGTGGAACTTCGACTTATGACAAAGTACGTAAGGTTTCAAATGCGCAGGCAAGTTCCCTTTGAACAAGGTCTGCGGCAACGTTATTGCACGAGCTTTCGGGCTTCCAGCAACGGTATCCTTGAAGTCGCTCCATCTTATCGAAGGTAAGCTCCTGTCATCAAGCAAGATTGTCTCTTCAATCGTAACGTTGCCGTTCTCCATTCTCCCTTCAATCAATTTGATCTCAATTTGTTCAAGCTGGATCTCTGTGTCCTCCACATGGTGATGGTGGTGAAGGCTGGCTTCCTCAAAGCTTTGTGCAACGATCAAGGCGCACTTGACAAATTCGGAAAGCGCCATTCCTGGGCTAACAATAGTCACAGCAGAACATTCATTCGATTGTAGAAAACGCTCATGCTCATTGAGTGACACTCGTACGGTGAGCGGAATTTCTCTTTCACCAAATCGAACTATCCGATACGGAGACGATCTCTTCTGTCGCACAAAAGACTTTGGTGAGTTCGCTTCGATGATCTGACCGTTTAAGACTATGCATGTAGCAGCATGAGGCTTATCAAGGCTAACGCCCGTCCCAAAAGTAGGTGGCCGAACGGTTCTAGTCTCCAAGCATGGTCCCGTGCATTTTTCATGGCTTGATATCGAAGTGCCTTTCAGCCACTCCAGATACTCAAGCACGAATTGCGAAGTGTTCTTACCGCTTTTATCACTCGTCCTATAAGGTCTATCTTTCATGATCTCAGTCCCTATGACAACGCATCCCTCTCCACCACGCCTGTGCACCAGAAAAAGATATCGCTGGAACTTTCCCGTGGATTCGTCTGCATTCAAGCCGCTAAGTGTCAACAAGCCATCGGCAGTCGACTCCACATCCCTAAGATCCTTCATGAGATGAAAAATGCGGGCAGGTTCTCCATTTCCGTCGCCTAAGTAGCTCGAGATTGACCTCCTCACCTCCTCGTCCTTCATCCGTTCGACCTTTTTCTGCGCCACATTAAGCTCAATGAACACAGATGCATTGAAAGTAAGAGTACGTTCGTTAGAAATCGTCAATGTGACTTCCAAGCCGTACGTTCTCAAAAAGCCGTCCGTGAAGAACGTAGGGCCGACTTCTGGAATCACGCAATCGTACATCGTGTAGGGAATCATGGTTTTCTTGTTGAGCAAGTCAATTGCCATGAAGACCTCCTGCTCAACCAACACCTTTCTCTGGATGTCGGTACTTTCAAAGTTTCTGTCTGGCACACACCTGAATTCTTGCAACTCCACACGAATCTTGGTCAAGTGAAGCGGCTCCTGGAGCTTGTTATTTGAGCTCCATTCATCGACAAGCTGTAAACTCAACGGGAGGAAACTTGCCACGTGCATCCCAGGGAGCACAATTCGAGAATATGCCTCTTGCTGGATCCACGAGGCCGGCTTGAACTCAGCTTTGAGCTCGAAGCTTCCCCCATCCATTGTCACATTATCATGAATTGAGCCTATCTTCATTTCAGACCCAAATCCGTAAAGCTGATGCGACATTGGGAACTTGGGTCCTGGAAATAGCTGCCTCTCATCGCCAGCGGCTAAGAAGCATTTCCCCACTATCGGCATTGGCATTTCAAGGTCGGACCAATCAAAGGTATGATATGTATGAACCACCTCGAAAACAAGCATTGTAGTCCCAGGATTTGGCCCTTTCCCGAAAGAGGTGACGCCGTTCCTCAAGCGTGCGTACTCGATTTGAATCTTCAGATCAGGGTGCTCGGCCATGTCAAGGCTCTTCACGGCGAGCTCAGTCACTTGAAGATGCTCGCCTTGAAGCAACAAGCCGACTGTTCGAGACAAAAAGACATTCTTGTCAACGGCCTCCACCACCGCATCCAACTGCCGTGTGTAGTTTGTTCCAAAATTGCGAAGCTGAAAGATCGTGCTCAACTTCTCTCGAGAAGCCTCCTTCCGAAGCTGAGGTTGAGGCTGAGGCTGAGTCTTTCTTCTGCGGCCTAAGAATCTCATAAGCATTCGCGAGAGTGAATTGGTAGAAAAGATGATGGATATAGCAAACTGCGGTGGCGTAATCACTTGGCTATATCACCTTTCATAATATTGACCCCCGCGTGACCTCCCAATATCAAAAACGGAGGCAGTGCCAAATGTGGAAAGTCTGACTGGTCAAAAGGCCTCAAGCAAGCAAGCGACATAATGACATACTCTGCCAGACCTGGTTATATTATGCTTGGCAGGTATGGGACTCGTTGAAGTACAACTCAAGCAGAGTTTTCTGACAGGATGTTGATGAACGCGTCGTTCTTTGGATTTCCATACCATTTTAGCCCAATTCATGGAATAATCGTAGATGTAACGCTTATTTGTACACCAAGCCTTCCTTTTTAATGAGTTGGAACACGTCATATCACGAGCTTCAATGCAAAACATTGCAAAAAGCTGCGTGTTGATGCATGCCTTAGCATTTGACAATCGCGTAAGACGTCTTGAAAGAAGAATGTACCGTTTTCTTTAAAAAGCCATTTGAGTCAAGGAGAATGTTGTAGTAGATGTTTGATTTTGGGACCGAACACATCAACAAATTGATACAGGATACACTGCGACTCCACATTCTACTGAACCGCCTATGGCTTGGTGTATTGGGTTCTATTAAAAGGTGAGTTCTGCTCGCAGAAATGCCCGCCCAGCGTTGGTGAAAATGAAGGAGACTGATGAACTGATTCTAGCCATTTCGGAATGGATGCACGCACTTATAAAGTGTGCCTAATTATCATCTAAAGGCACTTTAAGTCTCAATCCCATCACCCGTGGTTCAACTTAGCTGCTCAATTCTCTATGCTCAACAAAAAGGCGGCCGCACAATCTAACGATAGGCCAAAAGCTTCGCCTGCTTGCTTCTCTCGCCAGTCTGTGAGCCTGATAACCAATGATCCACTAATTAGGCCAAGTGCAACGATTCTTTCCAATTTTGCGTCACGCACCTTTTCAAGGCAGCGAGTCCTCTTCGTGGAGATTGCCTTGCCCACCAGGCAGAGATTCTTCTCTTTGAAAATTCCTGCCTCTCCCACCAGGCAGAGATTCTTCTCTTTGAAAATTCCTGCCTCTCCCACCAGGCAGAGATTCTTCTCTTTGAAAATTTCCGCCTCGCCCAGGCAGAGATTCCTCTTCGTGAAATTGACTGAAATGAGAGTTTTATAAGCACAGCAGGATGGGCAGGGCTAGAGGTTGAGAAGTGTTCCCACGTCCCATGGGCTTGGAATTCCCGAATAACAGTGTACGTGGCCCCTCCTGTAAGACCAAAAAGCCCAACCAGTGTGAGGATGCTGCACCAATCTGTACGCCCGAGAGCCTGTAACTTTCTGACCGACTCCTCTTCTAACTCAATTTGGGGAATCATCTCTCTCAAGAATTTGACTTCGAGCAGTCTTCCTTCCTCGTCATCCTCGTCAGCCGCCAGGAGCTGTTCCACACGCTCGTTGAAAAAAGCTTTGGCAGGATGTTCAACTCCCTCTAGCGCTTCCTTCCGCAGAAGTTGATCAAGAATTGCTTTCAATACGTGACACTCCAACTGCTTCTCAGCTCTCTCCTCTACCAACCTTAGACGCCTCTCCAAATACCCCGTCGCCCTGCTTTGTACCGCGGGTACTTCGCTTACCGCATTCAATTTGATTAGCAATTCTAGTCCTCCGATACGTGCGTTCAGGAAAGTATCGCCCTCCCCCTGACTTTCATCTTTGAATTGCTCGAGTAGCCACTCCAAGTAAGCAGAAGTGGGGTCCTCGGCCTTGAGCACGCCATACAACCGCAATTTACGGATGATGACCTGAATTCTCTCAACATCTGGATTTCTTTCATCAACAAGACGTTCCAAATAAGTCATGACGGGCTGTGAACTCACTGACAATCTCCCATAGAACTTCTGTAAAGCAGCCCCAGCGGTTGACCGTGCAAGCTCTGCCTCAAGTCTTCTCTTCTCGGTCTCCAATACGGTGACGCGGTTCAGTAATGCTTGATGTGCCTCATTGATCTGGTTCTTCTCGGTCTCCAATACGGTGACGCGGTTCAGTAATGCTTGATGTGCCTCATGAATCTGGTGCTGATACTCGAGCACTTGACGAGAGATATTTGACGGGGCGTCCATTTGGACACTACTAGCTTGGCCATGGCTCTGTGGTCTAGGTGGAAGCGAACGCCGCCTTGTTGGTGGGGATGTCCAAGAAGCTGAGACATCAGTTTGAGCTAGATTGTTGCCTTGCGTGTATGATGATAATGGGTTATACGTCAGCGTGGCTCTGTCTCTCGAAGAACCCTCATTGCCTGACTGCTCCTGCCAAACAATTCGAGGGGAGAGGTCGGTTGTATCGGTAGTACCTACAGCCAGCTGCGGGCTACCAGAAACAGATCCCAGCCCTGATGAGCTCATCTGATGAGTTGGCTGGGAAGAGGTTCTTACTCTCCGGGAGTCTTCCTCGACTTGGGAGTCTTCCTCGACTTGGGAGTCTTCCTCGACTTGGGAGTCTTCCTCGACTTGGGAGTCTTCCTCGACTTGGGAGTCTTCCTCGACTTGGGAGTCTTCCTCGACTTGGGAGTCTTCCTCGACTTGGGAGTCCTCCTCGCTTGGGTGGTCCTCCTCGGGTGTGGCCTCTGGCGGCTGAACAGTATTCTCAGCTGCCGATGTAACAACTGTTGACGAGGAAGTAGACTGAACCTGGTTTCCTCGCCCTGTAGCCATCGTACACTTTCCTGATCTTTGTGGGCTTCACAAGAGAAAGATCAACGGCTAAGAACTCGTCGTGGAGCTTGAAAGGCTTCTGCTTTGTATTAATGGTTCGGGCGGTCGTCAATAATTAACAAGAAGATGCTCAAATCAGGTTCTGAGCTTCAGGTTGTCAAAAACCGACTCTGGGTGTGTGGTAGAATGTGGGTCAAAACGGTTTTGCAGCCATTCGCAATAACGCTCCACAAGCTCCACAGAAAATCTGAGCACCCAAATCGACCAGCATTTATGGAACGGTACCCGTAAATAGGCTTCAGCTGACTGTCACTCACATCAAAGTCCCAATTGCACTCAACTCCATCTTCCTCGTAGTGGAGAAGCTCACAACTTTACGTAGCAGACCCACTCCGCCGATGTTAGACAGCCAACTCTTGATTCAAAGTACCTGTGAATCAACAAAATCACTCAAACTAATGATACGAAGCATCATATTGGAACTTGAGACTAGATCTGGTCTTTCATGGTACTTGACTTGGCCGACTTCTTAAGTGCGACCATCGACCGAGGAGTGGACCATTCGATTGGGCTGTTTGTTTAAGAATCACTTCTTCTCATACGTGTTTCTGGTTCAATCTGGTTTTTATCATTAAGTTTTACCAGTCTAATGAGCGGCCTCCAGGTTGAGCGATCTCCCTTCTATAGCCACTTCCTTTGCCAATTGGCATTTCGCCTACACTATGCGCCTCAGTGACCAAACAACTATTCTCAGAACACGCTGCTTTCTTTCTATCGTTTTCAAGCCACTTTTTCTCGAGCTGAGCCCCCAAAAAGAGTGCTTTGCTTAGAAAGGACCCCAATGAAATTGCACATTCTGCATGCTTCCCGCACTGTAAGACACTGAAACTCCCGAGTGATGGATCGTCCTCTTTAAGACCCTACCACCTCAGTGCTTGTCAACGTCCCCAGTGATTATATGAAGATGTCCGCATAATACCCTCACATGCGGTTTTCGGCGACTTCGAGAAGGTGAGGCCACTCAAAGGCATGGACCTGTCCCAGAAAACGCACAAGCAATCTGCATTCCATCAAATGGCTTCTCTGGAACTTCGACCTCTGACAAATTACATACGGTTTCACATTGGCAGGCAAGTTCCCCTTGAACAAGGTCTGCGGCAACGTTATTGACCGAGCTTTTGGACTTCCAGCAACGGTATCCTTGAAGTCGCTCCATCTTATCGAGGGTAAATCCTTGTTATCAAGCAAAATTGTCTCATCGGTCGTAATTATGCCGCTCTCGGTCCTCCCCTCGATCAATTTGATCTCAATTTGTTCAAGCTGGATCTCTGTGTCCTCCACATGGTGGTGACGGCTGGCGTCTTCGAAGCTCTGCGCAACGATGAAGGCACACTTGACAAATTCGGAAAGCTCCATTCCTGGGCTAACAATAGTCACAGCAGAACATTCGTTCGATTGTAGAAAACGCTCATGCTCATTGAGTGACACTCGTAAGGTAAACGGGATGGTTCTTTCGCCAAAACGAATTATCCGCCATGGGAACGATCTCTTCTGTCGCACAAAAGACCTTGGTGAGTTTGCTTCGATGATCTGACCGTTTAGGACTATGCACGTTGCAGCATGAGGCTTATCATAACTGACGCCGGTACCAAATGTAGGTACCTTAACAATTTTAGTCTCCCAGCATGGTCCCGTGCATTTTTCATGGCTTGTAATTGATGATCCCTTTAGCCACTCCAGATACTCGGTCAAAATTTGCGAAGGATTTTTGAAACTTTTATCACTTGTCCTATATGGTTTAAGTTTCATGATCTCAGTTCCTATAACAACGCATCCCTCTCCACCACGCCTGTGCACCAGAAAAAGATATCGCTGGAACTTTCCCGTGGATTCGTCTGCATTCAAACAGCTAAGTGTCAACAAACCGTTAGCAGTCGACTCCACATTCCTGAGATCTTTCATAACATGAAAAATCCGTTGTGGTTCTCCATTTCCGTCGCCTAAGTAGCTCGAGATTGACCTCCTCACCTCCTCGTCCTTCATCCGTTCGACCTTTTTCTGCGCCACATTAAGCTCAATGAACACAGACGCATTGAAACTAAGAGTACGCTTGTTAGAAATTGTCAATGTGACTTCTAAGCCGTATGTTCTCAAAAAGCCGTCCGTGAAGAACGTAGGGCCCACTTCTGGAATCACGCAATCGTACATCGTGTGGGGAATCATGGTTTTCTTGTTGAGCAAGTCAATTGCCATGAAGACTTCCTGCTCAACCAACACCTTCCTCTGGATGTCGGTAGACTCAAAGTTTCTGTCTGGTACACACCTGAATTCTTGCAACTCCACACGAATCTTGGTCAAGTGGAGGGGCTCCTTGAGTCTATTGCTTGAGCTCCATTCATCGCCAAGTTGTAAACTCAACGGGAGGAAACTTGCCACGTGCATCCCAGGGAGCACAATTCGAGAATACGCCTCTTGCCGAATCCACGAGGGCGGCTTAAATTCAGCTTTGAGCTCGAGGCTCCCTCCATCAGCCGTCACGTTATCATGAATTGAGCCTATCTTCATTTCAGACCCAAATCCGTAGAGCTGATGTGACATAGGGAACTTGGGTCCTGGAAATAGCTGCCTCTCATCGCCAGCGGCTAAGAAGCATTTCCCCACTATCGGCATCGGCATTTCAAGGTCTGACCAATCAAAAGTATGGTATGTATGAACTACCTCGAAAACAAGCATTGTGGTCCCCGGATTTGGCCCTTCCCCAAAGGAGGTGACGCCGTTCCTCAAGCGTGCGAACTCGATTTGAATCTTCCGATCAGGGTGTTCTGCCATGTCAAGGCTCTTCACGGCGAGCTCAGTCACTTGGAGATGCTCGCCTTGAAGCAATAGGCCAACTGTCCGGGACAAAAAGACATTCTTGTCAACGGCCTCTACTACGGCATCCAACTGCCGTTTGTAATTTGTTCCAAAATTGCGAAGCTGAAAGATCGTGCTCAACTTCTCTCGAGGAGCCTCCTTCCGAAGCTGAGGTTGAGGCTGAGGCTGAGGCTTTCTTCTGCGGCCTAAGAATCTCATAAGCAGTCTGAGTGTGAATAGGTGAAAAAGGTGATAGATATAGTGGTTGTCGTGACCACGTTGCTATATCACCTTTCATAATATTGACCCCCGCGTGACCTCCCAACGGAGGCAGTGCCAAATGTGGAAAGTAAGGTCAGGTTGACTGGATGTGCGGCGTGAACACTGACCAACTCCTTCCTTTTAGAGTCCTGGCTCTGTCATGCCTAGTGCTTTCGATGTTCCCTTGCTCAACTGACATAGTACACGCGTCGTGTACTCCGCTGTAATCCTACCAAGCATCATCCAACATTCTTTGAGCTCACATCCTCCGAACACACGTAAACCTGTAAACGGTAGGCTTCTCTTAGCACCTCTGTCACTAGGTCAGCTTCAAGGCCTGTAGTTTCAAAATCCACGAGTTCTTGCCAAGGGTCCTCTTCAACGCACACTATCAGTCCAGCTGAGCTCGTTCCGAAGATTCTTAAGCTGAAGCATCGCTTCCACAGTGTCCTCTTC
The DNA here is from genome assembly GCA_026585945.1 of Candidozyma vulturna. Classification (NCBI taxonomy): domain Eukaryota; kingdom Fungi; phylum Ascomycota; class Pichiomycetes; order Serinales; family Metschnikowiaceae; genus Candidozyma; species Candidozyma vulturna. The sequence continues at coordinate 382,339 of CM048828.1, forward strand.
ATGTTGCGTGAGTTGCTTTGCTTCAACCCCTAGGCTCGCCACGTTGGCCATGAGTTTGCGTGAATTGTTGAGATTCACATCGAGATACTCCACTTTAAGAATGTCGTTCAGCGCCGGGTTCAGTGGTAGTGCTCGAACCTGTCGAAGCCACGACATGTGTAGTTGTTTGTTGATGATAAGTTGTGGTGCGATAAGAAGAGTATGGCAGTGTGAAGGACTCGTTATGGATATGGTCCTACATTTGTATTTCGGCTTCATGGAAGGTGAATTGGGTTGTTGATATCGTTTTATTAAGGGATGCATTTTATTGAAGGAAGTAATGAAAGCAGGGCAAGGCGGGAGAGGTGGAATGTGAATCTGTGGAATATGGTGAGGAAGGGTACCATTACAGACTTAGTGCACCGTATTTAGATAAAAATGCCCTTTTTTCAAACTGAGTGCCCAATTTATAGATGGAGTGCCTGATTTTCAAAATGAAGGCAATGTTTCATCGAGGCAGGTGTTTCTGTGGATGTACCGCTCATTGATGGAAAGCTTCATGGGTGCTTCTTAGGGTCCTCCTCTGGAAGAACAGAATATCAATGAACAGTTCGCCGTGGTGGAAATTTCAGTTTTTTACGAAAAGATGTAAAAAACCATTCTTTTCAAATAAGAAGGGCATTCTGATGATATACATGGCATCATGGGAAGCGGCTCAGTGATGAGGGAGTCTTCTGAGACTTGAAGCAGCCATTTTGTCAAAAATAAGGATTTTCCGAAATAAAGGTAACCCTTCCATTCTTGCATTCTGAAATAATTTGCTAAAAGCCTCCGGGTGGCCGCTGCTTGTATCAGTTCATGGAGTGGTGCGGATGGTTCATGGATGACAAGCCCATTGATCCACCGCAATTTGTGATTCTGGGGCTGCTGTTGAAAATAGAGTCTTAGAAACGCCGCTCTCACCATCTGCTCGAAAATGCCATACTCTCCATAATGTGCCTTGCTGTTTTCAGCTATACCCCAGTGTTGAGCATCCATGGTGGGAGGTTTTCATCAGACCATAGAATTACCATGTAGTAAGAAAAAAGGAGGAATTCAAGCGCTGGAGATGTCTGTGAAAACACGATCCAAGTAGATCAGCATGGCCTCTTATAGGCCTCGGTAGGAACCTAATACACATCACACAATTGAGTGGTATTCCGTTAGTGAAGTCCAGGCCTTTGCGTCAGCTTGTTCAATATTCATACCAAGAAACCTTTAAGCAATCAGCATTCCACCGAGAAACTCTTTTCATGACGTTTGCCATGACGTTGAATAGTATATCGATCCTCAATGCCTTGTATGGCCTCTTTTATCGAACCAAGGTCAGAACCTACAGTTACATCGTCCACACCAATTGAAACAGCTTTAATACTATAAGAAATACAGAATCAGCCCCAAATGGCTTAACGTCTTATAAACCTCTCACTGCCAAGCTAGTGGAGCTTGTATTCGTACAAAAGCGACCTATAAGTCCTTCCACCCTTCCTGTTCTACGGAAGGTCTCTTCTCCATCTAAAATCCCTCCATCTAATATCTCCATCTAATCCCTCCATCTAATCCCTCCATCTAATCCCTCCATCTGCTACCTCCCTCCCCTCTAGGTCCGACACAAGTCCACCACATTACGGCCTCCCAAAAAACCATCCAAGTAGCCCTGGAAATCCCCCAACTGCACCATGTCCAAAACACCCAACGGCGTCAGGGTCCGAAGCGGCTGGCCGCCGTAAAGAACCCTCACAAAATTTTGGCCATTTCTCTCCCAAAGCTCAAAAACAACCTCGGCTCCCATGCCAGGCCACCTGAGCTCCTCGATCTGAAGCGCTCCAAGCAAAGGAGCTATGGATCCGTCGTGGGCCACATTGTGCCGATACACCACGGCGCTGGTTCTTTCCAGAGCCTCCTTCAAGTGTTTCTGGATCTTCTTCAAAAAAACGCCGTACCGGGCCGCCGAGTACAATGTCGACTGCGGTGCTGCTCGGTACTGGTAGTTGTACTCGTAGTCGCCCAATCTGTACACCTGCTGGGCCTGTGCTTCGGTGACACACTTTGCTGGATTTTCCAAATTACAAGGCAACGGAAGCTGGTGGCACTGGCGGTGGGCCAAATTATCAAAGTAGTGGTCCCACGAGGCGTGCCAGCCTTTGTTGTCTGGATTGACTCCCGAGACGGCGTCCAATTTGGCGAAAAGCTCCTGTGACCGGCGGAGGTGCTCGGTCCACCCGCCCGACGCCAAAATGTACTTTTTCGTCTGGTCCGCCCCGTTACACAGGTACTTGGGCTCAAGGTAGTCGGAGTCTTCTCGCTGGACTGACACCTCCACAGGCTGGTTCTGCAAAGCAGGGTACATTCCGCTGACGACGGCGCCGGCGACCTGGGAAGTGATGACGTTGTTTGTGGCAAAAAATTTCACCTTTTCTGGGTCGTACTCCTCGGAAAGAAGCCCGAGGCTGTGGTAGTTCTGGAAGAGGTCCACGCCGTGCTGGTGCGAGTCGTCAAGACCGCCCTGGCTGATTTGCGGAAACTGGCACAGCCCGTTGAAGCCGTACTGGTCTGCAAACGGGTTTTCCGGATCCACATACGAGTTCCAGCCGACCTGGGCGCTGAAGTTTTGCAGGTTTACCTGGCCATAGTAGAAGTTGGTCAGGCTGTCGCAGGAAAGCGGTATGTCCTCCTTGGGAAACACGTTCGAGGCGTACGGCGTCCGCTTGTGGTGCCTGTGGATCACTTCCACGTAGAGAAGCTGGCCCTCTGGCTTTTGGTACTCGCTGGACCGCACATGGGGCATGTTGCAGAAGTTGTAGGTACCGTAGGGTGAGCTTTCTGAGGAGGTGTAGATCCCGCCATTGGTGGCCGTTTTCAGGTCGAAAACAGCGTCTAGGTTGCCGATGGCGCCGTCTGTGGGCGGGTAGTACTGTGGGTACACGGCGCCGTGGCACGCTGTCAAGAGGGAAAGAAGGGTGGTTGTTCTGAGCATGCTGGTGATGGAGGAACCACGGTAGTTATATACCCCCACGTGGGGCGGCGTAGGATGAGGTGAGTGTGGATGTGGTGGGAGGCGGAAAACGGCTTTTGACGGGAAATGTTGATTTAGTGGTTTTAATTATTTTGGAGGTGTTTTTGGTTTTCCAGAGTGTGGCTATTTTGCAACCAAATGCAAGTGTGCGTCAAGACGCACGAACTAATGCGTGGGGAAGAACAGGCATGAAAAATCGAACAAGCGGGATTCTGTAGTGATGTTGGGATTTTGGGGTGAAATTGTGACGAGGATTATGGCGAACTGGCTTTTAGGGAGTTTGCACTGGCGTGGGCGGGACAATTGCCTATGAGCCAGGGAGGCAGATCAAGGGGCACAATGGCATAGATAGTAGGAAAAGCCACCCGGTGCACACGCCAAAATTACAAAAATGCATGGTTACGGACTATTGTGGGAATCGAGGATGCAATATTTCGGGCGGACTCAGATATCGAACGGCTGAGGCGTCTTTTGTGTGTTAGAGCCTGATTGTCGTATAGGGCTGGGCTCGAGCAAGCCACCGTACTTACAATGAAATTCGTATGTCGTATCTGGTGATGATCCTCCATCATCAATGCTTCTGAAGAAACAAGACGATTTTCCATTGAGCAGATCTACAGGACTCAGAGGGCCCCATTCATGCAGCAGACCCAAGTAATGAAATACAAGCACCACCACTTGGATCCACGACATAGTGCAATTCCCCAGCAATTGCAACAAGCCACGCAGTTCCAAGATGAACATAGAAGCTTTCAATTACGTGCCTAAGAACCTTTGCACCAATGCCACCACCACCACATCTGCTTCAATCGCATCCTCATCGCATCACCTCCACACTATCAACTATCGCACTGCATCAACTACCACATTACCTCAAACATCGATGTCATACAACGGGATAGGCCTCCAGACGCCTCGAGGAAGCGGTACTTCCGGATATGTCCAGAAAAACCTCGCCAATAAGGGATTTCAGGGGTACAGAAAGAAAAGAGATAGAGAGCAGGAGAACGAAGAGAGGAAGGCAGCCAGGGCTAAGCAGCTCAAATCAAGAAGACTGGCTGGAGGGGAGATCGAGGAGCATGAAAGAAGAAGAAGAGTGGAAATCAAGTGTGCAGAGCTACGAGACAAGTTGGAGGACGAGGATGTGGACGATGATGAGATCGATAAGCAGGTTGCTGAGCTACGAGAGAAGTTGAGGAGGAGTGGTAAGGAGGGTGATAAGGAGAAGGAGGAAGCAAAGAAAGAGCATGACGATAGTGAAGAGGAGAAAGAGAAGAAAGTCGACGTTGAAGAAAAGGGAGAGAATAAAGATCAGGATGAAGCTCCTAAAGATAAGCTGGATGATACTGAGGTAGCTTCAGACAAACACACGTCACTGACCCCCTCCTACAACTACGTACGCCGCTACGGTGACCGCTGATGATAACAATGCAATTACTCGGCCTTGTCGGCCTCTCCCTCCTCAGCCTTGCTCACAAGCACAGGCTCGTCATCGTGCTTGCGCACAAAATCCGACAATTCCTTGAGCTGCTGCTCCACCTCGACCGTGGGGTCCTCCTCCGACTGCAAAAATTGCTCGGGGTCCTTGGTGAAGTCTCCGAGCGGCTTGGGGCTCGAGAAAACTTCACGGGCCTCTTCAAAGCCGCTGTCGTCGTCGAACTCCTCTGTTCCTGAGGTGCTGGCCTTGGGCGTCTCCACCTGGTCTTTCTCCCTGCTGATGATCTCGTAGTCAGGCTCAGCCTCGCTCAGAGCATCTTTGGTTGTGCTTTTGGCCTCTTCGAGAGCCTCGAGAGGCGCCCGGGTGGCATGCTCAATCTTCAGAAGCTCCTCTTTGTCGTCAATGGCAGGCTGCGTCTCTTGCAAGCTGGGGAGATCATCGACGCTTTCTGGCTGCTCTGCTGAACTTTCGCTAATAGGAATAGAGAACTCTTGGGTTTCTTTTGTAGACTCTGGCTCCTCCACATCCTTCTTCAATGAGTCCTCTGAATCCAATGGCATACCCGCCAATGGCTCTTGAGAGGCAGCAAGAAGCTCCTCCTTGATATCCTCCCTTGGCTCGGTTACACCTTCAGTTGGTCCCTCAGCATTGGCCTTTGAGAAGTCCAACTCCCACAAAAGCCCACTGGAAAATTTGAACCGGGGCTCTATCGTGATCTTAGACTCTTGGATAGACTTTGGAAGCCGCTTGCCTCTAGGACCCTTGGCCCTTCTGGATGTGGGTTGTGGAGCTTCATCGGCCTTCCTCTCAGAGGGCTCAGACTCCAGTTCGGCAGGAGCAAGCTTCTTCAACAACTCGGGATTGGCCATACCAGGCAAGGCAATTCCAGCACCCATCATATTTTGCAAGTTTGCGGCAAAGTTGGTTTTCTCGGAGGAGAGCTTGCCACGCTTTTCAGGTGAGCTCTTCTCCTCCTTGGCAGCTTCAGAGGGTTCCTGGTTGAACATCAGCTGGAAAGCGGCAATCTTTGACGAAAGCTTCTTGGGCTTTGGAGGAGGGGCCTTTGGTTTCTCTTTTGTTGCAGGCTTGACAGGTCTGGAGGGAATAGCAGGTGAGCTCTTGGAGTCCAGCTCGGAAACACTGGAGTCGAGTCTCTTTGGCTTGTTGGGGCGCAGAGGAATGATAGGCATTTTTGTGGCAGTGCTTTCATCTTCGGCTTTGATTTCTTTCGTAGCTGCCTTTTCTTCGGGAGCCTCTTCCTTTGGAGCCTCTTCCTTTGGAGCCTCTTCCTTTGGAGCCTCCTCCTTTGGAGCCTCTTCCTTTGGAGCCTCTTCTTTTGGAGCCTCTTCTTTTGGAGCCTCTTCTTTTGCATCACACTCAGAGAAAAGGATGTCCTCCTTCAGAGGAGCTGCATCCTGCTTTGGCTTTGCAGAAACGGCCTCCTCCTCGGAAGCATCAAGATCAGCTGGCTCCTCAGCATTCTCAAAGTCTTTGAAAGGAACGTCAGGCTCCTTGTCCTCAGAAGGTTCAGCCTGGCTTGTTTCCTCAAGCTCAGGCTTCTTGTTGTCGTCACCACTTGCAATTCCCACAGAGGCTGGTTCATCCTCAGACTTTGTCTGTTTCGGCTCCTCAGACTTCGTCTCATCCAGCGCCCTCAAACTAAGGTTGTCCTTTGCAAAAGCAGCATCCGAGGCCTCGCTCACATGTTCGTTCCGAAGGGAGACGCTGTCGATCTCGTCAACCAATCCGCTCTCAGAACTCTCAACTTGCAGGCTCTCCACGTTGGGCTCTACCAGCTCACTGGCGAGTTCACGTTGCTCCTTGATTTTGCTTCCCACAGCCTCCGCCAAGTCGCTGGAGGAGTCGCTCTGGGCCACGTTTTCAGAAGAAACGGGCTCTGACTTGGCTTCTTCCTCGGGCTCTAGATCCTCGTCTTCCTGTGGCTCTGAAGGCACAATTTTGTCGGTTTCAGGAGACTCCAATTTGCTGGGTTCTTCATCCACATCGGTCTTGTCGCTCAGGGGAAGTGTAGGCGCGTCAACGACCTTCGAATCATCAACCTTGCTGTCGATTTCCTTGGGTTCCAGCTCCACGGTGTCAGATCCGAGTGCAGATCCAACGTCACCAGCGCCAATTTCAGAGGAGTCCAAAGGCTCTTCAGTCTCAATTTTCTTTGGCAACTCAGAATCCTCAATCTCTTTGGCTCCAGCGTCTTCACTGACTTTCGGCTCCTCAGACTTCTCCTTCCTTGGACGTCTGGGAATCGAGGGCAACTTCGGTTCAGCACTCTCTGTTTCAGAAACTCCACTATTTTCTTTTCTGGGTCTGCTGGGGACCACAGGAACGGGCGTCTCCTTCTTCTCCTCACTGTTTTGACTCTCCAAGGAGCTCAGGGTATCTGTCTTTCTGGGTCTCTGAGGAATCGTGGGAATTGACGCGGAGGAGTTGCCCGATTCGGCACTAACGGCGTCTTCCGACTTCTTGGGCCTCGTTTTGGGCCGCTGGGGTATCGAGGGAACAGGGGATTCCAGCATTTTGCGGTGTGGGTAGTTTGAGTTTTGGTGAGGATTCTGGGGTACGTATTTATCCGGGCTCACTGTATCCAGGAAGCACCACGATAAGGCAGATTCACGGGGATATTTGGGGGAGGATGAAAAAATAGTAGGAAGCAGGGATTTTGAAATTTAAGATTTGATTTGATGTATTTTGTTTTTGACATTTGGTGGGAGAGGGGTGTATTGTAGTGAGTGAATGCAGCGCCTTATGACCAGTACAAGCAGTGCTTTGAATTGAAAGGTCTTTTTTTTTTTTTTTTTTTAAACATTTAAAAATGAATAAAAATAATTGATTTCGTCTACTTGAGACATCACCCCCAAGGGAGTGTGGAACCAGTGGGTTGCTGATTGATCCGAGGTTGGTGAGGTGAGCCATCATGATGCCACAATATCCATACAGACGCTCAATTGAATAGCTTTGGGTATTTCGTATTCTTTTGAGGAAAAGAGAGTGAACTGACAGTGGAGTAATAAAACGCTACGTTCCATCCTTTCCTTTTTGGCCAACCGTTGAATCTTCCTTGCAAAACCGTTTGATTGACCCAGACCACACAATGAGACTCCCAGTACTTAAATTAAGCATTGAGGAACAAGAAAAGCTAGTACCTCAGACTAGATCAAAAGTCAGCTTAAAATGGAGCTGCTTTAGCCTTCACATTGGAAGGGTAATACTACCCAAAGCAGCGCATCCACAATTTCTTTCCTTCAACTCATCCACATTTTCTTTCCTTCAACTCATCCCTTGAGCAGACTTCAAGCTTCTTGAACACCTGCTCTTCATTGAATCACAAGAGTCCAAGTAAGGTTCATCTCTCGCCTAGTCCTGGCCGTCTCCGCTCAGTACCCCCTACGTTCTACATCAGCCCACGCGGGCTTCATGTCACAATCCTATATTCGCCAGGAGGCGCTCTATTTAGCCTCACGAGTAGTTCAATCTGAAGATGTCGTTGAACACGTAGTACGAGGATCCATCGGGAATCAAGTGGAACACCTGCGAGTAACGCTGGGCGTTCTGCTCTTCGTCGATAAGCAACTCGCCGGTCACCATGACCAAGATGTCGCCCTGGGGAGAGGCGGGCTGGGCGTCCAAAGTGGAGATTCTGTGGGCCACCTTAGCAAATGGCAAACCGGCCAACTTCTCCACAATGTCCTTGGAGCCCTGCAACTGCGAGGTCTCGAAGGTCAACATGGACTGCTCTCTGTACAAGTTGCCCAATTGGGATCTGTCGTTGTCGAACTGCTGGTAGTAGAAGTTGCAGAATTCGGTGGCTACGGTGTTGAAATCGACTGCGTGTTAGTGGAAGCTTGTTTTTCAAAAATGGATGGGGATTTGTGGATTGGAACGGGCATCCAATTGTTAGGCCAATTAGGGCCCAAAGCGGCTTACATACCAGACATGGCGGTGGTGTTGATAGATGGAAGCGGCAATTTTTTTACTCCCTCTGATGTCGTAGGTGCCGCATGCAGGACGTTGATAATTGGCTCCAACCGGTGTCCCGCTGATCCGTCCGATGTTATGTTTTTTTTTTAGGCAGGAATTTTTGAATTAAGGAGGGGTAGAATCTGGGTGGATTGGGGGGTTTTGGAGGTGGGGAAGGTTTGGTGGATGCAACATGTGCCAAATGTGTCTGTGAGAGAATGGTGGAAACGGACAGTAAGTGGGTTTTACTACTTTGGGGTATTTGAAGTTTTTTGGGATGTGAAGGATTGGGAAATGGAAATTGTCTATGGTCTTCGAAATGAAACTTGGAGTTTTGGCAGTGGAGGGTTGATAAGAGATTGGGTGCGCATCATCGCTCTAATATAAGGATCGGACTTTTCAGTTGATAAAGTATCAATTGCTATTTTTTTTTCCCTTTTGAGATTTGAAGATACTTTGGAGAAATTGCCCGGTATCAATTTGACGCATGGGGTGATGGACGAAGGTCAGCTTGGACTATGTGCTTCCGGCAATTCGATCTAAAAAGCAGGATTCATGAACTTTATGCTTGCGTATTATATGAAAGTAGAGATGCATAAAAAAGCTAAAGTTTGCCATAGAAATTGAGCTCTAGTATGCCGTAAACGAGGAGAATTATTATTTCTTACCCTGGAACATACAACTGGTGGCCCACATACTTTACCACAGAAAATGAGAGACGGCATTTCTGGAAATTATCTCAGTATAATACTGATCATATAGCGTTTCCTAAAATTTCCAAATCAGTTTGTTTTGTGAATGCACGATTCTGTATCGCAATGCTCGGACCCTAATTTTGTTCATCAACACGGCATAAACTGCCATCCAATCAGTCTATTCCACAAAGTACCACAAACAGTACACGAAGGTGATTTACATTGTTTGTATTTGGCCAGAAGCTAGTAGATTAGAAAGTAGATTGACTTGTATGGCTCTGTAGTTTTACGCTGAGAACCATCGTATTGTTGAAATCGAATACCCTTAAGTCAGTCTGCTTCATTATTATGACAGCTTCATTCTTTTTGCCGGGCAAGGATTCTGCAAAGGAAGATGGAGGGGTGCCTGGAGCCTATAAAAGCTACATCCCAAAGCTCAGAATTATCATAGGACTATTTTTCTCCACAAGTCACCCCATCATATAAATCACAATACTACCTATTGATATAACTCCAAAATGTCGAACACCGCTGAAACCGACTTGGCACCCATCGAGGTAAACGAAACAGTGCCACTTGAAGATCTAGAAGCCTCCACTCAAGAGCATGTATGTCCATACCCAGTCACTCAATGTGGCAAGCAAGTGAAGGAAGATTCTGACGACACTGGAGATTTTGAAGATGACAAAATTGAAGAAGACGAAAGTGAAGAAAAATTCCAGGAAGCAAAATCGCAAGTCTCCCCAGAAACCATCTGTGACGTTACAGCAGTGCAGCAGGTGATGGTCCCTGACACCGAAAATCCTGCCGAACCTATTGATGAAGACCAGAGGTCCCCGAAAAACCCAAGAGAACTCTCCGGGGACGCATCAAATGCATGGCAATGACATCTATTTTGATGATATGTGCCGAGGTAGTTCTCTTAATGGTGCTCTTTTTTACTCTATTAAAAGTGGAAGGTTTAAAAGATTCAGCTCTAGACGAAGCTAATGATATAGCATGCTATGAGGGCCAGCAAGGTGGGTGTACTCCAAAACTTTCATATAGTCAGCGATGGGACTGTCGGGACTCTGTTCGTGAGCTCTGCTTAGAGAGTCAAAAGCTTGCTTGGGATGAAACAAAAGAAGAATTCTGGAAAAATGTAAGCGAAATCGCCACAAGGACAAACAGACTATCATCTTCGAGTGTACTGACAAGCCTCCCAACACCGCTGAATTTGATTGAATGCGAGACTCAACGGGATCAAAGGTTTGGTGCTAGCTGCAAAAAGGTTCAGAATAGAAAGAACCTACTTCAGATCCTTGCAGGCGTCTTTTTAGGAACACATCTAGGGCTCGGTCTTTCACATATCATTCTGTTTTTCACTATGGATGTGGGATTAATAGTCACCGGATTTGCATGCTTTTCAGGCCAATTCTGTATTGGTTCTATTGTCCATTTATACATTAGGGGGCTACCGGATAGCTCACCACTCTGGTGGGGTTCCTCAGCACTGGTTATCGCATTATTGGTCTTGTTTTGCTGTGCTTACTGTGGCTGCAAAGTATTTGAGGAGTTACTTGATTGCGAAGATGAAGCAATCTAGTTGCCAAACCTTGATCCAGGTTTCATTATTGGGAGCCTTTCTTTCCTCCACATGTTATACAACACTTTTCATATTTGACTCGTTTTAAATACTTATTTTTGTCCAGAACGAGAAGTATTTTGTGGTAGCAGAATTTTGAGATAGTAGATTTTACTAGTAGCAGGATTAACAGGATTCAGTAAAGCAATAATAGCAAGTGGTGCATCTTCTTTCGATCTGTTAGGTTCGTGCAGATCAGTGTTTGACATACAACTCCCTAGCGTGGGACTAGGTACTAACGGATTTTGGCTAAATATATAGACGATCGGTTATCCTCCGAGTTCGGGAAAGTACCAGCCAACAACAGGGCTTCACGAGGTTTACGAGGGTTTCGAGGGTTAAGAGCCTTGAGTAGCCTCTGACATCGATGGTCTGTTAATTATGAGGCTTACTAGTGAGGGATCCTGGTGTCAAGTACCTAACACAATCTGTTCATGTAATCGATGGACCCAGCAAAATAAAATAAGCCCTAATTCCAATTCAAACTCATAAACCTAAACAGTGAAAAAATTCAAACCGTTTAACATCATCCGTTTTTTAACAAAAAGGCCCTTCACCCCAATCCCATTATCTAGGTCGTGATCCCAAAACATGCAAGTATTGACGCGGTGCCTTGCATACTTCTACGTCTCGTGCTAAGCGATAACGCACCTCATTGTGGCTGCATTCCCGGCGACCTTTCACCAGAAGCTTAAAACCAATGTACTACATAGAAAAAAGCGGGCTTCAACAAGCCCCGGATTTCTCATTATTGAACCTAAATCAATGGATCTGTGTCAAGAAGACCTTGCATAAGGATCTTGCATATAACCGGAAATGCTTCGGGGAGACACCCACTGGACATCGATAGGAGAAGTAAAGACGACATTGTCTCAATGGAAGCTACAGAAGAGTACAGTCAAATGAATGGACACTTTAGACCCTTGTTTTGATTTATATGTCAATGCACAATTTTGCCTCACGATGTATGCAAGCACCCTTATCTCGATCATCGATGCGGCGTCCAATCTGCCATCATAGGCTATAATGCTAGAATACGACAAGCAGTATACAGAGCTCAGGCTCTCAATTGGCGAAATGAGCAAAAGTGATAAAAAGATTAATTTCATGGATTTGTATGGCATGATGTGCATTCACTCATACCGCCTTTGTAGTGTCTGAAATCGAACATACCATCCGATAGCTACTCGATTTACTCAATACTATTTGATTAAGTTATTTCGGTTACCCGGAATGAAAGATCCTGTAGATTCGGAAGGAGGGGTCCCCCGGGCACTATAAAAGCTGCTAGGATCGCGTCTTTACGACTTTCCTAAAAACACCCCAAAGCTCGCAGTTGCCTTACGAACTTAATTTCACCCGTCTGAGTTATTTAATACTTATACACCCATAGAAGGAAACATACCCAGAGCTTAACACATTGAGATAACTTAGGAACATGTCCTCAAACAGAGCTGAAACCGACTTGCCACCCACCGAGGTGGCCAATACAGTGCCACCTACTTTGGAAGATCCAGACGCCACGACTGATGAACGGATTTGGTCAGAGGATACGCCACTCCTCAGAATGACCCTCAAAAGAAGGAGGACCCCGACAACGAGGATGGAGGGTTCGAAGAAAACGGCCAGAATGAAGAAGACGTCAATTTCGAAGAAGTGGACAGCGAAGCCTATGCCAACGAGAAAGTCTACGAGGAAAAGATTGATGAGGCTGATGGCGAGGCTCCACCCTTGGAGTCAAAAGAGGCTGTTCCACCAGAAGACGTGACCATCTGTGCTGATGGAACAGAAGCGGTGGAGCAGGAGATGCACATCGTTCTCGAGACCGACCCAGCCCAACAAAGCACCGGCAATCAAGAAGCTTTTGCCGGCGGTCAGTAGACAACCGCAACCACTGCGTATCCAGAGGAGACCTGGGAGAGATTTGTCCGTTTAGTAAGATATACATTTGTCATTGCGGCGGTGGTCGGACTTATCTTCGTATATTTTACCACTAATTGTTTAGGTACTCGGGGCGCAAGGAGAGCTCTGGCTTTCAAGATGGCTTTTGATGTTGTTTGCCATGGCGAGCAGCCAGGCGATTGCACTTCGTATGAAGCGTTTAACTCCACTTCTGTTCAAAAGGAGATTTGTGAGAAACACTTCCGGAGGGCTTGTCTGGAAAAACAGCAATCTGCTTGGAAATCCTCGAGAGATGACGTCTGGCAGCACATCGTGGGCCTTGAGGCTATCGAATTGCTATTTCCGACCTCTGAAGGCTCACAGACTAACAAAGAATTATCACCACACAATATGGAGGCCCTTTTACCTGAATATTTGAGATGTGAGTTGCAACGGGAGGACGATTATGCTTTGTACTGTAAGTCTGCCAAGGAGGAAACCGAGTGGCTTCAAATGCTCCAAGGGATGCTCCTTGGCATACCATCAGCGTTATTTGTTTTACAGAGTTTTGTGATCTGTACCGCAGAGAGTGATAGGCCTTGTCGTTGGTTAATGTGCTCTCTTGTGTTTGGTTTCTTCTATTTTTGCCTCACCTGTTATGCTATCTGCATTATTGCTATGGAACCCGAGCCCCACGCAGGCATTTGGGTGCTTGAGGCGATACAGCTGGGTGTCTTTTGGCTATTTGCTGTGGGGGGTATGAGTTTTGCTTGGACGTCAGATCCCGATCATTGAACTGCAAGAGCCCAGTGAGGCTAATGCTCCCCCAATTAGCCGGACAAATACCCGCGTGATTCTTCGAAAGAAGTAGAAGAGGAAGGAATTGAAAACAGGAGGTCTTACGACTTGTCCAAATGAAGGGAAGAATTCTGGTTATTTAGTTGATAGAGATAGCCGCTCTCAGAAGCCCTTCCCTAATCCATAGCCACGCTACTTTTCCAAAAGTTATGTCCGCTGTTTAAAAAATCCGTAGCTTTCGACTAAAGTGGGTGTTAACAAGCCTGGATTCCTCACTATCAAACCTGAATCGCTCGCGGTGTGTCAAAACGACCCTGCGTCAAAATCATGCATATAAGTAGATGTGCGTCCGGGCCCGAGACCACCCACTGATCTCGACAAAAGAAAAAGAAATAAAAGACGACATTTCCTCAGAAGTAGCTTTGTTTAACCTTACTTAGAAGAAGGAGAGAACTTGAGATGTTCGAAACAGTCTTTAATGTTAAAACACAATTCCTCCTCACAATGTATGCAAGGACCCTTATCTTGATCTTCGATGCGGCGTTCATCTGCCATCGGCCTAGGATACAATGCTAGAATACGAAAAGCAGTGTCTACAGAGCTAGGGTACTCTTAAGTACCTTTAAAGGAGAATTTATGTAAAATAGATTTCATCGATTTGCATGGATTTCACTTATCACCGTTGCTAATACCATTTGACAATTACTCAATCTGCTCAATGATACGTCTATCTGGTTACCCGGCATAGCGGATCCTGTAGAGTTGAAAGGAGGTGTTCCAGAGGACTATAAAAGCTGCGCCAGATCGCGTCCTTTTGGTTTCCATTAAAACACCCAAAGCTCAGACTTGTCGTTTAAACACAATTCCCACGCGTCAGAGTCAATTGAAAGTTATACACCCATAAAGGTAAGTTGATAGAGCTTCAAGTATCAGATCAACTTCAGAAGATGACTTCAAACACAGATGAAACCGACTTGCCACCCATTGAAGTGGCTAGAATAGTGCCACCAATTTTGGAAGGTCCAGACACTTCTGAAGAGCAGGTATACTCAGAAAACCCATACACTGCTCATGGTGGCCACCAAGTGGAGGAGGATCCTGATTACGTGAATGGTGGTTTTGAAGAGGATGGCAATTTTGAAGAAGACGCCAACGTCGAAGAAGACGCCAACGTCGAAGAAAAAGGCTCCATTGAAGAAGGTGTTGTCGGTGAAAAGATGCACGAGAAAAGTACTCATGACGCCGCCGGGCAGGCCCCACCGGGCTCTGAGGAGGATGCCGAATCGGAAGGCCAGACCCTGCATGATTTTGTATCAGGAGCCACGCAGCCAGAGATAGACTTCATTCTCAACACAGACCCAGCAGAACGCAGCAACGCAAACCAGGAAACCTCTGGCAGGGATGTGAGGACCGATCCCTACAATCCATTGCACGAGTTACTTTACAGGAATTACGGGCGGAATGCGAGGTATGCATCTGTTCTTATGGGGGCATTGGGTGTATTGATTACACTCATGCTCTATTATGGCATGGGCACAGGGGAGGTAGAGAGAACATCTGCCCTTGAGAAGGCTTTTGAAGTAGCTTGCCATGGGCAGCAGCAAGGTCGGTGTCTTTATACTACACCCGTATACTCATCATTTGCACAAAGCGAGATCTGTGGAAAGCCTATTCAGAAGTTCTGCCTGAAAAGACAAAAGTCTGCTTGGGACGTCTCGAGAGAGCATGTCTGGTTACAACTAAGTGGCGCGGGTTTTGAAGTCCCCAACCCTCCCAGCACGACGACTAGAGTCTTACAAAGAACCCAACTGATTCCACCGAGCCATCAAACGGGTAAAAGTCTTTTGAATCATCAAATTGAATGCGAGGTTCAACGGGATGACGCTTTCAATGCTTATTGTGGAGAAGCCCAGAAGATTACCGTTCGAATTCAAAGGTTCAAGGGGATGTTATTAGGAACGTCTATAGCGCTCTTTTGTTTACAGTGTTTTGTGCTTGGTACGGCCGAGAGCGATAGTGCTTTGTCTTGGTTGCTCTTCAGTTTCATGTTTGCCATCAGCTACTTCTGTCTTGCCTGTCATGCAATCTGGTGTATTGCGACGGAGCCCGAGCCACAGGCAGGGCAGTGGGCGTTTGCAGCTATGTGGATCGGATTTCTCCTTCTGTTTTGGACGGGTTTTCTCGGATCTGTTTTCAAAATTCTCATTGAAGAATGGGAGCTTTTATAAAGTTGAGTGAGGCGAATGCTCTTTCTCCCCAGTTAGTCAGATTGCGAGGCGTTTGGTTTTGAAATGAAGGAAAGATGGGGAGGAGTAAAATGAAAAGCCACGCATGGTAAATTCATGTTTCACATACGAGGAGGTTCCTCCTCCGGTTGTGAAGATGCGTTTCATGTCAGAAGCGATGCGCACAGCCATAGTCATGCTACTATCCAATTGTTATGTCCGTTGTTTTAACCATATGTAAATGCAAGTGGCGACGCTGTCGCCTGTTCTATGTTTGCAAGCGCCACCTGGCCTCTATAAGACAGCCAAGGCAACACCGCAGGCCCTCAAACGAGCTGCGAGTAATCCTTCAAGATACCCTTCATGTGGGTGTTGGTGATCTTGCCTCTGCGGGCCTTCTTTTGTTTCTTTTCCTCACGCTTGGGCTTCTTTGTCACGATGTTTGGATCGGCACCTGTGGGCTTCAACGACTGGTCGACAAGAGCCTGATAAAGGTTTTCGGGCTCGGGAATCTTGATCTTGTTCCACATCTCCACAAACTCATCGTCCAACGTGCCGATTTCACCGCCCAAGTTGGCCCACACGAGCCTAGGCGAATTCTCCTTCTTGTTGCGAAGCACAAGGATTCGGTTGCTTTCCTCAAGGGTCTGGATCGCCTCCATGCACCCGGACCAGCCGTCCCGGAGCTCCTTGACCAGTGTGCCCTTGAAAGTGGGCTGCAGACGGAGGAAGTCTAGCAAGTCGTCTGCGTTACGGATGTTGTGGAGAGACATGTACTCCAAGGTGCCGGTGGCAGGGTCGTACTTAATCCGGTCGATCTCCTTCAACAACGGAAGCAACGCCTCAGTCACATCCGTGCCCAAGTAGCTCTCGAGCTTGTCGATCGCCACGGGTTTATCCTGCTGTTTGATATACTCCACCGCCAAGTGGAGTCTTGTCGAGAGGTGGGACCCCGACATGCTGATGTTCAGCCTGTGTTTCTTCATAGACTGAAACGAGTCCTCAGCTAATCTTTTTCTGCCGTTGCCACTGGACCCGTTGGTCTGTGGCGTTGGAGGAGCCAGGGGGGTGTCCTGGTTCAGCGGCTTTGGGGTAACTGCTCTTCTGACCGCCACGGAAGGCCCGCTTCTGATTCTGGACTTGAAAGCCAGGAGCTGAGACAGGAGGTCTGACATGATATGCTAAAGAACAGTTGTGGTGGGTTTAGCAGGAATGAAGGAGAACCTTGGGGATATATCATAAATGAGCGGTGAATAAATGTGCGATTGCGTGGTGCACGGGTGTCGTCTTGTCACATTTATGGAAACTCGAGGAGGTTTCAACTGGAAAGGCAGCGATTCTGGGTGAGTTTTAGGAAATTGCAGCATGGTCATGCGTTCTGGGTGGTCATTTCACTTCGGATTTTGGGATGGTTTGTGCTGGGCGTCTAAGGAGCGTGACCATGTTTGTTCGACTAAAGAATGTGCAAGAAAAGTAAGGTTTTGGGAATTTAGAGACACCAGGCCTTGTAGGGCAAAATGAGCTGAAAGTCTCGAAATGAGGCAATTTTTGTGAACAGCATTGGTGTCATTTTGTTGGAGATAGAGAGCATTCTGAGCAATTGGAAGTCAGTTCATGAATGTGGCAACATTAACGAAGCAAACGGAAACCAGCAGCTCATCATTTCAAGGTTTGTATCTCATCAACTATTCTCTGAGCTTTCCATCTTGATTAAACCTTTTAGACTAAAAGAACTGGCCAATCAGAAGGCGTTAATCACTGCCTGCGAAGAAACACTCACCAGCAACACAGCCCAAAAAGTCGAAAGTCCCGTGTTTCAAGGTGGAAGCACTTGTTTGATTTCAACAACTCTTACATTTCTCCATCTATCGAATTGGCTCTGTTTGTATGTCTAATGGCTGGCTGCAAACATTTTCTAACCTACTTAAAAGCTTTTTCGAGTATCAAGCCATAAACAGATTAAACCTTACTCCTCCACTCCTACACCACTCCAAAATTTTCATTTCCATTCCTTAAATCCAGGCTATATCATACAGTGCCTCACGGCGTTTCCTGATTTCTTCCTATAGGGCTCTTTGAGCCCGGTCGTGCACAGGCCAGGATACCTATACTTCATCGCACGAGGTCAAATCTTTTCACAACCAGGACTTCCTACTCTGGCGTCGTTGCCACGGCATTAACAATGGCCCCGGCCAGAGCCCAAACGGCGTTGGTGTAGGGCTTTCTAGATAAACACACTCGTGCAACCAACTCTAAAACCATCGCTGTTGGAGGTCGCCTGCCTTAGGGTACGAGCTGATCCATGAAACGGTGATGACCTGAATGTTGGGACATCTCTTAGGAAAAGTAGTTTTCGCCCGGACGGCCCATTCTGTCCCGCTCGCGAAGCATGAACTCTTCGAATGGCGGGAGCAATTCGTCGTTCAAGATCTTGTGCACTAGCTTTCTGCCTCTTCTGGTCTCAAGATCAATGGGCTGAGCCCAACGGAGGTTTTTGTTCATGCCCGAGTTGCTCAAGTCAAGCAATAAGTTTTTTGGCGTGCCCGTGTCTTCGTCCTCGTCCTCTTCATCTAGAAGCTCGAGGGACGAGAAGTAGTTATCCTTGAACACGGTGCACTCTTTGCCGTCAAACTTCTTGCGTTTGAGGTCTTCGGCAAGCATGCCGCTGATGAACTGCTTGACCAAGCGCAAGTTGATCCAAATCATGCTCAGCAAATTGATGTACTCGAGCTTGGAACGCTTGCACAAGGACTTGAGAATCTCGGACTCGTTGATGGTCTCCAAATGAGCGCTGTTGATGGACTTCAAGTTCAAGTCGCTCAAAAAGACGAGCCCGTCGCCTTTCTGGAGGTACAGAATATCACGAACCAGCTTGGGTAGAGGTGGGAGCAAGCTGTTGTATTTGCGGATGGGCTTCGAAAGAGTGGACATGGAGAACACCGACGAGGCCAGGGAAGTGAGGTCGGGGATGCGGCGGGTGATTTCGCTCTTGAAGAACAACTCGTCGTCGGCCATAGGGTACAAGTTGTCGATGGTGTCGACGGTTTCCTTGGAGTAGTTGTTCATAATGTCGAAGGCCTGGTACTTCTGGGACATTTTCGGCGAGATCATGTAGTCTGTGGAGAGCGACAAGCTGCCCAAGTTGAGCGACCGCAAGTTGGGGCACATGTTAATCAAGTGGATGATGTAGCCGATGGGCACGTCCTTCAGCGACGAGTAGTTCATCAAGAACTTGTTGATTTTCGGGTGGCTCAGGTGCTGAAGAAGCCATTGGCTGTGACGGCGGGCGCCTGGCAGTGGTCTCTGCTCCTCGGGAGCCTCTGCTTTGGCGTGGGGCCGTCTCCTCTTCTTGAAGTACCTCAGAAACTTGCGTTTTTTGGGCGAAGGCGGCCCGTGTGGAGCGTGCAGCAACGCTTTCGTGAGCGGCGTAGCAGGCAACGGATGCAAGGTGTACAATGGGTTGTTGGCGAACTTCCAGTCCCGCCAGCCGGCCCAGATGGCCAACATGTCGTGGAACTGGTCTGTGTCGCTTTCCTCCTGTTCCGTGTCGCTCTGGGCCTCCAATTCCCAGTTGCCCGGCTTGAGCTGGGACAAGTCGACCTCCAAAACGTGGCAGCCCAAGGCCGGGTTGAGCCGTAGGTAGGTGATGAACTGGGCAAAGCGGAAGGTCGAGGAGAAGGACACGTAGCGGAACATGAACGGCTTGGCCAAGCGGTAGAAGGTCTTGCACGTGTAGAGGCAGTTCTGGTAGGACGGGGTGTCGTTGACCAAGGAGAAGACGTGGATCTGGATCTCTTCCGGGAGGTCATTGAAGGTTGTGGCAGGGGCCCTCTTTTTCGGAGTAGTAGTCTGTTTCACGCTCGGGACCTTCCGGGTGAGCAAGGAGGCCCGTATGGACACATCAGAGAGCAACAGCTTGTACTTCATTTTGAAGTTGGACCGAGGCAACTTGGGAAGCTGGTAGCCCAGCAACACCTTGGACAAGTCCAGCTGGCTGAACTGGACAAACGAGTGGGTTCGGTAGTCATACTGGGACTTTGGGTCCACGAGGGAGCGGTACGGAGGAAGGTGTTTTCTGAACTCCACTTCCATCAAATGTGGTAGTTGGATTGGAAGTGTGGAGATGTCTCAGATGGGAGGCTGTAAGGGGGCCCGACGAATTAGAATTGAGCTTTTGGTTCGAGTTGCCGAATCCAAACACGTTTGGGGGACGTTTCTTGATTGGATCAAAAAAGGCGTAGTTGGCAGGATCAAAAAAAGTAGTTGGCAGGATTATATTTGCTTGGACGGTGATAACAGCCGCAGCCTCACAAGACAGTAAGCAAGGCCGCAATCCGAGGCTGCATGCCCAGGTGATGTTTCAATTTTGTTGTGTTTTGAATTTGCGGTCGATGTCTGATGACGATGTTTTTTTTTTTTTTTTTTATTCTTGACTTTCATAAACTCCCAACCAACACCTCCCGTTCTCTTTCTTGTCTCTTAACTGATTTCTCCATTTCGCAGCAAGTCTCGGGGCCCCTCGTTGCGGATAGGGGGCAGCCTAGAAAAGAAACCGCACGGCGGCAGACGAAGCCTGCTGCCCAAAAGGGAAGGCTGCTTTGAAAAACAAACTGGCGAAATCAAAAAATTCAACCCTTCACTTTTCCGATCCAAAAGTTAAAAAATATTTCCCGTCGAAGTAGCCCGTTTGGCGGCCGCCGCCGCAGCGCCAGCGTTTTGCAGCCAGTCGGCGTGGCGGTGGTGCGGTGGCAGTGGGTATCGCTGGCGAGCGCGGGGCGTGGGACTGGCTGCAACGGCTCTTGGCGGTGGATTGGCGGGCCCTCGAGGCGCTGGGCCCGGGGCCGGTTTTCAGGCCTAGTGTTGTCGGCGTCATTCTCGGCGTTTCTGGAATCCGTGCTTTCCATTGGATGGTGGATTTGGCGTTTTGTGGCGGTTTTTGGTGGACGTTGGGGGATTTGTGTGGGACGTCAGCGGAGCTCGTGCGACGCAGCCCAGGAGTCTAATTTGTCGCTTGCCTCGAGGAGGGGAAGGCCGGTTTTGGTCCCACGATGTGGACCAGATATTTTCAAGAGCGACTTCGACAACTGATCAAAAATTGATTTTTTATATCGAACGTCGTTGTGTCCCTTTTGGGCTGACTGTTGGTTTCTCTTTGGGACTGACTGCAACACGGCGTCTAGCTAGGTGTGGCCCAGCGGTGCTGGTATGGAAGTCGTTGGATGAGTTTTCTCTATGTGGATCTAGGTAGGGTTTCCGTCCAAGCAGATGATTCCAACAAACAAACAAAAGGCCGAGCCCGCAGTGTGAAGGTTTCAGGCGGGTCTGCCGAAAGGCTAATTGGCTGCTTTTCTAAGACTATTTTAAGTGCTTGAAGGCTATTGGAGTCGAGGGTTATTCGAGTCGAAGGCTATTTGAGTCGAAGGCTATTTTGGGCGGTTAGAAGCTGTCTGGAAAATGGCCGCTGGAAGCGTAAAGTTTGTGATTGCATGGCAGTGGTTTGCAGAGGTTGGTGAGGTGTGCTTGATTTTGAGCTGAATCGTTGATTTGGCGACACTCGGGTTGGGGTGGTTTGTCTACTTGGGTGATTTCGGGCGAGTGACACCGGTGTGAACATCGAGGAAGTTCCAAATTTCGAAAGCACTGTGAGGTGGATTTGGAAATTGTGATGGAGCCCCAAGATCAGTAAGCCCCACGAATGCATCCTCGAGCAGTAGTTTCTTCTCTACCGACCCTGAAAATTAAAAGCACATCCGACGCAACATCTAAAATGCATGCTGCCTCCAGAAGCCTAAGCACCCTGACCACCCGTTAAGCGTTTTCCCACATCACACTTTAACCTCTCGCTTATTCGCTTTTGCAATTTCACTTCTCGCTTATCCTTTTTTGCAATTTCACTTCTCGCTTATCTGATCCTCCAATTTCACTCTCACTTACCGTCCTTTGACGTCTTCTGTTTCAACGTCCGCCTCAGCTGATGGTCCGCTTTACATGTACATCTAAATCCCCATACAATCCGCAAGTTCCAACTTCAACCAGAACCATAGTTCTTTTAAATCCCCAATCAAAAAGTCTCCGCATTCTCCAGTCTTTAATAAACCCATTCGCCGTACCACCCATCCAATCAGACCACATCTTCCAAACACCCCATCACGGCATTCGGTGCATCGTTGTTGTCAGGTAACGGGCGAAGGGAGGGATCGACGATGCCTAATGCCTGGTTGCGCCAGCTTTGCATTTAGGAGATGCACCATGGATCGTCAGACGCTGCGTTATGTGGGTTTTGAAGATCCTGGGGTGCTGATTGCGTTTTCGTCTGGGGTTGGACGCATCTGGCCAGGCGACGGGAACGGTGCTTTTTCGTTCTTCGTTTTTCTTTTTGGTCCTGTTTGTGCTCCAGGGGTCTGGTCATCGGGAGCTTCAAGCCTCAGATAAGCCTGGTCGATCTCGGTACCATTGTCTAAGCCATGGCCCAAAAGGACGAAGCGACAGATGAAAGAAGGGTTTTTAGAGCGGCTAAGATCTCTGTTGAAAGTGCCAAAAGAGGTGCAGCAACGGTGTTGAGGATGTGTATGTGGGTTCTGAAGGCTGGGTGGAAGTTGGTGGATTTCCAGACGCATCAGACCATCTTCAGGGGTTTCTCCAAGAAGCGGCTTCCATGTCCAAGCCTCTGTTGGGGGAAGTGCCTTCTCTGTTGAAACAGCTTGCCCGATTGTGCTGTTTTGCGTCTTTGTTTGACAGGAGCCTAGAAGTAGCTTTGGGTTTCTGGAAACAGCAGGAATCGATATTCACGCAAGGCCTGCTTCACTGGAAAATGGCTGAAAGCAGATTTGGAGGAATTCAGAGGGATCGTGCAGTTGCGTCACTAGTTCAAGAAACATTGGTACGACGAATTGTGCTATGTTTCAAACAGCCATGGCGAAGTGAGTTTGTAGAATACTCCGCAGTTTTTGAAGAGCCCCAGACTGCTGGAAAATCGCCAAACCACTGAAATCGCTAAACCACTGAAATTCCAAAAAGCATGTAGACTAAATCCTCAAAAAAGCAGGTGGACATTACGGATTAGCGAGGGATCGAAGAATCACCACAATATCACCAAACCACCACCCAAAATCATAACACCTTCCAAGAGGCTACGAAGTTTTTCAAAAAATTGAACAAAACTGTGGGCCTGGAAAATGCTGATTTGCCTCACCCAGACGTCTACAACACCCTCTCCAAATCCACCAAAAAATCACCATTTTCTCGATACGAAGAAAACCCAGGCGGCGTGAAAATTGCCATTGCAGACGCAAAACCGGAAAAATGTGGGTCTCTCATCCCCCACTTCTCCAGAGTTTAGCCTGGCACTAAAAATTAGACTTTTGCACCTCGTAGCTGTATGTGCTCTGAACCTTGCTTCACATTGCTTCACATTGCTTCTCGGACGAACGAACTTTTAAGATTAGAGTTACGGAGGAAAGAAAAATAGCTCTAGGAAGCGACAAGACCCGCAGATACCGGCGCTAGACAAAGTTTGTGCAACCGTTTCTTTTACAAGTCGTGAACCAGCAGAAGTGTTTGTGGAGCCTCGTGGCCAAGAATTGTACGAATAAGAAGCCGCTGAGCGACCTTCAGGGGCCTCCACAACGGAATTCTGGCTGATTTTGTAGCACCAGGCAGCCACAATCATCGAAGAGAAAACCTGGACAGCTTTGTGTTCACAAAGAAGACCAGCCATACAACAGAGACTAAAAAGGGACGCCCACAAAAACACTTGACACATTGTAAGCGACTCTGTAAACTGCAACGTGATAGTCCGTGGCTAAACTGTAGAGCTCCGCCCCAGATGTACAGCTGATGCAAGCCAATACCCGGATTCCGAATGGTCAGAAATCAAATAGTTGCTAGAGTGTTGCATTCGGATTTTAGCCCGGGTAACGACCCCAACAGTGGGCTCTGTGGCACGCCTTATTCGGTTGTTGAGCGGTGGCATTGTGTCACTTTTTTTTTTTAGCTTTTCCAGAGCGTCCTTATCAGATAAGGGTGACAAGGATAGATAAATATTTTTTTTTTTTTTTTTTTTATTAATTGCAAAATTCACCTGAAAGCCCCCTCTCGAAATACCAGCCCAGCATGAAAACACAGACCAGGCCACATCCCGAAGTGTCCCACTGCCTGGCGGCTAGTGCCCAACAACCGAGCGGATCGTAAAACCGCCATTTTCGGGAGAGCCACGGAGCTCTTCAAGATGAAAGCCAAAGCCAAAGGCAAATTCAGAAAGCAAGGAAAGCCCACAAAATCCAACCCGGCAGCTCAAACTTCTCGCTAGTCCAGCCGAAACACCAAAGCCCTCAACACTGCCCCATTTGCAGCATTCCAGCACTCACAGCCGTTTCACAGTGCACTGCAGCCGCCCGGCCTGTCGTTGGTTAGTTACCCTACCTTACAGGCATCCTGGTGGAGCCTTTAGCACAGCGTGCATGCTTCCAGCTGGAAGCACGATGATCCGTGGATAAGGAAAGCAAGTCTTATGCACAGAAGACGACGGGCTGGAAGTGGCACAAAGAGGGGCCAAGGGGAGTTTGCGGTCTGGTTAGGAGTGGGAGCTGTGGTGCTTCAGAATGTGAAATACCAACACCACCTGAAAACACACAATGTCGTGCTCTGGACAACCCAAGCCCGCTGCACTGGCATGCCCTGGATGGCTAGGAGAAAATGCCGGATAGCTCAGGCGGCATGGAAGCAACATGGGCGGAAATATGCGGTTTAGCCCTGGCAGCGTTCGGCTGCATCGTCTACTGTTGGAGAACGCTGCACCGCCATAGTCCACGAAGATACAGATTGGGGCTGCCGCCGGATGCTGCTGCGGACGGGAGATATGGTTTGGAGAGGCGTGGGAGATTAGGCTTTCAGCAGGTGGGATGGGGGTCTGGGGGTGGTTTTGGAGGCTCTAGTTAAGGGCTCCAGGGCCATGCCACTTCCAAAAATTGTTTACGGGCTCCTCTGGGCTGATGTTTGCCAGAACTGCCATTGTCCTGTCTCGACGCCAGATGCTGGTTAGGAGCTACCGGCGTTGCCGTGGAGGCACATCGGTAGAAGCCAGAAGTGGTGGAGGACGCCGGGCAGGCAGTGCAACGATTCAGCTGAGATTTACAGATTTAGATGAATTATCGGGAAGCTGGCGGGCCGTAGGAGTTTGGGAATCCGACCTGAGTGTTTCTTGAATTTGAGAGTAGTCAGATCTTCTTGGAGGTTGTTTCTATCGAGATATAGGTTTTTACTCTAGTAAAGGGATATCAGGTAAAAAAAAAAAAAAAATAAAAAATTGGGACCGGCAGAAACAGTCAAAATAGTCCAGTCCACTGCTCTGCTCCGCTTGGACTCCACTGCTCTGCTCCGCTTGCACAGCGCTGTCACCACTCAACGAGCCTTTCCCCAAACGAGTCAAAACTGCTGTTTTCTGAAAACAATACGTTACACACGACGAATGAACGAAAAGCACGGGGAGGGTCAGTGAGTGAAAAATTGCCGTAACAAAGAATATTCGGAACCCACTTTAGCCCCCATATCCGGACCTCGACGATCACCCCTGGCTGCTTTCTTTCCGTTTCTCCTTCATCACCTTCTCTCCTCTCTTCTTCCAGCGATCAATGTACGTGCTGCGGCGGAACGCAGTGTTTTTAGTTCGAGCGTTTGGTGTTATTCGCCGGGGTCTAATGCGTTGTCGATCCAGGGACCGCCAGAACTGAAACCTAATCAGTGCTCGGGCTTTGCCCACGGTACGAGGCTGCTGGTGGCCAACGCTTAGGGCCAATTGTGGGGAATTCGTTGTTTTGATTATTCCACAACCACGGCTTCTCCAAGATATCCACAGAATAGGTGCCGTGCGCCTGGTTCCTGGCCATTGTGTGGACAATGGAGAAGTATCACGTAGGCTCGCCGAGCTTTTTAAGGCAAGACGACCAAGAGGGAAACTTCTACGAGTACGAGGCCCGAGAGGGAAATAGCCAAACGAACCGCAAGAGGGAATGATCAACAGATCGCAAGACACGCAAAACTTGGGTTTCAGGAGTGAAGGTTCGTGGAGCCAAGGCAGGCCGAAAAGCCAATCGGCGGCTCGTGGGAGCCGACTGCAAACTCAATCACAATGGAGCTTTGCCAGGGCAAGACTGTGACAATGGGAGCATCGCAGTGTCAATCACCAGGGAGGAGACGCCAATCAGGGACAAAGCCAAACCGGACAGAGACAAAGGGACTGGCGGCGGGCGCCAGCACCGACAACAAAGGCATGTTATTTTTTTTTTTTTTTTTTTTTGAAACATGCCAGCCGAAGCAGTCAGCAAACGGCCCGCTGATGTCGAAGCAATGACGGCCCAGGTGGTGCACACCGTCCATGCCACAGAAGCGGATAAGCCGTAATTTGGACACGAAACGCTGTGGCTGGAGAAGCTCTTTGTTTTTCGTGAAGCAGGCTGAGGCCCCCAGCAAGTCTAAAGCCAAAGCGATAAGGTGTGGAAAGTGAAAAGCCAGACACGGTTGTGGAGGGTTCCGGGGTCGGAGTCGGGGCTTTTGCCGGGAAAAGTTTCCCGCTGCTGCTCGAAAGCTTCTCCAAAAGCTTCTCGGAAGCTTCCCTGGCTTTGATAGAGAAGAGGTGGTGTTGATCGCAGCGCTGTAGAGTGTTGATCGCGAAGCTAATCGAGGAGCAGCTTTGGGAGGATCCCGGAAACGGCTCGAGGTGAAGAAGCGTCTTACTGATGAAGAGAGAGAGAAAAAAAAAGGAAGAATAAAAAGAAGCCAAAAATGAAGCCAATCGTTCACTTGGCCAATGCTGCTGCCAACCACGCACCAGTCTCACCGAATCCGAATCCACCATCCACACAAACCACCACCAAAAAGCCACCCGCAACAACCACACCCAAAAACGCCCGGCACGCCGCCAGCCGCCCGTGCCCCCCCAGAAGGGCCCTCCCGCCTTCGCTACGCCCAATCCGCTTGGACCCTGGCGCAATTTTACCGCTGCCAGCCTCTCCCAGGGACGATCGCGCCTGGTTCGCTGCGTTGCCGCCGCCGACCGCCTGTGTGCTGAAAGTCGGCCCACAGTGGCATGAAGGTTTGCACGAGGCACGACGAGAACGAGGCTCCGGCGTTTGCTGTTTTTTGTGCTTTTGTGCACTGGGTGGTTATGGAGACTGGGTTCGCTGCAACGAAGGACCGGGCGTTATCTTGTTTCGTTTTTTGCATTTTTTTTTTGTTGTTCGGCACCGCTCCTCGTCTACGGCCCACGGCACCGCCTGCCGCTTGGAGCGCCTCGAGTGTGCTGGAGTGGCTTTTTCCGAAACCGAGGGATGGTGATGTAGCCTCTGCCGGATCGTCGCTTCTGCCCCCGAGATCAATGGAATCAACGGGTCCCTGCCTGTCTGTGGGCTGCCCCTCCGGCAAAACCACCACAGGTAATTTGTGGAAAAAGGTCTCGGGTCCAGCCTGGTGGTACAGCAAAGGTGCGTCAGCTTGCTGCTGCTGCTCAGCCGCCGCACGCCCATTTTTTCCCTTATCCGAGCGCTAAATCCATACTGGGGGAAGGGTCCCGTGGGAAAGCACAAAAGGAGAGCCGCAGCGTGGTCCGGAGTTTAGCGATCATGGAGAGAGATGAGATCGCTTTGACGGTTCCGGCGCCGTCCTGCATACAGCCGCTCTTTCGTACGTCTCTCTCGCTCGCTCAAGTCACCATCTCTCTCAACCTACTCTCTCACCTCACCAACTCTGTATGGAAGTGCTGCACCATTGAGAGACCCTCGCGCGCATTTGCAGCGTGCAGCGTGCAGCGTGCGTTAGTGCTCGACGCGCCTGCAGACAACCTGCATTGCCCACTTTACCCTCCCACATATTTTCCCTCCATAATACTAATCTCGAATACCTGACTTACTTCAACCACCAGCGCGCTGGCCCCGCATTGCAGCGTGCATCGGATCAGGACCCTATTGCTACGGCCCCGGACAAAACAAAACAAAAAAAAAACAACCCGGCCTTGCTTATTTGCATTAGACAGGCATGGAACAAACGGCTCGGGCTTCTCCCGCCTCACTCGGGTCCTAAATCGCCCCTCCTAATAAGTATTTAAGCTTTCCCTCTGCAAAGAAAGCCTCGAACCCTGTAATCCTCTCGACCTCATCTGCACCCAAGGCCACCAGCACGCTTAAAAACGACCCATCCCCACGGAATTTCTCGAGAATCTCCCAAATTACCCACACGCTGATTTTCCAGAGTCACCACTCCGTGCCCCTCCAGTGCTGACCGGTTCCTCCACCAGCGCAGTCTAAAGCACGATCCTCGAGCCAAAAGTTTATTCCTTGTCCAGCTTGTCTTCAACCAGCCCCCAGAGTAGCAGCCGATCGTCGTCGTGCCTGGAGACCGGTGCCTTGTTGAGTTTTTCCAGAGCATCCCGGTTCCACCACCGAAACCCCGTTTCCGCAAACTCTAACACCACCACGACTCTTCCCCTTCGGGGGTCACCTGAATTGTATTTAAGATTGGCTTCGTCCTGTTTTAGAGTCAGACTTCTGCCTCCCAGGCTTTCAAGACTATCCTATCCCAGCGTCACTAGTCAGACCAGAGAGACTCACTTAGAGTTATCAATACCAGACTCACTTAGGTTTCATTACCAGACTCACTTAGAGTTATCAATACCAGACTCACTTAGGTTTCCTTACCAGGACCCACTAAGGTTATCAATACCAAAACCCCACTTAGAGTTTCGTCTTCGCCTAGACTCCATCTCCGCCAGACCCATTCCCCATGATGACCCTCGTGCCAACCTACACAGGCTACATCGGGTCCACCAGAGACGCCGTTCTCATCATCCAGGGCGTGCTTTCCAAAGAATTCGCCTGTGTCCACCGCAGACCCCACAGCAGAGAAAGAGCAGACCTCATTCGCCTGGGCAACGTCTTTGTGTTTATCGAGGAGCAGCTGGGCATCAAGCGCTGGACAGACGGCATTGCCTGGAGCCCCTCCCGCATCTTGGGCCGTTTTCTCGTGTACCGTGAGTTGGACAAACTGCTTCACGACGACAGAAGAAAGCGAAAACGCAACCTGGAGCCGTCCATGCTGCAGCGTTCGCTGGCGTCCGACCTGCTGGACAGAGCCCCTTCGTTGCAGCACTTCCAGCAGTTTCAGCAGCCGTTTGTCACGCTGCCGTTGCAGCACAAGGACCCCCACATGACGGTGACTCGCCTGGACCACGGCCTCATCAAAAAGACCTTGAGCGTTTCCACCGTGGTCAAGGAAAACGACAAGGAGCTGAGGCAAACCGTGCATCTTATTTCGTACTACCTGGCGTACGACGTGCTCCTGGGCCGCTTGGTCCGTCCGTCCCAGAGCAATCTCCAGTACATGCCTGTGAATCCCGACCTCTGGGCTGCCATCCAGAAATCGACCTTGGGCGGCAAAATCCCCATCGAGGACGAAGCACACTACTTCTTGGACGCCAACTACCAGCTCCAGAACATGCTGGTGCTCTCACAGCCCGAACGCAAGGTTTCCCCGGCCACAGACCCGAAACACTACTTCCAGCCGTACGCCCAGCCGGTCAACTACCTGCCTTTTCCGAAAGTGCCGCTCCCCAGCCCGTACTCCGATGCTCCAGCCCGCCACGTCAAGGAGGAGGAGCAGATCGAGCACAAGATTCCTCCCCACCCGGTTCCTCCGATCCACATGCCCCAGCCCGACCCGGTGCCCGAACAAATGTACTACGGCGCCTATTCCCACCAGATGCCGCTTCAGTACTACAACGGGCCGGGTCTTTTGAATCCCACCGCTGGAGAACAGTACCAGATGGCCAACCCGCCTGGAACCCAGCCGTACCCGCCGTACCAGCAGTTCTACAACCAGGGCTACCAATATGCGGTTCCCGAGCGGGTTCCGGCGAGGGAGGGCTACCAGGAGGACTACATGTGGAAGGAGACGTTGTAGGCCGAGGTGGCTGGTCGGCTTCAGTGGATTGAGCGACTGCAGCTTCAAGAGATCACAAGAATGGAGCTGCTGAGTGATTGAGTGATTGAGTGATTGAGTGATTTGAGTGATTGAGTGATTTGAGTGATTTGAGCGATCTGAGCGATTTGAATGACTTGAGGTAATTGTGTGATCTGAATCACCGGAATGGCTTGAATGACTTGTGATGTGAGTAATTCGAGTGCAGAATCGAAGCAGTGAGACCACATTTATGGAGTTGCTGGGCTGCTTGTTGATCCTTGACTTGCAGAGTGTTCAAGGACGTCACTAAGCAAGTGAATACGGTTCATCTGCATCTGCTTGTTTCTGGAGAAGTGGTACTGTTGCTTAGTATAGTGACTGTATTGCCAGATTCTGCAAAGCTTCAAGTGAACAAGCGTTAAAGATCTTAGTCTTGAACCGGATAATGAGAAAATCTGCCCTTGTCGTCATGTTCTTAAGTACCTGTTCATGGGCATTCAGAGCCACCGACGTTTAATGGACTTCTGGCTCTCTGCCTCATCTCTCAGACTACCAATTACAGTTCTTGCCGATCGACAGTTCACAGTTTCTATCCAACTCTATTCCCCCCATTGTGTCAATGTTGCTCCTGCTACGGATGGAAATTAGCTTTGAACCCGTGGACCTCATTCAGATTGTGTGGATCGCAATTCACTGGAATATACTCGGTACCTGATGCCTCCAAAGCCCTGCATCGTCTAATCCAAGGCAATCACGAGTTTTGCAAATTCCGTGAATCTCCGGCCACCACTTGCCAACCTCGATCAGCAGCTTGGTTGGCTTACGCCGCTTTCGTATACTGAAGTGGCTAAATCGCCTAAAACAGCCAAACCGATCAACAAGCGTGTCTCAGAGCTGAATTGCACAAGCGCCACTTTCCCCACTGGGGACCCGTCTGTTGCTAATGTCCGAAATGGCGGCTTTTTTCCGTCCGAAATGAGACCACAGATCTGTTAATAACAAACAGAAGACTTTGGTCGGCATCACAGAGTTCAGGGTCTAGATCAAAATAAAAAAAAAAAAAAAAAAAGAAAAATGGTCGTTTGCAGAACGCCAGGCAAATCTTCACCGTGCAAGCAAGCGCAGAAGCTGCAGATACCTATGGGGATCTTCAAACAGCAGCAAGCGCTAAACCTCATGATAAGGTCACCTACGAGATGCCGGAATCTTCCAAAATTCCATTTCCACACCGATAGAACGGCTGGTTTCATCATACTATTTTGCATCATTTTGGACGTCTTAGTCAAAGAAACCCGAATAAGCAAGGCTTTTAGTTCTTCTCAGCCTCCTTGGAAAAAAAGGCAGCTTTCCTCTAAGCTCTCCACCTGAGCTCCCCACATAAACCACTCCACAGTTCACAT
The DNA here is from genome assembly GCA_026585945.1 of Candidozyma vulturna. Taxonomy (NCBI): domain Eukaryota; kingdom Fungi; phylum Ascomycota; class Pichiomycetes; order Serinales; family Metschnikowiaceae; genus Candidozyma; species Candidozyma vulturna. Next base: position 413,356 of record CM048828.1, read on the forward strand.
AACCATGCCACCCTGTGGCCTGATGTACCAATAAACATAATCAGCACAAACGGTTTCCACATAGAAATTTGCCCACGTTTAAGCTTCTTCTAGAACAAGGAATACCCTTCACTCGCCTAGCTTTTACCTTTGCTTCCTTCACTTGCAACAACTACTCAAAAAATTTTTTGAATTTAAACCTACACTTCTGCCGTCCGTGTCATTTCTTTTTAACTATCCATATGAGCCGCGCCACCATCACTAGGTTTAAATTTTGCAGCCAAATTAGGGCCAGGCACGTTTTTCCTTGGCGGTGCTTTGATAATCGTACTTGGTGCGTCAGCGAAAAATAATATAATGTAATAAATCGAGGCCTCGATGCTCGCAAGATAGATGCGTCTGCCCCTGCACCAGCGGGCGTCTTCTGCATGAATAATAATGCTGTGTCAAGGATCACGCGCCCAGGGTCTCACAACCGTGCAGTCCCTCTCTATTGTGCAGCAGCACTTTCCTGGTTCTTCTTCCACTCCAACAAAGGCGCTAGAACTCCAACATCGCTGCTCTTGTGCGTAATGAATGGGTCTCTCAATAGGCTGTCTGTGCTTCCTCTCGCTTCGGGCTGCAAGATCAAGCAGCACGACAAAAAGTTCATCATCTCCTCGCTCACCGCCTTGGGGTTCTTCAACTCGGGCGTTCCGTTCGTGGCAATGAGATATAGAGCCTTCAATGGCTCTTCGTTCAAGTAAGGTGGCTCGCCTTCTATCATTTCGATTGTCATGATACCCAAGGACCACACATCCACCTTGCCGTCGTACTCTCTTTGCTTAACCACTTCGGGCGCCATCCAGTACGGCGTACCAACCATGGTTGCTCTCTTGCTCCTTTGATCCGTCAACTTTGCACAGAAACCAAAGTCTGTGATTTTCACATTGCCCTTAGCATCAAGCAAAACGTTGTCGGATTTGATATCTCTGTGAATGATCTGTTTGCGGTGCAAGAATTGCAAACCCTTCAATGTTTCGTGACAGATTGTGGCGATTTGATTCTCATTGAGCTTGGACTCGTTGTTCTCAATAACTTCCGTCAAAGAGCCACCCTCCATGTATTCCATAACCACCAAAAGGTCGCTGGATCCACGCAAGTAGGAATCCAAGAAATTGACAATGTTCGCGTGCTGAGAGTCCTTCATCACAAGGATCTCGTTGATAATAAGTTCCTTACGAGGCTGTACTTTAAGGTCCATCTGCTTGATGGCAACTTTTTGGCCTCTGTCCTTAGGGCGCAAGCGACTCGGCAAGGTACACTTCTCCCGAAGCACCTTGGCCAGCCTTGTTGATGATGCGGAACAACGTAGATGGGTCCTTGTTGTTGACCACAGTTTTCAACTTGGCGAGGATCTGGCGGTCATTGAGCTGCTCACGCTCTTTCTTGATCTGCTTGGTGGTCTTCGCTGGCGTTGGGGCCTTGTGAACCTTGGGGTCAACTGTCCGAGGAGGCACATTTTCGGACTTTTGCTTAAGTGCCTCGTGAGGTTTTTCTTCATGCTTAGGACGCTGCTCCTGCTTAGGCTTCAAGCGGAGTGGCTTAAGGTCGGGAAGGTCGTCCTGTGGCCTTCTCAGAGGGTCAGTTTTGGCTAACGTATGCTTGATGTTATCAGAATGGACCTTGACGTCTGGATGAACGTTGCGAGGCATCACTGGAGGAGCCTGCTTAGGTACCAGAGTGCTAATACCCAAGCCCTGTGTCTTCTTGGCAGCATCGGGGGCCTGATGACGGGGAGGTTGTGCCTGAGGTGGCTCAGGGGCCTTTCTTCTTGGTTCCTGAGGCATTGAAGCCTGCCCTGGAGCCTGCCCTGGAGCCTGACCTGGCACAGGAGGGGCTCTTCTAGCTGGAATCAAGCTACCTGGACCTGACAGTTTAGCGAGTGAATCGGATGACTCAGGGCCCTGGGCATTCATGAGGTTCATCAATGGCGACAGCGGCTTCTGTGTCGTGTGGTAAGGAGCTGGTGGTTTTGGTGCTGCTCTGGTAGGTTTGAAGTCCATTGGTTGTTGGGATTTGGCTGCTGGGTGTTTTGTCCAATCCTGAAAGTTCAAGGAGCCAGAGCCCTGCTTGAGTTCAGGCGTTGACACGGGTGTGCCGCCATTAGAGCCATTAATATCGGAATAAAACTCCAAAACCTCAATCACCGCCACTGGGTCCTTCTTCCAGTCCTCGTTGGTGATCTTCGAGTTCAGGAGCAACTGCTTCCACGCCTCCGGGACGCCGGTGAAGTTGCCACTGGCTGGGTCGAAACCCACGTGGATATTATGAGTGAAATTTGTAGGATTAGAAACTCCCAGCGAGACGGACAGAGAGCCCAGACCGGAGCCGATAGTGATTAACGGGCATTTGGTAGCGAACGAGTCAAGCCAGTCTAAGTGGTCGTTGTTGTTTTTGACGGAGATCAAAAGCGATTTGGCGTTGTTCTTGGGCACAATCTCAATCACTGGCGGCGTCAGCTTGGAGCTCAGGCTCGGTTTCAAGTTGATGGCGCCAATTAAGTTGAGCGGGAACAGCATGTCCAAATCCTTGGGCTGGCTCATGTCGGCTGAAGGCTCCAGCTTGTAGAAATTAAGCGTTCTGTCGCTGATGACCATGAAACGCTTGTTCCAGCGGAACGATGTGAAACCGTCCTCCTTTAGCTGGACCCAGCCAGCCTGGCGGCGATTCGAGAGGTTCCAGCTCTTCTGTGGGGCGGAGACGGCCCCTGGGGGAGGAGGAGCACGCCGATGGTTTTTGAGGTCTGAGGTGTAGATCGACATCATTGGATGTGTCGATGGGGGTCTAATGCGTTGGTCGTATTGAACAGGCGATCAATGGATGATAAGGAAGCTAGACAATGAGTCGTAGCGGGAAAGGGGCTAAAATGCCTAGACTGATCAAAACAAGGCAGGTGCTGTCGAAAGGGTGGTCCGTTTTGGAGACCTGACGTGTTGTTTCGCTGTATTGTCTGTTGAAGGTGAACTGAACCAACAAAAGTCGTCTAAACAGCAGGTCTAAACAGAAGGTCTAAACAGCAAACGTGTCTGTGGTGCTTGAAACGCTGGTTTGTCCAGATTCAAAGGTCTTACCGGGTGGATCAAATTATCAAACAAGAATCAAACTAGGAACGTATGGCGAGTTTGGAGCTGGGCTAATATACCAAATACAGCGTCCAAAATGCAAAAGTCGTGATTCAGAGCTCGGCTGGTTTTTCCAAATGCCGCCGTGTTTCGATTGAAAAAACGTGGAACTCGTGGACCGGTATTTTAAACGAATATGCTGGAGGTGGTGCGTTGAGAATTTAAAATGGTTTCGACCGCGTCGCGGCCCTAAAAGAGGAATAAGGGAGATTGACGAGCACCGGGTAGCCCAAAATGGCGTTTTTCAGCCCGGGAAAAAAACGCACCCCCAAAAGTGGGCACGAGAATAAGGAAAATGGTATTGGAATCTCGAAATTCTCGCCGCTTCCTGGTTTTTCACCAGGTTCTTCGTTTTGCAGCCATTCGTGCACATTCTCGGCGCAGTGCCTGAACGTGGGGGACGACCATGGCAGATCGATTTTCCAGGGGTGGTACGAAGAGTATATAAGGGAAGCGACTCGCTGATTTTTTTCTACAGATTTTTGGGCTTCCTCCTCTTCTTTATGTTTCCGTTGAGGCAGTTGCCGACTTTCGGCTCTTTCTGGCGACGAACCGGTCCTGGCCACGGAGACGTGAAGGTGGCTTTCGAAGGCTTTTCTAGCCTGAGCCGGCCGTTGCTTCAGGGAGGTTTCTGGTCTGACGCGTTGATCTGCTGAATGTGGCGATGCTGAAGAATGGGCGGGGTTCTTAAAGGCCTTGAATAGGTGAATGGGTTTGGAGTTGGAGAGGAGGAAGATGGAATATGCCAAGTCGATTCAGCATTCAGGGGATGTTTGAGTGTGGCGATGGAGCTCCTTTGGGCAATTGGGGTCCACCATCTGGCTTGAGGCTGAAATGCTGGAGGATTGTAGAAAACCTCAGGTCTCCATTGTTCCTGCTCGAGATAACTGGACGAGGAATTCTGTAGATATGCGAGGCCTCTCTAGCCGGTGTCTTGAATGAAGGGGTTTTTTCATGTTAAGAGAGGAAGTTTGGAGCTTTTAGCTTAGTGGGCTTATTTCAGTGACCTTAGTTAGCCTATTGGACAAGATGGACGAAGGTGGTGCAACTCTCAGACTTCATCTTTTCGATTGCCTTCAATTCTCTTCAGTTCTCTTCAGTTTCCTTCTATCCTTGGAAGCACAGTCATTGAATTGGAAGTACAGTCCCTTCACAAGAAGGAATATCTCCAGGTGATTCGATACTGAAGGTCCCAATGGACCTCCGCTGTTTCGGCAAGATTCGAGACTCATCGTCCAATCAACACCTGATCATCGAACAAACTTCAATCGACCACAAGCAAACTTCACTGGATACCCAGAAAACGAAAAAAAAGCGCAATTGAGGTGTTCGACTCTCTGCAACTCTCACCAGGATCAACTGTCTCAAGTCCATCAAGAGTACCGTCTTGCGTGAACTCACTTCTGAAAACTCGAAAGCTGAAGTCGGCCTTTACTGCCATTGGGCAAAAATTAACAAAAGGCCTAGAGGAAGCAATCTCCAGATTTTAAAAGGAGTTACCCAGAATCTCGGCTCATAAAGCTGCATCTCTCCAACTTTCATGTCCAACATCCGTTTTCCACCTCCACTTCCGTTCCAACCTTCACCGGCATGCCGCTTCCAAGCTCTCATCTATTTAATAAGTCTTGCATCAGAAATACATCAAATGCAAGAATACGGCCTCGTCAAAAGTCTAACAAAAACCACCTCATGTCCTAAACCTTCATTGACGCACTCTCCTGTCAAGCACATTACACGATGCCCCAAACATCTCAAATCCAAACCTCCAGGCCAACCCAATTGAAAACGGGACCCTAAAGTTGAACTCGAAAAACTCACAAATCATACACTTCAGGTAAGTCACACTCACCTCCACTTCTCATAACCTGTCAATCCGCACTGGTTGCAAAATGCTGCATAACACTCGTATTTCCACGTCTTTGCCTACAAACCTTCCACGGACCGAAAATAGCAATCTTTCGAATTTCAAGATTTCCCGAAATTGCAATCCACCTTCGCTGTCCAGAAATCCTCTCCTTTCAATTCACCCACCCACCGTCCCGCATCTCCAAATTTCGCATCATCAACTCCACCTTTTCCACATACCATGGGCCTCTTCAGCCGGAAGGACCGGTCCAAGCTGCCCATGCCGCCATTGAGCTCCTCGCAAACTCCGAAAATGGAACACTCCCACTCGGCATCGCCAAATCCCGAACATAAAGCCGCCTCCGCCCTTGTTCCTCCAAAACCAAGCCTACCCAGACAAGTCAGCACAGAACACGCCAACAACTTTGCCGAGGATGAAGAAGACCAGGAATCGGAAGATCTGGACTACGAGCCCCACATGCACACGTTTCTCCCCCGAGACAGGCCGTCGGTGTCGCAATTATCGACGCTCATGGGATACTGTGGAATCGGGCTGGATCTGAAGGAAGGGCTCCAGAAAGCGGCCAATGAGGAGCTGAAACGGACGTTTTCGTTGCTTGACGAGAGCTTCAAAATCACCCGTTTGCTGCCGACCATGAGCCGCAAGGATAAGCTTCTCGAGGCGTCCATCATCGACGAGGCCCAGGTTTCGCTTATCAACAGACTCAAGGAGGAACTCAACGCGGTGATCGACATCAAGGGCAAGCTTCCCGAGCAATACCTGCTTCTCAAAGACCACAAAACGCTCCATCAGCGATACGGTGCTGTCAAAGACGTGGTAGGTCGTGGAGCTTATGGTGTTATCAAGCTCATAGATTCTGGTGAAGAAGACCGGGTCTACGCCGTGAAGGAGCTACAGAAACGTACCCAGGACAACAAAACAGAGCCTACGGATAAGTTCATCGATAGAGTGATTTCAGAATTCATCTTGTCGTCTGCCCTAAACAACAAGAACATTGTCAGAACCGTCGATCTCATGGTCACGCTTCCGCCGATCGACAGCACCGGCGCCTCCCTCAAAGTCAACCAGGTCATGGTGGCGCTGAACGGCGGAACCCTCTTTGCATACCTCAAGAAATGCGTCTCCAACAAGCACTACGTTTCAATCGACGACATCGATTGTATGATCAAGCAGATCGCCAGGGGCCTCTGGTACATGCACCAGCACGGCGTGGCTCACTGCGACTTGAAGTTGGAAAATATCTTGATAGACTACGACGAGCTGTCGATCCAGCCGGGCCGAAACGGAAAGATGGCTCGCATGAACCTCAAAATCTCCGATTTCGGCAAATCCAGCGTTTTCAGAACAAAGTGGGATCTGACAGAGCAGTTCTGGCCTGCGTCCAACGGGCCCATTGGCTCAGAACCGTATATGGCGCCGGAAGAACATGGCAAATTGTGCAAAAGCTGGTCTTTGGCCAAGAAGGATAGCTGGGCTTTGGGGGTGTTGATTTTGGTCTTGTACAACGTGAGACGGCACTATTTCTGTGGCGCTTCTGAAAATTTTGTTGTGACGACTTACTACGATAAAACGTCAAAGGAGGAAGATTCCAGAGCGTACGGCAGCACATACTTGTGGAAACGGACCGACTTGAAGCCGCTTTCCCATAAAAAATACAGAGATTCGGTTTTCGGCGAATACGTTCACAACGCCATGGTGGCAGACTACAACAGCAAAACGCAAGAATGGACCATCAAGAAAGAAGGCAGTTTCATTCCTATAGAAACGCTTTTTGACAAGGGCAGCGATAACGAGTCGGACGACGACGACAGCGACGAAGAAGGTTTCGAAGAGTCCGACTACGAAATACGGCGCCTCTTCATATACAAATTGCTCGACATGGATCCTTCTACAAGACTAACCGTGGACGACCTCTTGGGTGGCGCCTGGATCAACGACGTTGAAAGCTGTGCTTGATATGTATGAACAAGATTAGGTAAGAGTACAAAACGGACCTTCGCCCGTGGCGACAAACCAAAGGCAAAAGCCACATGCAACGGGAACTGAAGATTAACGTGAATGAAGTGAAATGACGGCCACGCCATCATGCAATGCAAGAGAGTAGGATGCAATTTACCGACCTAAAAGTCAGCAAAAAGCTCCCCGTACGGATCGTCGACGCCCGTGATACCGTAATCGAGTTCCTTGTCTTCGGGATAACGGTCGAACTGTGATGTGTCGCCCACACCTGACGTGATGGGCGGCTCGTAAGGCGTCTCAATGTCCCTCGAGAGAAGACGCTCCCAAATGACCTCCTTGAACCACGGGTGGTTCTTCACATCGTCACTGCCGTTCTGAAGATTACCTAGTCTCTGCGTCAAGTCCTTCACAATGAGTTTCTGGAGCAAGTCGAGGATGTCGGGCGGCAAGTAGTCTGGGTACGTGATGGTACCGTTCAAGATGTTTTCGTACGTTTTCATGGGCGTGGGGTCGTAGAACGGCGTGTAGCCCGTAAGCATCTCAAAGATAAGAATGCCGAAGGACCACCAGTCCACGGATTTGTTATACGGCTTTGTTGCCACCACCTCCGGCGCAATGTAGTCCGGCGTACCGCACAAGGTATATGTGACGTCGGTGACCTCTTTGGCAAAGCCGAAATCGGTGAGCTTGATGTGCCCGTTTTTGTCCAAGAGAATGTTCTCTGGCTTCAAGTCTCTGTAGATGATGTCGAGGTTGTGAAGATACTCTATGGCAAGAAACACTTCGGCTGCGTAAAACTTAGCCACGGGTGTAGGAAACCGCTGAGACTTACGCAACAAGGAGAAAAGCTCACCTCCCTCGATGTAATCCATAATCATAAACAAGTTGTGACAGTCCTGGAAAGTGCCCCACATACGAATGATGAATGGGTGCTGCGCGAGCTTCAACATTCTCCTCTCGTCGTTTGTGTGTTCCACCTGTTTCATGTTGATGACCCTCTCCTTTTTCAATGTCTTCATGGCGTAGAAACGGCCGTTGTGAACCGACCGTGACAAGTGCACACGGCCAAACGAGCCTGTGCCTAACGTCCTAAGAATCTGGAAATCGTTCAACAGGTACTTGCCCTTTGTGGTCACATCGCGATGCTTGTTCTTGCTGGATTTTTGCGCCGGCTGGTTCTGGTTCAGGGCGGCTCCCCCGGCGGCGGCTGCTGCGGCTGTGTCGTGGTTCAGCGCCTCTGAGTTCGGACCCACCGAGGTGTTGTTTTGCTGACCAGTCTGTTGGGTCTCGTGATAGTCCATGTGGGAAAGGCGGGGGTTGGATAGAAAATTAAGCGGGTTGCGGGATCAGCCGGAACACGAGCCGAAAAAGGTAAAAAATGATAGCGCTGGAATGTATTTCCTGGCGGGCCTGGCGGGTAGTCGAGGAAAAGCTCCCAGTTATCACTTTTAGATTTCTCACTTTCGCTCTTTCTCACTTCCTGTAAGCAGTATCCCAGATGTCAAAACGGTGGGCGCAGAGACAGGAATAGTGTGAAAGCCGCAAGGGAGCGAGGTGGGAAGTTGGGTTTCAACAGCACAAAGAGGACATGGTATTTGGCCAATCAGATCAGGCCATTTGGCCCAGCTTCGGGTCAGCACGTGATCCCCATGCTCATTTTCTTTTCTGTTGAATTGTCTAAGCCGACTCAGTTTCATCTCCCCTCCTGTGATTACGCTGCCGCTATAGCGTTTGCTTTAAAATGCCTCATGCCGTCGGCTTTTTTTCGCAACTATGCTTTTTTCTCTTCCCTTTTCGTCCTCGGCTCTCTGCACTACCTACAACTGGCTGCAAACAGGGAGCCTGAAGGAAAAAAAAAAAAAAAAAAAAAAAAAGAATTATGGTCTTTGTCGCCAAGATCCGCCGCAATACACCGCTCCGTATCTGTCTGGCCTGCTTCCCCTATGCATTAAATTTGTCATTTGGCTTGACTCACCTCACCCAGTACTCGTCTATATCCACCACATCGTCCATGTCGGACTGCTCCGGGTTCGTATCTGACGCATCTTCCTCTTCGTCTTGCCTGTTTTCTCCAGAACTCTCTGCAACTTCATCGGCGGAATCGTAACCGAATCCTTCCCCGCCTCGATTGACGTCTCTACGGATTCTCGTCCCATCTCTGCTGCTGATGATGTTGCTCATTCGCCTGAGGGGATGGCGCTCTTCACTGACGGCTGGTCCGCCTGCTTGAGGTTCATTGCCTGATGCATGGCCGGAAACCAATCCAGTAATTTGAGAAAGCGCTGTCTTGGACTTTTCATACAAGTTGTTGGCATTTAAGAGGTCAAACCGCTCAATACGTGAGCCACCACGACCTTTGAACTTGGGCTTCGACATGTCCAAGATGATGTGCTGCAAAATATGGCTGAATCCGTAGCGATGTAACAACTTCGCTTTGTCCTCTGCACTCATCTCTGCGTCGTCTTCTTCTGGCTGCGTTGTGCTATGATCGTCTTCCTCGTCGTCTTCGCTTTCCTCAATCACGATATTGGATGAATTGAACAATTGCCTCTCTTCACTATGGGGATCGCTATGGGTTCTGTGGCCAACAGTATCCATAAGAGAGAAACTCACCTTGTCTGGAACCTGGTAGCCGAATGCATCGTCCTTCCATGTCAAGTTGATGAGAATCCATGTGATTGAGAGCTTCACCTCAATGAGCTGATTAGCCAACTTCACTCTCTCATTAAGATTGTGCCCGCAAAGCTTGAGTTCTAGCTTGTCGGTGAGTCTAGCTTTCAAGATGCGTTTCCAAATCTCGAGAATGGGTTTCAGTGGGAAATCCAGCTTCTTAAAGACTCTCATGTTCGTGTAGCGATGGTCCTCCACAAAGTTGACACCCACTAGAAGCCTCACATACTCTGAATTCTTTATCAATCCGAAGAAGAACTCGTCGGATTTCAAAAACTCCTCCTCATCATGAACTTTTCCATCATTGATGAACAAGTTGAAGCTAAGGAGGTTCTTCAAAAGATATTCATGCCATGTAGAAGGCGAAGAAGAATTTCCATCCTGGCTCTCTTCCTTAACGTATTCGAGATATGACTCACTAAGGGCTTCACTGAAGAACGATGATGCAGCTGTGAGGTTTCTCATGATCTCAAATGCTAGAATCTTGTGCTGAACGAGCAATCCATGTAGCTCAGCATCCTCCTCCACATTATCAGAGAGACCGTAGAGAGACTTCTCGAAGATCAACGTCAACAGGATGAAGTCCCACAAAATCTTGCTGTTTTCTTCATTTTCATTGTACAAGTAACTCTTCACCACCTGTAACACTGTGAGCTGCTCGCGGAGATTCTCATAAGTGATCTCCTTTTCCTCCTCTTCTGTGTACTTGATGTCATCATCGCTGAGAGACTCAGTCTGGAAGACCTTGGATAAATCCAGCAAGAACGAGTCGTGGTTGACAATCTCGTACCGGAAGGAGCTGAAGTCGAGAATGAAGTTTGCAATTGACGCAAGAAGGATAACCCTCTTGACACAGAGCGTCTTCCTTGGTGGAGCGTATTTAAGCGTCAAGTCTGGCTTGGCCTTGACGAAGTATTGCATTGCATACTTTACGTGGTCAAGCAGGCCGAGGATCTCCAAAAGACTGGACACAAAGCTTCCGCGTCTCTTGAACGAAGCTTCCTTGTTGTATCTGACTTTAATGATGTCGATTATGTCCTCGTGAGCGTTGGTGTCATTGGGATTCAATACGGTATCATCATCAACATCAAAGACACTCTTGATAGAATTGCAGTCCACGAAAAACGTCCGCAAGGTGGGGATAGATCTTGAAAGAGATCTCACCAAGTAGATTGTTTGGGTGAAGATAGGGTGCTCAATCAACGTATAGATTATTCCAAGGTTCTTGCCAAACCAAGTGAGCACCCTCGTTTGATCCAGCTTGGAAGAATCTTGAAGAATCTTGCCCAAGACATCGTAGCCTAAAAGCATTTGCAGGATCAAGAAGCGGTAATCGTCAATGAGCTCAAAAATCGTGAGACACAAGAAATTAGGCGTCAGGGCCTTGGTGGCCTTCAGTTCCAGGAATTTTGTAACTCTACGACGATAGTCATCATTGGAGCTCGTGTAGACGCTCAAAAGCTGGAGATAATCTGAAATCTGCTCCAAGTTGGTCAGATGAAGAGCGGTCTCACCACGGTTGTCAGGACCCAAACGGTGTTTGGTGAGCGTTGTGAAATCCGTAAGTTTTTTGCTTTCCTTGGCAGCCACTTTGAGCTTGAAGAGCGTTGCAAAGATCGGCGTGCGTCTTATGAGAGTCTGAAGGTCTTTCATGATCTTTATGTCAACATTGGTGTTGTGCAAGTGCAATGACATACGGGGGTACTTGAGACACAACCCAGAAAGCACGGAAACCGGGAGACTAAGGAATGGAGGGACAGAATCCTTCTGCGAGAGGTCAGCATCCAAAAGCTCAATGATGCGGGGGAAGAGCTTCTCGTATGTCTTGAAAATGATTTCTTCCGAGGCTGAGCCCAGATCCTCAAGCGCTGAAAGATAGAAATGGATCAAGTTGAGCGTTGCAACGTTGAGCAAGTGGCAACCGTCGCATTTGAGCAAAAGGACCATGCATAAAAACACCTCCTTGGATGTAAAGAAGGCCAGATCAAGCGGAAGAGCTCTGTTTCTCTCCTTTGAGTGATTAAGCAATTGAGCAGCTGCAACAACCAACGACGTGATGAAGTCCACCTCGAAAATGTCCCTTAAAAGTCTTTTGTCGCCTATGATGTTGGGCGATACCTTCTCTAGAAAGTGTCCTTGACTTGGCAAACCATCCACGTAGTGATTGTGCAAAAGAGCAAATTCCCTGTGGAGCCTGAGCAAACAGAGTCTGAGCAAGGGGCCACCATAAGTTTCAGAGAGACGCTTAGACGCTCCTTTGAGCAAAAACGGGAGCAGGTTCAAGCTTGAAATCACGGCTCGTTGGAGTGTCAGAGCAGAATTGGGCGATTTGGCGTCGTCACATATAAGCAATGCCGTGGCCAATTTATACAAGCTTTCGTAGCTGGATTCCGTGAGTGCCACGCTGCCTGAGCTGGCAAAAACAAGCATGATCCAGAGACCATCACAGAGTACTTTTTGGAGGTCGATTCGGGCATCAGCAGTTTCAGGGTCGATTGGGGTCAGGGTGTCGCCCACAGCCGGGAGAAACGTCTGAATGATCCATTCAAAGAATTCCGTGATCAAGGGCACCGATTCAGCCAAGCACAGCGCATCCACAGAGACCTTTTCGTCCAGATTCTGGAGGTCAGCGACGAAACACGCTAAAATACGCAAAATGACCACCTTGTCGTGAAGATGGCGTGTCTTGGATACATCAGGAAGCAGCAGCTCTCTTTGCACGGCCTCCAAGTCTTTGTGCAACTCCTGGAGAAGCCAAGCGACAAAGTGTGGTTCTTGAAGAACCTTGATCTTGAGATCTCGATTTCCAATGAGCTGGAGCCTAAGGTCGGCCATGGTGTCTGGAAGTCCCGAAGCGCCGTTCGGGCGGCCATTCAAATGTGCATATGTGTCCAAAGGCATGTTTTGAAGAAGTGGTTGTTGAAGTGTGGGGACTGAGTACCGAGATCGCAGATAAGGTGAGGTTGAGTGCGGTAGCAAAGATTGGGGGCGAATTGGGGGGTGGGGCAGAATTGGGCGATATTTGGGGGATAAGTGGTTTCAAATGTGGGGAATTCAAAAACAAGGTTGGTTTTCTTGTAGGGTGTTGCTCGAGGGTTCTTTGAATTGCTGCAAAATGAGTGTCGCAGGTGTTGTCGTACGAGGAGGGGCAGGATCCTGGGATGGGCGTCGAGAATATGAAAAAAGCTTGTTGACAAGTAGAAAAGGAGGAAGATCTGCTGTTTATTTAGTCTTTGGTTTAGGTGATGGTACGGTGGCAATTGGCAGTACTGCGATTCTGAACAAGACAACAAGGTGAGTCAGAGGAGCCTTGGCAAGGATGGATTGTGAGGGAGATTTTGAGACATTCTACGGGAATTCCAACTAGTTGATTCTGTGAAGAAATTGAAATGTGTGGGGTTTGGAAGGGGCCTCTGGTGTGGCTATTGTGTTTGAGGATGGTTCGGTGGATGAGTGAATCTTCAGATTTGCTTTAATCCCATTGGCTCGTTTGATGGACAAAAGTAGAGGATTTGATAGAGTAGGCTATGAAATTCGTGAGTGTTGACTGCTGTAGATGTCACCCATGCCCCGTCGTCATCGGCATATTCCTTGGAAAATAGGGAACTCTCCTGAATTACAACATCTGGAAGAACGGCCTCGGACTTTGAAAAATATTGATTTCGTTGTCCCGTTCAGGCACATCTTTAGAGATTTGTTAGATTTCTAGGAATTGCAATTGGTATCATTGCAGAAGCTGATGCTTCCAAGCTGCCCTTCACCGCCATTTACAACAAACCTTTTGGAGCTATTCAATACCAGAGTACAACTTCAAAATATGAACATCACCCCAAAAGTATTTCGGTTCCAATGACAGGTACCGAACCCCCGCCACAAGACTACAACGAGCAACTAAAACCCTCTATTGAAGCCTACTAGATCTTTCCACGCCAGAACTTCTGGCTCTCGGCAGCAGGCTTGCCGGCCTTGATATCCTCACTCACATGAGTGTCAGCATTAACACGCTTAGGAATATAATCCAACACCTTATCGAGGTCAATGTCCGCTTCAGGACCCTCCGTGTGGCCAATAGGGATTCTCACCACACCGTTCTGGTCAGCCACCACAATGTCGTTGGGCAAAACACGGATCGTCTCTTCGCCATCTACACTTGCCACCTTTACCGAAACAGGCACGTTAATGCCAACAACCTTCACCACAGGCTGGCCAGCAGTAGTGCCCACTCCGTAACTCCACACCGGGTAGTTGAGGTCATTGTGCTCAGCCAAGTCCCGGATCCGGCCGAGAATGACCGACCCGGCGGCCTCTCTGTAATTGGCTCTCGTCAGCATCAAGCCGCCGTACAACGCGTTGTTTACCTTGACATAAGGAGCCACGGTCTGTTGAAGTTCCTCAGTGACAGCCATCACAAGCATGCTGTTTTTGGGGATTTCGTCAATGTAGCTCTGTTTCACTGCTGGACGGGGATCCAGCTTAGGAGCATAAAGCACGGTATACGCTAGTCCCACAGCAGAAGAAGCACCTGAGTTGGGGGTGTTTCCAATAGGGCTTCTCTGGACGAGGTTGGGGATGAAACCGCCGTTTTTCAAGCCGTAATTGGCCAATGCGTCCGAAATGTCGCACGGAGTGTATTTGGCAAGGGTGTTTCTGACCGACATTCTCTGGGCACGAAATTCGATAAAGAGTGGGTAGTTGAAGGTTGGTGATAATCGCGGAATCTGGGGTACCCGTTTTCGGACCCGGAGGTGCACATGAAAATGGATGGGTTTTGGAGGTCCAGGGTCAATGGACGAGGGGAGGAATGGGTTTGTTGCATTGATTGGTCTTTCGAAGTCTGGCTTTTTTTCGATGGGTTTTGGAGCACCTTTCTGTGGGGTTGTGGAGGAGTCTGGGGTACAGTGGCTGCGAAAGAGTCAGATCGAAGGATGGTCAATCGAAGCAGTACTTTCTGGATTGAAGAGGATTACATGGTATTATACTTATATTTTTCGGTAAAATGGTTTGTACTTTTATTTTCGGTAAAAGACGGTACGATAGTATTGGCCCGGCGCTTAACGGTATTTTTTGCTTTGGTAGTCATGGATGATCTCGTTGGCTACATTAAGTGAAGCAGCCAATGTAATTGGTGAAGGTAGCCAGGAAGAAGGAAGCAAAAAATGAATAGAAAAGACGTGCATTTGGATTGATAAGTGAGACCCGGCCCAACGCCATAAGAATCCTTAGAATAGCTCTATCGCTACTTCACCCCAGTAACCCTTCTTTGATAAGTGTCTGGTTGTGAATCAAAGCTTATTTCAAACTCCTCTCAAACATCCCTCGTTCACTTGATTGAATCCTCAAAATACATGTAACGCCTCGGTACCCTCCCACCATGATCCTTCTCACCAAGGCTGTTTGTACTTTTGCGAGACAACTTCCTACTACTCCACCTCTATCATGTCTATGCTTACTCGGATGCACCAGAGCTTTCATAGCACTCGATATCCTCGTTTCTGCCCACTTCCAGAAAGACCAATAGGAGAGGACATTCCAGTTTCTGCTTATAATTTTGAACGAGAGCCATTGATTCAGGAAAAGTCTCCCATGGACGTCCAGGACCTCCTTGATGCCAAGGGCATTGAAGAAATAAAGTTGATGGCACTTGTGGAAGAGCAACACCTAAGAACTCGTATCAAGAGACGGTTTAAGCGAGTGGCCGCTTACCTTTTTAAGAGAGAGACGCCCATGCTTCTTTCCAAAAAAGTGCTTTGTGAAGAAGGAATACCGTCCTTCTACATGGCAGCCAAAAAAGAAAAGTCCAAGCTGAAAGTCTTCCGTCGTTATGTGGACCCTCTAGAATACGAGTTACCGAAGTATAAGTGTCTCAAACAGCAGATGGAAAACCAGCTTCCGTATGAGTATCCTGACACTTTTGGGAATGATTCCGACGGTTCAAGTATAGAGTTTGAGGGGGATGTGGAGTCATTTGGCTCTTTTGTGGGGTCACAAAATCAGGAGGGCCAAGGGAAAGGAGGTGAAGCTGATCAGGCTTTCAAGGTATCTTCTCCATCAGGCTCTCAAAGCCTCGCACAAACGCATAATGAGTATTCACTGACGTCTAATTTGTCCCTTGAAGATAGGGCCATTGGGTTACTCAACATTAAAACCATGCCTGGTGAAATGGGCAATTTGAGGACCGACTACTCCACAAATGCATCACTTTCACAAAGCACAAACTTGAAAAGTCTTCCCTTCAAGACTACTGGAGGTACTCTAGGTCTGAAAATCCAGAGCACGCTCGAGAAGCTCCAGCAAAGCACTGCGGTGAATAATGTTGCTTCTGAAAGTGGTGATCTTGGCAAAACAAGGGACGAGAGAGTCGTGTTTCATCTGTCACGGCAGCTAGGACTAAGAAGGTGCAAAACAAGCGGAAACTAAAACATGAACTTAAAAGCGCTTGTAGTTTCAGCAATCTTCCGTATGGAAATGCACACATTATCAGAATTCTGCACCTCTTCCATCAAGCAGCGGCCTACACCCACTCAATAAATACGTTTATCGAACGGATCCGTCGATATGGGGTTTCAGAAGCTCAACAGCTCCAGACCACCACGTCCTATTTACAATCACTCGAGACGCTTCCGCAACTCCTTCAAACGCTCGTTTCCAACATCCCCATCAATGCCATGCTCTTCGTCGGTCTCGTGGGCACGCACACGGTCCTTCTCCGTTCTGGGCCCCACTTCGTCCTCCTTGGTGTCCTCCTGGAGCGGAACGATGTTCTGAGCCACCTTGAATCGACTGAGGTTCTGGAGAAAGTCAGCGCTCAACTCGTAGTCCTTGAGCACCGTCTCATTAGTCACGCCTTCGTCGTGGTATGCATTCAAAATTGCCAGAAGCGTCTTTGGGTGGATCATTGTGCGCTGGTGATTCAGCAGCGAGTCAAGCTGGTCCTTGACTTCTTGCTGCCCCTTCTCGTAGAGCGTCTTTCTGTTGAGAAGCTGCCTCAACGCCCTGACGTCGAGCTGCTGACTGGGCTGTTTGACGTCTTCACTCTGGATTTGGCGCCCTAGTTTGCTGATGGAGTCTATAAAGGCCTGGTCAGCCGTGGGGTCCATTCCATCCTTTCCAGGGGGATTGTTGCCAGCAGGACTCTGGAATCTGTGCTGCTGAGGAGCAACCTGTTGGTTCTTGTTTTGAGATTCCTCACTTTGTTGTTTGTCACTCCTTTTTGACGCCTCAGGGGCCTCAGCTTGAGCTGCTGCTGACTTCTCGAATTGCTCCTTGAGTGCCTGAGGGGGAGATGGGCCCTGGAGCTCCGCGTGATCTTGTCTGTATTGACGATGTTTTTGGTGAGCTTTCTAGCGGGTTTTGATGCTGAGCCGCCCATTTTTGAGGAGAAACGGTGGTGCTTTAGTAATCCACAGTGAGGTAGTATATGATTTGATGCTCATCTGCGCGCCTGATCTGGGGAAGCCGTTACGCTTTAGGAGACGATTTCACTAATTGGACAGATATGTTTTACATGAGATTTATACAGTTGCACCTTAGAGAGGAAAACATTGCCTGATGTGATACAAATGTATCCAAATCTGTCAGAGAATGTCTGGCACTTATTCTTATTTCAACTGGTGCGACATCAATACCAATAGCTTGTTAACTAAAGCTTGAATGGAATTGTTCTCCGACTTATTCATTGATCGAGATGTGATTATTGCATTGAATCCCTCATCCATGGATCATTCCTTGCCATCCAACCTAAGTGGCCTACATCCAGTCTCTTCTATTCTGTATTATTGTACAATGCAAATGCTGTGGCCGGCAGCGCCTACTCCTGAGCCTTCTTCTTTTTCTCTTTCTTGTCCTTCTTTTCCTTCTTCTCCTTCTTGTCCTTCTTGTCCTTCTTCTCCTTCTTCTCCTTCTTCTCCTCCTTCTTGTCCGCCTTCTTTTCCTCCACCCTAGCCTTCTTGATCACACGGCCGTCTTCATCTAGCCTCAGTTCAGCAATGGGCTGGGCCTCCTCAAAGTCCTTGGCTCCGTAACCAGTAGCAAAGTGCCTCATCTTCAAGCCCTCAGCTTTCTCCACATCCACACGTGGCACAGTGACGGCCTCAAAATCAATCTTGGGAATGTCAACAACCTCTCTTATCGTATAGTATCTGTCAATGTGCTTGCCTCTCAACTCCTTGTTGACGATAGCGTATTTGGCATTGTCCGATGAAAAATGCTCCTCGTTCACCTGGTACTTGGTATTGTCCACCACCACAGGCTTCACGCCGTCATTCTTGACTTTTCTGGACGTGAATGAAACAGGCAACGTTTTCAATTTATCAAGAGGGAACCCTTTGGGCGTTTTGAGAAGCCAGATTTCCTTGTCGCCTAGCGAGTCTGGCGCCTTGAGCGGCACTTTTTTGAATCCCTTGGGCGCCTCAAAAGCCACATCCTCATAGTCACTCCCACTTTCGGAGTCGTACACTCTTTCGTCTGACTTGTGGGAAGGTGCCATTGGGAAGAGTTGAAGAAGATGGAGATGCTCATCAGAGAATTTTTGAGCAGAGAGCTGTATGCAGTCTAAATTGATAGTCCCAAAGCCGGAGGTGAAGCAGTGATAAAAGGGGGGATATTGACCGAAACGATGTTGTTGCTGGAGATTACATTTAAACGAATATTTCGGATTCCGTTCATATTTTGGATTTTGTGTGTGGCGTGTGTGGGTATATCGCACTTGGGACTGAGAAGCTGTTGAGGTGTGAATGTGTACTATGCCCCCAGACAAATTATTTTACAAGTAAATGCTAACGTTTTAAAAGCCCACTTCTCTGCTTTCTTCTCTATGCTGCTATATAGTCTGAGTCGGGTGCAATGGTACTCTATCCGATCTATTGTGCGGCAAAGTTCGTTAAACGATAGCCAAAGAAGCTGCCTGAAAATAAACAGTTCAGACTATACAGTGACCACTGTCGTCTTAGACTTTCAAAATATGGAATGTGGACTTAAGGGTTACCCCAACGCTTCTAAAGAAAGCAGATAAAGAAGAAATCCAGAGACTTGAAGTCTATCAACCGCATTTTCACAATGTCCCTGCTCAAGCCTCTCAAGAATATAGAAGAAAAATCTTTTTTCTTCGAACCTACAAATGTAACTTCCTCACCGTGAATATCTCCTTGCAGATCGCTTGCGCTCGGTTATGTGCGGTCTGTTATCTTGCGTATGCGACCCAAATGTTACTGGAAGACCGTCAAAAAAATCGACATCGCCTCTTCATTCAGAAAGTTCTTCGTCTTTCCAGTGCTCTTCTCCTAGAGCGTTTTTCTTTTAAGAGTGACTTCATTTGGGTGACTTCATTTGGCGTCTGCCTCCCACCTTCCTCTTGAAAGCGAAACCTGTCACACCAACACTGAATACCACCTTCCCCTTTAATAACCCCAGCAATGACTCGCCCACAAACTTATAAATATGCAACATCCATGCCATTTTGCCAAATCCCATCCACCACAGTCTTCCCAATATGTCCCCACCCTGCGATATCCTAGTCAGTATTCCAGAAACCTCTGGACCACACTGCACCAGTAAGCCTTTACAGGTGAGAGTCACCCTCGTTGTCCACAGAGAAGTCATACTTGAACGGTTCCATTTGATCCTATATGGCACTTCCAGACTAGTATGTGCACAAAGCGAGAAAACAAGAGAACAGGAAATTACGAGAACCACATACGATGTGCTCGAAGGCGAGCCAGTCATTTTCGAAAGCGGAACCCTCAAATACGACATCACCTTTATTTTTCCAGAAAACAGGCTGCTTGTCCCCAGTCAACATGTCCTTCTTCCAGACGGGTCGCTTTCACAGTTCAGCTATTTTGTTAAGGCTGAATGTACCACACTGGAGGGCCTCGAACTCAGGGCCATCAAGACACTCGAAATCAAGCCCTCTCTTCAGGGACTTCGTTTATATACGGATTTTGTCACCACGACAGAAATTGAGCCTCATCCGCTTCGACAGCTGGAGATTTTCTCCCGGCGCTTTTTCATTCAAGAAGGCAGAAGCGAGGAGAAGTTTCTAGCGGTGAAGGTGCCATTCCGGCTAGAATTTGCTTACAAAAGACGGTACCCAGACCAGAACTTTGGCAACACAAATAACGTTTTTTACCAGAACGAGAGACTCGGCGATTTCGTGGACCTCTACCTTTACACGCCATTATCCAATGCCGTTCTTATGAAGCTCTGCCATGAAGCCTCATGGTGGAAAAGAAAGACAACCACGCCGCTGTTACGGATTCTGATCAGCGGAGTCAGTTTGAGACAGGTGTTTGTCAAGAACGCCGTCTACAAGGAGGATTGCACCTCCATCACTCCATTGCTTGAACAGGAGACCCAGATGGCAGTGCGTTTGGATGAATTTGAAGAGGTGAAGAGAACCCATTCCTGGGACAAGGTTCGGCCCGAGGAATACATTACCGACAAGGAGTACCGCTTCAAGTTTCCTTCCCTGCTTATGCCGTACTCCTTAGCTACTGATGCCCAGTCGTACTTCGATGAGCTTGTGAGTCTGCATTTCTCTCTCAAGCTTCAAATTGGCGTTTCGTTTCTTCCTACTCTTCCCGACCAGCTTATCGAATTGGAGAGCAGGATTCTTTTGTTGCCGCAGGATCAGACGAGGTTGGACGAAATTGCACGAGCAAAGACAAAGAGAATCTTCGCTTTTGAAAAGAGCGAAAAGCTACCAACCTACCTGTCTTCAGGTAGAGACCAGATGGTGGCGCCGTGGAACGAGCTTACGGAAGCAGTCTAGAAATGTATCAATTTTTATATACGAATCGTGCGAATTAGGTAGTCGTAAGAAGCAATGAAGTAGCGGTGAAGAAAGGAAATGCGAGCGGGCTTCTGCCTCCATCAAAGGCAGCGTGCCTGCTGTAGCCGAGAATCAACTCTGCTCATTTTTGGTATACTCTTCAGCTTAGAAAAAGAAAAATCTCTTCTTCTTGCTTGGAATAAGAGGCAACAGCGAGTTACCCAACTTGTTCGTCTCCGGGTTGTAGTTGATGGCGTCATCGCTCTGCACAATGAGCTCAATTGGATAGCCTACGTCCTGGCTTGGACACTCGGTCTTATTGTTGTTGCCCCAGTAAACGTAGTATTCGCCTCTAAAGGAGTTGGCTGGACAAGCCAAAAACTCAGTGGAGTTCTGGTAGGTCAATTTCTGGTGGCTAATGCCAAATCCGCTGGTAGCGTTTACCGCAGACTCAGTAGTGGAAAGCTGGTAAGTTTCAGGGTTGATGTAGACATTGGTAGTCTTGGGCTCTATCTGGGTAGCGTTAGCGGACTTGTTAGAGCCAGGCAAGTTCAAAATGTAGTCATTGTTGGCTTTGATTCTGCCGAAAAAGGCGGCCTCGTCAGTGTTAAGCACAAGGTCATGGCCATCCCACTTCAACAAGTGGTATTGGAAAACGGCACCTTCGTGATGGGCAATGACGGAAAAAACTGGGGAAGATGGCTTATACAAGCGCTTATTGATGGGGAGGGCCGATACAGCCGAGAGGAGGACAAAAAAGTATGCAAAGAGGAACTGCATTTTGAAATCAGGAAAAACCGATGAGGAAAGACAACCAGCACGAAAAAGTGGGTCTTTATATATTGTGCCGATAGAGACCCTGTGGGTGCTGCAAGGGAAGCGTGTCTGCAGGACGCCAGGCACCGAGAGAGGTTGGGTGAGTGACTTTTAGGCCTGCGCGGCTATTTTTGGTAGCGACATCCTGCGTAGTGACGTGCTAGACGTGTGTGATGGTAATGACCTTGCCTAATTAGGAAATTTGATTTTTCAGACGTGTCGCTGTCAATTTAAAGCCTTCGCTGGCTTGACTGTGAGGGGAGACTTGCCTGTTCCGGTTTGTTAATAACACTTTTTGGCTAAACTTTAGACAAGCCTCGAAGCGGACTTCCACTCCTCTGGACTCCAGAATTTGACTTCTCTGCAGTTTGGCCAAGCCGGCTTGGGCTGTGGACCCATACACAAATGCAAAATTTCATCTGCATGTCTTTCACAGCCCGGAGTACGTCCGGTCACGGAGCTCAGCAACTTACTGTGATATGTCGTGAGTACTGCAGAGAAGACGGTCACAGAAGATGGCTACAGAGCCTCTGACACGTGACTGTGCTTAGACGACTGCAAAGCCTCAGGAACCAGAAAAGCAAAACGAAAATAAGGGTGAAGGTGAAATTGGACATTCCACGTCTGAGCAATGTTTCAACGGAATATGCTCCTATGGCGCTAAAATTATGGACTGTGCTCGGGTCTGATCCCGCTATTGTTCTGACTTTGACATGTTTTGCGAATTCCTGATTTGGATTATTTCCACGATCTGATAAACTCTGTGATTCTGAGACAAAAGTTTACGAGTCCCCGCAGATCAAGGAAAGCACAAACATAGACAAACATTACAAGCAGAATTGGGCCTTAATTACAAGGCTTTAGTCTCTGGGTATAATTTTTACCGCAAATGGATTTTTCGGATAGCATTGAAGCCGATCTCAACACTACATCCGTACACCAGCCAAGTTTTGCAGACTGACTCTTCGAATCCTATTACACAAATTCATCTGTCTACATTGACGTACAAAGGAATAACCTAGGGATGTCTGGAATCTGTCTACATCGACGTACAAAGGAATAACTTAGGTCTCTATTATGAACACATACTTACAACTCGACACCCTTTGGACAGTTCAAAGCAGACTTCAAGGAGCCGTAGATGGTGAACTGCAAAGAGGTCAAGGTACCGACCATGACCAATCTGGTTGGCAAACCGGCGAAAGAACCACGGACACCCAACTGGCCGGCCAACTGGGCCAACAAGCCGACAGTGGACTGGCCTGGAGCCTTCTTGGTCTTGTTGACCTTGGACAACAAGGTGTCGGCTGGCTGAGAAACAATGGCGGCAGCGCAACCGGCGATGATACCAGCAGACAAGTTGATGGAAGTCAAAGTACCGTTGGACAACTCAGATCTTGGCTTGCCGACGGCACCGAAGATAGCCTCAGCGGCTCTCTCGAAGACCAAGAACTTGGCGATGTTGTAAGGAATCTGCTTGAACAAGATTGGGGTGAAACCGTTGTAGAAGGATCCGAGACCCTCCTCCTTCAAGATTCTGCTGAAACCACCAACCAAACCGTTGGCGAAAGTTGGCTGAGACACCAATCTGATTCTGGTAGCCTCCAATGGACACAAGGCAATGTCAGCGAAGAACTCGGCCAAAGCAGCGGAACCCATGAAGACGGTGTTCTTGTACTTGGAGGCGGTGTCGTAACCCAACTGCTCAATCAAGGTCTTCTTGAACAACTCGTAACCGCCGAACTTGAAAGCACCCTGCAAAGAGTAACCCAAGACGGTAGGGCCCAAACCGGTCAAAAGAGCGCCGGCACCCTCCTTGGTGATAACCTGTCTGAAAGAAGAGATCATACCCTTGTTGTAGACGGTTGGTTCCAATTGGATTCTGGTCTTGACGACATCAATTGGAGTCATGGCACCGTGGGTAAGACCACAGCCCATAGCACCGGCAAGGGCAAAAGATGCATAGTCACCAACAGTGTAGTTTGGGAGCTTGTACTCAGTCTTGGTAGCCATTTTTTTATGATAAAAGTGGAAGAAAAGAAAGTTTGCTTCTGAGGAAAAAGAGCTTTCGAAATCTGCGGTACGGAAGCGTCGAGCTTAGATATATCGAGGAGTGGAAAAAAAAAAAAATTCGCGGTGTGAATGAAGCCTTTTCATTGGCTTTCAAACCTGAGGAACGGTGCGTTTCTTTTCCCTCTACACAGTAAAGTACCCATGTGCCCGACTCTCGCCGGGACCAAGAAAGACTGTAATAAGGGTCGTGTAAGGGCAGTTCCACGGATCAACATTCCTTTTGGAATTTTTCCGAGCATGAATTGTCAGCATCGGCACTATTTCGGACCGACCTCAGCTTAAACTCCGACAGACCGTTTGCCACAAAACTGACCGCTCGCCCGTTTTGCACCCAAATGTAGATCAATCAGTCTTGGCTGCACCACTTATAGAACTACCTGTTGGCTGCTCTTCTTTTCATTGTAGGAATCGGAGGAAGAGCACCGTATGGCAAAGGCTTTCTGGCAGGTGGAGCCTCGGGTTTGGGAGGCATGTCTGGCTTCTGCGAAGAAGCAGGTGTTTGAGACGAGGCTGGAGTATCGTCTTTGACCAGGCTCAATGCTTCAGGATCATAATCGTCGTCATCGTCAATCATCTTGGCAAGCGATGGTTCGGCTGGTTTGGGAACCTCTGCCTTTGGAGGCTCGGACTTGGTAGGCTCCGGTTTCTTGTAGTTGTCAAAGAGGTATTTCATGAGCTTGAAGCGCAATGTCTTACTTTGGAACAATTCATAGGCAGCCTTTTGACGAGCTCCAACCTCGGTGCTGTCCGTGCCGGTGCTGTAGTCGTCGCCGGCAATATTGAGAGTAACGACATACGGCTCCAGTTCCACGACATTGAAGTCGTAACGGATTTTCTTGGTGGGCTGCTCAAAGTAGTTGTTCACACGGGTCATGAGAAAGTGGAATTCAGAGAGCGCCACGGCATAGACGTTTTTCAAAATCTCGCCGTCGCTATACTCCCGCAGCAACTTAGCCAACATGGGCTCGTAAAGCGCCTCAAGCCACCGCTTGATTTCAGCCGTGCTGTACTTCAGCATCGTCAAAGCCTGGATGTACGCAAGAAAGACATTTTTGAAAATCACAAGCTTATCTTCAAAAGCAAGCTCATCGGAAACAGCGTGCTGAAGCTCATCGGTGAGGTTGTAGAGATATGCAAACTTGGCCAAGATCATGGTCGATGTGAGCCTGTTCTTGACGTAAACCACATCGTCTTCGTGGGCCTTGTGGATAAATTTGTCGTCGAGAATCTCCAAAAGGAGGTAGTCCAACAAAGCTTTTCCCTTAATGGCCAATTTTCTGTTGTGGTTGTTGTTGAAGTCGTGATGTCCCTCGTGGAACTGCAGCTCCAAGAAGTCCGGAGGCTGTCTCAAGCTCTTGTCCGTAAGCACCAACTTGAGCAACGAATTGTCTTCAAGAGGAGGCAAACTAGGAGGATACATTTCGATATCCTTGCCGACGAGGTGGCCGTTTTCCTCCTCCTTCAACAGCTCCTGGTCCTTGGGCGGTTTATAGTGCATTAGGTAGCCCACATGGCGGTCGAGCTTCGTCAGCTTGAAGTTGCATTTCGCCAACGTTAGGAGAAACGGCAAATATCCCTTATCACAAAGCTCCTTGATGCGGACAGCCACCTTGATTTGAGGCGTATTCACCGTCTGTTTGAGCTTGTCCACCACTTGCGGCGCCGAAGCTAGCACAGGCGGAAGCGAGGCCGGCAGTTCCATCACGCCACACAATTCCTTGTATTTCGCCACCAGCGGCGCCCGCAGAAGCACCTGGTTCAATGTGGCCTGGAGTTGGGATATGTGGCCCTTCATCTGGGTCAACTCTTCAAGCAGGTATAGGTCGTCTTGGGCGGACATGAGAAGAAATTAGAAGACTAGTATGCGGCACGGCGGGGGAAAGGGACCCTTTTTTCTACAGCGAGATCCTCTAGATGGATGGGTGGGTGAGGTTCTCTAGGAAGAAGGTGGTGAGGATTTAATCAGTATCGTGAGGTGGGTAAAAATGATGGTCGTGCGATGCACATAAATGGTGTAACGAACGCAGTGCTTGGCGCTCGCTTGGCGCATAATGACAGCGATTGTCTGCAAATCCAGGCATCACACGAGGCGATAAAGAAAAAAGATTTTTGGGCTTGTAGTCCTGAGATTTTTCGAGTTGATTGATATTATGATATCTTTTTTTTTTCGAGCCGTATGACCCCGCTGTGGCCCCCACTCGCGATGAGATGACGTGAGAACCCGCAAATGTAGAGGATTTTTCATCAACTCCACCAGACACAGCGGCTATCTTTGCTCGAAAAGCGAGAAATTTTTTGAAACCCCTACTTCACAACAACTTCTTTTCATTCTGCCCGCCAGATCCACAAAACTATAATGCTCCTTTGACATCGCCAGCTCAGATAATCACTTTACCTCCAAAGCATATTTGATAAGCATTAGCCACACAGTCGATAGAACACAGCATAGATACTCAGCATAGAGCAACCCATGAACACTCACTACTTCTCGGAAGAATACATCCCGGGAACCACTAATATCTTTTCATCGTCAGATGACTCGTCCAGCAACCACACGGGCAGACCATTGAAGAAAAACAAAAAGGGTGTCATTTTGCTTCCCCAGCCTTCTGACTCCGTCAATGATCCCCTCAACTGGCTGGCTCCTCGGAAAGCCTACCATTTTATGGTAGTTTGTTACATCACAGGCCTCACAGCAGCCATTTCCAACGATGCTGGTGCCGCTCAGGACTCATTGAACCAGTTCTATGGAATCTCATACGACGCCATGAACACCGGTGCCGGTGTGCTTTTTTTGTTCATCGGCTGGTCGTGTATTTTCTTTGCCCCGGCGTCCTCGCTTTACGGCAGAAGAATCACCTACTTGATCTGTCTTTTGGCCGGTACTTTGGGTTCGGTTTGGTTTGCACTTTCCAAGAGAACAGCAGACACAATTTGGTCCCAGGCGTTTGTGGGCATGTCGGAGGCTTGTGCCGAGGCCCAGGCCCAGCAGTCTTTGGCAGACATTTTCTTTCAACACCAGCTAGGCTCGGTTTTGACCGTCTACATCATGGCAACCTCGGTGGGCTCTTTTCTCGGGCCATTGATTGCCCATTTGATTTCAGAAAGCCAGACCTTTCGCTGGGTCGGCTGGTGGGGTGCCATTATCACCGGAGCCACGCTTGTGGTGGTTGGTTTCACCTGCGAAGAGACTGTTTTCGATAGACTGAAGTACTTTCCTGTTTACGATTCTCCCGAGGAAGCTGTGGCCATGATCGACGATCCAGAAAGAGACTTCAAGGACGAGAAGGAGAAGGAGGACTTGAACACCGCCATTGCGTCGGGAAACGAGATCTCCGTGGAGAGAACCAGAAGACGGTCCAGACCAGCCAAGGAAGTGGACGAAGAGGCTGCTTTGGAGAAAGAGAAACCCAACTCGTACTGGAAACAAATTGCTCTTATCACGCCCTCAGAGTACATGGAGGGCTACGGCGTCAAGCAGTACATTGAGCGTTTCCTCGTCTACTTCAAGGTCTTCACCTTACCAGCGGTGTGGCTTTCTGGCTTGCTCTGGGGTTTGCAAGACGCTTACATGTCGTTCTTTCTCACCACCCAGGACACCTTTTTCTACGATGAGCCTTGGAACCTCAGCGAGACGGGTGTGGCTGTGATGAATGTTGCAACTTTAATTGGCGCCGTAATTGGCTGTATCATGTCGGGTGTCATTTCCGATAAGCACGTCCTCTGGCTCGCAAAACGCAACAACGGTCTCTACGAGCCCGAGTACAGGCTCTACCTTCTTTTCATCACCATGATTATCTCTCCTGTTGGTTTGATCATGTTTGGTGTAGGTGCAGACAGAGAATGGCCAGGCTGGGTTGTTTACGGAGGTCTTGCACTCATTGGTTTTGGCTGGGGTTCTATTGGTGACACTGCCATGTCGTACCTCATGGACTGCTACCCAGAAATCGTCATTCAGGGCATGGTGGGTGTTTCCATCATCAACAACACCTTGGCGTGCATTTTCACATTTACATGCTCTCTCTGGTTGAACTCCGCTGGCACCCAGAACACATACATTGCTTTGGCCGTAATTGACTTTGTCACCATTGCTTGCATCATCCCCACGCTCTACTACGGAAAGAGCTGGAGGAAGTGGTCCAAGGGCCTCTACGTGCAATTGGTCGAGCTCACCCAGGGAATGGGTTAATTGTTCTTTAATTGAATATAATAGACTTAGACACATTTTTGGTAGATAGATGAATCTTATGCCTAGAAGGATATCTTATGCAGCATTATGAACCTAACATCACTTGCGCTTTGAATTCATTACTTCCAAGGTATTGGTATATGTCCACACAGCTACCATGCCGTTACAAATCTTGCAACTACCCAACAACACAAATATGGTACATTCATTAACTGGTCCGAATATGATAGATTTTATACACATACATATACCGCATTAGACGGCGAAGGCGGCTGTCTGCTTCTTTACAATTTCAACTTTTGCTTTACTACAACATGGACTCGCCGTTGTCCTGGGCGGCAAAGGCGCCGTTGTCATTACCGCCGTTTGCCTCGGTACTCATGTAAGCAGACAATTCAGCATCCAAATCCTCGGCTGTCTTAGCAGCTGGCCTGGGCTTTCTAGGCTGTCTGGGCTTCTTCTCCCTGGCTCTAGATCTGTGTGCTTCCCTTGCTCTTGGAGCCTCTTCGCGCTCTCTGCCGGCATTTCTTCTGGGGTGTGCCTGCGGTGCTATTCTGTCAGCCAAGGAAACGGCATTCTCGACAACCAAGGTCTGGCCCATGGCTTTTCTGCCGTCGAACTTCTGAACGGCTCTGGCGTTGTTGTCGCCGTAGTTCAGCTGAAAGCAAACGTAGGCTACAGCCTCGTCCCTGGGGTCGAATTTTATGAAATCAACAGGGGCAATGCTGAAGAACAAGTTGGAAAGGTCTTCGCCGTTCAAGTCGGGGTGGACATTCTTCAACCTCAACATTGGTCTGCCATCTGCGCTTTTAAGGATTTGGTCGGGGATTGTATTGGCGTTGTTGAATCTGACGGGCTAAAGTTGTTAGTTTTGTTCTTGTTTCTTTCTAGGAAAAGTTTCTAGGAAAGTCCAAATCGTTAATCTTCACATACTGGTCTTCTGGGACCACGGCCTCTTCCTCTTCTTTCCAGAGGCCCAGACCTCCTGGGTCCACGCTCCGTCTTACGAGCTCTTTGCTGCTCTCCGATTATATCGTCCAAGGATTGTTCTAGAGCGTTGGACATAGCAGCTGGGTTACTTTTGAATCGGTGGTTTTGTTGAACGCGATAGAGAAAAAATGAGGTTCGTCACGTGCAGCAGGGCCCCCGGCTGGGTTACACAGAATGGATCGATGGCTAGTGCCATTGAAATTAAAACAATATAGAAAAGTGCTGTATGGGGTTCTAGCGGGTGTCTCTAGATCTGCTTCTTCGACGTCTTGTAGTTCTCGTGCTCCTCATACTTGACTCCAACAAACTTACCGTCCTGCGAGTACTCCTCAATTCTCTTCAAGAAGTCCAATGGCACCAACTTGGGCCAGTCGACAAACTGGTAGCCATTCTTAACGAGATAGAAGGCGTTCTTGAGGAAAACGTATAGGCATCCGCTGACAATGAAGATGTTCTTCCAGCTGAGAAGCGAGCCAGTGGGCCAGAACAAAAGCGAAAGAAGCACAAAGAAAGAAGCTCCAATGATGTAGGGAAGCAATTGGATGTATGGCGATCTCTTGTCGACAAAAGGGCTGTTGATGGAGTCTCTGAACGGCCTGTAGTTACCCAAGAACAAGTCGTAGGCGTCCTGTCTGTGGCCGTCTCTGAGGTTATTGAGGTAGTATCTGGTGATGGAGTTGTTCAAGTCCAGCAAGGCACCCATCTTGGTTCTCTTTCCGGTTCTGGTGTAGTCGGTCTTCAAGGCACCGGTACCAGAGTAGGCGTTGGACACAGCGTCGGCATTGTCGGCCCAGAAGCTCTGGAAAAATAAGTTGAAGTCGGGATCCACAAGCTCCCAAGGCTGTCCAGCAGAAGGCAAGTAGTTGGTCAACTCAAGTTGTCTCTGCAATACCCAACGACCCAACATGGACTGCACCACGTTGGTTCTGTCCAAACAGTCCATACAGTTGGTTCTGACGACCTTGTTCTGCACGCTGTTGACGGTATTGGTGTTGAGATCGTAAGCGAAGAAGTTGTCGTTATTGAAGCCCAATTGGGTCAAGTGCTCAAGCAAGAGCTTGACTCTGTCCCAGCGCATCTTGCTGCACTCATGGTGAAAGTCAAAGTAGATGTACTTGACTTTTTGGGCAAGCGAAGCAGGCAACGTCTGAACAGCCTCCTCGTATGCATCCTTCACAGGCTTCTCGTAGCCGCTCTGGTTGACCAAGTTGACCAAGTAGTTGTCGCCGTAGAGCTTGACCTGCTGTTCAAAGTGCTTGGCGGTGGCGTCCTGGGAAGGCCTGGACGAGATGGCCAAGTTGGGCTTGTACTTCAAGTCGTTAATCTCGGACCAGTACACGGGCACAGAGCCTCTGGTCTGGAGGAACGCAAAGAGCTGGTTGTCGGAGGTCAAGAAGATCTGCTCGGTTTCGTTGAAGTTAGCCACGTTTCCGTCCTCGTCGATACCACGACGGAAGTACCGGGTACCAGCACGGGTCCATGAACGACGGGTCAAAAGGGCAAAGTCCAACTTCTGGTGGCCCTTGAACTCGGTGGTGTGGGACTTAAAGTAGCCGTAGATCGTAGGAGTGACGAAGGCGGAGGCACCGGCAGCGATCAATTCTTCCGACAAGTATTGATTCCAGAAGAAACGAGCATCGGGCTTGGTGACACCGTCGGCAAGCTGTCTCTGCAAGGAATTGGTCAAGTCGTAGGCGTTGTCGAGCGAAAAGAACAACGAGGCCAGCTTCAAGTGCTGCTCCAAAAGCGCCAAGTAGCTGGACTCCTCGGCATCCTTCTTGGAAAGGCTCTCATTGCCCAAAGGGAGGATCTTGTGGGAGACGACCCTGGCGATTTTCTTGCCCAAGGCGGTTCCCGTGACCTCGTGCTTGTCGACCAAAACAAGGTACTTGTTGATTCGGAAGCGAATGGTTCCCAAAACCGCCGAAACTGTGGATCCCTTCCCCTTGGCAGCGACATCTGGAGAAGACGAGGAAACCGTGGATCCCTCGGAATTGACCAACAAGTACTGGTTGGCGGTTGGCAGAAAGAGCACGTGCAGGCCGTCGGCACTGACAAAGTGTGTTAACGACATGGTGTAGCTAGACGAGATGAAGAAAAAGAAGTTGGGGCTGTTCACCAAGTGTTGATGTCATGTGAGAGGTTCGCGGCCAAGTTTCCACGGCCAACTGGAAGCAATGCGGAGAAGGGCACGAAGAAGTTTTCGGGAGAATTTTGGCGGTTATGATCTGAGGGGAATTGCATGGCCATGTTGGAGGAGAGGCTGAACTTTGGATGGTGGGGGGTGTTTGCCGATTCGGATCCGGGTCGGGTGGCGGTAACACTCATCAATTTGTAGCATTTATGCGTTGTGCATTTCTGCAATTTGCCTTTTGGATAGTCATTTTATGCTTTGCGTTATCAGCCTTCGAAAACTCGTGTCAGAGAGATTTGTCCATCTTCAATGGCCTGGCATGTCTGCAGAGTTCCGTGCGTTGGCTGAATTTCGCAGCCATTTCTGGAAAACCTCATGCGCAAGCCTCCAGGCTGATCTGGCCACGAGGCCGAATCCAAGCGTACATTGAAATTGTGGCTCTGCTTTCTGGAAAGAGTGGGGATTTCTGAGTTTCACAGGTGGCTCGCGGTGGAAGGGTCTGGCTGCTTGGTTGTTGGAGTTGCAGCCACCGCACGGCTATGCAAGCGAAGGCCGATCGGGGGGAGAGTTGATTGCCGAGGTCCATATCGATGCATGAGAAAGAAAATGGTTGGAGGTTTTTGTTCTGGATGCTTATTTGATGTGGAATGAGCTTCTTGGATGTGGAGGAATCCTCTTTGTCCTGAAGAAGTGAAGTACTGGTGACTGTGCTTCTCGTGGATTATCGGTGTACCACACCCACGATGAACTTTCAAAATTGATTCAACTTCATCAAGGCAAGTGTACACCCGGCTACCTAGAGCCTCCTCTTCAAAGCCTCCTTTGCACATTGTTCTATTGATCGCTACTTTGCTAAATCCATTGATCTCACACTGCCCTCACTTTCGCAGCCATGACTGTCTTCTCAGCAACCCCAACCACGCCATCCAAAATCACGAAAGCAGCCAATTCAACGATGTTTCAAGACTTCCCTCTCAATTCCCTCATTTCTAAAATAACTTTTTTTGTAAGAAGATCAACCTGCTCAACCAATAGCCACCTATGGGCTCCTGCAGCTCATGATATCAACGCTCGCTTCAATGCTCCTTTTGCCATCTGACCTCTAATCCACTTCATTCCACATGTACAAGCTCAGACTGACGCTTCCCGGCCACGAGCTGGACGTGAGGGGAATTGCCGCTGTTTCAGATGAAAAAATCGTCTCGGGTTCCAGAGACGGAACCGCCCGCGTCTGGGATCTCTCCTTGACTCTAGACACCAACCCCAATAACGAGATCTGCTTTCTGTCGCCCACGGGCGCCTTCGTCAATGCTGTGACATTTGTTAACAGCGCCTTCACCGGTGATGTTGCCGCAGTCGGCGGAAAGGATGCGATAATCTACCTTTCAGAACTCCATGGCTCATTCGTCAAACCTGGAGACGACTTTGGCAAGTTCCAGTTAGTCGGTCACCAGGGCAACGTGTGTTCGCTCAATTACAAAGATGATGTCTTGATTTCAGGATCCTGGGACTGCACAGCCAAGGTGTGGGACTTGTCTTCGTTTTCGGTCAAGTACGACCTCAAGGGCCACTCTGCCTCGGTGTGGGACGCCAAAATCGTCGATGCCGCCGAGGAAATCTACCTCACTTGCTCTGCTGACCGCACTATCCGTAAGTGGAAGGGCGGCAAGGAAGTCGCTCAGTTTTCTGGTCACAACGATGTGGTGAGAAAGCTCTTGATCTTGCCTGGAGCAAAGCACTTCGTTTCTGCCTCTAACGATTGCATACTAAAGGTTTGGGACCTTGAAAGTGGTGCTGTTTTGCAGACCCTACACGGTCATGACTCCTTCATTTACGACATTGCCATACTCTCCAATGGTGACTTGGTTTCCACTGCTGAAGACCGTACAGTGAGAATCTGGCGCAATGGCAAGACGCTTCAGGCAATCACGTTGCCTTGCATTTCTGTGTGGTGTGTGGACACGCTCCCCAATGACGACATTGCCGTGGGCGGCTCGGATAAATCGATTTATGTGTTCACGGCTTCTCCAGACCGTGAGGCCACCGCTAGTGGCATCCAAGAGTTCACCTCGCTTGTGCAGAACTCAGCCATCTCAGAGCAGTCCATTGATGATTTGAAGAGAACCGATATTCCTGGCTACGAGGCTCTTGAGCAGGGTGCTGACGAAGAAGGTGCAACGAAAATGGTCAAGAGTCCCGCTGGTGTTATTGAAGCTCACCAATGGTCAGGCGGTCAATGGGTCAAGATCGGAGACGTGGTGGGCTCTGCTGGCGGAAGCTCCGGGAAGAAGAGCCATAACGGCAAGGAGTGGGATTACTTGTTTGACGTTGATGTCGAGGATGGTAAGCCTCCGCTCAAGTTGCCTTACAACGCCAACGAGAACCCATACACTGCTGCCGAGAGGTTTTTGGCTGATCACGAGTTGCCAGCTTCATACAAGGACGAAGTTGTGCGTTTCATTGAGCAAAATACCGGAGGCTTCCTGTTGGAGCAAACTCAAAGCGCCCCGACTGCTCCTCAGGCTGCTCCACAAGCTGCTCCAGCGCCTTCTCCAAAGAACTTCAAATTGCTTCCTGAAAAGTCGCCAATTACATTCAAGGACTACAAGCCAGAACAGTTGGTCAAGGGATTCAAGAAGTTCAACTCTGATCAACCTGAATCAAAAGCCTTCTCCTCGCTGGATGTCGCAAGTGTCGAGTCTGGTCTTCATGATCTCAAGTCCAAGAATGCTCTTTTCATAATCACCGACATTGTGCCCAAGATCTTATCCTCGTGGGAGCCGTCTCAAAAGCTCATTGGCTTTGACTTGTTGAGAGTCAGTATTCCTAGAGTCACCACAGTCGATTTGATTCAATCTACGGAGGCTGCCGAAGGTATTCTCAAGATGATCTTGCAGAGTCTAGACGAGGTGGGTGAGCAGGACTTGCCATTGGTGATGATGATCGCCCGAGTCTTGTGTAACCTCACCACAAGCACCTTGTTTGCCCAGTTATTCTTCACTCTCGACGACCACAACCAGGTGTCATTGAACGAGTACTACGAAGAGGTGGTCAATAAAGTCACTGTGGTTGTGAAGATCATCACTTCTTCCTCGGTGGCATCATCCCACAAGCACCACAGCAGCGCGTTGACGTCCGTGTCTTCCTTCTTGTACGATCTCACGGCTCTCTCATTCAACAATACGTCGCTTTCAAACGCCCCCTCTGCGGCCCTTGCTTTCTTTGCACTCCTTGATGAAGTCGCTGAGGATTTAATAAAAGCCGACGAGGAGTCTGCCTACAGAGTGTGTGTTGCATTGGGTAACTTATTGGTATTAAAGGTCACGTCAAGCAAGCCTGCCTGGTACGATGCCTGCAAAAAACTATACAACGGCGCTAGGTTCAAGGATATCTACAGAGACATCGACTTGGCCTAGGTTCATAAACAAACGCATCACGGATTCATCAGTATCATTTAGTAGAAGAGCTCAGGCACCTTAGGAACAAGGGCAGCAAGCTTGTTGTGCAATTCCAAATTCGTATTATCGGAGAAACGCGTCACAGAGTAGGCATTGACCTTGTAGTCAGAAGCACCCACTTTGCCAATGACCTCGTAGATTTTGCCAACTTCTAGACCATCGTTCGCGTTCACGGTCACCTGGATTGGACCTCCAGCATTTAAGGTAGCTGTGCTTGAGCCGAAATCGATATTCTCGACGCTTCCGACAACCCTAACAACGCGTCCCCCAAAATCTTTTATCGTAGAAGCTTGTACTCTCACACTAGCAGCGTCCATATTAGAAGGTGGGTTTGGTGAGCTACATACGCGTTGAGGTTGATGTCTTGATAGTGGCGTGCATCAGTGCACCACATACATGGGGGCCGGTCAGATGAAAGACGAATGGGTCGTAAAATGCTTGCTAATTGTGAATAGGTATTTCAAGAGAACACTTTATGTAATAGAATCTATTTCGTCTCCTCATCTTGTGTATTACATGTTTTTGAAAACTCAGTGATCTCTCATGGCTCATTTAGTCTGTAGAAGATATAGTTCGAAGGAGGTTCCATCTACAAAAATGACAACTAAGGAAACAGCTGGTATTTTTGTTTATGGTTCTTGAGTACATATCGCGGTCTTGGACTTTTTGAAGTGGAATTAGCAACATTAGCGCTCTCGCTGGGAATGGCTGCAAATCCGAACTCTAATAACCACAACGAAATCCATTTTGCAACAGATAGGTCCTTATACTCGTACAGCTTCCTGGATTTCTTTTACATTTTACAGGCGTACTCGGAACCTTCTCCAGATTTCCATCACACGCGAGCTTTCACAAATACCTTCCTACTCCTCTGGTTCGCAACCACCTACCTCTAGCTAATCGACTCTCCTCTTCTGCTATGAAAATAATCTCTAACAAGGACAAGTTCCATATCCGCTCTCCCGACCCGCTTCCAAAGTGTCCGATCTGGGCGATAGTGGATCAAGATAACTTTGACGTTGCTGAGGAACACAAGAATCTATCGCCTGAGCTTCCTGAAGTGGCAGCCCTGGTACCATCTGCTTCGTCTAATTCCTCTGAATTATCAACAATTATACGGAGCCTGGACGAAGAAAGCCTTCACCGTTCCAAGAAGGAAATTGTGGTTCACGAGAGTTTTACAATTCTTCCACCCTCGAGCTCTAGAAAGCACATTTTTATCCCTAAAGATGAGTTTGACTTTTTGAGGCATCGGCCTTTGTTCGACCACCCTCTGCCGAAAGAGGAATCTCAGACCGATGAGAGTGACATCTCCGATGTTGAGGAGGACCCACTTGGGTTCGAAAAAGTGGACTCCCCACCAATAGAGAAACGGCCTCGGTCGCTTGATCCACCGCCGAAGCAGCAATCGGATCGCCATTTCAGCAGTTTCTCTTTTGTCTCTCAGAATGGTCGTTCTGGGTCTCGCGAAGTATTTGGAGAATCCACAGACGGAGTAGGTACTTTTGTGCTGCTGACCCAAAATTTGAATAAGCACAAGAAGCAAAAGCTTTTTAGTCCCATCCAGTATGTTCCCAAAACTCCATTGGAGCAGGATCACCAACTGGGAAGATTCAATGAGCCATCGCAAAAGCGTCAAAAAATGGCTGGGCAGGTTGGCATGGTATTCAATGGAACCATAGACCAAAGAGAATTGGGCGGTAGTCATTTGATCAATGTCGCCAAGAACCCAGAACCAGCTCCCATTTTCAATAATATAACCCAAACGCCTGTCCTGCCAGCTTTTAGAAGGTTTATAGTGACGCTATTGGACCAGAGGTTTTGCCGGATACAGAGAGAAAAGATACGTCCGTCCCAACTTGCAAGAGCTCCAGACAAACGACACTCAGCATGTTTATGTGAAGCACTTCTTCTTCTCGGACAAAGAGCCCTACAGCTATCAGTGGGTTAGAAAAGAAAAGGACGAAACAGGAACGGTCATTCAAAACTCTCGAAGTGCCCTTTGTTCCTATTGCGAAGGTATCCAGTTCTTTGACATTCGGAGATCGTATTATGCCACTCACATGGCCTTGAAACATGGCGTCTATCCAAACGATTACTTGACTCCAGAACCGTTGTTTGCAGGTATCTATCATACACCAAGATACAGCAGATTTGGAACGATCGATGGCACCGAAGAACGTCGCTGTGTGGTTTGTCCTGCCTGCTATGACCTCTTTGATTTCGAAGTCGGGAGTATCGGCTCTGGAAATCTCAATTTATCATCGTACTTAAGGCACTTCAAGGACGCACACAGGTCCAAGAGGCTAGAGGGGTACTTTGCTCTTCACAAGCGGCATAAGTCCGTGGAATAATTACATTGTCTATTTTTTGTAGTCCTCTTTCAAACATGTATGAGCTTGTCCAAGAAAGCTTCAGCCTCGCCTCTCTCCTCTGCTCTCATGAGTGATTCACCAATCAAGAAGCCGTCAACGTCATCGTCGGTCTTATACTTGTGAACATCTTGCTCTGATGTAATGCCAGACAAGGCCAACACGAGAACATCCCCTTTTCTCGAACTGTTCTTGGCAGAGTCCACAAGCGAGCTTGTGGTTTTTAAGTCCACATCAAACGTTGTGAGGTTTCTATTGTTCACGCCGATGATAAGGGGGTCTTCAGTGGTGCCGTTATTCGTCAAAGCGAGTGCAACCTTCAACTCCTCGGCATCATTCACCTCTACCAAGGGAACCATGCCTAATGACAAGGAGTATTCGTATAGCTCTTGCAACAAGCTGCTGTCCAGAAGCATCTTCACAATCAACAAAACAGTGTCGGCGCCAGCTAGACGGGCCTCTGCGATCTGGTACTTGTTAAAAATGAATTCTTTACGCAAAACCGCTGGTCTTGAGTAAGATGCATCGCCCTTGCCGGAAATCTGTTCATCAATGACTCTTCTGACGAGGGTCATATCTTCCAAAGAGCCCTTGAACCACTTGGGTTCCGTCAACACAGAAATAGCCGAGCAGTGGCCCTTGGCATAAGTGGAGGCTTGGTTGGCAGGGTGTGCAGAGATATTAATGTTACCCTTGGAAGGAGAGGCACGCTTGAACTCTGCCAAAATGATGTTTTCTTCGTTGGATTTGGTAAGCTGGAGACGCTCGTAGAAGTTGATGAGAGGGGGAGCTAATCCGAGCTGCAACGAGGTCTCGAGGTTGGCAAAACTTCTACCTGGGATCTTCTCAATCTTCTCGTAGTCTTCCATGCGCTGCTTGTAGATCTTTATAAGGATGTTCTCTTTGGAGGAAGCAGGCTTATTCTCCTCCCAGGTGCCGCCTTGCATCTTAAGAATGTTCTCCACGAGGATATGGCCAGCCTCTGATAAGACAGACTCAGGGTGGAACTGGACGCCCTCAATGGTGTACTTTTTGTGTCTGACACCCATAATCACCTCCGGGCTCGTTGTTTCAGTCCTAGCGGTGACCTCAAGACAGTCTGGAATAGAAGCGATCGTACCGGCTAAAGAGTGGTATCTGGTAGCACCCACGCCCTGTGGGACACCCGTGAAGCAGCCCTTACCGTCATGTTTAATAGCAGAAGTCTTTCCGTGGACAATTTCACCGGCATAGGAGACCTCTCCTCCGAAGACCTCCACCATGCACTGTTGACCCATACAAACGCCGAAAATGGGGATCTTGCCCTTGAAGTGCTCAATAGCAGCTTTGGAAATACCAGCATCAGTACTTGGGTGACCTGGACCTGGAGAAATAAACAAAATGTCCGGTTTGATCTCGTTTTCAATCGTCTCGATATCGATTTTGTCGTTTCTGAAGACATCCACCTTTTCACAAAGCTCCGACTGGCACAAGTATTGGTACAAGTTCCAGGTGAAGGAGTCGTAGTTGTCAATCATCAACACATGTTTTTTGCCGAATTTCCCTGCCATGTTGATTGACTGAGTGAAAGTGTAGGAAGGTGAAAGTTGACTCAGCTCGCAGTGCATATAAAAGTCCAGCCTAATGTGCGTGGGATAATCGCGATACTACTAGGTGCGGTCTATGTAAATCTAGGTTGGTGTATGCTTATAAATGTTTTTTCTTAATTTTTTTATGCTCTTCAAGCCCGCTTTCTTCTTCTGACTCTCTCGCTAATCGGCGTCTCGTCGTCGACAATTTGCTGGATCTGCTCCAGCTGCTTCTTTTCTTTAAGCTCGTCATTCTCAAACTCAACACCCTTCAAGATGATGGTGCTCACAAGCTCGAGAATAAGCATGAAAAGCGAGGAAAGAATAGCCAACACGTAATTAGAAATGGTGACACCAATGTCGAGCCATGAACCCTCGGTTTTGACGAGGTAGAAGAAGTTCAACGACAAAAAGTCTGAGGTGGAGATAATGAGGGTTGAAATGGTGAATTTCTTGATTTCGAGCTGGTGGTTCATGATGCCAAAGCACGATGACAAAAGAATGTATGGAATGACCAATTTGAGCATGAGGAGGGCTCCCATGGGGAAGGGGTCGAAGATGGGAATCAACCTGTAGACGGAGTCCAAGGAGAAGGATGAGATGGATGCAACGTTACCAGTGCCAAAGAATGCAAATTGTAAGAAAAAGAAACCGACAATGGAAACACGAATTGTCTGTAACCAGTAGCCCTCCGGCAAATTGAGACTGTTGCGTTTGGACTTTTCGAGCTCTTGGGGAGTCATCTTCAATTGGGTCTCGATATTCAACCATTGCAACAAAACCAATGAGAATCCAACATAGAAAAAAAGCTCAAACGAAATGGTCAAGATGATAAACGTTGGAACGAAGGTCAAGTAAATAATCAAAAGTCTGAGCTGGTAGTCGGTGGATGGACGAAGGGTGTATAGCGTTGGAAGCAAGAAAAGTGAAACTAAAAATGTGATCCAGCCAAGAATCTGTGAGTATACTGGTAAACCTTCCCTGGCCTGCAAGGACACCACTGACACATTGGTTGCATACAAGGTGAAAATGGCTGTCACTATTTGAGCAGCCACGAGTCTCTTGTTGTACAGACTAACACCACGCTCAAATACTTTTTTAGCGCCCAATACACCAACCACAAGGGCTGCAACAGCACTGACATTGATCTGCCACAAGCTCTCTACCTTGACAGCGTCCAAGTTTGTGAAGATGCACATGCTGCAACAACTCAAAAACCATGGCAACAGGACGGTGAGTTCAAGTTTTCGCAGGACAATGAATGGATAAAGCCCAATTAAGACAAAAATCACGGAAAAGATGATTCTGTTGAAGAAGCCGTAGACAATGCCCTCGTACATTCCGAGGAAACTGGCCAATGTGAAGAGTTTCACTGGACCAGAAATACCAAACAAGAAATTATGTAAGCCCTTGAAGAAGAGGCCACTCTCGTTGAAGAGCGTGTACCAGAAGTAAATTGGGAACGCGGCGTACATGTAGTAGTTGAATGGTGAGTGCTGGTAAAACAATAAGTAATTGATTCCCAAAGTAATACCACCGAATGCAACGAGAAGCTTCGTGGATGGAGGAGGCTGTTCGAAATCCTTGAGAATGAAAAGTTTCAAAAACACATTGAAGGAGTAAGCGATCCAGCCAAAGAAACCAAGAGTGACGATGGAACGCAATAAGAGCCAGTTGTATGTTTGCAAGTAGTTCAAGCCATCCAAGGATGCCTTCATGAGCTCTTCAGTAAGGGCAATAGCCTCGGCCTCGATAGTTTCGGTTGGATTAGCCTCGAGTTGATCAATTAGGAGAGGGATCTCGACTTTGTATTGAGCGATGGGCTTCTTCACGAATGGATCATATGGTTTGTACTGGAACTGGTGGTCGTAAACCTCACTTTCCTTGACAAGGTACTGTTCCAGCACAGCTAATGCGTTCTCATACAAGGCCTTGACTTTGCTGACGGCAGACCCATCAATGTAGGGCAAAGGCAATTCACCAACGGAGTTTGCAGGGTAGTTGGCACCAATCAAGTAGGCCATCAAGGAAGCAATGTCAGCTTGGTTGACATCGTGACGAGCCAAATGGTCGAATTCCCAAGTGTCAAAATAATCAGCCTCATAGCCGCTAACAACAGGGTCTTGTTTCGCCTTTTGAGCGTCATCGGCGAGGACAGGCTTATTGACACCAGCACCCCAGGCAATCAAGGGGGTTCTTGTGTTGTCGGGATGGCCGTCACCGTGGGAGCCGAAATCAGACATACCGTGGTCAGCAGTGAAAACGAAAGCGGACTCTTCATCACCGAAAAATTCGTGAATCCGGGGAATCAACTTTTCAAGCTGCTTGTCGATATACTCAATGTTATCGTAGTATTCGGCAGAGTATGGTCTGTAGGCGTGGCCTGCAGTGTCAGGGCCCAAGAGGTGCAAAAAGAACACGTTTCCGTCTTGGTGTAACTCGTCGTGTAGCGTCTGGTTTGTTGCAGACTGGTCCATCAACTCATCGAAATGCTTGAACACGAACGAGTCAAGTTCAATCGAGCTCTGTGTGAAATCTTCAAACTCATGGCCGTACATGCACACATCAATTCTTCCAGGAACCACATTGTCGCCGTAGGCAAACATGGGCAAGATATCAGGCGAGCCGAACGAGTATGTATGAGTAGATTGGTTGAAAAATGAGTCGAAGTCAACTGGATTCTCCTTCCATCCTTTAGTCACGGCACTGACGTCCTCGTAAAAGCCAGCAATCATGGCAACGTGGCCTGGACGTGATTCTGTGGGCATTCTGGTGTTGGATATACCCCAGGTAGCCTCAGTTTCCACCAAAGAGCGCAAGTAAGGAGCCAAGTACTTCTCCTCGCCAGTTCCAGGGTGTAAAAGCTTTTTGAAAGTCTTGTCTGCTCTCAACCCATCGCCAACAATCAAGAACAATCTTTTGGCCGGAGGCTCAGATGTTGACTTGTGCTGATCCATTCCATGCACCAACGGAGACACGAAATAGATGTCGAAAATCAGCCATAGGTAGTAGAAATGGAAAAGCACACCGACCACAATGAAGATCTGGCGTTGCGATATCGAAACCATTCTACTGTGCTGCTGTGGGAGAAGGAACGTGGTTTCCAAAAAAGTGGCTATAGATACTACTTATTCGCGTTCGCGTATTTAGAGATGGTGGTTATGGATGTGAGGACACGTTTCATGCCCCATTCGGCCAGCCCCCATTCATTTTTCTGATTGTTTTCCTTATCCCTTTATTCTTCTATATACGTGTGTTCTCCCGGGCTTCGATTTCTCGTTTGAGTTCACAGTTCTTGTGGAACATCTTCACCACGTCTCTGAACTCCAGGAGAGCACGGCCGTAGTTCTGAAGTATGAGCATGTCGTTAAACAAGCTGCTCAGAAATGCATCCAAACAGGATGTGTCGTCATAAATCGTGTCGTGGTGGCGCTCGTCCTTCTGCAATCTTAGCTGTTGGTGCTCGAGAACGGCACTGCGGAAGGCTGCGAATCCTCTTTCGTACTCGTGGATGCCTCTGGTGTATTGAAGCCACTGCTCTGTCGTGAGGTCTGGGGTTATGCGGATTGTGGGTGGCTGAGTGGTGAACATGAGCCTCCTCTCGTCGAATTCAGGTGAAAGGTCGGTAACGGTGATGGAGTTGTTACGGCGACTAGGCGCCTTGTTAACAGGCGTGTGAAGTGTCTCCGCTCGTGTAGTTCCGTCGGTGAAGCCTTCGTTGTGTGTGTTTCCTCCAAACTTGGTGCGCTTATTGGGCATTCTGTGGATGGTGGAGCTCGACTTTCTTGTCTTTCCAGGGCTTGGGGGCCCATTGCTTGTGGAAGTGACAAA
This sequence comes from Candidozyma vulturna, assembly GCA_026585945.1. Lineage (NCBI taxonomy): Eukaryota > Fungi > Ascomycota > Pichiomycetes > Serinales > Metschnikowiaceae > Candidozyma > Candidozyma vulturna. Next base: position 455,194 of record CM048828.1, read on the forward strand.
CGAGCGAGGAAGCGAATCGAGCATGTCCTTGAAGTTTGTGTCGTCGATAGAGGTGCCCAAGGACAGTCGGAGGTCAGACATGTCGATGTTTTTGGCTTGCTTCTTGTGAACAGCTTCCTCGCTCTCCAAATGCTCGTCCGAAAAGGGACGCTTCGGGCTTTCTGGGCCTCCACTGTAAGCGTCCTTGTGGGCTTCACTGCCTTCACCCTCGTTCGATCCGATTTCAACCACCTCCGGCTCTGTCAGCGGAGTGTGCATTCCTTGTTCCTGTTTCACCTTGTACTCGCCATTTAATGTACTGTCATCGTTGGCTGCCCCATGAGGCGGCGATGCCTGGCAATCCTCGAAGTTATCTGAGGATTCTTCTTCATCCTCCACAACGATAGGCTCGTCTTGTCCACCATACTGGCCATCCTCGAAAACTTCATCCTCGCTTTCACTTACTTCGTAAATGTTGTCCCATTGCCGCCTATACGCGTCTGTTTTGCTGCGACGGTAATCCTCTTCTTCTCGCATCCGTTGATGCTCTCTGACTCTTTCCTTCTGTTCTCGTAGCTGGGCCTCCACTTTCTCCCGCATGCGCCTTTCTCGTTCCCTTCTTTCGAGCTCCTGTCTCTGTCTTTGTGCCTCGTACATCTGTTCCTGCCGCCTTCTCTCCAAATCCTCTCTCATCTTCTTCTGAGCCAATTTGGCTGCTGCCAGGGCTGCATTATCTGCTTTAGTAGGCCGCTCGTGGCTTTCAAAATGATTTTTTGCCGCATCTGTGTAGGCACGGTAGTTGTGTTGGAAAAAGCTGTAATAGGAAGTTCCGCCACCGCCATATGATGATCCTGGCGAGTAGTAGGAGAATCCATGGTGAGACCTAAAGTTGTTATTGTAGGCATCACTATATGAACTCAGAGATGCCGAGGCAACAGAGATGTTATGTTTCACGTCATACTCTCTTCGGCTTTCGTCATCCCTGAGTGTTTCGTATGCCTTGTTGATCTGTAGAAACATCTCATGGTGCTTCGCATCGTCTGTCTTGTCAGGGTGGTATTTGACAGCAAGTTTTTTGAACTGCCGTTTAATTTCGTCCGGACTAGCGGAAGGAGTTACCCCTAGCACGGAGTAGTAGGTCGATGCCATAGGTTGGTGTAGTCCTACAAGTTGATAACGCTTCACGAATGCACCTGCCATCAACGGTGTTTTTGTCACGTGACTTCCTCGTGGATTTCTTGATTAACAGTATATAAGTGTATTAATAATTGGTAATGGTGGGTCGCAAGGGAACTTGTTCTGATTAATTCTCCTGAATTATTCGGCACTAACCTCAGGCGGAGGTAGTCTCCTTTGTTGTGGCTTCCTTGTTCTCACCCTCAGCATCAGCATCAGCATGAGCAGCGGATGTCTCCTTATCGGCCTTTGCCTCCTCCTCCTTATCGCCCTCTTTCGTGGCCATCTCCTCCTCCTGCTTCTTCTTCAATCTCTCCAAAATGATCGCGCCATATTCGGGGATCTTGATCGAGGCATCCTCAACTTGCAGAGCGAAAATGTCAGGAATCTTCTCGTTGGTTTTACCGCCATTATAGTCCTTGGGCAAATTCTCCTTACCAAAAGCCAGCGACAAGTCGCCGTGGTTGAGCATCTCGAACTTCTTCAAAGTAGCCGCACTCATGAAACCCGTAGCCTTGAAGAAGGAGAACACCCATCCCATGATGTATGGCACATTGATGAAGTACTTCTTCGAAAGAAGCTCAGGGTAGTTGTCGCTGAAGATGCTGATGATCTCTTTTGTGGCAGCCTTCATGCCAGGGTCCATTCTGAACATCGAGACGTTGTTGTAGTCGTGGACCTGGGCAATCTTGCACTTGTCCGCATCGCCAAAGTCCAAAAGGGCCAAGGATCTCTCCATGATACCCACTCTCCATCTCAAAAACATCGTGCCTGGAAGGTCAGTCTTATCGGGGTTATCAACACCAACGCCGAACTTGGCAAACAACTTCTTGGGGTTCTTCAAGTTGGCGTACAAGTTCCAGGTGACAACAGAAAAGTTGTCCTTGTTGTCCTTGTAGTCGGTAATCACACCCATCTTCTCCAAGCTCTCGTCATACTTCTCGTTGTAAGCGGCGCTGAGAACCTGGAACTTTCTTCTCCAATTGAGCGTGTTGACCAACATTTCCTGTGCCTTGGCAAGGTCGTACTCCCTGGCAATCAAGAACTTGAGCAAGATCTCGTTTCTGTTTTCGACATCAACGTACTCCTCCTCGTCTGCGGCGATTCTATAGCCGTATATCTCATCATAAGATGGATCCTCGGTTTTGGCAATCAAATTAGGGATCGCCTGGATAAGCTGCTCGAGCTTCTTCTCCTGCTCGTCGGTGAGTTCAATCGATTTTACCAAAGGCATCGCTAAAGTCAGAAAAAAAAAAAGTGAAGTAAATGTGTTGATGTACTTCTGTACTGCTCCCGAATCGGCTTTGTAGACACTCCTACAGCTGCACCATGAGATGCGACTCAGGGCATTATCTTTATAATCTATCGTGCCCTAACTACTTTCCTGTGAATATCCCCTAGTGTCCTCCGGGCACCAACTTGAATGTAAGAATGTCGTTCTTGCCGACATCCACGGTATCCTCCTCTCCCACTCTGGTGCCACCTACACCTTCTATGGCTGCAATAGTCACATCGCCCATTATACGTCTTGCGACCGATATGACCGACAGCCCACGCTTCACCAAAACACAGTCTCTAAAAACGGCAGAGCCAGAAGTGCCTGTGAAGGAATTGATGTTTCGGACGGGGAAAACGGGCACAAGGTCTAAAACGTCGGCTGCTACTTGAAGAAGTTGAACCACTCCCGTGGAGCCAAATCGGTAGAGCACCAAGTCTCGGATGTTTTCTATTCTGTTTTGGAGTTTTTCGTCGAGCTCACGGAGTCCAGCATCCGGCAAGTCCTCGGCCGTGTCGACAAATTCCGTGCCCAGGTCGTACTTGATGAAATTCTGTGCAGCCAACTTTCTTAGAAGCACCTCGGTAAGAGATGAGGTCAAGACGCACTTCAGTTCAGGGTGCTTGAGCATGATTTTGGAAACATTCTTGTCCGCATCGGGATGGTCCATTTTGTTTAATGCTAGCACTGTGGGAAATTTTACCGACATGAACGCCTTGACGACTCTTTCCACCATTTCGCTATCCCAATCTTGCAATGGGGGCAATCCCGGAATGGTATCCAAAGCTTTGCCAATTAACTGCTTATTGGCATAATAGCCTCCAAGCTGCTGCCTTAATGTCTCTAGCGCCGTTGATTTCGTTGCAATGTGGCGCCTGACCACAGAGCCCCATTTCTCTGTCAAGTTGCCCAAGATCCAGCGAAAAATCTCGTCTTGAAGCCATTCAATATCCTTTAACGGATCGTAACCTCTTGTCTCTTTACCCTCAGCGTCAGTGGTTCCGCTAACATCCACAATGTGAAGAAGACAGTCTGCCTCGGTCAAATCACTGAGAAACTTGTTTCCAAGTCCTCTGCCCAAGTGAGCGTTTGGAACCAACCCAGCAACATCAAGAAGCATCACAGGCACGCCTCTCTTACCGTCTCTGCAGTAGCCGTAGTTGGGTTTGCAATCGGCTGTTTTCCCGAACCTCAGACAGGCACATTCCACCTCCAAGTAACCTGTGGCTTTATTAGGATCGATAGTTGTGAAGGGAAAAGCACCGACTTTGGCGTTAGCATCCGTCAACGCATTAAGGGTTGTTGATTTGCCACTCGACGGTTTGCCTACTATACCAATAACCGTTTCCTTGCCCATGATACTATAGCCATGTACTCAAGATGAGCTCTTCTCTTTTTTCAGTTTGACTGAGCATACATAGTGCTGATAACTCATGCAGGTAGCATCGAAAGTGGGTGTTTCTGAATAAGCTAAGGAATTAATATAACTGAGAAAGCATTTCTAGGTGCCTAATTCTTCAACCGCAAATCATCTGTTATTTGGATATCCTTCGGCTCGGTTAGAAATCGATATAACTATTTTTCTCATCATACATCGCCTAACATCTCCTAACATGACCGTACAGAAGTTACATTCCTATCCTTCCAAATTCCGTCGAAAAACACCTTTTTTCGACCATTTAAAAAGTACTATGTACAGCTTTGAAGTTGTCGTAAGTAGATCAAATCCAGTTCGCAGCCAATTAGCCCAAGCTCATCACTTCCGCTACCTAATCTGCATTTAATCTTCACCCTCTGACGTGTCTTGTAAAAAAGTTACGGCCAAACAAAATAATTATAAAAAAATGTTCAGTTTTTCGGCGCTCTCGGCTTCGGCAATTGTGCCTCTATGTATCGGCTTGGCCAAGCGGGATGACTGGTTGGTCCAATTTACCTGCACACACGGGCTCGGAGTAACAGGTGTTTACTGGACTGTAACAACTTTCGTTTAGGTCCTACAAATCTCAATTGACTGAACAGCAGCAAATTCCATTATGGTCAATTTCAAAAACATATTCTCGAATATCTTCAGCGGATTCTCCGCTGACTTCAAGAAAAAGAACTTCTCCCTTTATGGCCAGTGGCTTGGAATCCTCAATATCATTTTGTGCCTTGCCTTGGGTATAGCCAACATCTTCCACTTCAATTTGGTGGTGATCTTCGCCGTCATTTGTATCGTCCAGGGACTCGTGGTTGTCTTTGTTGAGATCCCCTTCTTGTTGAAGATTTGTCCCTTAACGGACACCTTTACGAATTTTGTTCGTAACTTCGATGAGAACTGGCCCCGTTGTGGCTTCTACTTATTGATGGCAGCCATCCAATACCTCAGTTTGGTCACGCAAGCTACCTCCTTGCTCGTGGTCGCCATCATCTTCACATTGGCCTCCGCCTGTTATTTGTTCGCAGCAATCAAGCACCAAGAATACCTCAAGACTTCTATAAGCGTCAGCGGTAACAATGACGACTTAGAATCTCAAGTTGCCCACAACGTCGTGAGAAATGTGTTGTAGAGAGGCTAACCTGATAAAGCTTGTATCAAAATGCGGTGACGACCATCCAACTTTATGTAAAAGCCTTTGTGTCTAGGCTTGATTTTGATGAATAATAATTCCATAGAAAATTACTGTGCCCTATGGGCAAATCAAAAGACCCAGTGGCTAGAATAGCTTCAAGTGTTGTAGGTACTGTTGCACGTGATTGTGCATCAAAAAAAAGTAAGCAGGCATCTTATCAGCCATCGCACTAACATTGAAAAGCACAAACTTTAGATAATAGTATGGGTGTACTATCCTTCGTTGAGGATACAAAGCCCTCTGAGGTTGATGAGAGCTCGCGCTGGAATGAAAATCAGCAGTCAGAAACTAAAAGTGAAAAAAAGGCTGCACCAGAGAAAAAGAGCCAGAACAACGAGAGTGGAGTGACTTCCCTTTCATATGACCAAGTGAATGATAATGCTGATGAGCTAATAGAGCTTCGAGGAGAAGGCAGGTACTTTGGTGTTACAGACCCGGAAAACGGCAATACCATCAATGCCCAGCTGTCTTTGGGTCCTCTATGTGATAATTGTCACAAAAGAGGGCACATACGGTCGAAGTGTAAGACAGTTATTTGCCACAAGTGTGGTGTTGTCGGAGACCACTACGAAACACAGTGTCCCACTACGATGATTTGTGCCAAATGCGGTCAGAGGGGCCATATGGTATCAGCATGCACGAATAAAAGTAAAAAGAGAGAGTATTGCAGAAGTTGTGACACCTTCAGTCATGGCAACCACAACTGCCCTAGTATATGGCGGTCGTATATCACCAAACCCCAACCTAATCAAGACGATCTGCTGTGGAAGGTATCTGATCTCCCCGTCGTCTTCTGCTATAATTGTGGTGACAATACCCACTACGGCGACGAGTGTTTTAGACAAAGGTCATCTCGTATCCCCAATATCAACGGAAGCGCCTTCAGCGGAACCAACCTACCCAAGCATCTTAGAAAATTATACACATGGGTCGCAAACGACTCGAGACAGAACAATAAGAGCAATTTCAACGGCACCAAGAACAACAAGAATAACAACAAGAACCAGAAAACCCAAAAACCACTCAAGTCTTCAAAGAAAGACTTTAACGGCAGCTCTGCACAGCCTACGCGGTCTGGAGTTATCAAGAACAGCAATAATAAGCATGGCTTACCACCCATTCCGACTAAGGCGACCCGTCTGGGTACAATAAAAGGGCAGAAGCAAAACTCGAGGAGCAGCAGCGTGAAGCCCAATAGATCGGGAATATTACCCAAAAACAATGGAAGTCGCAAGAACTTCCAGGCATTTTACTAGCCGGACAGCCACATAGCACACGTCAAGGACTCCACAGGATATAGAGAAAAGATATAATCGACAATTTAGGTGTAGCTGTAATTCACGGACTTGTATGTTAAGAAGTCCGAAAGCAATTTTATTCTTTTTTCGCCCTCGAGGCTTGCCTTACAATTGGTATTTCATGTATGGCTAGAGAACGGATTCTCCGGAATTCGTTGGCGCAATCAAACCATGATGCTCCTAACCCGAGCATTTAATTTAGTCCGACGAGCACTCCCTTTTTTTAATTCATTTTGAGTACGAATGCCTTCAATTGTTGAATAGATATCCGGCTCAAAGAGCATTGCAACCTCTACTTCCTAATGTGTACTTACGGCCGTTTCTCCGTCGGAACCCCGTGTCGAAAACTCGAACCGATCGTATTCCGCAGCCGAAGAACAACCCGGATCGAATTGAAAAATATGACCGGCTGCATCTAAAGCGCGGCACCTGAAGGAAATTGAGTTAAAGTGTGGAACCTTCCTGTACAAGCTGCCGTACCCTTTAAAGTGAGAGCGCCGTTAGTGATTTTTTTTTATCTATAAGATCAGCTCCATTTCGCGCTACATTCTCCCAGTCACTCGAGTCAACCATACCCCACCGATTCTGGTTTAAACAACCACCATGGATGTTCCGTATCTCTCGGAGTACTTCCACTATCCGGACTCCAAGTCCAAGGAGTACAAGGATTGCCGCCAGAACACCACCAACAAGTTTGGTGAGATCATGGGCTGGGTCTCTGTGGCTTTCATTCTCAGCATAGCATTCCAGAACTATTTATTGGCAACGGGCCACTGGTACTTGAGCAAAGTGCATGTTTTAGGACCATTTAGCAGCTTTTGTGACCGCATCAGTAGTCGTAGTGGCCGTGCTGGCTTCTTTCGACGAATGCTTAGAGGCCTTACCCGTGCCGTCAAAGATACCGCCTACATCTCCTATCTCAATCTCCAGGCCATTACGCAGATCGTGCTCTGGACGACAGTGTTTACGGTTTTGGCGCTCGTGGATATCAATAACGGCGACTTGATCTTCTTGGCCAAACGCCTTGGCCGTTTATCGGTGGTGTCATTGCCCACCGTGTTTTTCTTGACCATCAGACCTTCTCCATTGCCCAATACGCTTTATTTGAGTTTGCTCCCAATCCATAAGTGGCTTTCTCGTGGCGTCATTGTACTTGCGATTCTTCACACATTCTTGTACTTGGGCTTCTTTAGCAAGAATGGAACTTGGGGTAAGGCATGGAAGACAGAGAACTTGTATGGATGGGGAGCATTGCTCGGGTTTGTCATGATAATTGTCACATCACTTCTGAAAATCCGTGATCGGACCTACAAGTTGTTTTTCTTTAATCACTACTTTTGGAGTTGGGCAATCGTTCTCCTCCTTCCCTTCCATGTTCGCCCTGTGAGAACAACTTACGTCAACATCTTGAATGTGGGCATTCTTGCATATCAAATCTACTATAGAGTTGCCAATACTCATACATCCGAACTGTCAGACTTCAGAGTGACGGATGTGTCTCCCAATCTTGCGATAATCGACTTCCCCAATCACCTCGTCAAGGTGCGTGCCAATAACCCTGGTGCTCATGTTCGCATTACCAACCGCAGTCTGAACTTCATTGCTCGTCTCTACAAGCAATTTATCCCCAACTATCATCCCTACACCTTAGTGTCGTTACCGCTGGATCGGTCGCAGAAGCTAATTGTCCGCAAGGGCTCGTTTAAATGGAGCAGTGATACAAGGTATAAAGTTTGCGGGTCGTTTGACCCCAAATTGCTAGTTGTGAAATCCAAAAATGATCAAGCATCGAGATTTTCAATTTCTAAACTTGGAATAAATGCGAAAAAGATGCTCATTGTGGTTGGTGGATCTGCTATCTCATTCGCGATACCCATTTTGAGAGTACTGAATTATCACGGAGTGCCTGTGAAGATCATCTGGGTTGTACGTGACTATAGAGATATCGCAATCCTCCGCTATTTCGATGGCTACATCCACGGTGACGATTTCGAGATCTTTGTAACTGGTAACGCTGTTGCTAATGAAGAGTTCGACTTTGCAGCAGTCAATGCTGTTCCAAGCTATGGCACATTCAGATTTTTGTCGAATAAGTCCTCGTTCGCCAACCTGGACTTCAATGAAAGATCAAGACTTTTGATGTCGGCCGAGGAGGATGTTCACATGAACCAAGAGCTGGAAAACGTTGATGTCGACTTGCTGGACGAAAATGTTCTGGACGATGATGGCACAGAACGTGACTGTACTGTCCAGCTGTTTAGCCCTACGACTGAGTACAACAGTAACTTTGAGGACAGTATTGAATTTGATGAGGAGGAAGCCATTGGTCATGACATGACTTCAACTTTATCCAGAAAATCCAGCAGATCCCATTCCATCAACGAGAGATTCAGCATCGATATGGAGAAAGGTAATGAATCTCACAGACAGTTCCAAAATACCGTCAAACGACTCAACTTGGATAATCGCATCTACAAAGGTCGTCCAAAGTTGAACTACCGTTACTACAATTGGTGTGTGAATCAGCATGATATTTTCACTCAATGTTCTGGCCCCCAGCAGCTTAACGGTTCTGGCCTAGTCTGCTGTAGAGACATTCCGGGAAGAAATAAGATCGGTGCAGAGCACAAGCTCCCTGACGCCGAGAAAGTGTGGGTGATTTCTGCTGGTCCAAAATCGCTTGTCAAGAACGTGAAGCTCTGGGCTAGTGAAAACGGCCTCAAGTATCACGAGGAAGCCTTCTATGTGTAAAAGGACGGCTCATTTATAGTGCATTGAATGAATATTCTTATCATTTTTTCGCCCCTAGCTGATCCTGGAAGTACTCACTCCGTTTGATATCCTCCTCTTCTGCTAACGACTGAGCAATGTTCAGCTTGGCTATTTCGGCCGAAAATGTGATACCAACAACTCCCCATGATACAAGATACCAGATCTTGTACGGCGTTTTGAAGAATTTTTGGTTTTGGCCGTGGTTATACCTGTAACTGAAATAGTAGCCGGAAAGAAGTCCCACAAGAACTCCTTTTAGTAGTCCAATTGAGCCCGCTTGGAGAAGCTGGGAGTTGATCTGCTCCATGCGTTCCCTACTTACTAATGACCTCGGCATACTTCTTTCATATGGGAGGCAAATCAACGGAAAGTAGCTCACTGAGTTCGAGTTGCGAATCGGACTTTAGTTGATAGTGCGGAAGTGCGACCAAGATCGCGTGGGGTATCCTTTAAGCTACTCCTTCGCAGTTATGCCATTAGTCAGTTTCTATTTATCTATAAAGTTATCCTTGATAGCTGTTTCATAAAATCATTAAAATATGCTGGGGAGTTCATGCCTCGATGCACACGCCGCCTAAGTTGAGCAGACGGAGCTTGGGGGCACGCTGTGCCATAATTCTTGAGAGCTGCGCAAGGCAAGAGTGCTCGAGCAAAGACGAAAATGTCTTACTTTCTTCGTTGTCTTCGAGAGGCACTTCGTTCATGTTTAACATGGAGCCCACAGAGTGGAGATTTCTCTCGACGCAGTGTTCTTGTCTTCTGAATTGGCCTGCAACAAATTGCAAAAACTTCCTGTTGGCAACTTCGGTGAAGTCAACACTTGTAGTGACCTCCGAGGGTGTGATCCGCACATCCGAAGGCTTGCCCTTGTGACTGTAATTGTTAGACTTGTCCAACCGAGCAAGCTCCACAAAGTAGGATCTCGTATTGTTGCACTCGTCGCAATTGCACTGATTCACCAAAACGTCTTGGCAAGGAATAGTACGCATGTCGAGCAAGGCTGGCAACTGGCTGACCCATTCGTTCATAAAACTGGAAATGTGGATGTGCGTAAGATTTGGAGTGTGGTGGAGATTAGAAACCACCTTCTTCAAATCGATGCTGTACTCGTCGCTCGTGGACTTGACTGAGTCGGAGAGGTTCAAGTACACATCCTCTAACGATGAGAACAAGTCACTAAAAACGTAATTCTCAACAACGTGCTTGAATTGAGTTGTGTCAGCCAAGCACTTGTAGTGAACAATGGCCAACTTCTTTAAGTTTGTTCTCAACCCATGGAACTGGTTGTATTGTCTCCAGCTTTCGAAAAAGTTGAGAATGCAGCTGTTTGAACACTCATGCAGACGAGTGCAGTTCATCTTCAATTCGAGCTCCTCGAGGTTATTAAGATCGACATAGTGTCTCATGGTCTGGAAATGCGTCATGCAATCATTGCGGGCACGGTGGGAAGTGGAAATAGAGAGAACCTTCAACTTCATGTCATTCACACCAAGGTGGTCGGCCATTTCGGTGAAACGGAGGAAGGCCAATGGAGAATGCAAATAAAGTCTACTCAAGCTGCGCAAGTTTTGAGTTGGAGCTTCGTATGAGCCGTAGAATACACTCTGAACATTCTCGCTATTCTGAAGGTACGCATTACTCTCAACGTACATGTTGAGTTGCTCCAACCGTGGATTCGTGGGCAAGGCGAGGAACTCACTTGTGTTGAACACAAACCAGTTCAGAAGATTGAGCACCTTGTGGTCTTTTCTTGTCACCTCACATCTGTCCTCGTCCTCGACGTCAATAAATTGCACCGAGTTTGAGGCCAAGAAGTTGGTGAACGAACGAACACAACGCAAACTTAACACGTCGTGGTTGTTCATGCAAATAGTGTGTGGTTGCTGGCTCCAAAAGGCGGCCATTCTATCATATAAATAAAGCAAGCTGCTATCGTTGTCGTTTCCATGAGTGTTCACAACGAACTTGCGCACAAAGCGGAAAGTAGTTGGTGTGAGGCAGTTGGCAAACTGCTGCAATTTGTCAGCGGACAATAAAGTCCACTCGCTGGAGTTGTCGTACTTACCACAACTCCAGTTACGATCGGACTCAACTACCATGATGTTCTTGTAAAGGGATCCACAGACCCGGTAGCGAAAGTAAGGGGTCATGTGTGCTAGGGTGAGCCGCAGATCATGGTCGCAGCAGTCCAAGATGGTATCTAGGACGTTATTGGGAAGATCGGTTAACCTCATGATGGGTTAGTGGGTTTGAGAAGCGGGAAGACTCAATGAAAAAACTGTGGGACAGGGATCGTTTATATACTGCCTGAACCCTTTTTTGCAGCAGCGCAAGTCAGGCCTCTGCAGTGACCATAATAATAGCTTGGAGCGCTAAGAAAACAATGCACCGGTTTCTTGTGTGCAGTATCAAATACAGATTGCCTCACAGCCGGTGTCTAGAAGAGCCTTCCTCTCCACACTGAGTCAAAACTGCGGCGCGATGGCCTCGGAGGTACACCTCCTTCATATGCTAGCCCCTAACCAGACGAGCAAGCGAGGCCCAACTTGCTGCAAACCAAATAAATTTAACAGAATCCCTGTAATCCTTTTTTAAAATGTACAAAAACCGCAGCACCATGGCCGTTCTCCAGGTGCTGGCTTTTCTCCACCTTCCTCAGCTAAGTCATTAGTTATGCCTCGCCTGAGCGCGGCACATCGGAAATCTGGGGTTCGGGCTATAGGAGCACAAGCTGCGACCCTGTGCAGCAGGAAAAGGCGACCCACAGGCATGGAAATTCTCGAATGTGCCACACCTTAAGGGATCTTCGGACTAGGGGCAAGGCGGCGCGTGGCGGTAGAGGTTGGTATTTGCCGCGTTTTAGGAATTGGCCCAAAGCAATGCCGTCAGTCCGGCTTGGTACTCTTTTGGCTCAGATGCAAACAGCTGTGGAGGGACCCAACTTGTAATTTTCTGGGAAGCGCTTTGTCAAATAATTGGGCGGGACTGCGCTTGAGAGCCGTGCCATTTTTATTTTATGATGCCTTTTTTTTTTTTTTTTTGTCTCGTTTTTAACTTTGTTGAAAGCATAGAGCTCCGAATAATCCGTAGTTTGGCCTAGACAATTGACCTAGATCAGCTTTAACTCATCCATTTGTCCGCGTAATTGAGGCGTCCCTCTGAGCCGTTGCCATACTTTACAAACGAAATCGCGGCTACAGCAGGAAAAACTGCCGTCTTGCTAAGCGAAACCACACGGAGTCGCGGAAAGAGCTTGCCCTTGAGCAAATTTTGGTCGATCAATGTGACTAAGCAATTCTCAATCACAAAGTCGTTGATCTCATCGGCCGGATTTTCTGCAAATACTCGCTGGCCGAAGCAATTGATGGCATGAAGAGGCGTTCCTGCGAGCGAAGCAGCGAGGGCACATCTGATGCAATCGTAGTCTAGCTTAGCCTGCCCTCCTTGAATGGACCACACTTTCCTCAATAAATTGCGGAGAATGAGGAGAGGTGCTTTTTCTGCAAAAAGTAGCAAAAGCTGATGTTCCTTGAGCATTTTGTAGTTTACTGGGTCGTTGAGTACTCTTGAGAAAGTGTCAAAGTCTCCTACTTGTATGGCTCGTGCGAGATTTTCAAATGTATCCAAAAACGCCGGTGACGATTCTCGTGAAGAATAAAATGTTGTGTAAATGTTGTTGAAATTGGGCTTTTTGCCGATTATGATTCCAAGCGGGATCATCTGGCGCAAAATTCTGGTGACGTTGGCGTTGTCTTTGATATAGTTCGTGGGAGTGTTCTGCAAGCACCACTGGAAGTGTTGGTAAGCATCAACGAATTGGTACTTCACCATGTAAAAGCGGGCTAGGTAGTACCTGTACTGAATTTGTTGGTTCTTCGGGAAGTCGCTTAGCCTCAAGTTGGCATTGTTCATGTTAGAAAAGACGTTGCGGCAAAGGAGAGGATTTTCCAACCTGAAATAGGTCAGACAAAGTCGAACACCTATCAACAACATGATAGACTTCTTGGCGGCCTCAATATGATCTCCAGCACCCAATTGCGATCTTATATTGTTGAACATCTTCAACAATATGGACGCCAAATACACTAGACGTGGTTTTCTGCTGCTCTCCACGAGTATAAGCTGCATGTCTAGCTGTGTTGCCATCGGAATTACAAAGTCAATTGTGTCTTGAATGAGTGGAGTCAATAAATAGCCATGAGACTTGTTGGTGAAGGCAACTGATAGGTCGTTGATGTACGCAGCGTAAAGGTCGAAGGATTCCAGCATTGAGTAAGGATTGAGCTGATTTGAGAGCTTGATAAAGCTGGAGACGATTTCTTGAAATGCCATCCATTCGTCGTTGTAGAGTTTTCTTCTCTCAACTTCCTCCTGTAATTGTGCATCATCGATACTACCAATGTTGTAAAGCTTGACTATCCAAGGATTTAGCGATGGATGAAGGCGCAAAAGATGAAGAAGTTCGTGAGCTTGTTGCTTAGGTTGTTTTTTAGTGGCCGCCTGTAGCTGTTGTAGGAAATCACTGGTAACGTTCATTTTGCAATATGTTATGGTGAATTTCATTCGCGGCCTCACATATTGTGGAAGCTTACCGTTAGCGAGGATGGAGTGAAACACACAGAAGCAATAATCAAGCCTCAACAACAGCAAAATTCAGTACTATTCATAACGTTGTTTACAAAGCTGTCATTCCAGTTCAATGCCGGGAGACCTTTGTCGTTCTAAACATGACGAATGTCTAAACGCTACGACACATGTAAGACGAAGCAATTGCCTCTTTCCTTTTACTTTTAATGTAACTGCTATAAAAAGGAAATCTAGTTAGTGGATTTTCAGAAAAATCGGCATGTTCCTCGATTTTTCATAACAATTCTCATTTAATCTGTGATAAGAAACTTCCAGTGAACAAATGCGAAAGTGCGATTACATCGTAGATATCTTGTAATCCTTCAAAAGTTACATACTGAGCTATGCTGACGGCCACGAAGCCTCCAGCACCAAAGTTTGCATTCAAGAAAAAGAGGAAAGTGAAGGATGATCCACAGCCTTTGATCAAATACGATGATCCAGATTTGAAGGTGGTCATTCGACTTCTTCCTCCTAACTTAACTGAGGAAGCTTTTTTTCGACAAATACCTTTTGGTGACGAAAAATCGCCATTGAAGATAGCTGGGCTCTCAAGGTTCTTTTACCAAGCTGGCAGTCCATCGTTGAAGCCTTTCGAAGAGCCCACCTTCTCACGAGCTTACTTCCTCTTCCAAAACAAGGAAGCAGCAAATAGCTTCCGAACCAAAATGCAGCATGTGGTTATCGAGGACTCTGACTCAGGTGACCAAGTTAAATGTGAGATGATGAAACCTATCTTTGGTGGAGTTATCGAAACTTCTCAGAAGCCAGGTCTAGGTAAGATTGAACAAGATCCATTATTCAAAAAATTCACTGCTCTACGTGCTACCTCAACGGAAGTGGATTTGATAAAAATGATACGAGCTGTTCACTCTGAAGAGAATAGAAAAAGACGAGAAAAGAACAAAAAGAAGAAAGCAGCAGCAGCTGCCATCAACGCTGAAAAGGACACAGTTTCACAAAGCGAGACTCAAACTGCCCCTACCATAAATGCACCAAAGCCACATCCCACAGTAGACACCAAACAAGGAAGCAGCACTGAAGGGAAGAAAGACAAGAAGAAGCCACCCAAAAAAACTGACAAAACCATTGACCAGAAAAAGAAGGAAACGGTAGCTCCCAAAAAGAGCGCTTCCGCGAATGGTACGAAACCGTATGCTCAGCCTAAGAAGACCAACGAAGGGAAGAAATTGGTAATTGAGTCTCCGAAGCCAAAACCCAAAGACAGCAAACCTCACAAATCCAAGAAAGCGGGTTCAAAGCACGACAACTCTGGTACCAATACGACTCAGCGGGCTACAACAGAAGAGAAAAAAGTCTCAAAATCTACGAAGGCTGCCAAAAAGAGCGGCTGAATATTGAGATTCAAAAAATGACTCCATCATGATTTAAATAGAACGGGCTTTCAGTGGATTAGTACTTATGCGCGCACTCGTAGTGGAACTCACCCACCTACCGCCTATAGAAGAGTAGCTCATGATGATGCGCTTTCTAGGGCTGAGATCCCTACGATATCCTAAAAAGTCCTTTCTTCACTTCAAAAGGCTCACAAATAGCAAGAATAATGTGAAGTTTGCAGAGCAGATGGAGCTTTTCGATACATCTATACCCACCATGGAGAAGATTCTAACCATCCTCCAACATGCTGAAAGCAACAAGGAGCAATCAGCGGTGATAAAGAACAAAGATCCAGTCACACAACACGAGGAGATATCCCTTTCACAAACAAAATCTCACTCAATGCTAGGACTCAAAGTGTTAGATTACAACTTGATTCGAATCCTCAACGATGCAGAGGTGGTCGAAAAATACAAATCTTTCATCAACGTTTCACCTGAATCGTGTGAGGTAATTCTCAATAATCATGCGGAGACGCTTCGAGAGAGCCTACTTTGGCTGAGCGATATCTCAGTTCTATCTAACCTCGGAGAGTCATTCAGAAAGGATCCTGTGAGAATGTCAAACGAGTTACGGCCTAAGTTGAGAGAGATCGCAGCTCAATCGCTTGTTGATTTTGAAAAAGTTGAACAAAAACCCAAGTTTACTTACGATATCCCGGAGATACGATTGCCTAATCCTTTTCGAGGATCAATAGAGCATCCAATGATAATTCGTAAAGGGCTAAGTCTCAAGAAGAGACCTCTGAACCTTCTCTGCTTCTTGTTGGATAACAAATGCTTTCTCGAGAGTTTCTTCGGCAAACTTCGAAGCGCACTTCTGCCTGCCTTACTATTAAACGTTATGAAGTGTCAGTCTTTGGAGGGAAGTCGGGCCTTCAAGGTACTTTTGGAGAAGCATTTAAAAAGCCCAGAGAGCAACCATTTCAGACTGAATCCAATTGACTCGTTTGGTAAAGCATCTGTTGATGACTTGGAAGGCGAGATGACAGCCCTCAAAGCTATTGTCGCCCATAAAAGCAAATTACTAACACGCCTCGATTCTTTTGGCATTTATAAAGATAGCTTGGCAGAAGTCAACTCAGACTCAGTAAGAAGCTCAGAGGACGTTGTGAGGATTCTAGCTGGCTCTTTCGATCGTTACTTCGGGGCATGCTATAGGCTCGATGCGAAAGGCTGCGACGAGTGGGTTGAGCGGCTTATTTCCTTCTACAAGGAGAGTTCGAGTGAGATGCAATTAATTGAGGAGCTCTATCTAGAGAGCATAAATAGTTTTAGGGACCAGATATCGCAAGCTACGTTGAGAAAATTTCTGACAACGTGGTCCCTGACAAAGCACAAACAGCAGAAGAATTCAAAGAAGGCTAGACCTCAAACTTTGAGATCTTCTTGATGTACAATACCATGCATGATTTGGGGTCTCAAAATATTAAGATCCCCATTAGAAATTTCGGAACGTAGGTGGAAATCTGTTTCCCGTAGACTCGAGAAATTAATTATACCACCATCGATCGCGGCGATGATGATAGACCGCCCACTGGAGCCATTCTTAAGTTTTTGATCGCGAATACGGTTGTACTCCTGTTTAGCAAGAGTCTCTGGGTCCATATTCCTCCTTCTCTCTGCCGCTTTTTCAGCCCTCATCTCTTTCTTCGAGCCTGACACACCTTTCTTGGTCTTAGCAGGCTTTGTGTCCTTGGCTGGCAAAGCTGAAGTGTATTTCATGCGAGAGATTTGCCAAAGACTCGTGATGTCGACAAAAGAAGGGAAACCCTTTTCCAAGGTGTTCACGACACATACTTGATAATCTGGACTCGTTGCAGTCTTCTTGCTGAAATTGCCAGTCGGCTTCCAAACGTCAAAGTGCAATACATATTTAGGGTCCTTTTTGCTTGTTTCAACGTCGTCAAAGTCCAGTCGAGCCGATATATATTGGAGTTGTGAGAACATGTCAGTATAGCTTAGAAAGTGCAGCGATCTAATGCCTTCACGTGAAGTTCGAGATCTGAACCAATACCCAACGGAAGTAATGGATCTTTGGAAAAATGCTAATAAAGATTGCTCGTTATTCTGGCAATCGAAGAGATCTGGCCATTTGCTTAACTGATATGGTCGTATTAAATAACCCAATCGCTTCAAAAGGGCATAAACCTGGTACTTGTCGTGCATGTCGGGCGAATTTTCAAATGCTAGACTATACAAATGACTCAATGAAATCTGTTTAAGATTCGAATAGTCGTAGACTAGCTCGTCTGAGGCCAAAAATGTCTCGAATTCACTGCTAGGTAAATATAGAATAAGAGAGCCTCGTTCGACCAAATATACCGTTTCGATTGCCAGAAGCCAACATCCTTGGAGTCTGGGTTTGTTGGGGAAGGGCTGGGAGTTGCCCATGTCTCTGAAGAAGTTACCCTTGGCATGAGGCACCAAGCACTGCTTTATAGGATGCATCCACACACCAACCAATGTTTGCTTTTCATGGTGTCCTCGTATGTGGTCGAGAGCATTAAACATTTGTTTACGAGCCTCAGCTAAAGCTGAGCTCTGAACGCCCGTATGATCGATGTCGAAATCCTTTTCTGATCTCTTTGGAATTGTCTCATCGGCTAGATTTAGCGAAGCGAATCTTTTATTTAATCCACCCCAATCTGGAAGTTCTTCAGCGAGCTCCTCAGTCATTTGGGTTAGAGCGGTTTCATCTTCGTCCATGGCTGATGAGACCGTTAGGTGGTTGCGAAATGCGACACAGTAGTAGTTGATCTGACAAAACGCGACCATCGGATCTTCAACCACTCTTTGCTCCAACCTAACCAAACCAACTCATGAACAAACGCTGGGATGACTTCGTCCACATTGACTATTGATACTTTGGTACGTACTTGTATTGCAGTGCTATTGCGGCAAATGTTCTAACTCCAGGCGGAACTGCTATACGAGGACATGATCACGAACCTTATCAGACAAGCTTCGCTAAATAGCATCTCTCGGTACAGAACCTTGCAGCAGTCAGTGGAAGGAAAGTACAATGATCCTCTCCCTCAAGCAAAAGCCTCCGCAAATAAAGACATATTCGGGAATGATAAAGCAAAACTTAAGAACTCAGAGACTTCAAGATATTTCGACTGCGGTAATTGCGGCCGCCAAATAGCAGGCGGACGCTTTGCTCAACATATCAATAAGTGTTTAGATAGGGGCAAGAGATAGGTGTACAAGTGTTAGGGCTCCAGAAATGCCTATGATCACAAGGAGTCGACTTCGCTGAATGTGGAAGTAGAAAGTTGAACTGCCCAAGGGCATCACCGAATCAATAGGGGCTTTAGACTCGGAATTTAGACTTCCATCTTCGTAGGGCGCTTGCGGAGAAGGGCGGATGTGACCCACTCAAATTACCCCAATGCGTTCTCAGTCCCCGGCTATAACTTCAACGGTTTCATATTCTTTTCCGAGGAAAAAGAATAGTGGAGATTTATCGTGGGTAAGACCCCCTAGAGAATGAGGAGTCTTCGGATTGCCTGTACATGTCGTTGTGTGTAGAGAAGGCTTGTCGGAGTTCAGCCAATGGGTCAAGCGGCACCGATAGCCAAGATATCATGAGGGTGAGAACCGCCCCTCAGTAATGTTCTCCTTATTATTATATGGGATTAGTGTGGGGCAGGCTTGTACTAAGGGCTCTGCGCTCTCGATATGCGGGGTATTATGCATCACTATCTAGACACATTGCGCCAAACTTCAAGCTTTGCCTATTTAATAAATCTCACGTCCTCAGTTCCCTCATCAACCATTTTGAAACATGCCTTACCTTTTCGAGGACAAAATTGAAGACCTTCCATTGGACCTTGAGCTCGGCTCCAGGATGGTGCCTGCGGGAAAGGATGGAGACGACATAGTTTACCGAAATCGTGCATTACCTGGGAAGCTCATTGAGGGTTTGCATCCTTCGCTTAAGACCTATGATGACATGTTCAATAGAGTGGTCAGACTACATGGTCAAAAGCCTTGTCTTAGTTACAGACCTTATAACCACGCACGTGCCAGATCAGAGCCATTCTTCAAAACGTTATCATATTCCGAGGTACAAAAACGCAGGCTCGCAATTGGCTCTGGAATTTTGGCTTGCTTGAAATTGGCTGTCCCAGAAGAATTTGAAAGACATGTCAGAAACTACATGAAGTACGACATAGACAACTATTCCCCTATGGTCTCGATATACCTGGCCAACAGGCACGAATGGTTGTTAACGGACTTGGCATGTCACGCTTTTTCATTCACCAACACTGCCTGTTACGACAATCTTGGTGACGATGTCACTTCCCACATCTTGACAATTACCGGCTCCCCAATCATCTTCTGTCTGGGCGATAAAGTCGAGAAATTGGGCAAGTTTAGTAAGGCAAAAGACTTTCCAGTGAAAGTCGTGGTCTCTTTCGATCCGGTATCGACTGCTAGGAGAAGCAAGTTGATGGAATCCGGTATTCATGTTTACGAGTTCAGTGAATTGGAGGAAATTGGCTCCCGGGCGCAGTACCAACCGATGCCCCCACATCCTGAGACTCTATTCACTATCAGTTTCACTTCAGGTACTACTGGGGCGATGCCAAAAGGTGTTATGTTGAATCACAAGGCATCAGTGTGCGCAATGTGTTATTTGATGGCCGGACAACCTCTTGTTGAAGCGGGCAGAACTTTTGCATTTTTACCATTAACTCATCTTTACGAGAGGGAGACGAGCGCCTACGCATTGGTGCGGGGATACAACATTGGTCTACCAGACATCGCCTACGAGGGAACACCTTACAACGCCTTTGAAACTTTGCTCGAAGATTTGAAGCTCTTCAAGCCCCACTACATATCGCTCGTTCCAAGAATTCTTACTCGAATTGAGTCTTTGATCAAATCCCATGTCTCCAAGCTACCATCGAAGGAGGCAGTGGAAGAGGTTATCAGTAAAAAGATTGCCCAACAAAGCACAGCAGACTTCTGCAAGGGAGAAAACTTTGGCTTGCAAGCCTGGAAGGATTTACGGAAAATCATTGGTTTTGATAACTTGCTTTGGATCCAGGTGGCATCTGCACCAACAAACAAGTACACACTTCAGTACTTGAAAGGTTCCCTCGACATTGGTGTCTCTCAGATGTATGGCCTTACGGAAACTTTTGGAGCCATGACGCAAAGTTTGATCTATGAGGCCGAGCCTGGATCATGCGGTGTGGGAGGTCTTTCTGTGGAGTACAAACTTCAAGATCGTACTGAGATGGGCTATCACGTTAGAGAAAATAAAGGAGAGCTCCTTGTTCGTGGCCCTCAGGTTTTCGAAAGATATTTCAAAAATCCCGAGGCAACTGCCAAGGATATCGATAAAAAGGGCTGGTTCTCTACTGGAGATGTGGTTGAGTTGAGGAGTGGAAGACTTTACGTGATTGACAGAGTCAAAAACTTCTTCAAGCTTGCGCATGGCGAGTACATCTCACCAGAGAAAATTGAAAATTTGTATTTGTCAAAAAATCCTTTCATCACTCAAGTTTATGTTCATGGCCACCCATCTAGAGATTACACTATCGCTATAGTGGGGATTAACGAACCGTTTGGACACGAATTTGTTCAGCGTGCTGGGCTTAACGCTCTCGAAATGATTACTGAGATAAACAAGCCCACACACAAACAGAAGCTCTTGGCTTTGATGAACAAGAATGTTGCAAACTTCACCAACGGTATCGAAAGAGCACGGAATGTATTCTTTGATATCAATCCGTTAACTGTGGAGCGCAATGTGGTTACGCCAACAATGAAGTTGAAGAGAGCTTTAGCCTCGAAATTTTTCGATGGTGTGATCACACTCTCTACAACGAAGGACCACTTGATTCTGCGAGTAAATTATAATAGTATAATATACCGGGCTAGCAATGGTTTCTAGAAGCCGCGACCCCAAGAAATGCCGTGCAGCGTGACACAATTCACGTGACGATGTAAGAGTCACCTCTATATGCCTGTTTCAACATCTAACTACTCTATTCCGCTCAGCAATTTGAATACATTCAGCATGGCTCCTCCGCCGCCCATTGTCATAGATGCTCAAGCAATCTCAGGAATTACAGGCTCCATATCCATAGCATGCTGGATCATCGTTTTTGCTCCCCAAATTTACGAAAATTTTCGTAGGAAGTCATCGGAAGGTCTTTCCATGATGTTCATCATCCTATGGTTGGCTGGAGATATCTTTAATGTACTTGGAGCTGTACTTCAAGGCGTCCTTCCCACAATGATTATCCTTGCCATCTATTACACTTTGGCGGACATTGTTTTATGGGTTCAGTGCATTATGTACGGTGACGGTAAATCGAACCCCGATTACGTGCATTTATCCCCCGCTAACCCCATAAATGACGATGTGCTTGAAACTGTTTTATCAGGCGATAGAGCCCAAGATTTTGAGGAAACTGAAATTCAGTCCACGAGCGAAATTGATCACATTTCTTCCTTTCTGAAGGTGAATCCTCGCATGGCTGCCTTCTTCAAGTTTTTGATGGTCTTGCTCGTCTTTATGGCTGGCCTTGCTGGCTGGTACATCTCTTACGCCAATACTTCACGCAAGCATAAGACCCCTGTTGATCTTGTGTTCGATCCGTTGGCTCAATTCTTTGGTTGGCTTTGTGCTGTGTTCTACCTTGGTTCACGTATACCTCAGATTTTGCTTAATTATGAGCGTAAGTCATGCGAGGGAATTTCGTTCATGTTTTTCTTATTCGCATGCTTGGGAAATTTGACCTATGTCATTTCCATTCTTGCTATAGATACTTCGTGGAATTATGTGTGGGTCAATCTGTCATGGTTGGCTGGATCCCTTGGAACCTTGGCTCTCGACTTCACTATATTTATTCAATTTTTCCTTTACAACGAAAGCAAGGACTATGACGAGGCAAGCACTGTGTCGAAGAATAGTAATTCTGATCAATCACTGGCACTTTTAGGGAATAGCCGTGAACAGTACGGTGCAGTATGATGCTAACTATATTGCTTAGATGTATTTGGCAGATGTCTTGCTATTTCAGTGCCACAAATTCGAGCCTCTCAAATGAATCTTTAACTCATAAAGTTCTAGCAGACAAATCTACAAAAGTTTGAATAGCTGCAAGAGACCTTTTTACGCAAAATAAAGATTTTCTCGAAGCTGCACAATTGATTATCCGCTCCAGAAGCGAGACTCACATCCCTGTTGCCTTGAAAGATCTCACAGGGATATTGCTAGGGTGAAGGATAGAAAAAATAGGTTAGTCACCATGTTAAAAATATTCTAAAGACTGCCAAAGTAAAATTGTATTTTTAAAGCTGTAAACCAGCCTTGTTCAATTGAATCTGTAAAGTAAGTGGCCAAAAAATCTAATGCCTCTAGCTACCCCAGCGGCCCAGTATGCACAATCGAGGCCAAATGAGGGGAGGGGTCCTTATATTCTTCTATCCCATACTGCTCATACAACAAAAGTTCGAACTTTACAAATAGTTCAGACAACAGGAAGAACTCGAGTTGTTAAATGAAAGGGGGGGGAAAATGACCATGCTCAATTTCGATGTGTATTGCTGCGGCTCGTGAGACCTCTTGCTGACCTATACGAGGCAAAGGAGTACCTGCAGTATTGGACCCCCACAATACAAGTCCGGTCAATTGACGAGGGAACGTAAATTGTTATAGATAGAAACTGCTCAAATTTCTTCCGCCAGATCTGCATGGCTATTTGATCGAAAGGCCATATGTCGACGTACGGCTTACTTGCATAAAAATACGAGTAACCACTTAGCCGAGAAGCATAATATAGGCGCCATCCATTTTCACTAAATCATAATCAGCTTCTGAAGAGCAAAAAAGCCACCAATCCATAACAGAAAAACCCCGAACGCATTATTTAGAGCTTATGGCTGTAACAGGACCCGTTAAACGAAGAAAACGTGCTAGTTTAGTATGTAACCGCTGCAAGCGCCGCAAGATCAAATGTGACAAGAAGAAACCATGCTCAAGTTGCAAAAAAGTGGACCATCCTTGTGCTTACGAGTCAACTTGGGCACCAGAACTTCAAGGTCCTCGGTCACTCTCCGAGTCGAGCGAATCTCTTAATTTTCAAACGGCTGATAAACAAAAACTCTTGAAGGCAATCAGACCGGAAGAGCATTCTAATGACGGATTGCCCGGAAATATGCTTGCAGACGTTCTGCTCTCGTTTAGTCAATCGACTGAAGAGATGATTTTACTACCGAAACGGAAGTATGATCAGCTCACATACGCTAAAGAACACGATGCCACAATTGACGACTTTCAGGCAGTGATAGCACCCATCACAGTTGGAAATCTGGGCCACCAAGCATTCAATGCTAATGTTGGACTTGTTCAAACACCACTTCATGATGAGCTGACACCAGGTAATATCTTCTACGAGACCCAGGGTGCTCAACAGGTGAGATTCGAGCCGCATGTTACGAAATTAGTAAAGAATGATTTCCTTGGAGTGAATCCTTTTCAGGAATATGGCGAACGTCTCTGTCTTCTTGATTCATTTACCCTGGACTATCACCGGAATCCAACACGGATCGATCATAACGGTGCGTTCTCCTGGAGGAATTTGCAAAAGAAAGACTTTTGGCTCATGCGCTTGCTAGAGTTTGTGGGTGATGAGGTATCTGAAGAAACGAAAAGGACTTCTCTTGGTGATACTGCCCAAGCCCAAACAAATTATAGAGCAGGTATTTATGACGAAGAAGCACAACAAAAATTGCCTTCAAAACGAATTCCTTCTACATTCCATTCCCCGCAATCACAAACTCAATCTTGGCTTCAATCAACGGATGCAAATGCTCTAGGATTGATGTTATATGAGGATGATGTCGAATTTAATATCAGACTAATCCAGCAGTTGCGTCAAATGATTCCAAAAAAGCGAACTGTTTGGCTTCTAGTTCGACGTTACTTTTGTTACCTCTATCCATTTGCACCCTATGTTGACGAACATGATTTCCGTCAAGTGATCTCAAAGATCATAGGTCAAGAAAGCTTCGAAGATCTGGAAGTTGAGTTTTGTTTAAAGAGCAAGGTTGATATTATCAACATTAGTGTTTTGTTGGTGATGATACGCTTTAGTTACGTATCATTATTCTCGAATAGGGTTAGTGCGAACGAGGTGATCCTCAATTCAAATGATCCAAAGCTTGAAGAGCTAAGATTCCTTTTCAAAAACCCTGTCAATCTCCATTGCATTGAGTTCGGTCACCGATGTCTTCATCAGATGCTATTTCAAAAAATAACCAATATTCCCTTGTTACAACTTACGCTTTTTCTCCGAACATATAGCTATCTTGCGCCAGAAGAAGGCGATGATTGCAACGGGTCGAATTCCCAAATCTTCAATAGTCTACTGGTACAAATTGCTTACATATTGGGTATCAATAGGGACCCCACTCAGTATTCTGGATCAGTCAACCCAAGGCAAGCTCAATTTATTCGGAAGATGTGGGCTCACCTCAATGTAAGCGATGTCTTCCAAGGATATCGCTATGGAAATCCGATCTCAACAAATCCATCTCTAGGTGATACAAAGTTACCCTTTCTTGAAGAGGACAACGAGAATATATTCGACAAGGAATTGGATCGTTCGGTCACAAGGGTTCTAAACTTCAGTGACATACTTTCAGGGGGTGCCATGAGGAACCTCATAGATCTCACGCTTGATGTGAAGAGTCCAGTCTCTTTACCTCACTTCACTTCCTTATTGAACCAGATTGAAACAAGCGCTGGGAGTGTGTTGGGAAATTTAAGAGACTATTTAAGGCCTCTTGAAATTCAAAAAGCTTCCTATTCCTATGGAAAGCTAGTGAAATGCGCTTTGTTGCTATCACTCAACTCATTTTTTTTAACAAATCTGAGCCATTTGGTTGCGTATTACAGAGACAAAAATAATGTTTCTTTGTTTTCATATTACTACAAAAAGATGATATTCTTCTCGATAAACGAAATTCTACCGGTCATTCCTACATTTGTCACAAAGTTAGAGGAGATTTTTGGCGAAGGTGTGTCAGTGTGGATGAATCCGCTCATCATTGATGCATTATACCGCGTGAATGAAGTTATAATTTCCTCCATAACAGCAAGCAGCAATTACATACTCAGAGAAAGACAATTACCAAACCATCAAGCAAAACTTACCGATCCTGAATATTTCACCCATTATCAAAAACTTTGCAAGCTTGTTGTGCTTCTCGAGAAACTATCAAAAATTTGTCTCGTTGCCGAGTCAATCATGAGTAATAGGTACTACTTTGCTTGGCGGGTGTTTAAAAGCCATCAGAAGCTTATGCATGCACTGAGTGATGCAAGTTTCCATCGCTACGCGAGCTCCAAACCATGGGGTGCGGCAGGGCCACATAACTTGAACTCACTCCAGTTGCAAGAGTTGATCGACATATTGAAGACCAATGTGCATTTTTTGGAAAGACAAATAGCAGAAAACCTGAAGGAGTTTTGTGTCGAACAGCTTTTAACAAAAAGTTCAAGGGTTGAAGTTCCATCTGTCTTACGGACAGAGCAAGCAGAAAAGGAGAACTTACAGAGCTCAACGACTGGACAGTCAACGAATTCAATTGCTTCACCGACAACATCAGGTAAAGAAGAAGTTGCATCATCGATTTCGGAGGATACTTCGTCCGACATCCGAAACATGTTTGAGCTCGATCTATTTATGCTCGATGATTTCGATGTTTTCAATAACGATGAGGTCGATCACCTATGGTCTCATATGTCAAACCAGAGGATGCACAAGCAGAATGGTGTAGATGATTTTTGTGGCAAGGTTTCGATGATTTGATTTAGGACAAAATAAAAGATTGCAATGTCATTTTCGCTAGTAGTAATGTAGTGAAATGCGCCTTTTCGGACTAAACACGAATAGAGAATTATTCCGAGAGATCTCCGATGGCGCCCTCTCGATAAGGCGCCGCGCGATGTATGACAAATAGGTTGCGAGAAACTGAGCGAAATTATTACAGAAGACATGAAGCCTATGAATGCTGACGCCAGTCAAACACATAAACGAAACCTGACGACTGATTCAAATATTTCAGAGAATGTGAAACGCAGGCGTCCTCGTGGTGTCATCGTTTGCATGAATTGTCGAAAGAGAAAGATTAAATGTGACAAACAGCGTCCATGCTCAAATTGCACACGTTTCAACCAGGCATCCTCCTGCTCCTACGAACCTCAACGTAATGACGATGGAAAAGACGGCTTTTTTGAGATTCAATTTCCAATTACAGCCCCTCAAGATTCCGGTTTTGGACGCTCCAAGAAGCAAAACGGAGATGTCGAAAGATACCCCGTTTCCAATCGCATCAGTGAATGCAATACAAAAACCTTAGATGAGGTGAGTGACTCCTCTTCAAAGATCCAAGGCTCTGAGCCATCTGAGATTGACATTCTCAAAGAGCGGATACAACAAATAGAACAGTCGCTACAAGCTACCCGACTGAATTACCCAATTTTTCACCCCAATGCTCGTTCATTTTATCATGATCAACGAAGCAGTAATCTGGGTCCCTCTACACATTCCGTATCAACATTTCCTTCCACATCCACATCGAATTTATCATTGATCTCATCCAAACAAGAGCAGAACTCACCACTGACAATACCCACTGCGCCTAGATTGCTCAACTCCTTAGATGGTCAACCTATAAATGGGTTCACCAGCTTTCCGCCTTTAAGTCATCACTTTACTGTTCATGATGATGCGATCAGAAAAGGGGAGTACCATTCCACGAGTCTCCAAGCAGCCATGAGACCAGAGGCTGGCAACAAACCAAGTTTATTGAGTAGTAATATCTATCAACAAAGAAGCCACCAAGTTGAGACCCCAAAGCTTGAGAGTACAGCACAAGGTAGTATTGGGGACTTACCATATTTGATTGGTACGAATTTGTTTTCCCGAGAATCAGATACGATTAACTTTTATGAAGGTTACTCTTCTATTCATTATAAGGACCATTTGAGAAGACTAAATTTCGGACCTTTCGCTTGGTCATCACTCATGAAAAGAGATGTTGGTTTAAGAACGGTATGGGACTACGTTGTATCTAAGAAGGAAAAGATACTGAATAAAGGACACTCTGCTGCTTTGATGTTTGCTCAACCAACTGGTGAAGTCTCAGACGAAAATACCGAGACATTATTTTCCACTGGTAAGGATAGTGATCAGCTGGAACAACAATTCCAAAGGCGTGCATTACAAACTGATGGAGTGGATGATATGATACCCTACAAAACGATTATTCAAGCTCGACAAAACGCTCACAAACAGAAGGCATTGCTCAACAAGCACGCCTTGCCTTTGGGCCTCACTGTCTACGATGGTCGTTTAGACTGCGAACTCCAATTGATTGAAAAAATCGAGGTGGTTTTACCCAAGAAAAGGGTTTTGTGGAAATTGATACACAGGTTTTTTCAGTCAATGTATACTTACATGCCGTTTATTGACGAGGACTACTTCAGACAAGATCTTGAACGAATCATTGGGCCTCAATCATTCGAAGATGTCTCGATCTCCCACATCAAAATAGAGAAAAAACTCGATTTGGCTACCATTGGTATCTTGCTCATAATATTAAGACTAGCATACCTATCTTTGTTTTCAAACAACAGTTCACTCAACGAGTTCATACTCAATAGTGCTCATCCGAACAAGGAAAATGCGCTCGTCCAATATTTGATGAAAAATCCCATAAATATCAATACGATTGATGTCGCTAGTCTTTGTCTTGATCAATTTCAGGTTTTGAGAAGGAGCAACTTTACTGTTCTTCAGTTAGCATTATTTTTGAGACTTTATCATACATACGCTCCTGAGGATGGGGACGGAGCAGATGGGGGTGATTCGCAAGTCCTTAATTCTGTCCTTATACAGACTGCGTTTTCACTTGGCATGAATCGTGAACCCGATGAGCAGTACACTGATCCGAAGATGAATCATTTGATAAGAAAAATTTGGATTTTTTTGGTGGCTTCCGACCTTCATCTTAGCTATTCATTTGGAAACCCGATTACCATTGATGATATGCATTATGATATTAATCCCCCCGTTTGTGACCCGGGAAGTGAAAATCTTCGTGACAAATCCAAGGACTGGGCTAGCACTAATCGATTGAACTGGTGCCTAAAACTCAGTCCCAAATTGCGACACATTCTTCAGTGTGCCCTCAACATCAAAGGTAGGACAGCATTACCCAAACTTTGCGAAGATATCTCAGAGTTCGAGCTAAACTTGCACAATGATATTGGCTCCATTAATGACTTTATTGTATGCACAGGGATGGATGAGCTAGCAGTTGCCAACAGAAACATGAAAGTCAAGGTTTATCTTGCTCTCAAGTCATTTTTGATTTCGATATTTTTTCATCTTTATCTTCATTACGAGGAAAATGATCCTGATGTGTCGTTCTTCTATTTGAAAAAGAGTCTCCTCACAACTATAGGTGATATCATGCCTCATTATGTAACACTTTTGGGAGAAAGTGAAGTGATAAGTGACATGATTATTAATCCAACGCTTGAAATGACAATTCACAAATCAAATCAGATTAATCTCTCGATTATTGTGAGGGTCAACTTTCTCATATTCCACCTCAAACAATCCAGGGACCATGAGAGACTATGCAAAGTTGACAGCTCTTACTTTACCTATTTTCAGTTATTGTGTCAATTGTCATCGGCAGTTACTAGGGCTGCCGAGTTTACGATCTCAGCAATTAGTAAGTTAAGTAACCGCTACTATTATGCCTGGAGAATTACACGAGGACAAACTTATCTCCTAAAGACCATTACTTTGACACAGTTTTATGAGGATAACTATCATAAAGCATCTCAAATCTATTCAACTCGTTATAAACCTGATCAGATCAGAGAGTTGGTAGGCATTTGTGAGAAGACTTTGTCAGATTTTTCACATACTGAATTCTGTACCTACGGATTTGCCAAACACATGAAGGAGGATCTTTACCGTTGCAATGAAATGCCAACGGGCAGTATGTCTACGAGCATAACTACTCCAATTAATACGCCTGACAAGACCTCTACAAATGCAGAGATTGACAAATTATGGTTACAAGTTCTCTCTATCAAACACAATACAAGTTTGACTGGAAATTTGCAAGACAACCCGTTGACCTCGAAGGCGCCACTTCCACTGCCATGGGATTTGGGTGATATGACTAGTCAGACGCAAAAAACAAACGAGTCTAATGTTGGTGACAATTTGCATGAGGTGGACAGGACAGGATTCGATATGGAGATGGCAAACCGTTTCGACATCTTTAGCGAAATGCCTTTTGAGGATATGTTAGATCTTTGAAGACCTCGCGCAATGCAATGCTGATCGCATCTCGTTTCGCGCATCATAAGAAATTCACTCTGGTTTCCCGGTAATCAGAATGTCCTCCCAAGAAATACAATACAAGCACTTAAAACCGGAGATACCTGATGGAATTTCGAAGAATGCATGGAAAAAGATGCAGAAGAGGAAGCGATGGGAGGATCTGAAGGAGGTTTGGAAAGTAAAACGCAGGGAGAAAAAGCTAGCGGCCAGGCGTCGCAAAGCAGAAGAGAAAAAGAATATAATTGATGAGAGGAGCGATGAACAAGCACAGAGAAAGAAACCACTACCACAAAGCCAAGAAACCACGAATGTCGAGGTTGTCATGGACTGTGACTTTGATGATCTCATGAGCGACAAAGAGATTGTTTCATTGAGTAACCAGATCACAAGGTGCTACTCAGCAATGAGACATTCAACTCACGAGGTCCCCCTTACAGTTACTTCTTTCAACAAACGCTTAAGAGAACGTTTTGAGAATACGTTACCAGATCATTCGAAATGGAAGAACATAAGGTTCGAGGGGGATACGTCCTTAAATGAGTTCATTTTAAAAAGGGGCTATGAACCTTCAAAAATCACATACCTTACAGCAGATACAGAGAATGAGCTAGAGGAGTTGAAGGGTGGCGAAACTTACATTATTGGTGGTATTGTAGATAAAAACCGCCACAAGAAGCTTTGCTTAGAAAAGGCAAAAGATCTTGGTCTCAAAGTTGCCAGGCTCCCCATTGGGAAGTTCATCAAGATGAACGGGAGACAAGTTTTGGCTACATCGCATGTCTATGAAATCATGTGCATGTGGTTTGAGCAACAGAAGGACTGGGAAAAGGCTTTCAATACTGTTCTCCCTCCTCGAAAACTTCACAATCAGAATGGAGCGACGACGGAAGCCGATAGCGACGCTAAAAGCGCGTAGACTTCCAGAGATGACAAGGCCGTTTCTTGCAATTCATGTGCGGCCTAACAAGCCCCCTCGCGTGATAGTTCACCAGCAGCTAGACTCTCGGGGTGCAAAACATAGAGCATTGAGCTGGAAATAGAATTAGGAAACATAAATCGAAAAGGTACTCTTCAGTAGAGGTGATAAGGATTTGTCGACAACCAATTCAAATGCAAACTTCTTTATAAGATCTGAAATATTACCTAGATTTGACCTAACCGTGTCTCGATGAGGGCGAAGTATGTCTCCATTCATCCATTTTCAGCATTGATTTAATTCAAGTGATTTGGTATATACCATTTGTAACAGAATGTTATTGTTTCTTAATCAGACTTCGCGCTGCCGGGCTGAGCGCCCTACCTCCTGACGGTACGCGGCCTTACGGTCGTCGGATTACACCCGTGCCTTTTTGACACCTCCCTTGATTGAGTGGAAATCCAGGAAAAAAAAAGAATCAACAGAAACTCTCTAACTACGCAACATAAATTTGATCGTCCACTTCCATAAACGATAGATTTAATTGTCCTGTTAGACTTTCTCACTGCCATTTACACAATCTTTCACTGACCTGAATCAAAAGGCAACGCTTACTTCCTAAAAAATCAAGAAGCATAACAAGTACGTACACTTTCGCTTTGACATTGATTTCACAATTCCAAGCCAATCACTCATTTCCTTTTTGCGGATTTTTCTAATTTGATAATCGCTGCATCAAATTTTCAACAATTTACTAACTAAAGAAATGGTTCCACCTCCAGCTGAATTTCGTAGAAAGCTAGTCATTGTCGGTGACGGTGCCTGTGGTAAGACCTGTCTTTTGATCGTCTTCTCCAAAGGAACTTTCCCAGAGGTTTACGTGCCTACTGTTTTCGAGAACTATGTTGCTGATGTTGAAGTGGATGGAAGAAAGGTCGAGTTGGCCCTCTGGGATACCGCCGGCCAAGAAGATTACGACAGATTGAGACCTTTGTCGTACCCTGACTCGAACGTTATCTTGATTTGCTTTTCTATTGACTCGCCTGACTCGTTGGACAACGTTTTGGAGAAATGGATCTCCGAGGTTTTGCACTTTTGCCAGGGTGTCCCCATCATTTTGGTGGGTTGTAAGGTTGATTTGAGAAACGATCCCGTCACAATCAAGCAGTTGTCACAAGAGAATCAACAGCCTGTTTCCACCTCCGAGGGTCAAGCAGTGGCTCAAAAGATCGGCACTCAATATTACTTGGAGTGTTCTGCCAGAACTGGTCAGGGTGTAAGAGAGGTCTTTGAGACTGCCACCAGGGCCTCATTGCTGACCAGAGAGAAGAAGGAAAAGAAGAAGAAGTGTGTGGTCTTGTAAGTCATTGTGGTCTTGTAAGTCTTTGCTCACGCTTTCTCACCGACATCCTCAATGAAGCATTTTTGATTGTAACGAAGGTTCCTAGCCATTTAGATTCTTTTAAACCAAGCTAGGTCCATCTGATTGTTTTTTTGGTCGTTTTAAATAAATGAATAGTTCAATCTTGACTTCCGTAAATTATATTATATACAGGATTTACATATAACCAATGATATTAACCATTTTTTTCTTACCGAGACGACTCTTGAACTTCACTTGCTTGACCTACACAAACAACATGCTAACTAGATTGTCAAGGAGGGCATTTGCGACATCTGTCCCAAAGCTTCAGACGTTGGCTACCCCTGTTACACAAAAAGACCGTCACTGGCCTCTCCAGGGAAGAGTTGCAAAGAAATCCTAATGCAGCTCAAGCACCAAACGAAGTAAAGCCCTGGACTCCAAGCCAGCAACCAAGAGATGAAGCTATTTCAAAGAACGCAGTGAGGTTTGTTCAGAGAGACTTAGCTGAACAACCTCAACCTTATGCTGCTATTGATTTGATAGCTCAAGAGCCTATCAGATACATTGCTCATGACAACATTGCTGTATGCGACGGCAATAAAGGCTCAACTTTACAGGGTCATCCTAAAGTTTTCATCAACTTGGACCAACCTAAGGCTTCGACCTGTGGCTATTGCGGCTTGAGGTATGCAAAGGAGGAACACAGAGATATCATTGAGAGGAAAGAAGCATAATTCCGCCCATTGATCAACGTTTTGAGGGTCATGACATTTAGTACTTAACAATAAATCAGCTCATTTGTATAGGGATCATACCAACGGTGGATCCACTCCCTTTGACACCTTTCCTCTTTTTTACAACGTTGGCTGCAGCATTAGTTCCCGAAAAGAGTCAGTAAAGTCCAAGAAAGATTGTTTTTTCCAGGCTCTCTCGTAGTGGTGTCCTTCCCTTGCTTCAGCTTGTTCCGCGGAAAAGGCGTCCTCAACAATCCTCCCGCACGACAGAAAGTCACTCCCTACAACATCCGAATATGAGTTCGTCCATCAAGCGTTACACCATAGAAGTATTTTCAGGAATCTTGTATGGTCTACGATATTCGCATCATCATCTAGTTCACTCCTACATTATCATTCCTATTGGTATTGTTATCCTATTCACAATACTCTACGGGTTTAATGTCCTTCTTTCTGATATCTTCAAAATCGAGTTCCCGGCGTCGGTCTTGGGGATGTTGATCAACTTGATCTTTTTGTGTATCCTTGACTATCTTGCATCTTTTAGGGATGCAAATGCTTCTTTGAAGCTGCGCTGGGTGATCCTGGTAGGGGAGGTGTCATCTTGGGTATTGGAAAAGTACTTGATGATAATTCAGCCGAGCATGAACTTTTCCCTTAAATGGATTAATGTATTCTTCATTCCATCGTTTGTGATCCTTCCGTTGAGTGACCATATTACTTTCATAGAGTGCTTGAAGATTGCCGCAGTATTTCTTGTAGGCGGTGTTGCACTTATGTTGTTCGATGTCTATTCTATTTGTTTGTTGAAGAAAATACTCAGCGCGTGTCATCTTGGACATTTCGATAACGAGAAAGTCTTAAACAACGACTCTCAGAGTCCCGGTTCGACAAAGCTTGATGAAGAGAAAGACTCTGATGAGAGGGACATCTTTTCGGATTCAAGGTCCTATATATCAGCAAGAGTTGATATCACCACAATTGATGTCTCAAACCTTAAATCGACAAGAACAGCACCAGAGTCCAAGCTTCAAAATTCTGATATCTCCGACAATCCTTTTATGAACACGATCGCGGAACCAAACAACCTACAAAGAAGTCTGACCACTCCTCAAAGCTTCTCTCCTGATAAACAATCTTCCTCTGAGATCATCAGAGATAATATTTTCTCTGGCACGGAAACTCCAAACGAAGCCTCTGACGAAGATCCCCTCGCACACCTTTCGGATCTTTCCAAGAAGGTCACTTTGTTCGTGACCAATTACATTGACTGGTTTTTATTCATTGTCCTTTTCATTATATCCTTGCCACTTTATTACTCAAGGAGTCTACATGTGATGCTCTTTTATCATCTAAGCATCACCGTCTTGTCATTTTATCTTGCCTTGCTAGTACCAGTTAAAATACCACAGCTTAAGAAGTTTGCGCACCCCATCTTGATATCAACGGCAGAAATATTGTTCGTCTGCTTCATCGGTTCCATCATTTATCATAACGGGTCGCCCAAAGGATTCCTAGATGATCTCAAGTACTACAAAACCGGAAAGACGTATCTACGTCTTTTCAACGGTAAGATAATGTACAATAACGGCGAATATGGTACTAGCCTTGATGAGAATTTCACAGCCGTACCTCTCTGGCCTGGATGTGGGGATATATTATCGTCGTTGATGGATGTCTCGATCGTATCTTTATCTTTGCCAATGTTCACACATAAGAGGGACTTTATTCGCAACTTTTGGATATTGATGCCAACAATCCTCGCCTCAATGGCTCTCACTTTTTTCTGTTATCCACTCGTTAGCTATCATGTTGGTATAAAACCTGAACGATCTATTGGATTCATCGGGCGACTGGTAACTTTGGCACTAGGAACACCTCTCATAACCGCATTAGGTGGTTCTATCTCCTTGATGGCTGTTTGCACCATATTAAGTGGGATTCTTGGGGTCTTAATTGGTGACCCTTTTTTCAGCTTGTTGAAGGTGTCTCCGGAGGATTACTTAACGAGAGGCGTCACTTTGGGAATTAATTGCGGGGCGATCGCTACAGCACACCTCTTGAATGTTGACCCACGTGCTGCATCAATGAGCTCCTTGAGTTTCAGCATATTTGGAACCATTATGATTATACTCGCGAGTGTGAATGTAATCCGTGAACTAATACGATCATGGGTGGGCTTATAGCTATTGCGTTGTAACGCGCTCTTGAACGCGCACAGGAATCACTAGTTACTTTTTTATATACCTTGAGCCATTAAATGAATAACAAAGATAACAAAATTCTAATTGTGCCCCAAGATATAAGTGTGGCGGACATATTTGCAATTAAATCAGGAGACAAAACAAGAAGTATTTTAGCGGCCGATGAGGGGGTTTTTGAAGTTGTGAACATTGTTGGCAGCAGCCCTTATGATTCAATGACAGCTCCTCAAACACTGTTTTCGGAACCCGTTAAATCTGTTCTTCTTAGGTCAGACAACCACCAAGGAGCTGTCTTACAAGACCCCCGATTTGCGGTTGTAACAAAATTCAACATGACATATTTCTTTGCAGGCATCTTCAATAGTCAAAACACTTTCTCATCTCGTTTTCAAGACGCGTCAGATTTAAAAGACCAAGTATTAGATCTAGATGTAATAAGCGGCTGGAATGAAAAAATTGACTGTGAGTTCAACCGTTCTTTAGACATTTTGTGTGAAACTATCGAGGAAGGGGGTCAAATTTTTTATAAGTATTCCAAAGATCAACTACGTCTATTCTTGAAGGATAAGATCGACAAGCTTACGGCATATATCATTGCAAAGAAGAACTTGAGCTTATACAAGGTCATCCGACTGTCACTTCTTTCACAGGAGGAGCCACCACAAAGTATACTAGAGGCGCAAACTCTTCGGTTTGCTACAGATATAATCATGGTTTCCTACTTTAATCCGTCAGACAGAGCAGAAATGCTAAATGCCTTAGGGTACGAATCTGAGGAGCTAGCGATCTATTTGAGGAAAGTGAAGTTACAAAATGAGAGTGATAATCTTCACGATACAACGGTCTCAACTCCCCGCATCAAAGCGAAAACAAAAGCTGCTCGCAAAAAAGAGCCCAAAGTTGCTGTGGGCAAAGGGGCGCTCGACTCATTTTTTAAAAGTCGTACTTAACGCTTTGCACCGACTTCCAACAACTGAAGACCTTCGGAGCGATACCTGGTTTCGAAGTTTTTGTTCAATGCATCTTTCATTAATTCTGTGAGCTGCATGATAGAAGATAGGCCATCCCTTGCTAATTCTAATAGTACTCTCCCATCAATTGGGAGTCCACCATTTTTCGATATTTGAATCAATTCACGATTCATATTCATGGTGAAAACTAAAGAGCCATCTCTAAGCAATTCCTCGGCTTTGTCAGCATCCAAAATGGAAATCTCGCTAGTTGAGTCACCCTTGATGTTTTCTGCGTCGCCATGGGGATTAAAAAAGGAATAGGTCGTGCAAAGCGGGATATGCAATATACTCAATGGCGTAGGCTGATGTGTTTCTGCACTGTGAATGATCACCTCAGTTCCCCGAATGGAGATGTCAGGTTTCCTGAAATGTTGAAGTGCTGTCATAACTCCTAAGCAGGATGCATCGATGAGACCGCCATCATCTGCGATGAAGTTGATATCCGCCCTTATGTTCCAGACCTTCTCGCCCGCCACAATACACAAACTCTCAAGGTCTAAAGCATTTGATCTTCTGACTGCCTTTTCGATGAGTCTGGAGACAAGGACCTCTTCGTCCGATGCCTTACCGTTTTCGAACGACAAACATGGCATCAGACTCAATTCAGTGTTAATGGAAAAGAGTCCCTCAAAGGGTCGATCTTCATATGGTTTGCAGACCTCTGCGCTAACCCTGACGGCGAGCCGTGTCAACCCCCATTCAACTTCTACAAAGCCAAATTCGGAGGTTGAAATATGCAACTTTGGCTCCCGAATCTGTTTGAGATTCCTCCCATTTAGACGACAATTATTTTTTAGACATTCCGC
This sequence comes from Candidozyma vulturna, assembly GCA_026585945.1. Classification (NCBI taxonomy): domain Eukaryota; kingdom Fungi; phylum Ascomycota; class Pichiomycetes; order Serinales; family Metschnikowiaceae; genus Candidozyma; species Candidozyma vulturna. The sequence continues at coordinate 491,768 of CM048828.1, forward strand.
GAATACAGACCTTTGATTAGCAATGACATCAAAGTTCTTCATGACGATGGGCTCAGCTCAGTCGTCGCGATGAACTAATGATGAAAGAATCACTCACGTGATACCATATGCAAATAATATCATTTCAAAATTCTGATTAAACGTGGCGTCATCGTAAAACCACCTTTTCGATCTTAAGTCAAGAGAGGCAAATATAAATTGGGAATAAATCCCAAGGCCAAGACTTCAAAAGTGCTCAAAAGTTTCTTTACCAATGTAAAAGTTTATTATCCTGCATTCAAAGATCTTGGAACGAAAGAGAACGCAAAGCACGTATCAGACGAGACTAATGCTTTCTTTACTTCGTCGCAAGCCAAACCTTCAAGTATGGAGAAGGTATAGTACTCTTAGTGGATTTAAGAGCAACTCGCCTGCTTTAAACTATTTTCAGCGGACAAGATTGCCAGCCAATACTATCGTGAAATTTGTCCCTCAGCAAACAGCTTACGTTGTTGAGAGAATGGGCAGATTTCTGAAGGTACTCAAGCCTGGAATGGCAATACTTGTTCCATTTATCGACAAAATTACCTATGTCCAGTCGTTGAAGGAAACAGCGATTGAAATTCCTTCTCAAAATGCCATCACAGCTGATAATGTATCCCTCGAACTCGATGGAATTTTGTATGTCAAAGTGCACGATCCCTACAAGGCCTCCTACGGAGTGGAGGATTTTAGATTTGCTATCAGCCAGTTGGCTCAGACTACCATGAGATCCGAAATTGGCTCTATGAACCTTGATTCGGTGTTGAAAGAAAGACAGAAGCTAAACACTAATATAAACCTTACAATCAATGAGGCTGCAAGAGATCACTGGGGCGTTGAATGTTTACGTTATGAGATCAGGGATATTCACCCTCCTCAGAACGTTTTGGATGCAATGCATAGGCAGGTTAGCGCAGATAGGGCCAAGCGGGCAGAAATCCTTGAATCAGAGGGAGCAAGACAGGCAAGAATAAACATTGCCGAAGGTGAAAAGCAGGCTGCTATATTGAAGGCAGAATCTACTGCCATGAGTATTGAACGTATCGCAAATTCCATAAGTGGTACTCAGGGCGGCAAAGATGCAGCCAGTCTTCAAGTTGCACAAGACTACATTAAAGAGTTTGGAAAAATTGCGAAAGACTCCAATACCGTCGTGCTTCCTGCAAATGTCAATGATCTTAGCGGTATGATCACTTCAGGCTTGTCAGTATATGACTCACTTGTCAAGAGTAAGGAAAAGTCTTCATAAGTATCTCATTTTAGCGAGAGTTTACGTTTAATGTAAATAGAATTGGTATCGTGAATCATTTCTAAACTAAGAAATTGTGAAGTCATTAAATACTTGTGGCTCAAACCACTGTATCACCTTTATTGACGGGAATCAGAAGCGGGAGATTGGAGTCTTTTCTTGACCTCTTCTTGCCACGACTTGACCATTTCAACTTTGCTTGCAACCGTTCAAAGCTTTTAGTGAAATTAGTGTGTACACACCATTGATAAAACCACCATTCCAAGAGAAAAAACAAACTTGCGATGACGAATCCTCCAAAAACCGCTAACCCGATATGGTTCGCTAGCGACTTCACGAATTTTGCATCGTCAAGATGCCACAGTGACCCTGGTGAGATTGCAAAGAAGGAAAAGACATGGGTCTTATAGTCTTTGGGTAGCAAAATCCTCACCTTCGCGGCCTCTGGGACGCCATACCTTTTGTATTGTTGAAGCATCACAGAAAGGAATAAAGGCCCTGTCGAGAACATGATTGTTATGTAAGGTACTAACCAGTTTCTCTTGTATTTTTGAAGGTTGTCAAGAACTTTTATGAAAAATGGGTGCTTCGGCACAGCCCCCATAACGTCATTTGAAATTCCCGTGGGCACGGTTTGTCTGACGAAAGCTGGTACCGTCAACAAAGGGTCCAATCTACGCACGCAACCGTCATCTAAATCGATATAGATTCCACCGTAATGGGCTAGAGCGAAATAGCGAATAGCGTCTGCGCGCTGAATAGGGTAAGGATATGAGTCCCACGTCAGAAGAAACCAAGGAAATTCTTGAGCGATAAATTGCCTTGCAGTGTCATCAGTCCACAAAATATATTGGTAGTCGGGATGCATTTCGACGCAGGCCTTTTGACCTGGTTGCCATAGCTTGGGGATGTGCTCATCTTTGTAGGTTTGATGTATGATCTTGGGGATAACGTTTGGTTTGTCGAAATGGTTGTCCGCTGGATTTAATTCCACGTCAAGCAAAGCATCCTGAAAGGAGTCATCAAAAAGTAAACTTATCAAATCGTAGCTGCAATAAACTAGAAATGCTATCACGGCAGCGTGACCCCATAGGATATATTTCAATTCTTTTCTCATCTAACCTAGTTTCGTCAAGCTTCACGATGCTTGGATGTCGTTCTATGAAATGGGCTTGTTTGGAACACGAATAAGTGGGATTTCGCGGTTTCGAAGTTAAACTGGCGAAGCAAGTGGAAGAAGATGTGGTGTTTAGGTCGCGATCATGTTACCTCGGATGGTTGTCTAGGGAAAATAATAGGGGAAGTGCGGAAAAAATTATACGCTCTACGCACTACAGCCTCAATGGGTGTCACGTATCTGCCTATTGAAGCAAACAAACCAGGAACTGGAGAAAATTTTATTTGGGAGTATCTTCATGAAGAATGAAGCAAGAAATAGGGATGATTAATTTGTCATCACAGCACAAGCTGGAGACTTCCCTACTCGACAGCTTGTAGCGTTGCAGGCACCAATGATTCAGGAAACTTGAGCATAGCTTCAAATTGGCTTTTTTTTTTTTTTCCTGAATCTTGATGCAGCTATATACTGTTAATTTTAGGAAGTATAAAAGGCCCTTGTGGCCTCTGAAGCATTTCCCTCACTATTCAGGAACGCCTTGCCCGTACTCTGAACACTGAGTTACCAACTTAAATGCTCTCGGTTTATATTAAAAGATTTACTTAAAAATAGACTCAACTATTAACCTCAATAAAGGAGCAAATATAGCGAAATCTTCTTTTAAATATCTAAAGTTTCGCCTTGTACTCGTTAGCATCTCTTTCGAAGTTCTTATCGACAATGTCAATCATGTAATTGAGTGAAATGTTGTCCACTTCGTTGCGCATAATAAAGCGTTGTAAGAAGCTCAAGATAAACTTCAAGTCCCGCAGGTTTCGGATAATGACATAAGCCTTCGTTTTCGACTTATTCTTGAAAATCTTGATTAACTTTAAGTTGTTCAAATAAAATAAGAACGACAACAAGTATTGCTTATTGTACGTTTCGATGTGGAAATGCAGATTGCCTCTCTCAAACATCCTCAAGTTCTCCTTCTGAATAATCTTAAGCAATGACTTGGTAGTTGGGTAATCCTTCAGCATCAAGTTGTCACTAATAAGTTGCTGCTCCGTGATCTTATTTTGGGAATTGGCATAGAACTTCACGACAGTACTGTTGAGTTCATCCACACATATCATGAAGGACTCTATGAAAGGCAAGATAATTGTAGCGAGAACATTGTGGAAATGTTTATCCTTTATTTGTAGATCCTCTGAGATAACGCCGAGTTTCTCATATCTCTCCAAAATGTAAGACAAATTGTTTTTCGGATTGAAGTTGTAGTCAAACAAGAATTCATTCTTCAAAAATCCTGTGAAAATGTAAAATAGCTTGTTTATTTGCATGCGATCCAGTGTCTTAAGCAAAATTAAGGATACCAAGCACTTGTAAATTAATAAATGGATTGTGAGGTTCTTGTAGTAGAGTAATTCAAACGAGTTCTCGATTCTGACGACATTTGTCTTGGGATTGATTCTTGTGAATTTGAAGAAGGATATGATTTGTGATTTGATGAGTCCAATCTTTTGCTCTTCATTTAATTGTTGAATGGCTATCAAAATTTTCGAGTTTGTAGGACTTATGTCTTCCTCTTGATAAACATTCAATAAGAAATCAAGCATGGGCAAAAGTTCTTTGGCGCTAAACTCTGTTTTCCCTGACATATAGTGAAAAGTTTGAATCACCATACCAATAATGGCACACTCGGGGAGATAAGAAGCACCATTAATAGCGTGAAGGATCTTGAATCCAAGTTTCTTCAAATTTATATCTTGCTCGGAAACCGAAACATCATCTTCAAAATCATAGTCAACTCGATTCTTTGGGTCCTCGACATACGATGAGAGTGTGAAACTATCTGCCAACTTGACGAAGATCTTGCCATGCAATGTACGATTTGCGTTGGTGACAAATCCATCCTTCATAACAGTAACCTTCTCATCATCTCGGTCCACCCCGTGAACTAAATTCGAAAGTCCGTTTGATAAGATGTTTACGAAACTCTCTTGCTTTTTATCGCTTCCAATCAACTCGTCAAGATAACCATCAGCTTCGTAAATACGCTCGTAAGTTATAGATATTGGTTGCATCAACATGTCGAAATTTTCATTCTTCTCTTGTCGACGCTGTTTTAAATAAATGGACACGAGAGTTTTGAGAATTCCGTACTTAGGAAGAAGTAATTTTCCGTCCCTCGAACGGGTTCCCTCTATGAAAACCTCAAAATGGATTCGGTTCAAGAGAACGAACTCAACATAGTTAGTCAAATTTCTCTCGGTGTATAGCTCATTGTTGAATGATCTCTTGATAAATATTCCACCCAAACCTTTCATGATTCGGCCAAAAATTGCAACATTTAAGTTCTCTCCAGCGATAACCGTTGGGATAGACATTTGGAAACGAATCAAAATTAAGTGCAACATCACATAATCAATATGCGATTGGTGATTGGGAAGAAGAATTATGGACATTGGGTTAGCCAAGTACTTTTGATAAAGAGAACTCAACTGCTCTCGATTAACCCAAACTCCCTGTGGAAACATCTTCTTCACCGTTTTGATGACAGTTATATAGCATATCTTCAAGAAGGTTGATGAGCCGAACTTAGGAAGGTTCTTATCGTTTTCAGCTGAATAGTATTTAATCATAAACTTTTTCACCTCAACAAATCTTTTCAGGAAGTCTTTCGCCTTGATAAGATTCATCTTAAGCTCCAGATCAACCAATTTGTATACTATCTCATCCAATTTTTCGTCGGTCTTCTCTAATCTCTCGGTCATGAATTCCTTCGACATCCGATTGAATTTTCCACCAACCTTGCTCACAGCATACTTGTACTCGGCATTGGAGTAAATGTCATCATAATTGACCGAGCTAAAAAATTTGATAAAATGTTTCAAGATACTGAAACTGTTGCTCACTTTATCGTTAGTTTCCAATTCTAAGTAAGTCTCCTTGTCTGTGGGTAAAGGGAAGGATAACTCTAGATTTGGCTCTGTTAAAGCATTCTCAAGAATGTTCACATCGAAGTCCGAATTAGCGATCTCGTCTGCCATGGTTGTAAGTATCCAGCGCGGGCAAGGTAGGTTGCGCTACCCGAGTATTTAAAGGTAAAATCGAAGCCCAACATTCGCGACCCCACAGCTGACATTTTTGCCTGTTCGAGAAATTTGAATATGATGCGCACACGTCGTGGGTCTAAGTATCCCTCGGCTATATGACTGGTGTAAAGATCAGGTATTTTCAATTATAATAAGGAAAAGGAAATCTCGTGAGTTTATTTGTGGTATAAGCTTTGTTACGTCGTCAAGGTTTCAGGATAGTTCTGGCTGTTGGGTTCTCCCGATCACATGTGTCGAGGATGTCACAAAGCCGCATTTAGGCGCATGATCGGAACTCTCAGTTTGAGATACTGATAATGCACCTTGAGTTTGTAATTGTTCTAACGCATAGAGGACGTCCCTCTAAGACACCAATCTCTACCATTCCCCACTTGATGTTTGCAAAGCACTGGCTCGAGCCATAAGCTTAAACAACCAGCCACCATGATTCCAAATGAGTCACTAATCCCTACGCAACCCATCGCAAATTCTCTTGAGCTTTGTGAAACTTGCTCGCTCACCAGCATAAATGTGTTTACGTACAGTAAACCACCAAGTAAGCCCTCATAAAGAAAAAGTAACGACATCTGCCATAGGCGGAAGAATGGACGATCGAAAAGGGCTTGAAATATTGTTAGAATAACGTTAGCAAATTGAAGTAAAGTTAGCATGTATAGCTGACGACACCGGAAACCAAGTAAGGTGGAGGATCTTGAGATGAAGACACCTACCTGATAAAGAAACCCGTAGAAGACATAAATATCTCGATAGTCCTTGAAAAGCCAATCAGGGATTTCATCTAACGAGAAAAGAAGAGTAGGTGAGATTCCTTGGTTGATGACATACTCACAAATGTACACGGAGCATAGTGGAACCATATATGGAAAAACCAAGGGCAACATTCTTCTAATTGTTGTTGCAATGTGGTTTGTTGTCCTCTCTGAAGTAAGAGGTGCCGAATCGACACCATTCGAATCTGATGTTCTATCCTCGTTCATATCAATCGAGTCATCATTAGAAGGTATCGCCGCATACTCAGTCATTGACGGCGGTAGTATATAGAAATAGGCGATTAAGTGACAAAATGGAAGTATTGAAAAAATCACTAGCGCCTTCTTAGCCGGGATGTGTATGATGTTCGTAAAGAGTAAGAAGAGGAAACTTCCCGCAATCCCAGCTGCACCGGTACCAGCGGAAAATCCGCCGATTGCCATATTTCTTGGATAATAATGAGTAAGCAGGAGAAATGATACCTCGCCAATTCCAGATGCCGCAGAAGCCATACATATACCCGAAATGATGGCTGAGGTGTTACTCGAGGTGAAACTTATCAAAAGCATACCAGGTATTGAAAGCACTACCAATATGATTAAGCGGTGGCTATATGGGAATTGATGTATGACGAGAGGCGCCAACAATTTGACGACCAATGCAGGGAATATATCTGCCAATAACACCACACCCTTCGGAGTCGCAGAACCGACCAAATCGATAGCAGCCGATAATATCACAACGTATAAGATGTTGTTAACTAGCCCAAAGGCTAAGAAGGAGATGAAAACTCGTCGCTTTGTAGTCAAGTGTAACGTCATGTCTCGTATTTCATCAACAACCAATGTGGCGACGATTGTATAATGTGACCTTGAGGTGCTTCTGTGCAAAACGGTCCGAAATACCTGAAAGCGACATCGAGTCCGGTGCTAAATCATACTTGAAGGATAACAGAGAATAAAGACGTGAGCCCTTCAAGACTTCCGCCAGACAGGCAATTCAAAAACCTTTGCTAGCTTGGTCAATCGGAGCTATACTTCGGAGGGCACAATTCTCGTGCAGAAATATTATTGCCCGAACCCACAGTCCCTAATCAACAAATTCGCTAAGTGAAGTTCGTATGCTCCCTGACTATTCTTCTTTCTTTTTTTTTTTTTAAAAAAAAATTTTTTTTTTTTCCCCCTCTCTCACTTGGTTCGATCAAAGATTGTTGCAATTTGAATGTTCCTGTATATTATTGATGACCTCGTGAACATCAAAATTTTCAGTTGAGTCATCAGGCAGTACATAAAGCAGCTCTGCGGACTTATTCCAATACTGTCGAAACAACATCATCAGTTGCCATGAGCCAAACGCCTATCCCTGAAGAGTACGACGACACAAGAATTATGGGATACGATCCTTTGATACCTCCTGCTCTCCTCCAAACGGAAATTAAAGCATCGAAAAAGTCCCTAGACACCGTTATAAAGGGTAGAATTGACTCGTCCAGAATCATCAGTGGAAAGGATGATCGATGCCTTGTCATTGTTGGACCCTGCTCTATTCATGACCCAGAGGCTGCTATTGAGTACGCAAATCGATTAAAGAAGTTAGCGAGAGAGCTATCCGACGATCTTGTCATCATTATGCGAGCCTACTTAGAAAAGCCAAGAACTACTGTCGGATGGAAGGGACTAATTAATGATCCGAATGTGGACAACACGTTTGATATAAATGAAGGCTTGAGGGTGTCGAGAAAGTTGTACGCTGATTTAACCGGAGATGTTGGTATTCCCATTGGAAGCGAGATGTTGGACACAATTTCTCCTCAGTACTTCTCTGACCTCTTGAGCTTCGGGGCTGTTGGTGCTAGAACGACAGAGTCGCAGCTCCATCGAGAATTGGCCTCAGGATTATCTTTTCCTATTGGATTCAAAAATGGCACAGATGGAAACGTGGGTGTTGCTTTGGATGCTGTTCAAGCGTCGTCTAAGGGTCACCACTTTATGGGTGTCACGAAAAATGGTTTAGCTGCAATCACCACAACGAAGGGTAATGATCACTGCTTTGTTATTTTGAGAGGAGGCAAGAACCTCACTAACTACGACTCTGAGTCTGTGAACAATGCGAAGGCAGCGATTGCAAAAAGTACGAATCCGAATATAAAAATCATGGTGGATTGTTCGCATGACAATTCTAAAAAGGATTACAAAAATCAACCCGCTGTCTTGCAGTCTGTCGTTGAGCAGATTAAGAACGGAGAGCATGCATTAATGGGTGTGATGATTGAATCGCATATAAATGAGGGAAAGCAGAGCATGCCACCAGGAAATGAGGGAAAAGCTGCTCTCAAATACGGTGTGTCTATCACAGACAGTTGTGTGTCATGGGAGACAACGGTTGATATGTTGAAAAACTTGTCCAAGGCAGTGCAGAAACGGAGAAGCGCGACTTCGTGAAAGTTCAGATAGCTTGGCAGCGATTTAAGACATTTATTGACGTCCTCGCCAATGAAGCCTATCGTCACCACGGGAAGTTGTTTTTCAAGTGTGCTGACAGTTCCAAGGGCTTCGCTTCGGCGTCTTTCATCGTATTGAGCAATAAAGAGATGTCAGGGTTTTCTGATTTGTAGTGATGCGCTTCCTTGAAAGGGTTTCGGCTCGTTCGCTTTGCCAGCAATATGGGACCTAATCCATAAGGGTCTTCTTTGAAAAGGTCGTATGTCTTTCTCTCGTTTGCTGCAAGTTCTTCAAAATATTTGTCCCTTTTTGACCCCTTGAGACCTGGATTTGGTGAATTTCCTTTGTATTTCACGCATTTCAAATTAAAACACAAAGCTTGCTTTAGGTGTAACTGTAAAAATCGTTCTTTCTTGAAATCAAAACCACAAATGGTTATGAACTTTGGGTATCGACCACATACATCATAAAATTTGCAAATCAGGAATAGAACATTCTCAAAAGAATCCTTTGCGAATGGTTCGACAAAGGTCCTACCTTCAACCTCATCAATCTGTTTCCGAACGCTCCGTCGTCTTTTGAGGTCGAGCAACCTATGATAACTCTCCGCTTCGGTTAAGGAGCCAGCTTCCAATTTTGTTCTGCCCCCAGAGATGACCATTATTGCCTTCTCATCATCAAGAAGTGACTCTTCTCCTAACATAAGATGGTCAATGAAAGCAAGGTGATCGTTCCCATCCCTTTGAAAGGTTTGCAAGAGCCATTCACCAGAATCTTCTCCGAGTTTGGCTCCACCTGTCCATATAGAATGACAAGGTACGATGATCAAATGTGTACGTGACATTATACGAATTGAACTTTTTATGTGAAACCGCTAAACATGCGACGCAAGAGTCACTTCATGTAAGTAAGTATAACAGCCAACGAGAGCATTCCAATGGCAAAAGGCTGCAATGACTACCATCACGTGAAAAATTTGATGCCCGTGTCCAATGATATCGAACGCACCGTGCTGATTCTCGTTCCCGATATCAGGAATTTGGTCTGAGTAAACAAATCTTTCAGGAATTCTAGCGGCATAAATACAGGCACCGAATATGTAAAAAAAGCCCTCCCCAACTAGCCACTCCGCACTTGCGCGGTCTCTCGCATTGCGAAGGCCATACTTAACAATAGCTGTCAACACGGGTAAGATTCCCGAAAGGCCAAACAAAATGAACATGAGAGACCGAAATGGGCGGTATGCTGGCGTCGAAAACTTGACATCGAATGTAAGTTTTGTACAAATTGTCCCCAACAGCACGAAGAGGCAAACGAAGAAGGCTCTCAAGTGTGGGGCATCAAAAAATGCGAACAAAACGATCGAGTTGAGGGAACAAGTTATTAAAACTATTATTCCGAAATAATCACACTGGTTACCAAGCTTCGAGACTTTGTGGGAATGACACTTAAAGCAATGAAAGGACGCCGACAGAAAGAGGCAAAATGTCACAGCGAAGCCAAATTGATAGAAATTGAGGGTTTCCCAAGCCCCTAAGTAGGTCTCATATTGTGGAAGAATGTAAAAGATTTGATAGGAAATAAGCCACAATGATATCGAGGAGGGCAATAAATGAGAGTAGATATTGATGGACTCGTTATGCCAATAAGTTAGCGATCTTAAGCAGTTGATATAGCTCTTGGTTTCTTTGACATATCCCGAACGAATGAAATGATTATCTTGCTGCCACTCGGCTAGCTCATGGAAGAAGTACAATCGTTTAGATGATTGAAATTCAGCTTTATCAGAATCTTCTCTCGGCCTTCTATTAGTCAATGTTTGCATTTTGTCGGTCAAAGTAGCAACTTGTGGGAACCTAAGATCTATCCGGGCGCGCGCGTGCAGGTCCTATATTGATGGACTTAGTGAAAATAGTTAAGTGCTCTATTTATATGGCCCTCACACGAATGAACTGGGTATTCTTTGGATTAGGTTCCAGTAAGAAGATATCCTTCTCCCAGATTGTCTCGAAAACCTAAGATCGAAGAATTCGCCTGCGTAAAACAATTTCCAATTAGAGCCGGGTTTGTGATAAGTTCCATTACACCTCTCAAAATACCATTTGTTCACCGGATTCGAATTGCGAGACCTCCAAATTAACTCTTCAGGATACGCCTGCAACATCAGTTTGAAAATAACATCTGCCAAGCTGGGTAGGCCTTGGTTCTTTTTAGTTATCGCAAACTTATCTAGGTAAGGCACTTTATGACCATCAGATGTTTCCTCTCTCGTTATTATTGCACCACCATCATAGTTCCCAATAATGATGACACAATCAAGACAAATATTGAGTCTCTTCACATAGTCTTCTCGCACGAGTCTCTTGCCGAATGAGTCGTCAATCATCAGCAATAGCTTGCTCTCGTCGATACCGCTGTTATTCACAAGGCTATCAAACTTTCTCAGCCCTGACTCTGTGGCGTAGAATAGCAGGACATCAAAACCACTCTTGATTATGGATGTAGTAACTTGCGGAGTTCTCAAGCGCCCTGGTGGCAATGAGGATGATATCAAAGGTCGATCCGTTAAAATGTTATATGCAACCGGATTTAGCATGTCCGCTTGTGGAGTGAGGTCCTCTGGTCGGAGAATTATTCCAGTGGCCTCACTCTTCAGTTCTGACTGGGTTGCGAGTAAAAGTTCTCGCATCTGCGAAAGATTAGATAAATGTCGATCTCGAACCTCAGGTTCTAAAAACCCAATGTGCAATTCCGACACAATGTCTGAATATTCTTGTAAGTTGTTGATAAATACATGGCTTGTACGATCACGCTCAATGGACGGAATTCCGCCAACAGTGTCCACAAATACAACCTTTTCGATCACGACTCCTTGCGACTGATTCAATTGTTTCAATAACGCGAGCAATGCATCCTGTGGACTGATTATGCTATGCCTGGCATTCACCACGTCATATGCTACAGGGAGCAAAATTGGGATATTCTGTTGAATAATGGGAAGTATGATCAGCTTCTCGTTCAGGACAGTTATTTTGTTGCTATGATCATCAAAGGGTGTGGTAATTGGTGTGAAGAAGTTAGGTTCATGAGCTTCTGCCCGTGACATAACACTTGCAGCTTCCAATGCCTTTTCTTGAAGAGACGATAGGGACTTCTGAGTTATTTCAATGTCGAATACCAAAATCGGAGACACGCCGAGTCTTAAGATTGTCGTGAAGCTTCGGCAAATCTCTTGTAAGGCTTGAGTCAGTAATGCGAGCGGGATTCTGAACACAGCAACCTGTTTGTTAAAAGGTGCTAGGCTGACCCTTCTCTCTATTGATAATCCTGGCGGAGAGTGTTGGCGTAGTTTTTCATTGATTTTTCCATCAACCTTTGGCTCTGCGTCAAGAGATCTTTCTGAGGACCCATCCGCCTTGTACCTGGTTAGATACTCTCTAGCTTCGCGTTTCGTTGTGGTTGATTTGAGGATTGATAAGATGAGATCACGTTTGTCCTTCCATCTCTCACGTCCCCCAATTAATTGTCGACTTGATAATGCCCTCATAACAACCTGGCGACTTCATGCGCAATTTTTCATGTCACTACTCATCACGTGCTGGAACATCTTCGTCGTAGTGGTGCGAGTCTCCTTCACCACCACAAGCGCCGTGCAACAATCGTAGCTCATTCATCACATTCAAAACAAAAGGTTTTATTTCATTTATCTCTAAAACAGAAAGTCCATTCAACTGAACGTTGGACTCATTAAGCTCTTTGAGACCTCTCTGCGCTTTCAGCTTTCTAATCTCCTTTATGTCTTGGAGTATACCGAACAAAGCTGACACAGTGTCTGACAAGTCGTCTGGTGCATGACGAAAGTAAATTTTGGCCAACTCTTGCCAATTCCACGGAAGCTCCGAAAAGCGATTCTTATTATGAACTTCTTCGTCGTATTTTTCCCTCAAGCTTTCAACATTCAACCATGAAGGCGGTACAAAGTTGCACTTATTCTGCTCCTTGAATATAATTGCTACCCATAAGGGCACTTGCGTACGAGACATGACCTTAAGTGGCGGGACTGTTCTCTATTTTGTTAGCATATCTCAAAATAAGGGTAATTGAACATACACCTACAAGCCGCGTCGATTTCATTGAGTAGCGCGGCAAGATTGTCACTAATTCATTCTCGCATAGAAATTGTAGCTCTTTGGGGAGCAAACTCACTTGTTGTGATTGGGGTACGACCATTTAGTAGTAGTTTTTGGAAAAAACAAAGTTTTAGCCTTAGACCGCGATCTCCTGCAACCAGCGATTAGCCTCGTGTAATACAGGATCGCGTCCACTTGAGTCGTCTTTCAGAAGGCCGAAATATGCTCCCGGATAAGAAAGTAGGATCCCAAAGCAACTTATCAAGCGTTCTTGAACCGATGAATTACCGGTGATGTATTGAACCTCTGAATTACTGAGCTTGCTTGGTGAATGCTTCTTGGGCGACGACCTTGAAGACGCAACGTAGATTGCTTTCCTCATGGCTAGCACTGGGAAGACGACGGCATCTTTATAAGCTACTAATATCACACTTTCAATAACATGATTTGGTGATGTACAGCCGCATAACTTCAAGAAAGCAGTGTCAATACAACTTTGTACTGGGATTAGGATTTGCATAAGGGTGAAGCGCACAAACTTGTTAAAATAAGTCCAGATTTCTGCCAAAGCTCTCCAAAGGTCCACCAAATTTAATTTCGCGTCTATATCAGTGCCTTTAGTTGATCTCAAAGATTCAAACCAGCTTCTCTTCAAAGAAGCTAGCCATGATTTAGTAGATTGCAAAAGTTCATGGAGCACTTCATGCTGTCGAACCTCCTTCGCCTCGTCAATAGAATCGTCAAGAGCGGGGTTTAACATGAGATTCTCTTCCAAGGTACTTGGGGATTTTGCGAGTTTTGGCTGATCAAACGTGGGCTCGACTATCCGATGATACACGACGCGGGCAAGCTCCTCGACGGTATATTCCAAAGGCATTGTTGTCCGAAGTGTTCTTTCTTGAGGCTTAAATATTCTTTCCAAATGCTCCAGTAGATCCTCAAATTCATCAGATAACTTTTGATAACTTGGGTGCTTAGAGCTCTTCTCGCTCGCATCAAGTTCAAGCCCCATGCTTTTGTTCCACTTTTGTAAAATAAATTGATCTGCTGACATCAGGTATTTTCTATGAAGTCCTTGTAAGGAGGATGAGTTGCAATGTATGCTGGATGGCGCAGCAACGACTGATGACTCTGGGCTGTTGAAGCGGAACCTTGAGGCAAGTTTCACGTCTTGAATCAATGAGTTTGAGCTTTGGGATGATAGTGTGACATGGGTGCGCCCTAGCTGTTTTTTTGATAATTGCTCTTTTCTAAGCAAATCTCTGTCACCGTGAGCGACAAGAGGGCGATTAAAGAATTGTGCAATTGATGGCGCGGAATTGAGCTTACTAGACGGTTCAGCAGATTTCATGAAAAACTGCTTTTGGTTTTCAGCTGAATAAGAATTTGCATCGTTGTGTTTCTCACCTCCGACTTTCCATTTGAGCTTTCTTGAAGTAAACCGACCTCTTGACGCCGCGTGGTATTCGCTCATTGAACGAGGGTCATGGGCTTTCGACCTTTCTTTGTCACCCCCAAGGTTGAGCTTCTGCTTCTTGTAAGAAGCCTGGTGAGAGGATTCTTGGAATGACTGCTCTCGTAACTTGGGGTCTGCGATTCATACGAGCCTTGACGACTTAGCTCAGAGATCCCCTCACTGTGGCCACTCTCGATAGTTCTATAAGATCTTGCAAAATTATTCCCGTTGTCATCTTGCAGCTGGCAAAATCCAGCCATAACTCTTGATAGTTTGTGCCTTGGCCACGATCGTGCAGGATTTCCTCTAGATGGGGAGGATTTGTTGATGTTCGCAATTTTATCGCGAAACCAACTACAACTTGCAACTAATGCAAAGTTAAGAAACCCCCCTAGTAAGAGAGGAAATAAATCAAGAATCATGAAATAACTTTTTTCTTTTATTTGAAGAAATGAAGAGAAAGATTCATCAAAGATAAAAAAATCTCAAGAATCACCTCGGAATACGAGAATTAAAGCTAAGGATCGCAGAAGGCTTGCCGCTTCGGACACATCATCCCCTCACAAGACGTAAAGGTGATCTATCAAGTTCGTCTGGCGTGGTTCTGAAAGCGGTCTCATTTGAGGTTTCAACGTTGTGTATTTTTAAATTGCCTAAAACGGTATTATGTCAACAAAAATATTGCTCGTGCAGTAATGTAAGGAGGACACAAACAGGTTACCATATGAACAAAAAATCTCATCATTAGCGGAGACCATTCACACTTTCAAAAATGAGAAATCCATTTGAAGAAGAGTCCACAGAAGGGACGGATGAGCCAGCTTACCCACATGCCGCTTTTACAAGATACCCACGTCGTGAATTATACAGAATCCGTATGGACGACAGTAACGAAACTGACATCCCAAGGTCTCCTGACAACAAGCTTGACAGGAATGGATCACCAGATATTTTTGCAAGAAGTTCTCATCAAGTATCCTGTGGAAAATCATCTACTCTCAAAGGAACAAGAACACCCAACTTGGAATTGAATGAAGCCCAGACAGCTAGAGCCAAATTCACGTCAGACGAAAGTCCAAAAAGGCAAAGACAAGGCGGCTTCTTTATTCCTGATGGAAAGCAAAGTGGGGTTCCAAATGATGATATTTTCGTGTCTCACGCAAGCTCGTCAAGGAGCACGACACGAAGCGAGAGGATTCTTGAGCCCCCCAACCAATCTTCACACCTGAAACATTTGCTGAAGCCAATCATCAACATCCCGACGACGAATCTGATCAAAGGACAGTAATCTCCGACCAATCGCTCGATTACGGATATCGAGACTATCAAAAGGTCTATGAAGAAGAGTCCATCTCTGACACCAATACAGCTTACAGCTCTGGATACCACTCAATGGAAGGCCAAGAGAGTGACTACTTTGGTGCCTCAATAGATCGAGACATGATGCGCAATATTCCCGACACTTTCGTCCCGGTGAAGGATAAAACAACGACTAAGCGAAAGGTTCGTCTTATTGGGGGCGACTCTGGAAATTTTGTTCTTGAGAATCGTATACCAGAAGAGCTCAGAAAGGTATTGACCAGGACTGACTCACCATTTGGCGAGTTTACCAACATGACATATACAGCTTGCACAGCAGAGCCCGATAACTTCGTGGCAGATGGCTTCACTTTAAGGCCTGTTAAGTTCGGTAGAGAAACAGAACTCGTCATATGTGTGACGATGTACAACGAAGACGAGTTCGCTTTTGCCAGAACGATGCATGGTATCATGAAAAATGTGGCTCATTTGTGCTCTCGAGCTAAATCGTCTACTTGGGGAAAAGATTCGTGGAAGAAAGTTCAAGTCGTGATTGTTGCTGATGGCCGTAATAAGGTAAACGAAGCTGTTCTTCAGTTGTTGACAGCTACGGGCTGCTACCAAGATAATTTGGCCCGCCCATACGTCAACAACAAAAAGGTGAATGCCCATCTCTTTGAGTACACTACTCAAATCTCAATTGACGAAAACTTAAAGTTTAAGGGAGATGAAAAAAGCCTTACCCCTGTTCAAGTCCTCTTCTGTCTTAAGGAGAAGAATCAAAAGAAGATCAACTCGCACCGATGGCTTTTCAATGCCTTCTGTCCTGTGCTCGATCCGAACGTGATTGTCCTATTGGATGTTGGTACAAAGCCTGACAACCATGCAGTTTACAATCTTTGGAAAGCGTTCGATAAAGACTCGAACGTTGCGGGAGCTGCGGGCGAGATTACTGCGATGAAAGGAAAAGGATGGATCAATTTATTGAATCCCTTGGTTGCCTCGCAAAATTTTGAATACAAGATGTCTAATATCTTGGACAAACCTTTGGAATCTGTTCTTGGGTACATAACTGTTTTACCTGGGGCCCTCTCAGCGTATCGATATATTGCTCTACAGAATCATTCAGATGGGTCGGGGCCTTTGGCATCATATTTTAAGGGTGAAGACTTACTAAACTCACGCCATCTCACGAACAGCAAGACTAATTTTTTTGAAGCAAACATGTATCTCGCAGAGGATAGAATTTTGTGCTGGGAATTGATTGCGAAGAAGAATGAAAATTGGGTTCTCAAGTTCGTCAAACAAGCGACTGGAGAAACTGATGTACCTGACACCATTCCAGAATTCTTGTCACAGAGAAGAAGATGGATAAACGGCGCATTTTTCGCTGCATTATATGCGTTGAGACATACTCCTAAAGTGTGGAAAACTGATCATTCAATGGGAAGAAAAATCTGGCTTTGCGTCGAATTTGCCTACCAATTTGTGAGCACTGTGTTTTCCTTCTTTTCTTTAAGCAACTTCTACTTGACATTTTACTTCCTTACGGGTGCTCTCGTCTCTGAGAAAAGTGTCGGCCGAGGCGGGTTTTGGATTTTCACGATTTTCAATTATCTATGCATTTGTACGCTAACTTCTTTATTCGTTGCGTCAATCGGAAATCGGCCACATGCCTCAAAGAATATTTTCAAGACATTGATCATACTTCTCACCGTGTGTGCTTTATACGCATTGATTGTCGGCTTCTATTTTGTTGCCACTACAATACAGCGATTCGGAGTTGGTGATTCATCTACTTTTGTTTTCGTGAGCATAGTTGTTTCCTTGTTGGCAACATATGGACTATACACCTTGATGTCAATACTCTATTTGGACCCTTGGCATATGTTGACCTGTCTGTTACAATATTTTATGATGATTCCATCATACACATGTACTCTTCAAATTTTTGCCTTTTGTAACACGCACGATGTTTCATGGGGCACCAAAGGAGACAACAATCCGAAAGACGATAAAACAAATCAATACATTATCCAGCAAAATGAGCAGGGTGAATTCGAGGTTATTGTCCAGGACTACAATATTGATGAGGTTTATCTCGAAACGCTTTACAGCATTCGTTCTCGAAGATCGAGCAAAAAGGTAAGACCTTTCCTGGAAGCGCCAAGTGAATTAGACGGTGAAGATTACGCAAAGCACGTCCGAACGAAGGTTGTTCTTCTGTGGCTTTTGTTGAATCTTGTTTTCATAATGACAATGTTGCAGGTATACGAACCAGGGGATACCGGAAGGAATTACTATCTTGTCTTTATTCTATGGATGGTGGCAGTGCTTGCTCTCTTCAGAGCCTTGGGATCGACAGCTTACCTTTTACAACATTTTGCTAGATGGCTTGTTGAGTCCCATAGTAAGTGGTCTCATAAGAGGAGCGGGTACCAAAGTACCCGCGCTAATGCGCTCAACTAATGCGCTCTTATATACCGGAGGTTTTCTACAACGAGCATCAAAAAATCAATGAGAAGTAAAACATTATTGAATAGTAGGACCACCATTTTTCGAGACACGCTCAATGGTTTCCCTAAATGCAAACCTTAAGCGTAAGCATGCGTTGGATGCTTCCAACAATGTAAAGAAAGCGAAACGGTCTACGTCCTCGAACGTTTTGAGGTCATACCAATCATTACCAAACATCAATAAAACGCCAGCGAGGAAGGCAGAAGCATTGAGAATCTTTGTTTGGGGATCAGGGTCCATGTGTGAATTGGGCCTCGGTCCATCCGCACTGACTAAAGAGGTTAAGCGTCCCAGACTAAACCCGTTCTTGACTCAAGAAAGATTGGGTTGCGCTATAGTCGATTTTGCTGTTGGTGGAATGCACGCTTTGGCTTTAGATGCAGAGAATCGGGTCTGGTCGTGGGGAAATAATGACAATAAAGTTTTAGGGCGTGACACGACGAAAGTGAAGGAAAATCTTAAATCGGTTGATGACGCAGATTCGGACGACGAAGATGGAGATTTAAACGAAGCTGAGTCTACTCCCGGATTGGTTCAGAATTTGCCCAATCTTGATTCGAAGATTGTACAATTGGTTGCTACCGACAATCTCAGTGGTGTACTTTATGAAAATGGAGAAGTCTATACATGGGGTACGTTTAGAGGAAATGAAGGCCTCTTGGGATTTGACGAGAGCAAAGCCAAACAAGAAATACCATTACGCATGGAATCTTTGAAGAATATTGTACAACTTGCCGGTGGAAAAGACCATGTCCTAGCCCTTGACTCTAAGGGAATTGTGTACGCCTGGGGAGACGGTCAACAATTTCAGCTAGGACGGAGAATATTAGAGAGGCACAAAATGGCAGCGCTTAAACCTCACCAGTTTGGATTGTATAATATTAGGTACATCGCTTGTGGTGATTATCATTCTTTTGCGATAAATACACAAGGCGAGGTGTACGCATGGGGTCTCAACCAATATGGTCAATGTGGAGTCTCAGAATCGGGAGAATTGGAGGATGGCTCTCTTGTGAAGCAACCCACGAAAGTGCGAACTCTCTCTAAATTGAAAATCAAGTCCTTAGTGGGTGGTGAACATCATTCAATGGCGTTGACAGATGATGGGCAGGTTCTTTCATGGGGTAGACTTGATATGCAAGAGCTCGGCATTCCATCTCATAAATTACCCTCCTTTACCTTTAAAGATGCGCACGGAAGAGCTCGTTCTATACCCCAACCTACCCAGGTTTCTATCGGTCAAAAGCAACATCACAAAATTAAAACAATCGGAACCGGATCGCACCATTCATTTGCTGTAACGGATGACGGTGTAGTATTCTCCTGGGGATTCGGCGACACCTACGCACCTGGTCTTGGTCCTCTTGACGAAGACGTTGAAGAACCTTCCAGGATCTATAACACAGCGACAAAAGCAATAGACATTCGAATGATCAGTGGTGGCGGACAATTCTCCGTCAGCGGTGGAATCCAAATTTCCGAGGAACTTGCCACCAAAAGAAATGAGAGATATCAAGCAATCGATGATTGATTACATCTCGAACATAAATACAAATCGCAATAAATCTTAAAATCTCGAGTTTGATACTCGACATACACGAGTAGAACTTGAATACACACAGCTCAGGTTACAGACCCATACCATGCGCGAGGCAAGCGCACAATGAAGTCACCACTGTCAAATGAAGCACGAGCTGTCTCGGTTTGACAGACAAAACATCCTCATCTGGTACAAAAGGTCATCTCTGAAATACGAGTTGAAAGCTTTACCGATGTGATTAGTGTTTTCAATTGTGGAGCAACACGTTAATTTGACAATTCTGAATGTACTATCCGTGACGAAGATAAAAATTGTCATCAACCTAGGAAAAAAAGCTATTGCAGGGTCACTCGGTTTGCAAAGAGAGTTCTCCAATGGATAGTTTCAATAACAAATTGAATACCTTTCTTTATTTCTTGTAAACGAAACCGGTATTGTACGGCTTACCCCATAATGATTACGGCAAGTAAAGTGGCATCCCGACATCTGCCGCAACATTAATCGTTTACGTTGCAAAAATTCTGAAACCACCCGCAACATGTTGTCCCGCTAAATCTTTACAGAAAATACATAAAAAGATAGATGGGTAACGATTCGACCAAAAGCCTGGATTAGTCTTGCCTTAATAGTTAACCACGACTACCAGGATTTGGGATAACACGTTACAGTGAGTCAACAAAAAAAAACCCATTCCTACGCCATCTCCCATGCTTGCTTGTACTGTCAACTAAGCCTTCAAAATTTTTCCAGAATATCTAACCATCTTTATGTATTTGAAGAATCGATTGACAGTTCCAAAAAAACCCAGGGACCATTTATTTGACGATGAGGGGAAACAGAAATTACATGGATCACAAGTCAACCGGATCTCGAATCACCGAAATGAAACTCTGGTCAAACCACTTATTTACCAAATAATAATGCCTGATGAGATACTGTTCTCCGACGAGATTTATGGCGCTGTTATTCTAAAACATGTAGTAAAACCTTGATAAAAGTTTATTTCTAAAAAATCTTAAATGTATGTCCATTGGTGCCAGTGGCTCACTAGCCCAATGTTCAGATATGTATAGCTAACTTGAATTTTCATAGTAAGGAAGTTCTCTGAAGTTGACAGATACAAAAGTGGTTGTGACTAAGCATACTTGGGGATTAGCACTAAGATTGTATAACGAGTGCCAACTATCTGTACTGGATCTTCGAACAATGTTAGGACATCTGGTAAATTTGCATAGCGCCTAATCATTTTACAAGAATGATTGTTAATGTCTCTTATGCAAAGCTATAGAATTTTATCAAAACGATTTCCCAGAATTTTTTAGATCTAAGAGATTGTCATGTTGTATCGCGTAGGGCCCTATTTGGTGTTTTAATCTAGATCTTAGGCGCTGACGACGGAAATCAAGAAGCCGTTCACTGGAAAATATCACATCATAACTTGCCGCATTGTTATTAAATTTGGCTGGTTTCAGGAAACTGGCACATATTTAATAGCTTATGGAAGAGAACTTTTCCTCGTGCGTCGTGTAATGATCTTCTTAAATTAGAAATTAATGCTCTAAATATTTCCGCGACCTCATGGATGAAGTGAAGACGCAATAACTATAAGCTGAACGGATTTGCATCTTTGCGGGAGGACAGGGGCAGACATTGCGCTAGGGACGTCATGTAAACTTGTATCCAAAAAGACGTGGTGATGAGATAAAGGGGGACCTTATTCAAGTTGAAGAAATTGTGACTTGGAGGCTTCATGATGTTTCTTGCTAGTACCATCCAAGTTCCGTAAGTGTCTGACAGTTCATTTCGTCCAGAAATGCTTTGGTCTTTTCGGATATTTTGAGCAAACAAATTGTAGCGTTGTTTCGGATGCTTCAATTTTGATCTCAGAGGCAGATCCGCGCCTTCAGATAAGAGCAACTGGGTGCTTTGTTGGTGGATTGTGTTTCTATAGCTATAGGTTTGTCTCCTAATGGAGGGGAATTATCTGTCAGAAGTAAACTTATATATTGTATTGAAAAAAATAGAAAAAACAAAAAATGATTCGTGAACGATATACCCATCGTTTTTGTTGGGATGTGGGTATGTTGGGATGTATGTGCAGTACAGTAATTTGAGGTGCATTTAAGAGGTGATAATCCTGTATGGTGAGTCTTCTGTGGGCGCCTTTGAGTTGTTGCAATGCGAACATTCAAATTATGTTGGTCGTTTAATGAAACTTTTGAGTAAATTGAATGGCACAATAATTGCAGCTTTGAGTTTGGTGGGCTTTCTCATCTTCTCAAAAGGCTTTTTTCCAACGAAAAGTGTTTTGGTTGGCCAAGCTGGGTTAGCAAACCAAGATGCCTTCGTTGATGACCGCGGTGCTCAATTTGACAAACTTATATTTATGGTGGTTGATGCAATGAGGTCAGACTTCATGTTCTCCCAAGATTCTCAAATGACTTTTCTTCACCATCTCATTGATTGTGGCAATGCTCTTCCATTCACGGCATATTCTCACCCACCTACTGTCACATTGCCACGTCTAAAGGGCATAACAACAGGACAGATACCAAGCTTTGTTGATGCCATCTTGAATATAGCAGATGGCAACGACGGATCGCAAGCTCTTACTCAAACAGACTCGTGGATTAGCCAGCTTCGCATGCAATCGAAAAACAAGATCATCAATTTCTTTGGGGACGACACCTGGTTAAGATTGTTCCCTGCTGAGCAGTATTTTAACCAAAGTGAGGGAACGAGTCTGTTTTTTGTTAATGACTTTACAGAAGTTGACAGAAATGTTACAAGACATCTCGATGTCCAATTGAAACAGCCTTTTGACGCTCTCATCTTACATTATCTAGGTCTCGACCATATTGGGCACACTGGGGGTCCAATGTCAGTGCATATGAAACCAAAGCAGCAAGAAATGGATGGCATTTTGAAGAGGTTATATGAGTCAATCGATGATCAGGATGAGCAAACCCTTATTGTCCTTATGGGCGACCATGGGATGAATGAAATTGGAAATCATGGGGGCTCTTCCGAAGGAGAGACAAGTCCTGGTCTAGTTCTCATATCCCCCAAATTCAAAAGATTGCAAGCAAGTCCGGTAGGTTATCGTGGTTCGCACAAAGCAGATGATTTCACCTACTATTCTAGAATTGATCAGATTGATATCGTGCCAACACTTTCGGCGCTTTTGAATATCCCAATTCCCAAAAACAGCGTCGGAGTCATGGTCCCTCAGATTCTTCAATGTTGGCCAGCTGAGCAACAAAGGAAGAAAGTTCTCTTAGAGAACTGCGAGCAAATGTTCCGTCTCTTTCATGCCCTGCATCCCTCCAAAGCTAGATTATTTCTCGATCAAATTATTAGACTAAGAAATTTGGATGCAAGCCAAATCAATGAGTACTGGGAATTTCTCAGATCGCTCAAAGATATCATGGTTCAAAATTCAACAAATTATTCACTTGAGTTAATGTACTCTGGGCTCGGAATTACATTTCTCTCGGCAGTTTTTCTATGCAACTTACTTTTAAGAAAAATAACGCATGAAAGGAACAGTTTGATCCATTGCTGCTTCTTCGTTGGTCTAATAGTTTCATACTGCGCCCTTTTACATGCGTCTTCTTTTATTGAGGAAGAGCATCAATTTTGGTGGTTTTGGGCTGTATTGGCGGTTCTTTTGATGGGATTAGAAAGTCGTTCATGCTGGACAGTGGAGGTAGGCTGTCTCTTTTTACTAAGAGTCATAAGGTCTTGGAGCACTATGGGTCAAAAATTCAGGCTGGCAATGACCTTGTCTGATGTTTTGGTAGAGGCACCTTCGGTACTTTGGATCGTTGTGTTCGTTACTGTGTACGGAATTCCCATAATCAACGGCCGAAAAGAAGCGTATAAGCGGTTTCACTTCATCATCGGATTCATGTTGGAAATTGTGATGAGCTCACTTACCATTTTTCTCAAGGTTTTGCAGACGAAAATCGACGGTACGTTTCTACCCCCAATCTGTAATTGGATGGTTGTTAAATATGAAGATAGCATGGACCCTTTATTGCAGATGCGTGCTGCAGCGACCTCTGTGTCACAATTGTTCTACTTGGCATTTGTGACCTCGTGTCTTTGGCAGTTGTGCGGGCGAAAATCAGTGAATTTCACGAAAGTTAGCCTTCTCCTAGTGCATGTCTTCTTGCATCAGTCTAGACCTGAAATACTTCCTTTATTCATGGTCTTCGGAGCATTGGAGACTTTGCTATCGAGATCTGATTCGCTCAAAAACTCTGAGTTCTTACTTACAGCCATCATTCTTTGCATTCAAAACCTCTCGTTTTTCGGTATGGGGAACACCAATCTGATAGCGACGATAGACCTTTCAAACGCTTACAATGGCCTCGGCTCGTACAAGATTTCCCTCGTTGGCATTCTTACTTTCATTTCGAACTTTTCACCTTCATTGCATTGGTACTTAGCTTGGTTTCGATTGGCAGAAATCAATGGAAGTGACATTCGCCGCAACATTTGGGCCAGGGATGTACTCGTCTTTACCTTCTATGTTACATCTCAAGCAAGCTTGTTAGCTTCCTGTGTCAATTTAAGATACCATTTATTTATTTGGTCAGTTTTCTGCCCAAAAGTGCTTTATTTTGCAGCATGGTTCGTACTAGTTGAATTAGGATTCAATGTCGCAATATGGCAGAGTTTCGTTGTGCTCAACAGACCATCTCAAAGCAGCAGATGAAGCCATAGACTCATATAAAAAAGCATGCTCATCTTACTGAAGTAGCTGGTCCCGAAAGTGGGGCTGGTTGTTGACGTATTTGGACAGTCGCCTGTCCTTAAGGTCGTACATTCTTTTCTCTGACTTCCAAACCTGCTGCTGCTCTTTTGTAACTTGCAGATTTTGAAAGCTCAACTGCCTACACTCGGCAGCCACAACAGTTCCTTGACCTTCCGAAAGAATGAGTTCTTGTTTTTGTTTGCGCAGTCTTCGGAGTCGTCTGTGACCTAGCGATAAACCATTTGGAAGAATTAACTCGTCGCCAAGATTTATAATATAGTCTTCCCCAGAAGCTGTAAGATCATGCTCACTGACCTCATCATTCGACCCTTTGTCATCAATTTCTGATTCAGAAACATCCTCCCAA
The DNA here is from genome assembly GCA_026585945.1 of Candidozyma vulturna. Taxonomy (NCBI): domain Eukaryota; kingdom Fungi; phylum Ascomycota; class Pichiomycetes; order Serinales; family Metschnikowiaceae; genus Candidozyma; species Candidozyma vulturna. The sequence goes on from CM048828.1 coordinate 516,518, forward strand.
TCCTCTTCGTCATTTTCGGTCTGAAGATCCACTGGATAATTCTCATAAGACGATGTGAAGTCGTAAAAATCGGAAATCTCTAACTTCTCTTCATCACTTTCATATGGTATACGGATGTGGCGCTTACTGTGCATGTGCTCCCTGACGGCCGCTAAATTTTTGCCCTGGTAGGAACATGACAAGCAAACATTTCCCAAACCAAGCTTCTCTCCGAGATAAACTATCAATCCTTCAACATCAACTAGATATTTTTTTTCAGGCAAAAATAGCCCGTGAATCTTGGTCATATGTGAGATATTTTCTTCGACACTGTCAAAGTGAGCCTGTTTCTTATCTGAGCAGAACAAACAGGTAGTTGGTTTAATCTCCACGCGTTGGTTAATCTTCACATCCATCATGTTATTGAGCTCAGTGTCCTCAGGTGAAGCCTCTAAGCTTTTGTTATTCTCGTTTGCAATTTCCCTTGTGGTACCTCTTAAAAGCGCTTCACGTTGTTGCCTCAAAAACTCTTTCTTTGTAGCTCTTTCATTTTTTCTCCTAGATCTATCTATGCATTTGTTCTCTTGGCTCGATGAAGCATCCTTGGCTTCGGTCGCAACCACCTTGCCTTTAAACGTTTCTTCGTCAACTGGTGGAAGCTGGGTTACCCTTCTCTTGAGATTATATCTGTGCCAATCCGTTTTCATATGGATCCTCTGCGAAGCTGCCTCTCCGAAACTAAGACCGCAACTAAGACATGTGAACAGCATAATAAAGTGGTGATACTTGATGCGATGAGCATCTGCGAATAATGAATTTTTCTGGTATTGATGCACTTGTGTACACATTTTCTGAACTAACGCGCAAAAAACCCATCTCAAAGTATTTTCTTTGCCATGACCAAGGAAAATATGGAATTTGCCTCTGTAATTCCACCAATAATTGAAGTCATACGCTATGCATCTGCTATAGCAACACATGACATTTCATTCTACCGTACCATGGATAAAGAGATCGATACAATTACCACAGAGTCATCTGAATTGCTTCTTGAAATGCTACGAAGTTTGACTACCTCGAGAGACTCATCAGATACTTCAAACTTGGTATTCAACTCGCAGGCATTTTGGGATATTTTCGAATCAAAACTCGATACGATATATGAAAAAGTGGATGTCGCTATGGAAAAGTACGATATAACTCATAAGAAACGTACTCAGACTGCTGCTATATCTATGGAGCCTCTCACAAAACCTCAAGAAAATTTTACGGAAGATATAGATAACTCAGATGTTAAGCCCTTCACACCTAAGTTGAAGTCAAAACCTTTTTGTCTTCGACTGTTAAAAGATCTGTTAGTGACTGATGCTGAGGGCCGTTATGAACATCCATATCAACATGAAATTATGACACAACCATATCCTGATTGGATACTTGATAAATGTTTGCCTGAAGAGCCCCACGAGTGGGATAAAAAACCTGCAATTTTTGTTTCAACAGTCAGGCAATTAAGCGATATGGTCAAGAAATTGAAATCCTCAAAGTCTATTGCAGTTGATTTAGAACATCATGATTTGAGAACATTTTATGGGCTTACCTGTCTCATGCAAATCTCTGATCGCAATCAAGATTGGTTGATTGATGTATTGGCCCTTAGATCAGACATGGTTGTTTTAAATGAGATCTTCGCTAATCCTAATATTGTGAAAGTGTTCCATGGCGCATTTATGGACATCATTTGGCTTCAAAGAGATCTTGGCCTATACGTTGTATCGTTATTTGATACATATCATGCCGCGAAGGTGTTAGGGTATCCCAAACGATCTTTGGCGTTCTTATTAGAAAAATTTGCTGGCTTCAAGGCATCAAAGAAATACCAATTAGCAGACTGGAGATTACGGCCACTCCCCGATGCGATGTCTCATTATGCTCGAGCTGATACTCATTTTCTTCTCAATATATTCGATCATCTCCGAAATTCTTTGATAGATGAGAAGGAAGACAAACTTCAGCAAGTTTTGTTCGCATCAAGAAAGGTAGCGTTACGCAAATTTGAATACATTAAATTCAGTGAGGAGCAGGGGAAGGCTGATGAAACGAGCACAATCATGAGTAATTATCACCTCCCAATTCATCTCGAGAAACGTTTGCGCCTTCTCGTTGGCTGGCGGGATAAGACCGCTAGGCTAATGGACGAATCAACAAGGTACATCATGCCAAATAGCACTTTGGTGCAGCTTGCTGCAAGTGATGTACCAACAGACTATTCAGCAATAGGAGACATACGCGCAGTCAACGTTTCAGGCCTACAATTGGAGTCTTTGGTGAACTTCATGAATGAAAATTTTGAAAGTGGTGCCACTGGTTTCAAAAACATCAATTCCAAGATTTCACAGCAGACAAATAATATCAGCCCAGAGTCTGTCGATGTCGTTTTAAAAAACCAGAGACAGCTCATGCCCCAAGTCGCAAAGCAGGTGTGTGGAACCTCGTCTGTTTTCACGGAGGGCCTTCTTGGCTTCGAAATTTTAAATCCAAGATTGAAAAGAAAGGGGGCCAAGCTGCTCCAAATGCTACCACTTCTTTGGTCTTCATTCACTTCCGCTGCCAACAATCTACCTGCAATGTCTGACAGGGAGCAACAGGGAGACAGAGAACTTTTACCAGAGAGAGAAGCATTGCAAAGAGAGGTTATTGGTTCGGAAGCTCAAAACATACGAGGCTTGAAAGTGGGCACGCAAAAATACTCAAACACAAGGCGTGAAGGAGCAAGCTCTACCAACATCTTGAACTATGAGGAAGTGTTACAAGCACGAAACACGGAAGAAACCAAGAAGAGAAAAAGAACTTTTCAGCAATTTGACCCCCATACTCACAATGGTAAAAAGGTGCAGTATGATGCCCCAAGGAAGAGACGTCAGTTTCAGGGGAAATCTGCTGCTTTCACCAAATGAGTATATTGCACACTGCAGAAATGCGAAGTAGACATCTCCACCCTCTCGAAGTATTCTAGACTGCATAAGAATAAGGACCCCGTTTATTAACTCCACAAATCTGTAAAGCCCGCTTAAAAGCATAGCAATGAACTTCTACATTGTACCTTCTGGGCTGTATCAAACTCAGCAGAAAATGAAAGGCTCTGCGAAGTCCCGCACTCGCCGAAGATCACATAATAGCAGAAAATCCTCTGATGCTAAATCCTCCTTGTCTGAATCTGTGGAACTGCGTCATCTGCTGGAACTGTCTAAACATTGGTCATTGATGGAAGCGCACGAAAATGTTATTGGTCCTGATGATAATATTATGGACGAAACAATCTGCATGCCGCAAGGTATTAGTGACAATTATCGAGAAAGTTGTCATGTTGGAACTGTTAACACTCAAAACATGATGAGATCTCCTACTAGGGACCACCAAAAGGCAGCTGATAATTTAAGTCCACCTCCGAAACAGAACTATCTGCAAGTACCAAGCGCATCTCTGATATTGTCCCCGACATGTGGTGGTATTGAGATCAAGCCCTCAAATCATGAAATCATCGAACGAAGCCACTCTGTCGACGGTCATGACACCTACGATGACCAAATCATACCGGATTTCAAGCTCTTTTCTTCATTATCTGGACTCAATTCTGAGACTTACGTGAGAAGAAATTTTTTGACACCTATGTTTCAAATTTTAAAGTATAAAAACTATTTGGAGTTGATTGAAAGTCAGCATGAGGCGGATGCTGTCACATACGCAGAGGTTAGAAATCAATCCTTTGGAAAATTTGTTAATAAGCTATCAACAGATCAAGGCGATGCACAGGGCAGGGAGAACGATGCCGATCTATATCGTCACGAAGGAATCTTGGCCTGTGAACTTTTCAGATGCCGACAGTTCTTAAGAAGGCTTCTTTCATACGATTATTCCTCAAGCGGAAGTACTGCTCAATATCTACCGGAGGAACTTATACAAGCGAACTTTACAAACTATGTGAGGTACCTATTACAGCTTCCGCTCACGCTTCCTGACTTCTGCGAGAAACTCGATCCCATCACTGCTTCACACTACAGATTCAAGTCATCATTACAAGAGTTAAAGGATAGACTAAACACGATAGCACAAGACGGATTTGGAAACGAAGCATTAGTCCTCCCTGGTGCCGATGTCATAGTGCAGGCGATCACTAAAGTTCTGTACGAGTACATGCTTTTGGAGCAATATCACATTGACGTACTTGCGAAATTAGGGAAAAACGCCCTTTTAGATCGCCGTATTATCAAGCTACTTTTCAATCTTTTTAGCTTGAATATGAAGCTCGACAATCCTGAGGCAATGAAGATTTTGAATTTTAATGTCTTTTTCAGCGCTCAATACTCCTGGTACCTCGCTCTCACTGTTCCGTTTGTGCGAGTGTTCGAATCTAACGTGTTTGCCAACGAGACCAAGGATTCCATGGAACATGAAGACGCGATACGAAGACTGGATTTAGAGCTTCACAAAAACTTTTTCAAGAAGCTTGAATTCGAATCCTTCGAAGAGTTTGACAGCTTGACAAAAGGTGATCTCATGAAACTCAGGAGGTCTCTTGAGGGAAATCGTACTACAGATGCCGCCTCGAAAACCTCCGAACCTTCCAACCCTCGGCACAAACCAGATAACTTTGAATATCTACTGCAGAGCATTTTCAGAATAAAGACGGAAACATTTCATGTAATACAGTCGCGAGATCTTTATTTACAATTGAATGTTTCTAATTACAAAGACATCATTCGTGAATTTCACCGCGTTTTAAAGAAAGGTGGAATACTTGAATTACCGCTACACATACCGAGGTATACGCCTACGTGTGACACATTGAATGAGCGATACCCTGAAAGCCCTTGCGGGGCAACATACCAAAGGGATGATCAACTTATTGACGACTTTTTAAATGTACTCATTCAGGAGTTGAGCCTAGTGTTTGGTGCAAAGAATGTGATGATTGGTACCTCCTTGATTTCCGGTGACAGTAAAATGAATGCTTTTGTTTCGAATCATATTCTCCTTCGACTTCACGATATCTACGGTGACCTCGATTCATTTGTTGTCCGCTATAGAGAGCAGGAATCGAATCATGCCAAGAACGGGACATATTTTTTTTATCTTCGCTCCGAAAAGATATAATCGGATAGGATCCATACACCATTGAGTCATCGAGCGCGTTTGTAAAGTTCACGTATTTCACTTTATAGAAGCAAAAGAACAGATGACTAAAGTCCACATCATTGATGTTGAGAGTGGAAATTTGAGAAGTTTAAATAATTCCATTGAGTATATTGGTAATTATGAAGTGGTTTATATTCGCAATAGCAATGATTTCAGAACATTGGACAAAGAGATTACTCATTTGATTTTCCCTGGAGTTGGGAACTTCGGTCACTTCGTGAGAGAGCTTATAAAAAGGGATCTTATGGAACCAGTAAAAAGATATGTCAACGAAGGTCGGAAGCTTATGGGAATATGCGTTGGCTTGCAATCGCTATTCTCTCAATCAGAAGAGAGTGAGGGTATGTGTGGAATGAGCCTCTTGGACCTAGAACTAACGAAGTTCGACACCAGTGATTCTACCTTCAAAGCCAAAGGCTTAGTCAAATCAGTTCCACACATAGGGTGGAACACTGTCCACAGTTTGACACCATCAAGGTCCGATAGATGCCTCTATGGAATGAATACGCAGGACAAGTATTACTTTGTTCATTCTTACGCTGCTAAAGTTAATTCTCCGAGGATGCAGAGTTTGATTGCTAAAGCGGAAGAAAGTGGTTGGAGATTTGGACTTTCAAAATATGGGTCCGAAACATTCGTTGCAGCTATTTCAAAAGGTAGCTTTTTCGCTACACAATTTCACCCCGAAAAGTCTGGCGTTGCTGGCCTTAGAGTTATAAAAGCTTTCCTAGAGGATAGTGCAGATAAAAGTATAGACATCACTTCAAGCACTCCATCTGGACTCCCATCTCGCAGAATTATTGCATGTCTCGATGTCAGAACAAACGATCAGGGCGACCTTGTGGTTACAAAAGGTGACCAGTATGATGTACGCGAGAGAAGTGGTTCTTCGGATGGGTCGGTTAGAAATCTCGGTAAGCCAGTCGAGCTTGCCCTCAAGTACTACGAGCAAGGCGCTGATGAGATTACATTCTTGAACATCACCTCCTTTAGAGATTCCCCCATAACTGATCTCCCCATGTTGGAAGTTCTTAAGCAAGCAGCAAAGAACATATTTGTTCCATTAACTGTGGGTGGCGGCATCAAAGATATGAGGGATCCCGTAAGTCAAGAAATGGTTCCCGCATTAAAAGTCGCAGAATTATATTTTGCCTCAGGTGCTGACAAAGTCAGCCTTGGATCCGAAGCAGTGACAATTGCTGAACAGTACTATCAAGCGGGGAAAGTTAAATCCGGATTAACTGCAATTGAGCAAATCTCACAATGCTTTGGAAACCAAGCTGTCGTCATATCGATTGATCCGAAACGGAAGTACATCGGCTCTCCATCAGAAACGTCCATGCAGTGTATTGAGATCGCCGACTCAAGCAAATTTGGTCCCAACGGAGAAAAGTATTGCTACTATCAAGTGACTTCTCAAGGTGGTCGGAAACTTCATGACATTGGAGCTCTTGAAGTTTGTTTAGCATGCGAGGATCTTGGTGCTGGTGAAATTTTGTTGAATTCGATAGATCATGATGGATCTAATAAAGGATTCAACTTAGAGCTTTTGAGACAGGTGAAGGAGACCGTGTCTATTCCAGTAATTGCCAGTTCGGGTGCAGGATGTCCAAGCCATTTTGCGGAGGTATTTGAGATGGATTGTGGAATTGACGCAGCTTTAGGTGCTGGAATGTTTCATCGTGGGGACTACAAGGTGGCGGATGTGAAAAAGTACCTACTCAAACAGGGAATGGACGTTAGGTCAGAAATAGATATGTCAATACGATGATTTTCGCACTGATTCATACCGGAAGTACATACTTTTTTTCTTACATCCCCTCTATAGCTTCGACTACTTCGGATGCAGCGCATTTGAGAAGACCCCAACACTGTTTGGAAGTGGCTCAAACAAATTTCTCGCGCCCTGTCACCTACTAAGTGTGAGCTAATTTTTTTTCGATGGCTGAGGATGAGAAACGCAATCACAGTCTCCCCTATCCCTTGGGCTCTGAAGAGAAAAACTTAATCGACTCCATTGATGATATCAACTCCTTCAAGATTCCCTCGATCTTTATACAGAACGGGCTTCTGCTATTAAAGATATCTCACAAGTCTCGCAAACGTGTCAAGCTTAAAGTTGAGCCTTCAAATTTCAAATTCGTTTATGAATTGCCCAAAGGCAAGTCTTATGAGTTCTTGGTTGATGATATAAAAGGTCTTTTTTTTGGAAATTTGGCGCTGAACTTCAGAGAAGAATTTGGCATCTCCAAAGAGTTCGAGAAGCAGTGGCTTTCGGTCACCTTCTTCAATCAATCCAAAAAGAAGCTCAAAACGCTACATTTAATCGCAGATACGATCTATGATTTTCGTAAAGTTAAGGCGATCTTTGTTGGCTTCAAAACTTTAAAAGATGACATAGCTCAAAATTTTCTTGTGAAATTGAATGAGCTTAATGATTCAACAAGAACAATGGTGATCGAAAAAGCTGATTGCACTGAAAGCATGAAACGCAGCAGTCTCTCATTACATGACGTCGTCAAGTTTACGCGAAGAATGAATATCAATTTGAGCGAGAGCATAATAAATCGAATTTTTGCGGAATCGAAAAGGGTCGCCACTGACTCAACGACATTCTTGACCTTTGATGAATTCAAAAACTTTGTTTCCAAACTCAATGAAAGACCCGACATCACAGAAATTTGGCAGGAAGTTAACGCAAAACAATCTTCAATGACCTTTGAGAGTTTCAAAACCTTCATGGTGGAACTACAGCAAGAATCTCACAGTGAAGCCTCGCTTCGAAAGCATTTTAGTAAGTTTGATAATAACTCCAAAGGCTTTTGGTCTGAGCAAGATCTCAACTCTTTTTGCTATCAAAGTTCTCTTTTCCCGTTCGCGAGTATAAGGAGGAGGAGGGGCCTCATTGTAGGCCCTTGAACGAGTACTTTATACTCTCTTCCCACAACACCTATCTACTAGGTCGTCAGATTATTGGGGAGTCATCCATCGAAGGTTACATAAAAGCGTTACAAAGGGGTTGTCGCTGTCTAGAGATCGACATTTGGAATAGCGATGATGATGAACCGGTTGTCAACCATGGAAGAACGTTTACGCAGGGGATATTGTTGAAAAACGTCGCCAGGACCATTAAAGATTATGCCTTTCAAGTCACACCCTACCCACTAATACTTAGCATTGAGAATCACTGCACGCCTGATTTTCAAAGAAAAGCCATCACGATTTTTAGAGAGACATTTGGGAAAAACTTGCTTACTGAGCCGTTGAATGACCTGAAGACTCTCCCTAGCCCAGAGGATTTGAAAAATAGAATCCTTTTGAAAGTCAAAAGAACCATCGCTGGCAATGACAGAGGTTATGATTCTTCATTTAGTACTGGTACGTCAACAACAACCACAACAACACTGTTTAGTGACGGAAATGATACTGCCAATACAAATTTGAAGCTAAAACTTCGAAAGAAGAGTTCGACGAGATCAGTTATAAAGACTTTAAGTGACATGGCACTATACGTCCAAGGGGTGAAATTTAGAAATTTCTCTCTCCCTGAGTCAAAAACTTTCAATCACTGTTTTTCATTGAGCGAAAAATCAATTGATAGAATGATAAAAGACGACTACAAAAAAGTTGCCGTCCTTAAACACAACCGAGGACATCTCATGCGCATTTATCCCTCCAAGTTTCGGCTCAAGTCCACGAACTTTAATCCAATTATTTACTGGAGGCATGGTGTTCAGATGGTGGCAACAAATTGGCAGACTCATGATTTGGGCCAGCAACTAAACGAAGCTATGTTCAATACTCCCTTTGGCGATGGGTACGTTTTAAAACCTAAGTCGTTGAGAGTGGCTACTCTCAAGGGTAAAAAATGGCATATTGAAGTGGTGAAGTCGTTGAGGCGAAAAATTTCTGTTAAAATTATTAGTGCACATCAGCTACCGAAGCCGATTGACTGGCTCGGAGACATACAACCTTTTCTTAGTTTGGACATTTTCGGAGCGAAGTCTGTAAGCTGGCTCCCATCCAGACCATTCACTAAAATCATACCAGGCAATGGGTTCAATCCTATTTGGAATGAAACTTTCGTGGGAGAATTTGAATTTGACGAGATTGAACTTGTGTTTCTCAAATTAAGTGTCGCGTCCTCATCCGCGCCAAATACTTACGCTGATTGTAAGGAAGTTGGTTTCATCATGCATAAAATCTCCGACCTTAAACGCGGGTATCGCTACTTAATGCTTAAAGATCTTAGTGGAGAACAATTACTTTACTCATCTGTTCTTGTTAAAATCGACATTGATTGATCCCACGTAATTAAGGTATAAGCAAACAAGATGCAGTATTTATTGTCGCAAAGGGCGAGGGGAAAAAAAAAAATAAGTAGTGGAAAAGATATACACAGTGAGGAATGCGATGAGCTTGACTGCGAACTTCACTTACTCTCTCAACCATGGGCAAAATTGATTCATCTGTCAACATAAGACAACGTCATAATCCTCTACACAGGGACATCGCCTCTGTGAATGGTAATTTAAAATCCAGCAGACATGAGCAGCTGAAGGATAATCAACACAACGCTGACGGCTATCATGACGCCTCGATATCTAGAAAGATTTTATCTTTGGCTAAAAGCCAACAAGAGGAATTAGCCGAAGAGAATAATGGACTTTCTAGTGAAGAAGGGAGTGTCAGTGCTTCTTCAGAGAGAGACCAGTATGAAGCCTTTTTGGACGATGTGGACGATCAAGATCTCGAGCATGGCCTGGAAGTCAGTGATATCGAATTTACAAATGAGACAGATAAGGGTTTGATTGATGCTTATTTTGCACAGACTGAGACCATCACTTTAGCAGATAAGATCATGGCAAAAATTCACGAAAGAGAGTTGAACAAAGAGGCCCTCAAAAGCGATGGACCAGAGAGCCAGGGAGTTCTCCTCCCTCCAAAAGTCATCGCTGCCTACGAGAAGATTGGACGCATTCTTTCGACTTACAAGCATGGCAAGCTCCCAAAACTTTTCAAAGTACTACCCACCCTAAAGAATTGGGAGGACGTACTTTTCGTGACGAACCCGAGTTCCTGGACCCCACACGCTGTTTGTGAAGCCACCAAACTTTTTGTCTCCAATCTTCCATCTAATCAGGCGCAGATTTTCGTGGAAACTGTTTTGCTCCCCAAATTCAGACATTCAATTGAAGACAGCGAGACACACACACTTGATTATCATCTATACCGAGCATTGAAAAAATCTCTTTACAAACCAGCAGCTTTTTTCAAAGGTTTCCTATTGCCGCTAGTTGATGATCAATGCACGCTACGCGAGGCTATGATCGTCGCGTCTGTTTTATCTAAAGTCTCAATTCCCGCCTTACATTCCTCTGTTGCCCTCACGCAGTTAACTCAAAGAAGTTACACTCCTGCAAGAACCGTTTTCGTTAGAGTGTTGATCGAAAAGCGCTATGCGCTACCATATCAAACACTAGACGACCTTGTGTTTTACTTCATGAAATTTAGAGTTAGTTCTCAAGAAGAATCTTTTCACGAAAAAATATTACCCGTTGTCTGGCACAAGGCATTTTTGGCTTTTGCTCAGAGGTACAAAAATGATATCACAGAGGACCAAAAAGATTTTCTACTCGAGACATTAAGACAAAGATTTCATCATGCAATTGGTCCTGAAATTAGACGTGAGTTGCTATCTGGCTCTGGACGAGACGAAAGTAGCGAGAATCAAGCCGGTGCAATGGAAGACGCATTTTAGATTTACCCGACCTCATGGGACGGCTCAGATGTACGAGCTTTTGCATCATCGCAAAGTTTATCATAGTCAGCGTTTAGCACCACATACGTTTGAATACCTCCAATAAGAGTTAAAGCGACTGTAGTTCCAATCCAGAGTCCATGCAATGATCCTTTCCAATAGGAAAAAAAGGATAAGTATATTGACATGGGGATTCCCACAAGATAGTATGAAATCAAGTTGACTACTCCGCCAATTTTAGTTAATCCCTGACCTCTTAAACATCCAGCCGAATTAGCGTTCATCGCATCGGAAACTTGCATCAAAGCCACAAGCCACATGATCTCATGTAACAAAGATATTACTCTTTCATCGTTTGTGAAAAGGATGGCAATTGGCCTTTGCAAGGTGTACAACGCTAAGAAATTAATGAGCGAAACCGCAAAGCCAAAGAGCAATGCAACTTCACCCGTTACTTGAGCACAATGAGCAAGACCAGCACCAAGGTAATTCGCAATCCTCGTTGATGCCGCTATACCCATTGCGAAGGGCACCTGGTAAGTGAGGGAAGCCATTGTTGAACCTATCGATTGCGCAGCTAATTCGTAAGTGCCGAGGTAAGAAGCCATAAGTGTCAAAATCTCGAAGGCAAGGAACTCGGCCTCTAACATCACCCATCCCGGAACGGCAAGACTCACCAACTTACGCCAACCTTGAAAAGACTTGCGAAACTGGAAGCCATTCCAGCACCTTGATGGATGTATTCCTGTGTTGGTGGATCTTTCGTCTAGAAGCATTGTTCCAATAAGTAGTCCTATGGCCATCAACCAGTAATTAATTGCTACAGCTACCGGAGCACCTAAGTAGCCATAGAGCCTCACAAATACAATGTTCATCGCAAGATTCAAGGGTGCCGCAAAAAGCAAGACGTATGTGGCAACATGGTATATTCCCTGAGCTTGTAGGAAGCGCTTGCCACATTCGAAAAGAACGTAGGCGGGTATACCAAAACTGATATACTTGAGATACATAGCTGCGAGGTACGCTGTCGATCTATCTGGGAGAAGTAGGGTAATCAATTGGTAACCGAAAAAAATCCAAATAATGAGAAGTGGAATAATCATGGTAAATATCAAGGCAATGCATTTCTGCATGTAATCGCCAACTAGTTGATACTTTCCAGCACCAAACGCTTGCGGGCATAGTGTATCTAAAGCAGTTGCTATCCCCTGTATGGTCGCATAACCAGTTATATTGGCTGTCATTGAGCCCATGGAGACAGCTGCTAATTCAATAGCGCCTAGGTGGCCAACACTGAAAACGGAGACTGTGGATAGGGAATTCTGCAAAAGAAAGGTGCACACAAGTGGAATGGAAGATCGTACTAATGACGCCAATTCAAGTGACCTGCTTGTCGTCTTAAGCTTCCCATTCTGCACAGCGTCCTCGAATGTCGATGCTATGTACTCATCATTGCGATTATCCACATTAATATGATGCGATCTCAATATCTCTCTTTCTTCATCTATAGCTATCGCTGAATAGCTAGATCCTCTGCGATGTGAACCATGAGGAAATGATGGTAAAAGAGGCTGACGTATATCGTCGTCGTTGATTGCCAGCGATTTGTCGTCAGATAGTTGCAAGAAGTCAGAGGGAACAAAAAGACCTTGTTTACCAACGGAGCCAAACACCGTAGAGGCGCGCCGCTTAGTATTGGAGTAAGTCAACTGATGAGCCCATTCTGGTGAAGACATGAGGTTAAGAATTTTGGATGGCAGAACCTTCCTCAAGAAGCTTCACGCAGTATGCAGTACAGCACAAATATTCCGTCTAATCATTGCTGATCGTTAATATTCAAAAGTAGTTGGCCAAGACATCTCTTGGTGGCAACATCGTCTTGTAATATTGTGGAAAAGGTGCCATCCCTTAAAGGTTCTGGTAAAATTGACGATAGCGCTTTCCTGGCTTCAAGATTGTCTGAAAGTCGCATGTAACAACGGACCACATGCTTTAGCAAGCGCCCGGAGCTCCCTGAAGGTGCCAGATTATTTCCTAGATTGCTTACACTATTCAGATGCTGTTCTGGCTGCCCGATGTGTGTCGAATTTCCTGCTGACACGCTTAATTGATCTATCATCTTGGACAAGACGGATGCAACAGTATGGAATCTTTCATATGTTGTGCAAATATAAGAAAGCCCTTGATCATCAAGAAGGATTTTTTGTAATATGAAAATGGCCACCGTCTTGGAGAGCTCTGAAGATATTTCCATGATATTCAAGCAGAGTGGAACAATTTCGGTCGTCAATAAAAAGTTGATAACCTCTGGTGTGTCATTTTTCACTAATGCCCCTATCACACCTAAACTAGTGAGTCGTAAATATTCAAACGATCTTTGGCGAGCGTTGGTTGAAAGAAATGGGTATAGATAAAGCGGCATATTAGCATTAAGGAAGGCACCCCTTGTCTGAGCATTTGATGCAACACATTGCAACAATGCAAGAGCGTTGCAAACTCTGTTGGAAACTGAAGCAGTTAATACAGGAGGATTAAGAAAGGGATAGACTGATATAATCTCCTCCAACAAAGCAGTCATAACACCAAAGGAGTTCCACAACACCAACGCGAGATCGTCGTACTGCTCTCTCTTCTTTCCCAACTCCAATAGAGCCCTCTCACGATTCGTGCCGGTCACAAGCTCAGTGATCCATTGATAGATGTGTTTATCATTTAGGGCCTTTGATTTCGAGCCATCAGTTGGTGGCAGAGATGAGTAAACCTGAACCTTCGACATGTTGAAGTGTCTTCAATGCGCGTCGGTGATGTTGCGTGAAGAAGTTGGAGTGAGAAACGATACTGTATAGGTAGTGCAAACGCCAATTGAGACCATGGAGTCGAGCAGTAGAAAATAGCCATGAATCAATTATTTATTATAACCCTCCTTAAGAGCATATAAAGATTGTATAGGCCAAAAATTTTTTCTCAAGAAAAGGTGAGAAGAGGGTGTTTCATCGGGGTCTAAGCACATTTTTGTGTAATGGGCCGAGATGCTTTTACTAAGTAAGCTAGATCGAAATTTTACTTGGGATGTAGTGAACTTTGCATCGAGGAGTAAAACTTGCATATACGGTATACTTTTTAAAAATGACCGATATACCAAATCGCGATTAGACTACTTTAAATACACATGCCAGGTACTGACTTCGTTACAATTTTTCAAACACCATTACATTGCAACACTTGTATTAAAAATGTTGATGATGCACTTAAAGGAGTTAGTGGCGTCAAAAACGTTGATGTCGATTTACAAGCGCAGAGAATCGCAGTGAAAGGTAGTGCTCCTCCTTCAGCAATTGTGAAAGCCTTGAGCAATATTGGCAAAGATGCGATAATAAGAGGCAGCGGAAAGCCCGATTCTGCGGCAGTTTGTATTTTGGAGTCTTTCCAATCGCAGGACCTGGATAAGCCGGTAAAAGGTCTTGCTAGGATTGTTGAAGTAGCCCATGACCAAGTCGTCGTGGATTTAACAGTCAACGGTGTCAAAAGAGGTATTTATTTTCCTCTGATAAGAAGTACTGGTGATCTTAGTCGTGGCCCCCTATCCACCGGCTCAATACTTCGAAAGCTCGCGCAGTTCGAAGCATGCGAGGTTGATAAGACCGAACTGAAGTGTGGACACCAGGAGTCAGCCGAACTGTTTGCTGGTCACTCATTTATCAGTGCAAATTTCAGCGTAAAGGACTTGATAGGTAGAAGTATGGTCCTATCAACAAGCGAAGATCAAGTAAACCAGCACGATATTTGCGGAGTGATTGCACGCAGCGCAGGTGCTTGGGAGAATGAAAAGGTCGTATGTAGCTGTTCTGGAAAGGATCTCTGGCAAGAAAGACAAGACGCTGTCAGAAAGGGTATGGTGAGTTGAAAGCCCTTTTCGAAAACTTTGTCCGTGTATACAGTTAAATCGATTCCAACACCGCGATGTCACCCAATTATCCACCACCCCCGCTTTCTTTCAACTGCGATACACAGTCCAGTGGCCATGAACTATATTCCCCACGGAGAGATGCCCTCTACAAAAAAGGAATCTCATCTTCTCGAAATCCGTCGCTTGCTCCTTGAACAGAAGGAATCGTTGACATCGAAGCGGTCGCTTCTGATCAAGATCTCGAGTTTTCCGAATGGAACTACCCTAAGCTCGGTTCTTCTTGTGCTTCAAGAGGTTCTTTCTGAGTTTAACCTATATCTTGAGCGTCTTCTGTTGGCCGACAACAGGATGGAACAGCTTCCTGACGAACTTCTCAATGTTTGTGATGAACGCTTGAAGGTTCTCGATCTCCATTGTAATGATTTACAAGAGTTTCCAGTCATGATTTCCACTTGTTTTCCAAGGCTCGAATTCCTCGATGTATCTAGCAATAGGCTTAAAGGACTTCCGTCTCAAATGTCCTTGTTAGCAGACTTGCGTGTATTACATCTATCTAACAATAACATCTCGTATCTCCCGCCTACCTTAGGAGAGCTAATATCCTTAGAGCGATTGACAGTCTCAGGAAATCCTCTAATTATTCCCTCGCAACAGACCTTTCAGTCTCTTGAGAAAGATACGAACCGCTTGAAAGCGTATTTACTTTCTAATTCTGTTATTCTAGAACAGAACATCAGCCAACAAGCCAACAAGCTGAAGCCGACAACCATTTCAGCGATGAGATCCAGATCTGTATCGGATACTAGATCCAAAAGTTCCAAGGCATCGAGGCGAATGGGATTAATCATAAATAAAGCTAAGAACCCTAATTCCAATGAAATCAACGATGCTTCAGATCAAAATCACCCAAAAAGTCACCCGGATGGCCAAGAGGCCCAACTGCCGATGAAAGCGTCTTCTCCATCTAGAACCAGGCTGCGACAGAATACCATGATTGAAATCAACGACATGCTTCAGCAACCCGAATTAAGTGACACTGAGTATAAATCGGGCGCATACTTCAGACGTCTCTCCACATTGCAGGAAATTCCTCACGGCGACGTTAGCAAAGATCTAACCAAGGTCGATCGGCTCTCTGAAATCACGAAAGTTCCAGAGCACTTATCCAATTCTTCGCCGAAGTTGCCAGGGCCAAATCGTAATCTCACAAATACAGGCTTAAGCTCCATCACAAATGAGACCCAAGGTACTGGAAACATTGGGGCAGAACCGAGCACCTTAGAGTTGACGTGTATTTTGAAGATAGCACGAAAAGTTTTGTTCGCTTTTAGCGAGTTTCATTCTTCAATTAAAAGATTGACCGGCTTTTGCATCGATCGAAAAGTTGCGGCGAAGACCATATCCTTGCTTCACAATTCTAAAAGTGACATTGATACTCTAGTTGAGAGTATGGAAAATGCTGAAGAACGAAAAGAAGAAAATAGTGATCTACTTGGTTCTGTTGCAGGCTGTGTGCAATCATTTAAACACATTTTACTGTTTTTGATTGACAATTTTGCGTTTTTCGTGGCTCGGATCGATGTTTGCTTCGTAAGGATGGTATATTTGACCATATTCGGCGCATTTAATGAATTACAAAACGCACATAAACTCTTAAGCCCGAGTGTTAAACATCAGACTCATAAATCACAAGGCATAACCGCTGACATAAGGGCCAAGCTTCTGGTTGCAAGTCAAATCCCAGAGTTTCATGGCGAAGGAGCTAAAGAAAGTCAAACGAACCACTCGCACCTCCACATGACTGAAAGTGGGCTATCAATTGATGAAGCTGACGACAGGCTTTATGACTCAATCCAGGTAGCTGTGGCTAATGCTCAAGTTGTTTTCAATGAGCTTACTAAAGCCATAAACAAAAGCGCAGTGGCCTCTACAAACAATGGTCCGCAAGTAATGAATACCACAGTTGCATCAAAATTCAAGGATTTAACTAACACATGCATGCTATTGATGGAGATTACCAAACGACTTTCTGCGAAGCTTCCAAGCGTAAGAAGCGCACACGCCGTACAAAGCAAGAAGTCCTTTTGGGATGACATTAACGCCTTTTTAAAAGCAATTATCCAGACATTCTCATCGGTTAAACTCATCATGAAAGATGCTCCAATATTGAACGAGGTTCGTCAATCAATGGCAAATCTCACGAGAGCTACGAAGGAGCTAACCATTCTTCTTGAGGCATCCTCCTATAGTAGCTTCTCAGATGCCAATCAGGCCACGTCTGTCGCTTGGAACAACTCGCATACAAATTTAGCACATTACGGCAATCTGTCGGCACCTGTGAGGACACCGCTAGTTGCTACCGTCGGTGCTGCTGCTGCTCAGGCCATAATGCCTGGCAATGATGTCCAGTCGAGCTCATTCTTCCCGCCAATGGCAGGAGAGCCTGTCACCACTAGTTCAGGTACGACAACGGATCATAATTACTTCACTTATACAGAGTGATTTTTAGGTTAGTGCAATGGAATTGTGCAGAATTTTTAGACGAAAAGTGAACTAGATATTACACTCGCTTCTATTGGGGCTAGACATCTCCAGTCAGATGGCGGGTTTGGTGATGACCATTCTTATTCGATCGCACAGATGAGTCAGCAAAAGATGGAGATTTTGGAAGGATCGTGTTTGCAACTCACTAGTAGAAAAAGCCGTAAAGGTCAACTTATGGCAAAAACCCTATTGTTGCAGAAATGTAGTTTTCCGAGATGCAAATGCAATGCAAGCAGTCCCCGGAGAGACCGCGGCACCTTGTGCGGTACACCGATGTTGTCTAGGGGAAGGAAACCTCCGCGGCTCCGCCGCGGAAGCTTATCTGATCATAGTTTATAAAAGCTGCACCCAATGAATGCACAATCTATAATCAGAAGCAATGTCAAAATTAATTATCACACCTTCGGCAAACAAGTTTGGTTGTTCTTTGAAATTGCCCTCCTATGCTCAAAATGACCCTAGCTTGTTGAATGAGAAAGACTTCAAGCTTCTTCACGACGCTGTGCTCACTTATCTTGTAGCTGTCATTCCAAATCAGGAGTCCTTGAGCCCCCAGAGCCAGTACAGACTTACTCAAAGGTTTGATGAGCTGATTTCAAATCCTGAAAATGGTAACACGGGGTACGGACATGGGAAAGAGTTTCGCCATGATAACTCAGTCTTGAAGAAAGACGGCTGCTCAGTTAAGTCTCAGCCACAAGTTCAGATCCTTGGGCAAGGAACCTTTGCAGCTGACGAGCCAGGAAACGAAAATGGAGAAGATATCATTTTAACTCACCCGTCGCATACCACTTTCCATAGCGACCCCCTTACTCCAGAACAGATTCAAATTGAGAAACGGACTCGTTTCTACAGATGGCATATTGATTCGGCCTTATACGACCTCTCCCCACCTAAGGTCACTACTTTACTAGGAATTAAGGTGCCACCCGCAACCCAAATGCAAACAATTGATTATGAAGATGGTTCTGGTGACAAATTGGAAATTCTGCAAGGGGCAACATGCTTCGTTAGTGGGAAGGAAGCATTCGATAGGCTTTCGGAATCAGAGAAAGAGTTCGCTCTCAACTCAGTCGTTGAATATGCACCTCATCCATACATATTCATCTCTCCGGCAAAAGCAACCAAGGACGGTTTAACGATGGTTTCCGAGGGAAAAGAAACACCGCTTTCAGAGTTGCCTGAATGGGAGGATTCCAAAGTGAAAAAATTGCCAATGGTGTGGACTAATCCCATCACGAAGAAGCACCACTTACAAGTGCATGGTTGCTGTCTTTATAAGATCCATACAAAGCAGAATGGACGTGTGGTGTCCTTGGGATTGGAAGATGCACGAGAGAAGGTCCACTCGATGATGAGACCCGCAATTTCTCCGCAAAATGTTCTTGCCCATTCGTGGACGCAAGGAGACCTCGTAATGTTCTACAACAGGGGAGTTTGGCATTCTGTGACAGGAGAATTCAAAGGTGTAAATCAAGGTCAAGATGAAAAACGCCTTATGCATCAATGCAATATTGCTAGCTCTACAGATCCCGTCACAGTTTATTAAAAGCCTGTTTATTCACCGACCATGCTGTGACCAATTTATAGTTATCTCATGAAGCTGTTCTACTGTCTAATGTAAAAAAACTCATGGTGTACTGGTGTACGTATAAATCTCAGAGAATTGGGATCTTTGAGATCCCAAAGAATGGGTCAGTTCACGACATTGGCGACCTGTAATTTGAATCAATGGGCCCTTGATTTTGAAGGCAATCGTGATAGGATAATCAGGAGCATTGAAATCGCCAAGGAGCGCCATGCAAAACTTCGAGTGGGACCAGAATTAGAGATAACAGGTTACGGTTGCTTGGATCATTTTGACGAGAACGATGTGTTTGATTATTCGTGGCATATTTATGGGGAAATTTTGAAGCATCCATCTACCTATAATATTATTCTCGATATTGGAATGCCCGTTATTCATAAGTCCAACCGTTATAACTGTAGAATGATCAGTTACAACGGCGAAATACTCTTGATTAGGCCGAAGTTGTACCTCGCAAACAACGGAAACTATAGAGAGATGAGGTACTTTTCGCCTTGGCTTCGTCCAAAGCATCATGAGGTTTTCCGATTGCCAGAGAGCATCAAGTGTATTACTGGTCAATCTGAGGTTCCTATCGGTGATTGCGTAATTCAAACAGACGATACCAGAATTGGAGCAGAAACTTGTGAGGAGCTTTTCACTCCACAATCTCCCCACATAAGTATGGCTTTAGATGGAGTCGAAATTTTCACGAATTCGTCTGGCTCGCACCACGAACTCAGAAAACTAGACACCAGATTAGAGTTGATTTCTGAGGCAACGAAAAAATGTGGGGGAGTCTACTTGTATGCCAACCAACGGGGATGTGATGGTGATCGTCTTTACTATGATGGCTGCGCTTGCATCATTGTCAACGGAAAAATGGTCGCCCAAGGAAGTCAGTTCTCTCTCAAAGATATAGAGGTGGTCACTGCTACAATCGACCTAGATGATGTCAGAGCCTATAGGAACCAGAAATCCGCTGCGTTACAATCTGTGGCACAGTCAGCATACCACTCCGTACCAAGTCATTTTAAGATAGCTTCGAATATCGACGTGCTTGATAGTCAAGTAAAAGCTTCGGCACAGCTAGGTATTAAATATCACGCCCCCGAGGAAGAGATTGCCTTAGGTCCGGCTTGTTGGCTTTGGGATTATTTGCGACGCTCAAGAACTGGTGGGTTTTTCTTACCTCTCAGTGGTGGAATAGACTCATGCGCTACTGCTGTCATAGTGCACTCAATGTGCCGTTTAGTATCATCAGAGATTGAAGATGGAAATGAACAGGTTCTCGATGATCTTAGAGCGCTAACTCGTGATGAGCACTTGAAGTCTGTGACGCCTCAAGAAGTGGCTACTAGGCTATTTTATACCTCGTTCATGGGAACATCTAATTCATCACAAGAGACTCGTGAACGAGCAAGAGATTTGGCACATGAAATTGGATCAAATCATGTTGACTTGAATATGGATAGTCTCGTCTCAGCGGTCATCAAGGTATTTGAAATTGCTACCGGTCGTCGTCCAATCTTCAAGGTTTTTGGTGGAAGCCAAACGGAAAATTTAGCATTGCAGAACATTCAAGCGCGATTACGTATGGTTTTGAGCTACTTATTCGCTCAGCTTTTGCCATGGACAAAGAACAGAGTTGGAGGACTCCTTGTACTTGGCAGCGCAAATGTTGACGAGTGTTTAAGAGGCTATCTTACAAAATATGATTGCTCAAGCGCTGATATTAATCCCATTGGCGGAATCTCGAAAACTGATCTCAAGCAGTTTATAAGTTGGGCAAGTGTCAAATTTTCGTTGCCTATTCTTCATAAATTCCTAGAGGCCACTCCTACGGCTGAGCTTGAACCAATAACTGAAGATTATGTTCAGTCTGACGAGATTGATATGGGAATGAGTTATTCGGAGCTTTCACGCTTTGGTAAGTTACGGAAAGTTGAAAACTGTGGGCCCGAATCAATGTTTGTTAAGTTGTATCATGAGTGGTCACAACCTCCTTTTAACTACTCAGCTGCCACAATTGCAGATAAGGTCAAGCGATTTTGGTTTTTTTATGCAATTAACAGACACAAGATGACCACTATGACACCCTCATATCATGCTGAGCAGTACTCACCAGATGATAACAGATTCGATTTGAGACCGTTTTTGATAAATCCAAGATTTCCATTGGCGAGCAGGAATATTGATCAGCTCGTCAAGAATATTGAGAAATTTGATAGTAACTAATCTCATCTGAGAGTTGTTAATGAACATCTCCTCCCCATAGTGTCCTAATTGACGAGTGTTTGCGCTCTTTACTGTTCACATCATGCCTTCGTATAAATTCCATGATGCTTATGCAAAGCTTAGATGGCGAATCTTCTTGCACAAAGTGACCAATCTCATCCGAATTGTTAAATACAATCAATTGATATTTCCCTTGCATTTGCCCGACGATTAAGGTCTTGTCTAGATTCTCATTTCCTGCTAGAATTAGAAGCTTAGCGATATGTTTGTTGGAGTAAGAATCGCACAGAAGGTAGTGATCTGACATACCTATGAACCAGTCCTTCCAAAATGGGGCCATTCGTTCGAGATCGGTGCGCCAGTGAAGGTTCCCCATGTCATCGCCTTGTAGCATATCGTGAATACTAAGCTTCGCTGAATCCTCATTTCTCAATATTCTAGTTTTCAAATGCCAGTCAACAGCATCATCATAGAGTTGAAATGTTTTAGGCCTCAGTCTCAAGAAAGATGGCATAGCATTAAGCGAGCGGATGGCCGTCTCCTCCACGATGTCGATTAAAACCAAGCCTGACACTTGACATTTATTCTCGTGCTTGACGAGAAAGTTGGACATAATCGCACCACCTAAAGAATGACCAACGAAGAAGAGCTGACGGGAACCGTATTGCTGCACAAATTTGTCAAGGACAAACGAGAAATCAGCAGTCAACTCCTCCAACCCATACTCATGAGACTTTCTTTCCGTGGATATTCCGTGATCAAACATGTCGAAGAAGAATACACCTGGATGGTCTGATGGACATATCTTTACTAATTCAGATACAAATGCAAGGAATGTCAGTCCTGACGATCCAGCACCATGGTGGCATATCAAAACTGGAGATGTTGGCAGGCTTGGAGGAAGATAATAAGTCTGAACATAATGATAAGCATCAAAATAGTATCTGTCCCTTATGGGTAGAAGTGCATCTCTTCGTTTGTGAAAGTTCTCTTTGAAGTGGCGATTTGCAGTGTCACGCTCTGAGCCTGGACACACCGCCGGCGTAGAGGTATCCTCCAGAACACGAGAGAAACTTTCTAGCTTTCTTCCTTCGAGAAGCTTTTTGCGCAATTCACTCATAAAACTCGCGGAATCACATTCAGGTTGGAGGTAATTGGCTTACCTGGTGCCATGGATGATCGCAGCGTGTCACCAAATTCTCACGTGTATCCTCATGTGCGAGCAGAGATGAGCCATTCTTATTCACGAATTTTCACACATTAATAGTCAATACAATTTCATGAATGATCTCAGTATTCATTTCAGAAATCTAGCCCTCGCTACATTCGTCGCGTACCGTGCTTTATGTAACCTAGAAACACCTGTGGCGTGTATCATTGTTCATGAGGAGACTGGCGAGGTTTTGGCATTCGGCTGTAACGACACTAATGCATCTCTCAATGGGACTCGCCATGCAGAGTTTGTTGCTATAGATCAAATTATGAAAAGGTTTCAGCTTTGCAATGCATCTCAGGATCAAGTCGAGAGCTTTTTCAGCCGTCTTGTCTTGTACGTTACTGTGGAGCCCTGTGTCATGTGTGCTCTGGCGCTACTGCAAATGGGGGTTAAAAGAGTATATTTTGGTGCTGCCAATGATCGTTTCGGTGGAAACGGTTCTGTCATCAAAGTACAAGCGGCCTCCTGCGGATCCTACAAGAGCTTTGGCGGTCTTATGAGGGTGGAAGCAATCCATTTACTACGATGCTTTTATGTGCAAGAGAATGAAACGGCGCCTACTCCAAAGATAAAGAAGAACAAAGCAATTGAGGGAAAAGTGTTTCCCCCGAATCTCCCTTTCGACCGGTTTTTATCTAGAAGCGAATTCAGTTCATTTTACGGAGCTGCCAGAACCGCAGAGTTTTATCCTGGTCCTCGAGATGGAATTGAAATTACCCCTGTCTTCAAGCGCGGATATGTTTTTAGCGATCTCATTGACGTAAGCGATGTAAAGGAAATTCCTAGCGTCAAGTCTCTTTACCCTAAGGGCGAGCTTACAATAAAGGATGATATACAGAAGCTTAGCGATATGCTACCTTTTATTCAAGATAATGGCACAGTGGGATGGTATCATGATCGCTAACACTCATCGCAAGAAAAGTGAGCAGTAGGGTACAGTCCTGGGCCTCGGAATGAATCGTGGCTTCTGGGATCGAGACTTCGTGATGTGCCTTCAGGCCTGATGCGGCTTCTCGAGCGCGAAATTGATATATAACGAGCACATAGTGAACTGATACACGAGTGGGCGATCACTTCGATGACAGATTCTACTGAAGGCAGGCTTCTTGTCAGAGTGTGACGATATATAGCGACCTAGGCACCTCAAACTTGTCCCTTCATTGCTCACCCACTACTGGAAAATGCAACTTCCGCTGTGACAGAGTGGTCTAGACAAGGCGGGTGTACCTGATAAATGCATGTAATTAACGCAACTGATGCATACATTTTCCCTGGCGCGAATAGGAGCCATGAAAGGCTTTTTAGGTATTGTATATAAGATTTCTGCTGTACCAGGCACCCTTGATTCGCGAAGAAAGAAAAAAATTGCGGCATTATATAAATCTATAAAAATTTCCTGTAATACTCGTTCGTACCACCAACTAAACACATTCCTTTACAAGCTCGGGAGAAATCTCACTCACGCCGTTCCTTCACAACCTTTTTTCACCCCAGTCGTTCCCTTATTACATTGTCCTCAATATGAGATTACTCTCCTTGGCTGTCTGTCTCTCCTTTGCTTCCAAATTGACCGCATCTCCAGTTCCAGCTGTTAAGTGGGTAACTGAATTCGAATATACTACGGTTACTGTTGGCTATGATGCTTACACCGCGTACCTTGCATCGGCTTCCCAGAATAAGGAGGCAGCAGGTCCTACAGCGGTGACTGAACTGTCCATCACGGAACCCGAGAATACGGAAATTTCAGAGCCTCAGGTTACTAATGAGGCACCAAAATCTTCTGGACCCCCTCAAACATCTACCGCTCCGCAAGTCACTGAGAAACCATCAACATTGAGTATTGCTTCCACCGTCAAATCACAAACTCCAACTTCGACGGAGAGTGCCTCAAGTACGAGTGATTCAAGTGAACCATCAGGTGCCACTTTCTCTGGCGAGGGCACCTACTACGACCCTGAGATGGGTGCTTGTGGTAAGGTCAATTCTGCGGATGAAATGATCGTTGCTATCTCTCATGAATTGTACGACAAGAATACACCAAACGGAAACCCGAACAAGAATACACTCTGCGGGAAGAAAATCAAGGCTTCTTACGAAGGGAAGTCTGTCGAAGTTAGTGTTGTGGACAGATGCGTAGGTTGCGCTCGTGACGATTTGGACTTATCCCCAGCAGCGTTTGAAAAGATCGCTGACAAAGATCTTGGAAGAATCAACCTCACCTGGCAGTGGGCTAATTGATTCACTCTTAAATAGTATACCCTATCGTTGTTTATTTGGAATTCATTTACGTTATAAATTGACGTTGCAGAACTGGTAGCTCGTTCCTTTACATAGCATTGCCTGATACATTAAGAACGCGACTCAAAGGTACAGACACTCTAGTGGACCCTCATGAATAGTTCGGACGATGATTTCAGTGACCATGATTCCGGGGTAGACTTGAGAGACGAATCTTTGCTGCCTGACACTGAAGGGATGGCCAAAAGAACTAGATTGAAGAAGGTCAATAATGGCAAACAGGGAGCATCCAGTGGATATGCTTGGGAAGATGAGTACCAACGAACATGGGATATTGTGAAAAATGATGAAGATGGTGAACAGTCCCTCGAAAATTTGGTACAGCAGATGATTGAATCGAGGAAGAAAAAGATCATGAGAAATCCTGCAACACCTTTTCAGAGAGGAATCATCAGAACTCTAATAGTTGTTATCGATGGCTCCTTGGCGATGTTAGAGAAGGATTTAAGACCTACAAGGTTTTCTGCGATGCTTTCTTATTTGCTGGAATTCATAACTGAGTTTTTTGACCAAAATCCCATATCACAGCTCGGAATCGTCATGATGCGTAACGGTATGGCACATCTCGTAAGCGAGGTTAGTGGGCTGCCACTGTATCATCTTGATAAACTCAAAAATCTTCGATCACGGCAACACAATCGTTTTGAGCCGAAAGGAGATCCATCTCTTCAAAATGCTTTGGAGTTATCTCGGTCACTTCTCACGTCAAACTTCCAAGGCATAACTTCAACCTCGAATAAGAATTCGAGGGAGATTCTCATTATATTTGGTGCTCTCTTCACATCCGATCCAGGTGATATACACAAAACGATAGACGCACTTGTGAAAGAGAGCATCAAAGTCAAAGTTATAGGTTTATCGGCACAAGTCGCAATCTGCCAAGAGATCGTCAGGCGAACCAATTTTGCTTCTTCACCAAGAGGTAAGTTGGTAGCTGAGACAGGAAATTTCTACGGAGTCATTATGAATGAGGCACATTTTAAAGAGCTTTTAATGAACTGTGTGGAACCTCTTGCCCTTACTTCAAATTCCGTTGATGTTAGTAATGGTCAATCAAGCGGAATTCCTCTCATCAAGATGGGATTTCCACTGAAGCTTCAATCTCACTCTTTCGCAGTCAATCAGACGATCAGTTCTAATTTTCCTCAACTTTGTGCTTGCCATCTTTCGCAAACACAAGATGATTCGATTGAACAAGTTCAGCAAACCCAGGCCACAGACCTACAAGGTACGTCAAGTTCTGCTGGTTACAAATGCCCGCAATGTAACAGCAAAGTGTGCCATCTTCCCACAACTTGTCCCGTCTGTGGACTTATGCTCATTCTTTCTACGCATTTGGCACGATCTTACCACCACCTTGTGCCTCTTGCTGCCTTTGAAGAGGTTCCAGTATCCAATGAATACCAAAACCGATTTTGTTATGGATGTCTACTCAAATTTCCAGAAGGATTAGCTAGTCTGGTCGAGTTGACGCAGACAAGTTCTCGCTATAGATGCGGCCGATGCCGTAATGATTTTTGCATAGATTGTGACGTCTTTGTTCATGAAAGTCTACATAATTGTCCTGGTTGCGATAGCCTTGCTCAATAAAATAATTCACAGTCTCTATCACGCATCCTTGTCAAAAGTTGTATTTCATAGATTAGTTTTTCTTCCATCCGGAAGCCTGATGGTTGTTGGAGTTGCCCCATGTTGAAGAGCTTCCCTGACCGGATCCCCAATTTGAATTGCCACCATCCTTTTGGCCCCAAGTGGATGAATTACCTTTGGAGCCCCAAGCAGATGATGCTCCATTGCCTCCATTGCCTCCCCAGGTTGATGAGCCACCCTTAGAACCCCATGTTGACACTGACCCCCCTTTTTGTTGACCCCACGACGAGCTCATTCCGGTTTGGCCTCCCCACGCTGAGCTATTACCACCTGAGCCCCAACTAGAGGTGCCTCCGTTGCCCCAGGCTGAACTTCCCCCTGCATGATTATTGCCCCAAGTAGACGCCCCACCACCCTTTCCACCTCTCCAAGACGATGCACCTCCCGAACTAGAAGGTGCTCCCCATGTTGATGCTCCGCCTGCTGCTGTACCCCATGCTGAGACTCCTCCATTGTTGACAGATGGCGTCTTACCTCCCCATGTTGAGGCAGAGCCGGGCGCCACAGAAGGGGTTGCACCTCCCCATGCTGTTTTTGCGCCTGATGAAAACGCAGGCCCCGACGCTAGAGTAGGTCCACGCGCATTGTCGGAAGCTCCAATGAAGCGAAGGTAAGGGATGTATTCCCCACGAACGATTACGCTTAATTTTGTCTTGTTTACCTTCACCTTTTTCGCTTTGGTGTGCAACTCGATACGAGCATCCATGTCGTCAGTCTCAACGACTTTGCCCATGAGGCCCTTATGGTTTCCATTGTTGATGATAACGTCCATGTAAAGTAGCTTGTCTCTGCCACCAACCTTGCCTTTGATGCCTGGGGCGATCAATGGGGTCTGTAATTTGGCATTTGGATTCATGCTAGTCAAGTCGGGTCCAAGAGATTTGGAAATCATTGAGTTTTTGGTGGAGATGGTTCCGACATTCAAAGCATTGGTGACAAAAATGCCGAGATTTTCTTGAATCTCATGAGATTCAACAAAAATAAAATTCTTATAGATGTGCAAAACAACTCCCTCTTTTCTTTTATCACCCCCAAACTCCTTCACTGTGTCGCCAACCTTGATCGTCAGACCATTTCTGTCTGTAGCAACTTGCTCACGTCTCGTCAAATTCAACTTTGATGCTATACCTGTCAGTTTCACGGTGATGGAACGAGAATCGGCTGTCAATAATTCGAACAAACCTTTCTCTGACTTCACAATCACACCAACTGTGGAGGCATTAAGTTGAACCAAATCCTTGATATCATATTTGCTGTTGACAGAATCAGTTGTGGAGGATGAATCTGTAGCCTTTATCAAGTAATTGGCGAATACTCGAACATCTTGCTTGGTCTGGTCACTCAAAAAAACCACTGAATCTCCATCAATTTTGATGACTAGACCAGTTTCATCAGTGTGAACACCATCAATGACTTTAACATGGTCACCTGAAGCAAAAACCTTCCTGAGGTCTGTGGCGGGAACGGTCAATTCTTGATTCACAAATTGGCGATCACCGCTATCAAGCACTATAATCTGTACTTCATTGAGGGAGACGTTAAGAACCTTACCCACTGTTTTGGCCTGCTCGCCTCTTCTGACCTCGACTTTGTCACCCGGCTGGAAAGCATTGGAAGAATCTCCTTCCAGAGACTTTCCTTTGAGGGAAGCTGCAACAGCTGCAAGATCAAGTCCATCCTCATCCGTGTTACCCGTTTGAAATCTATCCAAATCCTCCAATTTAGGCTGCACGTCCTTTGTTTGAATGAACTGTAATTTGAAATCTTTCATCAAGAAGCCCTCGACGTATTCTTCGCCGCGGTAAATGAAACTTCTTACCCCTCTACCCGGCTGTAAATGCTCAGCATCATACATACGGGCTTCCTGCTCATTGAAAAGGCGTTGCATCGGCCTGCTTTTCAGTTTCACCCTTCTTCCATTGGAATCGAATTCGTCATTCTTGCCGTAATCGAGTCGAGGCACCAACTTACAACGAACCTCAAGTCCATTCTCCGATAAGTTATCAACAATTGCTAAGTCTCCTTTGTACTTTCCTCTCGAAATACGGACGTAAATACCTGGAACAATCTCGACATCGGAAGATTTCACTTGTTTGAGCAAATCAGGATACTCGCTGACTGGAACTATGATCCTTTGTTTCGCATATATGTTAACCATACCAGTTAACGCACGTTCAATTGCTTCCGGTTTTTTTCGCTTCGATGTAAATATAACCCTTGAAAGCATCTCTTTGGAAAACTGTGAGGATATCAAGAGGCCTGCCTGAACGTGCTAATGTCCGCTTCTTCTCGTAGAGTCTTCTCACGAGATCCTTTTCACGCCCTGGGGAACAACGGATTGCGAAAATAGCAGGGTCGTTGATGGATGGCATCAATAACTTTTGCGAAACGGTTCCACTTGCAGTAGTGTCTCCACGGTAAGCGGTATGGGATTTTCTATAACGTTGCTTCAAAGTCTCGGCAAGTTCCTCTGCGTCCTGGTCTTCAGCTTGTTGGCGACGTTGATCATATTGCCTATGAAGACGATCATCATCAGGACGGGTTGGCTCTCCCTCTGACTTTTCAACATGATCATCAGAGATGAATTGTTCTCGTAAGAGCTCAGCCTCTTCATCATCTTCATCGAGCTCATCTTCCTCTTCGTCATCAACCTCAGCTTCGATATCAAGGAACTGGTTTGCTCTTCTTCTCTTCTTCTTTCTTGGCAGATCATCTTCGTCGTCCTCGGCAACTTCATCATCAATCAAATCATCATCACGCTCGTTTAACTCGTCCTCATCATTTTCATCGCTTTGCTGAGCGTCTGCTTCGATATCGAGAGGTCGTGAAGACTCTTCGTGCTGTGACTTTTTGTCGTAAGATTCACGAACACGTTTTTCGCCGCTTTGGCCAGCTTTTGGAGAAGAGAATTCACTATTTAAAGTGGTGGCCTTTTCATCCGACATTTTGTGGTGGTGTCAGAATGATCTGTTGATTGTGTAAATGCTGAATTTTCTGTCACCTCAATCGTGTGCGCACCGAGCGATCACGAGGGGGGCAGTTAGGAAGGATCTTTAAGATTATTATTTAGGACACTGTAGTGAGTCCTGAAATGCGTGACTGATATTAAGTTATGGGACAGGTATGAAACAGAAGTAATCTATTTATTGTCCATTTGGAATTCTCATGATTAGTACCAATTATGTTACTTTCGGGGATGTTTCTAGTTCTACTTAGTAACGCTGTCGCGCAAGGGGTCTTCGGCCCAGCATTTGAGACTATAGATTGCGAAAGCGGGTTAGCAGTTGAGAGTCTCGCAAGAACAAACATCACATATCTATGTCAAGATACCCTGGGTTTGTTGGTTCACGCTCTGAGACTTGAAGTTAGTGGATTCGCAGGATTTTTGCAATCAGGAGCAGCTCATTCACCACATGACTGGATTGAGATCGAGATAGGAAATCACGAAGAGATAGAGGAGTTGAGTGGGGTACCTTACACTGGATGCCTTAGTTTAGAAGACGGTGCAAAAGGTAGTCTCCAAGCGACTATCTCACACACCTATGGAATCAGCGCTTCAACAAATTCCAGAATCGCGTTGTTAAATGTCCTCTTGGCTAAATTCTCTCATGGGATAGATAAGACGATTGGAGGAAGCACAACCATGACTGCAGAGTACGTTTGTCTCGGTAGTCCAGAAGAGACTATCCAAATTCAGCTTACTCGCAAGTTTCACGTATTTAGGGAAAGCCGCTGGAGACGATTGGAGCTTAAACCTCATATGAAGTTTCTTACGTTATCTCATGGGCCCTGGTACATCATGTCTCACTTGAAAGCTTTGGTCACTTCACCGGTTGTGAGATGTGTATCTGATCCAAAGCTACTCCAATGTGGCAAGCTGCTATAAAGTAGCATGCGCCTGCGTGTAACAAAGCTACTGTTAGTTGTGGCATCGTGTGCAAGTGGGGTACGGGTTTATCAGTACCTCAAAAACGTATTTTTTGGATGTTGGGACGTTACCAAGCTTTACCCTTAAAGTATGACTCAAATTGAAACCATTGCGCAAGAGTTGAAATCTTCCCTCAAGCAATTTGAGAATTTTCCTCAAGAAGGCATTTTGTTTGAGGATTTTTTGCCAATTTTTGCGAAGCCCGATCTTTTCAAAAAACTAGTTCAAGCATTTCAATTGCATCTTGGAGACACAAAAATCGACTACATTGTGGGTTTAGAATGTAGGGGGTTTTTATTCGGGCCAGCTTTGGCATTAGCGGTGAACGCAGGGTTCGTTCCCGTAAGAAAGCCTGGAAAGCTTCCAGGGCCAACCTTGAGAGCTGAATTTCAGAAAGAGTATGGAAAGGACTCTTTCGAAATCCAGGAAGGGGTTCTTCCAAAAGGATCGAAGGTTGTTATTGTCGACGATATATTAGCCACTGGTGGAAGCGCAAGTGCCGCAGGGGAACTTGTCAGTAAAGCAGGCGCAGATGTTCTCGAATATCTCTTTGTTATGGAATTGGATTTTTTAAAGGGACGCGACATCTTGAAAAGCCCCTCCTTCACTTTGTTGTCAGGACAGAAGAAGTAGGTGACTTCAACTGCGATGGCACATCGCTTCTTGTTAGACACATCCAATCTTTCTAGGGATGTAATCGTGATAGAAGAATACAGTTTAATTTTTGAAAATCAAAAAAGCAAGATCGTTGATGTAAAAGTAGGCAAAGTACCCTTGTTCATGAGTCACGTTCGATCCAAAGGACTTGCCAACAATAACATGCCATGAGGCTCCGTAGAGTAAATCAAGCTCTTTTTTCAAATACGTTGCGATGTCTTTTTCCACTTTGTAAGTTCTTGTTGCATCCATTGAGAGCTCAAATACTTTGGTTTGGACTTCATCAGCGAGATCCGAGGCCTTTAAGATAGCTTGCGTTAGTACGTTCAAAGATGATTCCATGTCACCATCATTCAGCGATATGTATGTGAATTGCGACGCAACTTCAATATAACATACGAGTGAGATCCGATGGAGGTAGCTGTTCCATTTTTGAGTGAGTGTTGTTGAATTACTCAAGCCAAGTCTTAGGTTGAAGCTGCGAACTGGTAAGCGCACAATACACAAGCACACAGAAGCATATAACAACTACGATGGGCAACTGATGTATTGAACAACTGATCTTTCTAAAGCTAGGAGAAAGTTAGGTAGTCTCATTCACAACGCACGGCAAAATGAGGGTGATTAGCAAGCGGAACTTAAACTGCCCCTTTGTAAGCAACTGAGGCTGGAACCCCACTTTATAACGGAATATAAAGACGAGTATTTCCGCCCTTAAGTAGCTTGCCATTCAACTACATTTCATGCAATAACCCGAAATGAACAAGTACGGCTTCGATAGCATTACAAGAGACCCCACGAAGGCCATAACTACCCGGAATGGGCCAACTCCGCAAAAACCAGAACTTCCAGATTCTCCCTTGGACCGGAAAGTTTTGGCATATGCCTCCAAGGAGCTTCCCGAAAAGGTTCTTTACCACTCGCTTAGGGTGTATCTCTACTCGGTTGCAATAATCAATGATTATTTCCGCGAGTGGAAGTTGGACAAGACAGTTCTTTTTGCGACTTGCTTGCTCCATGATATCGGAACTACAGAAAAGAACATGGCAGCTACAAATATGTCCTTCGAGTTCTATGGTGGCTTCATAGCAAAGGAATTCATCGAGGAAGAAGCCAAGGATAAGACATTTGCGGAGGCTGTGTGTGAAGCCGTAATTCGCCACCAAGACATTGGCGATAGTGGAAACATCACGACCTTAGGATTAATCCTTCAGATAGCCACTATCTTGGATAATGTGGGCAAGCATACTCAATACATCCACCCTGAAACGTTGAATTTTGTCAACAAAAAGTACAGTCGCGAGGGTTGGTTAGCTTGCTTTGCTGCCTCGACAGATAACGAAAATGCCAAGAAGCCATGGGGCCATACTAGCAAGCTTGGAGTTCCCGATTTCAGCGAGGCCATTCTCGCCAATCCAGTTCAATACACCCAATGATTCCACGAGTCAACAAGTACTGAGTAGTCAACGGTCAATAAATCTTAATCACTAATTCACAAGATGTAGTATATAAAGTTGCATACTTCGACTGTTACGAATCCTGTAGATCATATCTGTATCATCATTCAATAGGTGATTGAGTTGCACGCACTCAAGTTACTCATGTAGAATCGATCAGTGCGCATACTGTCAATCACCAAGAACTCATCGCTCAGTTGGCCTCAAGCTGGAGAACAGATAATGCTAAAATGCCTGATTCGCAATCGGTATCTGGTATAGTGACGCATTTTTACAAGATTGCTCATCTACAACTGCTAGAGGTCCGCATATACACCGCAACAGATCCAACTCAAGATCAACTCTTATTAGAGCTCGAACTTCAGATAAGAGACCAGCACCCTCGAATTTTGTTGACATATTACAACAAATGTTTATATCAGTTCACATTAGGGCATATCGAGACAGGGGTGGATTTGCTCAAGCCAGGGGACACCTCTAGTGTTAATCGTGGCAGACTTGATGATTTATACCCAAAGCTCACTTTCAAAAGAGAGTTTACGGTAAATGCAGCCTCACTTGCAAAGCCTTCCAAGAGTCTGTCAAGTCATGGTTCAAGCAAGAAAGATTCAGAGCCCTTAGATGATCAATTGGCTTTTGTCAGCCTCACTTTCTTCAAGGCAGTAAAGAAGATGATTGTTTTTAATTTATGTCAAAATTCAAACAACTACTTGTTTGGCAACTATTTTGCAAGCCAAGTACAAAATGATAGCAGTCGACTTACAATTGTCCAGATTGATCCTGTTGTTTTGGAGAATGGAGACCTAATTGTGTCCCTATTTCAAACAAATCGTTTGAATCTCTGGTTCTCAAGTGTTATACAATTAAATGCTTCGTCGATGAGTTTGACGAAAAATTTCGTCATCTATGTGATTCCATCTGGCCTACGTTGCCATTTGTATGACACTTCCGATTATCATCTGACATTCACTCTCAGTCCTCCGAAATCGAGCAACAATCTACTTCGCCTTTTGAAGCTAAGCACCGGAATTGACCTATCAAGAAGAAAAGATATACTCTGGGCCAAGTTGATCCCTAATCTACAACACTTGAACAATCAAACCTCGAGTATCTCCCATTTTATCCATGAGGTGGATAACAAGAAGTTCATCTTGTGGCCCTGGGAACTTTGCCTTCTACAGTTCGGAGATGAGAATTCAAGCGATTGGGACATAGCTTCTCCCTCGTGTAACACCGATCCAATGGATCTCTTGAATCGCTTCATGGATTTCAATATTGCGACAAAAGAGAGAGAATTACATTCAAAGAGCGAGTCATTCCTGCCAGATGTACCGTTATTTACTGCTCCACAACAGTTCTCGCAACACTCGTCCACTAATGGAGTCAGCCCTATTTCTACTGGTAAAAGTTCTGGAAATGCTGCTTTCATGAGCGACACTTCTGTGAAGCTTGAAACACCAGTCATGTCAATGACTGATGACTTTTCCTATCAGGAGCTTCATCAGAGTCCACCTGCAAACTCTGTTAAACCAGAGCTATCGGACGTGCCTAAATGGAATGAGGAAAGACTGGAGATTCATGAGGCAGCCGCAAACGAAAAGTTTCACGTAGAGTTGCCAAAAGTAAAAATTTTGAGTGAAGACGTTGCTGATGATGACGATGATGACGATGATGATGATCTTTTTGGTGAGAGCTCTGGGTCAGAGGTCATCGATGATAACGTTGTTAAATCGAATCTAAAGAATGATCACTCTGCGACCGATCCGAAACTACCTAAGTTTAGTGATGAAGAAGTTTTGTCGGCTAATCATGGTGCAAAAGAAGGCGCTGACTCGGCCTACACACGTGTTGCAACGCCAGAATTGGACTCCCCATCAACATTTGTGAATATACCTCGAGACCAGATGATATCTGACAATGACATTGGCTCCTATAAAGACCCTGGTGCCCCTCTACCAATAATTCCAACGCCTGTTGTACCGGCCAGTGCAGTCTTCACACCTTCAATATCTGGATCGGAGAGAACGATTTTCAACCGGGAGAAAAGACCTACGAATGATCGACAACCAGAAAATGTTGCTACCAAGGATGGTACAGGTTACGTTTTTTCACCTATCAGATTCAATCCCGTCATCAAAAGTAGTATCGATACAAAGTACGGAAGAGGTGGAAAGTTTTATGTCGAACATGATGAAGCATTCGATCCTGAACATCGAAACCGACGCTTTCGTGAAACCAGTGTCAGTCACGGGTCCCCGCTCCAATTTTCTAATGAACTGGCAGTCAGGCGAATTGATGTGAGTAAAAGCTCAGAAAGGAAGGCTATGAAGCAGTTCAACGAAGACGCTGAAGTAAACTCGGGTCTCACGAGCAGAGAGCCCTCGGCTCTAATCAAGGATCAAGATATTAATTTTGAGGTTCAGGAAGCTGCACAGTCTGGAATTCCTGACCTTAACGTGGGACGCCGCTTCGAGAATGAATATCTCCAGGACGGGTCCGCCAGTATCAATTCTCATCCTTACCTTCACACGCGTGCGAGGGATGCGGATGACGATCTTCATGAAGATGATGATGATCACGCTGATGATGATCATGATGATGATGATGAGGATGATGACGATGGGGATGATGATGATGATGAGGATGCTATGGAAGATAGCATGAATGAAGAGGACGCAGAGGAAGACGAGGATGAGAGTGACGAGGACGAGGAGTATGGAAATGAGGATTTGGATACATCTCCTCTCAGGCTCAATACTCTCAACCAAGACCCTACCATTGTCGGTCATAATTCGCTAAATGATACAGCGCGTCCCTTCCCCTCGGCGAACTCCAACATTGACATGGCGCAACAAGACTTATCTCCATACCCATCAGGGCACAGACAGGGCAGCAAAGACGACATGCCTCCTGGGCCGGCAGGTCCGGTCCTCATAAATGCTCCTGTCACGCAATCATTGTCACCAGTACCCACTTATCCAAATGATACCAAGGAGGACCTTGCAATTATCAGTACTGACTCAAAAGACATCGACACATCAATTCCTGCAACAAGCGCAGGAAGCCCGGTTACAAACACATCAAGCGCCGTTGGGGAGTCCTCTAACTGTCTTCCGCTTATTTTGAGGAGTATCAATGTCCTCACGATTCCCCTGGTCTTCTTTTTGAGAAAAGAGCAAGAAAGCTGGGATGCTGTTACCATGCTGTCCGGCTTTGATATGGATGTTGTTGAAGATTATGAAAGCCTCGATGTTGAGAGGTACCACGCACTCACGGTCAAAAGTAAGGATCTAGCAGAATTTCTTAAATGGATAACATCAAATCTTATTTTTGATTTTGGAGACTTTGAAGCACGTCATACAACTCGCTCAAAGATATCGGAGGAAGATCATTATTATCACGACGGGCCATGTGTTGAGACAGAACCATCCGAGCTCATGTTGAAGATTTTCAAATGTGTTTTTCCTCTTAGCCTTCGTGTGAGCCTTGATGAATTGCGATTTGGATATTTCGAGAGCAACATTGAGTCATCAAAGAAGATCGATGAAAACACTGTCGGTAACCATCTAGGGTTTTTGGGCCAGTTGAATGATGGCAACGAGAATCATCTGCCCGATATAAAATCTATTTTTTGGGATAGTATCTACCATGAAAGCCCTGAAAATGAAAGGAATGCAGACTTATACACCAAACATCTAGCGGAAGCTGAACAGAGATGGAGCTCGCGTAAGAATGAAGACCATGCGACCTTACCTACCACGGACGCAAAGGTAAAAATTTTGAAGCCAAATTCGGAGATTATCAATATTGACTTCGTGGGTTTGAGATTCTGGCGCTATCTCGACCTCAAGCCTATCAACCACGAACGAACATTTCAAGTTCTTCTTATCGCTCCGACGACGACGCGGGCATTTGACATGGATGTTCTCGAACGGGGAAACCTTTCGTTTCTCAGCCTCTTGAAGAACAATTATAAGAATAATCACTTTGGGGACATAAAGAAGCTATCTTTACAGGCTCCCGAAAATAGAGCAGATCTCGAAGGTGTTGTGAATGGAACTATTTTGGTGGAGCAATCTGAAGCTGAATGCGGCTACCCAAAGTTTTATCATAGGTTGGAGAAAAGACTCCGTGCTTTAGCAGAGTTGATCAAGTTGGACCTAATTAACAAGAACAACAGATTCGATTTTGACAGGCCTTTGCTTCTATTGTTCATTAACTTTGATGACACCATCGGCTCGATCTCACAGCTTTCTAAAATATGCAGAGACTTTCAGGCGTCCCTTAATGTTCATCAACTCTCACTTGTCGAAGTTTTATCCCATGTGATTCCATGGCAGAGCATCCTTAAGCAAGCAAACAACCGAAGGAGACTAAAATATTTATCGAACGCCGAGCTTACGAATTTATCGATGATGCTCTACAACAAGTGTCCGAATAGCAGAGTGAGATATTCGACTCAAACGACAAGAGGGACTGCAGGCCTTTTCACAAGGTTAATTAAAGAGAGACCACAAAGCTTGAACTTCAAGGTTTCCAATCGCCGGCTCTACAATGATGATGGTGCAACACTTGCTGAGGATCTTTTCCTTCATGTCGCTTATGAGCGGTCCATTGATAGAAAATGGGTATCTGCTGCCTGGTCTGACCCCCATGGCGTGGTTACTTACACAAAGTCATGGTATTGTGCATCAAAACGTGGTGATAATCCTACCGGACAAGATATTGGCCAAATAATTGGCGAATTGTGGGATACTTCTAGCTCGTTGCTCAAATATCTTGGTGACGAAGAATCCCGCAGCGCGTGTGGTACAAGTGGGAAGAAGTTCCTTGTTTTAACTCGTGTGAATAGTATTTTACCCGATGACGAGTTAGTATTCTGGAAACGACTCACCTCGAAGTACAAGGAGATATCTCTCATTGTGCTTTCGGCGAACCGATTGCCCAAAATCACATTCGGATTTCAGGGCAAACATACAACGAATGCTTCCGTGTGTGAGTCAAGTCCCGCTAACACTGATCAAATGGCTGTCAATAAAAATTACAATATGTGTGGGCTTGGTGGCGCTGATCTAATTAAGGCATTTCCGATACCGTACACAAGTTCTCCTGGTACTAGTGAGATCAACAATATTGCCTCTCCAATCACTTCGGGTACTTTACATGTTCATTCTCCACATCAGTTTGTGAATGCACCCGGAAACTTCTTGAGCCCACAAGATAGCAGCGTGCAAAGTCATAATGGTGAATCAAACATCATTGATGAGCATAATCTTTATCTTCGCGACAAGGATCTTGATGTGATGGGCTTTGTTCCTCAAACCTCACTACCTTGCTCCAACTCTCCGACGAGACTAGGAATGAAAACAGGATATTTGATCAAAGAAATTGGAGACGAGGAATCCACTAACTTCATGACCTTCGAGGTCTCACTCTTGAGCTGCTCATCCCAATGGAATCTCAACACCATCATGAAAGTTTTGCTCAATCAATTTAAGAAACTTATTCATCTTAACTACATCATCGGGATCTGTCCATTCACAAGTAAAGATGAAACTGCAAATTTTGCTCATAGAACGAAACTCCGCAGCATGACCCCATGGCACATCAATGCCATTGGGAAAAGTTTGGACTACTTGGTCCATGTAAGCGTGAATGATGATGTCTGAAATTGTGAGTGAAGACAACAAGAATACTAGACAAAATAAACTGATCAATTCTCAGTGTATAGCTGCGATAGATTACCTCCATCCTGCATTGGGACGCCGTGATATCAACAATCAGTCGCGTTGAGTAAGCTCAGAAGGATCTCACTATCATTCACACGCGTAAAAATTGAGCTGTCGTCCGTTGTATCATGGATCGTGAAGTTACCCAGGATATCCTCAACAAATACCTAGGGACACAGTCTTCTGGGGAAGAATACAAACCCTATATCGAAGAAGGCTATGATTTGGACCCATTGCTGGATCTTTCCAATTACTCAATGGCCGGTAAGAAGGCTCCCCCGTCTAGATTCACATCACCTGCTAAATCCTATGATAGTCCAACAAAACAATTACAACGTCTCAGAGGAAGTCCCTCGAAGCAGCCTTTGGGACAATTTCAGGAGAAAAGTCGAAGCACCGTGCAACAAGACTTCGATCTTTCGTTCCTCGATGATCTCGAGAGCATATCAAATGATCAGTTTCAAGCCAATAAACATGAGGCATATAATTTTCTTCCTGATACCAAGTACTCACTGTTCATTTCCAATTCGGCAATGAAGCTTCGGAAAGCACTACAAGCTGAACAAGAGAAGAACAAAGTCCTCGAGCAAACAAATCGGGATCTTGAAATTCAATTGTCAGAGGCTCATGAAATGCGGACAAGTCATGATAGACTCATTCTGCAAGTACGCGGGCTCCAAAATCGAAATGAAGAACTTGAAAAGGAACTTCGAGGGAAGGATCTGAAACTACGGGATTCGTCTCTCTCGCAAGAAAATGTGTTGCTACGACTGAAGCTCGTGAAGTACAAAACCTTGTATGAGAGCTGCCTCAAGGAGCATGCAGATGATAATCGTCTTCTGAAAGCTGAAAGTGTGCCGGCACAAGCCAAGGTTGACAAGGTCTCCAAAAAAGGTCTTGCACTTAACGACAAGATGAACCTGAAAGAGTTGAGAATATTACTTGAGGAATTATCGTCTTGCACTCGAAAATTGGAGGAAGCAAATATAAAGGCAGCGTCTCAGGCTCAGGCCAGCCATCGTGAAGAAAATGACGATGAATCTGAGTCCAATGAAAAAAAGACCAATGAGCGAGAAACAAGCAAGGATAAAGATAATATTTGTCATACGTGCTATGGTTTGTTGCCGGCTGAAGAAACACTGCAAGATGCAAAGGCCAATTTTTCGAATCAAATGCAACATGTGGCTGATGTATTAGATCAAGTGTGTTGTGAGATCAGCAAAATTAATGCCACACTTCAGAAACAGCAGCCCAAGGACGCCAGCCATTTCCGAAATGACAAGCGACCCTCGAGTGATAAAAGCTCTTGCAGCGCCTGCTCAAATGCAGCCAGTCGACTTTCTACGAGACCCAATTCATCATCCACTCCGCATGTTGAGAATGAAGGTAATGACGCTACAAGAAATTTGATGGGTAAATACAATTGGAACAAGACAATCTAGATGCGACAAAGAGGGGAGTTAAAGGTTATTGAGATTGGAAGCAGCTCCACGTTTCTTTTGTGGCTTGCGGAGGGGCTAAATTTTTTGACACATAATTTTACCTATTGGTACGTTGAATGGTACTATGCAATTGCTCCGCAACACAACACAGCACTAGTCTGACAATCACGAATTATTAAAATGCTTTTCACCTTGGTCAACTGCATTTAGGCGTTGCGGTGAGTCCCAGCGTTATGCAATGATTGGAGCGACGCGCTGAGGTTAGGCGCGCTGCTTGTTTATTTTGAGAGCTAGTATTACGGCAGCAAGGCAATCTTTAGTGAGAGGTATTTAGGGTACGCTTACAATGAAGCAATATTCAGTAGCATGGCGTAATGCCCCGCCATCCTCTGTCGTAGAGATTAGACAAGCAATCCTTGCGAATGACGATCTTTGGCTCACCGCTTATGAGGATGCAGCAACGTTTTGTGGTAAAACAGGGCTCAATTTTACGTCGCTACATTACGCTTCATCTGCGTCACGACTCTACAGACATTGCGTACTAAAAAAGGAGCTGTAATAACGGCTTCGTGAGGAAGAAGGTTCTTCCAAAACCAGTCGAATTCTACCAAAACAGATCTTCATGGGAATGTAAACCTTTAAAAGAATAAGTTCATTCCATGTCCGATCCACGCTGGGGTGCATCATTTTCGACGCTAGCAAAGGTGTCGAGCGAATCAGAATGTTTGTTGATCAAACGCCTCAATTAGGAAAGTGGATCGAACTGTTGCCTCGTTCCCTCGCATTTCTCACGCCGAAATTCCTTCGATTTGTCCTAAAACGCGAAGCACAAAGACGCCAGCCTTCCTCCAGATTATTTCTTTTTTTTTTTTTTTTTTTTGTTTTCCTTGCTGGTCTGTTATGCAAAGGAGCGAATTGTTCTTGCTCGCTGTATTTACCTTTCCGAATTAATCGATCTCTTCCCAATCTGCCTTCCGTGTCAGTGTGCCATACACCCACCGACACTTGCTTGTTCCTATAATAACTTCTTTTTAACGCTTTTTTAACTTCAAATTAAGTGAGCCGTGTAAGCCACGAATTAAAATTAAAGCATCAGCTTGTCAATAAAGCAAAGGTTGTTTCTGTATTGGTGCACCTTCACTTTGAGCCCTAGTCAGTTACATTTTTTGTACGCGCCAAAAGTGAGAACCTCCTTCCCACACTTACTTTTGGCAAGAACTGGTCATAACAGCTTTTAAAAAGAGGTCTGCAGCACAGGCATCCATCATGTCATCTGCGACTAATGAAAATGAAAATGAGCGGGATGGTCTCGACGCCTGGGTCTCCCGAGCGAAGGCTAAGAACCAAGATACAATTCATCGGCTGAAGGAGGTAACCCATAGAAACGGTGCCAAACCCAACCACAAGGTCACCCAAGAACGTCAGTATTTGGGTGACGTGCGTCGCAGTACGGGGCGTCCAGTTCAGCGACTCGTTCAACCACCAGAAGGAAGCCTCTTGGAGGAGGAGAAGGAGCACCCTTGCGCCAGCAAACAAGCGAATTGGGTGCCCACAATTTATCGAAAGATATAAGGGTTGCTCAAACTTCAAAAGATAGAAAATCTCTGGCTGTGACCGCTGGGCTGGTACTGGCGCCGTTGGCAGAAGAGCCTCGTGGTCTCCCGAGGAAAAGACAAGCCACAGAGTCGAGCACCAACTTGGTCGAGAAACTCCATATATCAAGTGAGACAAGTGTGGCTAAGTTCAAGAAATCTAAGCGTATTGATTATGAGTGGCAGGATCTTGACGAGGAAGACCATGACGATCCATTGATGGTGAGCGAATACGTCAACGAGATTTTCCCTTACTTGCACGAGCTCGAACAAAAAACACTTCCCGATCCAAACTACCTTTTCGAGCAGACCCAACTTAAACCTAAGATGCGCTCGATTCTTGTTGATTGGCTCGTAGAGATGCATCAGAAGTTTCGGCTTTTGCCAGAGACTCTCTTCTTGGCAATAAACATCATGGATAGGTTCATGTCCGTTGAAGTTGTTCAGATAGACAAGCTTCAGCTCTTGGCCACGGGCTCACTTTTCATCGCTGCGAAGTACGAAGAAGTCTTTTCACCATCAGTGAAGAATTACGCTTATTTTACTGACGAATCTTATACTGAGGACCAAATCCTTCAAGCAGAGAAATACATTCTCACCATCCTCAATTTCGATCTCAACTACCCTAATCCGATGAACTTCTTACGTCGAATCTCAAAGGCCGATGATTATGACGTACAACTGAGGACT
Organism: Candidozyma vulturna; assembly: GCA_026585945.1. NCBI lineage: Eukaryota > Fungi > Ascomycota > Pichiomycetes > Serinales > Metschnikowiaceae > Candidozyma > Candidozyma vulturna. The sequence goes on from CM048828.1 coordinate 558,366, forward strand.
CTCGGCAAATACCTCCTTGAGATTTCAATTATTGACTATCGCTTCATTGGTATGCTTCCGTCGCTCTGCTCTGCAGCTGCTATGTACATTTCAAGACTCATACTAGGTAAGGATCCGGTCTGGAATGGAAACTTGATCCATTACTCTGGCGGGTACCGCGTTAGCGATATGAGGGAATGCATTGAACTTCTCGTTCAGTATCTTATTTCCCCAGTGGAACACGATGAATTCTTCAAGAAATACGCTACACGGAAATTTATGAAAGCAAGCATTGTTTGCCGCAGCTGGGCGAAGAAGTTCATGGCAGAAAAGAAGGATCTATTTGACGAGCTGCTTTTAACTGAGAAGATTTCTAAATGATCCATACACATCCTCAAGAAGTTTATGAACCACCCGTTCCACCCTCAAAAGAGATCGATGAGATCTTTCCCTGCATTTTCATTTCTGTCATGGCAACATCAGAGCTGGCAACGCCAATCATGATTTCGCCTCAAGGATTTTGACAAGCCCCATCGCTTTTTTCCGATTCATACCTCACGACACTCATTCATACAACAGCACTTCCCTCATTTCATCATGTTTTTGAGCCGATCATTTTGAGAAATTGACAAAAAGATTAGAAGCTGGTATCAAACTGATTTAATAGCTATATAAAATTTCTCAAGCATACATCACTCCAATTTATCACAGTAGTGAGGTTGTTGATAGACTGCATTGGCTATGCGCGAGCTTGAAAACTTGATATATAGATAATTGACGCGTATGCTCACAGAGGATTTAATATTTAGCCCTCGCAGCCATGAGTGCGCTTTTTGAAGAAACAAACTTCCTTGTTATAGATTCTAACTCCAAAGACAATGAGATCTCCCTCTCTACAATCAAGGAGATCATTTCAAGGAACGATGGAAACTACGTTCCTCTGACCCCAGAGTCGTCATTAGATGACATGAGCAAAAACAATATTTCCCACATAATAGCTTGGGATTACCACTTTAGTGGCCTTTCACGAGCTCAAGATCTTATGTTGCCAATTACTTCGCCACAATGGCTTCAGGATTCTGAGCTGGCGTCGCAAAGAAAAAACTACAGACTTTACTCACCCCGGCCACTACCGTTTATGGACAAGGTCGTAGTTTGTATTGCTGACAATCTACCTGAAGGAGATAAAGAGATGATGTATGCTGGCGTGCGAGCTTTTGGAGGCCAATATCTCGACTCTTTATCCCGCTACACCACACACTTAATAGCGAACGATCTTTCGAACAATAAAAGCGTCCTTGCTGCCAACATAAAACAACGTGAGAACCTCAAAATACAAATTGTCCTACCCCACTGGCTCGACGATTGTTTCAGAGATCAGCAATGTCTCGATGAAAAGCCTTATCGTCTTTCGGACCCTGTCACTCTTCGAACGGGCAAACCTAATTTTGAAATAAGGGGCACTGTTGCTGACTCAATCTTTGATGACGAGAAGTCGTCTGCTTCTCAACTGAACGATACCTCGGATGTACTTCAAGGTAAACGCGTCTATCTTGCCCCTGATCACTCATTTAGTGAACATTTTCGTGAGTCCATTCACGAGTTGATACAGCTGCATGGCGGTGTTGTCATGAAAGAATTTGATCTTTCACAACTTGATATTTATATCGGGAAATTTCGTGAGGGTTCTGACTATCAACAATGCGTCGACGCTGGGCATGTGGAGGTCGCAAGCTTACGATGGCTATATCAAGTGGTTATCCGAAGACAATACACTGCTCCTTTACGCTCAAACCTACTAAACTTTCCCATTCCCAGAACCCATGTTCCAGAGTTGTCCGGGGCGAGAATTAGTGTCACGGGTTATAGTGGTGATGCAAGACACTACTTATCACAGCTTATCTCCATCATGGGTGCTCTGTTTACCAAAACTCTTGATTCACAGAATAATTTCTTGGTTGCCGAAAAGCATAGAGGTGAAAAGTATATGGCGGTAAGAAGCAGATGGCCAGATGTTAAAATTGTGAACCATCTATGGATCGAACATTGTTTTTCGAAATGGATGTACATTGATCCGAGTAAAAATATTTACCAAAGAGTAAATGATGAGACCCCAAAACTTGGCACTGCGATCATCGATGGCTCCCTGCTCGGACTTTCTCAAAAAAAGGAACTTTCGCTCAATATTGATGATAGCACCACCGATGTTCTTGATGCAAGATCTGAGACAGGTGAGAATCGAGATCACATAGCAGATGAACAAAAGTCAACGCCTGAAGGACGTGAGCATCTAGTTATACCCTCTGAAGACGTTGAAGTCACAGGCGCTCAGTTCCCAACTGCTGAATCTGTTTCCCAAAGAGGTGAACAGCCAGATCAATCTTTTGGTTCTCGCTCGAGTCGATCAGCAAAGCAAAAGGCAACCTCAAAGTTACACAGCGATATGGAGGATCTCAACAACTATACATCAATCTTGAAGTCAACGAGAAAGATGAACAGCTATATGAAAGACTTGGAGTCAAGTATGGAGGCTAAAAAGAAAAGGTCAGCGAGCTCCCCGGACGATACTTCGGAGATTAAACAAAACGGTATTGGTCAAGATAGCTCCGGAAGTGGCACACCGTTGGCGAAGAAGAGGAAAAAATTGGAAGCGGTTGAGCAAATCGCGATTATGACAGGGTGTGAAGCTGAGCTCACCTTGAATCGAGCAGACATTGTGAGATTTGCGAGAATAGGCTTGAAAATTGTTAACGACTACGACAGCCAAAGAAAGGTGGATCTATTGGTCGCCCCAAAAGTTTTAAGAACGGAGAAGTTTCTTAAAAGTCTATCACAGTGTGCCAAGATCGTTCATCCACATTACCTTTCAGATTTATTGGGATCAATTCAAATGAACCCTGATAAATCACCGGAAGAAATTTTAGCCTTGCATCTGATCGAGAAGTATCATTTGGACGCTTTCGTACCTGTGAAACAGATTAATGAAGACTTGGGTGTAAGCGCAAAAGAGAGTGGTCTCACGAGTTTACTCAAATCTCCAAACAAGGGCTCTGTCTTCCAAGGCTTGAAGTTGAATCTATCTACCAATTTGAATGGTGGTCCAGATTTGATAGCGAGTATCTTAAATGAACATGGAGTCCGGGAGACTAAGAAAGTGAAGGTTTCCATAAATGTCAAGAAAAGCAATTTGCTAGCAAATGCTGATGGCAAAGTCATTTTGATCGCACATAAAGAAAAGGATAAGAGATCCTCGAGAACGCTCAACGCTGAAGGAGTCATTATCGTTGAGTGGGATTGGTGTGTCAAGTCTATTTTCAAACTGAAATTGGATGAATATCATGACTACGCATTATCTTTCGATTGAGTCAACATTTTTAGGAGATCTAATAATACATAGACTAACGCCTTCCATATGCAACAAGGGGAGCACATAGACTGCGCCTCGATTGGCACCTGATATCTCTATATATCAATCAAGCTTGGCTCGCCTTCTTTCGAATTTCCAAATCCAAATCCAGTAGAAGCTGGGTCAATTCTACGAGGTGCTTGCAGTCCATTCTGGTTTTGCATTTGATGGCCATTTTGTCCGGTTGCACCAATACCAGTGTTGAGGAACGGGTTTCCTGTTGCATTCGAGCTCAACCGCATGTCATTTTGTGCTTGCTTGTAGCCTGTTCCACTAGAATTGATGAAAGTACCAGTCTTTGTATGCTGGTGTGGTATTCTTGTGGCGCCAGTGTTTCCGAAAGTGTCAACACCTGTACCAGTAGCCAAAAGATTGTTAAGTTCGTGAGAATCATTGAATCTGGACGAAGATGTGGCCTGCTGCTTGAGCTGGGTAGCCGGTTGCTGGGTTGGAGCCAGAGATTGTGGCTGTGTAAAGAATGATGGCTGATTCTGGGACATCTGATTTAATGACTGCAGCTGCTGCAGTTGTGGCTGAGATTGCTGCTGTGACAGAGAATCTTGCAAAGCAAAAGGATTGTTGGAACCTGTTTTTAGAGGTTTCAACTCTTCAGTATTATTGGCCGCGGAGGGATTGGCAAACCCGGTAAACTGGGGAATCTGAGGTTGGGAAAACTGCTGTGGTTGTTGTTGCTGAGGGTAGAACCCCGTGTTCGAGGCTTGAATTGGGTTCCCGAACATGTCAAACTGCTGTTGCTGTTGAGACTGCTGCTGTGGGAAGTATGAAAATTGCTGATTATATTGAGGCTGAAATTGCCCAGTCTGATAGTAGTACTGGGGCTGCTGCTGCTGCTGCGGGAAGCCATAATTGTCGTTGAGATCCAACAAATTATCATTTTGTTGATTCTTGAGTTTTCTCATCTCTTCCTCCTCGAGCGAGAGTTTCAATGCCGCCTGAAGCTCCGGGTCGTCAGCTTCAGTGTTCCTTGTGTTTCTACCTCTCTCTTCTTCAGCGGTCTCACGAGAGAGTTCCAAAGCTCGTTGCAAATCTGAATCATAGGGGTCCTCGTTTGCAGGTCTCTCTGGTCTTCTTCTCTCTTCGTCTCTTCTGCGACCGTTTGACTTGGCGTTCTGTCTTTCCCTCGTGAGCCTTTCGTCATCACGCAAGAGCGCAACTAATTCCTTAGCCTTTACTCTGATGATAGCTCCCTGATCATTGCTGGCATCGTCAAAGTGCACGAACTCACGTAGGGTTTTCACAATGTACAAATTGTCCTTAGACCAAAGCACACACTTTGTAGATCCAAAGCGTACCAAGTAATCCAAAACGGTTAATGACTTAGCCACATGACGCCAATTCTTACCTTTATCATTGAGACGACGATCAAGCATATCCATTATCTCTAAGAACTCAGTCTGATTGTTATAGGTTGCGGCAGCTATCTCCTCCATCTCATACGTGGTAGGACCAGAGGGGTCATTCGAAGTAGCATTACGCACCAAAACTTGGGCAGACAGATAGCCATTCGCCTTGTTTTTGATAGTTCGGACAATTTTAGACATGGTCTGATGAAAAGGGTTGGGTTCTGTTCAAAGGCTGAAGAATATCAGAAGCGTTAACCGCCTTGCTAGGGGCGGAAGGTGGTTGAGCAGCTACCAAGACCCGTACACCAATGGGTGGTTGAAAAAAGAAACAGGTGAATGCTTGTCATAGATTTGTCGGCTGAGAAAATTCGAGGAAGAAAATGGGCTGTGTTTGGCTTGGGGTCATATATTTCGGTTAAATTTGTATGCAAGAGTTTCGTGTACTCATAGGTACCGAGATGCTTCTTCGGAGAAATTGACAAGTTGCAGCCACTGCGCATCGGGCCGAATGTTGCTTACCGAAATCGCACATCGTATGGATTCTTCAAATGCAGTTAATTCAGAGATCATCACGTAATGAACCCTGGTAGTGAAACTAAATTTTCGAACAGGTATATTTGTCAACATTTGAAACTTCGTCAACATTTGAAACTTCGTCAACATTTGAAACTTCATGAACTGGTGTCTTATTAGACTCCCGTGTAATCTCGAAACTGCTTCAACGGCCTCTTTGCTACGATAGCAACTTTTGGTAAGCATCACGATGCTGCTGTCTAGTTATGGCGATTGTATTTAGTGACAAGAGTTTTTTTACATGCTGAGCCGAATCCAGATTCGGGGAGATTGAGCTTTCCCGAAATGGAGCTATCTCCCGATCAAGCAAGTTTATCAAGTGTGGGATTTCAGTGAAGCTAGTGTAGTGAGCAACAGGTTCTAGGCCGAATTGAACTCAAATGTAGATGGAGATTTAGTCTTGCATTGAATCATCAACACTATAAAAATGTTTCATTATGTATTCCTAACATTAAGTGGTAATTTTTTTACTTGTCTTCGAGAGTTCACCCTCGTGGTACACATCATTTCGCAACCGTGCAGCGTATTCGCCATTTGGTCTAAAAATCTAAAAGATGATCGTAAAAATTCGGGATTCCTCCGTTTGCTACAATAGTTACTTCTTGTCTAAAGTGTAAGCGCACGTGCCATATCCCGAGAAATTGATGACACCCGAATCTCCCGATTGACCTAAATTTAGGCTATCTCATATCAGGATTCTTCTCCACGCTATCTGTCTATAGTGCGTGGGTGCGAATGCGCTTCAAAACACGAAAAAACGTCTCTCCTGCACCGCGAATTTAGTATCAAGCGATAGTTGATCCAAAATATATCACAAACTTTAGGGAATACTCGTCATTTGGTGTAGTAGAGAGTGAAGTTTACTGCTGACTAATCATACGCCACCCAACTACTAATGTAAGCCACCTGACCTAAAAAAGTCGTGCGCACACCAATAATTCCGGTGTCACCTACATCCAATACAACGTAAAAAAAAAAAACTAACATTCGATCCTAATCGGTATCAACACAATCCATACAAAACCGCGCTAATCATCATGATGATGTACGAGGGTGACCTGAGAAGATGTCGTCGTTGCAAGAGAAAGAGAATGGATGATGAGCCTCCCGAAGTTCAGCAATACAAGACCTGTGCCAAATGTAGAATTATTGAGCGCACCAAAAAGAAGCTGAGAAAGCCTTTGGCTGAGGAAACCATGAGATATGGTATGCGCCAGTTCCAAGAACAAAACCAGAATGCTAACTTCATCCATGACGATGTTTTTACCGCCGATCAACTTTTGTCAGATATTCAGGCTAATAGGGATGCTGGTTTGGTGAATCCCTCGAAGCAGCTGTACAACGCTCAGTTTTCCGTTTATAAGCAGCCAAATTCCGGCGGCCCGGGTTACGGTCAGCAGTATGGCCAACAAGGGCTCAACCAGGGCATGAGCGCAGCCTCCCCAAATTATAACTATGCACAGAATTACTCCTACAACGGGGGTCAGCTGGGTATGAGTCCGGGCTACCCTGGCGCTTCTGTTGGTCTGTCAGCTTACCAGCTGCCGCTGATGGGTAACGCGTCACCCTACATCAACAATCCGGTGGCTATCGCCAATGCCGCTACTGGTGGTGTCTTATCATCCGTGGGCCCAAATGCATCTGGAATGTCCAACAATGGGAGGAACCTACAACAGCTTGGGGCAACCTCTACGGCAACAGCCGCTCAAATCGCAGCTGCAGCCATCAATCGCCCCGATGCACAGATCGGTCAACCTGGGTTCAAACTGCAGCAGCAGTACTACAGGCACTACCAGCAGAAGCAAGGAGACCGAAGCAGAATAGCCGCACCCACGTCTTGCGAACTATGTTCTTCTCCATTGGATTTGGAGGATAGCGTAAGCACTGTCTACCGATTGTGTAACGACTGTTACTCCAATCCATACAGCCGCCCTCACGTTTACAGTGACTTTAATGACTTTCTTCTAGCGATGAGTAATGATAGCGCAGAGGGCTCGTTCACATACATATCTGAGCTAGCCTCTTACTTGGTCGAGTCGCTCAATTCAAACAAGCCAATCACTTCCGAACAACAGTTCCGAAAAACCATGTTGGACAGTTTCCGCCTGATTTATTTGGATCCACTATTCGCTTCCTTGTCACCAGCAAAGCTTACACAAACAAGCAACAACATCTCTGAGTTAAACAACACTGTCCCGATCGTGTCAAAGGTTAGTCAACAAAATCACTACTTATTAACGCCTCCCCTCAAGCAGACATTCGCCACGGCTGACAGCAGCACTAGCGTAGAGCTTTTGTTTGTCACCGAGACCAATTTAATCATCATTAAAAAGATAGCTAAGAAGGCACAAAGTGAATTCAGCGACAATTTCCTCAAAAGCCTCGACAACAAAATGCGCAGCAGAGGTTTGTCTTTTGAAGATGACGCCTCCAAGGTGTACTCTGACCTTGGACTCACTGTCGACGCAGACCAGTTTGCGAAAAATTTTAAGTCTTTCGAGAAACTGATCAATCAACTTCGTGGCACCGGATCAGTAAATGAAACTATATCGTCTCAGAACGGTGTCAATGACAAGAAGGCCAGCGAAAGTGATCAAAGCGACAAAGAGGCCAACGAGAGTGACCAAGCTCAAGATTCAGAATCTTCTGACCTGGGCAAAGACCACCTTGATGATGTTGCAAAGAGTGAAGCGAATGGGCAGGAGGAGCTGGCCGACAACGCTGACCCCAAGGAGGTTGATCCAGCGTTTGGAGCCTGATTACCTGGAGCCTGCCATGTACAGAAATAAGAAAAGAAGATACAAGCCAAATGTTAGTTCAGGTATTTAGTTCACATATATTGGCGCTAGGCCACGGAATGTACTATAGCTTTTACAATCTACAAACTTAATTCTAGCTTCTGATGCGTAAAAACCCTGTTCCTCAATACAGCGGCTAAATATAAGCGCGCTTCTTAGGGATCGAAGGGGCAGAGCGATCGCGGATGTGAGAGCAGCAAAAAAAGAGAGCGTGGAGAGACGTAAAAAAAAGGACCGCATAAAGACAAGAAAAAAGAACAAGAAGTGTCACCAGGAACTACATTTGATTGATCTGCGGGTTTTCAAGACAAAATATAAAAGCTATTAGCGGCCAATCCAAGGGACAACTTTCATTTGAATTTTTCCGCTCGCTTTCTATCGCTACTCATGAGATTTCTACTGTTGGCCGTAGCGTGGGCTTCGTACGCTTCAGTCGCTTCAGCCGTTTGGTTGGATACCAATAATGAAACCACAATCTTGGAAGCAACGGCCCTAGTTGCCAAGGGTTTGCTCAACTACTACCAAGGAAACACATACGGTGGAACTATCGGCATGTTCACCTGGCCTTATTACTGGTGGCACGCTGGCGGTGCTTTCGGATCCCTCCTAGACTACTCCTATTATACGGATGATCACCAATACGACGACCTCATCGAGCAGGCTCTCACCTACCAGGTCGGTGAGCACTACAACTATGTTCCATTGAATCAGAGTACTACTGAAGGTAATGATGACCAGGCCTTTTGGGGCTTTGCAGTAATGGCTGCTGCTGAACACAACTTTACCAATCCAGACGACCCAAAGTTGGCCTGGCTTGCACTTGCACAGGCTGTCTTCAACACTATGAGCTCTAGATGGGACATGGATCATTGCAACGGTGGTTTGCGGTGGCAGATTTTCCAGTGGAATTCGGGTTACGATTACAAGAATTCTGTTTCCAACGGTGCCCTTTTCCACATGAGTGCACGCTTGGCGAGATACACGGGTAATGACTCGTACGTTGACTGGGCCGAGAAGGTCTTTGATTGGATGTACGGCGTGAACCTCTTGACCGAAGGTGAGGAGTGGTTCGTCTACGACGGTACTCACGCGCCTGATAACTGCTCAAATGTTACCAAGTGGCAGTGGACTTATAATCAGGGTCTTATGTTGGCCGGCTGTGCTTACTTGTGGAATTACACCGAGGATGAAAAGTGGCACAACCGTACCTTAAACTTCTTGCACTCCGCCAGGGTCTTTTTCTACAAGAAATCAGAGGATGCTCATATCATGTACGAGGCTGCATGTCAAAGTCCCACGAGTGCTTCTTATTCGTGTAATCAGGATCAGCGTTCTTTCAAGGCATACTTTTCGCGGTTCTTGGGGCTTACATCTGTTCTTGTGCCCGAAACCTACGATCACATCAGAAGATGGCTCGTTGACTCCGCCAATGCAGCTGCTTACTCCTGTAGCGGTGGTTCGGATGGACACACGTGTGGTCTTTCATGGACCAATGGCTCCTGGGATGGTACCTACGGTCTTGGTGAACAAATGAACGCTTTGGAGGTTATGCAAAACCTTCTTGTGCGTGATAGAGCTCCACCATTGACTGCTGACACTGGAGGTACTTCGATAGGTAATCCAGCTGCGGGGTATGCTGCTGCCAAAACGGACGCTGAGCCACTTGACCTTCATGCTAAGGATAAGGCAGGTGCCAGTATTATCACCGCGATAGTTGGAGTTGCCATTATTGGCACGGCCACATGGTTGGTGATATAAGGATAAAAAATTGTGTACTATAATGTGATGAGACTCTCTACAAAACCCTTGCAATTTCCCGCGTAAGGAGCCCCTGGTGTGATTTCGTCTACCCCAGAGTTAGGTGGTTAATGGTCGTGCGCGGCTAGACTGATAAGTGTGGACAAGCGCTCGATAGCCTTTAACAATCTACATATAACACCTTATCAACATATTAACAAAATGGCATCAGAAGACCCATTCACGTCGATAAAGTGGGATAGAGAAGACGAAAGTAAGCACAGACAGGACCTGCGGGACCAGGACATTCCGGAAGAGGGTCACGACGGTTCAGAGAATGAGAATCCCAGCCAGTTGGCCCTCGAACAGGATCACCCAGTTGAAACTTCCACTATAGCTCTGAGTGAACCAAAGGCTTCAGAAGATGAACCCAAAGAGTCCGAGGACCCTGCTCCTCGAGACAGCACCGCCGAGGCGCTTGCATTGGATACCTCCTCCGGGCCTTCCTCACCTTCGAATACCACAGACTTGCCTGAGGCCACTCCACAGGCAAACATAACTTCTGCAATTCCTACGGAAGACGAATTGAAACAGGATGAACTCAGACAGCAGGAGTTCAGTGAGAGTTTCGAGAAGTATACCATTGACCTGCGAGTGAGCCACCCTATCAGTGACAGAGACGCTAATGCAAAGCAGTATATATCATACCTCATCACAACGACAACAGATCATCCCCTGGTGAGGGAGCTTTCTAGTGTGAAGCCAGAGAAGGACGCACTGTCTGTGACCGTGAAGATAAGGAGGCGTTATGGAGACTTCAGGTTCTTGCATAATTGTTTGGTGAACGATTTTCCACAGTCATTAGTTCCTCCCCTCCCGCCAAAGCTGAACTTCAAGTACCTTACTGGCGATACCTTCAGCACAGCTTTTGTGCACAAGAGACTTCACTCCCTTGACACTTTCATCAGGTTTATCTGTCAACATCGGTACCTTTCTCAGCTGTCTGTTTTTCATTATTTTATAAGTGACTCCTCCGAATGGTCAACGTTCACGAAGAATCTTTCTGTCTCAAAGAATTCTGCACCAGAAGATGCCGAATCAGGCGGATTCTTGGGCAAGGTTGTCAACGAGGATTTGCTCACAGAGACGGTCATGAACTACTTCACCTCCTCAAAGCACAAGCGAGAAACCAATAAGGATATCCTTGAGATAAGTGACAAGCTAAAGAAACTTTACGAGAACCTCATCAAGTTGGATAAGATCTTCAGCAAGCTCAACCGCAAGCACAGCGACTTGAAGCTAGACTACGAGCAGTTTTCTTTGCAGATAAACAAGTTGGCTACTATCCAAAACGTCACGACACAAGCAAATGAGAACCTGAAGGTTGATCCCAACATGTCTCTAAATTCAATTCCAAGCGAGAACCCCGTGTTTCAGAACAATTTTAAAGTGTTTTCAGACTCCCTTTTATTCTTCTCTGAACACTGGTCTTCGCTTCATCGATACGTTGACGAGTCTTTTTTGGTTTCTTTGAAAGATTGTGCAAAGTACATCATACGTTTTACAGAGCTCATAGAGCTTCAGCACAACAAGAAGATCGATCTTCAGGTGCTTCAAGATTACTTGGCGAAAGCTAGAACAGACTTGGCAAGTTTGGGTGGGCACACAGGTGGCAATCATGGTCCAGGACCAACTCCGGTGATGGTAAGTCAGCAGAGAGGCATTGTGAATAATACCACTCAGCTCATAAAGGATACCATTTCCACATCAGCCACGCCTCATATTGGCTCAACGCACTCCGATAGCAAGAAGCAAAAGCTACAGCAGAGAGTCAATCAGCTTGAGAGCGAGATCAAGTCACAGACGCAGCTCGTCAACCATCTCACCAACAGAATCATCAACGAAGAATACCCTAACTGGGACAGGTTCAACAAAAGGCTGTTGAAAAAATCCATGGTTGATTTGTGCGATCAAGAGATTGATTTTTACAAGAAATTGGTGGATAATTGGGGCGATGTTGAGAGCAAGCTTATCGATAGGCTTGAAGAGCTCTCCTAATTAAGGTAACGCAATACACGAAAATTCGCTTAGGTAGGCGTAGAGCTTCGAAAAGCCTGAGCGTCGCGCGTGACTTTGGGTCACATGCATGATTCTCTTGGCTACGTCTGGTTTGCCAGGTAAAGAGTTTGGCAATATTCCGGAACATCCCATTTTCGTCACATTATGCTCCCCAAACTCACCGGAGCTATTGTGGGTCTCCCCACATTATCCGCTGTAACCGTGGCCAACCGGGTTCCATTTGACGAAAACGACAATGCCCAGGTCTGTGAGGGAATGTATTCCAAGAAAGACTGGGGTGGCAGTATCCATCCTCAGATTCAATTGAAGCTTGAAAAGTTTGGAAGTCATAAATATGACAAGAAGAATCCCGAGGCAAATCAGGATGGTGACACCCGTGTCAGTTATGTCGTTTTCGAGTACAAGGATATCGTTCACCTTGGAAAGACCAACAAAGCTGGTCGTAGAAAGTACATCTGTGACACCAGCGCCATCGCCGAAGGCTTGTGTGAAGATAGCTCGGAGGGCAAGTTTATTGTGAACAGTGATATCACCAACACCACCGTCCAGACTGCTCAATTGACGCATTTGGGACCTGGAAAGATCAACTACTCTGTTGACCGGACCGGCTACTACTGTGTGGCAACATACAGTGATACGAACTCCAAGTATAAGGGTGTAGTCAATTTCCAGAACGCTTTCGGCCATTTGAGTGCCTCCGAGATTCCGAAGTTGCCGGCTTATGGTATTCTTACCCTTATGTACGCCGTCGTGTTAGCTTTGTTCGGATTCCAGTTTTTTAAAAAGAGAAACCAGAACCAGATCTTGCCATTGCAGAGGTACTTGTTGGCAATGCTTGGATTCTTGACTTTCGACACTTTGGTTGTATGGTCCTACTACGACTTGAAGAACAGAAGCGCGAACCAGAAGAATGGGTTTGTCATCTTTTACACGGTTTTCTTATCGTTTTTGAATGCGGGTAAGATGACTTTCTTTTTCTTCTTGCTTTTGTGTATTGGCCTCGGGTACGGTGTTGTCAAGTTGAAGTTGCCCAAGAAGATTATGTTCCGTTGTAAGCTTCTTGCGGGTTTCCATTTTGCGGCTTCCATGTTCTACCTTGTGATGACATACGTGAGATCCTCCCAAAACTCGTTGTCTTCCAACAGTAGCGTTTCTTCAGATAATTATGGTGCCAGCATCTGGGACATTATTCCAATGATTCCAGTGGCAGTGACCATGACCGCGTTCTACGTGAGTATCTTGACTTCTATTCGTGGTACTACGGCAAACCTTCATAAACAGCGCCAGGTGATTAAGTTACAGCTTTACGAGAACTTATTCCGTATCATTTTCCTCTCCGTGTTCCTTTCAATGGGTGGATTGGTACTTTCTAGTTTCATCATCTTGAGTTTATCGACGACAGATGTAATTGAGGAGCACTGGAAGGGATCATACTTTTTGTTCGACTTCTGGCCAAGTATCGTGTTCTTCTTGGTATTCCTAGGAGTCTCGTGGCTCTGGAGGCCAACTGAGACGAGTTACATGTTGGCCGCTTCTCAGCAGCTTGCTACCGATGGTGGCGAGGAAGGCGAACACACTGGAGCTCAAGGTCATGAGTTCGAGTTGGATGACATCTCGTTGATGAGCCACAGCGATGACGAGAACAACCTCGGAAGAGATAGTTTCGAGTTGCAAAACCTGAATATTCCTAGTGAAGCACCTCCAAATTACGAGGAGGACGACGCGGTTCACAAGAGAGACCTGCTCCATGGCGAAGCTGGTAAGTCAAGCAATACTCTCTTCGAGTTGGGAGATGATGACGACGACCGCCAGCACGGTAGTAGCACCGGTCGCGAGGAATACGAGCCTCTTGATGACGACGACGAGTCTGATGATCGCTTGAAAAAATAGAAGGGCGAATCAAAAATTCTACAAAAAGGTGAATCATTTACATCAGCATTTATATAAGCACCTAGCCAGTCGCCCACAAGGTTCCGCCACGAGAATGCACGTCTTTGGCTAGACTTTCCACCCGCGAGTCCCAATCGACCAAGTGATTGTAAAGATTTTTGACCTGATCCAAGTTCAAGATACGTGGTTGCAACCAAGTGACAACCAAGATTTGTTGAATCTGATTGATATAACCCTTAATCAAATTAAGCGAGAAACACTTAATAATGAGAAGCTCGACCTCATCGATTGGTGTACCTGTCACCTCACTTATAGACTGGAACAGCAACTTCTTGTTTGTGGTCAGCTCTGTGGAAATCAACTCCAACAATGACATTATGACAATCTTTTGGTGCAAGAACCTATCATGATGGGCGAGAAGAGGACTCTTCTCCAACGATGGCTTAAGCCATTTGTTGAACTCGGCCAAGTTACCTGAGTTGAGATGTTGAATTAAACTGAACAACCAAAAGTATTGCCCGTTGGGGTCGCTGATAACCTTTAGTATGTCGTGAAGAATCAACTCACCGAAGTTGTAGATCTTGCTTCCGAGCAAAGCGGCGATGCAAAGGTCATAGCAGAATTGGACTTGCTGGTTTTCAGGAAGTGGAGTGTCCAAGGATGAGAGGTACAACAATCCATTGGTATAGAATAGGTTATAGTTGTCATGGATCTTGTAGTATTGGCATTTGGTGAGATAGAAAGCAGCGTTGATCTTCGAGCTGAATTCATTTTGCAACGTGTTCTCGAATTTATCTCCAACAGATTCCAAAATCTCATCTGCCAGGTTAGGATTGTTCAAGAGCAACGCATATCTAGCGATTTGCAAATTGATGTAGATGACTGACTCATCATTGTTAATGAGTTCATTTAAGTTATCAGGCTTTCTTGAACCATACTTTTTAGTCAATTCATTGACCAACGATTCCTTTAGTTCTTTCAATTTATCGAAGCAAACCTGGTTGTCATCAAAGGATTGCAACAAGAAGTCAATGAGTTTGATTTGATTAAGCTTGGTCTGAAATTGTGATAAGAACAGACTAAAGATTTGTTGTCTAAAAGTGCCAACTTGACTCTCTGGGTTTTGATAAAGCTCCTCGAGAGCCAAGGTCAACTGATTCCACAACTTTCTTTCATAGTAATCCTCTAATTGGTAGATCACTTGAATTAATTCGGAGGACTCGATTTCCAGTCTCAACTGGGCAAGAACAGTCGAGACGTCATTGTCCACATCCATTGCAGACATCTTCGGTATATATTTCGTGACAATATGAGATCTCACTTTGGTTTAAAGTGGCGGCGATCAGAGCTAAGGCGTGCGAAACTCAAAAGCAGGCTCGCAAAATCGCTACAATTAGGGTAGAGGGTATATATGCAATTTAATCATCGACTTCACCGACTGCGGCCTTGAAATCACTCCAGGTGTTCAAATTCTCTTCAAAGAGTTGTTTTCCTGCTCTCACAAATTCAAGCATTATAGTAAGCCACTTGCGTTCCATCTTATCGAGGAACTCTTGGAAGTTCACTTGTAGGTTTTGAGTGAGCGTTATCATATCACCGTTCACCAAGTCAATAAGCTGATCGAGCTTCGTGAGCTCCTTATCAATATGCTGCATCTTATGCTGGTATTGAGTTTTGAGATCTCTTGGGCCAGGAGTAATGTCTTTAGGAAACTCAGAATGCTCTTCACCTTGTGGTTCAGCATGCGGTTGCTCATTTGGCTGAAGACTCTGATCGGGCAAAGTAAATGTGGTCTTGGTACCTCCAAAAAGACCGTACCATGACTTTTTCGACTGAAGTTGCCTTCCACGATGCTGTCTGTTTTCAATGCGTTTAATGGCTTTCTTAATCGACGGGCTGTTGATATCAAGATCTTTGAGATGTTTGACTGAATTGACGCTGTCGTGAAATGTATTCATTTCCTGAACCTTGTTGAACTTCAACTTATAAATGAGCTTGAACTGGATCAATTTATATTTGTAATACTTCACAAGTTGCAAAGCCGAGAAGTAGTACTGAACGAATCGGTTGACGGGATCGTCCCACTCTGGGATGACCCTATCAAGAAGGAAATGTTCATAATTGAGAAAAGTTGAGTCTACTGCAGACCCAAACTTTTCGACAACCGAGGACAATGACTTGTTTCTCTCTGTCGAGGCATCGTGAATTTGTAAGGAAAAATTATTCAAATTGCCTCCCAATTCTATGAGGGAGCTGACCAAGGTCTTGAAATTCTTCACGGAACGGGTATTTAGTTTTTGGATATCGTGAAGTACCTTGATATTCTGGTGGAAATTGATCTCAAAATTTATCAAATCAATTGGAATGTCTGAGAACACAGCATCATTCTCTGCAATCTCGTGCCGATTATTCTCTTTGAGGTCGTATATCTGAATATCAGCATGCAATTTGTGTATGTCGTCGTTGAGTTTCTTGAGGCCCGAAAGATTATCCGGGCTATCTGTGTCGAAACCGGTTACGGATGGAAGAAGTAAGTAGAGCCCATTCTGGTCAGTAGTATCGTTGGGATTGGCAAGTAAAAGATTGGAAGGAATCAAGCTGACTGGTGGCTCGTTGATTGCACTTTCCCAACACGACTCGTAGTTTGGGTCCAAGAACTTATGGAGCAATGGACAGTTTCGTAACTTCGCATTTGAATCGAAGATGACGTCCTGGAGAAAGTTACGAAAGTAGCGCTTTCGAAGCTCAATAACGCTGGTCTCTCTGGCGCTATCGATGGCATTGATCAAGTAGGTGAGAAGCGTGTGTTTCTCTGGAATGGGCGGTATGACTAAAGTTGGGAACATCTTGACCATGTTGTCTCGAAGAGATTTGAACTCGCTGTACCTTCTCTTCACGATAATGGCATCGCTCTCCTTAGCTCCTTTCACCTTCAACTGAATGAGGTACACGACGATTGAGTTCATAACACGCTCACTCAGTATGACATCAACAGTGAGTTTGGGGTTGTTAAGCATCTTGCGGATTCTCTGAGAAAGCCCGATAGAGCTATTAATCAAGTTGTTACCCACAACGTTATCGACATTGTTGTTGAAGTCTATCGATGCACCCATCTTGTGTGGTTCAGGAGAGGTCAGGGTGAGTCTCTGATGTTGCTCCTTGTTGCCATTTGATGACTTATCGTTTTCTGGCTCGATAGTTTGGTACAAAGAAGGGTTATTGTCCTGCTCTATGTCACCAAAAAGCCCGTCGTCATCCATGATGTCTTGAATGTTTGGTTATTTTAAGTGAGGTCCAATGGGTTTGGGGATCTTGAGAGTCGCTACAGCATCGCCTGCAGGTGATTACGGAGCACCAGATAAGCAGTTCGAGGAGATCGAGACGATGGGGTCGATTATTGGTATTCTGAATCGATTAGAGAAAGAGAAGACGAGAAATTTGGTAAAATGGTCTTTGGTTTAGGGCTTGGGCCTTTTTGCTCGATGGGTTACAGAATGGTTGCACGTCAGGGTACCTAACCGGAGGCGATGATCTAAATGGAGCAGTTTTCGTATAGATCATTCAACCCATAGAATAGAAAAAACGATGGTAGGGGAAAATTGGATCTTGAACAGCTGATTGCATGGATTTCGTAATGACAAGGCAAGCTCGTCTAGACAAGACGAACTTTATACAAAGCAACGCCTTTACTGCCAAGAGAAGACTGCCATATGCAGCGTTTGCTTTAAAGAGCACTTCTTTTCACAAGATTCATCCGAATCACCCAACCACTCTCACTGTCTATCTCATAATTGTAAAACTTCCCAGTGTGGTCGATAGCCCAGCGTGCTTACGGCTGCGAAAATGGAATGTCACCTTCGGCTGCATTAGCCTTCTGTGCCACAAAACAAGTAGACAAATCTACCAGGCTCATTCAAAGAAACTTTCAAGCTTGGGAATCCCAAAGAGATTAGTGTTGGGAAGTTGTTCAACAGACGCTGAAATTCAGATCAGACTTTCTGTCGCCTGGACCACCCAGTCTTCCCCATATCCACGGCGCGCTTCGTGCTCCACAATTTACGACACGCATGGACTTGACATATTTCGATGGCAACAACGCCTATTTCAAAGTGAAAAGAAAGAACTTGGTAAATTCCAAAAAGCTGCATTTTGTAGAGATTATAGAACCCGTAAGCCACGTCAAGGTGCACCCTTATTGCGGTTCCTGAGTGTCCTCAATAAAACTCGCGTCTACTATCTATTGTTGGTGCTCACTTTTTTTTTTTGGCAGCCTCCTCAAGGTGAATATTTCTCAACCACTCGGGGTTTTTTTCCTTTGTCGGCTGAAACAACGTTACTCCTTTTTCAATGATTTCCATACCAGCGAGGTGGACGAGGATACTTATTGCCGTCTGCATCTTCCTCACCGTGTTGAACTTCCTATCCTCTGCCTTCAGCAGCAAATCATCCAACTTCGATACGTCTGTGGTTGGCAAGCCAAAGCTGAACTACTACCACGCCGATGGCACCAAGGATCTTCTTAAGGTAGGTGCCAATTCAGGTGGAAATGGCGAGGCGGTAGACCAATCCCAAGAGGGGCAACAAGACAAACAGCCCTCAGAACCAGAGGCTAATGAACCTCCCATCAATAAGGCCAAACCACCGGTCCTCGAACAGCAGCTTCGTAAATACCTTGACGACCGTGACAACGGTTTGTTTATCGTTCTGCTGGAGCTCGGCGACCCCAACGTTCCTGAGTACGAGACTCACGACATCAAGCTGCTTCTCAAGACGAACAAGAGAAAGAAGAAGTTTGACGTTGCCGAAGTTAAGGGCTACGACTACAATTCATTGCAGCAACAAGTCCTGCTTTCCCAAAGCAACGGTGGCATCGGCGACTCCTTGCAGTTTTTGGAGTTCCGCAAATTGTTCATTGAGTTCCTCGAGGGGACTTGGGGTTTGATTGAAGCAGCCAGACCAACGGTCAGTGGAATCAACAATGCCGCTCACTACTCGCAAGCGAAAGCTTCTAACAAGTACGATAACAACAACGGCAAGATCCCTGTGTACGGCGGCCATTGGAGAGAATCGTATTTGGCCGAGCCCGTTCGTACAAAAGACTATTTGCTGCACTTCTTGCGTATCACTACCCAGGAGAAGAACGCCCTTCAGAACTCTCACACTGCCTTCATGAACACGAGACCCAAGGCTTTTCCTGGCCAATTGCTCAAAGCAGGAAGAAAATTTGGTTTCATGGAAGGAGATGGTATCGTGTATTTGGGCGGTGGTAAGTACAACCAATTGGTGCTTTTGTCCATCTCTTTATTGAGAGATACAGGCTGCAAGCTTCCTATTGAAGTTATTCTTCCCAGCCGAGACGACTACGACCTTGACCTCTGTAACAACATCCTTCCGTCTTTTAATGGAAGGTGTAAAATCATGTCTGACTTTCTTCCGAGCAAGCTTGTCGGCGGTTTGAAAAATTTCCAGCTCAAGAGTATGGCCTTGTTGATTTCCTCCTTCAAGAATGTGTTGTACTTGGACGCGGACAATCTCCCTATTAAGAATCCTGACTACTTGTTCGCCAACAAGCCATTCACTGAGCTGCACATGATTATCTGGCCCGACTTGTGGCGTCGCTCGACCTCTCCTAGCTTTTACGAAATCGCCGATATTGAAGTCGATCCAAATTGGCAAATGAGAAACAGCTACTTTGCTGGTGATAAACGAGGCTCCACAAGGGGCGAAGTCTCTCTCCACGATACAAAGGGAACAATTCCAGAGGCTTCTAGTGAGACAGGTCAGTTCATGATCAACAAGGAAGTACATTTTGGCACCCTTATTTTGTCTTTGTATTACAACTACTACGGACCCGACTTTTACTACCCACTTCTCAGTCAAGGTGCAGCTGGAGAAGGCGACAAGGACACTTTCATCGCAGCAGCTCATAAACTCAATCTCCCTTACTACCAAGTAATGGAATTTAACCGTGAATTCGGACCCGAAAAACCGAACAAGAAACACGAATACTTCGGCATGGGCCAGTATGATCCAATTGTCGATTATATCAACAGTCAATTTGACCTCACCAATAAGGCAAATCTCGAAAACCTCGCCAATGATAATGAGGACCCCGCGAAACTGAATTACGATTTCCATTATTACAAGACCTCGTCTTTAATGTTCGTTCATGCAAACTGGCCCAAGTATTACATTGATGAAATGTTCGGAGGCCTGAATTCCAATGGAAGGGGTCCCAAAGACGACAATGGAAACAGGCGAAGATTATACACTGACTACTTGAAAAAGGAGACCAAAGGATATGATTTTGAGTTGGAGATCATGAAGCACGCGGATGCATGGTTCTGCAAAGGCTTTATCAGTCTTCATAGCTTGTCTGGACCAGATAGCGCAGGAAGAAAAAAGGCTTGTGACAGCATTCGAGATCAGATTGAATACTTGAAGAGATAAGTCGCAGCGTTTAATAAAGCCATTTAAGGTCGAGAATCTCCTCAGGCACTTTGCCCGTTTGAGCAAAAATGAGACAATAGTGCTGAAGCAAGAGACTAATCTCTTCAACCTCATCGATCATTTCTATTCTGGTTACTCGAGCCACCTCATCCTTCAGCAACCATGATAGATTGTTTGAGGTATAGCCACCAACTTCAGCCAAATCTGTGGACTTGACAGTCCCAAAACCTAGTGTTTGGTTAAAAAATAATTCTCTTGATTTCAAGTCAGGGTACTTTTTGAACGTGTGGAGGTCAATGCCACGACTGATGAGGTTTTGCTCCATAGTTTGGCCAAAAGCATCTTCCAAACCCATTGGCTCGTACATCAATACGGCCAAATTCCGGAAATTAGATTTGCAAAACCCCAAGACTTTCTCGTTATCTTCAGGGGTTAAATAACATAGCACGCATTCACTAATCACCAATGTAGGTCGCTCTTGATCCACATACCTTAGGATATTCTCACTTCCCTGCTCCTCAATTTTTCTAAGGTCGAGTGCTATGAGATCGTACTTCGAAGTGTGGATTTCCGGATCTAGTGCCTCGAAGGAAGCTCTATCTTTTATACTCATATTCTCTGATTCAACACCCACTATACCCTGAATCGTGGGATTCAGAAAGATAGCAGCCTTTTTGATCTTGGCCAGTTCTGTAAAGTCAATCTCTGCATATCTCACGCCTCTCAGGTGTTCCTGCAAAACACGAAATCCCCTAGTGTCGGAACCTCCTCCTAGAGAGATAATTTGACAGTCGTCATGCGAGCTAATGAATCTCTCCACAATGGTGTTGATCAGTTTAGTCCTGAAGAACGTACCTCTGTTGATCAACGGGTATTTTGGGTCTTTAAAAAGTGTTCTTAGCGTTCTCCCAGCAGATAAAGCAGTGTACCCACGGCAATGCTGGAGATTATGCTCATAAGATCGAAGTAGATCTTGGATATATAAGTCAGGTGGAACGAAATAACCCTTGGCATTAGCACAATGGCGGCAGCTCAAAGCATCCAAGTCGGTCGCCCGTATGCTTTTGTCCTTCTTTTCCTGAGGCGAAAGCATACCAATGTGGAACTTCCAGTTGCGATGTTAAAGTGAAAAGTACACTGGTGGTAGAGCTGTCGCGCCTAGGTGTCGCGATTGATAATAGCATTATCTGGGGTTACGCTATAGCGACGCAGCGATTGCAAAGAAAAAAAAATTTAAAAAAACAGATTGTTGCTTCAAGTCTTGTTTGAAGCTAACTGTTTTTCATAGAAGGATCATTATCAAACTCACATGTTGCCTTGATTGGTCGAGTGCTTCAGGATGCAATGATTTGCAGCCACCGATGCCGCTAGCTTATACTCAAACTTTTGAGACCAACCAACGGATTCTAATTGACTTCATTGAAGTAAAAATTGAAATTTGAATCTATTTCTATTAATGACAAAAGCGCTTCAAGTATTTACATCAAATCAAACACGCTCCATGATTACCCACCAGTTATCCTTTTCATACCCATGATCAACCACTTTACCACCAGCCTTTTCAGCATTTTGCACAAGCTCTCCCTTTCTGTAAAGATGGTAGTAGCGGTATTTGGTCACAGGCTGCTCCTCCTCCACCTGCTCCTCTGCATCAATATTCTGTCTTTTTTCCTTCTTGGACTTCTTTGTAGTCTTTTTTTGCAAGACCCAAGGTATCAAGATATCCTGGTCGTCGCCTTCCTTGTACCCTCTTCTTGATTTTTCCTGTTCGAGGGCCCAGCAATAGACCAAAAGCCTTCCACCAATTCGAAGTTTAGAGAGAATATGTTCAATGGCCTCTATTCTTCTATCCTCGTTGGCAAAGTGGTGAATGACTGCTATCAGAATAGCAAAGTCAAAACGGTCATTTTGATGCGGTAAATGCAAGCCATCAGCGACAGCTAGGTTGAACTTGTTTTCACTATTCACCCTGGCACACTCGACCAAGCCATCCGAACGGTCCAGACCAATGCAAAATAGTTTCTTGTTGACCCCTAGGTACTTTCCGTTACCACATCCAACGTCTAAACCAAGACTGTAGTCAGGTTGTTCCAGTAGAAACTTTTCAACTATGGGCCAAGGCTTGTACCGGGTCAGGGAAAAATGAGAGGCGATTTCGTTATAAACCTCATGCACGTACTGTTGTTCTTGCTCCTCCGGCACTTCTTGCGTTTCTAGCGGTATGGAGGGAACGCTCATTATCAGTTGGAGGTATGGAGATGCTCGCGATGATATCCATCTCCAGGCTATTTCTGATGCGCATTAAGAAGTACACCTTTTGATAAGCGGCCTTGAAGAAATATCCAAACTAGGATATGTTTGTTCCGATATTTGTTGCTCTAGTAGCAGCGATAACTGCCTACCTACGCCTTGTACCCACGGCGTTGATTGACGAACCGTCTGTTACTCAAATACGGGCCGTTCGAGATTATGTGGCCAACGACTTTGCCATAGCTCAGCCGGTGACGGTCAAATTTTACGATACGGGCTTTCGTTTTCCTGACCTAGTGGAGGCCACACAACGACAGCTCGATCACCACTTGAAGTCTCGTGGAATTCCATACAAGTATCCGTTGGTCGACGAGCTTCCGAAAAGTATACCCAGATTCACCGGCAACAAGACAGTGACTAAAACAGCGGAGATTTTTGTATTAACAGATGATGACGGATCGACCGAGACCATGCTGGCGCAGCCCGCCGCTAGCACAGACCCAATTGACGTATCAAAACCTCCAGACCCGGAATTTACCTTGGATATTGCCTTGGGCGGAAATGTTGGAGTTTGGCTCGATCTGTATAAATTCAGAGCAATGATGACGTATGATTTGGAAGCTATTCATGCGAACGATTTGCCATTTTATTTGGCTCAGACTATCCTGGACCATCTCTGTGAAATTGACTTCAACGCACACAGCAGGCTTCTGCATTTCGACTTCGAGCTGTATACTCCAGAAATTACACTCAATATAGTTGCTGCCGAGGACAGAGTTGAGAATGGAGCCACGGTGTTCGAGGATGCATTGATGGAGCTGATTACCAAACATCTAGACGCCATACGCCCGTTCGTGAATATCACAGCAAAAATCCACCCAATTGACGTCACAAAAAACAAAATTCCCAACGGCATCTTGAAAAATTCCACCGAGCAGCTCACATTCATTTACCTGACCACACTAGAAGGGTTCTTGCTGCAGATTGGAGGTGCACACGTTTACCACCTTGCACGGGACAAACCAAAAGAAGTCTTCGGGGATACCTACGGAACAGAGTATCTTGAGGCTCAAAGGCTTAATGAAAACCCTCGCATCAATATCACAGACTTTCTTTCTTCAGTGTTCAATGTGGTAGAGACGAGGGCTGGACTTACAGAAAACAGTTCAAACAAACACCTCGAAGTATACTTTACTGCCAAGGCATTTACATTAAGAGGACTATATCTTGCTTTAGACGCCATAGCAGAGAACAAAACCGCAGAGAACAAAACCGCAGAGAACCTTCAGCATTTCATTACCATATGTCAGCTCGTTGACACCATTTTGACCGAAGAAAAACACGATTGGGCTGATCATCTAAAGCGTGTTTCCAAAATCTATAGAAACATATCATCGAATGAATAGATAATCGACGAAATACATGGTAGGGGCATTTAAAAAGTAGTAGGACGAGAATTTCCTGCAGAAAGTTACTATCAACACTCTGCTTACTTCCTACTCTTCAACCACTTCACACCATAATGAGCAATGCAGAAGAAGAAGGCTATGCCAGTGACGTCAGTCTAGATGAAGATGACGAGGAGTTGATATGGCGTGTTTTCTATTCATCAAAAGAGGACAAATCCAACGAAGGAGCCGACCTAGATATAGATGAGGAAGAACTATCAGATCTCAGCGACATAGAGGACGAACAGCTAGTACAGAGATATAAAGAGCTTAAGGAGCAAGAATCAAAACAGCTTCTGGAAGATGACAAGAAGAAACTCCTTATCACCTCATTCACAAACGACCAAATGGACAAGTTTGAAGCCTACAGAAGAATGGCTGTTAATAAGCCGGGCGTCAGGAAGATTTGCAACGGTGTATTGAATCAATCAATCCCGCAAAACATGGCCATTGTGTTGGCTGGTATCTCCAAGCTGTTTCTTGGTGACATCATAACAAAGGCATTCGAGATTCAAGAGAGGGAATACAAAGCACAGCTAATACTCGACATTGACGCGAAGAAGAGGCGCAAAAAGGAGACCCTTAAAAGGATGGAAAATGGAGAAGATGTTTCAAACGATCCACCAGAAAGAAAACTCGAATTCTTAGGCGACAGCAAGGGCCCTCTTCAACCAGAACACGTCAGAGAGGCCTGGAGATTATATAAGCTTGAGAGCAGTGGCGCATACCTGTCACAGTGGAGTACACAAGGTGAAGGTGATGGTAAACTATTCAGATAATGGAGTACATTTTTGACTATATCACAATGTTAAGGTTTCGAACTAAATCTGAAGACTACTCATCCGGCGGCGGAATCCTTGGGGCTTCTTGTCAGCAGCCTTTGTACATACCCATGTGGATGAGTACATGTTGATTCTGTCGATCAGCTCGCCAGAGTGTCTGATAGCCGCAGGCTTACAAGTGAAGCCACAAGACTCAAAAGTCTTGATGTACCAAGGGTACTGAGCGGCGGAACGAAGCATCACACGGCCTCCAGCAACCAAACATTCTTTGACAGCCTCGATCTCCTTGCGGGCATCTTCACCGTCTGGATTGAACCAGTCCATGTGGTCCATGATGATAGCAATCGTGATAGACTTCTTGCTGAGACGGGCAAATACATCATTCAACGTGTCAGTGTGGAGACGAATGTTGTCGATTGGGGCAGTGCCGTCTTTACGCACCGTCGTGAGATTGTTGAAACCCTTTTCTGTCAAATAGGTAGGGCAGTTGTTGCGGGCATAGTGTCCCTTCAAACACAAATAATAAAAGTAATTATCGGTGGAAATCAAGGTGCGGTTGATCACAGGATCTAAGGTGTCGACAACATACTTGAAGACAGAAGGACCCATCATTTCAGCCTGGTTAGCTGGCACACCAAGAGCTTTCCACAAGAAGATAGGATTGCCGATCAAAATGGTGGCCACCATTGGGTTCAAGAGAGTGGGTCTCACCTTTTCCTTCCAGACACGAGCCTGCTGCTTAATGGTAGTACATGTACAGAGCTCATCAATATGCTTGTTGGCACCAAAAATGGTGAAAACAGCTTTGGCGAGTCTCAAAGCCCATCTGGTGGAACCAGTGTCGTACAAACCCTTCCCGGCTGGGTTGAAGGCCGTGTCACCATTGTCGACCCAGAATTGGAAAGCGTTGGAAGACATATTGGCACTGAGCTTGGAGAGCAAGATATCTCTGAAGTTATTGATACGACCATCGCCAAAAATTTTCCAAACCTGCTCCTGTCCAAGAGACTTGAAGGAAGCCAATTTCAACTCCAAGAGGTGGTTTTGACAAGGGTTCAAGTCAACAGCGTGAATTTTTCTTGGTGGGTCAGGAAGTGCAGCATAATCCAAGATATTGTCACCGGCGGAAGTGATAGCCAAAACAGTGTCGTTACTAGAGAACTTTAAGATGTTGTGATCTTCACGAGGATCCTCCCAGGTGAAACCGTAAATGTACTGGTTTCTGAACTGGTGGTACTGAGGGTTGATCTCGTCAAAGTACACTCTCCAAGGCTGACGCTGGTAGTAGGTCGAAGGGAATGGTAAGTTTTTTGCCAAGTTGGACAATGCAGCTTCATGGCCCTTGCTGACAGGAATGTCGTATTCTTGGGCCTGTGTCTCCTCCGATGGGGCAAGATATGGTGACTCGGTTGCAAGGCAATTGATTCTGTGAAGCAAAGCAGACGATCTCGACTTGTCGCAGCCAACCCATACATAGTATGGAATACGACCCAACATGTTGTTGTAAGAGTTCAAGGACTTGAGGGTTCCGAACTTATACTCCAAGTAGTTACGTCTGGCAGAATCCAAGAAAATCTTGTCTGCTTCAAACCAGATACGCCAGAAGTTTCTCAACAACCATGGGATGTTTCTGTTCACGAGACCACCCACAGTGTTGATTCTGCCCATATAAGTGTCGGCACTCTGAACACCAAAATCAACGCTGGCAATGACACCATTGGCACTGTCCAAGAGCTCAACGGCATGGTCGATCACGGAGTTAAAGGTTGGGATCATCAGCAAAGAGTAGGAAAAAGTGATCAAATCAGCCTTTTCGTGGGGGATGGTGAAATCAGCGGCATCAGCTAAAAGAACTTGCACAATGTGCTCGTAAGGCTTGCCAGCAAACCGTTGACGAGCGATTTCACAGAGGGAAGGCAGCAAATCAACCAAGTAGATGGCCTGGAAGTTCTCGGCAATTGGCAAGACCAGGTCCATCATTTCAATGTTTTTTCCGGTACCGCCGCCAATGTCAACCCAAACAAGCTCACCATTTTTGTTAGGAATATGGGCAGCAGCCAACAGGAGACAGTCCTCTCTTCCTTTCAACAAGATGCCCCGAGTCTTGTCGTAGACATGGGCCTGGTTGCTGTAAAACAACTCAAGAGCCTGCTGCTGCTCAGTAGGCTTGTTGTGGACTTTGTTAATGAAAGGCTTGACAAAACACGCCCAGGCAAAAACAGCCACCGATCTGACAAACTGGTTCAACTTGGTGGAGAACAAGAAGACTGCAACGAGAGTGATTGAGCCACCGAAGAAAACCTTGAGCGGCTCGATGTCCAAAAGGAGCTGCAGCATAGTGGCAAGAATAAGAAGCTTTATGCTACAAAAAAACTGGATATGTCCATTTAAAGTACACTATATATACTGGAAGCGGTTTGGGTGCAAAACAGTCCCAGGTGTATGGTCTGCAGATAGCGCGACAACGTGTGCAGCCACATGGGGTATCGTGCAGATATGGGTTCACAAGGGTAATAAAGGGAGTCCACGAAAATGGGATAATGGCGCCTGGAGCGATTTTCAACTTTTTGGGCTACACAAAAGACGCGTAAGTATAACATCTTGTGCAATTTAATTTCTCCATCTTGGGACCATACCGAATTTCGGCCATCATTGGGATTTTTCCGTGACAGCTACGTGCGACAGCCTCTTGCAGATACCACATAGTGATCTATAACCGAGGGAATGGCTGGAATTCGAACTCCTGTCACAGGCACAATTTGGACACTGACCCGTACACATACAGCTCTGAATGTGTCAAAGTTTCGCCTTGCGTATTTTTTTTTTTTTTTATCTCAAATCTCCGGTGCCCATGTGCTCCCTGATACGAAAAAGACGCCGCATTCTGCAGGCCGCACATTGTCTAACGAATCTCTACCACTACAGAAAACGCTTCTACGTATATCATGCATTGCCCTTACAAAGGATCCTCTAATCTTCGGAGTAAATAATCAACTTCCACTTTCTTTGTGAGCGGAATCACATAGCGCTTGTATAAGTCCACAATCACCTCCGGCTTTACTTTCAGCTGGACTAGCTGCGACCACCTGAGTCCTGGGTCTGTGCCATAAGCCTCGCATTTCTCCTTCAACCGGTCCAAAATCTTCTGTTCCACAGCACTATTAGTGATGCTGGCCTCGATGCCTTCCACATCACGCTCCTTGATTAGCTTGGCGTAAAGCTCTCGGTCCAGCCTGAACTTGGCTTCTGCAACGAACTTGCCAAAGTGAATTCTGCGAGAAATGGCTTGCAAACACTCGACATCACACACAGCGACAGATCCGGAATTCTCGCTTTGGTCGCCTTTGCCACAGGAAACACGAGGCACGATCTCCTCGACGTAAAACTTGAGAATTTCGGCATTCACATTCACCTCATCACCGTAGTGTGCGAGTATCTGGGGGTACTTGATGGAGGGAAGAATCGGCTTGAGAAGCTTGTCGGCAAAAAACGGCGTTTCGTCCGGCGCTTCGTACCGCCTAACCTGAGAGTGCATCTTCTCTGTCTGCAAAAGAAGCCATTCCATGAACAGGCCCAGGAATCCTTCAATCTGATATTTGTTGATCTCATACACGCTGGGCAGCTCGAAAAATTGCAGCCGTTCGATGAGGTCAAAAACAATTGTGTCTTCCATCCGCACAAGGGCAGCACGGATGTTGTTGAGGTCTAAAACCGATTCCTCCTTTTGGAAGTCCATTATTGTGGATAGCATACATGGACGATTTTGATGAGGAGCTACCGACGTTGAAATCACGTGAACCGGATGAGTCAACCAGCGACCCGATCCTACAATTTTAAAGGCAATTGATTCGATTTCATAAAAGCGAATAATTGTTTCGATCTAATTACCTGATGCGGTTTTTTGAATTTTTTTTTTTTTTAACTTTGTCAATTACCATTTTGTCAACTACACTTTCTACATTTTGGCTGCGAAAACTATAAGCACGCATTCACCGATCTATTCATAATTCTCAGGGCGTTCCAAGAAGCTGCAGATTTTTTAAATACTCTAGTAGCGCGCTGTCCATAAGCTCTTCATCATCATCTGCATCTTCCTCAGCCTTTTTGCTCTCTGCTTGACTCTCATCAACAGCTTCACTTTGTTCATCCGAGGTCATGGGTTCATCAGGTTTGCTATCTTGATCCATGAACCCGCTGGAAATGTCGGCAAAACTGCCTTGCTCAGCTTCACGAGACAGAAATGTTTTTGCGGAGCCCTCATCTCCAGAGCTGGTGAGCGAGAATGACTTTGGAAGAGTGGGGTTCTTGGGTTTCTTATAGTCAACCTTGGCAGCACGATGGGCACAATAACGCTGGAAAAATTTTCCAAACTTTTGACCTAGCTTTATATTATTGCACGGCACACCTTCTTGCTGGGCAAGTTCTGTGACTCTTTGAAATTCGGCTGCTGAGCGTCCAATCATGATACTGTTTTTTAGAGACAAGGTGAGGGAGCCAGAAGGTTAAAGTACCCGATAGACTTGCCAAACATGCTATGTCATTCTAAACGGTGGTCATAGTATTTTTAGCAAAAATGGGAATTTCCTTTGCTAGAGTTCCCTCGTACGCAAAATGTGAGTTGATGCCTTAAGGGAAACTACAGTGACGTACCCATCAACGCATGCTCCATCGTTATCATGCATTCGTGCTATTTCTCGTCTATTGTACAATGCCATGTCCTCACTTGAACTGGTCGACCTTTTGCTGTGCATAGCGGGTCAAGATCTCGTTTTCCTCCTTTTTACTGGTCTCATCGTCTCTTCCTGCTAGGCCAGAACGCCTATATAGTAAGAAGCGACGCAAACGTTGAAACTGCGACCGTCCTTCGTCATAGTTGTTATAACTTTCTCTCAAGTCAGCGTCAGCACGGAGATTCATGAGCCGCGTTTGACGGTTGAACTCTTCTGTCCGCTCCAACGCTAGCATGATCTGAAGCACCACAACGACCGAGGCAACTGCAAGCACCCTGTACAAAATCTTCCACTTATTCTTCTCAAGCTCTTCGGTCGTTGGAGGGGCCCTGCCCCACTTCATGTGATAGTAGTCTTCCCAAGTGGCGGCGTGCCAGAACTTTGGATCGTTTTCGTACGAATACTGCCTTCTGTGAGCATTGGCCATACGGTATGCCTCGAACGAGGACGTCTTTCCTGGCTTGTAGTCTGCCCACGTGGTCTGATCGTATTTCTTGTAGGCGATTCTCTTTCGAGGGTCCTTCAACAATTCGTAAGCTTTCTGGATTTCGTCGAATCGGGCTCTCTCTTTTTGCCTGCCAGCAAGGTATTGGAACCTTCCACAATGTCGTGCGAGACAGAGAGATCGGGATGATACATCTTGACCAATTTCTTGTAAGTGGACTTCAACTTATTGTCGAACTCCTGTCTCGTCTTGTACTGAGCCTCTGAAGGATCCATATCGAATATGTCATGTGGAGAAGGGCGTTTGGATTTGGGCCAGGCGTGGAGATCAAAGTGAGTGTGATTGACCTGACGCCGCCCAGCCTCGGTTGCATATCTCCTTAAACCAAGAAGCATGGCCACGGAGGGTTTTCGTGTTCTTTTTTCTGTGAACAGGTGTGGCAGTATGAGCTATTTGCCGATACCGGATAAGGAAGGCTGTCACTGCGAGACGCCTTTAGACAGGGCCAGTACACCTCGACCGTTGGGTAGTTGGATTTGGAGCCATAAGTCGATTTTGAAAAGTTCAGAAAGTTGATCTTTCTTGAGAAAAGTCGTTTCAATTGGACGTTGTGAAATTCGGCTATGTGGGAACTTGGCACCTTGCTGCTTTCAAGGTTCTGGAGATATAGGCGGTTGTGCATTAGTTCAGGGATAGACGGATGGTTTCCCACACTCGGGTAATACGGAGAAAGCTTAAAGTCAAATTTGCATTTACGCTATTGCTTTTTCAATCTCTTGATGAACGTAGAATGTGAAAATGACTTCACAGCCAGGCTATTTCTGAATTGCATTGTTTCGTTGATGTAGACTTTTCGCAGCCAAATCTACAAAGACGTTGAGAATTTGATGTTTCGTTGACAGAGCGTTATCGGGAAAACATTGAGCTGTGAAAACTGCCTTGCTCCTTTTTTTTTTTTTTTTTTTTTTGGGGCGCCCAGAAGATTCGATAGAAAAAGCCCTTTAGAAATGCCCATATAAAGTAGTATTCACACCGGTGTCTAATAAAGAATTAATGTAGTTACTCCAGAAAGAATGACCCATTTACGACTAGGAAAACCATGAGACACCACAGACCAACAGTTCAGTCTTTGCTCTCTTCCACTTCACCCACCTGATGCCCGTTTCACATAAAATGGTATCTTTTTACTCGCTGATCAACTATCAGCCCACTCATGCACCCCAGATTCTCCGGTGAGCAGGGTCCGAAGCACCAAACAGCCGGTCAATGCAAACAAAATTCGACCTCTTCTGATAAATTGTACCAGTAATGCCTACAGCGTCGTCGGGTACTCATGTATATGCTAGGTAGATGCAACATTTATATAACAATCAAAGAGAAGCGGAAACACGCTCGTCAATGGATGGCACAGGCTGGCCACACTTGTACACGGTCTGGATGTAGCCATCGTTGTCCAAAACGACCAAGTCGGCGTCACATCCAACTCTCAAGTAGCCCTTTTCGTGAGACACATTGAGCGAGTCAGCAGCGTTGTTGGTAACGGTCTTGACTGCCTGCGCCAAGGACACATTGGCCCACTGGACCAAGTTTCTAACACACTCGGCAAGCGTCGTGGCGGCACCGGCCAAGGTGGAGGTTCCTTCCAAGTAGAGCCTGGGGCCCTTCTTGACGATCTTCTGCTGGTCCCACTTGTAGGTTCCGTCTGGCAAGCCAATCAAGTGCATGGCGTCGGTTGTAAGCACACATTTGTCTGGGTTGGCTCTGTAGGCCAAAACACACATGGAAGGCGCCACGTGGACACCGTCACAGATGATGCCAAAGTAGGGGCTGTCCATGCCGGTGGATGGGGAAGTCACAAGGCCAACAACACCAACGTCTCTGTGGTGGGGCTGGGGCATGGCATTGTACAAGTGTGTGATCATCGAGGCGCCTCTGTGGACGGCCTCCAAGCTGGTTTTGTAGTCGGAGGAGGTGTGGCCGACGGAGAAGATGACATCGTTTTCCGTGAGCTCGGCGATGGAGTCCAACACACCTGGGATCTCTGGAGCAGCGGTGACAATGGCGACGTTTTCTAGCAAGTTCTCCTGGCCGTATACTCTGGCCAAGCCACCTTCCTGGGTGGCGTCGGTGAAGGTCTCCACTGGGTGGCAGCCCTTCTTTTCACGGCTGATGAAAGGACCCTCACAGTGGGCTCCAAGAGAGTCACACATGCTTTGCGATCTGGTTTTCTTGTAGACGGGCAAGACCTTCTCGTAGGTGGCGGGGAAGTTGGAAGTCACCGTGGGGCACATGGAGGTGACACCGGTTTTCATGTACTTGGACATGGCATCTCTGTAGAAGGCCTTGAAACGAGCAACGTCCTCGGCAGTGGAGTCCTCCTTCAAGTTGGAGAAGTTCAAGCCGTAGATACCGTTGTTCTGGATGTCGATGTAGCCGGGAGCCAAGATTTGGCCCTGGAGGTCGACCTTCTTGACCAGCACCTTCTTGCTCTTTGGAGGTGCAACAATCTTGCCTGTTTCACTATCGACAAAGAGATCGGTGTTGTGGGTGATGGTGCCGTTGTCGCAAAGGTGGCAGTTTGTGAATTGTAGTAACATTGCGAATTGAAGATGTGTGTCTTTGTTTTTTTTTTTTTTTTTTTGGTGGCCATCCTTGACCACGGCCCAGGTGGTATATATACTCTTGGGCTCTTCGGAACAATCACTCAGCAACGTGCAGCGAGCCGCACCAGATGTGGAGGTTGCAATTGCAACCGACATTGAGGACTGCACACAAGCACGACTCCCACGGTGCCAGTGTCGCCAAGGCAGGTTGCATTTTGCAACGTTGCACTCACCCACCCATGTCTCGTGACGAAGTCCCCATCGCCTACCTTCCCACCCTGCTGTGGACCCAGCAGCTATAAGACCCGCCAATTCCCCCAGTATCTGCTCACCCAATCACTTATCCTTCACATACCCATCATGAGACAAGCAATTTTCTCCTCCAGCGACGACGCTTCCGCCTACCTTGCCAGCTACGTCATTGACAGAATCAACGATTTCCAGCCCACAGAGTCCAAACCTTTCGTGCTTGGTCTTCCAACCGGCTCTTCCCCAGAAGGCGTTTACGCCCGTCTTGTCAAGGCCTACAAAGCCGGCAAGGTGTCTTTCGCCAATGTCGTCACTTTCAACATGGACGAGTACCTCGGGCTCGAACCTTCCCACCCACAGCTGTACCACTACTTCATGTACGACAAGTTGTTCAACCACGTGGACATCCCCAAGGAGAACATCAACATCTTGAATGGTCTTGCTGCCGACCCTGAAAAGGAGTGTGCTGCCTACGAGGCCAAAATCAAGAAGTACGGCCGTGTGAACTTGTTCTTGGGCGGTTTGGGCCCCGAGGGCCACTTGGCATTCAACGAGGCTGGCTCCTCCAGAGACTCCACGACGCGGAAGGTTGATCTTGTGGAATCCACGAAAAAGGCCAACTCCAGATTCTTCGACAACGACCCCAACAAGGTGCCATCCCACGCCCTTTCGGTTGGTATTTCTACGGTTTTGGACAACTCCGACGAGATTGCCATCATCGTCTTGGGCGCCAACAAGCAGTATGCTTTGGAGAAGACCATGAACGGTAAGGCTAACGACCCTCAGTTCCCATCCTCCTACCTCAGAGACCACAACAACGTTTTGATTGTGTGTGACCACGCTGCTGCCGGTTTGGGCTCCAAGTTGTAATGCAACGATGCATCTGATTTCTTTTTGGTTAGAATATAATTTAATGGCATAGACGATACACCGACATCCGTAGACAATGGCTGCAAAATTCGCAACCGTCGATCTGCATCGTATGATGCTACACAAGGCTGCCTCATTGGGCCTTAATTTCACCAGAGTTTCACGTAAATTGTATGGAAATCTCAGGGTCCATCAGATGACCCCACAGTCCGGGGTAGTCCCAGAACCGTGCAGCTCGAACATCCGTATGCTCGTTTCTTTTTTTTCTTTGGTTAGTATCCCTCACCTGAGGCCAATTGCTCCCAAGCCATGAGTATTTCATTTCTTTTGGTTTCATTTGCTTCTCTGCGGCTGCAACCGCTTCTTTGGTAGACTTCCCTCGGAAGAATCTGTCGGCACCGTTGGAGGGTGACGTCAGCAATCTCAGCTGATTCTACATATCTGGAAAATCATGTGTCTCGTAACTATGCGACTATGTAACTTTTCTGGATCCCACGGTCTAGTGGTCTCTATGGTATGCGGCACCAATGGCGGCTCCGACAATGGAGCTTTCCTCGACAGAACGAAGCTCAATGCTGACGTTCATGTCGAGCATGTCCTGGCACTCATTGGCGTAGTTCTTGATCAACTCTCTGTAGCGATTGAAGTATTCCAAAACGGAGCCGACAAAGCCGATCTTCACAACGTCAGTATCGAGTTTGCCGTTGTGTTCAACCAACAACTTGATGAGCGAAACAATGCATGTGGCCACCACGAAAGCGGCTCTTCTGATGACAGCATCCACGAGAAGCTTCAACGTCACCACGTCGTTCATCAAGATCTTGGACTCTTCCCAGCCGTAGTGCTTGGCAAGAGCTCTGGCGATCTCCTTATTGTCGTCGGCCTCGGCGATGTGGCACATTAATTCGCCGGTGAAACCATCGTAAGGAGTAGAGAGCTGCTGCAACTTTTGCTTTTGGTTAGTGAACATTTCATCGTTGCTGATGCTCTCAACAAGCGCCAACCTCACCAACTCAGGCAAGTACCTTCCAGAGGTCAAGAGCTCTGTGGGCTGGAAAATTGTGTTGGTCTCAGGGTCCAACTCCATGTGGGGGGCGAAATGCAAATTATGCTTGAAACGAGGGTCGATCTGGGTGTCGTAGGCGGTGAAGATGTCATCAATGATATTGTGGCCAAAAAGCGACATTTCCGTGTTGAACAAGATGGTCTTCTCGCCGCCAAGATGCTTCAGCTCCACAATCTTGTCGGACGAGTCGAGGGCACAGCACATGTTGAGTCCCGTGCCCAAGACAAGTGCCAACTTGGTTTTTCTGTCAATAAAGGTGCCAGCAGCGTAGACAGCGAGAGAGTCGTTCAAGATGGACTTGACGTCAAGGCGAATGTTGTAGTTGTCAAGGAGACTGTGCTCCAACAAGTGCTTCAAGTCCTTGCCCTTGACGTCGTCGCTGACGACGTAGCCCTTACCGACGTGGCAGACATTGGCTCTGTTGTAGGAGGTCAGCTCCAAGGCGAAGGACCAGGTGATACCAGTGTAGATGATCTGGTCACGCTTCATGACGTTCTGGCCGTCGATGGTCTCGGCGATCTTGGACCCGATCCACTTGAAGAAGTCGAGGTCGATGGTTTTGGCCGAGTTGTCGACAATCCACTTGTTGGAGGTGACAATGTTGATTCTGTGGGAACGATCATCAACACCGTCATTGGGTGCCACGGACACCACAGCCACACGGAGCGTAGAGCCACCCAAGTCAATCACAAGGTAGCAGCCGTGCTCCTCTCCAGTAGGGTTGATGCTGTAGTTCGGAAGCATCGTAAGCGCATCTTTAGAAGCCAAAGCTTCATCGAAAGATGCCACCATTCCGTCAGCATGGGGGCCCAAAGAAGCCGAGTCCACGCCTCTACTAAAGTCGTAAAGCGCTTTTGCCATGCACAGACGGGACTCGTCGGTAAGCGAGGTGTTGGGGCTCAGACCCAAGGAAAGGTCTGATTCGGAGTGTTTGCTCAGAGGATGTGCGAGCATTGGGGAAAATCAAAGGTCTGGTTGAAGAAGTGTCTGGGGTAAAATGAAAGATTGTGTTTGGGGTTAGGTGGATGTGGAGGGTAATTATATATCTGGGGGAAAAAAACGAGTGGGCTGGGGCTGCCGCGAGATATAAAATAGGCCACGGCAGAAGTGAGCAGTGCTTGTTGTAGCAGTGACAAGAAACAGCTGCTGGGACGTTGCAGTTCCATTTTGCATTTGCAGGACGAGGTTGCAGCGGGACGCTGGGATGTGCGCTGCGCTCGCCGCCTGTGTACAGTACACGATTATCCCTGAGCCGTATGCAACCGAGACTTTTTCGTGGAGAAGGGTCAGAACGCAGCATGGGGTGGTGAAACGTGAAACGTGGAATTTAGGTGCTATGAACGCGACGAGTGCACAAGCGGGACGTGGAAGCGTGATGGACGCCGCGCCAGGGTGCATTGTCCGGGCGACACAGGGTGTTTTTCTTTTCCGGAGAAATCATGGTGTCACTGTGCGTCGTGGTCTGGGTGGGTTTTTCCGAGCATCAACTGATGGCTGCGAAATGGTGGCTGCGAAATGGCCACAGCAAAGAAAAAAGAAAGGAAACATTGGGCGATCTTTCTCCATCACTCCAGCCTGTCACCCCGGCCACTCCGGGCGGACCAGGGTGTTTCAGCCCACTGGGGTTGCCATGGGCCAATGCATTACCCTGTCATCTTCGTACCATGCAACTGTCCATCGACCGATTATGCATCCCGTGATAAGTCAATCTAGTCTTCCTCTGTGTCTCCAGATGCCGTTACTTCCGGCACGTCTGTCTCCTTATCCAATGGCGCCAGACGGCGATTGCTACCGCTGATCGTACCGAGGTTGTGCCCGTGCTGCCCGGGCTCATCAATCAAAATCTCCCGCAACTTGGTCTTGCCCACTGCAACAGCCTCGTCAAACGCCCGTTGGGCCACCATCATCGATGGGCCGAGCAACCCCATGTGCCACAAAATATAGCCTCCGGCACCAAACATCACGAGAAGCGTGAAGAAGAAGGGGTTGCGGAGAACAGCCATGAACTCGTTCCATCCGAGCACAACAATCACAACGTACACCCACACAGGGATCTGGGTCACCAGCTGCATGATGGAGCGCTTGGTCTCCACAAATTTGGCATCCGTCTCTTTTCTGAACTTGATCAACACATCGCTTTTCTCCTTCTCGGTGACGATCTGCGCGAAACACTGACCATCCTCTTCCTCGGCATCGCTGTCGGGCTCTTCCTCGTCTTCGTCTTCTTCATCTGCAACCAACTGGACAGTAGCATACTTCTTTTGCAAAGTCTTGTTGCGAATATCGTACTTTGGTCTCACCTCAGCTCCATTGGACAAGCGAGCAAAGGAGAGGATCGGAAGCGCCTCCAAGGCGTAATCTTTGGAATCCGCGAAGCTGCTCTCCAACTCCACCGCATTTTGGTACAACTTTGGCACACCATTCTCGTCGTACCTGAACTTTTCGTCAAATCTGTCCTTAAGAATGTTCAACAAGTTGT
Source organism: Candidozyma vulturna (assembly GCA_026585945.1). Taxonomy (NCBI): domain Eukaryota; kingdom Fungi; phylum Ascomycota; class Pichiomycetes; order Serinales; family Metschnikowiaceae; genus Candidozyma; species Candidozyma vulturna. The sequence goes on from CM048828.1 coordinate 595,564, forward strand.
CCTTGGAGATGTACTTTTGGATCAACTGGTCAAAAAGCTCCCAGGCCTTGAACTCCAAGGTAGATAAAGCTTTGTCATTGACATGAGCTTCAGTACCGAGGCCGAAGTCGTAGCCCTCAGCTGCCTGATATTTGCTCAAGGAACTGTTCTTCAACTCCGTGAAGCTGTCTAAGATGCGATTCCACGTGTTCTTGTCTGGCTTGGCTATCTCATCAAGAATCGTTGTAGACAAGCCATTGTTGATTTTTTTCAAGGACTTGCCGATGATGTTGTTCAATTCGACAACCTGCTGCTTGGCAACAAGCGTGTTGACGTTTTCTTTAAGTGCCTTCACCTGGTTGTCGATTGGTAAAGACCCGCCAAGAGAAAGAAGCGTGAGGCTTGTGACAAAACTTGCGATTGATGCAGCGGTGAGTGTTGCAACCTTCTCTTGGAAGGAAGTGAACTTGGATGATTTTTTCTTCAAAGACGAACCCAAGTCTTTGATTGTGCTATTGCTGAGGTGGTCTGCGTAAACACCAAAAACCTCGCCAAGTCTGTCATTGACCTTGTTGGTCAATGCAGCTCTCTTTGTTCAAACACCAGCTTGTTGTACTTGGATGCCTGGGAGTCGTACTCTTCTAAAATGTCCTCGTTTATGTCCTTCATGACCTTGCCAATGTCGTCGTAGCTGATAGCCGAGCCACTAGCCACCGCCTCTCGAGCGTCAGTTTCAAAGGCTTTGAACTTCTCCTCAAACTCCTCCAAGCACAGAGATGCGATCTCATCACACTTGAACTTGGCGACCAAAATCTGTTGCGTCGGAAGGTCCAAGTCCTTGTTATTGTCGATTTGGTCCCAGCAGCTCTGCGCATACATAGTCCAGCCCTCAATAGGGATATCGTGGTGGTAGAATGGCTTGAATAAGAAGCCTGGGTCGGTCTTGTCCACAAATCTGTTACCCAAGAGTTTGACATCGCTCTTAAATTTATCGAGCTGCAAAACCTTGTGGCTGAGTGTGTGAAATGCTAAGTCGAAGAAGTCAGAGAACTCGAGGTGGGCCACATCTGCTGGCTTATTCAAGTTATCCCATATTTTCAACAAGTCCTGCTCAATTGTTCTAGCAAGCGACTCGACTGGTGTAACACCAAGATGGTCTCTGATAACAAACAAGAGAAGCACCTTGTGGTCGTTGTTCCGCAATTTGGCCTTTCCGAAAAGCGACAAGTTCACCTCGAACACCGTCTTGAGCAAGCCCATGTTGGCGCCCTGGTAAAGACCGACCTGGGTCTCCCAGAGGTTCACAATAAGTACCTCACTTGTAGACATGGCGAATAGAGCAGCTTTTCTCTCGAAGTCCTGGTCCTCACCTCTTTCTCTACCGTCGGTACCTTCAACATCCATCACCAAGACATTGTCGGCGGCACTTGACTTAGCAGAATGTGTAACGCCGGGACTATGAGCCAACCAAATACCTTTTGTGGTTTGCTGCCTGTTCACTTCGTCCATAACATCGAAATTGGTGTTGAAGAGGTGGTTGAGCAATGTAGACTTACCAGTGGATTGCGAGCCAAAAACGGATATAATTCGGTAATCGCCCAGACCCAGGCGGTCAGGAGAGCTGCTGATGTAGTCTAGGATGGCGCTGTTGAACTGCTTGTTCTCATCAATGACCTGAATAGCATCTTGGATATTATCCACGGGAACAAACGATGAACTCAGGGATGATCTTGAGTTTTTGTCCGTGGCCTCGGCCAGCTCAATATGAGCATTTTCGAGAGTTTCAGCCGGCTCGGCGGCAGTTGTTTCGGGAATATGAGACATCTTGCCCTAGATCAAAGAGGTGTAGTTGATAAAGAAATACGTGGGGTTGAGTGCGCATCCTGTCACATGGCCTACTCTGCCTGAATGATTTTTACGAGTTTGGGCAACTGCTCTGCCGGTGTCTATTTTCATGAAAATGTTTTTCATTTTCTTTGCCAGGATTACCTAGATGAACGAAAATTGACTGCGAATTGCTTCAAGTCGCTGTGGCAGCACTTTTCTCATGCCAATGTAAGACATGTCAAAGACACCACGGCCCTGGGTTATGGACCGAAGTTTCAGAAGATAACCCACCATTTCCCTCAAAGGAGTTTCGGCAACAATCACTTTCCGTTCGGTCAAATCCTGATGCGCTTGCTTCATCGTGTAGTCTGGCGGTAAGTAGATTCTCTCTGCCTCTTCCAAAGCCCAGTTTTGCTTGTCCAAGCTTTCGCCCAGGTCTTCAACTGCAAGTACAGTGGCCAGACACCTATTGTTCAAATCATGCATCACGTCTCCCAACAGGGTCGAGTCGACGTACACCTTGGTGTTCATGATGGGCTCCAACACACCAAAATTGTTTTCGGACTTATCGTTGAGCTCCTTGACGGCCTTGGTCACCGAGCGACGTCCAACATCGAGAAGCGCTGACAGATGGGGCCCCTTAACATCAATTGGGAAATTCCAGCTCTTGATTCGAAGCACGCAGGAGTGCAAGGGAAGACCAAACCTTGGACCTGCCATTTGGAGTCCTGTGATGCAGCCCTGGATCAAGCTATCTTGGAGCTCCTGCAATGTGTGGTCAAGCTTCCATCTGCGCTCCTTTACGGCTTCGACCATGTACTGCGGAGTTGCTCCGGGCTCGAAGATTAAAATGTTGTTATCATGCTCGAGAAGAATTGCTCCATCTTCGTCTGCAAAGTAGGATTCTGCGGCCTCCCCTTCAAACGAGTCGAATTGAACTTCAGCGTTGATCTCTGCATTATCGAAATGGTCACAGGTTGCACTCGTACCGTCAGGGCGAGCGACGGTCTCCTTGTAGGACACAGCGACATCTCTCAACCTGACATTGGCTTTCATGTCATTCACCAACCGGTCTTTAATAATTTCTAGATGTAATTCACCCATACCACTGAGCACAGTTTGGCCCATGTCCTCATCCTCAGAAACATGCAACGAAGGATCTTCCCTCAAAAGCATCTTGATGCAGTCATTCATGTAGCGTGCATCACCAGCAGTAGCTGGCTCGATGGACGAGTTGAAAAGCGGAGGTGGAATATCAATGGGGTGGAGCTTTAGGTTAGCTTCAATGTCCGAAAAGTGCTTTCCTTTCGTAACGCCGTGTGACACCAAGGTATCACCGGTGATAATATCGTCTTCGGTTCCAGCGACAACACCAATGTTACCAGCAGCAATGCGATTCACTTCTTCTGGGGTGTCACCGTGCATGAGCATGATTTTACGGAGGTTCAACTTTTTACCCGTTCTGGTGTTCACCACTGTACTGTTCGAGGCAAGTTGACCACTGTAGACTCTAAAGAAAGTCATGACACCACGAGCAGGATGGGTGATTACTTTAAATGCAAGGGCGACCGTCAAGTTGTTATTGTTGTTAATTATGAGACCCTTAGTGGGATCCATTTTTAAGGGAATGGCATCCGCAGTCTCTGAACCCGTCTTCTTCTGGGCCTTTTTCTTTTTCTTCGTGATTTTACTGGACGATGATGTGACTTCAGGAAGCTCGATTTGTAATGGAGATGGCAAGTATCTTACCACACCATCCATCAAAGGTTGGACACCAATGTTCCTGAAGCTCAGACCGCAAAACACAGGCGTTATGTTGTTTTGAAGCGTTGCTTTGTTGATGGCGGTTTGCAAAACACTAGCAGGAATAGCCATGTAGTCCTCATCGTGCTCAAAGAAGGACTCGATGATGCTATCGTCGAACTCACCTAACGTCTCCACCATAGACTCCCTGCTACCGGTAACCATTTTGTAAAGCTCGCCGGTTGTGGCTTCATTGATGTCAACTGCGGTTATCTTTGTTCCGTCCAAATCCACACTGGAGTCCCAAAGAAGCAACTTTTTGTGAATTACATCAATCACACCTTTGAAAACTGGTTCTGAATCAACATTCTCAAAGTACGGCAAGTTGACGCAAACGACACGGGTCTGCAACTTTGAGACAATTTCCTTGACAGTTCGACTGAACCCAGCACCAGGTCTATCCATCTTGTTGATGTAGGCAATGCGGGGGATGTTAAGAGCAGCTGCCTGGTGCCAGACCTTCTCAGTTTGAGCCTCGACACCAGCCACGGCATCCAAAATGGTGACAGCACCGTCCAATACTCGAAGAGACCGAGTGACCTCAAAAGTAAAGTCAGCATGGCCTGGCGTATCAATAATATTGATCTTATGTGCGTTCCACGGGATCGAAATGGCCGCCAGCTGGATGGTGATCCCTCTCTGTCTTTCAGAAGGCAAGTAGTCAGTGACCGTGTCACCTTCATCGACATTGCCAATTCTCAGCGTCTTTCCACTGTAAAATAGCATTCTTTCTGTCGTCGTCGTTTTGCCGGCATCGATGTGAGCAATGATGCCGATGTTTCTAGTTTTCACGGGCGGAACAGCATTGAGCTTGGGCTCTGCCCTCACACTGGATGCATGTATCAGACGTGTGGCCCCTGCTAGCTGGCGAAACACGCCTTCTAGCGTTCGACCAGGCATTGAAGGAGAAGACTAGTCGAAGAGTGGTCACATGATCGAAGTTGGAATTGATTTGTGGAGGTGCGAGACCTCCGTACTGCACTGACAGGGTCCATTTTGCAACCATTCTGGAGGTCAGACAACCTGCTATATTTAGTCAGATTTCTGCTTGCTTTGTGGTTTTGCTTTCATAGAGGCCATGGTGTAGTAAACGGTGGACAATACAATCAAGAGCGAACCAAGCAAGCCTTGCGTAGAGAAAGACAGCCCGTAAATATAAGCACTAATGGCTAAACTGGCAAACTTCCTCGTTAGCAAAATCACAGCAACAGTCAATGACGACGCTACGCCAGCAAGGCGGTTCACGCCCAGCGCACATATAACCTGAGTCACGGCATTGAGCCCCAAGAAGGCCAAACTGCGCGGCACTCCATAGTAGACTTCAGAGTTCCAGAGGACCTTGATATCAGCAACTAGGGCAGGGCTGAAAACCAGAAACATTGGCAAGGCCAAAAAGTGTGTGTAAAAAAGCGTTTCTTGCCAATGGGCGCCGTATGTTTTGTACAACCCCTCAGTGTAGATACCCATGTATGCCCCTAGCAAAGATGCGAAAGTTAGTACCACTATACCGCATAGAAAGAGGTAATTGAAGGACACCGAGTCGCTACTCTGCAGCCCCTGGGAAATCACAAGAAACGTTCCCAACGTCATCAAGATGCACAGCACCACCTGGTGTTTCAGGTACCTTTTATCGCCCACTATGTAGCCCACGATCATTGAACAAACTGTACTACTTGATCTGAACACAATATGCAAAGGAACCGAGATCCCAAAACGCCAAGCCAGGTTGTTTAGCACAGAAACAATAAAATACAATGCCACGAGGAATAGGAGTTTTGGAAGCGGGATGTGCGTCTTTTTGAACGATAACCCATCAAGTTGACTCGGTAGACTCACTATCAGAACCAATATAAACTGGCATAGAGTTACCGTGGTTCCCAAATTGGGCGCTAGCAGGAAAAGCCGTTTATCACGTGTAAGCTCTTCAAACAGATACACATTGCAACAGCAGCCTCCGAAAACCTCGGTAAGCGGTAAAAACCAGCTCATGTACTGTTGTTGATGCTGATACTTGAGATCTGGGGTCGCACATGCGCGACCCACCTGTTCGTGCAATTAAGCTCCCTCAAATGATACGTAAATCTTTTTTTTTTTTTCAATCTTTTTTTTTTTTTTTTTTCAATTTGATAAATATAATCCCCCTAATACCGCATTACTATGTACAAAGAGACTTCGTTACTCTTCGAAGTCAAATTGGGAGATGCCAGACTTGTCACACATCTGCCTGAAAAGCGAGCTGGTCGAGTTAAAAGATTGCGTGGAGTGTCAAACTCGCTAATCGAGCCCTCGTCCATGACCATGATACGGTCATAGTTCAAGATTGTCTTTAAACGGTGTGCAATACAGAGAATGGTGCACTCACTGAACTCTCTCGCGATAGCCTTTTGCAACTTGTTGTCAGTAGCGTAATCAACACTGGAGGTGGCCTCGTCTAGAACGAGAATCTTGGTGTTCCTGACCAAAGCTCTTGCGAAAGCGACCAATTGCCTCTCACCGAGCGAGAAGTTCTCACCCTCGTCGTCAACCTCGCCATCTAGATGGAACTTATTGAAATCATCATCGCCTGGCTTCTGTGCCTTGACTTCTTCTAGAGAATCGGCAGGAATAATATCGGCTCTTCTCAACGTGTCCCACAACTCCTCGTCTGTCTTTGTCCCGAATGGATCCAAGTTCTTCCTGATGGTTCCCTTGAACAAAACAGGATCTTGTGGAATAATCGAGAGCCTCGATCTCAAGTCGTGCAACCCAAGTGTGCTAATGTCAACACCATCAATGACAATCGAACCTGCGCTCAACTCAGCAATTCTGAAAAGCGCAACCATGATGGAAGACTTACCAGCACCAGTTCTGCCACAAATACCAATCTTCTCGTGAGGCTTGATATCAGCATTAAAGTTCTTCAAAGTGAGCGGCAAACCTTCCCTGTAAGCAAATCCGACATTGATGAACTTGATCTCACCCTGTGCTGGCCATTCAGGAGCAGGCTTGGTCTCTGATATCTCATATGCTTTCTCCTGAGGAATTTTGTAAACGTATTCGATGACTCTCTCTGCAGAGTTCATATCCTGCTCGACTTGGGTGAACACAACAACCAACATGGAAACGGTAGATGAAATTTGGAGAACGTAAGACAATAACAAACCGACCGAGGCAGGGTTGATGTTAAACACACGGAAAACACAAAGTATTGCTATCAAGAAGGCAAACAGCGAAGCCAACATGGACAAGTGAACATCAAGCCATCTTTGATTAGCCACTGTGATGTAGTAAGCCTCATTCATCCTGTTGATTGTTTTCACGTTCTTCTCCAAGAATCTTCCGATCAGCTTGAATGCCTTGATTGTAGGCATACCCGTCAACGACTCGTTGAAATTGTTGTAGACGTGCGATCTCTGGATAGCTTCGAGTCTTTTCACCTCTCTACCTGAAGCCTGGTAGAATGTAGCCAAGATAATGAAAAAGCCGATAATGAAAGGCACAGCGATGGCAAACCAGGGCATGTAGATAATACACAAGATGATGATACCGACAATATCAGAAAGGAAGTAGACAACCATGGACACACGATCACCAATCTCGTTATCCAAGGTATCCGTATCTTTCGTGAATCTGTTGATCACCCTTCCCATAGGCGTTGTATCCATAAAAGCCATAGGCACATGAAGAATTCTTTCCAAAGCTTTAATATTCAAGATTCTCGAGGCTCTGTTTAAGATATAAATCACACCACAGAACTGGGAGATCATGAAAACCACAGCAAGAGCAGTGAACATGGCGTACAAGCCGATGTAGTAACCGTCAGAGTAGTCCCACTTCATCTGGATCCAGAAAGACAACCAGTTATTGGTGAATAAAGTAAGAAACGTGGTGAAAACAGTGGCGCCAAAAACCAAATAGACTGGCCAATTAAGCTTGAACCCATCGACACCGGTCAAGACGTATCTTCCGTAAACGTCCCAACCGATTGCATTGATAGATCTCTCTTCCTCTCCAATCAACTTTCCGTCAGCTTCGGGAAGCCCGCTTTCATTTGTATCATCACTGACCTGAGTCGTGGTTTGTCTTGTGAGCTGCCTGTTGATGAGTTCCTTCTCATCAGGAGCTCCCTTCAAATCCTCTTCTTCGTCATCGCTATCTTCGTTTTTGCGACTGTGTTCCATAAGCATATTGAAAGCAGCGTTGGAACGCTTGAGCTCTTCAAACGATCCACGAGATATACTTCCATCACCGTTCAAGAATACAATTGACTCGGCCTCACTGATGAGCGAAAGCTGATGCGTAGCCAAGATTCTGGTTTTGTTTTTTAAGAGACCCAAAATACACTCATTCATGATGTGCTTACCGACTTTAGCATCGACCGCACTCAAGACATCATCAAGAAGAATGATGGAGCTGTCTGCGTAAACAGTTCTCGCCAAGCAGACACGAGCCTTTTGACCACCTGAAAGTGTGATACCACGCTCTCCAATTTCAGTTCGGTCGCCAGCAGGAAGAAGATCAAAATCACTATTCAATGAGCAGGCCTCGACTACCTTGTTGTACCAGGCTTCATCGTAGGGCAAGCCAAATAAGATGTTTTCCCGCAAAGTGTTGTTTTGAATCCAGGGGACTCCGCACATCAAAAGGGACCCATTGAGAAGCAACTTTCCGGAATTTTTCTTCATTGTACCATCAAGGGCATGAAGCAAGGAGGACTTACCAGAGCCTATAGAGCCAGTAATCACAACAAATTCGCCATCCTTCACGTCGAGGTTGATGTTGTTAAGCTTGAAAGAGGAAACCTCGCCAGTCTTTTCATCAATCTCCGGCGAAGGAGAAATAGACTGGGATGCCTTTTGAGCCTTCTTTTCTTCCTTCTTCTTTTTCTTCAATTCTTTCTTCTCTTTCTTCAACTCTTTGGTGTCTTTGGTCTGGTCCTCAGTCTTCTCCTCTTTGAGATCAAAGATCTCCCATTCGAAGTCACAGTCACGGACGGAAACGGCAAGCTTGTTATCTTGCATAGCGGTTCTCTCATCATCAGTGATAAGACGAACGGAGTCTTTGGGATCTACTTCGTCCGCGGCCAAGACAGCAGCGACTCTATTCATACCGAGGAAGGCATCAGTACTTCCGGCAATAGAAAGAGGTAGAACCACAAACTGCCCAGCCAACATATTGAAAAGTGCAACGGACGAGAAAATATCAGCTGGATTTCTTGAGCTGGGGGACGCAATTGCGTAAAGGGTGAGGAAAGAGGCCAAGGAACTGATCAAGGTCAATGATGAGGCCAAGGTAATGATAATCATTCTGGTGATCTCCATTCTAAGAAGGTACGCCATCTCTCTGCTTCTGATTTTCGAGATGAGGCTAAAGTATGGTTTCTCCCAGGAATAAAATTTGATCATCTTCAAATTATTCAAGACCTCCTTCATGTAGCTCACTCTGGCGTCAGTGGACTTCTGAGCGGTCTTCCTAAAGCTGAAAAGCATAGCACCTAAGATACCTGCCACAAATAAGAATGCAATCATGAGGCCCACACCGACCATGGCTGGAGCCTTGATGTTATAAACAAGAATGCCGATGGAAATACCCACAGGGAACACAAACACAAAGCCATAGATGGAGAAGCCTGTACCCAAATCAACACGAGAGACGTCGGTACTCATGATGGCGGTGATCTTGGAAGCAGGAAATTGCTTTCTTGACTTTGCATTGAGTTTGAAAGACTTGTCCAACAAAAGTTTCGTAAAAATGGCCCTGATCTGAGCACCCGTAATCATGGAAAGGTAGACACCCTGGTTGATGAGGACGTCACCTGTGAAAATCAAAATGGCAACACCGATGGCATAGCCGACACCAGTGCCCATGTTCAAATTAAAGCCATAGGCCTTCTCCAGAACAAAATTGATCAACTTTCTGGACAAAAGGGGGATACACGTGGAGCATGACATGCCTAGCGTAGCAAACACCAACGCCAAGGAGTATTGGCGAGCAAACGTCTCGTAAAGAGTGAGGAAGCAGAGCGACTTAGACAATTCATAGTCGGCCATGTCGTCAACGGATTCAACAGAGGAGGTTTCCAACGTCTCTCCCCTGGCTTTGGCCTTCTCTTGTAAGTGTCTCTGCTTGTCTTGAGCCAACCGGCGGTCAAAGATCCTCTGGAACTTCTCCGCTAGATGCTCAGCGGTAATGCCTTCATGAAGCTTGAACATGTCCTCCGGAAGCAACGTCCGCTTGTACCCCACAAGCAAGACCGGGGTCAACCAGGTGAAGAAGAGGAAGCTGAATGGATTTCGCCACTTTGGGTGGTACGGTCTGTCTTCATCGCGAGGAACGGGCGGGACTTTCTTCAGGAGGAATGGAGTTAGTAGTCGATGCTGGAGCTCAGGCTCGCTGCCTTTCTCCAATTCGACCATTTGGTTGGGTGATATGGCGAAGCAGAAGGTGCGAGGTGAGCTGCTTTTATGCTGCGAGGTCTGATAAGATGCGATGCACAGAAGCACTGGCGGAACGGCTTCATGCAGCAACACAATCGGGAGAACACTGGCGATAGTAGTGGCACGAGCAGGACCTATAATTGAGTGGCAAATACATTTTTGGAACGGCCGTCATCAGCCGAATCAATGCAGGGTAGAATGAGAACTAGCAAAGTAATCTGGGGGAACTTTGGGGTACACGGCTGCGAATGAGAGTACATCTGTTGTAGCCGTCTCTGCAATTTCTGAGAAATAATGACAGACGGCCGTAGCTGCAACACGTCGGGGACCTTTACAGTCACGTCGGGAGCGTTTTCTTTTGGGCGCTAGTAGTTAACTCGGAACGGATAGATGCACTTTATCCGTCCGGCTTCCGTCGCCGTCCGCACTCCCGCGAAATAAAAAGATTGCAGACTAATAAAAGCCACTTCACCAGCCTAAACGAGCCACCCTGCATGATCTGGCTGAAGGCGTCAGTGGGTTTCCTTGGCTGCCATGGCTCACTATGGCTCACTTTTATGAACCCTGCGCCGGAGAGAATAGGAGGCGAATAACGGAATATATCGGGGACGGCATGCCAGAGATGGTATGCCAGGGCCGATATGCCCACATTTGATGCTCCAAGCTTTCTGTATTCTATCGCCTGGGGGAACAATGCTTGCAATAATGGGGAGCCTCCGATTGGCTAGGAACGAGGTGGCGGGGATCACCCCTAACGCGTTGTTTCCATCTCGTGGGGAAAAAGGAAACCTGGTCATGTCGAGGGCAAGACGCGTCACTGCCAGGCAGTCTAAGCTCAGTTAAGTGACACATCGAATGCCATGGTGCCGTGTTTTTTTCGATAAGCCCGAATAGGATGCTTCTTTGGGGACAAATCCTAGTATGCACGGGTGCCTAAGACGGCTAAGACATGAAGGCGGAGCACCCTTCAGGAATCGTTGCTCAATCTTCGTGGACGTCTTTCATGCTTGCAGAGGGCGTCATGGCTGATTCGAAAATTGCATATTTGTCCGAAACTGCCAATGTTTGTTTTTGCCAAATGCTACAATGTGTGGCAAGACCATGGGGCGGATGTGTAAAAACGCTGTAGCGCAAAAGTCTGGTCTAGTTGACGCAGGAGAGCTAAAAATCCTGATGTCATGGTCGCACCTCATGGCGGACCTTTGTTCGCTTCCTAAAATTGACACAATCTTTTTGCGATTGAGCAAGTTGAAGATTTTCAAGTTTCTCGTTAATTTGAGGAGGTCGTAGACTTTCCAAGAATTTTGCCATCCTGGCGCCAACGTCGTTCGTGACGCTTTGTGTTCCTTGCAAGATGGCTCGTAATTTGACCAAGGCTCAACACCATGAGGCTTGGTATTGCCACTCATTATCTGACCGAGGGCGATGTGGGTAGCTTTTCAGTATCCGGGATCCGTGAGTGGCTCGTTTAACAGGGAATCGATAAGAGATTCACGGCAAGCCTTCCCGTTAAAAAAATGGTGCATTGTGGCAAATCTGATGGCTTCTCTACGAGGGCCGCTAAATTCTGTCTTCTATCAGCTGCCAACTGGCTACATTAGGGGCCTGATATTGCTTGCATTAATGTGAATTGCTCGGCTTCCTGAGCTTAGTTCCAGCGGTGGCGAGTGGTTTTCATGAGGTGTTGCGACCCTTGAGCTCACCGAGATCAAGCGTTGTAAATACAGATTTTTTTTTAACTGATATTTTTTTTTTTAACTGATATCTCTTTATTAGAGTAAAAAAAACTATATCTCTATAGAAACAACCTCCAATAAGATCTTTATTATTCTCAATTTCACGAGACCCTCAGGTCAGTTTCCCGAACGTCTCGCCGTGTTTATCGACCCATCGGACTTATCTGTCTGACAGCCTTCTTCAACTGACGTATCAGAAGGGGCAGATATGTTTCTGGCTATCGATTGTATCATGAATGTTTTTTTCAGAACACCGGAATAACATATTCCAAACGAGTCATGCGGTACTAACTTTACCGGCCCGTTGAGGTCGGAGGGCCCTCAATCTGATGTCTGAGCCCAACACTGCCATCATTCTTAACTCACCTAGTGATTTGAAGTTATTTTGGGCTTTTCAATGTCGTTAGGACTGGGTATATCGCACCTCGAGCCGTTTGGGCCCTTTCAGCTACTATGTTCCCGAACTCATATCGTTCTTGGTCTACCGGGTACAGCTAAGAGGCTCGAATGAAGCTCCTGTGGATATTCTAGAATGTTGCTATCTGAATCAGCTAAATTGCCATGCCATCGCCTCGCTTCTGTCTCTGAAAAGTCGAAATATCACCGTACTTACGAAATATGGCTATGGAACCGTGAAAAGTGCCCCAATTCTGCCCATTTTCAGGATCCGTTAACATCGAAGGCAACCGCTACTAATGGCGATGTCAAATCTTCCGAATTCTACGTTTTTGCTTCGAAAGTACCCCTACACAACATAAGTTACCCGCACGCTTTACAAGCCTATAAGTCCGATATAGTGTAACGGCTATCACGGTTCGCTTTCACCGAGCAGACCGGGGTTCGACTCCCCGTATCGGAGCTTTTTTTTTTGACCAGGCCGCCTCTACGGCATTTGTTAGATGACTCTAGTGTATTCGGCGGAAAAAAAGCCCGCTGGTGCATGGTTCGATAGAAAATAGAAGTATACCACCAGCTAGCGATAGCACCGATACACTCCCCCGGTGCACTGCCGTACAGGGCTGAATCAACCCGTCTGACACCCACAACCGCAAAATATATGTCCATTTCGATCGAGGATTAACAAGACTGCTTGCATTGGCTTTTCGTGCCCGGGCACCCCGCAATCGCCTGGTGCCATTTTCATACCTACAAAACCCAACGCCTCCACAGGCTCCTGGGGCAATTTGCAACCCGCAATCCAGACACAACCGAGTCCCCTCGATCACAATAGCAGAACGGTGCAACTAGTTCGGCTGCGGGTATCAGCGGCATCTCGGATTTTCTACCCCGCGGGGCAGATGTCCACCGCATAGAGACAAGCTTCGGATTCGCAACCTTAACTCTACTCCGGTCATGTTCCCCAGCGCCTGACAAGTACACAATTCCGGCCCGCCTGACTGCCTATCTATTCCAGAAGAGGAAAATAATCAAGTTGTTAAAAGACAAAGCGACAAAATCCAAAATAACCAAACCCTTTTGTGCCTCGATACACCCTTCCGCCTCTGGAGTGCTTCTCTGTCACTGGGTTGCCCGTGGAAACGGCGCCAGAACTAAGCGGCTGCCACGCGACCGTGTGGTTCCAACTAGCCCGGCATAACAAGCCGGCGGAATACGATATCGCACGCTGAGCCCTCCCAAGCCTCGGAACAATAAGCAATCTGGATGTTCCAGCGCCACAGCGTGGCCAGCGGGCGGCCGCTTTTTTCCAAATCGAGCGATTATCAGGGAATCCACTTTTTGGGCTTTTTTTATCAGCTTAGCCCTCGCTGCGTGGGTCTGCCTATCTCACTAGAGCACTGGAGTTTTTTCCCTATCAGCGCTATCTGTTTCGCACCCAATGAGGTCTTCTGCGGCGCCGTGCCAAGACCACGGACCCATCCGAAAAAAAAAATCCACAGCGCCCAGCAAACCAGACGAAGAAAATACTGTCAGAAAAACGTCACAACGGCCGCCAAGGCGAAAGTGACAGGTTGAGCAAAACCACGCTCAGGCACCAGATCTAATTTTGGTCCTCTCCCACCGCACGGCAGAATCAGGCACCGTGCCGTATGGGGCCTAAGTACGGCGCTTTTGGACCCTTCACACAAAATGGCCAGACGGCTGCGAGTGCAAGAAATCCCCATCGCTGCGATGCACTGGATGCAGCGGATGCATCCTCGCACCAGTTCCGGCGGGACCCCAATAGCCAAAAACACCTAAAGAGTTTTAAAAAGAATCTGAAAAAGAAAAACTCCTTAGAAAATAGAAATCCCTCGCCTGGGCTGTGGCTTCCTCGCCGCCTCCATTGTGCTGCCGCCTCTGGGCCTGGTGGCTGCAAACGCCGCATCCGCACGGTAGGCGTTTTGTCCTCTAGGTTTGCAACCAGGAGACTAATTCCCCAGTGCCGTTCTCGATAACGCTCTCCGCATGAAAAACTGTCCTCGCCCACTTATCGTGCATCTCCGCTCCATCGTATAAATACGCTTTCCCACCTCCACAGAATCGCTCCCTGTGCCTCGCCATGTCTGATAAAATCGAAAAACACGACGACAAGCTCGTTGACGAGAAGTTCATCGCCGCCGACGAAAAGTCGCTTGATCGCTCCCAGGACCTTGAGTCCGTGCCTCCTACTGAGGAAGGCGCTGAACCCACCGACGAGGAAATGAAGACCCTCCGCAGAGTCTCCAGAAAGATCCCTCTCTCCTGTTGGCTTGTGGCCATTGTCGAATTGTCGGAGCGTTTCTCCTACTACGGCTTGTCGACGCCGTTCCAAAACTACATGCAAAATACCCCAGAGGACCATCCTCGTGGTGTGCTTGGTTTGAACCAATCCGGTGCCACCGCCTTGTCATACTTCTGGCAGTTTTGGTGTTACGTGACGCCTATTTTCGGTGCCTGGGTCGCCGACACTTTCCTCGGAAAGTACCTCACCATCTGCGTTTTCTGTGTGGTTATGATGATTGGTATTTTTATCTTGTTCATCACTTCGCTTCCCGCCGTCGCTTCCAAGGACACCTCTTTGGCCGGCTTCATTGTCGCCATCATCGTCATTGGTATCGGTACCGGTGGTGTCAAGTCCAACGTCTCTCCTTTAATTGCCGACCAGGTGCCCAAGTCCAAGCCTTCTATTAAGGTTTTGAAGTCAGGCGAGAGAGTTATTGAGGACCCCAACATCACCATCCAGAACGTTTTTATGTTCTTCTACCTCATGATCAACGTCGGCTCTCTTTCCGTCATCGCTACCACCGAGTTGGAGCACAATGTCGATTTCTGGGCTGCCTTCCTTTTGCCGCTCTGCTTCTTTACCATCGCTATAGCCGCTCTTGTCTTGGGTAAGAACAACTACGTTAAGGTGCCTGTCGGTGACAAGGTCATTTCTCGTTCGTTCAAGTGCTCTCTTGTTGCCTTGAAGAGCCTCAACTATGACGCTGCCAGACCCTCTCTTCATCCTGACAAGGCTTTCCCATGGGACGACAAATTTGTCGATGAGGTCCAGAGATCCTTGTACGCCTGTAAGGTGTTTGCCTTCTACCCTATCTACTGGTTGGTCTACGGTCAGATGAACAACAACTTTGTTTCCCAGGCTGGCCAGATGGAGCTCCACGGTTTGCCCAACGATATCTTGCAGGCCATCAACTCCATCACCCTTATTGTGTTTATTCCAATCTGTGAGAGATTTGTCTACCCATTTATCAGAAGATTCACTCCATTCAGAGCTGTCACCAAGATTTTCTGGGGTTTTATGTTCGGTGCCGCCGCTATGATCTACGCTGGTGTCTTGCAGCACTTCATCTACAACGCTGGTCCTTGTTACAACATGCCAAAGGGCTGCGACCCAGAGTTCAAGAAGGTGCCAAACCACATTCACATCGCCCTTCAGACTCCTTGTTACTTCTTGATTGGTATGTCGGAGATTTTCGCTTCCATCACCGGTTTGGAGTACGCCTACACCAAGGCTCCTGTGAACATGAAGTCTTTCATCATGTCCATTTTCCTTCTTATGAACGCTTTTGGTTCTGCTCTTGGTATTGCGCTTTCTCCAGTGTCCGAAGACCCCAAGATGGTGTGGACCTTCTGTGGTTTGGGTGTTTCTTGTTTCATTGCCGGCTGGATCTTCTGGTTCTTGTTCAAGCACTACAACTACAGAGAAGATGAGTGGAACAGTTTGGACTATAAACAAAATGAGACCAGCGATCCTGAATTGGAGCCTGTGGTCTCACTCACGCGTTCTTTTAAGCAATTGCGTTGAGGGTAAATAGATGTACGATAATTAATATAATGGTATTACGGCCTGGCATAGCAGTAGATGGAGATTTTTACCCGATGTTACATTTTCAAATCTCTGGAAGCCGCATCGACAGAAAATGCTACAGTGGGGTACGTGGGGTACAATGGCCGTGCAACCCCTCAGTACAGCCAATCCTTCATCTTGCTAATTAGTTGCAGGGCCTTCCAGAGAGGCTTACTGGGACCCGGATCAAACGTAAATGGCAGTCGAAGCCGTGCTGAGTATATTTACGAGTTCAGGAACGAACTCGAAATCCGTGAATAAGTTGATCAAGCTAGATTTTGAAGAGAAAAACGCTTGAATAAGTATTCGCCTTATCAGTGTGCTTGAGAACCGATGCGTTGTGCTCTCGTATAGAATTCTAACAATTGTAAGGTAGACACAAATATACCCAATCTTGAAGTGCTCTTTTGGCTTTGTGTTTTATTGTTGATTTCGAACACTACTCGTCTCTGATCGAATCTGACGCGAGAAGTCACTTCGCATAGTTTCGCAGCCATATACCCGTAGTTGCAAAAGGCTGATCTCTCATAAAATTCAATCAGGCAATGATCTCAACACGAATTTTATAACCGTGACTGTTGTTGCTTCAAAAGTCTGCCGAAGTCCGTGGAATCGCTTACTTATTTTTTTCTGTTGCTTGAGCGTTTTATTCTCATAAATGATATCATGGATTCTGCAACAATAGCAACTAGTATTGCAACCAGCCCACTAGATTCCCATTACATTTTGAAATGCTATATTCAGAGCATATTTGGCAATACATTGCCTATAAAAAGAGGACTGAGGCACGAAGGTTGCACGTTTCGTCTTCCCTCGGGTATCGATAACCATCAAAGAGTTAAGGGACACGAGCACAAGAAATCAAGGAACTTTCAAATCAAACATTACTTCCTCAAATTATTCACAATATCCTTCAATCCTTCCTGACGATAAATGCAACACCTCCAAGGGGCCTGCAGGGCGACGCGCCTACCTCAGGATAAAATCATCACCGAGTCTAAAAAGCATAATATTGCCAGGGTCCCTTCCCGTTCTGCTATTAATGGATGCTACGCAGCCCACACAAACACAGCCGACACAGCAGTCGGCACCTACGCAGAAGGAGGATGTCACGTTTGACGAGAATCACGTTTGCCGGCTTATTTGCACAACAGGTCAATACAGACACTTTGACTTGAACAAGAATGTAACCACGCGAACGCCAGCTCTGCTGCTGAAAATGACTTGGATTTTCGGCCGCAACGCCGAGTGTGACTTTGTGTTGAGCGTCTGCACTCGACTTCTGAACAAACACTTTAAGCTATGGCTCAATCTAAGCGACAAGACGTTGTGGATCCAAGACACGTCCACCAACGGCACGCATCTTAATGGAAATCGTGTTGTAAAAGGTTCCAATTACATTGTCAACCAGGGTGACGAAATTGCTGTCGGTGTTGGTGTGCCTAAAGATGTCATACGATTTGTGGTGCTTTTTTCAGACGCTTACAATCCTCTGAACTCGTCCAACAACCTTGTCATCAAGGACGAGGGCATATACAAGGATTTCATAATAAAAAACGAAACCATTGGCCAGGGCGCCTTTGCCATCGTGAAAAAAGCAGTGGAAAGAAGCACAGGTGACTCGTACGCTGTGAAGATGATTAACCGTCGAAGAGCTATCCACGCTGGAGGTAAAGGAGCGATGATGGGCGTTAATAGAGAGTTGGAAATTCTTCGGAAGCTAGATCATAAGAACATCGTCAAGCTCAAGTCATTCTACGAGGACATCGAGAACTACTACCTTGTCATGGAGTTCGTGCCAGGAGGCGACCTTATGGACTTTGTGGCCGCCAACGGTGCCATCGGCGAAGATGCCACCCAAGTTATCACGCGACAAATTTTGGACGGAATTGCTTACGTTCACCGCTTAGGCATCTCTCACAGAGACTTGAAGCCTGACAATATTCTCATCATGCAAGATGACCCTATCTTGGTCAAGATTACTGACTTTGGTCTTGCAAAGATAAGTGACAATGCAACTTTTATGAAGACGTTTTGCGGAACATTGGCGTATGTTGCTCCAGAAGTTATTACTGGCAAGTACGACCTGCAACAAGCATCGCAGGACTCACCCCACATTAATTACAGCAACTTGGTGGACATATGGTCATTGGGTTGCTTGGTATATGTTCTATTGACTTCCCACTTGCCATTCAATGGTAAGACTCAGAGTCAAATGTTTCAAAAGATCAAAAGTGGTGAATACCACGAGTCCCCTCTAAATTCGTATGAGATTTCCGATGAGGGCAGGGATTTCTTGAAGTGCTGTTTGCAGGTGGACCCGAAGAATCGTATCATCGCCGATGATGCGCTTAATCACCCATGGCTCGAAGGAGTGGAGCCATATTCGCAAGAGTCCGAGGAATCACAGAAGGTAAGTCTATCACAATCAACTTCACAAAAGTCAAGGAAGATTGAGAATGGTCTTCATGTGAATGCATCGATGAGCAAATTGGACGATGATGTGATGTTCAGGCCATTGGAAGGCGAGAAGAACAAAAAGCCTAAGGACAATAACTCGCAATTTAAGGTACCAAGGAGGGTTGTTCCACTACCCCAATCCCAGCCCCTTCATCCAAACTCGCAAAAAGTGAATGTTGCGAATCAATTGCTGCCATTGAAGCGAAAGAGCGATGAGCTGGGAAGAAAGCGCCCACCGCAGATAGTCGAAGACGAAGAAAGTTCCAAGAGAATCAAAGTTGACGAAAATGCTGTTAGGAGGCTTAGCTTATCGAGTCCAAATGACCCTGACGGGCCTCCTCAAGATAATTTCATCACGTTGAAGCCCAAGGCCGACTCGGTAACGAAGAAGCCAATATACATTCGTCAGGGTGTGAATCCCTATGCTATCGGCCGAAATGAAACGTGCGATACTTTCATTAATGACGATAGGATGTCCAAAATCCACTGTCTTATTCACAAGAGGCGCCACCCTGTAACGCAAATGTCGATCTACGAGAGTCCAGCACACTGCCTTGAAGACATCTGGCTCTTGGATTTCAGTACAAACTCATGTTTTGTGAATGGGGTTAGACTCGGTAAGGGAAAGAAAGTTCAATTATTCAACAAAGATCGCGTTGACTTCTTCGTGGATGACACCGTGAACCAGCTGATGGGGTTTGAGGTTCAAATTGACGATACCACGGGCCTTTTTAATGGAGGTGAAAAGTCGGAGGACAAATTTGTTAACGTTCTTCAGTTTGATAGTAACGATGTCAAGCTCAGACCTCCGGTGGTTTCAGTTGCCAATCCACCTGGGACTTCGAATAACGATGGCCGTAAATCGTCACTACCAAGTCAGGAACTTGGTGGAGGGATATCTGGAGGAAATGGTGGATCATTTAATTCTCTGCTTCGTTTGCAAAGACGTATGCATGATAGCACCAAAGCACAGCCAAAACAAAGCCAGTCGAAGAGAGCAAGCCTACAATGTGGGCAAGAACGTCCTCCTAATGCATGGGCTTAAGCTCTTCATTGATTATCATAATTCGTACATAGCATAGTTACACCTAATTAAAGCGAGGAAGAGTTGGCTTCTTCGGGCTCAATCTGAATTGACGGATCTCACTCACCACATTCTCTTTGTCTGGACTTTCAACCGGCTGAGGAATGGAGGGTCTTTTGATGTAGTCATTCGAGGGAACAGCGTTTGAGTTCGACGAGTCCACAAGACGGCGTAGTTTAGTAGTCTTTGTGAGTCCTTGAATTATGTGATCCTTGTCACGAAGCGTCTCTTTGAGCAGTTGGATCTCTTCCTCTTGCAGCCTGACAATGGAATCATAGCGTTTATCGGATAGTCTTTCAGCTTTATTATTCTCCGACATTGCAACAGCCGCTATCTGCTGATGAGCCGCGCGGAGCTGATTTTCCAAGGTGGCATTATATTGCTTGTACTGCTCCATTTCATGCGTCAAGCGCTTGTAGAAATCCTCAAGGTTCGCCATCATCATTTGCTGAGAGGTCTTGTCAATATCCATGCCGAGAATATCGTTCAAAGCATCATTTCGTAGAAGAACCACCTCCGTTTTGTTCAAGTCCGAAAGGCGGTTAAGATGCTCAATTCGTTCATTGAGAACCTTGATTTCTCCCTGAAGTTGAGCCACAGAGGAGTCGCTAGATGGTTCCAGTCCCACAGGTTGCATGTTTGAGTGCAACTTGAGAAGGGCGAGTTCGTTTTTTTGACTTTCCACCTGCCTTCTCAAATCATCTATCAATCTCTGGGTCTCGGCATCACCGATTGACAGCTTGTGACTTGCTTTCACCAGCAACACGATATCCTTAGCTCTGGCGGCAAATCTAAGAGTGTTGGTCGTTTCTGTGACAAACTGCTGCGTAAGAGCAGACTGCCCCAGACCCAAATGGACATTACATAGAATCAGAATTAGTGCCAGCCCAGAGAGGGAAGGCTGAAGAAGCCTTGTGAGCTTCGAGTCTCTATAGGGGATGTGGTCCATGCTGCCGGAGGTGGATGCTAGCGACAATTTGTTTATGACAGTTGAGAGCGCAAGAAGTGACTTGTTGATGAAAGAACCCTCTTTTCTTCTCTCGGCACACAGAGTTGCCCTTTCGGAGCCCGCCAAATCACAGAGTGAAAGCGTCGCCTTGTGCTCAGTGTTCATAGCCATGTCTACCGTGTGGAGACGCAATTGCAAAATAGCGTGGGACCGAGACAGTCTAGCGTTGTAGTCTGTGGCAGATGTCTTACGTTTCAAGTCACCAGCCTTTATGAGCTGAAGCAAGGACTGTTTGGAGGATACGGTTGGGCTAGAGACACCCATGATTTTCACGCCATAGTCAGGATCATCTCTGATTTTGAGCTCAGCGTGAGAGCCCATTGCCGTACCACCGTTAGCTAAAAGGTCCACGATCTTCTCGTTGTAGATCTCAAGGTAGGTCACCGAAAGAGCATAGGAGCAGCCCAGGTTGGGAGAGTCAATCTTCGTGAAAATGTCGTCGATAGCCAAACGCACAAAGCCCGGATCATGATCGTCGCCACGCATCGAGTAGGTCTTCCCTGAACCTGTCATACCGTAGGCGAAAAGCGTTGAATTGTAGCCGTCATGAAGAAATTTGTTTACGAGATGTGCACACGAACGATTGTAGACCGTCCTGTTGGAGACTAGCGAAGGCCCGAACACGTTATCGAAGGTGTAGGAGGAATTGTCCTGGGCATTGGTGATGGTATTGGAGTATTCTTCGATTTGCCAGACCTGGTTCAGGCCGGCGCTGCTGGTATGCGGATTTGGCCTTATGCTGACAGAAATCGAGCCCGTGTATGGCTCTGGTCTGAAAGTGGGAGTGGAAGGCCTGGAGCCCATACTAGAAGATGGTCTCGAAGAGGAGATCATAGGCAGCTGAGGTCTATATCCTCTAGCAGATGCCGGTCGTTTGAGGTCTGGAAAGCTGGGCCTTGAGGTAGGAGTTGCTCTTCCTGAACGGTACATGGTGTGGTTATTGCGTTTGCAGAGCGATATGAAAGATGAACTTTGTAGGAAGTGAGACAGATAGCTCTGTTTACATCAACGCCGCATTAGGAAAGCAGATTAGGGTATTTGACGGGGGTTGTCATGGGGAGACTTGGGCGACCAGTTGAGCACCGCAGGGACAATTATTCCATCAAAGAAAAAAAAAAAGAGAGAAAAAAAAGCTAGACTTAATTGACGATTATGTTTTTTCTTGTTATCTTGAAACGTGGTGGTGTTGTACTGCCTTGGCCGTAGTCTAAATGAGCCGCGAGTTTGGCTGCGAAAAAATCCAGGGTCCTGAGTACCCAGTCTGCCATTTCAGCAACAAAACACTACATTCGTGAATTGTTTTTTTATCTTTATCTATTCCAATTATTACCTAGCAATACCTAAATATTGAAGCAAGGGGCGTCGGCTGGATCCGGCGAAAAACTGATGCTCCATTCCTTGTACTTGTGCCAGTGGTGGGTATCATAGATCCCAATGGACCGCATGGCCAATAGCAGCTCCGCAATGGACGTGAAGTGAACTGATACCGCGATTCCCTTGGAAATAACCGGCTTGATCTCGACAATAGTTCCATACTGGCTTAAGTCTTTTCGGATATCCTCCATATCGAAGGTCTTGACGAACCACTGACGGGGTCTAGGAAACCGTTCCTGGGCTCTTGAGCTGATAGCAGGCACCTCCACAGGGCTTTGAAGTCTGAGGACTCTCGATGCATTCATCCTTTCAGCAGCCACCCTCACCAAGTCTTGTACGGGCTCGACTCTCTTTTCTGGGACCTTCCTACCAATAAGCGGTCTCTTGCCATTGATGATAAAAAGCCCTGTAGCTGCAAACCGAGAAAAGGCGTTCGCAGACTTGTAGTCCATGAAGTAGAGCTCAAGATACGGCTCGGGGTGCTTTCCCAAAACGACTCGCTCAAGCTTACCTCCACGAACCCTGGAGAGCAAATCTGCCAAACTAGCATCAGCAGGAAAATCACTCATTACAACGTAACGCTGCTCGTTGACCCAGCAAGAAGGCCTGATTTTTTGCTTTCGAACGGTGCTTAAATCATCCGCAAAATCAGCCTCAAACTGGAGTCTGGCAAACCATTCAAGCAGGACATCCTGGCCGTTGTCCCGTGGATGCTCCTCTTTATAGCGGAACCGCTCGAACTGGTCCGAGATGAAATCTCTCACAAGATTCGATCTGCTTATTGTGAAGCTGTTGAAGGGCTTGGGCAGTTTGGAGAAGTTCCTATACAACGGTGGCAAGGAGCCGGTGGCGGGTTTACGGACCGAGTCTCCAAGGATCAGCGACTTGAGTTTAGAAGAGTAGCTAGGATGCATTTAGCAGAGTTAGCAAAAGAAGTGGTGGTAGAAAGCAGTGTGGTTGGATTGTGTTTTGCAGCCATTTATAGTGCGGCAGTGAGGGGCCCATTTCAACATATGGGCTTCTGGACAAGCCATTGGATTGGAGGTTCTGGTGAATTTTCAGAATTGAGAAATTTTAAGGAAAGAAGAATTTAAGGAGGGCTTTTTGTAGTTTTGAAGATTTCTCTTGTCTGACGCTGTAGAGAGACCACCAAAGGTGCAATACACCTAAGATCCAAAACAACAACGATGAGCTAACAGCACAGGGATGAGAGAATTGATTTCACATTGGCTACTATGAAAGCTTTTCCTTCCCAAAATATGCCCCAATCACAGCTAAAATGCCTACTCTGGCTTCTAACGGTCCAGTGTTTAGCCTCGCCTGCAGTACACCCAGGCTCATCAGGCCCATCTCAAAAAACCAGATCCACCCTACATGTCCAGAACGTGACTATCCAGCCTCTTTCGAAGAATTCCAAGGGTCTGTCTGTATTTGAACTACGTCATGGAGAATTCTGCCAAAAGAAGCGCATCGCCTTCCGCTCAGCAGGTGAAAAAACCAAAGACATACGCTGCTCCAGGAAAGGTTGTTCTGGAGGCTGATGTTGGAGTGACACAGTACATCAACGAAGCGTACAAAACCGGACCCGGTTTCTTTGGCTCTATCAAGCAACGGTATGCTGATTTCCAGGTCAACGAGATCCTGTTGGACGGCACCGTCGTGCACTTGACAGACGAGGGTATCGACTTGGGAAAGACCAAGAAGGAGAAAAAGCAGGAGAGAAGACTCAATGACCGTGCCGATCTTCAGGATAAGACGCCAGAGGAGGTGGAGGCCATTAAGGCAGAAAAGGCCGAGAAGGCCAAGGAGGCCGAAAAGGAAAACGAAGGACCCAAGTACGAGCTCAGTGAGGACCACAAGACCCGTCTCTTGGAGCTCGTTACTCCTGAGGAGCTAGGTGAAATCGAAGCGCTTTTCACCAATGGTGGCAACATGGAGACAAAAACACAATTTGGCGACAAGGCCTTAAGAACGCAATTGCACCAGCTTCTCAGACAAGCCTTCCAGGGCAAGCTTGAGACCATGACGTCTCCACAAAACACATTCAAAGTGGCCTTGTCCAAGGGCACAAACAACAACAGGGGCCGTAACGTCAACCATGTCGACGACCTGGGCGTGATAAACTACGGCTTGGGCCCGTTCAAGAACTACTTGCACTTTACTCTTTACAAGGAGAACAGGGAAACTATGGAAGTGGCCTCTATGATCTCGAAATTCCTCAGGGTGCCTCACAAGGCGGTCAAGTACGCTGGTACAAAGGACCGTCGTGGTGTGACCTGCCAAAGGCTCAGTATCCACAAGGGTAAGGTCCAGAGAGTGTCAGCTCTCAACAAGGGCTTAAACGGTTCAATCCTCGGCGGCTTTTCGTATGAAAGCAAATCGCTCGATCTCGGTGATCTCCAAGGTAACGAGTTCTTGATTGCCATTCGTGACGTCAAAACCGACGAGGCCAACTTGGAGGAAGTCGTTGAACGTGCTTTCAACTCTCTCAAAGAGAAAGGCTTCATCAACTACTACGGTTTACAGAGGTTTGGAACTTTCTCGATTTCCACGCACGTTTTGGGCATTGAGCTTCTAAAGGAAAATTGGAAGAACGCCGTTGACCTTCTATTAGCTGAACAGGACAGAGTCGTTGCGGAGTCAGTTAACGCCCGTAGAGTTTGGGCTGAGAGCAGAGACGCCGCAGAAGCTTCCAAGCTCATGCCTAAAAGATGTTTTGCTGAACACAATGTGCTTTCATCTTTGGCCAAGGAGAAGAAGGTAAATGAGGCGGAGATTGAGGATTACCACAAGCAAGCCTACTTCCGTGCCATCATGCAAATTCCTAGAAACTTGCGTCTCATATACGTTCATGCCTACCAGTCCTACGTGTGGAACATGGTGGCATCAAAAAGGATTGAGCTTTTTGGTCTCCAGGTCCGTGAAGGAGACTTGATCATGGTGGAGGAGAAGAACGCAGAGAGCAGGAAGGTCACCTCGATCGATGAAGATGGAGAGGAGTTTGAAGAAGACGTTGCTGGTACGCTTTCAGACAAAGTGAGAGCTTTGACCAAGGAGGATATTGACTCTGGAAAATACTCCATTTACGACGTTGTCCTTCCTTCTCCAGGCTACGACGTTGTATACCCAACAAGTCCTGAACTCATGTCCGTTTACGAAGACGTGATGACCAAGGATGGCCTTGATCCCCACAATATGCGCCGAAGAGTGCAAGAGTTCTCGTTGGCTGGGTCCTACAGACCACTCATGGGAAAAGCCACAAACCTTTCCTACAAGCTAGTCAAGCACAAAGACACGAACGATCCGATTTTGCGTACCGATTTGGAACTCTTGCATGCTAAAAAAGAGAATGACGAAGCCTTAGATAAGATCATTGACTACTCTGGATCAGAAGATGCCACTCAAACTGGTATAGTATTGCAAATGCGCTTGGGTGTGAGCTGCTATGCTACTATGGCGCTTCGTGAGTTCATGAAGGCCGACACGAGCCGTTTCAGTGCCAACTTTGATGTGAAGACAAACAAGTAATATTACTGTGATTGGTATAATATGGTACGTTGTGTGGCTAGCTCTTAGAGCCTCATGTTGCTGGCCTGGCATAGTACCTCTTTGTGAAATTTTAAAATCAATCAAAACATTCTAGCATTATTTTTGAAATAGAAAAAATACCTTTGACGACATGAAAGTATAGAATTGTAGAAAGTCACCTTATAGTCCAACCCCGGAGAGGTACAGGTGCGATAACACAATACATGCTACCACATCGATAAGCACTTCTACTATTCCCCATTATGCCGCCATTACAAGTCAATTCCGTGAAATATAAAACGAGCCTTAAAATGGCAATCTCAAAACTCAAGTTCTTGCAAGAAAAGAAGACAGCACTTACCAAGCAGCAGAGGAGGCAATTGGCTGACTTACTTGGTGCTGGAAAGGAATCTAGTGCCAAAATCCGAGTGGAGAACATCATAAGAGACGACATTTACATCGAGCTTTTGGAGTTTCTTGAACTTTATTGTGAGCTTTTGCTTGCTAGAATTTCAATCATTTTGGACACCCTGAGGCATGAGGTGGATCCTAACTTGAAAGAAGCAATTCTGCTGGTGATCTACTCTTGCCATCACACAGAAGTCAAGGAATTGATCACCTTGGGTGAACTCTTCAAGCATAGATACGGACCTGAATTCGTCGCTGCTGTCCAGACGAACTCCAGCAGTGAGTACGTTCCAGAGAAGATCGTCAAGAGATGCGCAGTAGATCCACCTTCAGAGACCCTTGTGGATTTGTACTTGGGAGAAATTGCCCGGACCTACAGTGTGCCATATCTGGGGCTCAAGGATGAGCCTCCAAAGCTAGAACTTTCCAAAGATGACGATGATGATGATTCCGGAAGCGAGGGAGGGTTGCCCGAAGAGCCCATAGCGGCTGATTTCGAGCAAAGACCCAGTGTTGCCAAGCAGACAGCCCCACCGAAGCCTCAGCTGGAGTTTGATGACTTGAAGGCCCGTTTCGCTGCTTTGAAGAAGTAGTTACTTAATCGGATCAACCTGCTCGGTGCCTTAGAGCCGGCGCTTCTTGTTAAAGGAGGTGAAGTGGCGTCAATTCATAAGTGTCCGGTTCCAGTGAAATTCCAACGAAAAGTGTTGCCGGGTACCTCTACGGAAGAACGCATTGTGAGGCATACTTTCTGAATGAGGAAGCATACCGATCAAGCAAAGAACAAAAAATTGAACGCAAGCCAAGTACAAGAACAAAAATTTAAAGGCAGAGCCATCCCAATGCCAGCAACATAACGCCCATAGAAAATATAGAAGTAATGCAATATCTCAACACCAAGATGCGCCCCAGATTACATCGCGCCTTTATTTACCTACAATTGATCCAACAACATCACAGATCCTCCAGATCAACCGATCTTATACACACGGCCCATGTCGCTTCTAACCACCAAGCAGCGAGCTGAGCTCAACAAAGCCATATTTCAATATACCCAGGCGAAAATAGCTGCAGCGGACGATGCTAACGACAATCTTCTACCGATGCTAGCAGAGCTTCTAGAGATCAAAACGCCCAACGATGAGATTGTTCCCAACTACTTGGAGAAAAAGTGGACCACCGTGGTCCGCCTTCAGAAAAGAATCCTAGATTTGGAAAACGAGGTCGCCTCCTACAAACTGTTACTAGAGACCCTGGCTCAAAGTGGATCCAACGGGTCCGCCTTGGTGCTTCCTCGAGATAAACTAGATTGGATCCCAAATGTCAACACCACCACTTACAAAACACTGTCTACGCAACTCATCAATTGTGTGGCGGTGCATCCTGTTCTTCCCTTGGTTGTGGCAGGCGCCTCTGATGGTAGCATTATCGCATGGAACATGGTCCACGATTCCCTGGCAATTCCACAGAAAATCGTGACAGCTCACACCCGAAGCGTCACAGGGCTACGGTGGCTGCCTTCGCCGGCAACATTGGTCCCAAATGGGCCTCAAGAATGGATATTGGCCTCCTGCTCTCTGGACCTCTCTGTGAAGATCTGGGAAGGCGACTCGTTGAAGCACATACGTACGCTTTCTGGCCACGAACACACCGTTTCGTCTGTGGTGTTTCTGCCGACGAATCCGCTTGTTTTGTACTCGGTTTCTCGTGATCTTTCTGTTCGTGTATGGGACGTTGCCAATGGTACTTGCACTAGGAAGTTTGTCGGCCACAGCGAATGGGCCAGGGATGTAGACGCAGCGTCCGTCGAGCAACATCTTGTCGATGCCGGAATATCGGGCTCTCTAGGCGACTTCCTCCTAACATGTTCCAACGACCAGTCCATAAGATTATCGCATGCAAACTCCGGCATTGGTCTTGCACTTCTTTTGGGCCACACGCATGTCATTGAGAGCGTCAAGTTCTTGCCGCTTCTCTCAAATAAATATCTAGACGGCTTTGTGATCCTGAATCTCGACAAGTTTTCGTCGTTGTCAGAAGACATTGTGAAGAACCCGGCCTATGAGGAGAACTTGGGTTACAAGTATTGTGTTTCTGCTGGAAGAGACTCCTTGATAAAATTATGGCTCTTGCCACCGCCTACTCTACGTCCGAATCGCCCACCTGCTCCGTCAGAGCTCAACAACTCCCAGGGTTGGCACTTGGCAGACCTTATAGGCCATCAATCGTGGGTTAAAAGCCTCAGTGTGCACCCTCTGGGTCGCTACTTATTCAGTGGAGGAGATGACAAGGCAGTTAGAGTGTGGGACTTCTCTACTTTGGCGGATAAGGGGCTGGTTCGCTGCATCAAAACTCTAACGGCGCATGAGGGATTTGTCAGTTCCGTCCATATGGCCTCGTTTGAAATGTCAGGCACCAAAGATTCAGAGAAGACAGAGGAAGCTCTATTGAAGAAAATTGAGCACGATATGAGATGTATTTTCGTGACGGGTGGAGTCGATAAGACCGTCAGAATCTGGAGCTAATGACTACAAATGACCTTCAGCGATGAGATCTGGCGCACGCTGGGCCCACTCTGTCCATGACCCGTCATAGACACGAATAGGGATATCCGAGTTGATCTTCTCAATAGCTAGACGAAGAATCACGGCCGTTACGCCTGTTCCACACATGACGATCACGCCCTTCCTGTCCAATGGCTCGTTCCAGTCGAGCCCAAAGTCTTTTTGAAAAGTTCCACCAACTCTTCGACGGTTTTATACTGGCCAGATTCATTCAAAACTTTGGTGAAAGGCAAATTGAGGGCCCCCGGAATGTGGCCGGACAGCAATCCTTTCCGTGGCTCAGGGGCCTTGCCGTGGAATCTGTCTGCGCTTCTAGCATCGAAGACATAGTATTCATCCAAATTTCTCAGCACCACGAGGTCAGCCAACTCGTCAAACTCGATGACCTGCTCACGATAGTTCTTGCCAAATTGAGTATTGTCAATCCCTTCGTAAGGCAGGTTATCAGTAGCTTCGCTTGTGTCGACCACTCCATTCTCAACTGGGTACTTCAGCTTGTACTGAGGATAGTGGTCCAACAAATACACATTGTGATGTCCATAGAGAGCGAAGGTCCAAGCAGCTCTGGGCCCCGAAAAGATGCCTTGTCTGTCGTAGACAAGGAGGAGATCGTCATTGCGGATACCCAACTTGCCGACTTCCTTGTCGAACAATCTGTGGGGAGGAAGCATATGAGGGTACTTGCTGGTACGGCAGCAGACCGAGTCTAAATCGAAGAACACCGAGTTCTTGATCCGGTCGTCCTGAGCAAACTGCTTTTTGGCATTGTTAGGTGAGTTTGGCATGTACCAAGTTGCATCAATTGGAACCACTCTAGGACCAGGAGATTGGATGAGCCTGCGGGCATAGTCTGCATTAAGGAGCTTGACTCTGGGAGAATTGACCATTTCTGTTTTTGTTGTGATTTTTTTGCCCGACTTAACTAGTGCTCGGTCGTTATCTAGTTGATCGATACTGTGACACCGCACTGTGAAGGATTGCTCTCAGAATCCGCTAGTACTCTTACACCAGGAAGTTTAGTATGTCAAACACCGATTTGCGCGATCCAATCATTCTGATTGGTGGGAGTCCGTCTCTGTTGGGCTGGGGAATTCGCTGAAGAAACAGAATTTCGCTGGTTGGAGGATAGCAAGGTGGTTGGTTGAGAGAAATATCGTCTACGAGAATTTGATCCGTAGTTTACCTTGTACAGATGAATCTCTGGTAGCTTCAGTGAAGCTTGAAAGTTGGGATGTGCGTGCTTATACTGAATATCGGTAGCTTTCGAGTTATTTCGTCATCTTTGAATAAACTGCATTCGTCAATAAGCTCACTCTTCGAACCTACGTGGGTATATGGCTGGCTGCATGTAGGAGAATCAGCATGTGTTGAATTTTGGTTTTACAGAAAAATGCACAGGGGACCATATCCAAGTAGTTGGTGTAGAGGGAAATTTGATGAATTTGGACGACCAAATGCAGATGGGTATGTTTGATGGTGAAGCTCGAGATTCGTCATTCTCATATCGCATGTTATCATTCTGTGAAATGGCATGTATAAGCAAATCTGAAAGCGTTGAGGTTTTTGGTCCGTACGGAACTTATTGTTCGTTCGAGTTGCTTTTTTTGTAATGATGGTATTCGGACTTCCGCTTCAAACTTGAAAGTAGCAGTGACTATGGGGTGCAAAATGTTGAGGAAACTGCAAAGTCGAGGAAAAGCGATATCATGAAACCCTACCAGAAACTGGAAAGAACAGAAAATTTGCTAGTTACTCTCTACGTAACGTCACCCCATGCAGCTGTGTTCTCTCATGACGGAGATGTCTTGCCTCGTCCTGTGAGCACCGTAGTACAACTCTGGTGGAGGGAATTCACACAAAAACCACCGTTCCATAACTTCCAGTCTTTTGGAAATTTCTTCAAAGATACCATGAGCCTTGTTTGAAATACTTTCTAGCGGACTACTGCAGTTTTGGTTACCCAGTGAAATTAGCGTACTATGAGAAGTGCTGCTAAAGAAGGTACATTTAGACATTACAGAATGTCTTGGGAATACGTGAAAGTCGCAAGAAAATAATATTTATGCTGTTTGTTGCATGACCACGGTACTCATTCATATTATAAAGCTGACCAAAGTTGCCTCGGGCTTTCTACCTCCCTAGATTTTGCACCAATGAATTCGACAAGCTTACACATCATTCAAAGAGATTGGCTCTTCGACGGCATCATCCTTTCAGTCTCCTATGAAATGGATAATCGTCCCTCGAATTACATCTCACACGAGACTTTTGCGTGTAAAGTGGACGGAGAGTTATGGGCGGTTAGCTCTCTCAATCTTCGTGGTGAGCTTTCAGTAGTGCCTCCAGACATTCTAGATGATATGAAGAGGAAAGAAGGCATGCTGAGCTTCGGCAAGTCGCCAGATTTAGCTGATGACAGAGGACGGATTGTGTACTGTTTCACCAGGATGAACCAACTTCTAATCAATCACCTTCTTCCTTCGAAAGGTTTACGAAAGGATTCTCTTGTAGGCATACGTTGCCTTCAGGTCGGAAACCATATTGTTCCTCTTGATGCTGGTGTGACTCCTTTGAAAGCCAAAAGCTCCCTGGACACGGTGGAAACGCTGGAAAAGCCGAGGATTCCAGAAGATTTCGTTGACGTTGAGGAAGAGGTAACAATCGAGGTGGAGCTTTTGGCAACATACAAGCCGCCTAAACAATATGAGCTAATACTGGCTGGAAACATGGTGAAAAGCGGTTCATCTTTGAAGGATTTCGTTAAACTTGACCTCAAGCAGACCGAGACATTTTTTTGTACCTGTCAAGGTGACATCTCCATGAACCACATTACTATTGTTCTAGAGGAGCATCTTAGATATCAACACATAGCGCTGAAGGAGGGTTGTGTATCCGAGGAAGTTCGGACGGTGGTGTTGAAAGACTCAAGCATCAACAATTTCATCTCCCATTCTGACTTCAAAGAATTTGGAACTGGGTTTTTGCATTCCCCAAATGTGTCATTGTACGATTGCAGCCTCCCAAATATTGGGCCCACCTACAGTTCGAACAAATGCACTCGGAGTTATGCCCTTCGATTCAATATCGATCTAGAATGTGGATTGGGGAAGTGTTCGAAGCATATTTCTACAGTCATGGATATTGCAGTTGCCACACAGGTTGATCTGGCACAGCCCGTTTTCCAAGTTCAGAAGAAGCAAGACGTGATGTTGCTTGAAACATTTAAATTAGACTCTTATCTTGCTCAGAATGCCATTCAGTATTGCCTACAGAGGCAAGAAGAGATGAAATTGGACTGTATTAGCTTTCATCTCTCCTCTGTTGTTGAAGACGAAAAGGCTTTGGTAATAGCCACCTTACATACAACGAACTTCTATGACTTTCAAGAAGAACAGAAGGTAAACGAGATAGAGGCAAACGAAGGTCTAGCCTTATTTCCAAAAAAGGGCTGTGGACAGTCAATAAAGCCTTGTTGACTACTGCAAACGCTGGCATTCCAGGACGGATGTTCGAAGTTTCAAGATTTGTGAATGTTTTTGATGAATTTACATTCTCAAACGATTATGGCTCCAAAGATGATCGTTTTTCCTTCCTGTGTGATTATCGAAAAGCACTTATGGCTGGACCTGGAATGACTCTCGATCCAAGTATCGCGTTTAGATTCACGTCAAGTTATCATCCCGTTACGATATACTTTGATAATCTTGAAGTTATTCTTGGGCAGCAAACTGTGGGGTTCAACAAGACTTGCAGGGAAGCTTTCCACAAAGAGTACGAGTTGCATAGCAAGAATGGCAAACGCCCTAGTTTCCGAGAAGTTGAGGATAACGGGCAGAAGGACTTCATTTTTGAAGGATTACTTGAAGGCTGCGAGATCCCGAATGTCATGCCCTCCACCCTTTCCGACTGTTATCACAAGGGCTACAAACTCAATGTTAGCATGGAGGCACATGGAGTTGCAGTGGGCTCGGGTGGTTATTTCGAGAGGATTGATTGTAAACTCTCGGAGAGCATTGATATCCTTATGGACATCAACGAGTGTTACCGTCTAATGACAAAAGAAGGACACGTAAAAACCTATATTCCTTAGATAATAGAAGCTTCACTAACCTTTGCAAACTTCACTGAAGAGATCAAAGGGTGTTTTGGGTGGCCTCCGGTCCTTCGCCTGGATAAGCGCTGATATTCGCTCAAATAAATTCTAGTTTTGTGTCGACATTAAATACTCGTAGGTGTGAACTTTTTACTCAGATGCTGATGAAAGTGTGCCGGGGCGTTGACTTCCTATGAGAGACAGTCGGTTAGTTTTGAAAACCTGCGGAGCTTCAAGATGAGGAGATTTCGGACCATAAACTTGACACCTCAGAATGACAATGGGGCTTTTTGTGTCTCGAGGATCTTTTTCGTGTTGATTCACGCTGAGTTGGGTGGCATGGTTCTTGCTCGGCCTCGCACATTGGAATGAAGTCTTACAACCTCTTCAACCGATCCATGGCTCGATGGTGTATATCTTTGAGACGAGCCCTGGCTCGATGGTGTATATCTCTGAGCGCTGTGAACTGCATTAACCCTCGGAGTAGGGAAACGGAAATCCGCTCTCGAATAGTCATGCTGGGAACCGTAAAGTCCCACGTTCTCCGGATGGGGCATGCCAGTTGGGTCAGGATTGTTGCCTTGATTGGGCTCGCCGTGAGGATCAGGATTGTTGCCAGCCATCCCTTCAACATCAAGGTCACCCTCCTCTGTGTCAACTGCAGCTTTGAAGTAGTAAAAGCTCATGAGTCCCAAGTACAACACGAGAACAATCCACAGTACAAGGATTTCCCATTCGAAGTAACGGAGATAACCAATTCCCATCATAAGCGAGATGACCAACATCTCCGCCCAGGTAGCGTAACATCCCCAGTAGAGATACTTAGCGTGTGCGCTTCGGTTGTAACAGACGTCAAACGCGATGGAAGCAGCCACGTAGTGGGTAAAAATAGACATGATGGTGGTGAGAGAAAGAGCACGATCCTTTGTGGTGAGGAGAGACAACCCCCGAATACCTTGGACGAATAGCCCCAAATCATGATCCGCAAATTGGGGTATCGATTCTTGGACACTGTCTAGCTCCTCCGCCGCCAGCGTAGTGACGATTTGGACACTGTTCAGCTCCTCCGCCGCCAGCGTGGTGACGATTTCAAAGGCAGTAACGCTTTGAAAGGCAGTAACGCTTTGAAAGGCAGTAACGCTTTGAAAGGCAGTGACGCTTTGAAAGGCAGTGACGCTTTGAAAGGCAGTGACGCTTTGAACGGCAGTGACGCTTTGAACGGCAGTGGAGCCGTTGGTCGCAGTTTGTGGGCTCGAGATTGTGCTAGAGTGAGTACTTACATCGGTGGTGGATATTTGGTGGGAGTCCAGATCATCCACTCTCTGAAACAGAATTGAGGTTGAGAAGAGTGCCCAACAGAGACAGCCAAGGAATACCAACCTAGCAAGGACATAGAGAGTACAAGTGAAGTTTGACCATCCATTGGTGGTCGATTTCTTTGGCTTTCGGGACGGCATCATTTTGGAATATCTATACTCCATCATTGTTGTGGAAGAAGAGAGTAGTAAGGGGGGAATGCCTCTGGGGTTGGCTGCAAAAAACACTGAAATCGCGTTATGTCTCCTCGACCACCACCAATGTCTAGCTCGTAAATGTCGTCCGTGGCTACGTTAGGCCATTGCTTCAGAAGCAAAGAAACCTTGATTATCAAAATGAAACGCTAGCTCGTACATCCAGGTTCAGCTCTGCTAGTATGGTGGTTCTATAGCCAGTTTCACCGACTACCTCGGTGGCATTGAGGAGTCGCCTCAGATGGTAGACAAAGGAAGTCATTCTTGTTCCGCTCAATATGGCAAGTTTTGCATTTGCTGAATGCCCAGGCGTATTCAGCAGCTTAAGGTTCCCCATTGGGTCTGTCCGTGAGAGACACGCTATGGGAATCCGATACTGCGGGTCTTCAAAAGCCTGCTATCAACTTATTGGCACAGAAGTACTTCTAGCTATCAGACGAAGAGCCTCGTCTTTGGTATTGTCCAATAGCTCTGCGGACTTTTACGTTCACCATATCCTACGCCTAACCGGGAGCCTATATCTTGCAAAGCTCCTGGATCCTTGAATGCTCCTGGAATTGTTTCACAGAGTCCACAAAGACCTTTCAAAAGGCAAAAAGACGAATGATCACGGCTCCTGCCCTTTCTCTTTTCGGCCATGGGTGCAACATGCTGCGGACCATTGCCTGGTTTGACCCTTGGAATCGCCAACCCAGGAAAGTACATGTGTATAGCATCACACATCATCTGGGTGCTGGAGTTGCCGTTGGTCATGTGGGGCCACTTTCCTGGATTTTCGTATTTCTGGAACGCAAGCTAATGAGCCCCGGCAACGTCTCTCATGTCAATATACCCGCCAGTGTTGTTTGACCAATGAAAGCCCTCCTTCAAGAGGAGCAATCAACGGATCATATCGTGAGACGTGTTCAACTTGCCCTCTGCCTTGTTGTCAAGGCTTGAGGTCCGAAAACGTAGACAGGGTTGATAGCGGGAAGGTGACCCGGCCTTATTCCTGCAACCATATCTAGAAAAGTGCCATTGAGTTGAAACAATAAATAATGCAGCTTAAAGAATACAGTAAGTACTTCAGTAACCAAGGTTTCTCTGTACTAGGTGAGAACTGGATACTTATAATCAAGTCTGGTGCACAGGGTGTGGAAGCGCAACCTGTGCTACTAACATTCGAGAAGCACCATTTGCCATTTCGCCTTCATGAAGAATTATCCTTTGTCATGTACTGTGACGCCTAGTATAAACTCGTGGATTTTCCATATGTTGAGGACGGCTTGTGAACTTACCATCGAGTTTCGTTGAATCACCATCGCTCAGGACTATGCCTTTGACTGTCAACACACATGCTTACCACCTCAATTTGAGCTGTCCTAAAGTTATGGTAGGGTTTTGATTGGTGTCAATGTACCCAAGCTTCGACGGGTATGGTGCATGATAATATCAGCCTATTCCATCTGCATCCAAAAGCAAGTGTCTGCATTTTTTGGGCACATAATTATCTACCGTCATGATGGATGAATTCATGAACAAATGCGGCAAAAGGACAACTCTCCGTTTTTGCTGGTCCTTCAGTATTGCCGTGAAATATATGACAAGCCACATAAATGTCATTCCCGCTCCCTAAACCATCCTGTTCTCTGAATAGTGAATTTTAAAAGATACATTGATGAGAGCATGCAAACGAAAGCCCGAGACTCTGAACAAGATGTCCCCTGAGAAGGTGAGTACGATTTTTCTATTCCGAAATTTGGGCACAAATCTCCAGCGTCTGATTCCTGAAGAGGTTGAGGCTCTAGGTGACCGGCTTTTCTCGTTTCGTACGGTAGGAGTGTGGATTCTGGGAGAGCACTACCAAATCACAGAAGTCCTTCTTAAAGCTTCTCTGTTGGTCAGCGATCCTGATACGAAGCCTCGTATTGAAAAAGCGAGATCACGGTACGGTGTTACATCATTGGGGGAGGGGCCAAGTCCTGGTAACACAATGCTTGCTTTTGAAAGCCGAACAACAATGCTCACATACGACTGGACTGACCTCAAGATGCCCTTACAAATAGAAGAAAAATGTTTCCTTAATGTTGGTGAGGAGAAGGTATCATTTCCCGTTTCCTGTTCCCCCGTTACCTATCTCATTAATGGATTCAACCCAGGCTTGATCACGGACTCGGTCTATCACCTCAACGACAAACATTCAATCTTGTTGAGAGCGAAGTTTCGAAACGGTCGATTTTCTGCAGACGATCACCCTTATCCATTTATGTATTCGGGTCAGCTTATCCCCACTAGTATCCGCTTAGATTTGAGTTTTCTGGATCACGATGGCTTTGAAAGCACCTCCGACAAGATCTTCATCATCACAAAGGTACGAGTCGAGCTACAAGAATTCAGTATCGTACCAAGTTTAGACTCTGTTATAAGTGACGTTCGCTCCGTTGTTCTCTTAGAGAAAAAGGCGTACAGGGCAATGTGTCTATCAACACAACCATCTGTCATCCTTGGTGAAGTTTGGGACTGTAACTTACCAGATCTTGGCCCGACATTTTACACTCATGATTTCATCAGAAGCTACGCCTTGAAGGTTTCTTTGACAATAGCACATAAGGAGTTTCCGGACACGACCGTATCTGCATTCATTGAGTTCAACATTGCATCGAGAGTGGAGGAATCTATAAAAGAAATGGACAAGCCTTTTGCGCCTCAAAGCTTCCCTGGATGTATTGTTAAACAAGGGACCTTCGATCTTTTCCTTGAAGACTCGTCAGCTCTCAGTTTGGCTCACGCTGAGAGACCCCAAAAACCTTCGCAAGATAACTTCCAGCGATACATCATTCTGTACGAAAGCAAAGAAGATGTGACTTGCAATGTCTATGCGAAAGAGAGCAAGGGCTCCTTTGATGATGTCTCATACCTCTCTGGGAAGAAAACCCCGAAGGGCCTCGATAAGACTTGCAATGTATTGGAAAAAGAGATTACCTACAGTCTGGATGAAGAGACAAGCCCTCATCTTAGTATGTTCAAACGAGTAGCTTCAAAGATTTGGAACTGTTTAGCTCGTCAGAAACCTCTGACGAGTTCGTCGAAATGCTTTGACAGAGCTTCTTCGAGAAGCTCTCCGATTTTGTACTCGGCTTCAGGTGATGTGGAGTCAGAAGCCTCAATATCCCAGTGTATTGTTTCTGCTGAGCAGGTTGAAAGAGAGACCTCTTTGCGGCCGACTTCAGATCTCCGCAAACTGTACCCAATACAAACGTTTTGTGTGGGTGTCGAGAAAGTGCCTCTACTAATTGATGTTACAATCAATTACAATAAATACAGTTCACCTTCACCTTTGGACAAAATTGGCTCCGTTGTTAAAGTGAGGCCGGGTACAAAGCTTGCTAGGATCCTTCAAATCCGCGCCATGGTTGCCAAAAGCTCCAATTATAGGATCCAAGAAAGTGTCCAGGCTGAAGTTCAATTTGAGAGCCTCGAAGTATTTTTCGAAGAGAAAAATTACAGAAATATGGAGCAAACAACCAAAGAGACGCTTTTGCTTGATTCTAAATGCCTCCCAGTCGTTGCCTTGAGTTGCTTTGATGAACCCCTCTTTTATGCTCCCGCCAATGCTTTTAAGTTCCCGCAACATCTATTTGGAAACAGCGAGATCCCTCTTGATGTTCAATCTACCCATATCACTCCAGAGCATGCACGAGTGTATAGATTACGAGGCCGTTTGCTGTTCTCGTCACAAGGCTGTACACACACAGCGTACTGGCACGAAAACATATATATCGCCCCTCCCGACCATGACCCAAAGGTCATCAACCTATGATATCCTTCGATGGGTATAGGAACCGACCTGAAAACGCAGGTATAATTACGCAGATAAAGCTGCTATTGTATCGCCATTTGTATGCCTTCTGATGCGCATGGTTCGGAGTATGCTGCGATCTCTTTGTCTTAACAAAATGGCTGTGTGAGAAAGGAAATTTCGTTCAAAGCATGGGAGCCACATGCTTTGGCAGAATAACATTGATATTGGCCATTTTAAACCACCAGAATTACCCCAATGGGCACAGATTACAAACCATTTCGGAGACCCTCTATATGTATATACAGGATTTGACGCGGACCAGATCCAAGCCTCGAGCCGCTCAATGAGATAGACTTTTAAGTGTTGTGATGAGTTACGCATTTTCTTATTTACCTAAGTTACGGTATTGAAATCGGCAAGGTTTGTGACATCCAGCAACACCCTGGGTTTTTACATTCAAGCGGCAAATTCAACTCACGATCATCGGTTGAGACACCAACATGGAGGCACCACCATCGAAATCCTTCAAGAGTTCAATTTGTGGGGTCAAAGAGCGATGAAGAAAAAGATGCTATATTTGCGTTATTTGCTTTATCGACTCTTCCACATCGAGGGTCCCTGGCAGTGTGCACCAGGTTTCGAAAACAGAATTACTCACGGATCATCTCACATAGTGGGGCGACCCACCTATATCACTTGGGCTGTGATTTCGAGCCTTTGAATGGATCGGCATTTCCTGAAGCACTGACGCGTAGATAAATGTTACATGAACTATGTTCGTGCATTTCTGATCGATTATACCAGAGTGGAGGCAGTCGCCCCAGCTAACCTCAAGCTGCATCCTCTTTACCATCATCCATAACGATGGTGTGTTCGTGCTCGGGCGACCCACGGATTAGTATTGTCTCCTCTTCATCATCGCCACTGCCGCCTTCAACGGTCTTCAAAGTGCAGCATTCAATCTCCTTGATCCACTCGTCAGAGAGAATGTCCTCAATGCTGGCTCGTTTGTGTGGATCGATCTGTAGCATCTTGTGGATGATTGGCCTTGAAGCATGTGGGAGCAACCTCATCAATCTATATGGCCCATGAATCAGCTTATGAGATTTGGACTTCTTTTCCCCAGATTTGGGCGACTCGTCTGCCTTTTCAGCACCAGGCTCGGAATCGGCAGTCAGATCTTCGCGGCGCTCCTGGAACAATGCTTTTTGTTCCGTCTTAGTGTTTTCGTATTCTTCAAGCTTCGCGTCAATCTTCTTCAACTCGGCCAACACTTCCTGAGTGCTCTCCTCGTCAAGAATCTGAACAGCCTCCAAAGACTGCAACTTCTCCTCCACAGCCTCGGCTGTCTCAGCATCATCACGCTCCTCGGGCTCGCAATGTTCTTGATCCCGCTGTCTCTGTAGGAGCTTCTTCTTCTTATTCAGCTTGATTATGGTATTCTTCAACTGTCTCTGACGTAACAAAAGTTTGTGGCACTCGTTAGACAAGTAGTAGTCATGCCAATTATCATCTTCCATGGCGTACAACTTGAAAGAGTTGTCCTTTTCCGCATTTGGGATTTTCCACGGGAATCTCTTGAGAGTCATACAACAGTATATGATTGCAACCGACCAGAGGTCCACAGGCTGCGGGTTGTATGAATTAGAGCTCGTCAAAACTTCTGGAGCAAGGTAAGGGTCCGACCCCACCACACCATGACAGTAATGAATGGTTTCCGTGGAGTTGGAGCTATGCTGGTCATAAGGGTACTTGAAAATGACTGCGGACCCAAAGTCAATGATCTTGAGAATGCCGTCAGTGGTCAATACGCAATTGTCTAGCTTCAAGTCGCGATGGGCGAGGCCAAGCGAATGCAAGTAGGAGACGCCTTCAAGGATTTGCTTTAGGCAGCAATTGATCTCCTGACGGGACATTTCACCACTCATCACAACAGCAAAGAAGTCGATGGGCGCGTACTCCATGATCTCATAATACCTGTTGTTTTCGTGAATAATGTCGATCGTCTTGATGATATTAGGATGCTTCAAGGTGGAGCCAATGCAATACTCCGCCGTGCATTTTCGCGTGTAGTCTTTGAAGGACTCTGTGTTTCTGCGGGGCCTGAACTCCTTCACGGCAAAGGTCTTGTGGTCCAGCGGCCTCATTATCAAGCGGACGGACCCACCAGCACCAGAACCTAGCTCCTTCTCGACCTTACCGTACTTCTTCACCAACGCAGAACCATCCTGAGTGAATGGTTCGTGCACCGGGCCCTCTGAGCGTTTTGTAGCCTGTGACGAGTTGAGAAGCTGCGAAGACGTCTGATTGATGAGAGCTGCCAAGGATGTCAGCAGAGGCGCCCTGCTATGCGGGGTCAGTCCTTGAGCCGACGGGCTGAGATTGCTTCCGTTGGCCTCGGAATTGCCATTCACCGCTTGTGCCACCGTGGCCTGCTGGATTGGCGAATTGCTGCTGGGACTGTGGATGCTTTGGTTGGACTTTTTGTTCTTGAACAAACGCTTCAAGTCCGCCATGCCGTGGCCCTTGGGCGACAGCGTGTCTTCCATGCTGTGGTGGCGAGCCGCCTGGGTCGGGTTTTGTGAGGCGTGCTGGACTATGATTGACGGCGACTTGGACTGGTCTCTGGTGCCGTGGAGAGGGTCTCTTTGCTGGGGACCCTGTGGGTGCGGATGCTCCTTCTCTGAGGAGTTCGTCATTGTCGGCGTGGCCAATGAGTCCTGCGAATCGTGCTTGCCAATGTGGAAACCAAGAAACCTTCGGCCCTGTGACGAATTGGACGGTTGTCTGTTCAAGGGCTCCTCCTGGGGCAGCTGATGCTTGAAATGAGAAAAAAGCTTGAGTCTGTGACGATCTGGCATCGCGGATATGCTATAGGAAAATGCAACTGGGCTGCCACAGGGGGCGTAGGCCGCTAAATCAAGGAAGTGCTAGTGATGAAAGTGAGGATAATGCGTGC
Source organism: Candidozyma vulturna (assembly GCA_026585945.1). NCBI lineage: Eukaryota > Fungi > Ascomycota > Pichiomycetes > Serinales > Metschnikowiaceae > Candidozyma > Candidozyma vulturna. The sequence goes on from CM048828.1 coordinate 636,366, forward strand.
AACCTGGAATGGTTTGCTGAGGTGCCCGGAAGGCGGAATTTTCTAAAAATGGGGGCACGGCTTCGGCGACTCCTTATATGCTAGAGACGTCGGGTGCACGGAGAAAGGGCAGTTTTGTCTGATATGGGGGGGCAGCAGAGCTCTGAGATATCAAGAGAGAGGCATTTTGGGAAAGTAGGATTGGTGATTCGTCCTGGTGCACGGATGTGCAACTCTCGGTGTCTCACCAGTTGCGGTGCGACTTGGCATTAGGTCATGGCGGGATTGGCATTTCCAGATTGGGTCAGAGAGGTGCTACGGGGCAGCGCTGCAATGGAGCGTTTTGCAATTCCGTGAAAAAATGTGAAATTTTTGGGGTGGCACGGGCAACCGCCGAGACTCGTGAGACAATTCGCCTGATGGAGCCACTCCGACTGCCTGCAGGACCACCAACCACCAACAGCACGATCGTTGCTTAGCAATGTCGGCTGAATGGACGGTTTCTATGCAAAGAGGCGACAAACTCTAAAGTTTTGGTTCAGAATGAACTGGGCAGCAGATAGCGTGGCTGCGGCGAGGCTGAGAGGCTGTCAAAATGGCTGCGAAATCGCCAGATGCACCCCCATGTATCAGATCTTCCGAGACAAACACCGGAGTTCCGAGCCACGCTACCCTAGCAACGGCACCTCCGTCGGAGGTATTTTGGTGTTTTGAATGTGCTGGACGGCTTTGATTGGCCCGTCACCGTGGATCCCCTCTGCGGTGGAGCATAAGGAACGCGGAGAATAGGGGTGTCTGCTAAGCGATGAATGCACGGTTTTGAAAAATGGCCTCGTCCAAAGCATTATCGTCATAACGACTACCATGTCCACGTTGTCCACCTATACTGCTGAGCGGCGAGATATGATTCCTTTAGTCGCCCACAACTTGCAGTTCCTTTGCAACCAACCGCAGCATCTGCCGTCAGCGCACCTACTCCTTGATGGCAGTACCCCGGATGTGCTTCTTTCTCTCGGGCACACGGGGCTTGGAACCCTCCTTGGAGTGTCTGCGGTCGTTGTCCTCTCTGCGCTTCAAGGACTCCACCTCCACACGCTTGATCTCCTGCGCCTTCTTCACAACCTTGGGCAAGTGTCTGTGACGAGCAATACGGCGCACCTCGGGCATGTACTTGTATCTCTCCTTCAACTTCTCGTCGTAGTTTCTCTTGGACCGCTCCTTCAGCGACTTGACGTCCAGACGGTCCGAGGCGTTGGCTCTCCACAAACGGATGTTGGTATCGTCCGAGCCACTCAAAATGTACCGCAGGTCCGTCGTGAAGCACACGCTGAAAATACGCTGCATACGCTTGGTGTGGTAGATTTCACGCGAGTGGCCGTCCCGTGGGCGGTATATACGGATCGTCTTGTCATACGAGCCTGTGACGAGATCCTGGCCCGTGGGCGAGAAATCAAGGTCCATCACAGCACTGACGTGGTCCTTGTACACGTTGAGCGACGAATCCATGCGTCTCATGTCCCACAAGTAACAGTTGTGGTCGTCGTGGGCAGAGGCAAAGTGGAAGGCCTCCATGGGGTTCCACGAAAGCGCATTGGCTCTCATGTTGGTGACGACTTTCTGAACAGCGGTGTTGCTTCTGATGTCGTAGAGCACGATGGAGTTGTCCAGGCCTGCTGACGCCAACACATTCGTCTCCGTGCGGTTGAACTTGACGCTGTTGACGTTGTCAGCACCCCACGTGAGGTTCAGAGTAGGGCGGGTTCTGTTCATGTCCCAGAGGTTGATGCTGGCGCCGCCAGTTACGAAGGTGTCCTCTTCGGCGTGATGGTCAAGACCCTTGAAAGCGTGATCACCTGCAAACGTCTTGATCAAGGCGTTGTTCAGCTCCTTGTAGCCCTCAGGCTTGAACACCTCAAGGTCTCCCGTTTCCTCCGGGAAGTCGCTGCTTTCAAGCGACCACAACTTGATGAACTTGTCGTCACCACACGAAAGCAATCCCCGACGTGGTGTCACGCTCAAACCCGTGACCATTCCCTCGTGGGCTTTGAAGCTCACCAGCTCTTCTCTCAGTGTCATGTTCCAGTATTTCACCACACCGTCACCAGAACCACTGGCAACCTGGTTAGTGGTTTTGTAGTTTCTAGCAAGACAGTACACTCCGTCTCTGTGACCGTCGCCCAACTGGCCCACGAACGGCTGGGCAAACATTCTCTCTAGTTTGGTCGCAGTGACTGCTCTGGTGTACTCTCTGGCCCGCTCGAACGGATGAAGGGCGGGATTCAAGTTACGGGGCATCGCCAGCTCCTGGGTGTTGCGTGCAGGCACATAGCTGTCGGCCAGCCTGCTGAGTGTTTTGATTTTCATTGTGGTGATGTAGTAGGAGATTGAGATGAGCCTGCGCAGTAAGTACCGCGATGAGGATCAAGACCTGGGATGTATGGGTGGTGAAGTGTGGAAATCCAATGGATACATTTTAAATTTTTCTTTTTTGTTTTGGAGATTGTGGTTTTATAAGGTGTGAAATTGAAGATTTTGTAAAATTGAGTAGTGGTTTCAGTTTTGCAGGGGTGTTCGACTAAGGCATCTTCCAGTAATGTGTAGGCCACACGAACGGCCGTTCGTCTATCACTTAATTCTTTTCTTACTCCATAATAGAAAATGATTTTTTTTTCCCACACAATCTTTTTCTTTTCTTATAGTAAATTGTCCTGCCTTCTCCTACTAAGCTTTTATGTGAGTTGCTTCTATCTTGCCCACGGGGCCTGGGTTTGTGGCATTTCTCTAGTCCAGTTATCGAACCTTCTGAAGGACTTGTCAGAAGTTGCTCGTGAACTCACATAGCCAACGGCCACTACTTAACACCGGACTACTGAAGGAAATATTAAATTATTATGTATTGAGCACCGGAAAGGGAGCGCTGCCGGGCAGACGACAGGCCCTGTCTAAGGCAAGAATCTATTAAACCATTCAGTTTTGCATGGACCGGGCCCTGGTTAGGAGGGAAAGGGCCTCAGAAGTGGTAAGTCCTGCTTACCGGCGGGGAGTACCGCTACAAGCCGATGTCGAGCACCTTGCCCACGTCGTCGACGTTGGGCTTGGAGATGTCCTCCAAGAACGGGAGCAAGTCCAACAACTCGTTGTCGTGAGTGTCGCTGAACCACGACGAGATGGGAATGGAGTGCTCCGGGTGGAAGATGTAGGACGCCGGGGAGTTGTCGATGATGATGCACTCGCTCAAAGGACGACCAATCTGCGATAAGTTCTTGATGAAGTTGCCTTGGTAGTTGTAGCACGAGTCACGGAACAAGCGGTGATGCACGGCACGGTGGATGTCGAGCTTGTTGAGCAACGGGTCGCCGTACTTGGACACAGAGGCGGTGAACACCACCACTTCGAACCAGCGGCCAACCTTCTCCAAAAACTCGTCCACGCCAGGACGCTTGATCACGTACACGTGGTGGACCTGATTGTCGATCTCTACCGGGATGACAAAGTCTGCCGTGCGCAAGTACTTGAAGGACGAATGCACCAAGGTCTCGTCGAGGTCCAAAATAAGACACTTTTTCTTGCCAAACTTCTTGGTGTTCTTGTGCCCTAGGAGGAAGCCCGTGTCCGGGTGGTAAGCCTGTCCCTCCTGCAACTTGGTCAAGTCGAGCTCCAGGTCCATTTCACTAAGCTGGTCTTGCGCTTCGGCAGCAGCCTGGGCCTCGGAACGGACCTGGTCTTCGTTCTGCACGTTCAGCACAGGGTTTTCACTGCCAGCCGGAACTGGGGCGCCTTCGGCACCGCCTCCGCCGCTATTACTATTGTTGTGGTTGTTATTTAGCGTGGGCGTCTGGTTCAGCTCCTCGTTGGTGTTGGTGATGGTGTCAGTTTCGTTGACCAGCTGGTCGTCGTCGACGTCCTTGCGGTTTTCCTTTTTCGGTTCTCTCTTTTTCGTCACGTTCTGCTGCAGCTGCAGCGGCTTCGGTGGAGTGGGTTTCTGCTTAGGCAGGGCGCTTCGAGGGCTGCTCTTGTGGACCTTGTCGTCCAGGTCGTTTGCGTCCAGATTGCAGCAGAGCAACGAGGTGGTCAGGCCCATGGCTGGGTTTTCAAGGGAGTCGAAGAAAAGACTCAGTGGATGGGCCCGGAAGGCGTGGGCATAAACAGGGCCGAGGGGTGGGGATATATCTCCAGGTTTGTTCCGGGAGTGTTGTAGTTGAGGTGAGAAAAAAAGCAGTGCACAGAGGTGTAAATAAGGGAGTTTCACGAGGGTCCAAGGCGGGAGGAAGTAGGGTGGATGGAGGGGGAGGGAAAGAACGGTAAACGGGCTATTTTTGCTGGAGATTTTTGTTTCTTGTAGTGGAATTGGATTTTTTTTTGTGGTATCGGTGGATTTGTGGGGGGTGCTGGTTGGCATTCGCAGCCAGGCGATATACTATAAACTTCACTGGACGATTCAGCAATCCCGGCTCGGGCTCGGAAATGTCGGGTACTTTGGTGCTTTTGGGTCGATGTGCGTTTGAGGTGAAGATTTGGAGGTTTTTTTTTTCGTAGGTGTTTTGGGCTTCCGATTGCCGTGTGGCTGGTTGTAGTTTGGATACTGGCGCAAGCCGAGGGCTGGGTGGGTAACGGGGGATCTGGCAAGATAGCACCAACACAAGATTGGTTTCAAATTTGTATGGTTCCAAATTTGTATGGTTCAAATTCGTAAGATCATAAGAAAAAGAGGAAGCTACATGGTGGGAACATTGGATTTGTTGGTTTTGGGTTGTGGACCAGCAACGAGCACATGGGCCATGTGGAGGTGAGAGGGCATACTTTGCAAGAATGTGCTTTCTTGGACGTTTCTGAAATATGGCAAAAGAAATGAAAGATACTCGTTTCTTCCGAGCGAAGTATCCTCATCGTTTGATTGCTGCTCAGTATAGGACGATGGAGCATGTGCCATATAGGGAAACTAGGAGAACGGCAATGTCCAATCAGAACTTCCGATTTGAGCAAAACGAAACAGAAAGCACAATTCAATGACTTCCACAAGACAAGAGCACTCTCTCTGCCCCACAGACTAGTGCCTTCTAAGCCTGGTTGTCGAAAGTGGCTGCCTATTGTTCGATGTTGTGAACAAACGCTGCAATTGGTGGGGAAAAGGCCAAACTTTGCAAGCCAGGTATGGCGAGATATTACTCCTTATTTCCTGAAATATCATTAACGCTACTTTTGGGAAATAGGGAAGCCATTGGGCTGCCACCCTGCCATATCTCTATGGCTGTGAATGCTCTACTAAATACACCCAACCCACTACTTCCCCATCCACTACTTTCCCATATGAAATTTACATAATCAAAGCTTAAACCTCCTTAGGTCAAAGTAAAGCCACTGTGTAATTCCGGGGATCGTATGATGGTGTTCTGACTCAGATGACTCATTGGGGTAACGGCCGACCGGTCAGATGCAATCCGAGAATGGCAACAAGCCCACCACCGTAAAAGGCAACTCCATCCTGGCCTACAAAACATCGCTTTCTATAGCCCCAAATATATTTTCCAGGAAACAATTAATTGCAGCCGGGCTGCTTCATATGTATCTTCAAGTCTAACGCATAGTCACCAACTCTTCGGCAGAGGTAGGGTGGATGGCCACACAATTGTCAAAATCGGCCTTGGTAGCTCCCATCTTCACGGCAACTCCGAAACCTTGCAACATCTCGGCAGAAGAGTCGCCCACAATGTGCAAGCCAACCACCTTCTCCTCTGGTCCAGCACATACAATTCTGTAGACAGAAGGCACCTTCTGGTCGTCCGAGTCCATCATGGCATACTGCATTGGGTTGAACTTGGAGTTGTAGATCTTGATGTTCTTTTCGCCGTACTGCTCAATGGCCTTCTTGGTACTCAAACCAATGGAGCCAGCCTCAGGGTGGGCAAACACCACCGAGGGGATGTTGTTGTAGTCCAACTTGTCCTTGGCGAACTTCTCCTGGCCGGAGAACAATCTGTTGGACAATTTTCTGCCTGCAGCAATGGCAACTGGAGTCAATTCCACACCTCCAGTGACGTCTCCAAGCGAAAGAATGTTAGGATTGCTCGACTGCTGGTACTCGTCCACGGTGATCTGGCCACGCTCGTTAAGCTTCACGCTGACCTTGTCCAAGCCCAACTTGGCCAAAGACTTTCTGCCCACGGTCCAGAGAAGCTCGTCCACGTTGAGCACCTCTCCGTTGCCCAAATGCACACGCTTCTTGCCGTCGACTATTTCAACCTTGGAAACACTGCCAGACTGCTTGATGATTTTGACGCCCAAATGGTCGGTGTAGTGGTTGGTGATGGTGTTCTGGATGATCTCGTCGAAAGAACGCAACACAGTGTCGCCTCTGATGACCAAGGTGGTGTCGGAGCCCAACGACTGGAAAACACCGGCCAATTCCACACCAATGTAGCCTGCGCCGACAACGGCAACAGATTTAGGCTGTTGTTCCAATTCAAAGAATCCGTCCGAGCTGATACCATGCTCTGCACCTTCAACAGTAGGCATAATTGGCTGGCCACCCGTGGCCACAAGCACCTTGTCTGCAGAGAAAAGCAACTTGTCGTGCTTCTTGTAGTCCTTCGACAAGAACTTGACCTCCTGGTCCTCAGACAAGGTCACCTCGATGTTACCCAGCTCATCGACAAACTGAGCAAATCCGTACACGTACTCCACGTTCTCCCTCTCCAAGTTTCTCTCGTAGATACCGTTCAAGCGATGCACGTACGCGTCTCTCTTTTTCTTGATCAAAGGCCAGTCAAAGTCGCCGTACTTGACCTTGGCGTCCAGATCAGACAAGCCGTACGCCTTCAATTGTTCCTTCTTGTGGGCCATATCGGCGGCGTACCACATGACTTTCTTGGGCACACAGCCCACATTGACACAGGTACCACCCAATTTTCTGTAGTTAGCTTCAACAAGCAAAACCTTGGCTCCATAAGAGGCCGCTCTTCTAGCCGAGGCGGTACCTCCAGAACCACCGCCAATCACAAGATAGTCGTAGTGTTTTGTCACGGACGTGGGGGCCATGGTGAGATGTCTGTTGAGGGAAAGGAGGCGTGAAACTGAGGAAGGGGTTGATAATTGCTTTGCCGGAGCAAACATAGTGGTTTTGTCAGCAGAAGTGCACAGGGTGTGGATGTGCGACTGCGGTGGGACGATGTGGTTGGCTATTGGGGAAACGGGAAGTCTTGTGGGGAATTAATATTGGAAGGTTTGGTGGTTTATTTAAAAGTTGATGTTTTCTTGTTCGACCTTGGTGTTGTGAATTGGGTTTGTTGGAAGGCGGGGTGGTCGTGGGGATCTGGGGCAGATTTCGCAGCCAAATGGTCCAGCCCAATGGAGGATGGATGTCTGGGATTTAATAACCTTTCCATCATGACGATCACACGCTTCAGTCTTCCTTTGTCATTCAAATCCCATTCGTTCGACGAGCTCCAGGATTTACCGATCAACGAAGAATTAAAAACCAAAAAAAAAAAGGCAAAAAGATTGCAGCACCACAATTTCACACATGGTCTCCCACTGTATTACTCACTGTGGCGGTGGGCGGCTTGACGCTCGTTGATCGGACGGGAAACAGTATTTTCCACCCCCGGTGACCGCAACCGAAAGTGAACAATTTCGGCACACTATACAGTGTTATTTGACCAGAGTTTATGTGTATATGCAGGAATACTTAAAATATGTGAAAATGGATTGATGCAGGAAAACACTACAGTAAGGATGAGTGCTCCAGCATACTACGAGCTTTACAGAAAAAGCACTATCGGAAACGCTCTTGTTGATTCTCTAGACACCTTGATCAGTGATGGCAAGATTGAGCCTCAGCTCGCACTTGGAATATTAAACAACTTTGATCGAGTTATATCCGAATTTCTTAAAGCTGAGAAGGGGTTCTGCAAATCAAAACTAACCTTCAAAGGCGACTTGCACACTTATCGGTTTTGTGATGATGTCTGGACATTTATTATGAAAAACGTGCAAATCAAAATGACCGACGTATCGAATAAAGATGTGAATGATAGCGACATATCTGTCGACAAATTCAAAATAGTGGCTTGCAACTCACGGAAGGCAGGTGAACCATGAGACTCACACTTTGTCAATTCCATATCATAGATCTGATCAGTGAAGCGTCCTCAATGAAACATTTGATGTTTGGGAACAGGTAAAGAGCCGCTTTCCAGAAATTGAGCCGATATTTGGAGGGGACTTCAACAATGTGGTTGAACGAGTCCCTCCAACGGAGAGACAACCCCACATGGCTATTAAAACTTCAACAGCAGTATCGTCCACGGAAGACATTGCATGTTACAGTTCTAATATTTCCAAGATTACCACCAATAGAGGAACCTCAAATCGTCGGATTGATCGTCTATATGCTCCGTAATCTTGGAGACATAGAGCACTTCAACAAAACATACTTCGGTTTTGGCTTTCTTTAGTATGTAGCATCAGGGATGTCACAGCTGGTTCTATAAGCATCCCTCAACCAGCCAACAAGAACATGCTAATCATTTTTAAAGCAGCTAAGCTACAGAGAAGCTTCTTCTGCCAGCAAATCCAACTCCTATATAAACAAACAAAAAAAATTTCTATATCATCAGCTCCATTGTTTCCATCCACTGTATTACCGTACGCCTACCAGCCATTATCCGCAGCTAGACACGTTCAACCCACCTACCTCCAGCCGTCCACTGAACCTCCATTTATAGACAATTGCATTTTACCAAATGCACTCTGTTTTTTCAATTATACAATTCTTAAAAATCAATGAACGGCACTCCATTTTTAAAACTCCGGCGCATTTGCACCCAGACCGTGAAACGCGAAACGCACCGAAATAATGCTGGTTCGCGCGTAGCCAGCCACCTAGATCACCTCTGCCGTTTTCATCCAAACTGATCCACCAACCACAAGAACTACATTTCTTCTTACTTCAAAAACTAAATTTTATTCGCTTTCCATCATGTCTTTTGCAATGCCGCTGACGCCGCCCAGATCGGCGAAAAAGAAGACCCCCCAGGTTTCCATCACAGAAACCACCCCAACCACCCCAGCAAAGGGTAAACCCACTTTGTCGCCAGTCGACTTGCAAACGCCGAGAAAGACGCCTCATAAGCCCAAGACGCCCCACAAGTCTCAGACGAAAACTCCTAAAAGTTTGGCGCCTTCAGAGCTCCTACTTCCTACTCCAGGCTTCACTCCACAAAAGTCGCCGAGAAGCAGAAGAAAACGCCCTGTGGCTGACCTCTTTTCCCTGCTGGAGCTGCTTGGAATGCTTCTTCCAAACCACCTGGTCGCCGGAAGTGGCAGAAGATCGATGCAGCCACAGAAACTACACGCTCCCATCAGTCTAGACCCCATGGAGCTTTCCAAGATCAACGAGAATTTGGCGTTTGAAGAGGACAGTGACACGCCTCCCGAGAGTCCCACAAGACCTCCTCGCAGGAAGCAGAGCAAGGTGGCTGCAACCCCAGGTGGCCAGATGATCACGGACCTGTTGGTGGAACAGTGGCACGGCAAACTGGGCAAGGACAGCTTCTCTTCCGACGAAGAGCTTGAATCCGGCAAGCCTTTGGTCAATCCGTTTACGGACGCTACTCCGGTGAAAAATGCCATTCCCACGGCCTCCAAGGTTGACTTCTCCACACACAACGAGTTCGTGAACACGAAAACGGGCGAACGCAAAGTAGTGCCGCTCACAGAGTCACAGAAAAAGTTCAAGCCGAAAAAATTGAGCTTTTCTGGTTTGTAGGCTGGCCCCATGAACCACTATATAGACATGTACTGCATAACTTCCTCATCCACCATCACCAACCACTACACCTTTCTCCACTAGATCATGTCAATTCCAGGCTTTGCTGGAAATCTAGACCCCAACGAGCCCGGTTCAGAGCTCAAGGTCACCGAAGTAAAGGTCCCTGCGCTTTCAGAATGGCGTTTTGAGGTCCCCTTCAAATGTATCATGAAACTCAAAGTCACTGACGGTATAGCAGAAATTTTTGGCACAGAACTCCCGTCTGGCGTTGACGTCAGACTTACAGGTGTCAAGGTTGCCGTTTACGCTCCTACAAGTGGATGCACCCTCGAATACACCTTGTCTATCAACAAGGAAAACATCAACATCTCCAATGAAGATGCCTCCATCAGTGAATACACCTCTGATGAGCTGGTCATGCCTAACCACCAAAACTTCCATTTTGCCCTTGAGCTTTTACGTCAGGAGGCTGCTGCATCGCTGAAAAGGGGGCCTAAGGTGCTTATCTTGGGTAACAAGCAGAGTGGAAAGACTGCATTGGCAAAGACTCTCGTATCCTATGCGGTGAAAATGGACCACATGCCGCTTTTAATCAATTTGAATCCTCAAGACGGTGTATTCTCGGTCCCAGGATCACTTACTGCGGCTGCCATTTCCGACAATCTAGACCTAGAGAGCGCCGGTGGTTGGGGTGGATCTACTACACTGGGGGCTACCTTCCATAATCCAAAGCAGCCACTTGTGAAGAATTACGGATATGATAACATTGAAGAGAATTTGGAGTTGTTCAAGTACCAGGTCTCGCAGCTTGGGGTGGCTGCTCTATCCAGAATGGAGGAAGACGCCAAGGTGAGATCCAGTGGTTTCGTCATCGACACGCCTGCTTTGAACATCAAGGACGTTGTGGTGATTGAAAACATTCTCTCTGATTTCGAGGTCGATCTTGTGGTGGTCGTGGGTAACGAGAGACTCACTGTGGATTTGAAGAGGAAGTTCCAGCATAGAATCGAGAAGAACCTGCTTAATATCATCAAGATGCCCCTCTCCGGTGGTGTTGCCGAAGTCAACGATTCATTCATCAGAAAGGTACAGGAAGATACCATCAAAGAGTACTTCAACGGTAATTACAAGACGAGATTGTCGCCCTACAAGACAGACGTTGACCTTACTACCTTCCAGGTATACAAAGTTGTCAAAATTGCTGAGTTCAACTCTCAAATGGCATTTTTGCCTTCCGGCGACGACTATGCCCCTGAGGAATCAGGCGAGTCCGATGTGAAGAAAGAGGAGAGCTCCCTAGACAAATACTACGTCAAGCTCGATGAGCCTCTGAGTTCCAACTTGGAAAACTCCGTTGTCGCTATAACCAACGTGCCTATACCATCTGCTTCAGGAAAGCTTTCGCCTCGTGATTTGCTCAACTGTAGTATACTTGGGTATGCCCATGTTTCGAGAGTGGACGACACCAAGAAGCGTATGTCGCTCTTGTTGCCATTCCCTGGTCAGATTCCACACAATATCATCATTGCCACTGGCATTGGTTACACCGAGTAATCAGTCAAATGGGACCGGCTTGGATTTTTGGTTTCTCTCGATCATCTGCGATGCAGCAATGGCACTGGGGATCTTGATACCGCAGCAGTCGCCCCATGTATTTCTTGTATCTAGATGGTTGTGAACATGGCCGCAGTCGCTGGTTTCTTCATCTGAGTGTTCTGGAACGCCCTCAGGACACTGGATAATGTGGCCAAACATGAAATGTTGGATAATGGGCAATTTGCCAAAAACTTCGGCATTATACATTTTAATCATTCCCACCTTGATTTTGGCCCATGACTTGGCCGACAGAATATCATCCAACATAGGTGAGTGCCACCTGAGACTGGCTTGCGTGTTGCCGTCATAACCAGGAACGGTTTTGATCGAGTTGATGAAATGAATGCACTCGAAGTACATGTACTGCTCCCAAAAGTTCTCAACCATCTCCTTGTTGTGGATTGACTTGGGCTTCATGTGTGGGTGGGAAGCTAGCTGGGAAGCTCCGAACAAGAATGGCAAAAAGTGGTAGTCGTCGAGACCCCACACACCATGCGATCCAGCAGGCTCAAGCCAGTACGTCTTTTGAAGTTGTCTCATGATGCTGATGTATTTACAAAACACTCTGAGAACGAGTGCTGGGTAGTCGTCCTTGGTGATAACGTTCAACTTGTGTAGACAATAGAAAAAACACAAAAAGTTCAACTCGTGACCCGATCCGTAGTCTATACGTGTTCTGTCGCCCCAAGACTCTCCAAAATAGCGTGCAAGTTCCACCACAGCCTCTTTATCTTGAACTAGACCCGAGAACATGGTAGGTGCTTGTTTCTGGACATCATCGTAAAAGTCACAGAACTCGCTTTTGCCGAATCTGGAAATGTCCCTCTCTTTCAAAACGGGGTGCTTATCCACCAACTCCAAAACAACGTCTAGTTGAGCCACAAGCTCCTTGATAGCATCGCTCTCGTGAACCTTGGCTTGATTAGTGAGCCCTTCAACCAGATTCTGAAGATCCACGATGAAATTCAACAAATCCTCGTGTGTTTGCGATTTCTCCCAGATTTTAAGATCGTCTTTTGTCACTATCCTCTTTCTCGGCTCGAAATACAGCATGATTATGGAAAAAGTACTGAATCGTGGAGTAAGTCTTGAATCCCATACATAGTGGTTAATGTGTGGTGTACGGGTGTATATGTGCACTATTTCGCTTAAAGCAACGGTTTCTTATTCTTGCAGCCACAAGGAATGAACTTGAAAGCCGTTGAAAATGGCATTTATTCTATTGGCAAACTGAAGCATGTTTTTGACACGCAGCTTCAGCGTTCTCAGCTCCTCCAGGCTCTTTGGAAGCCTGCCTCGAAATCTGAAGTGAACAATATGAAAACCCTTCCGTTGGCGATAAGACCCAAGGTTGATTTACACAGAGACATTGCTAAAGAAAGTGGAAAACAGGGATGGTCATTGAAAGCCGCTCAATCCTTTGGATATGCCAAAGAGCTTGTGAAATTCTACAAACACGGAGTGAAGCTGGTTTGGAATAACCACAAGACACTCAGGGCACTCAGGAAGTCCGATTTCAAAGTGACGAACCAGATCGACAACGAGGGTAAAACAGTGGATATTCAGGTCCCGTCATTTGCCACATTGACGCAAGAAATGGCCCAGGCATTGTACCAGAAGCGTGTGGAAAACAGGACCAGTATCGAAAACACAGCTGGAGATGCTGTGGACCACAACAAAGGCTCGGCTCTCAAGGTGTACACGCCTGAAATGTTCAATTTGCTGAGATCGGACTTTTTGTTGTTCAAGCGTACCCCTAGCGACTTCATCAAAATACCCACCTTTTCGGTGATCTTCCTCGTTTTCATGGAAATGACACCATTGCTTTGCTATGCTTTTCCCGAAATCACCCCGCTGACGTGTATTCTCCCCTCACTTCTTCCTCGTCTCTGGTCTGCCAAAAACAGCGACAGGGTTGCAAAGTCTGTACCTGAGAATACTGACCTGGAAGAAGTGGCTGCGAAAACAGCATACAACATGACGCTGGAGCAGGTTGCATCGTTAGCTGACGCTCTTCGTCTTAAAACAAAGTACATCCCAACACAGCTTTTTCCAGAGCTGGTTTTGCGAAACCGTTTACAAGCCCACTACAATTTCCTCACGGTGGATAACTACTACCTCAGTGGACTCAATGGAAACGGCAATGTGTGGGATTTGACCAAGCAGGAGCTTTTGTACGCTTGTCTTGAGCGTAATTTGATCAGAGACGTCAAGAAATACGCAGACTTGGAAGAGTCGCATGCGCCAAACAAGGACGAGCTCGTCAAGCACGAGTTGAACATCTTGAGGCTACAGCTTATCCAGTTCATCATGAACTTTGAAAAATACAACATCGGCTATCTTCTTTTGCTGCAAAAAGTCGAGCAGCCCATCAAGGAGGCCATCACGTGGAGAGACCAGTGAGACTCCGCCCACCTAGTACATAGTCATTTATCTGGACCAACTGGTACTGTAGTAGGTGCGAAAGTGCGTAGCAAAAAGATCAACACCATCACCAACCCATGACTGAAAAGGAGAAGACACGGCTGCCTGTGGTAGACTCTGGAGCATCCATCCAGATCAAGGCCGAGGAAGACGAAGGTCCAGATCCTAAGTTCACTGTTGATGAAATCATCTCAGGGTGCAAGGTATTTGTCAACAAGGAGGATGGAAAGAGACTAGCGGAGATTCTCCAGCAGAACACCAAAAAGGGCAAAAAGGTGTTCTATGTTCATTATCAGGATTATAACAAGCGTTTGGATGAGTGGATTCTGCCGGACAAGATTGATTTCCTGAAGCTGATGATTCCTCCGGTGGAGAAGGAGGAGAAGAAACCCGAGAAGCTGAAGCTGAAGACGGGGACAAAGACAGGCAAAACCAGCAAGAAGTCGTCCACAAAGTCCACTCCACAGCCTCGAGCGTCTGAGAAGGAGGAGAGCGCCACCCCGCTCGAAAATGATGAAATGGACTTGGACAACCTTAATGTTCAGGGTCTCAAGCGCCCAGGCGAGGAAGTGAGCCGAGAAGATGAAATCAAGAAGCTCCGGACGAGCGGGTCTATGATTCAGAATCACTCAGAGGTGGCCAGAGTGAGAAACCTTTCAAGTGTCATCTTGGGTGAGCATATAATAGAACCGTGGTACTTCTCACCGTACCCTATCGAGCTTACGGAAGAGGATGAGATATTCATTTGTGATTTTACGCTTTCATATTTTGGCTCGAAGAAGCAGTTCGAGAGACACAGGGCGAAATGCTCCATGAAGCACCCTCCTGGGAACGAGATCTACAGAGACGAGAAGGTGAGTTTCTGGGAGATTGACGGGCGTAAGCAGCGAACGTGGTGCAGAAACTTGTGTCTCCTTTCGAAGCTATTCCTTGATCACAAAACGCTCTATTACGACGTGGATCCGTTCTTGTTCTACATCATGACCATCAGATCACCCCAAGGCCACCATGTGGTGGGCTACTTTTCCAAGGAGAAAGAATCGGCCGATGGATACAATGTGGCTTGTATTTTGACGCTACCGTGTTACCAGAAGAAGGGTTACGGTAAGTTGCTCATCCAGTTTTCGTATATGTTGTCGAACGTCGAAAACAAGGCAGGATCGCCTGAAAAGCCGCTTTCAGACTTGGGTCTATTATCGTACAGAGCATTCTGGACGGATGTTCTTGTCAAGCTTCTTGTGGAAAGGTGCAATCCCCATTTATACAAAAAGAATAACCAGCGAGAACTGAGCCTGCGGGAAGACTCGGCGCTGCCTCCACCAAGATCCAATGGAGCTGCTGCCACCGCTGGTAATGGAGCCTCGGAAATCACCATCGAGGAGATTTCAGCCATCACTTGCATGACGACAACAGACGTTCTTCACACGCTATCGACGCTCCAAATCATCAAATACCACAAGGGCCAGCATATCATTGTCATCACGGACCAAATCATGGCGTTGTACGATAAATTGGTCAAGAAGGTGAAGGAAAAGAAAAAGCACGAGCTCGATCCAGAGAAGCTCCAATGGACGCCGCCTTCTTTCACGGCCAATCAGCTTCGCTTTGGCTGGTAGGTCACTCCTCGGCTCCCCAAATTTTAATGCTCTTGTCACTCAGGCCAGTAATAAGACGCAATCCCAGCATGTCGTAGGCAGCAGTATATATAGTACAAGTGTCGTCTGCTGTGGCAGGCTTTGGAGGAATAGTGGACAAATTCTGTCCGGTTTCGTAATCGTAAAACGCCATTCTGCCGTCACCGTGGCCTGCAAAGAGCTCATTAGAGGCAGGGTTTAAAGCGAGTGTATTAATGACTGAAGACATGGTTTCAGTGCCTGTTTCACCAAACTCATTGAGGAGTTCTCCACCTGGGAGGAGCCATTGCTTGATGCTTCCGGTGGAGTCGCATGATGCCATGGTCATTTCGTGAGGGTGCATTATCAACAGACGAACCGACTTGCGGTGCTGTGTTAAGGTCAAGTGAGTTTTTTGTTTTCGAATGTCCCACATTCTGACAGTTCCATCCATGGAAGAAGAGCATATTTGAGGATCGCCAATCTGCGAGACAATGCTCGAAACATCTCCTCTATGGCCCGTAAGAACCATAATTTGAGTTCGGCTTCGAATGTCCCAGACTCTGATAGCAGCATCTCTTCCACCAGTAAAAAGAAGATCAAGTTCTGGATGTAGATCCATAGCGTACACACCCCCAACATGGCCGTGATAGTTTCTGATTTGGCAACCTGCGGGTGAGTTAGTTCTTTCGAGGTCCCAGCATCTGACGGTTTTATCCTCTGCGCCTGAAAAGAGGTATGGGTACCTTTTCGATACCTGGAGTGCTCTCACAGACATGATGTGCCCTGGAAGAGTCGCTTTTAGCGTTCCTGAAACCAAGTTCCATATCTTGATTTTGCTATCTCCTCCTCCAGAAACGAACCATGCATTGGTGATTGGGTCTATCGCTAAGGAGCGGACCCAGCCGTCGTGTGCACCCAAAAGCACTTTTCGTAGAGTATTGCAAGGTTGAATTTGCTGCTTTTGTTCGATCTCCATGGGATTGTCAACCTTGACGAGATCAGTGGACTGCTTGACCTGAGGCTTTGGTTCTATCTTCTTATGGGTATTTCGGAGAAGAAAATCAAGCTTTGCGTTGGCGTAAACGGCCTCCAGGAGCACATCTGACGCTAGAAGCAGCTCATCTGGAGATATGAGCTTTGAGGAGTGCATCTGCTCTTATTTTATGCGTTTCAAGTACTATATTGTAGTAGGTGATGCCCTCAGATACGTACTTGCACCCGTACATCTACAGATATCAACACTTCCAACAACAGATACATGTGTGATCTACCACTATCAAAAGGCGGAATCAAGCTATAAAATGTCACAATGGCTTACAGACGATGCTTTTAAACTTATGCGAGGCTTATATAGCCGGGTTGTCTCTACAAAGTGCACTATAAGCTCGCTTCAGATAATACATGATGCCCCACACGGAGAGATCCTCTTCCATGAGTCGACTAAAACCGATACTCTCGACATTGCAATGTCCAAGAAAACGTATCTAAAGATCTTTGCCGAAGCGCATGCTGTATTTGAGAAATTGGGCTACAAGTTTGTGTTGCAGCTGCTTACAGGAACCGAGCTATGGGCACTTTACTACGCCACAACTTCCATGTTGTTGACAACAAACGAACATTTGACTATCTGGAGACTACATCGAGAGGCTGTGTTCGAGCTTCATGATAGGGGCGAAGAGATCATCAAGAAAGAGTTTGACTATGTCACTTTCCTTGCAGCATCCAAACTCAAACGAGTCAACAAAAGCTCTATGTTATTCCATTGGTTAAGGTTTTTGATGGTGCCGCTTTTTGAAACCCTGGATGCTGTGAAGATTCTCATACAGCGCTTGCTTCGTTCCTTAGAGGTGCACTTTGCCAATTACTGTGCCGGTTATACCTTCCAGTGGATGATTCGACTTCTTCACGCTAGTCAAAAACGAGAGCTTTTTGAATATGCGGGCCTTCAAATCAGGGAAATCTGCAGAAGCCATCTCAGCGATATAACTATATGGGAAACCTACTCAGTGTGGCTTACTGCTGATTCAGACACATTCACAGTCGATCTGTTCAACAGCGATGCTCTACAATGGACCAAGCATTCGGTTTTCGTGAAGGAATTGCAGTATGGGCCGCAGATGTCAAGAGTAGACGATGTGGTGTTGGAAGACTTGGATTGGCTAGTGAAGGTCGAGTGCGCCTACATGTCGCCCTATGAGAGTCTTTACAAAGCTACAAATGACAAAAATGCTATTCGTCACCGCATTCATCTCCTCATGAAGCCTGACGTGGAAGTATCCGATGCTAGACATGACGCTAGCACTGAGCGCACTTTGTCCGCAATGAAGAGGCTGCACAATATCTACACCACCCTTTCAAAATACCATAGAGACCTGAACGACGAATTAGAGGATGTCGCAAAGTAACCCCAGAAATGCCATAACTTACGACAATCCATCCATCTGTTGATGGTGTTGCAGCTTGCACCCGTGCACCTCCATCTTACCATATCTACATGGTGGTCGCATTACCAATCTTGCTACGATATCAGATGGTAAGTGCTCTTGCAAGCTCAACAATTCACAATTCACTAACGAAAGCTTAAAATTCGCCAACTCCAGAAACAGAGGCAGGAACAGGCTCGTCAAAGTCCGGAGGCGGCTGCATCCACAGCTGCTAACCCACTGGGTAAGGTAAGCGCTGCTCAGATCAGACTACAAAAAGATGTCACTGAGCTCGAATTGCCCTCCACCGTGAAGGTCGAGTTTCCTGATCCTCGCGACCTTTTCAACTTTAGAATCTTCATCCGCCCAGCCGAAGGCTACTACAATGGCGGTGTCTTCTCCTTCACTGTGGAGATCGGAGACAACTTCCCCATCGATCCACCAAAAATCAAGTGTACTCAAAAAATCTACCACCCCAACATAGATTTGGAGGGTAATGTGTGTCTCAACATCTTGCGAGAGGACTGGCTGCCTGTGCTTTCGCTCAACTCGGTGATTCTGGGACTCAACTTCCTCTTTTTGGAACCCAACCCAAATGATCCATTGAACAAGGCTGCTGCAAACGTTTTGGCAAAGAATACAGCCACGTTTGCCCGCAACGTCCGTCTGGCCATGCGTGGTCTGACCATTGATTACGAGAATTACGATAGGGTGGTATAAGGATTATAATAAATGCATGCTATAGTTTAAAAGCCGAACCCACCACCGCCAAAACCGCTTGAGCCTCCTGGTCCAAATCCTGGTCCGCCAGGCCCGAAGCCAGGACCTCCTCCTCCTCTACGTAGGTTGCCAGGGAGTCCCATGCCCATATCGTCCAAATTGTCCTCGCCCATGGGATCATCAAATCTTGCTCCAGGGGGAACGCCTCGTCTGGAAGAGTTGCCTTGGTTTCTTCCGAAAAGCGGGTGATTCATGGTTGGATGCATCCCTCCTTCAGGAGCAGCCAATGGGTCAATGTAGGGTTTCATAAGGGGGTCACGAGGTAGACCTGGTGGGTTCAAGTCTCGGTCACCAATTGGCGCAAAAGACGACAGCTCCCCTGTTCTATTAGAAGATGCAAGGACCTCATACTCGTCTTCAAAATCTGGCATATCGGCTGGTTTCCTGGACTCTCTGCTTAAACTAGGCTCTGCTGATTTTGGAAGGCCCAGTTCTGATGTAGGAGGTGGGGGTCCTGTAAAACTCTCCTTCTCCTTGTGCTCTTCGTCACGTTTGAGCTTAGGAGGATCAAGCCTCATATCTAGGTAGATGAAGAAATGATCCTTCAATTCGGGGCAGATCTCCTTCACGGGTAGTTCTAAACTCCATTTATCCCACTCAATAGAGACCGATTTGCTATCGCTTCCTCTCACGAAGTTAATAAGGGTCGTATTGGGGGAGATCTCGGATACTGTCACCATGAAAGGACCAGCCTCCCATTTGCTGAATTCCGGTGTATCCACCTTCACAGACACTTGAGATTCATAACGCTCGGTGATATAGCTTTTGAGAAGCTCTAATGTTAGCTTATAGTACGTATCGGACATTTTGGGCTTGGATTGGTGGAAAAGCAATGGAATGCGATGAAGGCGAACTCTTAATCTACCCCAGATTCGATTAACTATGTGGTGTACGGGTGCCACTTTGCAACATCAGCTTGTAATGGGCCAGGTCTTTAAGGTAAATTATGACACATTAGAAACACAAATGGCTTAAATTGCCAGAATGCTTTTTCCAGAAGCTTAAATAATATTAATGCATTGTTTATAATAAAAGTTGGCTAGTTCTAAGGCATATTCATGTGTATACCTGCTGATGAATCAAGCGTGACAGGAATTTTGCCAATTTTTATGGCAGCTAGGGATTATTGGTTTGGGTTATAGGTACCAATATAATGCAATATATCATGATAACTCACTTAGATGTTTTAAAGGGGGTTCTAGGGTGGCTATGGCCATAACACGCTGAGGCATTTTTCTCACTACGACATTAATCTTTTTCAGGCAGTCAAGGAGATACGAATGCACTTCACGCTTCTTTTCTGTTTTTCAGAAATTTTTATCTACGATGTAATTTTGAATTCAGCCGTCAGACGGGAACACAACCCATTCTAGAAACATCGGTGAGGACATAGAAGCACACATTCCTCTTGCTCAGGCCGGGGGATTTCTGCGTTTTAATCACAAAATCTGTTGGTTTGGCAAATTGAACTATTGCAGGTGTTAGAAATTAGAGGAATTTCCATAAGAAGAAGAAAAGATGTTTTCGTGTAGGGTTCGATGAAAATACCGTAGCAACCCAGTATACCTTGACAAGCAAACGACGTTCAGTCCTAGTTGCTTGGCTCTCAAGATCAACCAGAAGATAATAGAACCTAGACGACTATTCAAGTCTGCATGGACCGCTTCCATGGAGCTAACAAGTTTCGTCAAAATCACAAATAAACGAATTCACCTCGTGCAATCTAATTCATCAAAATACTCGCAACTAAAAAGTTACAAAAAGAAACCTTTCACAATTCGAACGGTCACTTTGCACACGAATGTGTAAAACTTCGATTTGTTTGCAGCAATACGTCAACGTGTGGTTTCTTATCTCGCAGCTCTTCGAGGTCTAAACCCATGACGAAAAATGAAAAAGCGGCAAATTTCCCCGAGAGCGATAACCCAAAAATCCCGGCTCCACTGGTCAAATCATCCTCAGTGTAAGTGGAGCCGTAGGATTGCTGACAAGTCCTCGAGTTCAAACCAAGATTGATCGAGAAAGAATTCAAAAGTAAAGAAGCACACATTACTATCACAGCTACATAGACACGTGAAATAGCTTAGAATGCAATATTAAGCAGGGATGTTGTGTTTTGTTACCTGGTCCCATTGTGGTAGGTAATGGCACATTTCACTCGATACCCTAACGCTTTGAAACTGGAAAGCACAGTACAAGGAGAGTAGCTGTGCGCTAAACATGAAGAAATCATTGAATTGGGTATCGGATGAATATGGCCAAGTGCCATCGTCAGTGGGTCGACTTCTCATATCTATAATGTGGGCATCTCACAATCTTCTGACTCATACAATCCACCATTTACCTGTTTTCTGCAAGCCGGCCAATTGCGCCCCACCATCGACTCACCGGAACCCTCGAACCTCGCGCAAAGAAGGTTGAAACCTTATTTCGCTTGTTCCAGAAATTCAGGAACCAGGCGAGGCTGGGCCATCATTCGATATCACAAAACCTACTCCGAGTGCCGACAACAAACCTCCACATTCCTTTGCCATGACCGAAAGTGACCCGCTATGACCATTGCAGCAGCTTCCAAAAAAGCGTCCCAACCATTCACCTGCCTCTACAATTCTCCTCTTTTCACTGACTGCCCTTCCTGTCATCGCTCAGAACCGGACGCTGCACTCACAAAAATATTCGAATCGAAAATAAAGCAAAAAATGCACAAGCGATATTTTTCAATCTCAAAACTTTCCTCATCGAATCCACCTAGACCACCCCAATGCGTCACTTTCTCGACCCACTTGCCTCGTCTACAGCAAACCAAAAATCCGAAAACCTGGGAATATCCAAAATCCTCATCCTAACCCAAAATCAACAAATACCCAAAATCCAGAGTGCTCGGTCATTGGTCATTTTCGTTGTCAAGCACAAAAAAAAAACTCTACCTCCATCACGGCTAGTATGACAGGCAACCCAGGCACTCGGGGATCGTCGTACTGCACAGAAGCCCACCTCGGCCTCCTTGACTTTCTCCAAACCAGCATACTTTCGTTGATGCAGCGTGATTACCCCAAAATAATCATAAAGAGTAGGTGACCTGAAACTTCCTGAAAACCATACATGTGCCGGTAAAGCCGCCAAAACCGGCAGGTCCAAACGCCGTTTGGTCACGTGACCTCGCTGTTGTTACTCACAACGGAACACCCTTTCTCGAACCTACTGCAACTACTGCAACAAACAGTGACCAATATCTCCAGCTTCCTAAAGCCACCAAACACCGTGTACCGGTTACCACCTAGTCACGTGAACCCCTTTTTCCAAACAGTCACCAGCCACATATAACTAGCAACCTGGCCCCTGTTTTCCTGGCCCCCCAGGTACTTCCAACATGACAACCACCGTACCATTGATCTACTCGTTTGCCGGCTACGAAGGCGTTGCCGACGCCGTGGCCGACCACGTGATCCTGGCCCAGAACATGACCCTTTACAACACCTTAGATAAGGAGGCGATTGCCAAACTAAAGGAGGCGGCTTCAAGGCCTTCTTTGACGAGTGAGGTTTCGCTGGCGCTGATTCTGGGTGTCGCTTCGCCCAGACCATCGTTCAGTCGGAACGGGCTGGCGCAGAATGCTGCTGCCACAGCCAACGGCGAAGAACGAGTGTCGTCGAGAAGAAAGAAGGAGATCAAGAAGAAGGCCGAACAACGGTTCAAGATTGCCATTTCCGGCGGATCGCTCATCAAGATCATGCACCTTGGCTTGTTGCCGAGGGAAGACGAAATCGAATGGGACAAGTGGGATATCTACTTTGCCGACGAGCGGTTGGTGCCATTCGACAGCCTGGACTCGAACTACGGGCTGGCCAAGCGGGAGATCTTCGACTTGATCAAGAGCGAAAAGAAGCCCAACGTGTTCCACATTGACGAGCTGTTGATTCTGGACCCGCAAGAGTGTGCGGACGCCTACGAGAAGTTGCTCATTGACAACTTTGCCAAGAAGGACTCGGTCAAGTTGCCCATGTTTGACCTTTTGCTCCTCGGGTGTGCTCCCGACGGCCACATTGCATCGTTGTTCCCCAACTTTGGCGAGCAGTTGCGAGAGAAGTTGGCGTGGTGCATGTCTGTGGAGAAGGCGCCACTGGGTCCCGAAAACAGAATCACCTTGTCGATTCCTGTCATCTGCCACGCCCACCGAGTCACATTTGTCGTGGAGGGCTTGACGAAAGCACCCATCATGCGAACCATCATGGAGAGACCGGAGAAGGGGTTGCCGAGCTCGATTGTGAACGAGGGAGCTGCCGGCAGGGTCACCTGGTTCGTGGACGACGATGCATTGAAGGACTGCTATGATATCACCAAGAAGAAGTACAAGTTTCTCAGTATTCCCGAGCCCAGCAGCTAGGGGCGACAGCGCAGGGGGTGAGTCATGTGCCAGATATGAAATAGCATGAAGAGTTTCCAGCAGGCACTAGATGTAGGCAGTCGTACGAGGCTGTGGAAGAGTATGAGGAATTTCAGTAGTGAGTAGGTATGCGCTAAGCCAGTAACCACAAGGCTGGAATGTAAAGCGCAAGTATGATTGATTGACAGGCAGGTTGCCAGGAGCAACGACGAAAAAAGCAAAAACGAAAAAAAGAAGGTTCAATCGGGTTTGGGGGCTTACCCTTAAGCCCTTGACAAAATGACAGACAAAGCAGAAAAGACAGACAAAAGCAGAATAGCCAAAGAACGATGAAGTGGAGCTTTCTTATGGAAAGTGGTCCCCACCAACAAAGGTCGTCTCACAGAAAATCTAGAGATTTTACCGATAGCAGCCGAATCACGACATTCACGACGATCTCGCTTCCACTCCACCCTGATTCCGGATGGAAACACAATGGGCCGAACCGAGTAGGCAAAGTCCACTATTACCGTTTTCGGCGATCCTGTCACACGAGCGCCGTTGGGGGTGAAACTGAGGGACGAAGAAGAACAAAAAGCTTGCAAAATTTTTTAAATAGTTTTCAATGTTTTCCACGTCCAGCACGCCAAATCGCCCAGGCCACGGGGAAACCAAGCAAAATGGCAAAAATCGCCTGGCAACCAGGGGCATTATGTGGTGGTACAAGGTGCGAACAAAGAACGGGGAAGCCATTCTTCAGCTGCGAGAAGGCCTGAATGAAGCCTGAACAATCCCAACCGACTGATCCGGCCATCCACCTTCCTCCCTGAGAGGTCCCGCAAAAAGAGGTGAAGGAGAAATGAAAAGTGTAATTTCGTGAAAATAGAAACGTAAGAAAAACGTAATAACCGTGAAGACGTAGAAAAGGTAAAAATCAGTTTTGTCCTCCTTGGGTTCAGCCTTCCCAGAGCCGCAGAAAAGGCTATCTGACAGAGCCGGCTGCGGCGTGGCACAAATCCACTTATTTCCCCCAGCGGACCACATCCTCTGCAAAACGGACATTTCCTGTTCGGTGCTCCGCCAGAATTACCGGAGGACTGCTTTTCAAGGCCCCAAAGAGGAAGACACGAAAATACAGGGGCCCTGAGGACGAGCTGAAGGTTTTTTATTCTTTGGAAAAAGCAATAAATAGTCTGTCCCGCCGTTAGCACCCAACGCCCGGCCTGTTCCTTTTTTTCAAATATGTATAAACCGGCCGGGCTTCGAGACGCTCCACCACAGAATGAAGGGCCCTTTTTCATGAGCTTTCTCGCAGTGCGGAGAAATCTTTGCAGTCGCCTCACCCTGTTCTGCAGATAGACCAAATCCATTGCGCCGTCCGCCACACAGATCGGTGACCATGGCAGGATGCCGGCCTGTGTGCCGTTCGCGCGTCAGAAAAACTCCCACATTAGGTATATACTGTGCATGCGCCCACAGATCGTCTCGCCTTTACCTGTTGTGCCCTCCCCTTTTAGGCAAGACACATCTCCATCTTACAGCCCCAGAAGTAGTCAGCCCTATATAGTCCTCACATTTCCCCCGAACACCTTGTATCGTATTCTTTTTTTTTTGACCGCTCTCGCCAGCAACCCCACCCAAAATGTCCAACCACGACTACTACAGAAACGTGTACGGACGCAGCGACACAAGAAACCCTTACGACTCTCCAGCCCAGGAGTCGGACAACTTCGTCTCAACCCCATCCTACCACTACTACGTTCAACAACAACAAAGACACCAGGGCGTCCCAGCTGGCACCCCTCATTTGCATCCCATCTCCACAGAACATTCGGACACGACGACCACGTATGTGGAGAACAACCTGGACGATCTGATGGCGGATCCTCCGGTGGAAATACCGAAGAAGAAAAAGAAGAAGGCCAAGAAGCCAAAGATGCCCAAATCCAAGAAGAAGTCCAGCGCCGGCGCTGGCAACGGCGACCTCGAGGCTGTGCCTCAGGAAACCAACGAGAAGCGTTTGCTCAGCTTCATGTTTGGCAAGTCGGTGGATCCTGTTCCTCTTCCGGAAGAGAGGAAGCCATACCCATGGAAAACCACCAACATCTTCAACAAGACCGTTTTTTACTGGATTTGGCCCATCTTGATCAAGGGCTACAAGCGCACATTGCAGCCTGACGACCTTTGGTACTTGACGGATGACTTGACCGTCGAGCAGATGCACAAGGAGTACAGGGCCCACTTGGAGGCCCACTTGAAGTCCCTGAGAGATAGACACGAAAAGAAGGGCAAGGA
This sequence comes from Candidozyma vulturna, assembly GCA_026585945.1. Classification (NCBI taxonomy): domain Eukaryota; kingdom Fungi; phylum Ascomycota; class Pichiomycetes; order Serinales; family Metschnikowiaceae; genus Candidozyma; species Candidozyma vulturna. The sequence goes on from CM048828.1 coordinate 661,611, forward strand.
CATGGACCTGTGGGAATGGCCCTTCCTTGCGGTGCCTTTGGCGCTTTTCAAAACCTTCAAGATCCAGTACTCCCTCTCATGCATCTTTTTGGCCCTTTCTTTCACTTGCCAGGCCCTCTCGCCCTTGATCACCAGACGCTTGATTGATTTTGTCGAGTTCCGTTACCTCGGTATCGAAACAACCTACAACAAGGGTATCGGCTACACCATTGGCGCCGTCATTTTAATTTTCATCAATGGTTTGCTTTTGAACCACTTTTTCCACAACGCCATGGTGGCCGGTGCCGCCTGCAAGTCGATCTTGACGAAAGACGTGCTCATAAAATCGTTCAAGTTGTCTCTGAAGGCCAAACACCGCTTCTCCACGGGCAGAATCACCTCGCTCATGAGTACCGACTTGTCGAGAATCGACTTGGCCATTGGTTTCCAGCCCCTTGTGGTTTGTTTTCCTATACCCGTGATTATCGCCGTGGTTTTGCTTTTGACCAACATTGGTGTGACCTCTCTTGTGGGTATTGGTCTTTTCATTGTCTCTCTTGTGGTTTGTGTGCTTCTCACGTCCAAGTTGTTTTTCACCAGAGAAACCGTTGTCAAGTACACTGACAAGCGTATTTCGCTCATGAGAGAGGTGCTCAACAACCTCAAGATCATCAAGTTCTACGCCTGGGAGTTGGCCTACAAGGCTAGCATCACCAAGGTCAGAAACACCGAGATGAGGTACCTTTTCACCATCAAGGTGTTGAGAAACTTCATCACTGCCTACGCCGTCACCTTGCCTACCCTCACTTCCATGATTTCGTTCGTTACTATGTGGAAGGTTGGTGACATGAGAGATGCTGGCCGTGTGTTTTCTTCACTTTCGCTTTTTTCCATTTTGGCCCAGGCTATCATGCTTTTGCCTATTGCTCTCGCTACTGGTGCTGATGCTATGATTGGTTTCAGAAGATGCAAGGACTTCCTTTCAGCTTCCGAGTACGACACCTCCTTGGACGACAAGTTGCGTGCTGAAGAGCAGTACCTCGTTGGCTCTGATGAGTCTGTCACTGGCTTTGACTTTAAGGGCGACCAGGACTCATTCAACAGCGACACTTACTATGGCATGGAGGAGAAGAAGGACAGCGACGTGGTGATTGACATCAGAAACGCCGATTTCATGTGGGAGCTGTTCCAGAACGACGACAATGATGACAATTCTCTTTGGGACGCCGCTTCTTCTAAGTCTCCTCGTAAAAGTTCCGACAAGAGCAAGAATGAAACCCGTGTTTCCGTGGAGCTGTGTGCTCTGGACATGAAGCTGTCGTTCCCTGGTCTTACCAACATTAATTTGACTGTCAACGACGGTGACTTTGTGGTGATTACAGGTGTCATTGGCTCCGGTAAGACGTCTCTTCTCAATGCCATGGCTGGTTTCATGAAGTTGACCAACCCTGGCCAGGGTTCCATTGAGGTTAACAAGGAGTTGTTGCTTTGTTCTGTTCCATGGATTCAGAATGCCACTGTTCGCCAGAACATCTTGTTCAACCGTCCTATGGACCCAAGCCGTTACAGAGCCGTTGTCAAGGCTTGTTGCTTGGAGGACGATATCAGGGAATTGCTGCACGGTGACCAGACCGAAATTGGTGAAAAGGGTGTCACACTTTCCGGTGGCCAGAAAGCCAGAATCAACTTGGCTCGTGCCGTCTACCGTGGTGGAAGCACTATGCTTTTCGACGATGTTTTGTCTGCCGTTGATGCCCGTGTCGGTAAGCAGATCACCAACGAATTGTTCTTTGGTTTCCTTAAGCACCAGACGAGAATCTTGGCTACCCATCAGCTTTCCTTGGTGGCTACTGCCGACAAGATTGTCTTCTTGAACGGTGACGGTACCATTGATGTTGGACCTGCTGCTGAGCTTGCCGCAAGAAACCCAGGTTTCAAGAAGTTGGTTGACTTCAGCCACGACGATGCAGCTGTTCCTCGCCCTGAACCACAGCAAGAGGAGCCCACCCCAGATGTGTGCCTCTTGCCAAGCGGTGTTGGCGAGAACGAAGATGAGGTCAAGTTGGCTGTTACTCAGTCTGTGCTTCCTCAGAGTGGAGCTGCTGGTGATATCATTGGCCGTACCATTGAAGACGAGGACAAGGCTGTCAATGCCATCTCGTGGCAGGTTTACAAGAACTACATCAACTTGGGTGCTGGTATTTTCGGCTGGACCGCAGCACCAGTGTTCCTATTCCTTGTGGCCATCGCTACCTTCTGCCAGTTGTTCACCAACACCTGGTTGTCTTTCTGGATGGAGAAGCGTTTCCGTCAGTTGAGCGACAATTTCTACGTTGCCTTTTATGTTGCTTTCGCTTTCTTGACTGTCTTCTTCACTGGTGTCCAATTCACCATGTTGGCTTACATGAACAATAGATCGGCTGAGCTCTTGAACGTCAAGGCTGTCGAGAAGGTGTTGCACTGCCCAATGAGCTTCATGGACACCAATCCTTTGGGTAGAGTGCTCAACAGATTCACCAAGGACACTGACTCCTTGGATAACGAGATTGGTGAGCAGTTGCGTTTGTTCATTTTCCCTCTTGCCATGATCATTGGTATTATCATTTTGTGCATTTGTTACTTGCCTTGGTTCGCTATTGCTGTTCCATTCTTGGGCGGTGCTTTCGTCTTCTTGTCTGAGATCTACTCTGGCTCATCCCGTGAGATCAAGAGATTGGAGGCTGTCCAGAGATCTGTGGTTTACAACAACTTCAACGAGATTTTGACCGGTATGCATACCATCAAGGCTTTCAAGGAGGAGGTCTCTTTTATCAAGAAGAATGACAATTTGCTTAACCGCATGAACGAAGCCTACTACTTGTCGATTGCCAACCAGAGATGGCTCTGTGTCCACTTGGACATTATTGCTTCTCTCTTTGCCCTCATTATCTCCATGTTGTGTATCACTGATCAGTTTGACATTTCGCCTCAATCTACTGGTTTGCTTTTGAACTACGTGATTCAGATTGTTGGCTTGTTGTCTTTGACTGTTCGTGCCATGACCCAGGTGGAGAACGAAATGAACTCCGTCGAGAGATTGCATTCTTACGCTTTTGACTTGCCCCAGGAGGCCGCTTACGAGAAGAGCGAGTTCAAGCCTCCTCCAGAGTGGCCAATGACTGGTTACATCCAGTTCAAGAACGTCAACTTGCGTTACAGACCAAACTTGCCTTTGGTGTTGAAGGACTTGAACTTTGGCATTTACCCCGGCGAGAAGGTTGGTATTTGCGGCCGTACTGGTGCTGGTAAATCCTCCATCATGACCGGTTTGTACCGTTTGAGCGAGCTTGAGTCTGGTAACATCACCATTGATGGTTTGGACATCAGCCAGCTCGGCTTGCGTGACTTGAGATCTAAGTTGCTGATCATCCCCCAGGATCCTGTCCTTTTCCAAGGCTCGATCCGTAAAAATTTGGACCCTTTCAACCAATTCCCAGATTGCACCTTGTGGGACTCGTTGAGAAGATCTGGCCTCATCACTGGGGACCAGTTAGAGAGAGTTAGACGCACTCAGCTTGTGGACAACAACTATGACCAGCTCCACAAGTTCCACTTGGACCAGAATGTCGAGGACGACGGCCTGAACTTCTCCTTGGGAGAAAAACAGCTCATTGCATTGGCCCGTTCGTTGGTGCGTGACTCCAAGATCTTGATTTTGGACGAGGCCACCTCTTCTGTGGACTACGAGACCGACGCCAAGATCCAGGATACCATTATTCGTGAGTTTGACAAGTGCACCATTTTGTGTATTGCTCACCGTTTGAAGACGATCTTGACGTACGACCGTATCTTGGTGATGGACCAGGGACGTGTTGTTGAAAAGGGTACCCCTTGGACTTTGTTCCGCCAAAACGGACTCTTCAAGCAGATGTGTGACAAGGCTCACATTGTTGCTGAAGATTTCCGCAGACCTGTCGTTTGAGACGCCGGTTGTATACGCTATGTATTTATATTAGACGAAGATACCCCATCAAAATTCGTGATAGATTTGACTTTTACACTGTGAAATTGATTGTAAGCTGGCGATGTCGTGTGATGGGATGCAATAAAAATAGATAACTTTAGAAAGTGCTTCGAAGTGGTGATGGATCATGAAATGCCAATGACGAATAAGCTTCAATAAAAAAGCCATAGTGGAGAATGGGTTCTTGGATATTAATTTTTAGATTTAAAAAGATGTGAAAACCCTAAAAATCCTTGACCTCATTATCAATGGTTAAATTTTTCATATTTTATCCTGTGTTCTTATACTCTCCTCAAACACATTTCTTGATCCTCACTCTTTTTGTGTTATTTTCACAGTTAAGTGGCTCTGAAATTTCTTTTATTTCTTTTTTGTTTTCTTCTTTTCCTTTTCATCATAAATATTCTTGAATGGGAAGTCTCTCGATTGCTCTGCTTCAATGGTTTTGAACTATCAAGCATTTCATGCCACTCGACACTCCTACACCGAAACCACATCGTAATATGTTGATTGAACCAGAGATATATCCCTGCTCTATATATAATCTGTCACCCTAGGTAACCTAAGGTAGGCCGAAACACGGCCATGCTAAGAGAAATGCGCAATGTAAAAGAGAAGATAGGCGTTGGTGTTCTGGACATCGTGGTGGGAGGCATGCGAGACCACGCTGTCGTCAAACTTGAACCACTGCCCAATGCTGTTTTTGATGAAGGCCACGTAATGGCCAGTGTTAACAGAACCAATGTGTGTAATCACACCAAAGAGCTCGTAGACCTTGCCGGAATCCACGTCATCGTTGCCCTCGTTGTTGTAGTCTGAAACGTATTTGGTGAGGTTGAGGTAGAGGGGCGTGTCGACCTTGGTTTCGATTTTGGAAGCGGTGTCGTTGGCATGGTTGTGTTTGAACCGCTTGAGCTGGATACTGAGAACCGGAGGGAGTTTGCGGATCCGAAGCGACCTGAAGGGCTTCGATTCAGTACCACAGGACTGGCAGCTGGATTTTGCGTCTAGCGCCTCGGTGTGGGTGAACTGGTCGAGACATTCGTAGAGAGTGTTGGTTTTGTTGTTGAGATCGTTCACCTCTAGGGAAAGATCAACCAAGGGGTCCACGGTACTTCTGACAAATCCACAGCTGCCGCATTCAACCAAACTTTCTAGCTCGCCCAGAAAAACGCTGTGGGTGATGCACAGACAGCGTTCTGGGGAGGGGATATCTAGATGTGCCTCTTGCAACACCTTCTCGTGGTCAGCGTGGAACTCGTTTAGGAGGAACTGCCAGAATTCATGGGCGTCCTGTTCGGAAAAGCCCGCAAGCAGCAGGTTCTTGTACCATGCTGTCTGGAGAAGCGTGGTGATGCCAAAACCCTCACTGGAGGAAGCACAGTAGACCTGTTTGAATACGGCGTCAACCAGGCACGTAATGCACGCTGTAGAGCTGTCGATGTTGCCTTCGTCGAGGTACTGCTGCGCCAGTGGGCAGTTGAAGAAATGTAGGTCGTTGTTGAAAAAGTGGTTTCTCACCAACGGGTTATGGAGAAGCGTTTGAAGCACACAGCTCATGAAACACGTGGCGCCCAAGTTGACGATTCCCTTGAGCCCGTGGATCGCCACGGCGGCAGGCTTATCGTAGTATTCGCTCAAAGCAGCCTGCTTATCGCTGGAAGGCTGGATATCGTCCATGGAAGCCACGGCGAGTCTGATATCGTTGAGCGCCGAGTGGTTGATGTAGTCCTTGCAAGAAAAACAAAAAAGGAGGCCGTTTTGGGCATCGATGGCAAACATGTGGTTCTGCTTCGCAGCATGAGCTCGAGCGTGTTCCTGATAACACCCCACATGCGGACACTGGAGACAAAAGAACACCTGGTGGAAGTTGGCGAGATTGCAGTCGCTGCAGCGGAGCACCTTGTGTTTGAGATCGTTGAACGTGTTCTGAGGCACCGCCAGACCGTCCTTTTTCCGAAACACTAGTCTTTCCTTGAGCAGCGGGTTTACAGCCACCAGAATGCCCACGGCCTGCTTATACGTGGCCATGACGGTGTCGTGGGCGGAGGTGGCCAAAACCTTGGTCAAATGGGAGCACGGCTGGATATGGCGCCAGTTATCGGGCGGAGGAGTTCGTTGTTGGAGGGTCAAGGAAGAGCCGTTGCCGTTTTGGTGTTTGTGGCCCGACGGCTCGCCCAAAGTGGACTTACGGCCGACCTTGCCGTTCTGCGGCGACGCTGGCATGGCAATTTGGTATATTCAGGGCGATGTGGCCGAAATCGACGAAGGTGTTCTGGAGGAGGTCTGTAGGAAGTGTTGAGCTAGCGGGCCAGACGTGGGAGAATGGGGTTTCAAAGGGGCGGTTCTAGGGGAAACAAGGAGCCCTTTTTCAGAATTTTCAGCTGTTTTTGGCAATTTCAGCGTTGGGGTGGCGCTGGCGACGGATCACTTCTTCTGTTGCTGAGGTGGGTGCAAAATGCGCTGCGAATCGGGAGCCAGGTACGGATCACGCCGATGTGGAGGAGCAGAAAGGGGAGCGTGGGGGCCGATTTGGGGGTTTTGTGGGGGCGTTTCTTTAAGATACTGTAAATTTTGCAAAATTGTGAGTTTTGCTTTTTCTGGGCGTCTTTGGTGGATGTGGTGACCTCAGGGTCAGCCTGGCATGTGTGAGATGGACGATGCGGGTGTGATTAGAGGTGGACTGGGTGGAAGGAGATTTGGGGAAGTTAGGGAATTTGTGATTTCACTGTTTTGGAATTTCAAAGGGGTGCTCTGATTTTCGATTTTTGTATTTTGTGATAGTCGGGGATTGGGTTTAAAGGGAGGGTCTGGCGATTAGGGCTTGATGATCTGCTGCGAAATGGAGAGGAACTTGGATTTGCGGAGGTTTGGAGATTGTGGTTTTGGCGGGTTTGTTTCAAAAACATTTTGAGCTTATTACTGTAGAATTTGGGATTTGGATGGAAAAGGCTTGTTCCAGATCACTGTAGCGTCTTGATAAATCGTTCATTCAGAGATAAAGAGAGTTCTAGGAATATACGATGTGTCGTTTTCCTCTTGACTGTCGGGTGCAATGACCTTTACATGCGTTTTGTTTCATTAGTATCTTCTGTGTTTGCGGAAAAGGTCCAACCTAAGTGAAATGTCTCAGATGGCTCCATCCCTCACATACTACCTTCAGCTCAATTACTATTCTCAAAGGCCTTCGTTCTTTTTTTCCTTTTTTTTTTGATTTCATCGGATTAAATGAAAATTCTTATTGATCTTGCTCAATATAATCACCATGATTGGAAAAACGGATGTTCCTCTGTTCTCAACTTCTCTCATACAATAGTCTCCACCAAATTCCTTTAGTCTCAGTTTATTATAGCTTTTAAAGGTAGCAAATTGTATAAATACATTACCGGTGATCGGCAAAACAATCACAGCTTCACTCAAAAGTTGCCGTATCCCAAAAATCAGACACGATTAATTGCATCCGGAACTCTCTTTTCTTCAACCATACGAAGAAGCTCTTATCGCATAAAGCTTTGACTCTCTTGCCCATATCGTCTACTAAAGCACATTATCACCCATCGACTGTCTATGTACGGCGGCGCCATTAGTCGTAAAAGTCATCATCATCTTCAGCATTGACATTGAGGGCAGGACCCCTGATACCCTTCTGCACGAACCGCGTCCTCCTGCTCTCCTCCAAATCCTCGTCATTCTGATTAATCTCCAAACGCTCGTCTGCATCCTTCACTGCGCCAATCTCAACAAGCACCTTCTCCAAATCCCTCAATTTGCAGTCGCTGCCACCCAACTGCGTCAACGTGACGAACTGCTTGGCAATCTGCTGCTTGTGGTATATAATTAACGTGGGGCAATTTGCCTCGGGGTAGTTTTCAACACATCTGTTGGCGGGAATTTCACAAAACTTGATCTCAGGGAACTTCCTGGCTAACTCAATCGTAAGCAGTCCAAGAAGACGGGACTGGACCGCCAGCTGCGCCAGCATGTGAAGAAACACAAAACAGTCGTCAGAAGCTTTGGTAACTTCGTCTGCATACTCTGGTTTGGTGACATGCTGAACAGATCCAAACTTCAGCTTCTTCTGGAGCTCTTGGAGTTCTTGAAAACGCTTGTGCTTGTATATTTCCAAAAACTCCTCATCCTCTTCATCTTCAAGCTCTTCAAGCTCACCCAAATTCTTGGTCTCAAGACGATTTTCGTGTTGAGCCTTGACGGCTTGTTCCAAAGCTTCTTCTAGTTCCTCAGTTGGAGACTTGGGGCGCTCTGGAATAATACCCTTGGCACGAAGAATGTCGTTCCATTCTGTATCCTCATTGGGATCGACCTCCACGGGTACTTGAATGTCGTTTAAACTCATGGTGGTTGATGAAGTGTTCAAACTCCGATGTTGAAGTGATCTTGGTCACGTGGTTGGTCACGTGATGAAGCTTTTCATAGATTCTTGGGGTGATCTTTGCTGTATTTTTCGGGATCAGGGGCTGATCTGCAATTTGATGCTAACGACTTCAACATTTGAGAGTTTTGCCTCGGCAGATGAAGCCAAAGTTTATCTTGCACGTTTCTGGCTTTCTTCGAATGTGTGCACCAAGAACTCACCCGATATTCTTCTGTCATCGAAGCAATTCAGCAAAGCCTTGAATCCAAAAGTACCAAAACTTAGTAAAAGATTACCGCTCATGAGTCATTCGTCCATTTTAGTGAAGCCTGCTGGGTGATGGTGTTGCACCCGTACACCGCGCCTTTATCATCACTCCATCGATCCATCCGATCTTGAACCACATTCCTCCTAAAAAATGGTGAAATTCTACCTCAAAATCAAAGCCGAACTTGCCGGTGTCACCGATCTTGAACCTGTGGACACTCCCGAAGCTCACCACGAATACACTTTCAGAATTGAGTGCACAAAGTGCAGAGAAGTCCACGACAAGCCAGTGAACATCAACAGATTCGAGAAGCACGATATTTCCGGGTCTCGTGGCGAGGCCAGCTTCGTCTTTCGGTGCAAAGGATGCAAGCATGAGCATCTGGCGCTGATTGAACGTACCAAAGAGACATTGGAGGCTGGAAACAGCGGGTGGGCTAAATTGCTTGAAATCGATGCCAGAGGTGTTGATTTCGTTGAGTTCATTCCTGAAGGCAGGTGGCAGTGTAAAGGCGAAGAACTGGGCACGAAGTTTGAGGAGGTTGATTTGGAGGACAAGGAGTGGTACGACTACGACGATAAGCAGGGTGAGGAGGTGAGCATCACCGAGGTGGAGTTTGACATCCAGCGTGCGTGAGAGAAGAAGCGAAAGCATTCAGTGCATTTCATCTATGTGGCCATCCACAAGAGCTTCGTGATGGGGTTTGACGTGGTTGCATGCAGCTGACAGGTAAGGTCAATGGCCTAGCTGCTACAGATAAAGATGGATAGGTGGTCTAGGATGACTGGGGTGACACAGGAACGAGATTTATCTCGTAACAGAAGAACTGACAGGAGAGAAGCCTTCATGGAGCAGATGTCGGTTGATAAGACAGCTGCAGCAATTCATGAGACAGAAGACAGTAAAGCTGTCATTGACAGTACAGACAATTAAAAGTGAAGCAGGCGTATACCAAAAAAACGTTCATAGTCTGAGGCACGGAAGCCTCACGATCAATCAACGACTGCAACATATGCATATGCAACCTCTGCGTGAAAAATCCACCTTATCGTGACCCCCACAAAAGTGGCCCATTGCTCCTCAAATCACTTGTAGTCAAATCGCTTAATTCTACCCTGATATCTAATCAGTGCTGCTACATCGCCCGTCAAATCGAAACAAATGCAATAATTATATTTACAGTGAAAGAACGGCGCCAGCGTCTAGGCAATGCGAGAGGCCTAGTCTTTGCAGGCCTTGGTCAAGTAGGTGATCAAGTCGTTTCTGTCCTTTGGCTTCTTCAAACCACCAAAGGCCATCTTGGTGCCTGGAATGTACTTCTTGGGGTTTTCAAGGTAGTCAGACATGGTCTGCTCGGTCCAGGTGACACCCTTCTTCTTGTTGGCGTCGGTGTAGGAGAAGCCCTCGGCCTGACCAGACTGTCTGCCGAAGACACCGTGCAAGTTAGGACCAACCTTGTTTGGGCCACCCTTCTCGGTGGTGTGGCACTGGAGACATCTGGTCTTGAAGAGGTTGGCACCCTTCTTCTCGGAACCCTTTTCGAACTTGGCTGGCATTTTTTAAATTGGATGTGGAGTTGAAAAAAAAACAGACGATGGCGGCGAGTGAGCGTTTACCGCTATATATAGGGAAGAGGTGGTTTTTCTTTCTTGCCATGCAACAAAAGGCCAATAAGCAGGAAGCTGATTTTCCGCGCGCTGCCATTGGCCGGAAAAACTGCTCTTCGCTTGCAGGCACGTGACCCGCCGGACCCACAAACGGCTGTATTCTTCCGGCAGCCGGTCTGTCCGCCCGTCCGATGCCCACAGCTGCTTCTACTGAAGCTGCTTCACCGTCCCGTGCCAGTTGGCCAGCAAGAATCGTCCTGCATGGCGCCTGTTTTTTTATACCCGCTAGGCCATTGGCTACGCGAGCCAGCTGTCCGGCACGGAAGAAACCGGAACGGTCCTGCGGAAGCCATACAATGACCACCTTTCTGGTCAGGTGACGCGAAACGGTACCGTGCTTTGTGCAGCAGGTTGATTAAAGCCGCGGCATGTCTCACCTAGGGAAGTGAAGAAGATGTTATTGGGAGGAGGCGGAATATTAAGGATTTTTAGGAGCACTAGCAAAAACGAAAATCTAACATCTATCTCAACATTTGCACATCTTTCCAAAACTCCACACCGCTTCCCACTATGCCTGTGCCTGGAATCGGCTGTTTGCTACCCGCGTTATTTCTAACCTTATCTTTGTGGAGATATCGACCGATTGCACCTTTCCACGATTTTTGATTTTTTGCCAGAATTCTCCGCTTCTGTGCATTTCTGGATTCTCTGACGCTCAGATAAGCTTCACTTGCTTCGCCTGGCTTGTAATTGCTATACTGCCAGCGCTCTAAATGGCTGCAAAACGAGCAACTCACAAGGTTGCTGATGGAGCCATGCGGCGTCGGTTTGTTTGGATGTAAGCGGTGAAGAACAGTCAGTTCTGGATTATGAAAATCGTGGATTTACACTGTGATGAAAAGTTACGTTGCAAAAGTGACACGAAAATGCCCTTAAGCTTCTGGAAAATAGGTGCATCAGTGTGAGCTTGTTGGTGGAGATCCAGGCCTGACAGCAAAGACGGGCCTGTGAGGTCCAGATCATGTTTGCTTCATTCGACTGGCAAAGCTGTAATTGGTGTTTTCGTTGTAAAAGAAACCTTTTTTCCGTAGACTCCGAAGCCGAATGCTTTAACTCGCAGTGCTGATAAGGTCTACCTCATGATGGAGTCAGTTAAACAGCGGTGGTGGTTATTGAATGTGAAGTGTCCGTTTGGAACCCGCAAATATGAGGTAGTGGTCAATTGATGAACATAGTCTTGCCTTACTTCATGTCACTACTTCTGCCAAAAGACGTCACATCATATTCATCAAAGAAGGTAGCAGTACACTGCCAACCTCAGGATTGAGCATGCCGCAATACTTCTACAGCTGTGACAATAGCGTAGGTGAGGATTTGATAAATTTAACTGTTTAAACGCAGAAAAAATGAAAAAGTTTAGAGGACGAGACTTTTCGCCTTAACTCATCTGTAATTATTCACTTTCAAATGTTCCTCTCTTACTACTATCCTCAGAGAATGTCCGTTTAATTATTCGTTTTGTTCTTCGCAATCTCATATCAATTCCATCAATTGATTGTATTCATGCATCCGTAAGGGCCCAAGCACCCGCTTCCATCCCTCTTGTAACCCCCATCTACTCCTTGCTCTCGGCCTCCCTGGACGGCGTTCTGGAGGGGCTTCTCGACCAGCTTCTGGACCTCGATCCACTGCGGCTTCTGGACGGACTTCTGAGTACGACTCAGACCTGCTGTAGGAAGCCAGATCTGAATATGAACCAGACGACGAGCTGCGACGACCACGAGGCTCTGGGAGGTTCTTGAGCACCTGTCTCATTTCCTCTGTCAAAACGCCCAAGCCGATGGCCGTGAAGTAGTTGATGGAGAACATGATGTGGGCCTGATCCAGCTCGTCCACCAGCACCACAGGAAACATGCCACGAAGCGTGGGCTTCACCTCGGGATCCTGAATAAGCCGCTTTACCTCATTGATACCCATCTCCTCCACAAGCTCTTGGAAGAGGAACTTGATGAAAACTCGACTGGCACTGTTGGTTCCGGTTTCCGTCAACTCCACATGGCCGAGGGTGTCCTGGGGCCGTAAGTTATCTGATGCAATCAAGTGGCCGAAAAACTTGCCCATGTTTCGGAGCTGTGAGCCCTCGTACTGGTAGCATGTGTCGTACTTTTGCTGGAACTCGTTGGTGAAGGTGTCGTTCCACTCCTGGCTCATTCCGCTCATTTTCTCTCCAATGACGCCAAAGTACTTGGAATATGTTTTTTCTTGGGCACAGCACTTCACGATCATGTCGACTAGGACCGCCTGTTCGAGCTTCTGCTTTTGCCTGACTCGAAGAAGCTTGTGCACGGCTTCGTCTGCGGACATTGACGACATCACCGTCAAGTATATTGTTTTCTGGTGCTGGAGAAGCGTCTTGTCGGTCATATCGGTGGTTTTCTGCGGGTGTTCGACCTTCTCGCTGGGTCTTTCTTGCCTGACCTCTTCTGCTAGAATCTGTCTCTGCAATTGGCTGTAAGTGGCCTCTGCCACCTCGAATTCCGGGTCCTCCTGGTAGTAATTGAGGTCCGTTCCGGGCTCCTGGAGGTCGGTGAGGTCCACATAATGCGTGGCTTTGTCGGTACCCTCCACAAGATCGAGCTCAGGGTCTATAAGGTATTTGGGGCGTTTGCGGCGGTGTTCGAGGAGATACTGGATATCGTTGCGGCGTTTTTGCAGAAGACCTCCTTCCTGGAGCATGCTTCTTAGTTGGTCGTAGATCAGGTTCGCTGAGGTTTTGGCGTGCTTGTCGAGATACGCCAGCATGTTCTCCAAGGCGTAGGACGCCAAGTGCACCGAATCGTCAGTCACGGACTCCTCCACCAAAAGCTGTAAGATCTGCAACAACACCACGTCCTCCACGACCTTCTGCTTGATCAATTCACAGAGGAAAAGCAACACCCTGAAGATCCTCGTGCAGTCGTTTTTCATGTACAAGTACTTCCAGAGCGCCACCGTCCTGGCCGCCACAAGCTCGCCAATCTGCGGAACCTTCAGGTTCAACACCGACGTCAACAGAGCGAACACAGCGTGTTTGTCCGGCTCAGTAAGCACATTTGCTAGGATTGCTCGAGCCAAGATGCCACGGCCTCGGACGACGTTTGTTTCAAAAAGCTTGATGGAAACGTGCTTGATATTGCTTTTGTTGGCACGAGCCACGTGTTTTCCAATGGCTCTCCGGAGCTGGAGCCACAGCTTTCTTTGGTCCATAGCAAGGAAAAGTAGTCTAATGGCTGCGAATTGGAGTGTATATGTTGGTGATATATGGCTGCGAAGAGCATCACATACACCATCAACACATTCGGAGGTCCATGATTTTGAGGCGGTTTTTGTCCCGAGCCGCACAGGAGGCGCCGCCCAGGCCCTCTTTTTCGCATATAAAGGCGAAGCTCCAGCGCTTTGTGGAAAACGGCGAGATCCAGCCGCTTCTGCCTGCTCAGGCTGCTGCCCATATTCAGCATAAGAACCGCAGGGTGGCGCTCAATGCGGCGAAAAACCTGCTCAGTGCGCAGAAGGCGCTTCTCTTGATCAGATCGAAGTTCGACGCGGCGCTTCTCCGACGCGGGCTGCGGTCCCAGCCGGTGGACTTGGAAAAACTCCGTCCGGGTGATCTTGAGGTCAATCTGGAGAAGCTGCTTGCGGTTTTCGAGAACCTTATGGAGATGAAGCGCATCAGCAAGAAGAAGATCCCGCCGAAACTCATGCTTTTCTTGTGTGGCGTAGGGCCTGAGGCGCTTCTAGATCCGTTCAAAGTCACCGAAGCTGCTCTCAAGCTTCTAGAAGCCGATAGGTCCACCGTCAGGGCTATGGAGCTTTGCCATATGGCACGTGGGAACGCCGTGGTGGCGCTGAACGCGTGTATCCAGTGGTGCTTCGAACACGGCAAGGTGCAAATGGGCATGAAAGCGTTGCACGATCGGAAAAAATGGATGATCCCTACCAACGAACAAACGTACGTGTTGTACTTTGACGGCTTAGCGCGTCATTTTGGCTGGGGCGGCGTGACCAAGACCATGGCAGACGATTTGTTCAATCAGTTCCAAAGAGTCAAGAGGCCTACTGTCAGTGTATTCAACGCTTGTTTGCTGGTTCTCATGAAGAACTTCTCCAATAACCAGCAGTACGCCATGGAGCTTTTTGAGCTTGCCGAGGATGCAAAGTCGTTCAAGCCGGACTGCCAGACGTTTACTATATTCCTCAACGGACGCAAGCACTTCATTCAAGAGCAGGTGTCTCAGGTCAAAACTGCTTCAAACATTTCTGCCTCAGAGCGTACCAAAAATCTTTTTGCGCTTCAGGCTGAGCTCGTGGAGACTGCCGAAAACGTCTACAGAAAAGTCATGGAACTGGCGATCCCTCCCGTGCCTCCTACCAAGGCGGAAGCTGAGGCTGATCCTGAGGTGCTCAAAAAGTACAGAGGGGACATCCAGGGCATTCTCATGGATATTGACCCTGTTTTCGCCTCCACCTTCGTGCTGTGCTATGTCAACAATTTTGCAGGCACTTCGGTAACGCCTAATTCGGGATCCCATTACCAGTATATGCTCCAGGGTCTTGAGTATCTCCGCTTGTGGTGCCCTGAAGTGGAGCTGATGTTGCATTTTGCAAAGGAGAACGACGAGACCAGGGTTCTTGGGCCTTCAGCTGACATAAAAAGACGGACAGACGAGAGAATCGAGGAGGCTTCTGTGGAACATAAGGATCTTCCAGAAACGCACGTCAAGCCGCTCGTGAAGGAGGAAGTGAACCCTTTGGTGGTTTTTCCTCCTCCGTTGTTTTCCACAAACAAGACTAGGGCCATTTTCTCCGATAAGAAGAAGCGTTTGGTTGACTTTTCTCGACCCCGTTTTGCTGATGTGAAGAGACTCGCTCAACACCAAACGTACGTTTCTTCTCAGGGCAAGTTTGGTAAGAAACTCCCTCTGCTGGTTCACATTTCGTTGGAGAAAGGTTTGGGTATCAACAACTTTTTGTTGGGACATGCTACAGACTCTCTTTTGAAGATTGGTGCTGTGAAGGAATTCTACTTGGCTATGTGGTACGCCTTGACAAAGTGGGGCGGTATCTACGTCAGCCGCACTGACTTAAAAAAGGCTGTTTCTGAAGGCTTGAGTTGTGGAGCATTGCCTAGATCGCAGTACCCCGACTTGACGAGAGTAAAGAACGAAAAAGGCAAGTTTGACGTAAAGGAGTGTCTTGTAGGAGATGAGGCACCTGCCAAAGACGATGGCGAGTTTACAAAGCTTTCGAAGAGCGAGAAGCAGGACTTGACGGCGCCTCATGAACCTTCGGTCATTGACGCCATGCTCGTGGAGAACTTCATTTACAAGATCGAAGAGAACTTTCCTAAACGGTTTGTTCCCGTCAAGTTCATCACAGAGCTCCTCGCTGCCATTGTATCTCCAGCATCCAACATTGGCAAAACCCTCAAGCCTAGGGACAAGACATTTGATGTTGTTTTTGCTATCCTCAAGCGGGATATCTACCACTACAACGAGAAGAATCTCCACAAAGGTCTCGTGGCGAACCGCAAGAAGAAGCTTACAAACAACACCCCCCAAAAAGAGTCTCACAATGGAGCAGCTCAACGATTTGCTTGATCCTTTGGCAGTTCTCATGAAGTGTATCATGGTGGCTGAATCGAGAACTTACGGTTTGGGCAAAAACAGACAAGCGCTTATGCTGAACAGTTTTGTGGATTCTTACAACTCGCTAGTCCAGCATATCACCAGCACTACCTGGACAGATGCACCTGAAAACCACGACAACGCTTTGGAGGTGCACAAGAAGATTCTTGGATCAGGAATCTTGTTTTACACACCAAGGGAGATTTTCGATCCTCGTCGAAACATTGCCAATGCCACGGTGGTGGGCAATTCCGTGCGTTTTGTGTACGGAAAGTTGAAGGACAGAGAGGATCTTGACGATAAGCTGAAACGGTTGATGTTGGCGCTCAAGTCGTTTATTCAGTTGGAGTCGAAGCTGGTCGATGTGGAGCATAAACTCAAGGCTCTCCAATGGAGGGTCTACAATGCCTGTAAATAGGCGTGTACCGAGGCACGATCGGTATTACTTGTAAATAGCAAAAAAGGTTGGATGGGCAAAATGATTGTTAAGCTAAAGGGAACAATAGTACCAGGGATATTGTATATCACTGCGTACATTAGGGCGAATGCTAGCGCATCATCAAAAGCGCATGGCACTCCATAGATAGCCACACTGCTAACAAAAAAGCTACAAATATCCCAAATCACACAAAAGCCTAATTCCAACAGATGACCTCTTTATAGGACTTCCCCCATTTGGGGAAATTTTCACCGAACCCCCACCCTCAACTTCCCCAGATTGTGCGAAAATCTCAACCATCATGGGTTTCTCTACTGTATTGGTGGTGGAAACACCGGCTTCCAAGGACTACGGGCGCTTTTTCGAGGCCGTTTTCGCTCAATTGCCTTCGTCTCATCCAGGCGTTGATATTCTTGTGGCAAATCCGCCAAAGCAAACAAAAGAGCTCAACTTCGTGCTTGCCCAGTTATACAACCAGGCGAGAGGACATGCCAACAAAGGGAACTTTTCCTTCAAATTCGGCATCAACGTTGTCTTTCACACAAAGCAAACCGACTGGGAGCTAGCTTTTGTGCCCAAGGGCGAGTCGGCTGAATTTGGCTTATCAGATCGGGTTCTCACTGTGGAGGCAGATATCAACACATTGGAAGCACCAGATTTTGCTTCTTTTGCTTACCAGCAGTTTACTGTTAGTGCAGTGGGCGGAACTTTTGACCACCTTCACGACGGCCACAAGATCTTGTTGCTGATGGCGGCTTTTGTGACGAAAAAGCACCTCATTGTGGGCGTGACGGGTCCTCAGATGCTTTTGAAGAAGAAATACGCCGATGTCATGGAAACGATTGAACAGAGAATCAAAGCGGTGACGAGATTTTTGCAGGAAATTTTGCCTGCCTCGGTCAGTTTCGCTATTTACCAGATTGACGACGTTTGTGGCCCTACTGGCTTTATCAGGGACATTGACGCCTTGGTGATCAGTGAGGAAACGAGAAAAGGCGCCGATTTTGTAAATGACTACAGGGAGAAACAGGGTTTTCCGGAGTTGGAAGTGGTTTCTGTCGATGTCCTCGGTGCAACCGGCAAGGAAGATGAAAATTGGCCGGGCAAAATCAGCTCTACTGACTTGCGTGAAGAAGAGCTCAAGAGAGTCAAGAAACAGCGCCTCCACTAGGCGAAAAACAACCGTGCATTGTTACAAAGATCAACTTTGCGGCAAACATCATCTGATCGAGATACCCTTCTCGAACGGATTCTGGCGGCGGGGATTCCTGTCGGGATGATCGAGCGCAAGGAAAGTGTCGGCATCGAACTTCTTGAGCTCCTCAAAAAGCTCAAGGTTGGGGTTGTCGCTATCAAGGTACCGGCCCTTGTCATTGGCATCCGTGAGCGCAATGCGGACCTTCTCGAAAGCCAGCCCACCAAGGCCGAGTTTCTTACGCAACCGCGTCTTCGTCTCTTCGAAGGGCTCCCCTGGGAATACGACAAAAATGAACGGCTTGCTGTGGCTGTACGAAGGATTCTTGTGGAAGTGGAACACTGGGATAAGGTTCAGCTTCTGTGATAACTTCTGTGCCTTCTCGTACTCAACCCGGAGAAGCTCGTCTTCGATGTCATCCTTTGAAACATGCTTCTCGTCAAAACGCTTAAACAAGTCATTGCTGACAAGAATCTCTACTTCGGCAGGGAAGTAACCGCAGTATATCTCTGAAGCATTGGGAAGATCGCTGATCTGACGGTCGAACTTCACAAGATCACTGTACTTGCTGTCCTGGCCAGCCCATACGAGCAAGTTACTCCAAAGCTTTGGCGAAATATCAAGCTTATGAATCAACTTCTTCACCAAATCGGCAACCGTACTTGTCTTAGGAACCAACAAGTCGAATAAATGGAACTGCTGAATTGTATTCATCCAGTAGATCTTGATCGACCTGAGATTCTCGTACTCCTTCAATGTTATGTTGAGAATTTCATACTCAAAATTCGTGATGGAGGAGACGGATACCTGTCTTGTGAAGACCTGCGAGAGAGATTGTGTCGACAGCAATGGGAATCTTGTTCCATGATTGTTCACCACAAATAAACGTAATTTTGCAGGATCAACGGTCTCTCCAAGCTTTTTTGCAACCGCATCAGCGAGCTGTGCGTAAGAGAATTGGGTCAGGATCCACATGTCAGTAGACTTGCTCATCTCCTTCGCAAGCTCAATGTCAGCTGTTTCCGCTTGTGACGCCTTCTCGCCATTCTTCTCGTCACCATTCTTGTCGTCATCAGCGACAAAGTCACTGTCTTCTTCCTCCTCGTTTGCCTTGAATGGTTTCACGTGGATATGAAGCCTTGTGAGCAAGAACTCATAGTATTCCTTTGCATTCATGAAAAGTCTGTCAAAAGTAGCGCTCTCTATGTCAGCAAGTTGCACTGTCAAGATATCTCCTGTGCCCAACTCATTCTTTTCGAATGTCGTTTGATCATCAATAGGCTCCACACTTGTGTGAGTGACTTCCTCAAAGTACGTCAAAGGCGTGTTTGGGTCGAATTGAAGTACATTGTTGATCACTGGAGTCAACAGCGCAACCTGCGAATCTAATGGAACTGTCGCATAAGTAAGTCCACGAACTTCATCGCTGACAGGGTCAAAGTACTTGATGAATATTCTGATGGAGTTTGAGGACTCGGCTGGTAAGGAGTGAGTTGTTTTGTTGGAAAGGATTCGTTGTGTGGCTGCCTCAAAATCAAAGTTCTCGGGGCTTATCATTTGAGTTGACTTCTCTATGCTCTGGAGTTGCTTTGATGGTTCATCCACGAAAAAGACCATCTCTTCGTAGCGGCGCTTGAAGCATTGTGTGTAAACTTGGCTCACTGTAGCACTGAGGAGCAGCTCCGGAATTGGAGCATCCGGTCTGTTCGTCCGGTTGTTGCGGTGACTAACGCAAAGAAGCTTGAACGGCCAGCTTGAAGACAGCTCACTGTCGACGGAAATAGCGCTTTCAGTGGTGTTTCCAGTCTCCGAAGGTACTGAATAACCCAAGTGCTCAGCAACCTGCTCATAGAGGTTCGAAAGAGGAGCATCCTTCTTTACCTTGATGGTGACAGGGTAGGCGTCCTTGTTGAAAATGTTTTCGTCATAAAGCCGAGGCTCAGTTGGATCAGGGTAGGTGTCGAAGCCATTGTAGTGAGCAAAGTTCTTGACAGTGATCACCTTCACATACATGTAGAAAAGGGCCTCTTTTCTGGCAGTTTCAGCCCTCGCAAACTCCTCTTGCTCTCTCTCTATCTGCTCGGCAACATGCTTTGGTGTAGGTGCCAAAGACTGCTGTGGAAGCAAAACGCTATCCAATTCAGACTCACGCAAGTACACCAACATATAAGCCGATGTAGCTCTCCGAATCAAGTATTCATTCTGCTCATTGCGTGTAAGAAGTCTGAGTTGCTGAGCAGAAACCTCAGAGGCACCATAGTTCTCGTAGAACACCTGGTTTGGGGTGGCTTTCCACACCTTGTCGTCATCAAAGCGCAACCACTTGTCATCATGTGCTTCTGGCTTGATCAAACCGTAATAGTGACCATTAGAAATGCTGCCCTGATGTACAAGAACACCATGTAGCTTGTAGTTCCAGTTCTCGTTCTTCACTTCCTCAGGTAAGTCATCGTCAAGGAAAGGTCTTAGGTCAACCTTGTCAGGGAATTCGTAATAGTCATCAATCTTCACAAGGTCATCAACCATAAAATCGTACTCGAACCGCTTCAACTGGAGATGAAGGATAGGGGGGAAGGAGCGGAACACAACACCTTTTTTGGCGTCCTGGTAGCCATGCTCATCGCCTGCCTGATATTTGTTTTCGCCGTCGAGCATTTCGATCTCGATGTAGTTCTTGAACGACTCTGTGAGGTTCCTAAACCCACGCACATTAAGCTGGATGTCCCAGAAGTCCTCCTCTCGAGATGATTCGTACGGCACGTCCACACACTTGATGTAGGATTTCATCTTACCAACAAAAAGATCGTTGAGCTTATTCTCGATTTTCGTTCCTTTCATTGCCATCTCAAGCTTATCCATCAAAACACGATTGAGCTCTTGGATGTCGTGTTGGGTGAATGCATCAGAGGAGTCCCAGCCAAAGGACTTGGTGAGCTCCATAGTGCCTACTGGCTCATTCGACAGCTGCAACAGATAGAAAATGCGCTGCAATGCCAACGGCACAGCTTTGCTCTTTGTCTCGCTTTGCGGGTCTGTGGGGATCTGGTTGACCAAATCTCTAAATACTCTTGTAGTGTAGTAGGATTGGAGGAGGGAGTTGAGGTAACAAGTGGCACCTTGGTTATTCAAGCCGACGTAGCCTGTCTGTGCTTTGGAGTCGTAGTCGAGCCAATTGTGCCACAAGACACCCGTGGAGGAGTCATCAATCACACGCACATAACCTGTGATGTTGAACTGGTTCTTCTCCATCAAAGGATGGCCAAATCTGGCTGTGTTGGACAAATCACGAGCGGAGATAAACGTCAGGAACCCCCAGTCGGTCTCGCCTTTATTGAAACGGTGGCTCAGCACGTTGGCAAGGTGCAGCTCTGGGTGCAGCGGGTTCCACAAGTCAAATGCAAACTGAGCACACACGTACCAATTGGGGTCCACGTTGCCGTCGTCATCCTTGGGTGGATGGGGCTCCATATACAAGGAGATCAGGTCATTATTGGCCTTGGACGGGAACATAAGTACGGTCCAGTTGTAGCCGCCACACTCCACAACCGGACTCCTCGACTTCTCCTCTTTCTTCAAGGAACTCCAGTCCTTGATCTCCCACACCACGTAGGCCTCGTCTTTCACAGGGTAATCAGGCACTGGCTTCATTAGCGTTTTCGCTAACGTGTCAAAGTCCGACGCCACAGGACGGGTTTTAGTATCAGCAGGTGGCCCTTCTGGGGAAGTCACGTCTTCCAGAACCTCGGACATATTTTCGGCATCCAGGCCGTCAATCGGCAAGCCCGACTTGTCCAACATCTCGTAGTCACTGGAATCAAGCTCCACCACATCACGAGGCGCATCTGCTCCGTTGTTTCCACTTCCCGGTTTGCTAATCATGGCAGCTTGGGTAGCTTCAGGCAGAACAGAATCGGTGCCGATGATGTGCTTTTTCGCTTTCGTAGTTTTCTTGTATAGCCTCAGTTTGGAAAGGAGGAATATGGGGCCAATTCAGGCAGAAGGTGTCAATTGGATCGAGGTGGTTGTGGTGTAGTTTGGAGCAATGGATAGGGAGGGAGTGATCTGGTCACGTGACCCGAGCGGTGCCTCCAAGGATTGTTCCCAGGGGCAGCCGTTATTGGATGGATTCTGTTTGATTTGGTTTGGTTTTTATTTCTTTTATGAAATTTTATTTTGTCTTGTTTTTAGGCACGGCGCTGGTGGCATAGTTTGTGAAGGTGCGAGCAACCGGTTCAGTAGACCGATGCGGTGATGGAGGTGGTTGGGTGTGGATTCGGGCAATTGGCGAAAAAGTGGGGGATATCGTGATTTGGGGGTCCAGTGTGGGGGATTGACGTGGGGGCAATCCTTGAAAACCGTGAATTCACGCTAGATGCTTTGGGGGGGGTTCACTGGTATGGGTGCAAATGCGACTGCCTGATCTAGCCCGAGGCGATGCAGCGAAGGTGATCTGGCACAGGCACTGTGGTTTTTGCAGTTAGTCAGAACAGCGATTTGTAGATTTGTGGATTGATTTGGTAGAATCGATATGGTCGACTGGTGTTTTAAATGTGGTTCCTGGATAACCTCGGAGTTTGATCGGACAGGAATGGCTGCGAAACACTAGTAAGACGTGGTGATCTAGGTGGCGCTAAGATGGTCTAATCAAACTCAGAGATTTAAAGAAAACGGAGAAAGGGCAAGAGCTTTGATGTAAATGTTGAGGATTGCATGGCTGCTAGACTAGGCGCCGATTATGTAGAAGCTGTTTTGAGGCTAAAGAGCCACTATTAGTCCCAGCTATTCTAACATTTGAATAAAGCCATTAACTTTGAGCTTCCAAAGAGTTCATCTGTAGCGCTCAATCAATCAAAAATTGGCTCTCAAATTTCTCGTTTAGCTTCTTACCATGAGATGGCCTCACTGTATGGGCAGATATCTGGAAGTACCCACTCGGCCTGGCGTCGAGAAAACCGGTCGAAAGTTTGAAAGTGGCTTCCTGGTGCTTGGAAAAGTCGATTCCAAGAGCTCTTTTTGCTTTCTGTCGAGATTTCGATTATTGGGCTGTTGTTGAACATTTCGCAGAAGTGTGGTGCTCTGGTAAGAAAGTGCAAAATCACGAACCAAAGTGACAACTGTGAAAATGCATGAAATATTTCTTTCTCCGACAAAGTAACATATCGTAGAAGGCCCCCTAGAGAAAGATTTTTTGCCGTAAAGAAATAGGTATATACATAATGGATTGTCGAAACTGCTACCACGAAATCCTCAACCAACGGCCACCAAAGAACCATCAGAATTTCATACTCTTCGCCCCCGCCTACCCCTAGAAATTCCCGTGATCGGCATCGAATGGAATTAAAAGTTTTGGTGCAGCCGCCCAGAAGGCGCCAAGGCTGATATACCGATTTGGCTAATTACAGAGATCCGACCTGGCAATTTCCAGCCGAGATGCCGTCGCCTGATGGCTCTCTTCAAGCATCTTTGACTGAGCTTTTCTCAGAACTTGTGAAAGTATCCGCCCTCAGACCAAGTATAATCCCTTTCTTTGAATATCTTCCTATCTTGCTTCCACAAGCTATCATCTTAACTTCCAACGACACCTCGGACTGGTCCGGACCCTGGGGCACAGCAAACTCACAAGTCCCACTACACAAGTACCACTACACAAGTCCACATTCGGACCAACCCTCGAAACTCAACGACCCGACCGGAACGAAAACTCAGGTGCTGATTGGGAGCCCATACGATGCTCACTTCGTTTAGGCCATTCTGCTTGACGCATTGTCTGCGTCTAGACTGTGTTTATACACTGGAAGAGATGGGCCCGGGCGGTTTTGTGACCCAATAATGTACAGAGAAGGCCTGCCCGTCGTGAGGCTCTGGTTCCTTATGATCAGCGATACGATCACTGGAGTGGCGGGTGGGCAAGTGGGTTTCACTACAGGTTGATGAAAATAGCGATGAGGAGGTATTTGGTAATTTGTTTGGACTGAAATTTGTGATTCTGGCTAATTTGTAGAAGTTGGTCTCCGATATGATCCATGGTTCGATGCAACAAGTTCATAACCGGCACAATAAAGGTAGCCGCTGAAGCCAGGGGCAGCAAGGAAAGAAGAGGGTCTTACAATGAGGCACAGTGCTCCCGAAGCCTGTGGATTCAAAATCCTCCTTCTAGCTTTGGTCAGTGAAAACTCCATTCAGATCAATTGCACCGATAGCACCGATATTGCACCGATCAACTCCACTGATATTCGCCGATTTGTAATTTTTCAGACCACCAGGATGCAACCGGCCAGTGAGCCATTATGGTGGGTGCAAAATCAGGAGAAACCGCTCACAAAGCAGCCATTATGCCACACAATAGGGCACCCCGGATTGAGTCTAGAATTGAAAAGCTACGGCCGACACTCAAACCACAATGGCAACTTCCTGATCCATTCCTGTCAACACCCAAACCGGCCGTGGTCCAGTATTCAATTTGTGCTAGGAGCAACTAAGGCGGCGCAGAAGGTGCTAACTGATTTGGAACACCTCGCTACAGAAGAGGAAACAGAAAAAGACAGCACAGCGAATGGCAATAAACACCGGGCATGTGCTGTTTATTCGAGGCAGCGGGGCCAAACGTGGAAAATCTGCATTCTTCTTACCATCCAGTTATTGAGATTTTGGCGGAGACCTAAAGCCAATTGGCCAGGCTGAAAAAGTAGACCAACGGCAGTGGACCAACGCCAGTGCGTAATTCGCATGTTTCATGCCACTAGAGCGAATTAGAGCGACTTAGGGTGAATTAGAGCGAATTAGAGCGAATTAGGGCGAATTAGAGCGAATTAGGCGAACCGGCCACTGATTTCTGCCATTATGCCAGATCGCAGGGCGAAACTGGCGTGGTCTGGCCCGGTGCGAAGGAAAAAGTACGCTGAAAAATCAGCGGCCGGGGTTCGACGAATTACAATAACGAGAAAACTTTCAACAAAAGGTTCGGGAATTTGCAAACCGGGGCAGTTCTGGACTCGGCCTCTTCAGATATACAAGGCAAAGGCAAAAGGTGGAAAAGCTACAGGACGGCGTTCCAGGAGCGGTATGCTAGATGAGTAGCGTCTGGCGCTCATTGGTCCGGCAGATTTTTCAGACAGGTCGCAAACGAGCTTTTTAGTGGGCCTCGTAGGTGGGCTTGGTGGGTAATTGTAGGGCGAAAAAAGGGCATTCTCAGTGCAATTGTATAATTATGGCCCTGGAGAGAAATCACAACAATGCAATCCGTTTTCGTTCATTCCCGTTGGTTCTAGACCTGTACTGACAAGGCGAAACAAGAAGAGGACGAATTGCACAGAGCCGCTGATGCAAGTCATAAACCGGAATTGGCAGCGCCGCACGACCGGGGGTCCCAACCGGCCACCTGCTTTTTGCAAACCGACCCGGGGCCGACCCACGTCGTCCTCGGCCGGAATGTCGCCCAAGACGTTCATGATCGAATTGGCTGCTTCTACGTTTGGGCTTGTCCCGCCGGCCCGTTTTGTGGTGGGTTGCGGTTCTGCGGCGCTCGAAATCAAAACAGACGAAAGCGGCTCGTTTGACGATGTGCGCACGTGACATAGATCACGTGACATATAGTCAAGAAAAAATATTTTGTAGGCAAGTCTGCCGGATCGGGTCTGATTTCCGAGGGTGCCTGTGGGCTGCCAGATCCGGCCGAAGATACGGCCAGTCGATCAAGCAAAATGTCGCCCTGGGTCAGACTCTCCAGGGTGGGTAGGCTTCCAGTGTAGTTGGGTGGTGCTCAGCCCAGGTGGGCTTAAAACGTCGACAGAGCGTTTCGCGGTTTAAGCCTGGCAGGTGGCAGGCGAAATCACAGATACGGTCCGGTGGGGGAGCCCCAGGAGGAATTGAGGTTGAAGAAGTAGGCTGTAGTGGTGCGGTGGAGGAGGCATTGGTTGTGGGGGCCAGAGATGGTGAATTTTTCACGTCGGCTTCAGGTGAGTCTGACGAGATGTGGATGGAGATATGATCCGTCAAATTGCTGTAGGATTCAGTTTTGTAGGATTTCAGAAGGGAGTTTTTTTGTGCTTCCCGTAGAACGTGGAAGCTTTTTTGTCAAAGGTATTGGGCTTCGCTGCCCCAGGGCATTGCACGTTGAAACTGTGCTCCTGGCGGCGAGGCACAGATCGTGAAAATCTCACAACGAGGCGGCAGGTGGAGGCCAAGGCGAAAATCGCCAGATCGCTGACGTCAGAAAGGAAAAAAAAAAAAAAAAGGCCTTTCGGCCAGGGGCCCGAGGATTAGACGAGGTCAAGCCACCGCGGGCGACTGCGAGGGTGGATTCTCACGGTGAGTTGACGTCCCCATTGAGCGAGTTATTTGAATGAGTGGACTGAATAAAACCAACCGACAAATGAACCAACGAAATGAATGAATAAATGAACAAATTGATTGAACGAGAAATTGACGAGTTGATTGAAACGAACGAACTGACGTTTTGCAGCAGGGCCGTTTTTTTGAAGTAGCCCGTTTGGCTTTGTGGTCCGTTCACTGGGCTCACTGGGTGCCTGGCATTTGCAACCGTAGCGCGACGTAGGCACCCCGAGCACCAGCCAAGCAGACCAGGATGGGAGCCAAAAAAGGCAGAAAATAGCTAATACAGTTCATTGAAACGAAGAAAAATCCTTCGACAATCGTCAATGACAAGTCTAAACAACTTTCCAGTGACAATTCGAATGGAATGCCCTCGTCAATCGTACAAACCTCCCACCTACTGCGGCCTCAGTGACTGTACAGCTTTTCTGGTCCAAGGCTCATTGTTCCACGCCGACGTCACCACGTAGATAATTGACTTTCCCAAACGGCACCCCCGCCTCCACCGTGCTTCCTTGGCTGTTGTTGACGTGCCAAGGCAAAAACACGAAATGATGAAAAGTGTCTCAATAGGAGTATTACGTTAGAGTTGCACGGAAACACCAGCCTTAAGGAGAAGCCAGGAGATATGCCAACAGGCCAGGAGGTAGTTAGCGTTAGGTCGTGGTGCGCCAGGCACGAAGGCACCCCAAGCACACACACCTTGAACAAATAGTTAATGGTAAGAAGCGTGTCAATCTGGCTGCAAAATTGTCACCTCGTTGTCTTGCCTTGCCTTGCCTCTAACGCCGAATGTCGTGGCCGGTGGCCTGGTGTCCATCGGGGAGTCGATCGCTGGGTTCCTTCGGTGGCCCCCGGAATTGCCTCCTGTTGCACAAGACGCACCCTCGGAAGCTGTTGCGGCCTAGACCCCAGCGGGCTCCTAACCATGCATGCCGCGAAAACCTAACAGGAAAATTTTAATCCAAACAAACCGCTGCCGCACTATATAAACCGCGCATTCCCACTTTTTTGTTCCTCGTCAAGGTCCATCTATAGTCACTCCTTCGCTTCCCTAGAACGACCTCACACCCCAGCCACTCTTTTCAACATGTTGTTCAAGAGCATCGTCCAGGCCGCTATCGTCGCCTCCGCTATCGCCCAACCCCTCCACCAGCACCACCAGCACGAGAAAAAGGCGGTTGTCACCAACTGGAACACCGTCTACGTGACTCAGACCGCTGGTGCTCCACAGGCCACCGAGGCCGCTGCTGAGGAGCCCCAGACCACCGCCCAGGCCCAGGCCGCCGGTATCATCGGCGACATCATTGGCGGCGGTAAGTCTTCTGCTTCCGCTTCTTCCTCGAGCGCCTCCACTCCTTCCAAGCCTTCCGCTTCCTCCTCCGACTCCGTGTCCGTGCCATCTTCCTCCGGTTCTTTCAGCGGCCCAGCCAAGGGTATCACCTACTCGCCATACTCTGACGACGGTGGCTGTAAGTCTTCTTCTCAGATCAAGTCTGAGATCCAGAAGTTGTCCGGTTACGAGACCATCAGACTCTACGGTGTCGACTGTAACCAGGTCGAGGCTACCCTTTCTGGTCTCTCCGAGGGCCAGAAGATTTTCGCTGGTATTTTCGACGTTGACAACATCCTGTCCGATGTTGAGACCCTCGCCAAGGCTGTCAAGAACCATGGCGGCTGGGACGTTGTGTCCACCGTCTCCATCGGTAACGAGTTGGTCAACGCCGGCTCCGCCACCCCTGCCCAGATCGGCAAGTACGTTTCTGAGGGCAGATCTGCTTTGAAGTCTCAGGGCTACACCGGCCCAGTCGTTAACGTCGACACCTTCATTGCCGTTATTAACAACCCTGACTTGTGTGAGCACTCTGACTACATGGCTGTGAACGCCCACGCTTTCTTTGACGGTCACGTTTCCGCCAAGGAGGCCGGTGACTGGGTCTTGTTGCAGCTCCAGAGAGTCTCTAGCGCTTGCGGTGACAAGAAGAAGGTGTTCATCACCGAGACCGGCTGGCCAACCAAGGGTGACTCTAACAAGGTCGCCGTGCCATCTTCTGACAACCAGAAGGCTGCCCTCCAGTCCATCTCTGACAAGTGCGGTAACGACGTTACCTTTTTCAACGCCTACAACGATATGTGGAAGCAGCCCGGCTCCTACAATGCCGAGCAGTACTGGGGTGTCTACTCCTCCTAAGCGACTCGTTGCGTAGCGCGTGGAAGCATTTGAATCGGCACTTGTTGCCGAATGAACTACCTTCGTTTTGCCAAGTGTTTTTTTTCTTCCCAAAATAGTCTCGTTTGAGATCTTTTGAATACCTTTATTGTTTACATTGCTTACTTTTCATGTAGTGTTTACCATTGCCCAATTAGGAGGCGCGCGTTGTTGTCGAGTCGTAGCGAGCCGCAAAAGGGGTCGAGTCTACCCGTGCACCCTCGGAAATCACGTGAACTACACGTGACATTGTACTTCTCCAAGCCATAAGGATCACCCCATTTTACCCCAATCCTACGGCATTCTTCAAACAAAAAATAATATTGAACATGGCGCTGGATGCCCAGCTTGCTAATTTACAAAAAGACAAGCACAGTAGTCGATAAACTGGGTGCTAAGTTAGAAGGAGTAGAACACGGTAGTAGGCTTAAGGAACCCAATTCAAGCTTTTGCCTAAATCAGGCTATCACAAGATATGAGGAGTCAGCGCCCAATGAGATATTTCCCCAATTAGGCGTATCTCGCAGTTCCCCGTCATTTCACAAAGCCTCAATTCCGAATGCGACAATAAGGAGCACGTTGATAAACAGTCGAAACGTCAAAGCCTCGAAACAGACGTGTTTTGGGAAACAGGAGATAAGCCTCTGGTTTTGACGTAATCACTCATGCAGAACCCGGGTTTCAGCCTGAAAATGGGTGTTTGAGGCTGAAACAGACTTCAAACAGACAGGACGGTTTCTTCCCACCTTCAAAGCCTAGAGACCGAGAAACTGTCTTCTCGCTCCAATACTCTCGGAGTCGTGGAAACCCAACTTTTGCATGTTTCCCTCCTTCAAGTCAAAGTCCTGCTCTGGAGTCCACAAGCCATTGTGGCCTCTAGGGAACAAAACCTCAACCAAATCGATGCGATCGTCGTGAAGAGCATCCCGAAGCGTATACAAGTAGTCGTTGATGTAGCGAACGGAGCTGCTGGTAACCTTGAGAATGTGGCCCACAAAGGCTCTGGTGAAGCCCAATTTCTCAAACTCGTCAAAGAGAACACCCACATCGTCGGGCTCCAAAGTCGTCAAAAGCTCTCTGGCCCTGTCAATCACATTCGGCTCGAACTGGATGAACTTGTCCGAGAACAACGCCGTCAGCAGCACGTCACGGGGCAAGTAGACCATGTATTTGGCCCAAGGGTCCTGCGAATCCGCATCCACCTTCAATTCGAGACCCTCGAAATCGTGTCCATCCACAGAGGCCCCTCCGAGATTAGGATGAATGGCGCTGTGGTCCGTCTGGTGGATTCCCAAGGCACGGACATCCGGATTGACCAAATCGTCCTCGATCTGGACCCTTCCAGCACCCACACCGACCTGGCGAAGCGCATCGTCGATATTCGAATTTTTCACCTCTCCAATCTCCTCGTCAAGAGCACCCTGGCCCACAGCCATGTTGGCCACGGCCGCCACGCCGGCAGAGTCAAGCTGGTGCGTCAAGTGGTGGTTGTGGTGGAGCTGGTTGTGGTGGTTTCTGGCCAACTCGTCCGCCAAAAGCGCCTGGTCGTGGGCACTCATGTCCATGCGGACCTGGTTGGCCTTCAACTTTTTGGCGGTGATCTGGGCCTTCTTCTCGCTCTTGGACTCGCGGGAAGTCAAGTTTTTCATGGGCTGCGGGCCTTCCTTGGTGCCCATGGCCTTGCGGTAGTCGTCTCTGTAACGCTGAAGGCCGTACACACGGGCGAACTTTCTGTAGCGATCTCTCCAGCTCAGCGACGAGTGGGCGGTGTTTTGGCGGGCGAACTCGTCGAAAAACGAAATGGAAACCAGGAAGTTGGCCTCGTTGAGAACGCCATCTGGGAGCCGGGTCAGCTTGTCGTCGGCCGTCTGCAACGTCTCCCGGTCCTGGGTGTTGAGCACGTGGTTGATGATGCTCTCACAGAGAGTGTAGTCTTCGTCGGCGGTGTAGCGGTTTTTGATGGTTTTGGCGTGTCCCACCGGAACGGCGATTCTGTTACCACTGGCGTCCAAAATCAACCGGTCGTAGTCGTCCGTCTTGTACACATACAGCAACTTGTGCTCCAAATGGGCCCTGTACCTCGACCGGACGGAATTGCCCGTGTGGCCTTTCAACAAATCGTGCTGGGCCAATTCTTCAAAGAACTTGTGCGATGTTCTGAACCGAGGCTTCAACCGCACCTGCTCGAGGATGTAGTTGTCTGCTTCCACGGTGAACTTGGTGGTGCTTTTTGGCGGGCCCTTGGCCTTTTTGTTCATGGCCTGTGCCATGGCCTTGGCGGTTCTGACATCCTGTTCATCCAACTCGTCAGCTGATCTCTTGACAGGATTCAACTGGTACGGCTCCAAGTACACAGAGCCGCCTTTATCCAAGTAGTCGTCGATGAACTGAAACGAAAACGTCGTTCTCCGTGGAACAGGATACGACGAAAGCTGGACATACTGGTTCTTGTCTGCGTTGACCTCGGAGGGCTCAATGTAGCCTCCGTTGTCCCGGATGATTTTCAGGTATTTCTCTCTGAGCGGGTCCTGGGCGTGGATGTAGAACGCCATGGGCGACCCGCTTTCATCGGTAAGCAAATTGGGCACTATCATGTCCGACATGTGTGGCTGCAAAACGGTGTCTGGGTGTTGGGTGTGTGGGTTTGGTTGTTTTGAATCTTGAGGGTGGGCGTGCCGCCACCGAGGTGCACGGGTGTGGAATTGAGTGGTTGGCTATATATTCGACTGCGGGGGCAACAGAGCTTCAAGAACAGCGGGAGTAGCTGCCACGCCGCATTAAGGCTTGTATAAACGTCTTAAAAATTGTATTTTCTGGAAATTGGCGTCCGTTGATGACGGCTTTGGACACCCCAACAAGCGGTACTGCATATAAACAAAAGTTCCTCATCCCTCAAGTAGGTGTATCGACTGTAGTATGAGGATGGTAAATGACTGCAGATAGGCGCCAGACGGTTCACCTGGATAGCCTCCAGAGACCAGTGATGCTTATCTTACAAAGAGCTGATTTTCGATTTTTTATATTTTGTATTTGGGGCTTTTATTTCCATAAGGTGGTGGAAACCATGGCTGTGCAAAACACCAAGGCTCAAGCTCAAGCCTTGAAGGTACATCAATGACTGAAGACCCGAAAACTGACGTAATTCTGTAACTCGAGAGTGAATCTTTGGCCAGCCAGTCGAGCCGACCAGGGCATTTTACCGTAAAGTACGCATTGACCTCTTCTTGTACATCGGTTTGCTTCACATTCTGAAAGAGTTGACAATTGAAAGGCTTTCAGGTAAAAGATGGCCACATCATGTGCAAACCTCCTGACTCAACTTGTTCCATGTACCACTGGACAAACGCCTAACCTGAATAGGTCGTCCTTTCCGACCCTGCTTATTCAAGTATTACATAAGCGTGCATACCAGCCTCAGTCCGATACACTTCAAATTGTCCACGCTCCAACGAAAAGGCACACTCCTCTCTAATTGAGTGAACTCTTGGTTCCAAGGGAAGCCCAGCCCAAGCATATCTGGACTCTTCACTTTACAGGTGCACCCAGAATCAACAGATACTTGACATTCTCGTGTCCCCCTGGGCGATCCTCACTTCCCCTGTCCTGTCTAGCCCTCATGAAACAACACCTATCCAGACAGGTCCCCATTCCTCCAGTCCAGACAGCTGTACGTGCAACCATAACTTATCTTATCGGACAATAGACCAGATCGAACGAAGAATCGATCTGGGACACATTGTGCAGTACCACGCAGAGCGGCTATAAAAGACCCTGTTTGTATTTGCAGCCTTATCCTCACCACCTTCTTCTCTTCTTCTCCGAACCATGGAGAACAATCATCAAGGCGTTCGGCCTGGACGAGTTCAAAACTTTTTCGAAGGCCATGTAGACGACACAGAAAGAACATGGGTTCGTACTGCCGGCGGTGTGCTCATTTCCCTCGGGTTCACTGCCGCTAGTGCAACCATGACTTACTACCTTCTGCTTGATGAAGCAAACATCCCGTTTGACGACTATCTCTTTTCCGGTCGTGTTCTTGTTCCCAACCTTCTCTTGTTTGTCCCGGGTGTGGTGTTCATGAGACTTTACTTCAACAGGTGGAGGTACAAGAGCTTGATGATTTTTGAGGCCGTCATGAAGGCGATAATGTGGCTTCTGGCCACCGCTCTTTTTACCTTGTACTATTCAGAGTTCGGTCGCGCCATCAATGGCCTCCTGATTACCGCTGCCCATCTGGCTCTCTGGCTCATGGTTTTGGTGCTCTCGTCGTATCTGTTGCGCACACCACCAAACCAAGCTGACGTACGTCAAACGCAATTTGGCATGGGTCAAGAGCAAGATGGATTAGGTCAAATCCCCCTCGGGCAGGGTGCTCACGATATCCCTTTGACAGATCGACTGGACCCAATAGCGCTTGGAAGTCTTCAGCAGTTCAATTATCCTCTGTTTTGGTCTCCCCAACATGTCCATCCAATCGACATCGGGTTGGCCGAGCTCATTCCCGGCGAAAGCTATACTCTAGGTCAGTTAGAGCGGATGAAGTTTCCTGAGCCGGGACAAAGCTTGCTTGATTTACGTATTGAGTGGTTGAATCGGCGTCATAGAAGGATGCAGAGGATCCGGGATGCACGGCTGGAGTCTACCAGTCGGGATTTTAGCGAGTCGAATGGTTGAAACCCACCATAACGAGGCTATCTTCCAGGTTGATACCCAGTGGGTCTTCGCATAGGGAATGTGCCCTAGATTCATGTTGTTAATGCACCGAAACTTCAAACGTCACCCTATCGGCTGCATAATTGGTAAGGCCTCGTAGTAACCACCCTCAATCGTAGCGAGGAAAGGTTCTCCAGATGTCTATGCTTCCGACACAGGTAGCCCAACAATCTTGCCCGACTCTTACACCCATCACAGTCTTCAAAGGTTCAAACACATGGGGTATTCACTTCTTTCTGTAGGGCTCTTTGCGGCTCGTTCTTCTCTTTCCCCATCTCATAGGGTGGTGGACGCAAATACGCCAGGAGATTATCCGCAGAGATTGGCACGCTTCTAACGACGGCAATCCGAAAGCACCGAAAGAAGGACTTTGAGACCTTAACCTTCACAACAAGGAAGTATTCCCTATAAAAAGTCGGCGTAATGACAGATGGCTCTAGCATGGGGAGAGTGTAATGTGTCAACTCTTTCGGTACATCATAGAAGAATCCCTCCTTATGCTGACCACAATAATCCAGAATTTTGCATTTGAGCGAGCGGAATTGTTGACATACTAAAGGGATACTCCTCTCCTGTTCTTTATAGGCTAAGCCCTCCATCGTGAGTGTTTTTTCAACAAGTTCTACCGAGAGCTTGTGAATGTACAAGTTGCATCTTTCCGGGCATGACAATAGGAGCTTGTAAGTACAAAGTTTGTTTGGAGCCACACGATTTTCACACAAAAATGTAGCGCCAATGTCACCGACATTAGGTTGGTACTTAGCGAGCGAAATCAACCTGGATGAAGTTGGAAATGTCAATTGAAATCTCTCGAAAAGTTTGGAAGTCACACCTGATGAGCACATGCGATAGCATCCATCGCTGTACACGATGGTGTCTTTGCAGTCATATGGTCCTTCTTCCCTCGATTCCAGTGATGATTCAATTAACAGGAGGCTAGACATTGACGAGAGGTTGACCGTCATAAGCGTAACGACACCGGCAGTTGTTGAGTGGGAAAACGTGTGATAAGCGGAAAAGTCAAGTCCCAAACCTTGGAGCCTTTCCTTCACGCTTCTCTTGAAATCTTGTACAGTAGTGCTGCTGTAAGGCGAAGATACAATATGAAAGACGTCGCCTTCTCTCTTCGTTTGTTGTCCAGGCGAGATATCATTATTCTCGTGGTCCACAACTGCAACATTGATTCCAATTGAGGGCTCAAAGATCGAGAAGCACCTCACAGCCGAACATCCTAATATGACTGTGAATTGGAGCTCATATGTCCTACTCATGGTATCAGAAAAGAAAGTGGGACCTAGATTCGGAAGACAACAATCATAGCAGCTCTTCTCAAGATAGGCAATTAGTTGGTCGTCGGTCCCTTCAGTTGCGCAGGACACAATCCTTTGGTTGCACTTTACTTTCCTGAGAGTGAACTCTCTTACATCTTGCTGATAGCCAAAACTGTCGTGGATAGGTACCTTGCAAGTTGTTATTTCTTTAAGGACCACAGTCACTCGATGAACCCATACATCTTCGGAGCAAGAGCAAAAAGATGGCTTGAGTTGGTGAAACAGAATCAGAAGTTTGTCGCCCAATCGGCATAGAGGTCTGAAGACTTTCACCTCATTCAGCGGTATTGTATCGTCATCAGAATGAACTTTCACTTTCATTTTACCGTATACGCTAAACCATAGGTTGTTGGCTCCGCCTGGCGCAATGGTATGTGTCGCATTGCTCTGAGGCCCGTAACAATGTGACGAGCGAAAAGTGACATCAGGGATATGTGGAATCCGCTTTTCCCCTAAGCTAAGACAGCGTAGACCATGGTAACTTCCTAGCGCTTCATAGTTCTTGCATAAAGAAGAAGTATCAAAAGCACCAAATGGCTCGACTGAAAGCTGGGAGGGCTTGATGATGGAGTAGACAAGTCTGCAGCTTCCATCATTCATGTCTGGCCCCGAGCCCAACACCAACATCCCTTCCTTCTCTCTGGCCGCCTGGAGGTAGTTGGTGCCTTCAACCAACGGGATATTTTGAAGCTCTAGCGCTGTTACATGCCACAAAGTCAGGTCCACATTGAAGGAGCTAGCAGTATGTGAGACGTATTTGGAAGGATCGCTGCGGAGCACCTCTTCTATGGCGCCTTCGGCAGCCTCGTTCAGGTCCTTCTGTATAAAATGAAGAAACGTCAGCATGATACCTCATTCTCATCTAGAAACGAAGGCTTTTATGTCTGTCAAAATGCATGTAGAATTTCTCTGGTCATGCATTTCCTGAGTTCATCTTGGTATGACTTGTTGGACCTTCCTAGGACGGACAGACAGACATTTGGTCACGTCACGCAAAACGACGTACTTCTCAGAAGTTGCCATCACTGTCCAATCATCGGATTTCGCTGCATTTATTATGTACGGTAGTGTGCTGCATGATCCGGCAAGGAAAACGGAAGCTGAACCAAACGTCTCGACTTAGAGAACCGACGCTGGACTACACGTCTCGTAGAAGCAGACGCGTCCTTAGACAACGTGATGTCACACCCACAAATGCTCAAAAGCATAGGGCAGTCAAGGCAGACTGGATACCCTGTTGTGTGCAGCCATCGAGCCGCAAACATCGATAAGAGACGTGTCCTCATGTCCAGACATATTAACCGTGATTTCAGAAACAGCCACCATATGAAGTTGCTTAATGAACGAGCCACCGAGATTTTTAGGGTTTCCCTAAGCGTACTAGTCGACAATCATTGGAATGTGGTACCTGGCCAAAAAGCTTATGGTGTAGCACTGCAAGCATCGATAATCAAAAATCTTTCAAGCTGACTCTGCATAAATTGGATAGCATTTCAACCACCATCCCGATTGTCCTTCAAAGCTTTAAGCCTCCGTGGATCGAGTATCGTAAGTCCACGTCAAGTAAACTTTGTTTTTGTTAGCGGACAATGGATCAGATCAAAGGAAGATTCGATCTGGGAGGCATTGTGCAGTACCACGCGGGGCGGCTATAAAAGACCCTGCTTTATTTACAGCTTAGTCCTCACAAGATCTTCCTCTTTTTCTTGATCATGTTGAAATCTACCCTTTCATTTTGTTTCAGAGAAAACGAAAACTTCAGGCTCCACCGCATGGGCCAGAGAGATTTACGCGCAAAAACTACGGCGGGTGTTATCGGGGGCTTTTTGCAGCCTCCCTTTTGACGGCCATAGGTCTATACTTGACGTGGTATTGGCAGATCAAAGGTTCCATAAATGGAACCAATATTTGTTGCCAGGAGAATTTCCACATCGGCATCGAATTTATCGGCCAAACATTACTCCCTAATGTTTTTTTCTTTTGTCGGGTCTCGCCTTTTTCGTTTTCTACTTCAACAGAAACTCATACATATACATGTTTCTCATCGATGCCGCCTTCAAGTTCCCCACAGGTGCCGTCTTCTTCGCATTAGCCGTTTTCTACGATGCAAAGCATGGCTGTCAGAATTGGAGCCTCTACATTACGGCAGTGCATCAAGTCGCTTGGATTTTCTTCGATATGTTCCTTTTCGGCAGGTATGGATTCAACGCATTGATTGACGACTGCCATGACTTGGGTGTCACTCTCCGTACAAAATGCCTTAATCTCGGTGGCAAGTGCCTTGAGTTCGTTGGTCTCAAGAAGAAGAAGGAGAAAACTCCGCAAATTGAACGAGCTGGCGGTCTGGGATGTGGCCCTGACGGCGGGCCCAACTCCAGTGGCCAGCACGACTCCGATGTCGAGCACGATGTTCACAACGGTGACCCGGACGAAGGGGAAAAGAGTACTGAAAGTTGCGAAAGCAGCGGTACCAAGGTGTCCCAAAGCAGCGTAAGTCGCCGTTCAAAGAAGAATCTGCCCGAGGAAGTTCCATCTGAGGAATGGATTGAATTGCTGAACTCGGGAGGCAAGGCATCAGATTCTCAGAATTAGAAAGGTCTGCCGTTGCCATAACACGACATATGACCAACTGTCGCCTCGACTTGTACCGCAAGGCATCACTCAGGGCCAGTATCCTTACCATCGCATATCTCTTAATTAGCGGAACTGGCCCATCGCCCAAAGAGCGCCCTTCTATAGTCATGTTTACCCGCTCACATCTGTGACAGACGCGTTTCAAAAGTTATTGATCCTCGCATCAAACATCAACGCACAGAGCAAACCCTTAATGAGCTCGCGCCATTCATGCAGCATCATGTTGTTATCAACTCCCATTAGAATGCAATTGGTGTATCTAGAGCAGTCGCATCACTCAAGCCTGAGTCCATACCCGAGATGTCATCACACCTATTTGGTCTTCGATTAGCATCGAGTCCAAAGTGGCAATATAAAGTTACGGATGAATTTGTAAACAGCTTCACCCATAGCAACTTCCAGTAAACCAGCATTCTTTGAGGGCCACATTACAACTCACAGGAAGTCTCTATTCCCGTTTGCAGCTTCATACGATGGAGCGCATAAGTACGTCTCAAGATCGCCAGCAGGCATGAGCATGCTTTGCACACACGCAACACGGTGGCATCGAAGTAAAGATACGGAAATCTTTAGCTTCACCACCACAAAATATTCTCTATAATAAGTCCGCGTAATGATCGAGGGCTCTAGATGCGGCATTATGAATTCTGTCAACTTTCTGGGAATCTTGAAGATATTTGTCCCATCAATGTTCTCCATATCTTCACACCCCAATCCCTCGAGTTGCTGTGTCAAAACGGGCAAAACTCTCTCCTGCTCTTCGAAAGAATCATCCTTCTGTGTCATCGATTTTTCTACAACCTCTATCGAGCACTTGACAAGACGTGCTTTGCTTCGTGCGGGACAAGATAGGCAGATTTCGAGACCAAGCTTCTCGTTCGCAACGGGTGATTTGCTAAGCGAGAAAAAGGGAAAAAATCCTCCGGCTCCGTATCGGTAACGCCCAAGAGGAATCGAGTCATTGTCAGCCGTCAAATGTAGCATTCTAAGGGCTTGCAAGGTCGCACCAGAGGAGCATATTGTGAAAGCACCGTTCGAGTATACCATAACGCTCCCATTCTCTTCGACTTCGTCTTTCTTCTCCTTCAAGTCCGATTTAAACAAAGCGCCCTTGTTCTTCCCCAAAAGATTAACAACCAACAATGTAAAGATAGCACCATTCAATGCGCATGAATATGTGTGATAGGCCGAGAAATCAACACCTATACGGCCGAGCCTTTGCTCCACAATTCTCTTGAGATCATGCATGGTAGAGGAACTTTTAGGTAAAGACACAACATGAAAAGTATCACCTGTTCTCTGTTTTGGTTTCTTGGTCGAGTCAATTTTGTTGATGTCGTCCTTTATGGCAATATTGATCTCAATCGAGGCCTTTAAGGTCGTGGAACATTTTTGGGCCGCACACCCGACAGTGACAGCAAAGTGAAGCTCATAGGTCCGACTCATGCTATCAGAGTAGAATGTGGGTCCTAACTCTGGAAGACGACAGTTGATAAATCTTTTTTGAAGATCGTGAACAAGTTTACCGTCGGTCTCTTGAAATCTTGAGCAATCGAGAAGTCCCTCGAACGTCTTGTCTTGCAAGACTTGACTCCGCACATCTTTCTGGTGACCGAAACCGCTTTTAAAAGGCACCTTGCAACTCGAGATTTCTTTGAGCTCCACTGACACTCTAGTTATTTCGATGTCCAGACAGCATGAGCAGAAGGACGGCTCGGTTTGACATATCAGAACTCGAAAGCAACTCGCTAAGAACGAGAAGGACAATAAAGCTTGTGGGTAAAATGGTAAATTCACACGTGGTGGTATGAGTTCAATCTCTAGTTTGCCATGAATGCGTGGCACTTGATTGTTGGTGGGATCGGTGGTGGTCAAGTCTTTGGCCACTACTTCTTTCCCATAACAATGTGACAGTAGAAATTGCATACTTGAGTTATGCGGCATCCGTATATCTCCAACACTTAGGCAACGTATTCCTGACATGTTATGCCGCCTTTTTTTTAGCTTCTCACAAGTAATGGAGATGACTCGATCAAAGAGTTCCGTAGAGAGCTGAGACTCAACGCTAGCTGTACATACGAGTCTGCAGTTACCATCATTCATGTCTGGTCCCGAGCCCAACACCAGTATCCCTTCCATCTCTCTGGCCGTTCGAATGTAGTTGGTGCCTTCTACCAACGGGACATTTTGAAGCTCTAGCGCTGTTACATGCCACAAAGTCATGTCAACATTGAAAGTGTCAACCGTATGTGACACGTAGTTGGAAGGGTCGCTGCAGAGCACCTCTTCTATGGCGCCTTCGACGATCTCGTTCAGGTTCTTCTGAATAAAGTGGAGGAACTCACGCGTCATGCTAGTGAAGACTCTGGGAGTCGAGGTTCACACGCGTTTATAAGTAAATCCATCCGAAATCGTCATGGTCATGCTTTGGTGACGATTATGCGGAATGCCAGACTATCCTATGGTGGAAATGGTGATCAGTCCAATTCCCAAAACGCCGCAATGCTTGATGGCCATTTTTGATACAATCCTGTCATGCAGTGAAGAAGGCTCGGAATCAATATTATAACACCTCCAGGGGGAATCCCAGCATAATATTCAAAAAGAACATGTGGTTCATGTTATTTGATGTACCTCACAGTGAGGATTGCAGAAATCCAGGTTCAATCGGTCAGTATGCACTACCAGAGCAGGGCGGTTATATATTTTGCAACCACTTATTTTCACATCATCATGGATATTTTTGGGGATTACCTGAGCATATTTTAAACATCATCAAGGTTTATGTACACCCGATAATGTAAGCAATACTCATTTGAGGAACAAACAAAAATCAACCGCATCCTTGCAAACGCATAGTCAAACTATGGATTCGATTGTAAGATTGACGACTCTTTTATTTCCTGACTTTGAGGAGTATTACATAAAAAGAGGACGTGTAGAACCCTAGAAACGGCATTTTCCTTCTTTTGAAAGAATTAAGACCATTTCGGGATAGATACACCAGGCACTTCTACACTTTACTCAGCTAGTGCAATGACCAATGACTCGATTCATAATCCTATTAACGTAAAAGACAAACAAACACCACCAGCAATTCAATGCATTCAAAGTGCACCTGACTCGCTGATAACGGGCCATGAGACTCATGAGTCCATGGTATGCAAATGCATCAACACCTTTGCTGCACGAGAGCCTCCTTGTACATCACCTTGTGCTTCACCTGCTCCTGCCAAATGACCATGGCACTCAACTTGTCGCCTTTGTAGCACCCAGAGTCAAGGCCCTTGGAGTACTTCTTGAGCTTGAGTCCTCTACCGGCATCATGCCCATAGTATACTACTATTGAGCGGTCTAACTCTCCGTCGTTTTGTTTCTGGTTCCAGATCTTCGACCAAGACACTGCGTTCTTGTCGTCTGGGTTATCGGTGGTTTCGTTGTAGAACGGCGCGAGGTAGGAACGCATCTCGAGACAGTCTTCAGGATCCTGCTCATTGAGATCCTTAAGAGCATCCCACTTGAGACCAGCATGAACAGCAACGCCTTCGGCATGGCCAGTCTTCCCCAGGTTCTTCTTGGAATGCAATGGAACGATCCCGAGCTCCCGCATCACTGGGCAATTGTTGATGTACTCCACATGCTTGGGGCGTAGTTTCTTGGCAAGCAAGAACTCAGGGTCATCATTGAAACTACCAAATGCGTTGAATGGGAGGCTCGTGCCATTGACAAAGCGTGGTTGGGGAAGGCCATGATACTTGGCGTAGTTTTGAAGGACGTAGTACTCGTGGTTTCCCATGATACAAGAAATGTCGTTGTCAATGAGGTACTGAAGCACCTTGAGTGAGTGAGGACCCTTCGTGATGAAGTCGCCCAAAACGAGGAGTTGGTCTCTCTTCTTATTGTACTTCACCTTTCT
The DNA here is from genome assembly GCA_026585945.1 of Candidozyma vulturna. NCBI lineage: Eukaryota > Fungi > Ascomycota > Pichiomycetes > Serinales > Metschnikowiaceae > Candidozyma > Candidozyma vulturna. The sequence goes on from CM048828.1 coordinate 702,271, forward strand.
GAGCAACTTCTTGAACTCCTTGTACTGCCCATGGATGTCGCCAATCAAGATAAGCCTTTCTTTTTCACCTTCTCACCATTGAGCTCAGTTAGTTCAGTGGGTTCCTCCACTTCGCTCTCTTTCACGACCTCGGTGACATACTCCGTACTCCGAAGGTTCCACAGGTTGGCAGTTTCACTCAGCACAGGCAGCAAAATAAAGCTGACCGGTTCAACTTTGCGAATACCAACTAGCTCTCTGGTTTCAGGAATGAACATTTTGGGCAATAAATAGCAAAAAACGTAAAGAAGGCAAACAGCCACAAGGGTTCCAATCGTAATGAGCCATTTTTTGGTCCGGCTAGAAACTTCCCAGCTCTGACTCTCTAAGAACTCTTCATCGCTATCTCTGGTGGAACTGTAGCTCCTATGCTTTCCGTTCTTTAACAGCGTGCCCATGCAAAGCGTGACTTTGGGGATTTATTGATGTCTTAAGATTGCATGTCAGGCAGAAGGTCTCATCTGTTCTACCTGCAGTATGTACACACGTGCGGGCTCATGTTATATCTTGCTGCCATGCAGCATCTGCAGGACAGAAGATGTCTCCATTTTGCAACCATTAACCACCTCCAACACCTTCAGGCCTCTCAACTTCTTTTTGAATCACAAGCTTGCGGCTAAGAAGCTCACGAAGGTCTGGATTCACGTGGACTTCATATACTTCCCCGCTCTCGCTCCGCTGCAGGTTCTCTCTGTCGATTAGCGCTATCATTCTCTTAAAACGAAGGAATAGCAATTCTGACCGTGTCAACAAATCATTGAGGTTCATCTTACCAGAGAGCTCATTCATGTACTTTAAGACCTCATCGAAACGACGCAAGTTCTGCATGATTATCCGCTTGTTATCGGAGAGCACCGATAAGGCAAAAAATAAGTGAAACTGGCTCGAGTAGTAGTCTGTAAAGAGAACCTCCCATAAGGTGAGAACATCGTTCCAGTCAAACTCTCTCTTGTACCAAACAAGAAGCATGCGGAAGAAAAAGAACAAGTCCGTCGATTCACATTTCTCCAAATGCTTGTAGAGATCGGGAAGCATAAACTGCAAGAGCCCATTGAGCACATCCATTTGATGCTTCATGCCGCTCTGGTCTCTAACAAAGTTTCTCTCCATTCTCTCCATGAACCCTGCAAATGCCCAGAACGACAAAACCTCATCTTGTAGAATGACATAGATTGGCGAGAGCAAGTCGGTCATGCCTTGGACATAGCCCAAATTGACGTTGTACTCATTGAAAGTCAAAAGAATCTCTCTCATAGCAAAAAGATGAGGGTTCTCGATATTGGAAATATCCCACTCTCCGTCATCTTCTTCTTCCTCCGCGGGTTCCGGCTGTGGATCCCCTTCCTCAAATGCTTCGTCAATGTGCTCAGCCATATTTGGAACAGAAGGCTTTTTGCGCTGGAAAAGTGGCAAGTGGCGGTCGTTTCTGTGGATATCTTTCTCAATACGCATCTTTTGGTCTCTCCAGAATGCATCCTGACGCTTCACGTCGTCTTCAACCCAGCGCTTTTTGTAATCGTGGTATCCGCTTTCAAGGCTGTCCCTGAGTGTTGCACGCTCTTCTTCCGAGGAGTCCCAAGGGTACACATTGAGTAGAAACAACCAAGCCTCCTTCCTGACGTCTTCTTCCAAGCCACCATGGAAGATACGGAACTTGACCTCGTCGACAGTAAGCGTGAGTCTGCCTTTGTGGTCGAAAAAGCCGTCCCATTCAACCTTGTTAACGGGAGTCCTTCTCGATGCATTGCTGATCTCCTCGGGAGTCAAAATCTCCAGTCCATCACGAAGCTCCTTGTTGATTCGATTGTAAACGGCATCCTCAATCATGAATTTTCTCTGCAGCTGCTCGGCTTCCTCTTTCACCTGAGCAGCCCACTTGGCCAAATAAACCCTGGCACTGTCGAACTCGTTGCTGATTTTCTTCACCTCGGGCTTGCTCAAAACCTGCTTGACCACACCTTGAGGCACATGTTCGTCGACGATATCCACAACCAGATTCTTCGTTTTCTGGCCAAACGAGGCCACTGTTTCCAAAACACGCCACTTGGCGGTGCTCAAAAGCTTGTTCACGTCGGGCATCTTGAAACTCTCCTGTTTCTCCTTCTTCGTATCCTTGAGCGGCGCAAAGTTCGCCAAATCGGCACTCAGCGGGTCCACCAAGTAAACCAGAGGCTCGACCGTCAGCTTCTCCACCTTGATGTACCGCCTGAGCGTCAGGATCAAGTCCTGGCCGCCCCAGAACATCTGTCCGTCCTCGCCAAAAGGGTCAAACAGCTTGTTCATGTTCTTCTGGCGCTGGATCGTCAGAGGCGACTCGTCGTCGTGAAAGAAGACCACGGGCATTTTCTCGCCCGTCTTGGAATGCAACACCACGGAGCCGTACCACCATCCCAAGGAAGGCAATCTCACGTGGACCAGGTAGATAAGCAGCAACGGCAAGGAGAAACAGTAGCCCAGGCCCGAGCTCTGCGGCGGTTTCTTTGTGGATCTATTGATGTTCTTTTTGGGCTTGTTTTCAAGCTGCAACAGGCCCATGGACTCGGTGCCCACCTCGGCCATGTCCACCTCCTCGTAGACCTTGAGCTCTTCCTCCGAGAGCATGTTTTCAGGGGTGTAGCTGAGCAAAATGTCCTTTTTGGTGGACGGGCCCGAGGGCTTGGCTAGGGTCAAAAAACCGGCCACGTTGTCCTTATTGGACGAGGACGGGTGGAGGTACACCTTGCTTTTGGCGTACAAGAGCTCCACAGACATGGTGATGATTTTAAGGGGGTTTGGGGATTTAAGTAGGGGATCTTCAGTAGGAGACTTTGTGGACTGTTGTCAATTATCGAAAAGACGACTTTGGTGGAAAAACTCCTCTGATTTGTGGGGTTGATTCGTTATCAGACGGTGTAGATGACCCTGAGTATGATCGGTTGGGACGCTGAAATTCGGCTCAATGGATGTATGAATCGTGTAGTAGTCCAACAAGTAAAGTAACTCAAAAATTTTAACCTCTAGTGATCGATGGAGATGCAGTTTCGGTGTATCCTAGAAGCCCCTGGTAGTACCTGTAGTTGGATTATCGAGATCGCAGCAAGGGTTATATCCCGGTCCGGGGTAGACAGAGGAAGGTATTTTCTGAAATTGCCGAAAATCGAAAAAATGGCAATTTTGGATTTTTCTCCGCCGAACCCTCGATATTTATAGGTGCTCTGCCCAGTGACTCCAAGATGGTCACTTTTTGGAGGTGGCGCTGCAAGGCAGGAGCCTTGGGTGGCTGCGAAAAGATGACAGGAGGTTGAAAAGGGTGCGTTTCGTCGGCAAAACGGGTCGATCTGCCATTTGCAGCGATAAATGAAAAATTTTTCAAACTGGTGTTTTTGTGAAAAAGCGGAAAGGTTTAGAGAAGATAAGTGAATTGGCTTTTTATAGTATTGACCTTCTTTTTTGAGGGATGTGCTGCAGGATGCTGCTTGGATAATTTATGTGGAAGTCATGAACAATTATACTTAAAGTGGCAAAAGATGAGAAAATTGAGCGTTCTTGATTGCTTAATTACGAGTGAGCTTTGAGTTATGTTTATTACGTTGTAAATTGTGTAAAATGGCCAGTTGAAGATGGATTACTGTAGGACTCATTAGTGTACTAGTAATTTACTTACCAGAAAATGCAATCTTTGAAGAATAGACTAACAAAATCGAACTAATGCCACTTTGACCCTTATACCTGGTCTTTCCTAAAAAGTATGGTTTCAGTTGTTATAATATCAAAATTCAATTTGATATAATGGTAGATTATTCTCAAATGATCGGAATCAAAGGACGACTGGTTCCAATACAATGATCATACACAAGGAAATCCTCATTAAATGGATTTGAAGCAATATATACAATCTCGCCAGAAATCTACATTATTCTTTCAGTGCCTCCACTCTCTGACATGCTCTTCCCGTTGGGTCTATCTAATCTATATTACAAGTACAACGACGCTGCCGAAACAATGTCCCTGTGCACCATTTCCGTGGCCTTCTCCATCTTGTCCTCCAACTCAAGGTTACCGATGGTCTTGGCCGCCTGGATCATCTGCCTGATCATCTCCTCCAATCTCTTGAACGTTCTGATCAACGAACCTTCGTAGACATCGGTCATCTTACAGATCTGAGCAAACTTGGCGCCTTTGCACCAGGCGTACGTCACCTCCATGAGCTCGGGACGGAACAGCTCCACATACTCCTTCTCGGCGATTTCAATCTTGCTTTCCTTGAACACCTTGGCGATCTTCCCCGCCATGTCTTGCATTGCCTTCAAAGGCTCGGCCAACTCAGGCTTCAATCTTGGAACCTCCTTAGCACGCTCCTGGAAAACAAAACAAGACAAAAGCGCAGCACACTGCTCAGGCAGCAAGTCATTGAAGGTACCGTTGAATATAAGCTCGGTTAAGAGAAGCTCGTCACCGGTGGAGATCTCGCATGCAACTCTACCCTTGAGTTCGATAATCTCGTCTGGGGTAACGAATCCAAGCTTTCTGAGCACTCTTCTTCTGTGCTTCAAGTCGTCAAGCTGAATGACAGCCTGTGCCTGCAAGATCTTGTCCTTTGTTTCGGCGATCTTCGTCTCGATGTCGACCTTGTGGCTGTACTTAGCGTACAAGTCGTTGATCCGGTCGGACTCATGCAAAGGATTGGTGGCCAACTTGCTCTCCAAAACATCAATTTTACGCAACAACATCTTGAACTCGGGATCGTCGATCTTCATGCTCTCCACAGGGTCCATTGTAGGGATTCCGTCTGGCAACTTCTTGGGCAAGTCTCTCAAGGTTCTCACCAAGTTCCTCTTTGCAGTAGAGCTCTTGAAGTCGTCTGGAACCTTCAAACGGACACTGGAAATCGCCTGGATCGAGTCCAAAGTGATGGGGATATACTCGGCTCTCAGCTTTTCGCCCTCGTTGGAAGGACGGATACCCTCGGGGAAGACAGGGTTGAATGATTTGATCAAATTAACTGGGGCATCCACAAACATGGTGCACACAAAGACGCTGACGAGGTACAGCTCGTGGTCGGTGTAGGCCTGGGAAGGATCTCTCTTGTTCGATCTTTTGGTGAAGGAAGCCACCATTCCCCAGCCGTAGTCGAATTCACCAATCTTGATCTTGATGACTCTTCCGGGTTGCAAGAATGGGAGGATGTGGCCTGGATGGGTGACAACTTGACGAACATTCTCCTGGTATCCCTCGAGCTGCTTCTTCAAGTCGTAGTACTCCTTGACGTGGAACTCGTCGTCAACCTTGACATCGTTGTAGTCTAAAGTCAACTGCTGAAGATGCTGTTCAAGCTTAGGCACGGAAGCGGCGTTCTGGAACTGATAGAAAGAGTTTTGTAACATGAACTGCGGCGAAATTCCCTCCACACGCATCAAGTTCAAAATCATGTTGTAGCCCAAGTGGAACGCAGAATCCAATCTGTCTGCCTGACCCTTCACCATACCTTTGGCGACCTGCGGCTCCATTTTCTCGTCAATCATCATGATAACAATACCTCTGTCATCCAAACCACGACGACCGGCTCTTCCAGACATCTGAATGTACTCACCACCAGAGACCCATCTGAAGCCCAGACCGTCCCACTTTCTGACAGATGTGAAAACGACGGTCTTGGCAGGCATATTGAGACCAATGGAAAAGGTCTCTGTGGCGAAAAGCACCTTAAGCAAACCTTCCTGGAACAAAAGCTCAATGACCTCCTTCAAAATAGGCAAAAGACCGGAGTGGTGGATACCGATACCTCTTCTGAGCAAGGGCAAAATATTCTTGATCTGGGGCAATTCTCTATCGGCCTCAGGCAAGATATCTATGGCGTTCTCAAACACCTTGGTCAATGCAGAACGCTCCTCGTCCGTGTTGAAGTCCAATTTGGACATTTTGAGGGCCAAAGACTCACAGTCACGCTTGGAGAACGAGAAAACAATCACAGGGTTATATCTCTTCATGTAGATCATCTTGACAATCTTGTAGATATCGCTCTTACCGTCCTTGACGCCTCCCTTGTACGTTTCACCCTTCTTTTTGCTCTTGGAGGCCTCTGCAGATGCTGGATCATCACCAATGTTGTTGGAAATGGACGACATGGCTTTCTGGAAATTCTCTTCTCTAAATGTTCCCTTTTCGTCCACCACCAAGTGAATACCATCGCCAGCGGCGGGAAACAAGTAATGCTGCAAAGGCGTTGGTCTGAAGTCCGTGTACACGACGTGACAGGGCTGGTTGTGGGTTTTCACGACCCACTCGGCAAACTCCATGGCGTTTGGAATCGTGGCCGAAAGGAACACATGATGCACCTTATCGGGAAGCAAAATGATGGTTTCTTCCCACACCACACCTCTGTTTTTGTCTCTCATGTAGTGGACCTCGTCAAAGATGACCCAGGCGACTTCACGCATGACTTCGGAGCCTCGATACAACATACTTCTCAAAATCTCGGTGGTCATGACCAAACAGCCCGCGTCTGGGTTGATGGTCACATCACCGGTCATAAGACCCACATCGCCAAACTCGGCCAAAAGCTCTCTGTACTTCTGGTTACTCAACGCCTTGATGGGAGAGGTGTAAATAACACGCTGTTTCTCTCTGAGAGACTGGGCAATGGCGTATTCAGCCACCACGGTCTTACCAGCAGAAGTATGCGCAGAAACAAGAACAGACTCGTTTCTGTCAATACACGAAATAGCTGTATCCTGGAAAGGATCCAACGTGAACGGATACGTTCTTGCCTCGTTGGTTCTGACGTGTTCTCCGATAGGCACGTACGGGAAATCAGGAGGAATGGCGACCTGGTGTCTGACCTGATGCTTCAACTTCAACTTGGACTCTTCCTCCTTGGCAGCCATAAGACCGGCCGATGGAGCCACTTCTCTCGAAGCCTCGATCTCCACAGCGTCACTGACGACGGGGTTTTTCTTCTTTTCATTCTTCTCCAGCTTATCCTGCTTCTTGTCTTTCTTGTCGTTATTCTGCGAAGGAGCGGGCCTCTTTTTCGGCTGTTTTTGCTCTTTGGGCTTGTCGTTGCTCTTTTTCACCGGCAAGTTGGCGGGCGTCTCCGAAAAGACGCCGAAAAGATCGTCATCCATGGAGAAATAGAGGGTGGAGCTTGGCTTTCGGCTTTCTGAGATGCTCATCTGGGTGTGCACCTGTACACCAGCGATGGTCCCCAGGCCCAGTGAAGATGTATTCAAATAGGCTGGAGGGCAATAAAAGTAAAGTTTAGTTTATTATATGAAAGTGCGAGGTCTTTTTCGGAGAAGCTATGTTTTATGATTCAAAATCTCGAAATGTTTGTTGGTGTTGTGGTGGTATATGGCGCACTGATGGCTGCAAGGTTGTATAATCTGGTGTGGCATGTAGTGTGACACTAAGCCAGAGGTGGGATGTGGTGGAAAGTGGAAACTATATATCATTTGGCGTGAAGTAACGATCGTAGTATCTTCATATAGATCAGGGCTATCAGTGGAAGGTTCACTGTGAGCTGAGCCATTCATCGAGCAGTGCAGGGGAATGAGGTGAGCTTATTCGGTAAATGATGCAAAACGAGGCTTCTTTTCGAGGTCTTTTGGAATGGAATGAAAAGACACACATGCCATGGTTTTTGGAAGCAGTCAGCTGAAGCTGGAAATGGGCATCAGTTCAGCCAACACCCATGGCGGGAACTATAGCCCAGAAGGCCTCACTTCACAACAGAAGGTTCATCTCTGCTTTGATTTTAGATTCGATTTTGAAAAATGCCAGGTCTGAAATGTTGCTTTTCTTTTCTTTCTTTCTTTCTTTCTTTCTTTCTTTCTTTCTTTCTTTCTTTCTTTCTTTCTTTCTTTCTTTCTTTCTTTCTTTCTTTCTTTCTTTCTTTCTTTCTTTCTTTCTTTCTTTCTTTCTTTCTTTCTTTCTTTCTTTCTTTCTTTCTTTCTTTCTTTCTTTCTTTCTTTCTTTCTTTCTTTCTTCTTTCTTTCTGTCTTTCTTTCCCTCCAGTGTACCGTCACTTGCACGGTCTGTAAATGTGTATCGCTCCTGAGACATGACCATCACAATCCCCAAAGCACCAGTCCAACCCATCCACGAAACACCCCCTTCCTTCCCCTCCTCAACCTTCATACTTTAACTACGCCAGACTTTAGCTCTTCGGTTTGGCTCGATTAGCTTCCATGGATCCGCGACTTGCGTTTCGCAGCCATTTTGACACATTGCCGCAGATGCCTACAGACCTACTTTGCATGCGATTTCATTAATATGCTATGTGCTGCCGTACGGCTGATGCTGAGACCAAGGTCTAGTACAAGGAATGAGACGGTGGGTGGCTTGGTTGGGTATGGGTATAAGGACAGGAAGGACCATTGATCCGTAGGGGGATCTGACGAGGATAGCATCACACAGTGTGGATTCGTCGCGTCATATGTCGGTGGGAAGGAGGTTGCAGCCTTGATTAGTTGGAAGAAGTGTCTGTAGATTGGAAGTCTGTTTAGGTGCTTTCCTGGCGGTGCTTGTATGGCGTTTATCAGACATCTCCTCAAGTACACCTCGAGAATGCCTCCACAAGAAAACCACCTCAGACTTTCACTTCAGCCGGCTCAGCCAGCTCGGCCTTGAAGGCCTCGCTGGCCTCCCCGGCCTCCAACTCCTTCAACTTGCGCCACTTCTCCTTGTCGTACTCGCCAATTATGGCACTCGGCAAGCTGCTCACCCGCAGCTGGTCCAGAGCAGTGGCCTCGCTCATGTCCCACTCGTCAGAGGGGACCCGGAACGGCTGTCTTAGCTCGGTGCTGTGGCGGAAGAGCGGGTCTTTGGGCATGTTGAACAAAATGGGAATTGGCGGAGGTGCTGGGGGAACAGGCGGAGGATTGTGGGGGGTATAGGTGAAGCTGCTTGCGGACTTGTGCAGCAGCAGGCCCTTCAAAAACGATTTAATCGCCTTTCGGGGCAGCCCGGACGACGACTTGCCCGAGGCCACCAGGACCGGGTGGGAGATTGTGGAATTTGCAACCAGGTCGCTGTGCTTGTGCAAAGCGTAGTTTGGGCCGGCGAACTCGGCCTCCAGGCCCCGCCGGCGGAACATGCCCATGACTTTTTTGATCGGCGACGAGTTGGTCGACTGGATACACGGGAGTTCAGGCACCCTGGCAGTCGGCGTGACGCAGTGGGTGAGGGCGTTTTCAAGCAGCTCCTGGGCGTACGCCAGGCGGCGGTTGGAGCCTTCGGAGTTTCTTCTGTACGTGTGGAGGGAGGGCGCCAGTCGCAGGTTGGAGCTGGCCCGCCTCTCCCTGTCGGGGCTTTCAAGATCCAGCTCGCTTCGTTCAAAGCCCAGCTCGCCAGAATTGCAGAAGTTTTCACTCTCTCCGAAATGTTCACTCTTGACAAAATGTTCACTCTCTCCGAAATGTTCACTCCTTCCAAAATGTTCACTCTCTCCGAAACCATCATGCCCGAGACTCCCCAAGTCCACCTCGTGGCTGCCCGCCGGAAACGCAACCCAGTGCTTGTTGCGCTCCCAGTCCTGGAGCAGAATCAGCCGGAGCCCCGAGCCCTGCCTGGTCCATGGCGGCGCCTGCGCCGTGGGGATCTCCTCTAGGCCCTCCATGATGGCGCTGTGGCGGTCGGGGCCCTCCAAAATAGCGCTGTGGCGGTCGAAGGTGGATTTGGCTCTCTCGAACGACTCTCGACTGGGCGAGGCTCGGGGGGTGTGGTACTGGGTCCGGACGGGGCTGCCGTCAAATTCGCCAGACGCCCGGAAGTTCTCCATGCTGCGCTTGCTGGCCTGGATCGGCGACTCGCTCAGCTTGAGCACCGACGGAAGGAGATTTTCACTCACGCTCAGCAAGAACACCTTCTCATCGTGGATCAGCTGCCACTTGCGGTTCTTCGGCAGCCGCTTGTTCACGTGGAGCTGGCTCACCAGCTTCAGCCGGTGGACGTCGTTTTCCGAGCCATTGAGCTGTGGAGCCAGCGAGTAGTCCAACGACGGGCTCATCCAGTTGTGCTCACAGTAGTCCTCGAGCGAGTTCAGCGCCATGGCCTTGGACACCATTTCCGGCTCGCTGCTGTCGCTTCGAAGCGTGCTTCCGGAGGCTTCTCGGTTCACGAGTGTCTTCTGGCTCGCCTTGTTGGCGACATCGGGTTTTTCGTGGGCCTTGTTGAGCGAAAGCTGCTCCAGACAAGCGGTCGCCGTGCTTTCCACATCGGACGATTTTTCCCATTTCCCGGGCTTCCCTAGAGCTAGCCCCAGCAAAAAACACCCCGCCATCGCCAACAGAACCACCACCTCCACCCCGTGGTACCGCAAGGGCACCCCGTTGAACTGGCACATGAGCGTCACCGAAGCACCCAAGTGGAACAGGTAGACCACCGTTTCCATGAGCCAAAGCCCGTTTTTCACCATCGTCACGGGCTGCACCACCGCCACGACAAAACTCGAAACCATAAACGGAAGCATCAGCCGAAACCGTGGTTCGTAGGCTAGTGAGGCCATCACCCCCAGGGCTATACACACAAGCATAAGCACCAGGCGTATGCTGCGATGGAGCCACATGGCTGATAATTAGATATAACGTTAGTGTAGTAGGTTCTAGCAGAAAGTTTGTTGATGCTAAGGTTTGACGTGTGGAGCGTTTTCCATGGCTTCAGGGCTTGCTTGGATGGCTGTTTGGGAAGTGGCCGAATCGGGAAGTCTGGTTGCAAAATGAGGCTGTTTGTTGTTTCCGCGCAAGGGCTATAAGCTACAATAGCCGCTGCCACTACGACAGAGTCACAGGAATCTTCACAAGAATCCTTTCACAAAGCTCTTTTGCTCTACTCACAAGGCGGCTAGTTGTACGTGTAGTCGCCTGCGATCCACCGGTTCACCATGTCCAACGCATTCTCAGGCTGGTCAAATGGCACCATGTGGCCGCCGCCGTACACTCTCAAAAACGTAAAGTGCTTGTAGTTCTTCACCTCGCCGGCGGCCTCCTTGCCGACAGTCCACGTACGCACCTTCTGCGACTCAAACTGCTTCTGTCCGGACCATGGCAAACGGTCCGTCCACGCGCGGTTACCCAACCAGTTGCAGATAAAGTCCTTGTCTCCGGCATACACAAGCACAGGCAACTTGCTCTCCAAGAGGTCAATCACGTTCTTGTGGTATGGCTTCATCCAGTCGCCGGCAAACAAAAAGTTTCTGTTGATGTCAAAGTTGCATCCCTGGTACTCCTCGACCTCGACGCCCAACTTCTCCTTCACCTCGGGCAAGTTCAAGTAGTCGTCAATGTAGCTCAACTCCTCGTAGCACAAGTTGCCGCCCTTGCACTCGGTTCTGATGTCATACACGTTCTTTCCGGTCTTCTGGTATGGACCCATCTGGGCGTTGTTACAGTAGATGGTAGCTGGAACACAAGACCACACAGAGCCAGAGTTGTAACACGACTCAATCAAGGACAAGCACTGAGGAATCGACGAGGCCATATTGTCACACTCCTCGGGGTCCAAGACAGCCTCTTCGCCGCCCTTACCGCAGGCCATTGGCTGGTAGTACTCGTACTGGGTCAATGGGTCGGTCAAACCGTTACCAATCAAGACAGAGGTCAAGTTGAAGTGACGGTCGTCGTGGCTCAAGATCTCAGAGGCGAAAACGGGGATGTAGTGGCCGCCGTAAGACTCACCGGCAATGTGGAAGTCTCTCTTGGCGTACTCAGGGAACTGCTGGAAGAACAACTCCAAGAAGGCGTACACGTCCTGACCGGCAGCCACGGTGTTGGAAACGGACTCAGAAGAGTACGAGTAGCCGACGTTGACGGGCTGGTCCAAGAAGATCACGGTGGCGTTGTTGTTCCAGGCAGAAGGGTTGTTCACGGGCTTCAAGTCCTCGCCAATACGGGCAGGACCCAACTCAAAGAACAAACCAGTCAAGGAGGAGCAGCCGGGGCCACCGTTCAACCACAAAATGACAGGGTCGTTCTTGGGGTCGTTTCTGGATTCAAAGGCCCAGAAGAAGAAGTGCTTGTCCTCGTCGGCGACATCCAAGTAACCAGAGTACTGCTTGACCGAGTCAATGCCCAAGTCCTCAGGGGTGGACTTGACACGCAACTGGTGGTTGGGCAACTTGGCGTCGGTGACGTGGAAGTCGAACTTACGGGCGAGCTTCTTGGCGGAGGAGGCTGGGTTCTTGAACTTGAGCGAGCTCACGCTCTCAGGGAACTTGAGCATCATCTCCAGCCACAAAGCGGCCGCGTCCTTGGGAATTGCCTCCACGGGTTGTTTTACGTACTGGGCAATCTTCAGCAACATGTCGCCCTTGGAGTTCTCCAAAGCGCCTCTGAGGTCCGAGTACTGGGAAGAGAGCGAGGAGGCCTTATCAGACAAGACTTGCTGGACGTTCTGGAGGCGGTCCATTGGGATGGAAATGGCCGACGCCGACAGGGCGGCGCATGCGGCGGCAACGAAGGTGGTTAATTTCATGACAATTTCGTTTTCCTGGGGTGGTGTGCCGGGAAAATGAGCCAGAAACAGTGGGGCACAAAAAGCGAGAAATTGCTCTCTTTATATAGCCGGGGCCGAGCCCGAGATTGCCTGGGGATTGTGGCACCAGTGTGCAGGACGTTAACCGGTATGGTGACGTCCTGATAAGGGCCAAAGCCAGCTGCTTTGGGGATGCGGCACACCCGTACCTCCGGGATCCAGTGGGGGCCAATTTGTCCCAAAAGCTATAAATAGGAGGACAAAATCCTTATTTTACGGTCAAAATTTTGGTCGCAAAAAGCTCGTGAAGGTGGTGCTCTGAAGCGCCTTCCATTGCGTGCGTGTGTGGCAGAGTACCGCAGTGCCATGGCTGTGCGGCTATATGGTCCAGACCAACGGCTTTTATTTCTTGGTTGCTCAGTTGAAGAGTGTTGAGGTTACGTTATTTTGGTTTGGTTTTGAGGTTTGGAAGAAATTGTGATTGGAGCTGGTGAGTTGGGCTTTGGGCGCCAAGGCGCTGGATAAGTCGTGTTGCAGCCATGTGTAGACGTCATTTGTGGCAGCCAGTGGCAACCGGCTCGGAGTATTCGGTGATAAGCCAGGATGGTGTTCAGTTGATTCATTTTGTTTCCGTTTGTATAACGCTTGCAGTGGTCGTTTATGGCCTGGTGTCTCATGTGATATGTGTCTGTAGTTGGCTGCGAAAGTCGTTCGCTGGTGGGGTGATGAGTAGCAGAGTGAAAATCGATCGATGGGTTTGAAAGGGGATGATGCTTTTCTGCTGATGGAAGTTTTTCTGAGTTTGGTTGACTATTATTCAAGCCTGGTAACATTCTCCATTCTCTACGTCTTTTCATTAGCAGGGTCGGCAATCTCCTTTCGATTCAGCTGATGAAATATCACGACGTAAAAGCTAACACATATATAGCTGCCCTTTGAATTAAAGTTCAGGAAGGTAAAAGTTCATTTGCAATTGACCTTAGTGTCTATCACCATCGGTGTCCGATCGCAGGGCTTATGGCCCTATCTCATCGATCTTTCAGCACCATTGTTCCACCATCCACCGACACCTCCAGCATTTTCCAGCACATTTTAGGTTCCCAGTGCACTTATGATTTTCAAACCAGAATACATTTAAATACCTCTTCAACCACCTTTATTTCATCATCCATCCACCCCATGAGCCCGACCTGTACCTAGCCTCTATCAACTACCCACTGTTCCTCCAGAACATGCCAAATCCACCCGAATCCATATAAATACCCCATGTTCTCTCGAGATACCCTCGTCTATCGGCCTGCAGCAGGCGTCAGCGGATCAGTGGAAATCTGGAGAACCTCTCATGGCGCCAAGTACGCAGTCAAGACATACCATGAAAGAGAGCCCCATGAGCTGCGCAAAGAGTACCACACTAGGGTCTTGTACGAGTATGAGCTTTTGAAGCTGCTCGATCATGAGAGCTTCTATGTTCCCCAAAAACATACCATTTCCTGGACCGGCCTGACTGTGAGCATGTACATGGAAGCTGGGCTGATGGACATGGCTAAGCTTTTACGACAACAGAAGCAGGGGGACTTCTCTGTGGCTGAGAATTTGTGCTACTGGAAACAGCTTGTCTGTGCAATCGCCTATCTTCACAACCGGGGATTAGCCCATCGGGATATAAAGCTTGAAAACATGGTTTTGCTGGATACTGGGCGCTTGAAGGTCGTTGACATGGCCACCGTTACGGAAAGCGATTCCGCTATTGGCATTGTGGGCTCTCCAAAGTACATGGCGCCTGAGATGGTGTCGCTGATCAAGTATGACGGTAAGAAAGCGGATATTTGGTCGCTAGGGGTGGTTTTGGTGTATTTTGCAACCAAACGGTTTCTATGGAAAACGGCCCATTTGAGTGATGAACGGTACAAGGCGTGGCTTGATGGTAGTGAGGACGTTTTGCTGGTGCTTCCAGGTCGTTTGAAGGACTTGGTCTCGAGGCTTTTGGCTGTGGATCCACTGGATCGGTACTCCATGGAGGCCTTGCAAGAGCAGCCATTGTACAGCAAACTCCCGTGGTGTCATGGGGAGGGAAGGTGTGGAACTGAGCATCGGTTGCTTGTGGAACTGGGATATTGACGATATAGAATATTGGTGGTAAGATATACATGTAATGGACGCATTGGAGAGAATAGAGAAGACGAGGACAGTAAAATGCAATTTCTTTGATGATGGTATCATCGGCTGTCCATTCACAAGAAATGCTTTTTGTTATTCTTTTTAATCACATATGTTATTATGTTCAACCTCCTCTGAGAACTTCATGGAGGATCCAGGTATTCACTGAACATCTGCGAAATGAGCTGAACAAGAAAACTTCAAGAACTTCACAAAAATCAGAAACCCAGTAGATTATGTCCAGGTGCATCCGTATGCTTAACCTGTCAATAGATTCTCGTTTGACTTTGTCTCCAAGTCTCATAGACCCTAGCTCTCCAGAAATCGCTCACAGTTGAATACCTCCACATCAGCCTACACCGCCCAACTTCACCGCCTTGGCATGTCACGATAACGCAAAAACACAGCTCAATGGGTTACAAGAAGACATGACTTAAGTGCCTCTTAAGAGGTTTTGCATCTGAATTAGCGGGTTTTGCCGAAAACCCATCATCCAGCCTTCGCAGCCATTCCACATGGCCCATTGCCCACCACAAAAGCACATCTACATACCATGTGCTATCTTTTCAGCAAGAACTAAAACAACACGACGCTCAATTCCCAAGTAAATCAAAAGAAAAAAACCGTGGACCAATCTACTATGAAACAACTTAACCCACCGGCAAATCTCTACAAGGCCGACCGGCACCACAGTAAACCTCCCAGAGTCAAAAGTTCCACCCACGGACACGGAATCTACCCTGGGGGCAGTCAGACAGACCTGCCCCACATTGACTCGCTGCTGACTCTGACCACCCCAGGTTTCGGAGTCGGCCCGCGACCGGCGCTGCCCTCGGAACTCGCCGCTCCACTATCAGCCAAGTCACGCATATATCACGTGCACAGCCCGGTCGTGAGTCAGGAATTTTTTCATCCCCCCAAAACTATAAGAACAAGCCTTTCCCACCTTTCCCCAACCACCCGGCATGCTCTCCCGTTCGTTCCGTGCTCTCCAGCGCCAGACGCTCAGCGTCCGCACCTACGCCCTTCTGGCCAAGGCCCAGGGCCTCATCTCCAAGCTGGTCCAGGAAGTCGACCCCGAGATGGCCACGATTTTGCAGCAAGAGAGAGACAGACAGAGAAACTCCATCACCTTGATTCCATCCGAAAACTTCACCTCCAAGGCCGTCATGGACTTGTTGGGCTCGGAGATGCAGAACAAGTACTCCGAGGGTTACCCTGGTGAGAGATACTACGGTGGTAACGAGATCATCGACAAGGCCGAATCCTTGTGTAGACAGCGTGCTTTGGAGGCTTTTGACTTGGACCCCGAGCAGTGGGGCGTCAATGTCCAGCCATTGTCCGGCGCTCCAGCCAACTTGTACGCCTACAGTGCCGTTTTGGAGGTTGGCGACAGAATCATGGGTTTGGACTTGCCTCACGGAGGCCATCTTTCCCACGGATACCAGACCCCCAATGCCAAGATCTCCTACATCTCCAAGTACTTCCAGACGATGCCCTACCGTTTGGACGAGGAGACCGGGCTCATTGACTACGACACCTTGGAGAAGAACGCCCTCTTGTTCAGACCCAAGGTCATTGTAGCTGGTGCCTCTGCCTACTCCCGAGTCATTGACTACAAGCGCATGCGTGAAATCGCCGACAAGGTTGGAGCCTACATTTTGTCCGACATGGCCCACATTTCCGGGTTGGTGCTGGCTGGTGTCACTGCCTCTCCATTCCCATACTCTGACATTGTCACCACCACCACCCACAAGTCATTGAGAGGCCCTCGTGGTGCCATGATCTTCTTCAGAAAGGGCATCAGAAAGGTCACCAAGAAGGGCAAGGAGATTCCTTATGACCTCGAGAGAAAGATCAACTTCTCCGTCTTTCCTGCCCACCAGGGTGGTCCTCACAACCACACCATCTCTGCCTTGGCCGTCGCCTTGAAGCAGTGCCAGTACCCCGAGTACAAGCAGTACCAGCAGGAGGTTGTGGACAATGCCAAGGCCTTTGCTGCTGCTTTGGAGGACAAGGGCTTCGACTTGGTTTCCAAAGGCACCGACACCCACTTGATTCTCGTGGACCTCCGTTCCAAGAAGATCGACGGTGCCCGTGTTGAAAAGGTGTTGGAGCACGTCAACATCGCCGCCAACAAGAACACCGTTCCCGGCGACAAGTCTGCTCTTTTCCCCAGCGGTTTGAGAGTGGGTACTCCTGCCATGACCACCAGAGGATTTGGACCCGAGGAGTTTGCCAAGGTTGCCGAGTACTTCCAGAAGGCCGTGGACATTGCCATCAAGTTGAAGGCGCAGGAGCAGGGCAGCGTGGCCAAGGAGTTGATGGCCAGCTTCAAGCAGATTGTGGAGCAGTCGGAGGAGGTGAAGGCGTTGGACGCCGAGGTGCAGGCCTGGGCTGCCCAGTTTCCAGTTCCCGGTGACTTGTAGGTATTGAATGAATGATAAGTGTGGCAGGGTGTAGATGGAGGGATTGAGTGGGGGGAGGACTGAGTGGGGTGGGATTGAGAGATGTTAGAGAGGAGTGGTTGACGACTTCGGTTGGCGATGAGTATGCTGCTTTGAAACATTTTTTAAAATTAATTTTTTGAAATTAATTTTACCAACTTCATGTCATTGCATTTGTTCTATGCATTGAAGAGTCCGTTGTGGGCCTCCATTGCTGGCGAAAGAAGAAGTGAAGAACTGAATTTAGGGACTTGAAAGAATGGCTGAATTCAGGGCAATGATTACCGTTGGTGTTGAAACCTCAATTTTTCAAATTCAGATACACCTCACTTTATCATGGTACTTGTTCTTCCTTGGATTGATGCTCTGGTTGAACCTCCCTTCTATTCAGGAGATCGCTGCTGGTTAGAGTAAACTACGAAGGAATGTTTTTGGTTTTAAATAAATAAAAAGCGGTGAATCAAGGAACCATAGGTATGACGTCAGAATAGCCAGATATGTAGTTGGCATCTCTCATCGCCCTACCGGCTTTCAGCTTGCTGCAATGTCAACCACCAAAAAGCACTCTGGTTAAATCCTCCAAAAAAAAAAAAAAGAGCAGAAAGCTAACTCTCGAAACTATTAAACTCCGATCTCTCACTTTTATCATCTGTCAATGAGTCTACAGTGCAGATCGGTGCTGAACCCTTACCAGGTAAACCGACCCACTCACACCACGCCGACCATGTCTTCCCTCAAATTCATAAAAACAGAAGATTGAGCAGCATTTCAAAAAGCATAACTGTAATCCCTCGTTCTCTCGCAAATCGCCCAAATCCATGTCCACCCTCCACTCCGGTCCGTAATCGCATATGGCTGCGAAATGCCTGTCATACTCCGTGACGGTAACCAACGATCATAGCAAATCCACCAAAACACCCAAACCAAAATAAAGAAAAGAAACCATCCAAGCCCACTATTCCCACAACTTTTCCAATATCCCCCAAAAAAGTCCAAAACTCCCAAAACACCAAACAACGTACACCGCCCTCACGACCCACCCAGATCTATCGCGCATCAACTACTCATTAATCTACAACTCCTCCACCATGCCCGTATCTCGAGATCCAAAGCCCACACCGCCCAAACCGCACTCCTCCGCCATCTCATGGTCAAAGTACGGCTTCATCACATACGCACATCCGGAGCCGAGCTCGGGCCACAACATGTGTCTCACATACTTGGAGAACACCAACGGGAAGGACTGGCAATTGGCGAAAACCACCCCGCTCACGCTCAAGCCGCTGGACGACGGCGTGGCGTCGGAGATCGAGAGGCTCCGCTGGAGCAATCTTCTGACCGATTTGGCCGTCTGGGACGTGAAGGGCAACTTCTTCATTTTGCTCGCTGGCGTGGGCTTGATCAACGATAAGAAGACAGAGGAGGCCAACGGGCACCGGGCGAACGGATCAAAGACATCCAACGGAGCCAAGGACTTGAACCCAAATGGCCTGCCCCGCGGCGACGGGCCTTCATACGAACTTACTAGTTATAATCATACTGAGATGATCTACAGAGACATTGCACCGCCGCAGGCCCACACCAAGTGTGTGGCGTTTGAGTGGTTGAACATCGAGAAGCCGCAGATTGTGAACAAGCCGGCGACGCTTATGGGCGAGGAGAACGGCATGGCTAATTATGCTTATGGAGTGACCCAGCACCATCCTCCAGGAAGCAGCCACCCGATTCCAACAAAACAGGCCTGTGTGGCCCTCCGCCAGGATGGTGTCTTCAGCTTGTACTACCAGGGCGAGCACAAGGTGGAGTATCACAAGTTGGCGTACAATTTGGCTCCCGACGGCAGGGAAGGCAGCTGCACTTTCACCAAGGCAGCCATTGGCTTCAACAGCGACAAGAAGATTGTCGTGGTGGCGTACGACGCCCGCTCAGACCTCGTTTTGACCTACGTCATCAGCATCGACTGGGGCTTTCTTGTTGAATCTGCCCAGAGACAACGCTCAGATCCTCATTACCACACACCAAAGGACAGCCAGACCCCACCGCTGCTACTGTGTGCGTTGGTGCATGAAATGCGGCCCGAGCCCACGGCATTGTGTGATTTTGGCGAGGAAAAGGCCTTTGGAAAGCCCGAGGTGGTTCAGCAGACACTCGAGCTGATCGAGCTTTTTTCCCCTTACTTCCAGCAGGGCTCCAATTTGGAGATTCTCATAAATTACGAGTGCATGAACCCTGTAGGAAGCCAGCCGTACACGCTGGCATACAGGTATAACTTGGAGAACGCCATGGATAGCGTGGGCGATTTGTTTGATAGCATGGGAGACGCCAATGCTGGTGATTCTCGAGAAGGTCTTTTGAGGCTTGTGCTACAAGGCCACATCAGTCTATCGAAGCAGGTTCAGCAGATAGAAACGGCCATTTCAGAGAGCTTGCTTCTTTTTATTTATACAGACGGCACCATCGATGCCGTCAACAGGGAGACGTGGGAGCTTGTGCCGCTGCTGGATCTCAAAATTGAAGGCCAGGAACAGACAACGTACCCTAGCACCATCACTTCACTTCTAGATTGTGGGTTCCTGTTTCCTGAACTAGGGCCTTCTCCAGCATTGCTAGCTGTTTCTCCCAATATGGCTGCCTTCGTTCACTACGAAAATGGAAAACTTCAATTTAGGCCTCTTGAGCGCAGCAGTACCAAGAGTGTTCTGCTCTGTGGTATTGGCTTTGCCTACATGCATGCGTGTGCCTGCTACTCCACTACATCCTCTGACGATCTTTTGGTGATGCTTCGAAACGAGCTTTTCAAGACCGAACTCGAGCAGCCAGAGCTCGCTGGTCATCTCGTCGATTTGGCAATGACCGAGTCACACAAGGCCATCAATTTTCAGCTCAATTCGTTTGGGAAGGAGTCCGTTGACAAGCTTCTTTCAAACCCACCTCTTCAGAGACTTCTTTCACTCCAGCTTGTGCTTGGCGAGCTTCACACAAGAAATAAAGCGATCAAAGATATGGCCTGGATTGTACTCAATTTGAGGTCGACCAGTTTTGGCATCATGTTCTCGCTTTCCAGCATCTACAGACAAATGTCGAAAAAGAAGCCTGCCGAGGACCTCTTGCAAGATTCCGTGAGTCGTGCTGAATGTATAATGCTGTTGGTGGGAAACATTCGCTGGCTTATCGACTTGATCGTTTACTTTAATCAGGAGCTTCTTCAACTTGCATTCTCGAAAAATAACCCCGAACAGTCGAAAGTCACTGTGGACAATTCAGTGGTGCTCCCAGTGATACTAGGTAAGGTGCCCCGGCTATTCCTCATGTACTCGCTTTCCTCCATTGGAAAGACCCACGAGATTTTGAAAAAGCTTTACAAAGAGCTCACGGAGAGCAACAAGCTTTACACACCAATGAAGGAGGCACTCAACCGTTTCTTCACAGCATGCAACTCGCTGCCACTAAACCTTGGTCTCTTTGAAAACTTCCTCCGTGAATGCGAGGTTTATGTTAACAAAGAGCTCAACAACATTGTTTCCAACGACCGTGCTCAACTGCTCAAATTGGAACAGCAGCTATTCTGTCGGGGATTCGTTCCTGATGAGGTCAAATACATGGCCAGTGTATTAATAGAGCGTCACTCAGCTACCATAAGCAGAGACTTGAAGCTCGCAGATTTGTATTTCTATCAAAATGACTGGATTGACGTTGGCATTTCTCGAAAAGAATTTGGGAAGCCATATGTGCCGTTGGAAGAGCATTTCAAACCAATGATCCCCCGTCTCCGATACTCAGATAACGAGGTTGTCGACACTCTCCGGAAGATTGTCATCAACGCTGGACCTACGGTCAAATCAGGCGGTGCCTCGGCTATGGGCAAGGGATATTCACTGAAGAATAAAATCAGAAAGTGTACAAGATGCAGAGCAGTATCGTTGGTCGCTGATCCATCCATCTTTGATGGACCGGGCGGTTTTGGTATCTGGACTATGGTGTTTCAAAGAACGTGTATATGCGGAAACGCCTGGGTAAATTGCCTATAAATCAAAATGCTTTGTCTTGGACATCAACCTGGGGCCCTTTAGGGCGACCATTGACCAAACTATGTAGCAGGCCCTTGAGGCCTTGTTCCCACACACCAAGATCGAGATCCTTGTTTGATATGAGGTTTTCAATAGCGGAGCGAAGATGCTTCCCAATCAATGGGTGGGAAATGTCACCAGGAACTTCCACCAAGTACGTCAGCACTATCGTTGGCATTTCGCTCAAAAGGTAGTTAGCGGAGTGGTTATAACGAGTGATCACCTCAAGCAATTCGTAGAGCTGGTTCTTCTGCATTTGCGACAATGCACTGTTTGAGAGCTTGTCATAGTCCGCAAACAAGCGGAAAAACTCAGGGTCCTCTATAGCGTGGGCAATGATTGGCAAAACATCCGAGCTTCTTGAAAACTCCCGACTAGCAAAGTGGTCGTTGAAAAATTTGTGTTTGTCAGGTATGAATCCAAAGTTCATCAAGTCGAGAATCTGGCGGTGAGTGGGGCTCTCCAAAATAAGGCTATCTAGGATCGCGTTGACGGACTTCTCCTCCTGGGCCCAAGTGACGATTTCTTCATTTTTGCAGTATGTGAGCTTGCCGAAAAGAGCACCGAGACTGGTACTCAAATAGGACTCCTTGCTCTTCAAGTTCTCCGCTAGCGCAGCCAATGTGGTCTGCAACACCGGCTGAAGCAGTAAGAAGAGCTCATGCAGCTTGTCTATAAGACCCACTAAGGTTGTGTAGAAGTCAACCGTAAGGTCGTACATCAATGGGTCGGACGGGTCGCTGTCCGCCAAATAATCCAACTCAACCACCTCGGTGATCTTATCGTAGGTCTTCTTGGACAAATCGAGACGGCGTGCTATGATTCTTTCGGTGATCGCCATGTACCTCGTGCTCAAGTTGCAATCCGATCCCAAGGACACGAGCTCCACCGCATGCACGAGATCCGCCACAAGCTCATCCAAGAGCCTCTCGTCACAGCTCTGCACCAAAGGCTCCACTGTCCAGAACCTCGCTGGAATGGAGTGGTCTGATAAGCATCTCTGGAGCGCTTTAGTCAAAAACGGCGAATTGTCTACAAAGTCCAACGCGTCCTGATCATCAGCAGAGATCCGCCACGCCACCATATCCACCGTGGCAGTATATAAGTCCACCGGACTGGGGTACTCCAATGTCTTGATCATCTCGTCTTTTGGGAAGTACACCCACGTTGTCTTGATTGGCACAAGCATCAAGAAGTCACTCAAAAACTTGACGTAGTCGGTGTGGTAGCGGTCCAGGTTCAAGATCCTCGAAAGCAACGGCATGATGGTGGTCAAGACAGGATTACATAATGGATCGTCTGATTGGAGAAGGTGTTTGTGGAGCGAGATGTAGTCGTAGTAATTTGCCGCAGCATAGGTATCGTCGGTTTCACCGCTTAGGTAAGCATTGAGGTGATCTGCAAACTTCTGTGTGTCTGGATCAAGCTGGGGTGAAGGAAGCATGGAGTAGGTGGATGTTGATAATCAGGCGCGGTACAGCTAGTACCAGGAGGGTACTTGAGCCACACAATCCAGAGGGCAGGGTATGAACAACCAAAAGAATACAAAAAAATAAATAAGCAAAAGAAGTTACCTCTTTTCGAATTAGGATGCAGTGTGAAAATATGTTATTGGTGTATTTAGCTGTTGGTGGTGATGAGTGTAGGTGTATAAGCACTGTCGGTGAGCGAAATACCTATGGCGACCATATGTATCTCTTAATTGCAGCCTTGATGATTTACCAAGGTCGCTTTGCATTTTGTATTAGGACAGAAAGCTATTGTGTTAAAGCCGGCTGAATTTTCAAGGTTTAATATCGGAAGTTCCGACATTCAAATCATATATCTGCGGTAATCGGCACAGGCAGCAGCAAGACAAGACTCATAATTTGGGTTGTGATATTTATTTCAATTTCAAGTCTTGTTGCTGGCAATCAATCAAATGAGGTCCTTGCGAATGAAATAGGAGTAGCGTAGGGTTCTGATCTTTGAGTCTTAATCAAAGAATATGGCTTTTTACCTCAATACAAATTCAGGCATCTGCTGAATAGTCATTGTCGGGATTTGTTTTGAAGTGCATTTCAGAAGTTCGTCAATGGACTGACATAAGGGCACGGCATTCCCCTTAAAAATACAACATCATAAGCAAGGCAGTGTAAAACTGGTCCTACTCATTGAACCGCCTCAATCTCCCTTGTCCAAAGGATCGTCTTTCATTATCAGCCAAAACATCCTTATCACTCCAGTCGTGTTTTCAAGAAGGTATTCACGGGAATGGGTGTGTTGAGATAAATTATTGAGGTACTCGTAAAGTAGGGGCTTCTCCATTTGCCCAAACTCATCCATAGACAACTGCCCATTTACAGCAAACATGGCAAAGAATTCTGGATTCTTCATTGCTCCCCATATTGCCTTTCTTGCATCGATGTCTTTTGATAGCTTCAACAGTTGGAGCTTCTCATTGAAGAATGTACACTTATCCTCGATGAAGCTGTAATCGAAAATCTCCAAAACCTTGAGGTGCTCGGGCTCTTTGAAACTAAGCTTCTGAAGAATTCGCTTCACCGAAGTCTCTGCCTTCGCCCATTGATTAATGTAATGACAAGTACAACTTGTGAGCTTCTCAAAAAAATGTGCTACACTCGGCTCAACAGATAAGTCATCCAAACCTCTCTCTAGTAATTCCAACACAGCTCGAATCCTAGACTCGAGCATGGGGAAAATCTTTGGTGACTTTTCCAGAAGGTACCACAAGGCAGTGTAGAATTTCATGAGCGTCTCTAGATCCTTAATTTTCTTGCTGAATATCTCCAAATCAGCCAGATAAACCACCTTGAGGAGAAAAGATTCTGGAATCTCAAGCCCTCGACTTAGCATAATCTCAAATACTTCCCGGTACCTCTCCATCATGGCAAAATCATATACCAGAGGTAGGCGATCGATAGACTTGTCTATGAATTCAATTGCATTATCTAAAGCGTCATCGATACATTCGTGAAGCAATTCATACAAGGACTCCTCACACTCGCCAGCAGAACTTTCAGTCAAGTACCATCTAAGCACTACCCCGAGGAACTGAGTATAGTCTAGAAAGTCCGATGATTTTTCACTATCATCCATAGATATCAACCACACGAGAATGTTCAGCGCTGCTGTTAGAACTTCCACAGAGCCTGTATCTTCCATTATCAGGACAAAACGTTTTAAAGGAAGAAATTGAAGCACGGCTCTCACTTGGATGGTTTTTATGAACCTTTCCCAAAGGGCTACAATCTCTTCTCTGGCAACGGAAGACACTACTTTGAAGCGATCC
Organism: Candidozyma vulturna; assembly: GCA_026585945.1. Taxonomy (NCBI): domain Eukaryota; kingdom Fungi; phylum Ascomycota; class Pichiomycetes; order Serinales; family Metschnikowiaceae; genus Candidozyma; species Candidozyma vulturna. Next base: position 726,720 of record CM048828.1, read on the forward strand.
AACCCAAACACCTCCCAAAATAAGAGCACTGCAATGTGGTAAGAGTCATGCTCAATGACTTCCACAGGAGCCTCGATATGTGCAAATTGGAGCTCGTTCAAAAGGTAGTTTTCAAGGTCATCGATATGTTCTTCTTTTAGGAAGGCGTCGAGGAAGTCGATGAGGTCATCAATTTCTTCTCGGTCCCCTGTTTTGTAATTTGAAACAAAAGACATCTGGAAGAAGAAAAGATAATCGGCTTTTCTGTCTGATATGGTTTAAAAGCATGCTGTGTGATGATGTGCCTGGACGCAAAGGTGGAGAGTGAATAATACCGGTAGGCCCGTGAACCGAGCAATCTGACGAAACAATTATTTTCATCAATGGTAATTTGGAAATTTATGGAATTCATTCCGCAGTGGTTGCTTTAAAAAGCCAACTTTGAGTCTCTTGCCATACGGCGTCTAGGAAGTTGTAGTGTTGAAGAAGTCGATTTTTATTATAGTTCCAAATGGTTCAAATGGCTCAAATGGACTCATCGAGATAGATCCTGCCATATAAGGCATTGGTCACTAAATGTACAGCTGGAATTAGTTTGTGGAAAGTTACTAGAACGACAAAGCTTTTGAATGCTCAATGCCACTTTGAGCATCACCTTTACTTGATAACTCTTCTAAAGGTTGGAGATAATTCAACTCAAGATGATGCTTTAGTTTGGATCATCCATTACCCACTGATTTGTCGGTCCAGGCCCTAGAGACAACCAAAAGCTGAATTGTGCAATAGTCACTTCAAAGCACAATCTACTCTGATAGCACCAGTGAAAATCACCAAGAGAAAGTATCAAAGTATCTCAAAGTTAGATCTCCGTCAACTGCAACTGAGGGGGTTACTACGCCATGAAGAGAAACAGCTTCAAATCTTCCAGAATCTGTTTCAATGCCACTTCTGGCTCTTTCTGCTTATTTTTACAACTCGTCCTGGCTCGATCTCACACAACCAACAATATGGTACCACCCACTGATCAAAATAGGCTGGATCCACGACGCTTGGCGGCTTTTCGTCCACGGCTACGGAGCTTGGAAGTACCGAATAGGAGAGGACCAAAGCGGCTAATGTTTCGAACAATGGGGCTTAAATGAGACTTTGCAGTCAGCAGGTCCAGGTTGATGCTTGTGGAGGTCAAAACGTGAGTGGAGATTCTGACTTCGAGGAGTTGCAGAGGGACAATTGCAAATTTTCTCGAGACGGTCGATGAGGCCGTCGGTGTGGTAGTACCAATGATAGCAGTGATGAATCATGGATAGAGACCAGTCTACAGAACGTACCGCCTCAACCATCGGAAACCACTTATCTGAAATTGCATTAGTTCTTCAGTTGCCAATTCAACTTCTGAAGGACGATCGTCCAGAATCTCGAATTAGACCGATCATTTCCACTAAAGCGCTTTACACAATGTGGCTCCTGATCCACCCCGAGGCTTACAAAGAGACCCCAACCAAATCTAGCCCAGACAAAAGGTGCTGTTTCTTTTTTTTTTTTTTCTTTAGTTTTTTCTTTCTCCAAATGCATCCAATAAAAAGTGTAAGCCATCATTTGGCACCACCCTTTGACGACGACCGCCTAGACGAAAAGGCTAAATCTCCCATTGGCCATACTGAAGAAACGCACATTCACCCCGCCGTCCATAATGTGATAGTGCACAAGAGCCTACTACCACTTTCCATTGTACCTCAGTACCAGCAGCATTCCGACGTGCCGCCATTAAAAAATACACTTTTCTAGAAATGCACCAACTCCACGGTTCTCGAAGTTTCCTCCAAAACTTCCACAATCTTATCAGCTTGACGTCTGCATCGGGACGTTTCGTCTAAAAATCCGCCCCGCTTGCGTGAAAAAGCCCGTTTCTTGCCATTAGCATACCTGATCGAGCGCATTCCACGAGACAATGCGCGGCCCATTCCGGATCTGGGCAAACGAGAATTCGGCAGACTTGAACGGGGCAAAGGAGGCGTTGTGATTTGAATTTGTGGAAATCAACAAAAAGACAAAACCAAGAACATACATAAAAAAAACCAAAAAACACAAAAGAACCAAGCGCAACACGCAGTGTTTCCGATCTCGTCTGGGTGCAAGGTTAGCCGCGCCGCGCCAGACCAATCGTCTGCGCTACCGTCTGATAACCGTCAAAGCCACAACGACCCCGGGGGCGTCAGATACGGGGAGAAAAGAAACGAAGCGTTTGTTTAAAAGCTGAATTTTGATCACCAGCCATTCCACAAAATCCCCTTGCTCCTTCTTCAAAACTTGAGCCTTTAGGGTAGTTGGAGGTTCCTGAGCTGGCTACGCCGCGCGGTTTGGCCGACCAGCAGCCCAACGTTTCCCGCCACACACGAGCCTTGGCAAGCTACAAAAAAAAATCTGCCGCCAAAACCAACCCGGATCTCGGTCTCTTATATAGTGGAATCTCGTAAAAAAGGCCCGTTGCCCCCGAAATCGGACCCGCACCCGTACACCACACACTTTTCCCACACGCGCGCCGCACTGACACCATCCTGTGTCGTCTACCTGTACCTCGAATCTTCACTGATACCAAAAACTACCACTTCTTTTTCTGCACTTTTCCATGTCACTCACTAAAACTGACCTGCTGGAGACGCTCCACGGGACAGACCGGATCGAAAAAGTTGAAAATCCTGCACCCTGCCCCGAGGAGGAGGAAGGAGAAACCACAAAGACCGACCTGCCCAAGGAAACAACAGTGGAAACGGTGGAAAACGGCTCTTCTGCTGAAGCCAAGGACGCGGTGGTGGTGGTGCTTAACCCCGAGGAGGCCATTTCTGAAAGCTCAGCTTCAGAGGACCCCGACAAGGAGGCCGAGGACGAGCTCAAGGAAATCGCCAAAAAGCTCTTTAACGAGGAGTTTGTGCTGATTAAACCGGAAGAGTACACCCAGTTTTTGGCTGCCGATGACAAGGACTCCGCCTCCATCAGAGAGCTCTACATGGACTTGTTTACGTGGAGCCCCAGCTTGGTGAAATCCACAAGAACCTTATGCTCCAAGTTGTACCTTAAGGGCGAGTCCCAGGAGATCGACCGTATTCTTCTGGCCTTCACGAGGCTGTACATCCGCCAGAACCCGGTCAACGTGTTTTGTACCAAGGACTTCGAGAAAATCTACATCATCTTGTACAGCTTGATCTTGCTCAACACCGCCTTGCACAACACCGAGATCAGCAAGAAGAACGCCATCTCGCAATCTGACTACGTCAGAAACACCTTCTCCACTTTCCTTCAGCTGAACAAGAGGTCCTCCGGCAAGCTCTCCGTGAGACAGAAGATCCTGATTGAGAGAGAGCTTCACCTGTACTACGACGACTTGGCCAGAGCCGAGCTCTATTTAAAGAAGAACAATGATTTGGCGCCGCAGTCGTCGCCTCGACGCCCTGTCAACCAAAATCGTTTCTCTGTGGCTGACACTATCCGTCTGACCTTCTCTGCAAACTCGGGTGAACTGCCACAGACCAACGGAGACGACTCTGCGTTGCAAAACGACCTCAGCAGACAGTATTCCAACGTGTCTAACTACTCGACCGACCCAGAACGCAGACAATCCTTGGCACTTCTGAAGGTGCGCTCTGGTGGTTCGACCGTTTCTCACGTCACAGCTACCTCCACCAACGCCGGATTCGGCCAAAACAGCGCTCGTGTGGGGTTTACGCGTGTGTTGCACTCCAACAATACCCCCCGTCCTCATCTCAAAAACAGGACTTCCTTAGACCACTTGCGCCACTATGGCCACGCAAGTTTGGGCCACAAGAGCTCCAGAGCGTCGATAATCAGCAGACAGTCCAACAACGATGACCAATTCTCTCTCCTGACCGCCGATCTCCCCACATTGGAAGCCTCCCACAACGAGAAACAGGAGTTGGAGGACTTTGATGTGGCCAACTTCCAGGACTCTTACGACTTGAAGTTGGAGTTGCAAGGTGCACCATACTTGAAGGAAGGAATTTTGCGGCTTAAAATCATCAACAACGACCAGCTGGACTCGACTGGAAACGGCGATGTCCAACAAGCCTCAAGCGGGTTCCTTCTGAGTGCTTCCTCCATCGCTTCTCGCAAGCTGAGCTTCTTTTCATTCTTTAAGAGCACACCGAAGGAGCCTGCCGCTGTGTCTACAACAGTGGGCACCAGTCACAACCACCATGCCTTTACCACCAAGTTCAGCGAGTACTTTGTCGTGGTGTCCAAAGGTGAGCTCAGGCTTTATTCTTTCGACCCCAAGCAGATAAAGAAGCAGCAGCAGAAGTTGAAGAAGTTGCGCAAACACAGCATTGCGTTCGGTATTGACGTTGAAGACGATGAAGAGGATATTGGTGACGGAAACTGGCTCAAAAATGCTGCTAACATGGGTAATTACAACTTGTGTGCTACAATCGCTCAGCTCGAACGTCTGTCGCTTTCACAATCTTCTGATAAGATCCAGTGGTCCTTGTCGTTCCCCAAGACGAGCAAGAAGGCCGCAAAGAAGTTCATTTTTGAGGCCGGTACCGTGGAGGTTGCGACTGAGTACGTCAACACATGTAATTTCTGGGCTTCGAAGATCACGGCTGTTCCACCCATGGAGGAAAGCGTCTCATCGATCGAGTACGGCTGGACCAACATCGACGGGCTCATGGCCTTGGGCGATGGTTTCAAGAAAACCAAAAACGTACAGAAATGGGAACAACTTCCGAAGGGTGTTTACATCAGCAACTTGTCCACAGCTGATGACGGCAGTGATGCTCTGCATGACGGATTCCTGAAGCAGTTCTTGCTGACGCTTAAGTACTACAATAGCTTGAAGGGTTATTACAACAATTTCAGCCAGACAAGAACCACTTTCTTGAAAAACTTCAGGAAGTTCCAGGGCACGTCCAACTACAGAATGATCTCGCTGAACTTCGAGAACCGTGCCAACGAGTACAAGACTGAACTCAGCAAGTACAAGAGCTACGTGATCACTCTTGGACACGGACTCAAGCTCAGGTTTGATGCTGTCGAAGACGATGTTTACGAGAAGCTCAAGCTGGACATTATGAACGACGAAGAGCTCAAGATCAACAAGGATAACGATGTTGAAGTGGGGGCAGAGGTTGCAAAGCGCCTTGATGAGCACCAGAAGGCTGAGCTGGAGGTGATCAAGGTAGCCAAGAAGGAGCTTGAAAAGCTCAGTATGCTCACACCCGAGCTTTATATGATGTTCAGGCGCAAGGACGCTTTGCCTGAGTCTCGAGACGAGAAGGATGCCGAGTACGACTTCTCCACCGGTTTGGAGGATACCTCTGGCACATTGGTAAAGCTGCCCAAGAACTTCAGTCTTGCCGACATCAAGGACCTGGAGAGCAGTCCTATTAATCAGTTGCTCTCGGCGGATGTGAACAGTGGAGCACCAAATGAGGGAGAGTTGAACCAGGCCAAGCGGGAGCTTATAATGAGCTTCAGCACCAATACCATTAAGGAAGAGGACGAAGAAGAGACGGTTATTTAGTGTATGAGTATTTTATGATAGGGTAAGTGAACAATTTGGAATCCGGAGTAGGGAACCATTCAGAAAGCAGCTTTAGAAGGACATGGGATCTATTATGGTGAATGTGGTGAAGTAAAATAGGGAATAATGTTACATCGAAAGGTCAGAATAGGTCATTTGTATGAGTAAAAAAAAAGCTGAGATATTATTCTGAAAGTCACTAAAAGATGATTTCGAATTATCCAGAATGCCATGTATACTGAAATACAGTGGTGTACCGTGAAATAGTTGAATCGATACACCTACTCATACTTCGGCACAGAGTCAAGAACATTCAAAAGAATAATAAGGCAGGACAAAACGTCTTCAATAATCAAAACCTTTTATATCTTCTTTAATTATTGTCCACTTATTCAACCATTTGAGCAAAGCATAGATTACATAAGCGCTTACGTAACAAAAGTTACCAATGCACGTGACTTTGCACGTGACCAAACAGGCAACATCAAAGGTGGCGGCGATTATATACCACTACTTAACCATGTCTGACCCCAGTTCCATCAACGGTACGTACTACTAAACCAAATCAAATTTCAAACAATCACTAACCCCAGGTGGCTCCGCCGTCGCCATGGTCGGCAAAGAGTGTATAGCAATTGCGTCCGATCTCAGACTAGGAAACCAGTCGCTCGGGTTGTCCAATAACTTCGAAAAGGTGTTCCAGTTTGGCGACAAAACTTTCCTTGGTCTCACTGGTCTTGCCACAGATGTGCTCACGCTCAAAGAGGACTTCCGTCTCAAGAACAACTTGTACAAGTTGAGGGAAGAAAGAGAAATCGAGCCCACCACATTGGCCAACTTGGTTTCGCTGTCGTTGTACGAGAAGCGTTTCGGTCCATTCTTCGTGGGCCCTATTGTTGCTGGATTGGAGCTGAAAACCAACAAACCGTTCATTTGCGGCTTTGACTTGATTGGCTGTATCGACGCTGCCAAAGACTTTATTGTATCTGGTACTGCCAGTGACCAGCTCTACGGTATGTGTGAGTCGCTCTACGAGCCGGACTTAGAGCCTGAGGACTTGTTTGAGACCATTTCGCAGGCGCTTTTGAACGCCGTCGACAGAGACGCCTTGTCCGGTTGGGGTGCTGTCGTTTACATTGTCACGAAGGATAAGGTCATCAAGCGTGTGCTCAGGACCCGCCAGGACTAGCCAGGTAATGAATTAGATGGGAAACAAGTGTAGGCCAAAGAGCGTGTAGGTGGTGCTCTGGAGATAATTGAACTTGGAAGGAAATTACAGATGGAGGGTTGGTAAGTGCAACGAACCAAACTTTCCTCGGTTCCATCCAAAGCTGTTCTATCGAGAAATGAAAAGATAAAAGCCGAAATGATCGTTTGTATTCTGAAGCAGCTGGGACGCTCCAAGACTGAGGATACGAGATCTAGTGAGTTTCAGACCACTGACTCGTTTCACTGACTCTGACCGTAACAAAGGCCTACAAGCTTTCAAACGTCGATACTATGTTATTCAAATTATGTATGTACAAGGAGAAGTAAACCTGAGGTGCCTGGACCAACCAGACCTCACTGAAAAGCAAACAGACAAAGTATGCAAAGAAACAAGGAGATTCGAAGCTCAAACTTCCACGAGCTCAAAAAGACAGCTCACCAACAAAAGCGGAACTTCACCAGAGCAGCCATGCAACTCCAAGACCACTATCTCTTCAGAGCCTCCATCTCGATGACCTTTTTCAAGTAGCCGTTCTTTCCATACAACTCCTCGTCACGCTTACGCTGCTGCTCCTGGAACGCCTTTTGCTTCTCTCTGCTCTGGATGATTCTCTTCTTGGCATCCTCGGTTCTCTGAACATGGAGGCACTTGGTCAACTCATCCTTTTCAAAATTGCACATGCCCATGGCTTTTTTGAGAAACTCGGCCTTGTGGCACTCCTCCAAGGCGTCCATGAGTTTTTCACAGCTGTCGAAACGGTTTCTGTCCAACTGGGGATGCATTTTGGGAAGAAGGTGTGGGTGAAGATGGGACGATATGGCAGAGGGGAGTCACGTGGAGATTGGGGAAGCTGAAGATGGTTTGAAAGAGCCTTTTGAAAAATTAGTGACGAAGTCATCAGGTTGGGAATCTCGGGGTATTTATAGTTTTGGTGGTGCTTTTTCGGTGGTGGTGATGGGATTTGTGGTTCTGGTTGGCTGCGAAAAGGCAGTGCTGGTAAGTGGTGAGATGCTGTTTTCAGAAAAGCGGAGGGAGACAGGGTAAAGAGACTTAAAGGCATGAGGATTTGAAAATGTAATCTTCTTCCGTTTCCATTGATTTGTAGAACTGGGTGATTGTAAAAAGCATTTGTATGGAGGGTGCTCTACTGGCTGGTTCATGCCCAGTTTTTCCTCTCTAGTGGCTGAGACAGTAACATAGAAATGAATTCCTGTCTCTCGGCTCAAGCAATCAAACTTTCATTTCATCATTTACGTTGCGCCAGGCATCACCATGAAGCCATGAAGTGGAATGCACCGGAAATTCATACATCAATTTCCAACTTGAAATAGCCGTATTTAGTCAGCTTCTTGATATCAGCATCTGGAGCCTCAGCCTGTAGATTTCAGCCTATGACTGAGACTATGAAACTTCTGAGTGGATGTACTAGGGTGGTCTATCATTACCCCCGAAAAGGACCAAATTTTTTCAACACATAGATAGTCTTTTTTCAAGTTTTTGCCTTATTTTAAAAACCAGCATGACACTAAAAACTGTACTCAATGCCGCTATGGGATGTCCCATTTAAACCAAGCCATACTGGATTACCTGGTTCACTCTTAACAGCCTATATAACATGGCCAAATTTATGTCCATGCAGACAAATACCTATAATTGCGTAAATGTACTTTTTTTATCATTAGGAAAGCCGAATCATGTTTCTGCAAATGAAACTGTTCACCATTTTGACAGCTCATTCTAAGCATCCCCTGGCATCTCGGCTTGCACGGAGAAGGCCGAGTTTTTCATGAATTTACCAACAAATGTCTCTGATAGTATCAATTATCCTAAATCTTGAAGTAACAACCCATCAACAAGTTCACAGAATAGCTAAACTGCCTTCAATGCTTTGCTACACTATCATGCGTTAACCAGCAACCCAACAGTCAGTGAACACAAAACCAAAACAACACTGTCGATACAAATAAACGAATTTTTTTCAAGAACGCATCAATGAACTCCAAAACAGCACATTATTTCAAAAACGAACGCAAATCTTTTTCTTCACCGTCCTCTGGCGAAAAGACGGAAACGTTGGGGCGGCTTCGCGACTCTTATCAGTGCCCAACACGGCGAATATCCCCGAACAGCAAAGGCTTTTAGTTTCAGAAATCACCAGAAAACCTCAACATCATGAACAAACCAGCTATTGAAAACCCCCTCTTTGCAAAAAATCCCCGTATTCTGAAACCTTCGGAGCGAGAAAGTCCGGTTCGCTTTTCGCAGCCATTGACGGCGCCGTGCAGGACCGGGCCCGGAGCCTGTTTTTGGGCTCGAGGGGTCGTTAAAACGGTGGATTTCGGGGAGGTTCTAATGATTTTTGCACGAATTCGCTCGGCTTAGGGCAGGGAATTTACGATTATTTCTTTCGAAATCGCTGGGACCGCTCAGGGCCAGGAAAAGCCACCTCCACCACTTGGTCACGTGACCGGAAGTGCAACTCCGGGCAGCGCGGAAAAGGCCATCCCGAGCCAAAAACCACCAAAACCACTTTCCTTCCAATGCTTAGAAGCGCCATTTGCTCCAAAGCGGGCCCAATTAGGGCGGTAACTGCTTCCAGATCCTTGGCCTCCAAGGCCCTGGACCTCGCGCAGATCGAGCTTCCTGAATCGTCGTTTGAAACTTACAAACTCGACGAGGCTCCTTCCTTGACCTTTGAGACCGAGAAGGACACGCTTTTGAAGATGTACAAGGACATGATCATCATCAGAAGAATGGAGATGGCTGCTGACGCCTTGTACAAGGCCAAGAAGATCAGAGGTTTCTGCCACTTGTCTGTGGGTCAGGAGGCCATTGCTGTGGGCATTGAGAATGCCATCAATCACAAGGACACCGTGATCACGTCGTACAGATGTCACGGTTTTGCCTTCACCAGAGGCGCGTCCGTCAAGGAGGTTTTGGGCGAATTGATGGGTAAGCGTTCCGGTGTGTCGTACGGTAAAGGTGGTTCGATGCACATGTTTGCTCCTGGCTTCTACGGAGGTAATGGTATTGTCGGTGCCCAGGTGCCTCTTGGTGCCGGTTTGGCTTTTGCCCACAAGTACAGAGGCGACAAGAACGCCACTTTTACCTTGTACGGTGACGGTGCCGCCAACCAGGGTCAGGTGTTCGAGGCCTACAACATGGCCAAGCTCTGGGACTTGCCATGTATCTTTGCATGCGAGAACAACAAGTACGGTATGGGTACCTCTGCTGCCCGTTCTTCCGCCATGGTCGAGTACCACAAGAGAGGCCAGTACATTCCTGGTTTGAAGGTCAACGGTATGGACATCTTGGCCTGCTACCAGGCCTCCAAGTTCGCCAAGGACTGGTGTGCCAACGGTAACGGTCCTTTGGTGATGGAGTTCGAGACCTACAGATACGGTGGTCACTCTATGTCCGACCCCGGTACCACCTACAGAACCAGAGAGGAGGTGCAGCACATGAGATCCAGAAACGACCCTATTGCCGGCTTGAAGGCCGTGCTTTTGGACTTGAACATTGCCGACGAGGCCGAGATCAAGTCTTACGACAAGGCTGCCAGAAAGTACGTGGACGAGCAGGTTGCTGCTGCCGAAGCCGACGCTCCACCAGAGGCCAAGATGTCCATCTTGTTCGAGGACGTGTACGTGCGTGGCTCTGAGATCCCCGAGTTGAGAGGCAGAATCTCCGACGACACCTGGAACTTTGAGAAGGACGACTTCACCAACCACGTCTACTAAGGCGCTAATTCAATGAACCATAGATGAGCGGGCGAAGTGTAGGGTAGTTTTGAGGAACCCAGTAGTTTGAGCCTTGAAAAGACACGCTAAGGATGCCAATTGACAATGACGCATAAAAGAAGAGTGCTGGATTTAGACATCTTGAGGTCTATTGGATTGCATATTTCGCAGCCATCATGTAATGAACCAAACATCCGGAATTCCACTCAATAACAATATACAAAAGTCTAGCAAAGCGCAAATTGCCCAAACCATCACTAAGTAGTTAAATCCCCACTTTCCTTAAATCCACACTTGTACCCGTCGAGATGGCCTTCTCGTCACGTGCGCTCATCACCATCATCAACACCAACTACTCTTCCAAGGCCATGTCTGAAAACGGAAAAAAAGGCGGCTACCTGCAGAAAGAGCTAGCAGGCGTTGCTCTCCGAGGCCGCAGGACGCTGCATCTGAACGAACCAGACTCGGCGCCGGCTTCTATGGCTGGCCATATCTCCATGAAAGAAATGGGCTCCAGAGCTCGGATTGAGCCAGAAACACGGCCTAGGCCCGCCAATGGCGAGTCAATTGAAGAAAGGAGCCAAAATAATGGAACTTTTGTTCAGAGAGACCTCAATTTTGAAGATATAGCGTACAAGCCCACGACCGAGGGAAACGCATTGGCTTTTGAAGCGTTCACGGCTGAAATACGACAACATATTCCTGATGAGCCTCACAGCGTGATCTTATCGGCTGCAGACACGGTGCTTGGGTTGTTGAAAGATGAAGACCGGGACCTTCTGGCTAGGAGAAGTGAAATTGGTGATCTTCTATCAACCAAGCTTTCAGACGACGAACTACATGCTTTGATCAAGATAGCACATAGCATTACGGACTACGACCAGAAAGAAGAAGTAGCCGAAGAAGGAGGAGACCAGGCTTTGGCAATCGAGTTTGAGGAAGAAAACGACCAGGAGACTCACACTAATGTTGTGGTTGAAGAAGAGGCTCCTGAAGAGAAGGAATCCGAGTCTGTGATCCAGGATTCGCTGAACGTGACGATTCAGGGTGGCAAAACGCCGAAATCCACCATTTTGCCGTTGGAGGATATCAAGCGGGATTTCTTCTACAGTCGGGTTTCTGCACTGGAACCAGAATGGGAACCCGAGGCTGTTCGTGAACAGTGCAAAAAGATAACCAAAGTGCTTTTTGACAAGAGCATTCCAGCACCCGATCTCGAAAAAGCCCTTATGGAGACCACAGACTACAAGCACCTCGATTTGGTCAAACTATGCATAGACAACCGCTGGAAGATCATGTTTCAACTACAAGCTCTCGGAGGCGATAAAGAAAAAGCCAAGGCCATACAGGAAATGAAGGAAATGGGGCTCCATCTGCTTCTATCGGAGTTCGGTGTGGCTGTAGAGCAGCCTAAAAAGAGAAGAGCTCTGGACCAGGAGGAGCCTGCCAAGAGAACAAAGCAGGAATCCAGAAAACCAAGAATTGTGGATCTTGAAGGCCTTGTTTTCGAGCAAGGTGCCCACCTCATGGCGACTTCCAAGGTCAGTCTCCCCAAGGGCTCGTATCAACAAAACAAGAAGCTCTACGATGTGATTTCTGTTCCTGCTCCAGAAGGTCCGCCATCTCTTGAATCTTCCAATGAACAGCTTGTTCAGATTTCTGAGCTTCCCGAGTGGGCTCAGGCTGCCTTCCCCTCTGCAGAAACACAGTCTTTGAACAGAATTCAGTCGAAAATCTACCCTCAAGCATTCCAAAGCGATGAAAACTTGCTTCTTTGTGCCCCTACAGGTGCTGGTAAAACCAACGTTGCCATGCTCACCTTCCTACGGCTTTTGCTGAATTACCGTGATAGTGAAAGCGGTCGTATATCGTTGAAGTCATTCAAAGCGGTGTATGTGGCACCATTGAAGGCTTTGGTCGCTGAGCAAACCAGAGAGTTTCAGAGAAGACTCACCTCTCAATTCGGCGTGGTTGTGAACGAATTCACTGGTGATTCGAGCCTTAGCCAGAGGGAAATCGCCGAAACACAAATTTTATTCACAACGCCAGAAAAATGGGATGTCGTTACTCGCAAGGCTACTGAATCGCTGTATGCATCTATGGTAAAGCTCTTGATCATTGATGAAATCCACTTGTTGCACGACGATAGAGGTCCCGTTTTGGAGAGTATTATTGTCAGGGCCAAGAGAAACCCCGATATCAGAATTGTTGGACTTTCTGCCACCTTGCCTAATTACGAGGATGTTGCACGTTTTATCGATGTTGATTTGAAAAAGGGCCTATTTTACTTTAATGCCCTGTACCGTCCTTGTCCCTTGGAGCAGCAGTATGTGGGTATCAAGGAGAAGAAGGCTATCAAAAAAGTGGCTGCCATGAACGAGGCCTGTTTTGATAAGTTGAAGGAAAGCATCAGAAACAACCACCAGCTTATCATTTTCGTGCACTCCAGAAAGGATACCTTCAAAACGGCCAAGTGGTTGGCAGAAAAGGCCGAGGAGGAGGATATCAAAATCGCTAGTTCTAGTGCTGGAACTCAGGAAATCCTCAGACAAGAGGCTGAAAACGCAAACAACAAAAATTTGAGTCAGGTTCTCTCTTCAGGCTTCGGCATTCATCATGCTGGTCTCAAGAAGGAAGATAGAGGAACCGTGGAGGATCTTTTCGCCCAAGGCCATATAAGAGTTCTTGTGTCCACGGCAACTTTGGCCTGGGGTGTCAATTTGCCGGCCCACACGGTTGTCATTAAAGGCACAGATACATACAATCCTGAAAAAGGTGCTTGGGTTCAGCTTCTGCCTCAGGACATTTTGCAGATGTTGGGTCGTGCTGGTAGACCTCGTTACGATAAATCTGGTGAAGGTGTGATCATCACAGCTCATGACCAGCTCCAGTACTACATGGCAGTATTGAACCAGCAGCTTCCTATTGAATCTCAACTCATGAGCAAGTTGGCAGATAACTTGAATGCTGAGATAGTGTTGGGTCAGGTGAAGTCTTTGGAGGATGCGGTGAACTGGCTTGGTCAGACCTACTTGTACATTAGAATGCTCAGATCACCAAAACTTTACCAGGTTGGAGCTGACTATGCCGATGATAAGGTATTGTACTGGAAAAGAGCCGATTTGGTGCACTCGGCTTTCACCATTTTGAACAACCACAAATTGTTAAATTACAATGAGGAGACGGGTCTGGTGGTTCCGACTGAGTTGGGAAAGATTGCCGCTGGTTTCTACATTGGCCACACCACAATCTTCATGTACAACAACAAGCTCAAACCGTGGATGACTGAGATCGACGTTCTTCGAGTTTTTGCATCGTCTGAAGAGTTCAGGTATGTTCCTGTGAGACAAGAGGAGAAGCTTGAGATAGCCAAACTTGCCGAAAAGTGCCCCATTGCCATCAAAGAGGCACCCAACGAGCCATTGGCGAAAATCAACGTTTTGTTGCAAGCGTACATTGCCCATTTGCTGCTTGAGGGATTTGCCTTGATGGCCGACATGATCTACATCACCCAATCGGCAGGCCGTTTGCTTAGAGCTATCCACGAGATATGCTTGAAGAAAATGTGGGCCTCTGCTTCTCTTGTGACCTTGGAGCTCTGCAAAATTGTGGAAAAGCGAACTTGGAACACAAGCTCTCCATTCAGACAGTACGGCAGTTTGGCACCATTTGAGCTTATCAAGGCTACTGAAGCGTCTCATTTGCCGTTTATCAGTTATCTTAATTTGAATGCCGCTGAACTCGCCGAAGCCTTCAATTTCAAAGGACAGAGTCAGTTGGCATACAGCTTGCTTCAGAATTTCCCCAAATTGGATATCAAGTGCAATGCCCAGCCAATTTCCCAAGATACCTTGCGTATTCTGGCAGACATCAATCCAAATTGGGAATGGAACAGGACGCTTCATGGCTCGAGGGAGAACTTCTTAATTATTGTCGAAGACGTTAATGGCGAGGTAATTTTGCACAACGACGTTTTGCAGATCAACCAGAAGAATATCCACCGTACCATTGCACTTGACATTTTTGTTTCAATCGCCGACCCACTTCCGCCTAATTTGTATTTGACTGCTGTCAGCGAAAAGTGGCTCAACTGTCTGTGGAGACAACCCATTGAGATGTTCCACACCCAGCTTCCCAAAAAGCCTCTGTCTGCTACAGAGTTGCTTGATGTTCAGAGTATTCCTACGACTGCCTTGAAGGACGAAAGGTTCACGGAATGCTTTGACTTTTCCCATTTCAACAAGTTCCAATCGCAGGTATTCCATGTTCTCTGGAACTCTGAACGAAACGTCTTCTTGGGTATGGCCAAAGGAAGTGGAAAAACAACCTGTGCCGAATTGGCTATACTGAACCACTGGAGACAAAACAAGCAGCGTGCTGTTTATTTGCAGCCATCTCAGGAACTCGTGGACGTTAATCTTAAGGTGTGGCAAAAGAAGTTTGCCAATTTGACAGATCCTCCAAAACAGGTTGCCAAACTCACTGGAGACCTCACTTCAGATATCAAAATCCAGGCTACTTCCCATTTAGTGCTTGGAACACCCACCCAATTTGATGCTCTTACCAGGCGCTGGCGCCAAAGAAAAGCGGTCACTCAAATAGGTTTAGTGGTTGCAGATGATGCCCATTTGGTCTCAAGTGGTGAAAATGGCGGAGCGGCTTATGAAACCGTGCTTTCAAGGATGCGGTTGATGAGTGCCCATTTAAAGCTGGATCTTCGGATTGTGGCTTTGTCACATCCACTTCTTTATGGCAGGGACTTTGGAGAATGGTTGGGCTGTATCAAGCAGGATATCTTCAACTTTGAAGCGTATGAGCGTTTCAAGCCCATCAAGGAGATCAAGGTTGACGGCTACAATGGACCCAATTACACCGTGCAGAACTGGCCAAGTGTTGCAACCTTTTTGGAGAAAGCAGAAGGGTCCACACTCATTTTTGTGCCTAACCAGAAGATTGCCTTGGAGATTTCTCAGAAGGTCGCCCAGCTCACGACACCAAATTCTGAGATTTCATCGTACTTGCTGAAAATCAGCGACAAGACCGCAAGAAATTTCGCTGAAAAGGGCGTCGGTATCTTCCACCAGGTCTTATCCCCAAGAGACCAGCTTGTGATGAGTCGTCTCTTTTCTGGAGAGCTCCTCAGTATCGGAATTGCAACGAAGTCGTTCGCTCGATACGCTCCTCAGGCTAAAAACATTGTGATTTTCGGCTCCCAAGACGAGGAGATTCACCAGAACACAGACTACTACTTGAATGATATTCTTGAGATGGTTGGCTCAAGCTCAGGAGGCAAGGTCTTAGCGATAGTGCATGCTCCTCGAGTGACCTACTACTCGAAATTTCTCAGTGTCCGAATGCCTTTGGAAAGTTACTTGTATTCGGATCTTTATGATGCTTTTCTCCACGAGATCTCGGCCAGAACTTTCCATTCCAGACAAGACTGCGTGGACTGGCTCACGTACACATTCTTCTACCGCCGTTTGGTTCAGAATCCCAGCTTCTACGGCCTCAAAAATGTGGGACATGTCGAGGTTTCGGAGTATTTATCTGACCTTGTTGAGAACACCCTAAAGGAATTGACAGATGCCGGGTTGATCGAAATGGAGGACGACGAGGAAGAGGACGAAGACGACGAGGAAGAAGACGAAGACGACGAGGAAGAAGGAGAAGAAATGTCCCCACTCAATGGTGCCATGATCGCCTCCCACTACAACGTCAGTTTCTTTACCATGAAGCTTTTCAGCGAACTCACCGCCAAATCCAGACTTCGTGATATTTTGGAGGTCGTCACTTCGGCTGCAGAATTCGAGCTGCTTCTTTATAGGCCAGGTGACGAAAAGACCTTGAGCCAATTGGCTGCCGTGGTTCCATTTAAAATCGGCTCTGACGTTGTGTTGGAGTCGCCTCAAACCAAGGCTTTCTTGCTTGTTCAGGCCCATTTGTCGAGAATTCCTCTACCTGCTGATTTAGCGGAAGACCAGAAACTCATTTTGAAGTCAATAATGAACCTTGTGTTCGCCTGTGTTGACTCTTTATCTTCTGAAGGCCACCTCAACGCCCTTCAAGCGATGGATCTCTCACAGATGCTTGTTCAGGGTATGTGGAACAGAGAGCTGCCTTTGAAGCAGATTCCTCATGTCAACAATGGCATGCTTGAACGGTGCAAGAAGTACAAGGTCGAAACGGTTTTCGATATCATGTCGTTGGAGGATGATGAAAGAGACGATGTGCTTCAGCTTGAAGATCAACAGCTTCAGGATGTGGCTGATTTTGTGAATAAGTATCCGAATGTGGATGTGTCGTATGAGCTTGATGTTGAAGAGGGCGTTGTTGCCGGTGAACCCAAGCTGATCTCGGTTACTATCGAGAGAGATGAAGAGTTGGAGGATCTTGATGTTGTTGCTCCACGTTTTCCCAATCACAAGCGTGAAGGCTGGTGGGTTGTCATTGGAGATGCTCAATCCAGGCAGCTTTACGGTATCAAAAAGACTACTGTGGCTTTAGAGACACAGGAGGTCAAGATGGATTTCACAGTGCCCGTTGCAGGTCATCATAAGTTGAGTGTTTGGTGCATGTGTGATTCGTACTTGGATGTGGATAAGGAGATGACGTTTGAGGTGGAGGTTGCCCCCGAAGATTAACGAGGCTGCGGGGCAGCTTTGCTGCTACGAGCAGCCGAGCTGATGCAAAAAAGTGCTGGAACAGAGAACGTTGATAAATTCACCTATTGAGGAGATCTCTGCTGATAGAATTTAGGAAGGAGACTTCCCTAAAGAAGGACATCAACTTTTTCGGCTTATATAGTAATCAAGTGCTTTTGCTTAAGAAAGTTCAAAATGCATCGATATAGGTACAGATGCTGAAATGCAATGGAGTGGTGATGTAGAACTATTTAAACTAAATTCTATGTCAAGTCACACCAGTAGGGCGGGGCGACGATAACCCCTTTTTTATTGCATTCGAAGTGAATTCGCTAGTTAGAACCATGGTTTATCTCTTCTACTACTTGGGTTCGTTCTATTTCTCATCACAAATGCATCACCACATGGATCTGTGATGTCACCAGGGAGTAATTTCTAAAAACCCAGGAAATCAAACAGACAGGATTTCAAGAATGGCAAATATGCGATCACAATTGGTCAAATTGAAAATCTTCAAAAACTCCACCTTTCCACATGTGCCGGCGAGAATGAGTCAACGAGGGTCAAGATGCCCCCATTCAAACCATCGCCAAAAAGGCACAACACAAATTAAAAGTATTGATACCGATAGCGCTAAACTCAAGGATTTCAAAAATTCATTTACTTTTCTAAAATTTTGCCTCCACGGCCCTCTAAGAATGGCTGCAAAATGCAGCTACCTTTCCACAGTGCAGGAGCAAAACAAAACCATACCCACCCCGTTTGCCTGGATCCCCAAGAAGCCTCAAAACTTCCCCTCAATCCAAACCAATAATTCCATTTCCATCGACTCCCCGCCCTGCTTCCATAATTTTCTCCCGGCATTGGCAAAACCACAGACCCTCATCACGTGCCGGTATCAACACTTTTGCCGAAAATTGAGTACTACATCAACAACATCATGTCCACAAAACAGGTGCTTACGCCGTACATAAAGCTGCTTTTTCTTGAGCCCCCGAACCTCACCCCAGACGACTTGAGCACCGTGCTCAGATCCATGTTCCGGGGCATCCCGCTGGATATCCAGCTGTCTGCTTTTCTTACTGCCTTGAGAATGAGAGGCCTTGACCACGAGCCTGATTTTATTGCTGCCGCCGTGCAGACGATTCTTGAATTTCTGGATTACATCGAGCCTGCGCTTGTGGAAAAAGAGGGCTACATCGATATCGTGGGCACTGGAGGCGATGGACAGAACACCTTTAATGTTTCTACTTCCGCTGCTATTGTCGCTGCTGGAATGGGCCTCAAGGTGTGCAAACACGGTGGCAAGGCGCTGACGTCGACTTCTGGGTCAGGCGATCTTTTGAAGTGCTTGGGTGTTGATTTGAGCGTGGTTAACAGCAAAACCACCCCGTCTATTGTCCAGAAAAGCTCCTTCTGCTACCTTTTCGCACCTTCCTTCCACCCGGCCATGGGCAAGGTGGCACCGATCCGTGCTCAGATGGGCATTCCCACGATATTCAACATTTTGGGTCCGCTCATGAACCCGATCCCGCTTCGAGCCAGGATTTTGGGTGTCTACTCTGAGAAGCTCGGTGAGCTGTACGCCTTGGCGGCTGCCAAACTCGCCCAAAAGACGCCTTCGCATGAAAGGACCATGGTGGTCTGGGGAGAAGTCGGTCTTGACGAAATCAGCCCTACGGGGCTCACCAAGTGCTGGATAATCGATGAAAACGGCAACATCACAAGAACAGTCATTTCGCCCAAAAACTTCAAGCTCCCGGAGCACCCCTTGCTGGCGGTCCGGAGCGGCACTCCTCAGGAGAACGCAGACATTCTTTTACACATCTTGAGGCAGGATACGCCCGAGTACACCTGCAAAACCATAAACCACCCGTTGGTGGACTACATTTTGATGAACGCGGCTGCCGTGGCCGTGGTTGCCGGACTCACAGACTCCTGGGAGGAAGGTGTCAAGTTGGCTGTGGACAGTTTGGTTCTGGGTAAGGCTGCACGTGCTTTGGAGGACTTTAAGGCTGCTCTTGGCGAGGTGCAGCAGTGAGAGCCGGGTAAAGCTGAGGACGTGATAAAATAGAGAATAATAGAAGTATGCACAGGGGTGGCGGTGTAGGTGGGACAGAAGTTCAAGATTGAAGATTTAGCTTTTTAGTAGCGAAGGAGAAGTGAAACAAGGTCTGATAAATAATTTCAAACCAAGACTAATTTTAGAAAAACAAGAGCTTTTTTCGTAAGGTCTTCTAAAATGACTGATATAATGGTAAGTCTTCACTTATCATTCACAATCGAGGGATTCCATCTGCCATATATTGCATGCATGAGCTTCCCTGAACCGCTATGTTGTGAACACACATTTCTCAATTTTGCAACTTCACTCATACCAGGAGTCTTGAGTTACAATTCTTAACCCACATTCCACTTTTATCAGATTCAAATACCTTAGCTGATTTGACTTTCCAACAATTTGCACCCATCAAAAGGGCTGCTTATACACAGGCTTATCAATACTGCTCACATGACCACGCACGTGACTCCACATACAACCACATCGCGAACCGCGTAACCAAAACACAAACAAATCAAGTCACAAACCAAACCTCCCATGTTTGCCTCTTCTTTGGTACCGCCAGAGAGGTCTACAAAATGGGAATTCACACCAATTGGAAAAAGGCGGCCACAAGAGCGATCCTCGCCTCCAGAGCCCAGAATGGCCATAAACAGTGACAAAATCTCCAACTCCCAGATCGATACGACTTTTGAAAACACAGACGATACAGAAACCCACCACCTGATGAGGCTGCCGACAGCGGGTGTCTCGTCGGTGAGCTTGCCCAAAATAACACGCTCAGGAGGTCTTTTTGACGGTTTCTTCAAACAAAAGGACAAAATCGTCGGTGACAATGGCGGCCTGGTTCAGGAAATCACCCTGAGACTCGAAACGCTCCAGCAGGAAAACTATAATTTAAAGTTTGAAGTGGCTACGTTGACAAAATACATGCGTAAGACGCCCGAAGAGCAGAGGAACATGGTCTACGAGAACATGGAGCTCAAGCAGAAGTTGGCTCGCGCTTTGGAAGAGCTCGAGAGACTGGGTACAGACACGAGAGAAGACGGCGCTGCCATGGAAGCGATGAAGCTGCTGTACAAGGAGGCAATTGCCGATAAGGACGATCTCATAGGCGATTTGAAGGCGCAGCTTGCGCAGCTACGCCTGGAGCTGAGCAAAAGTCACATTCCCGACGAATTCTACGCCAGACTCGAGTCGTTACAGAACGACAACCAGCTGCTTCGAAGACAGCTTTCGGACTCAGCCAGCAAACGTGATTACAGTCATAATGAACTCCAAGAGGAGAACAACGAATTGAAGGCTCAAATCCACGAGCTCGAGCTTCAGCAACGGAAAGTGCCACTGGACGCCAACGACCAGATATCAAGCCTAGAAAGCGAGTGCAAAGCCCTTCAAAGAAAACTTCGAGAGGCTGTTGAAGACTTGAGGCTGGTGGAGGGCCAAAAGGAGGCTCTTGAAGAGAGACAGAGAAGCACCAAGGCCGAGAGGGAAGCGCTTGAGCAGCGCGTTGATACGTTGGCCCACGAGAAAAAGACACTTCAGGACGAGAAGGACTCCTTGGAAGCCGTCATGAGACTGATACGATCCCAGGCGCCGGGTAAAGAGCAGAAAATTGATGAATTGCATGCTGAAATGAGCAAACTTACCGCCAGTGCCAGTCGGCGCGAGGCCCAGCTCAAGGAGGCCACTACTGAGGCTAGGGATCTCAGAAATCGCTTGCGCGGCTTGGAAGATGATATTCTCGAGAAACAGCACGAGGCGGATCGACTCGCCCGCAAGAACGCACATTTAGAAAAAGAGCTTGCCTCAAACAGCTCACAGAACAGGTTCCGTGTTTTTGAAAACAACGACAAAACATCAAAGTTGCTCGAAGAGCAAATCGACGAGTTACGCAAGAACGCACAGCATTTGAAAGCTGAGAAGCGTGATCTCGAAGATGTCATTGCAGACTTGGAGGACCGCTTGTCCAAGCGCTCTCACCTGAAGAACGACCAACAATATGTTATTGATGAGCTCAACGAGAGGGTAGACTTCTACGAGAAGGAGTACAGCAGCCTCGTGGAGGAGAGCGAACGAAACACCATTAGATTCAACTCGTTGAGGGATGATCTCGAAGCGAAGGAGTTGCAGCTTGAACAACTAAAGGCTGACTTGAGGCTGGCTCAGCGTGAGCTGCTGAGGAATGACTCGATGTATTATGAAATGGAGAAGAAGCGTGCCGAAGAAAAAGTCTATCGTCTTGAGCATCAAATCGAAGCTTTGAGCACGCAAAACAGACAGCTCGAGCGGGATGCTGAAGAGTTCAGAAGAAAGTCTGATTCCGCTGCCAAGGATAAGGAACGTCTCACAAAGGAGGTTGTTGAATTAGAGACTCGCATGAGGGATAACAAGCTCTCACAGAGTAAGCTTGAAACTACTGTGAGAGATAAGGATGAGATAATAGATGCATTGGAATCTCGTCTCCGCTCTATGAATAGAGACTTCAGAGGCAAGAGTTATGCTGAAGAATCTTATGGTGCCAGGGCTGAAATGACATATGAACTTCAGGCTATCCAGCGCGAGAAGGAACGTCTGGAGCGTGAGAAGGAGCGCCTGGAGCGTGAACTTGAGAGACTTCAGAAAGAGCTTAATGAACAACAACGTTACTACGAGAACAAGCTTGATGTGTTTAAAGAGAGAGCCAGACTTGATGCTATTCCTGACGACTCTGCAATGGTTGCACTTTTAGAGAACCAGCTTGAGGAGGCCAAGAGGGAAATCAAGCTCTTGGAGCAGAAGCAAAATGAACTGAGGAGGAATGATGTCTCGGCGGCTTTGGATGACTACAGAGAGAGAATCGCCGAATTGGAGAGCAGAAATGCAAACTCGCAAAAGGACAAGTCGAAGCTTAAGGAAGTCATTGACACTTTGGAGACAGAAATGAAGATCTTGGCCTCGGAGAAAACACAGTTGGAAGTTCGTGCGAGAAACTTGGACCTGGAGTTAACAAAGACTACTCGTCATTGCAACAGGCTTGCAAGAAAGGTCAATGATCTTGACACTGCCGAATTCAAGAGTTCCAGTAAAAATGCCGAGGATGTCTTGAAGGCAAAGAAAGCCAACGCTCAACTTCAAGCGCATATTGACTCTCTCAACAACAAGCTTGCCCAGGCGTCCATTTCCAACCCATTCAGATCCTCTGGCGATAGCCGCCGCAGCGGCACCGAACTGAGACTTCAACTGAATGAGCTCCTTTTCTACAAAGCCAAGCTTTACGAGCTCCAAACCAAGGCGAAAGACCTAGCGCTGGTGCATTCGATGGTGATGTCTTCCTTGCGTAATGCCGATGCTGAGTTCCGCAATGAGCTCGCCAAAACAGCTCTTCTTGGTGTGCACCCCGACGTTGAAAAAAGCCCCCACAAGAAGCCCACTTTCAAAGTCGTTGCCCAGTTTGTGTTGGCTGCCGTGAGATTGAGAAAGAGACACGAGAGAGCTGTGGCACGCAAGCAGCAGCTCCTACAGCTACGTGAGGAGATTGAGAAGGATCGTATCACGTTGATGGCCGAATAGGCCGTATTTAATGCCTAATTGATGCTTTTGATGCCTACCGCACTATGCGCCCAATGGGAGTCTGGTACTTGTCCAGCGACATCTGGCGGGTTCTGCCGACCTGCGGCGTGTGCAATGCCGGGTAATCGCTGGGTTGACGATGAGGCCCGCTTGTAGAACGCATCCTGACGTTGCTGAAGGTGTGGTTCACTGGGAAGTCAGAGGTGACGTTCAGCCAGCTGTCAGAGACGTTGTAGTTGTCCTGGGACAAGACGGAGAACTCAGCGTTGTAGCCGTTGGAGAGGAAATCTGTCAAACTGTCGTCCCCCACAGCACTGTGTAGTGGTTTAAGGATCGTTTGGTCCGGTAGTTTTGACGTTTTCGAGTCGCTCCTCAAGTGGTCTGTGCCCAAATCCGTCCATATTGGCTGGCGAAGCATGTTTTTGTTTTTGTTGACTTTTGAGCTGAAAGTCGCCAGACTGAGCGGAATGGCTCCGTCTTCTTCTTCCTCCAATAGAAACTGGGGAAAGATGTTCGCCAGAGCCTGCAAAAGCTGGGATGTGTCGATATCGTCAAAGGGCACGTGGTAGTTTTTCCAGTCTTCCATGAATTCCACCTGGTCCGGGTGGGAAAAGTGCACGCTCAGGTACACCAGGTCTTTGGACATGAAAAGGTGTAGTTGAGTGGTGATGTTTTTGTGGCAGTGTGCAGAATGGCTGCAAAGTGGGTTGGAGGGCTATGATAAACAAAGACATAGAAGGCGTGAGATTGAACGGAGTGGGAAAGATGATGTTTTAGAAATAAAAGTGCCCTGCGTCATTCTTTTTAAATTGGTATGAGTTCTTTGTGTACATTCAATGCACATATATACCTCGCAGCAGTCTGGGGAGAATGAAGCTACATTAGAAAAATACAAGCACTTTTGAACAAGACAATCAACAGTTGCGCTATTTTCACTGTATCGTATTTTCTGGTTACATATAATGAAAGGCCTCATTATCTTCATAGCTCATAGACCACAGAGGTGATTCTTAAGACTGAGCTGCATTAAAAAAATGTCAACCAATGAAAAAAGATCAATTTCCTGTCCTTATGGCCCAAAGCATCAAGCCACTATATACCCACAACTCCAGAATCCATTTAGACCACTTACGTATAGATATAAGGACCAAGGAAGTTGCAAACGAGAAGAGAGATTCTGCTTGTTTGTCATTTCTGGGAGCTTATTGTGTGTACTCAATGCCATAGCCACAATCACCTCAGGGCAAATCTTGGGGTGAGAGGGATACTTAGGAAAGTGGGGCTACTTTCAAAAAGGTCGATTCTTCGTGTATACTCCATGCCACGGCATATGTTCACCTCGTATGGATGTATCTTGAAAGAATGAGAAGGTTGATTAGGAAAATAGAAATTATTTTGAAAAGGACCGATAACTCAAGAGAGCTGCTTTCGGCTATTGTATGTCTCGTTTAGTCAATGTAAGAATGAGAGAATGTAAGAGAGCCTTTGTGTGTATTCATAGCATGTAGACTTCACAGATAGTCCTAAAGGCACAGAGGAGGTATACCAGGTAGAAAGCTGGAGACTCAAATTGCATTAATCTAATTTTTTCAAAGAAGGTCATTTTTTGTGCTTCTATTCTCTGGGTCTACAGTTCGAAGTCATCATATATCATCAGCAGCGCATACAGAACATATGTATAGCTATGATAAATAAAATCAAAGCCATGTGAAAGCTTTCTGATATACTAGATCATCTCAGCCTTTTTCTCCTATAAATTGTTTTTTTTCAGTTAACTTTGCTACAGTTATAGTATACTCCTCATGCGTAGCTTTCTAGTTCTAGTATTCTCCAACTAATCCAATAAGATCTCAGGGAACAGACACTCGACGAAATCAATAGAAGCGGTTTTACGCCCTTCCAAAAATCCACTTCCCCTCCCCATATGCCTACACCCACTTTAGCTATCCTATATTGCAGAGGTGCCGCTCTGCTCCTTTTCCATACTATATTACAAGATGCCTACGCTTCGGCAGACACCTCACAAAGAGACTCAAAAAGCGCCTCCTTGCGCTTCATGCGAGATTCGTCGTAGTTCGACGTCTTCACCATCTTGAACGCACCAGTACCGATGCCCATGGTCTGGCCCAAAATAATGCACTCCGAAACACCCTCGATCTTGTCGTTCTTCATGAAAAACGCAGCGTCGAACAAGTGGTCGGTGGTTTTTTCAAACGACGCAAGCTGCAACACCGAGTCTCTCATCTTCGACAAACCGAACCTGGTGATACCCAAAACCTCGCCCTTGTACGTCATCACATCTCCCAAAAGCTGGATATGTCTCGGGTCCACACTCATACCGTGCTTGGACATGGTGTAGTCGATTTCGCCGATGATGGAGGATCTGGCGGCCTCGATACCAAGGGTCTCGTAGACTTCCAAAATATGGTTGGTTGTTGTTTTCGTTCCAACAACACCGTCGGTCGACATCACCTGTTTGAGACCGTAGCCTTCCACCAACAACTCCTTCTTGCTGTCGTCACGGATGTTGATAACCGCACGGGAAATGTTGGGGAGACCCTTGATGACAACGTCAGGAAGGGCACGTTTGAGGTGCTGCATCCTGAAGAAAAGCGATGTGTTGGTGTCGGAGGCCTTGTAGTCCAGCAGAGCCGTGCTAGCCAAGCTCTCCAGCTTCAGCTCCTTGTGGGTCACCAAAACGTTGATTCTGTCCTTTCCGTAGATCGACACCTCGTTGTTAAGGATCTTGAGTCTTGGAGCGGCAGCAACGGCCTGGCGGATGTTCTCCAAGGTCAATTCCAACTGGAGCTTCTCGATCGTACGCAAGTCGATCTTGATCGACAAAAACGCCATATCGTTCTTGTAGACATCCTCGATGTAGAAGGCAATGTCACGAAGCAAGGTTTTTTCGATTCTGCCCTTCACCACACGAGCAGCAACCTCGTCGTCATCATTGACCAAGACAGAATTAATAATCGGCGTGGAAATCACCTTGGCAGCGTTGATAATCTCCTTGATACGAGGCACACCCAACGTGACGTTCATGGACGCCACACCGGCAAAATGGAAAGTCTTCAACGTCATCTGGGTACCTGGTTCACCAATAGAATGAGCTCCAATGGCTCCCACAGCCGTACCAGGCTCCACCTTGGCCCTCTTGTACTTATAGAAGCACTGGTTCAAGAACTCCACCACACACTTTTCGGAGATCTTGAGCAACTGGTTCACGGCGTTAGTGGACGAGGCATCCTCCTCAAGCTCCATTTCGTCGCCCTCAGACCGTTTGGTGAGGTAAGGACGGAGGTGTCTGTTTTCTCTGAATTGTGCAAGCTGAGAGGCCTTCTTGAAGACATACTCACGGAGCGATCTGTAGAACGACCTTTCGGCGTCCTTCTGGTCAATGTACTCCACACGGTCGCCGATGTCTCCTTCCACCAATTTGCCCAAATTGTCGTATCTGACAAGTTTCTGCTCCAAAGGCTGGAGCACCTTTTCAACAACGTCCATGATCTCGTACGGCTTCAAGCTCTTGTCTGCGATCTGGAACGTCACGTTGAAAGCGTGATCCCACTGTCTGTTGAAGTTGACAGGCTGAGCATCACCTTCCATATCCAAAGGATCCAAGCCGTCTCCACCATAAGTAAACTGAACAATACCATTGGACGAGTTACGGACGGTGTTATCGTAGGAAGCGGACAAATCTTCAAGCGACTTCATGAGACGTCTGGACATGTAACCCGTTTCGGCGGTCTTCACGGCAGTATCAACCAAACCTTCTCTTCCGGAAATGGCGTGGAACAAGAACTCTGGAGGACTCAAGCCGCTGAAGAAGGAGTTTCTCACGAAACCCTTGGACTGCGGCGTTTTCGACATTTTCGTGAAATGGGGCAACGATCTGTCCTGGAACCCATCGGGCACACGATTACCGGAAATAATCTGCTGACCGACAACAGCCACCATCTGGGAAACGTTCAAGGTGGAACCCTTAGAACCACAGGTGGCCATAATCAACGGAGAGTTGAGCGAGTCAAGTTCTCGAATGCAAACATCACCAACCTCTTCACGAACCTTGGAAAGCAAACCGGAGATTTTCGCCTCAAGCGTTTGCTCTTCGTTACAGCCCGGCTGGGTCTCCAACTTGCCTCTATTGTAGAGATCAATGAGCTCGTCACACTTGGCGTATGCGGATTCAACCATGTCTTCCTTCTTGGTCTTCAATTCGTATCCAGGTGTAACGTCGTTGATACCGATAGAGAAACCGTGGTTTCCCAAGAATCTGGCGCAAAGCTTGGCCATTCTGTTCATGGCATCGGCGGCTTCATCGGGACCGTAGTCACGGAGAATTGTGTAAAAAACAGAGTGCTTCTTACCGTCACCCAAGGTGGATTTGTCCATGACACCACTCAAAATCTGGGATCCCCTGATCACGACGAAACCGTCGTTGGGCGACATTTCACTGGGCAAGCCCTTGGCGGGTGGATGGAAGGTCTTGTTTTTGGCGTCCACGTTGATCACCACCTTGGACTTTCTGTTGGGCTTGATCAAGAGCGAAAACACTTGTTTTCCTGTCCAAAGCGCCACGGGCTTGAAGATGGCAGGTGGAGGAAGGTCAAACTGCAAATCGGCATCGGACATCATTGACAAAAGCTGCACCAAACTGGCTCTGTCAAAGAAAGAGTCCTTGTGGGAGATGATGTACGAACCCGTGATGAAATCCTGGGTGGCAGCGATGATGGGTTCACCGGATTTGGGCGTCAAAAGGTTGTTTTTCACACCCATGAGGTTGATGGCCTCGGCTCGGGCCTCCTCGGTCTGAGGAACATGCAAATTCATCTCGTCACCATCGAAATCGGCATTGTAAGGAGTACACACACACTCGTTGAGTCTGAAGGTTCTCCAGGGCCTGATTTTGGCGTAGTGAGACAAGATGGAGAGTCTGTGCAAGGAAGGCTGTCTGTTGAAAAGCACCACATCGCCGTCCTCAATGTGACGTTCGACGACATCGCCAATTTTCAAGTTTTTGGCGAGTTTCACACGGTCGCCGAACTTCAAATTACGCTTGGCCGCCTCGTTCTGCTTCAAAACGTAGTTTGCACCAGGATGCACGTTGGGACCGTTCAAGATCAACTTCTGGAGCTTCTGGCGGTTGTAACGGGTACACTTTTCCGGGTACGTCAAGATCTTGGCCACTCTGTCGGGCACGGCCACCTCGTCGATTTTCAAATTGGGATCGGGCGAAATAACCGTACGACCCGAGAAATCCACTCTTTTTCCAGAAAGATTACCACGGAACCGGCCCTGCTTACCCTTCAATCTCTGGCAAAAACCACGGATCGGCTTCGAGCTCTTGGACCCCAGGCCCATGTTGCCCGGAAGAAGCGCCGGATTGGCAGCGTCCGAGTTGATGTACATGGCCACAGAGAGCTGGAGGTAGTCCCACTGCTCCATCATGTTGTTGATGGAAATACCCTTTTCGATACCGGCCTTGATGAGCGACGACGTCCACACGATCTCGGTCAATTTCACCGTCAAGTCGTCCTCGTTCAGCTGGGCGTCCATCATCACGGAAGGTCGTATGCAAACAGGAGGAGCCGGGAGGTACCTCCAGATGTAGGTTTCCGGACGGCCGCCTCTGGAGGCGTCGATGCCGAAAAGCTCACAGTCAAGCGGCGAGATCTGCTTGAAAAGGTTCAACACTTTGAGCGGGTTCAAGTCTTCGTGGACCCGTTTGGCGAACTTCTCGAGCTCCGGGTTTCTCATGAATACCTCGTCAAACTCCTTTTCCCAGAACTCCTTCTCGGGCGTGGGCTTCTTGCCGATAAAGCGAAACGTGTCATGGACGATTTTGAGAGCCGCTGGGCCGGCACCACTGGCTGCTTTCTTCACCACACCGTTCACGTGG
Source organism: Candidozyma vulturna (assembly GCA_026585945.1). Taxonomy (NCBI): domain Eukaryota; kingdom Fungi; phylum Ascomycota; class Pichiomycetes; order Serinales; family Metschnikowiaceae; genus Candidozyma; species Candidozyma vulturna. The sequence goes on from CM048828.1 coordinate 755,339, forward strand.
TTGCACGCCAAACAACGTCTCTGTTTCTTGCACTGCTCCACCACTTTCGCCAAGATCTTCATCCGGCGGAGATTGTCGATGTTGGGTCTCCTCAACTCGCCCAAAAACCGCCTTTTCGTGTGTTCGTCCAACAATATCAGCCCACACAGCTTACAGATGCACTGGAGCACCCTGATGATCTGCTTGAAAAAACCAACGTGGAAAACGGGAAGCGCCAAACGCACATGGCCAAAGTGGCCGTGGCAGGACGCCAAGTTCCCGTGACACGTGGCACACTCCACGGCGTTCAGCGAAGTCCCCATCCTGGTGTCCAAAGCACCGTTTTCCTTCACCTGTCTGCCCTTCTCTAGGTCGTAGAGATCCCGGGTGGTGACCTCGGCCTCGGACTGGGCCACAATCTCCGACGCCGAAAGAGCACTGAATTCGAGGCCCTTGATGCATTTGGGCGCCACATCCACGACAACGTCTTTCATGGTGGGAGTTGATCTGGAAATTTTGCGATGATGATGATGAGAAGTGCAGGAGGGGGGTGGGTATGAGCTTTTGATAGGAAGAACTGGGTTTTTTATGGAGGATTTCTATTGTGTTTTTCGAAAATGGTTTGTTTTCTTTCGATCGGCCAATTTTTTATAGTTAGGAGGTTCGGTGGCGGGTGTGTCCTTGGAGATGAATTAGAGTTCGCATGCACGTTTAGTCATTTCTGTGGGGTGGATCAGGAGGCTAACAACGAAAAGTAGTGAGTTGGTTTTTTTTTTTTTTTTTTTTGGACAATTGAAGAGATGATTGATTTTTAGAATTGAGTTGTGAAGGGAAGTTGAAGGGATGTTCAGTTTGTTGTTTATTGAAAGACCACGATGCGCTGAGATGGACCTTCGAGTGGAGCACTAGGTGACATTTGAAATTCTGACTTGTATTTTGCTTTGCTTCTTTTCTTCGAACTGGTTCATTTGGAGCAAGAAAACCACAAAAGTCAAAATAGTAGTAGAATCTTGCTTTACTCTTTTATGTGGAGGGAATGATTGAAGTATGGTGAAAAGCTTTTGAGCTACTTTGAAGCGCATACTCATTCCCAAAAAATGGCCTCAATTCCCAAATATAGCTAGAATTGCATGGATAAAGTTGATAGTAAGAACGTCCTAGATTTTCATGTATGTACTCTACATCTGTCTGATTGAAGTATAGCTCATTCATCCTACCACAAAAAAACCAGATTATTCGAGATCTGTACCAAAGTCGGACCGACTACAACTACCTTCATCGTAAATGATGTTTTTGCACTATTTAGGGCAACGGACCATCTCTCAAACTCATTTCGCAGCCATTTCAGCCGCCGTTCCTCACACAGCAAGCAACGACAGCTTCTGCAATATCGCCACAAATGAAAAGACTTGATCATTTGGCAACGCTTCCTCGGCAATTGGCAACTTTCATCTCCCTCCAGAGCTTCCTGCTGGTGTACCTCCCTACCCCCGTCGTGCGCGCACCAGGTGGCAAGAGCTAAACGCTTGTCAGCGCGGTAGCACCACCAGCATGTCCACCACAGAAGAAGGAAAGATCATCAAAACACTCGAGGAGGACGACGAGTTTGAAGACTTCCCCGAAGACTCGCAGTGGAGCTCGGAGCCCAACCCTCAGCTCAACTCAGCCAACCTCTGGGAGGAGGACTGGGACGACGACGACGCCAAGGACGACTTCACCGACAAACTCCGTGAAGAGCTCAAGAAGGTCCCCAAATAGTAATGTATGGATGACGAACGAATCCCCTGTTTTATGCGTAGAAGTTGACCAGCTTGGATTTACGGGCCTGGACCTCGCCAATGGCCTCGACAAAGTCCTCGTGCTTGATGACAGACTTGCCGTTTCTCAAGGCGATCATGCCGGCCTCGACGGTGACGGCCTTAAGCTGGGCACCGTTGAACTCGTCCGTCGAACGGGCCAACTCACGCCAGTTGATCAGGTTATGGTCGCAATTGAGCTTTCTGGCGTGGATCTTGAGCACAGACTCACGGGCCTCCTCGGAGGGCAAGGGGAACTCGATCTTACGGTCCAAACGGCCTGAACGCAACAACGCGGGGTCCAATGTGTCGACTCTGTTGGTGGCGGCAAGCACCTTGACTCTGTCGTCAGAGCCGAAACCGTCCAACTGGTTCAAAAGCTCCAACATGGTACGCTGCACCTCACGGTCACCGGACTTGTCTGAGTCGAAACGCTTGGTTCCAATGGCATCCAACTCGTCGATGAAGATAATCGTAGGCGCCTTCTCCTTGGCCAAGGCGAACGCATCTCTCACCAACTTGGCACCGTCACCAATGAACATTTGCACCAATTGAGGAGCGGCCAATTTCAAGAACGTAGCGCCCGACTGAGCAGCACAGGCACGCGCAAGAAGCGTCTTACCGGTACCTGGAGGGCCGTACATCAACGCACCCTTGGGTGGTTTCACTCCCAAGGCCTTGAACTTCTCAGCCTGCTTCATGGGCAACACCACGGCCTCGATCAACTCCTCGATCTGCTTGTCCAAGCCACCAATGTCAGAATAATCCTCCGTGGGCTTCTCGTCGACCTCCATGGCCTTGACTCTCGAGTCGTACTCCGAGGGTAAAAGGTCCAAAATGAGGTACGAGTCCTTGTTGACGCCAATCAAGTCGTTGGGCTTCAAGTTTGCCGGATCCACCAAGCCGATGAGCGGCAAAAAGATCGTCTGCCGCGTGCTGGTCTTGATCACAGCCGATTTGCCCAGTCTGGCAGCATCCACATCCAAGTTACCACCCTGTTCTAGCGCCTCCTTCTCGGCATTAAGATCCAAGAGCTCCACCACGTTGCCCACCAAGTACGGAAGTTGTTTGTTGTTGTTGATTTTCTCCTGGTTGTCCTTGATGCGTTCGGCCATGACGGCCTTCTCGTGACTGAGTCTCTGGCTTTCAGAGAACATCACCGAAATGTCGTTATGAAGAAGTTTTGTTCTGTTGGCAATGTCTTGCGTCAGCGACAGCGCGATCTCTTGATCGATGAGCTCGTCCTGCTCCAATTCCTCAAGTGTGGCCATGTTTCTGTAGTAGGTTAGTTATTGGAGGTTAAAGGTGGAGGTGAGCGATCTGTGGTTGCCACTGGTGCGCACACGACCTGGGCTGGAGGGGTGGATTTTGGGAGGAACGGAGTGGATGGTGAAGTTTTGGGTGGTTTTTGGCGATGTTGTTTTTGGAACTGTGGAGTTTTGTGTTTTTTGTGGACTTTGGTGGACTTTGGTGGGGTATTTGGAAATATGGTGTACTGGCTGCGAAATGGCGGGCAGTGAATTCAGTGGATTTACTGAGGGTTTCACGATTTGAAGAAATAAAATGAAGAAGATGATCGAATTTTTAAACAAACAGCTCGGTGGCTTCAACTGATCGATGTGTGGAGGAATCGTCGGTAAGTGATCACATCAAGTGGCTGCGAAATCAGGTTCCATACAGCTGCACAAGCTACTAGCTCAATAGCCATTACATTCCCTCAATTTAGTTCCATTCACAAAAGTCTTCATATTACCCTTGTTTAGAAACGCATTTATAAGAGTTCTTCAGATGTGTCTGGCTTTGCAATCTTACGAGTTTCAGTGGTCTGTTCTGTGCATGTTGCTCCATCCATAGCAGCTGACGACTAGCACTTATACAACTTCCTGAACTTCTAAACTAAGAGGACCAAGAGCTACAATGGCTCAACATAAATAGAGCTTGTTGCGAACTGGTTTTACGTGAACAGGAAATTACAATGTGGTCTCTTGTCTGATATCTGAGAGACCGTGATTTTCGGCTACTCCGTGTATCACGTATTGTCCTTCATCAAAGCGATTGACTCCAGCGGGAATCCTTCTAATATATGTTTGGTACCTGACTCGCTTGCTGGAAAGTTGTATCCACAGATCCTAACGTGCTCCTAACGTGCTCCTAACAGTGCATCTACGCAGCCAGACAGTATTTTACGAAGTATTACCCAACTGAGCCAATCTTTCCTTTTCCTTCTGTTTTAAACTAGAAAAAGGATCTATCGATTTCCTGTTTTGGCGAAGCTTGAGTTGCCATTGGCCTCTCAGTCCGTTCTGATACTACACAAGGCAAGCACGCTTGGTACTTTGTCCAGCGACTTCGAACGCCAAATTTCGAAGTAGGCATATTTGAGGGTAAAAACGTCCTCTTTTTTTTGAAAGCCAACATTTTTTTACTATTGGCATTTACAACTTCATTTAGTTGTACTCGGTCTTGATACTACGCTCAGTGTTTCACATGGGCATTGCAAAGCACACACTACTAAAACCTCGAGATGATGTATTCCTTCTGTTCGAATATCATCCTTTTGTTCATTTACCATCCCTTTTGTTCACATGCCTAGGTTTCATGGAATCGCCGAATTCTTATTATAGAAGTGAGGCTGAACGGTGCAGATATTCTTCGCTACAATAATCTGTTAAGCCATAGCCATTAAAGAGGACGCTACCACCATAGAAGTATAATCAAATGGTAAATGAATAAAAGCTCCATATTTACGCATATATTGTGTTCAGAAATAACACTATATAATTGAACCAGCTGACAGGAGTCAAAACCTTCCTATGATTAGCTACTATATGGGGAGAAGTAATATTTTCAGTACCTTTGTGCCATAAATTCTTATTCTTATTCACTGTAGGAGGACCAACAGGAGTTATGCATCCAGCGCTGTATGATACTACCTCTTCCGCCACAACAGCCACTGAACAGGGCACCCTACATTCTGCTTTTTCAATTCTCTTTATATCCAAATTATGTGTCCTTTCTTCCCCCTCAACAAATCCACATTCCACGCTGTTTCTTTACATTCCAGTGAGCGATATTTTGCAACCATTTCTTAACACCCAGCCCTCAGCCCAAATTCAACAAAAACATACTTATAAAACAACCCCTTTCAATTCAAAACAAATAAATATAATCCAACCAAAATTCAACGACACCCCACTCTGCCGTCACTGTAAAACACACCCACGAGACACGTCCTGCCCATAAGCCCCAGCCAAATATCACCAACTCAACTACACCTTCTTTGAATGAACACACACACGCCGGCGTGGGGGACCCCCGAAACACGTCCGCCGCTCGGCACGATCCCGCTGGGGCTTCCGGCGAAGTTTGAGCAAAACCCGTCCACGCCAAGCCCGTCAAAGTCCACAGAAAGACCTTTTCAGTCGAGAACAGAAGCTTTCCAAAGCACATTGCCTGTTTTGGCGGCGTTCCCGGTATTTATTATCACGGGTCGGCTTGTGGTGGCCCACGAGGCGCCACACACGGCTTCTTGCTGGTTTCTACGTGTTTTGGTGCTGATTTTCCAGGCGCTCTTCTTTCTGGCTTGTGGAGGCCTTTTGGTGAATCTGGAGGCGCTGTCAGCCCATACGAGCCGGTCGTCCAAAACGCTCTGGATTGCTTTGGTGGCGATTGCGTCGTTTTTTGCCGCGTCAGCGGTGCTTCCAGCATCCAGAACGGCCACTTTGTACTTGGGGTTGTACTTTTCGCTTTACACGCCATACACGGCGTTGGCGTTCGTTTACGACGCATGGAGCGGCCCCGCCGTGTCGACGATTGTCGGTTACGCCATTTTGATTGGTTCTTTTGTGCTTCTCCGCAAGTCGTTGCTCAGACACTTTAATCCTTTTGCGAAGCACTACGCGGTGCTTTTTGGTGCTGCTGCGGCCACTGGAGTGTCCATTTTGGTGCTCTACGGCACCCAGCTCAACTACTTGTTTTTGTTGATGAATTTGGCCGCCGGCGGCTTGCTTTTGGTGCTGCTTCCTGAGGCCAAGTTGCGTTCTCCGACTAACATGGTGGTTGTGTCTGTTTTCACCTACTCCTTGGAGACGTTTGTGCTTAGAACGAGCCCCTTCGATGTTCTTGATGCTATCGTGTCGGTGGTGCTTCCCTTGGGCATCAAAGTCGATCTTCTGGAGGAGTTCACAGCTCTTCCTTCAGATACTCCTACAGCTCAACCACACATTGTCCTGGAGATTCTCAGCCACTCAGACACCCGTGCCATTTTCAACTTCCTTCTCCTCAATACGGCTTTTATGTTTGTGCAGCTTTTGTACTCGTTCAGATCGAAGTCGTTGGGCCTTTTGAGTGACTCTCTCCATATGGCACTTGATTGTGCCTCTTTGGCCTTAGGCTTGATAGCCGGAGTGCTATCGAAGAACCCCGTGAACCCCAACGGCCTCTACCCTTTTGGACTTCAAAACTTTGAGATCTTAGCCGGTTTCACCAACGGCGTTTTACTCATGGGCATCAGTGGAAGTATTATCTTCGAAGCCATTGGTAGACTCTTCCATCCTGTGGCGCTCCAGCAAACCACAGAACTCATCATCGTCTCCATTCTTGGCCTTTTGGTGAATATCGTGGGTATTTTTGCCTTCAATCACGGCCACAGCCACGGAGGACATTCCCATGATCATGGACATTCTCATGGACACTCTCATTCACACTCCCATAGCCATGTCCACAGCCATGCAGAGGCAGATGACGAACCTGAGGTCAATGACAACATGAGAGGAATTTTTCTTCACATTCTTGCCGATACGTTGGGATCTGTTGGAGTGGTGATATCAACCATTCTCACTACACTCTTTAAATGGCAAGGTTTCGATCCTGTGGCGTCGATTATCATTGCTGTATTAATCTTTTCTACAGCTCTTCCACTCATTAAATCTACAGGCTCATCACTCTTACTTCAGCTTGGCGAAAAGAAAGAACAAACTGTCAGAAATGCTTTAAACGACATCACCACCATCAAAGGCATAAAGTCGTTCACTTCTGTTCGTTTCTGGCCATCCCACTCAAAACAGATTAAAGGTTACATCCACATACAGGTCTACAGGGGAGAAAGCATAAGTCTGCTTAAGAGACAGTGTCAGGAAGTATTTGCCAAGTATAAGATTGACGTTGGCTTACAGATGGAAAACGACTACGACCTGTGCTGGTGCCGCTAGTACACTTATGAACCGCGCACGACCTCATCAAGCCATCGCATAATACATCATTGAGATCTCGAATTCCCCACAAAGCTACAGATTAATCTACAACTTGACCATGTCCCGAATCGGAGTTCTTGCACTTGGCCCCGCGGGCGCCGGAAAATCCACATTTTGCAATTCCATCATTTACCACATGCAATCAATTGGCAGAAGAGCCCACATAGTTAATTTGGATCCTGCGGCAGAACCAACGGAATACGAGTTTACAGTGGATATCAGAGACCTTATTTCCGTGGATGACGCCATGGAAGAAATGGGCATGGGCCCTAACGGTGCGTTGGTGTTTTGCTTCGAGTATCTTTTGAATAACTTGGACTGGCTCGATGAGGAAATTGGAGATTACAACGACGAGTACTTGATCTTTGACTGTCCCGGTCAGATTGAGCTTTATACGCATGTGCCCGTCTTGCCGACTATTGTGCGTCATTTACAGACAACATTGAACTTCAATTTGTGTGCCACATACTTATTGGAGGCACCATTTGTCATCGACAGATCCAAGTTCTTTAGTGGCGCTCTAAGTGCAATGTCGGCGATGATTTTGCTCGAATTGCCACACATCAACATCTTGTCGAAGATCGACCTCATCAAGGATGAAGTTTCAAAGAAACAGCTCAAGCAATTTTTGAACCCAGATCCGCTTGTGTTGGAGAAGGACGCGGACAAACAGCTCAATCCTCGATTCGCCCGACTTAATAAAAGCATTGCACAGCTTGTGGACGATTTTGGCATGGTACAGTTCCTTCCCCTTACATGTTCAAAAGACACCACGTCTGTGGCCACCATTCTCAGCTATATTGACGATGTCACGCAGTGGTCCGAGAATCAAGAGCCCAAAGAACCCAACGACGAGTTTGAGCTTCCCGAGGATGATTGAACTTATTTTGCATACACCCCTGAATCCGAGTCCGTGGCTATGTTTGTTGCATGACCTCTGCGGATTAGTCAATACGCCGAGCTCCGACTGTTAGTTAGGGAGATCATGGGCTACTGACTCTGTCAGAGCTTCAGACAAATACAGGTGCTACGAATTGGTCTAGACAGGCAGAGTAAGTTCCACAAAAAAGCGCCGGTCATGGCACATTTTTGCATTTCAGGGATGCAGTTACCCCAGAAGGAATTTTGCAGATACTCTCGGAGAGGAGTTGCATTGACCGCAAATGGCAATTGGACTCAGGGTCCTTGTATTCGCATAGAGGTTTGATCCATTGATGGGCTTGACAGACTTATTGCAATCGTTGCAATCGTTGCAAACGTTGCAATCGTTGCAATTGTGGATTGCTTCAGACCGTTCAGGCAATTGAAAAAAAAAAATTTTTCAAATCACCGGAGTCGGGAACTTAAGGATGCAAGCCCCCATGTATCATTAAAGTGCAATCCCCTCTTCCCAATGCTCCTACCACGGCCCATGGCTCAAAAGCGAAAAATGAGTTTCGAAGCTCAAGTCCATGCATGTTGCGAGAATCAAAAGAAACGACCCAGCCGGTTATGACCGAATCGAGGCAAAGGGAGAAAAATCGGTGGAGGATCAATGTCTCAAAAGAACCGACGAGAGTTAGCGAAGGTACAAGTGTGCAGTGCTATGTATGAGTCCATCTTCAGCCCCATGGAGAACAATGATATAAGGCTGATGTGACAAGCGATGAAACTACCCGATAAGCGTTTGTTCTAGAGAGGTTATGGGGTTTTGCGTTTGATGCTATATGCTCTATTGACCGGCGACATGAAACAATACAAGGCGGATTTTGCATCGAGGAAAAAATTTGTAGCGTGGGTCTTCCCGCAGCAACTAACCGTTTCCTAATTCACCCGGACTTGGAAAAAAATGCAGTCGTTACTGGTTTGGAGCTTGGACTCGGATAGTGGAGGGCCAGCGGCCTGATAGCTGTCTGCAGTACGAGAAAAGGCTGTGTGACTCGTGTGCACGTCTTAATGTCGCGCCCTCGCAGCGACCAGCTGCAACGGTTGCCGCTGTGCGTCACCGGCTTTGCATTGTGCGTCTCTGATAATGCAGAGTGCGTCATGTGCAATTGTCTTGTCGCGCGTGGTGCGTCGAATGGCTCTCTCTTCTCGAATACACATGCTCTCCAATCTCCGACCAGCGCATTGAACAAGTCCTGCAGGACCCGTGATCACTGCTGCCAAATAGCAAATCCATTGATTAAGCTGCTCAGCAAACTGTCAATGCCAAATTTGAAATACTTTTAAAAAAAAAGCGCATTCTTCCCAGCAAAAAAATGCCCCAGTCTGCTGCCGAGGGCCCTGGGGATTCTCATGCATTGATACGGACGTGCGTTTTCTATTTGGACCAGCAAAAGCTCTTACTATGCATCCTACATGTGAGCGAGGCAAGTCCAAGAGGCTTCGATTCTAGATAAAGACAAAACCGGCATACCGCAGCTTCTATTTAAGACACAAATTGCGGACTTCCGCCCATCCTTGTGTATTTTTTGGGGATTGTATTTGTCAAAATTGACAAACCCTCAGATGTGCGTTATAGCGGGTGACGATGAGCTTTTGCGTCTGCCTTAGCGTCACCCAGGTCGCTTATCCGTCTGTGATGAAGATCAGCAAGGTTACGAAGACGGCCAAAGAGCCACACCTCTCCAAGAAAGAAAAAAAGAATGAATGTTGTAAAAGGCTTTTTTGCTTAAAGCTCACTTTCGATTGTTGTGCCGCTTGAGCTGGGGGGTTATCTAAATGTTACTGTGGTCCAAATAATATTTCTGCACCAGTAGAGTCGATGCAAGGGTTCGCCTCGAGCACGAGGTTCATACCGTTTAAACGCGTAAGACGAACCGAGTTGGTGGCGGTTTGCCAAAAAGAACAAGCATAAAAAAAATGTGTTCAAAGCCTCCAAACCTGGGATCTCGAAATTGCGTCCGTATTGCAAGAGCCACGGATAACACTTACGAAGCTTATTTTTTTTTTTTATCCTTGCGCCCACATGCGGGTGGAGTGATGGAATCAGGCTAGGTTGGAGCGTCAAGGTAGTTCTAGCCAGGTCTGGAGAGGCCTCTTTCTTTTCACTAAAGCCGATGCTTTCGTGGATATGTAGAGAGGAGTAGTTGACAGCTTCGATTAAGCAGGGTCCCGCAAGACGGCAAAGTCGTTTGGTGACGAGACAGGATGCTTCGGTACCTAAAGAACCTTCGTTGGAGATTGTCCCTCTGTATCCTGGCTAATCTGGTGTTTTAGTTAAGCAGCTCGGTAGTACTCGCAGAGGGTTTCCAGGAGGTTTATGGTTGGCTTTATGACTGATTTTACAGATATCAAGGTTTGGCTGACGGGAATGCTGTCATGACACAAAACTGGGCATTTTGCAGTTCAGCGAGGATTTGCGATTTTGATGGCAGGTCTGGCTCGTCATCTTTGGAGCAGATGCATCGACGCAGAAAAGCTGTTTCTGAAAGTTTAGGTTCTATATCTGCAAGTTCCTTCGGGAGGTGAAACGTTATACTTTAACTTAGAAGAGTTTCTTGTGTGCTAAACGAGCTGTTGGCCGTCTTTGTGTCTTTTTTTTTTTTTTTTTCTTGAGCAGGACTGTTTTGATTGGCGAATTTTCCCTCGTAACCGGTGCTACAGAGTATCTACGAGGTGATAGTCTTTTATGTTTACTTATCGGGGATCTGAACTATTAGGCGTGGAGGTCTTATTTTGCTGTTCTCCAAAGTATACTGGAATCCTCCAGATCTGTACTGTAATATCTCTAACCCTAGCCCCTTCGCTTGAAGACATTACTACTCGTCTGCACAATTCAAACAGCAGCTGCTGTTGATGTTTTTAATTTCCGTCCAAAAGTTCCCATTTCGATGCTCCGGAAAAATTAGACACTTCCTTATTTGTCCCTGGAAGTTTCAATCCCTCAAGTCACAAGTTCTGCCAAGACGGTTATACTAATATTCCCGACGATCGTAGAGCAACATGTGTGAGCTAATGGTACTTTTTGCTTTGTTTGGTTTAGCTTAGGGCTTGTTCGGTCCGGAAATTTGGAAAAAGAGAGATTGTAGGAATCCGCCCCTTGAGCTTTTCTTGAACTCCTGGGTCCGAGATCGTGGACATTATAGGATTGAGGTGATCCATCGAAATCACCCAATCTCTGGTGTTTAGCCCTATTGAAGGTAGATCTAACGGTGTCCTTGTACCTGTTTTGAGCCTCCCAATGCCGTCACTACGTCCATTGGGAACAGCCTTTTCTCTTCTCAACATCACTTGTCCATGAAAGGATCATTTTTTCCGGGTATCTATTTGATAGCCTGGATTCTCTATTTTGACAACGGGGACCCAACAATTTTGGGACCCGGGCTGTCTCGGACCATTGCAGAAATCATTGTTCTGAGTCTTCACGAATTTGAAAATCCCGCTGGGTGTTCCAGTTTGACCCAGGCAGGATTGAGGCACCACGGCTTACCTTGCGTCGGCCGATCTAGAATTGCATCGATTGCATTTTTCGATGGTTTGAGTTATTTCGATCGGGAGCATAATTTCGGATAACTCCTCAGAAGCTAAATCTTATTCTGTTCTTAAAAACAGGCGCATGGTACAGATTAGGTTACCGCCGTGAAACCTCACCCAAGGTTAATAACAATAAGAAGCACAAGCAGGTATTTAAATCTTTTAAACTTTCCTGAAATTACCCTGAAGTCATACTCGACAGCCGGGGAAACGAAAGTTGAGTTTGACAGGGATCAAAATTACGAAGTCCTTGGCCCCCATGTTGGCTGCAAATGAAGCGCACAGTGTCACACCAAACCCACACTGTCTGTGTAAGAGAGTCACATCACTAGCTTCCTTTTTGGCTGCGTATTTGCACGTTTCGAGAATGTTTTAACAAAACCTTTAGATTCTGAACTTTTCACGGCGCATCCTCTCAATACCTAACACACGGTTATATGCTTAGTGAAAACATCCATGTTCATCGCAAAATTTTATAAGAAGTGCACTGCCAGAAGCATGAAGTTCCACGGTTTCGGACTTCTATCAACGTAGTAGCTGCATTATGAGGTCCTGTAGACGAGAAGATTGATTGGTAACTGCAAACACACAAACCCAAAAACCACTAACCCCTACAATTACGGGCTCCCTCTTTGGCAATCGTGCTCCTAGAATATGCTAAATAAAACCGTGAGGCTGCACGACTACTTCAACGATTAAGTCACGATGGTGACTTCGGTGACTGTCATGAGATGGTTTCGCGAGACGGAGGTCCAGTTTTTCTTGATGACGTCAATTCAGCCTTGCTGTTAAAATCGGCAAAGTTCGAAAAAAGGAGTTAAGCAAAGTTCAACGGAAAAGTTCATCGTGGAAATTCAACGTAGATGGCCCATTTTCGCAACCACACTCATCCTCAGTCCTCATTCTTGCACCCACCATCTGGCCCCACCACACAAATCAACAAAACCCCTCAATCGCTTCCATCCACACGTTCAAGTAAAATAAACAAAAAAACTCTCCACACGTACTGCCCGCCTGGACCCGAACCACGAAATGCCGCTGGTGTACGGGTGCGCTCCAGCTACTACATCTCCATCGCAGTCCATTTCTTCAATCAACATGGTTGAAATCAACGAAGTCAAGGAGTACGCGGCCGGGCCGCTGCGCACGGCAACGCACACGCACATCAAGGGTCTAGGCCTCGACGAGCACGGAGTGGCGAAACCCGTTGATGGCGGTTTTGTCGGACAAGCTCAGGCCAGAGAGGCGTGTGGAGTTGTGGTTGACTTGATCAAAACGAAACGGATGAGCGGAAAGGCCATTTTGTTGGCCGGTGCGCCGGGCAGCGGAAAGACCGCTTTGGCGTTGGCGGTTTCCCAGGAGCTCGGTCCAAAAGTGCCGTTTTGTCCGATTGTCGGATCGGAGTTGTACTCTGCTGAAGTCAAGAAAACAGCAGCGCTCATGGAGAACTTCAGAAAGGCCATTGGCCTCAGGATCAAGGAGACCAAGGAGGTGTACGAGGGAGAGGTGATTGAGTTGACGCCCGAGGAGGCCGAGAACCCGTTGGGCGGCTATGGAAAAACCATCTCACACGTTATCGTGGGCTTGAAGACGGCCAAGGGCACCAAGAACTTGCGTTTGGACCCGCTGATTTACGAGAGTATCCAGAAAGAGCGCGTTGTTGTGGGCGACGTTATTTACGTGGAGGCCAACACCGGCGCCGTTAAGCGTGTGGGTCGTTCCGACGCCTATGCCACCGAATTCGACCTTGAGGCCGAGGAGTACGTGCCTTTGCCCAAGGGGGAGGTCCACAAAAGAAAGAAATCGTCCAGGACGTGACGCTCCACGACTTGGACGTGGCCAACGCCCGTCCGCAGGGTGGCCAGGATGTGCTTTCCATGATGGGCCAGTTGTTGAAGCCCAAGAAGACGGAGATCACCGACAAGTTGCGGGCCGAGGTCAACAAGGTCGTGCTGAAGTACATTGACCAGGGCGTGGCCGAGCTTATCCCCGGTGTGTTGTTCATCGACGAGGTGAACATGTTGGACATTGAGATCTTCACATACTTGAACAGAGCGCTCGAGAGCTCGATTGCGCCCGTGGTCATCTTGGCCTCCAACAGAGGCATGACCACCATCAGGGGCACCGACGACGACGTCAAGTACCCGCACGGCTGTCCTCCGGACTTGATCGACCGTCTTTTGATCGTCAAGACGCTTCCTTACAACCAGGAGGAAATCAAGACCATTGTCTCGAAACGTGCCCAGCTTGAGAACCTCGTGCTTGCTCCGGACGCCTTGAACAAGTTGGCAGAGCACGGCGCTGCCAGCTCTTTGAGATACGCCTTGCAATTGTTAGCTCCTGCTGGTATTTTGGCTAAGACAGCTAACCGTTCCGAAATCATCGCCGCCGACGTCGAGGAGTGTGAGCTTTTGTTCTTGGACTCCCGCCGCTCCATGAAGGTGTTGGGCTCCACCAAGGGCTACCTCTAAAAAATGTAATATACGCAGATATGAGTCGGCCCAGTGCCTTCGAAGACAGATACAATACATACCGTTACTACGCCGATGTAAGGTTACGTGCACTTCGTTATATCAGAGCGCCTAATATATGCTCAGGTAGTTCTTGCAACAACCATTTTCCCCGACTTAATCCAATTTCCCAAGCTCCAGTATCTCTTGTACAAAGTCTTTGGCGGTGACGATATCCGTACTGCCGTAGACAACGCCCTTGTGTGGTCTGCCGGGCACGTTCGCCCACTCAGACAAGTTCTGGTATTCCAAGTAGTTTCCACCGCCAACAACAAAAACAATGCCTTCTTCGTACAGCTGCCTCTTTGGCGGCTTCAGATGGCCACCTCGTGATTTTGGATCAAGGTACAAGTAATCGTCTGTGATATGCATGGAGTTGTTCGAGGCGTTGGAGGGATCCATGATGGCCTCTGCGATGTTGGTGATGGGCAAGTTTTTCTTCTCTGGCAAGAGCTTTTTCAAACCACTAGCCAACGAGGAAATACCGCCGGAAAGCTTACCTTCCGTGAAGCCGTACAATTTGGAAGAAAGCCCGTTGAACAAAGCAGAGTTGTTGGTGTCGCCAACGCTGTGTTTCAAGCTCAGCTGCTCGTTCAACGACACATTCTGCGACATCTTAGTCATCTGCTTGAACTTGCGGACGTACTTGACGGCGCTCATGTCGAGATGCGGATACTTCTGTGCCAAGGTCTGCTCACACTGCTTTGAATACGATTCCGGCAAGTCTGCCAATAGGCTCAAGATAAGGAACGTTCTCAACTTATCGAGGGAATTGTCCCTCTTGGAGTCTGACTTCAAAAGCTCGAGAAACTCGCTCTGCACCTTGGGGTCCAGGAACCCTTGCTCAATCTCAAAGAACTTGTCCAATGTACGGGCTTCCAACTCCTTCAAAAGCGAGCCCAAGACGTCCATGTGCATGTCCAAGGTAGTTTTTCTAGCGGTAAGCTCGGGCAAGGCTTCGACAGCTTGCTGAATAAGCGATGTGTCGGCATTTGCATCTGGATTTATGTCGTTAATGCTAGAAATGCCTGTTCTATTCGTCAATTCCTGGGCGTCTTTCTTGTACAAGTTCAACTCGACGTCTGCATTCTCAACGACGTCGGGGAAAGGCAATTGCGAGTTTTTGTTCCAGAAGAAGTCTTTAGGGTCCACATCGTAACTCTTCACGTGCGAGTTGTCCTTATCGTCGTACTTGACCACTTTGATGGTGTTTCTGCGCAACTCAAAAACGTCGCTTACCATACACTGGTAGATCCACGAGTGGGAGAACATGGACGCCAAATCGACGTTTCTGTCTAAAATTATCAACACTGGGCGCTGTTGGAGCAGCTGGGACCCAGAACCGCGAGAATTGGAGTTGTAGTCACGCAACTTCATGTCCAACTGGGTTGCCACGAGCTCTGCTGGGCCGTTTTTCGGACATCTGATGATGGGCACGCAGTTCATGGTCACCAAGGTGGCGAGAAGGCCGTCCGCGATGGTGTTGGCGAGTCTGTGGATGTTGTCCTCTGAAGTCGAAGGAGAATTAAACTGTGTGAAGGTTTTGGCAGTATCGAGCGAGAACAAGTTGGGCTCCGTCACGATAAAGTCAAGGTACTGGTCGTAGACTTGCTTGATCTTGTTGCCCTTGCCGCAGAGCGAGACCTTCTTTGCAAACTCCTCCAAAAGCTCTCTGTTGATGGTCAGAGTGAAATTCACGTAAAACGACTCGTACGTGTCGTTTTGTAAATCTTGGATAATTTGGGTCACGTTCTCTACGGAAGGCTCGACAAAGTAAATAGCAGGCACGTCAGGCAAAGGCGATCTAGAGCCCGAAAGCAAGGCATGGACGGTGATTCCACAACGTAATAGATCATTGACACGCAAAACAGACGAGATCACCGCCTGCGACTTCTTGTCCATCACAAGCACCTTCCACACGATTTCCTCCGATTTCGAGGCCAACGTGAGATCGGCAGTGCCGTCTTTATTGAGGTGGAGCATTCGCTCGAGGGCGGCTGGTTTGTTAGCGGATTGAGGGGAATTGAGTCACGTGGCCGGAGCCTAATAGAAACATACATATTTGCCTTTCCCGCAAGGTGTGTTGTTCGGCGGACATGGGCGGTGCAGTGCAGGCAAAGTAGGGTTTTTGGGGTTCAGGTGGTGTTGAGGTTGGTGCGGTAGGAACAGAGTGTTGATGGTGCACGGGTGTAACCGCTCAAAATTAAACCTCATACATTTCTCTTAAAATCACACCCGTATATCTCTGGTGTACGGGTTTTTGTGCGGGCCCATCCAGCCGGTTCCCAAGATCCTAATGCCCACCTGAACACACCACTTTTCTTTCTAAGAAAATACACCGGTTCGTGAAACCTCGTAGACGGCCTGAGCGGCCTGCCGCCAGCTACCAGCTGTTCCGGCACACACGCCACCATAACAAAGCAGGTCCTCCTCGGCTACTTGCTGATTAACGCCATGCCTGAACCCTTAACCAAAACAAAAAAACACCCAGAAATGTCTCTCACCTGGCAGCATGGCGCCCCAGGCATCGTGATTTCCCTTTTCGAGAATCCCTTGGGTCTAGGCAGCTCCTCTTAATTTAGCCCCTCTAGCATGGCCTTGTTTGCTGCACCCTTTGGATAGAAGCGAGGCGTGTCGGCTAATTTTCGGTTTTCCAGGGTACTGGGGTCGACAAGCGGAGCTATTGTTCAGCACGATAGCCGCCTAAAACGGCGTGGTGGTCCGGTTTCTGGGTAATTTCGGGGGAGGAGAAAGTGGAGAGAATTGACTGGAATGTACCAGTTCAATCCCTTTCCATCCAATCGCCAGCACATTGCTCCCAGGGGTGGAGGGCCCAGCAAACAAGAAAACTTGAGACATTTTTACCAGCCGTACAGTTTGCTTACCCCCGGCTTTCTGTGAAAAAGGGCTGTATGCCGCTTATTCTTAGCTCGCCAAAACCCTTACGTGCATCGGAGTACCGACCCTGACGCCGAACCTGGCGGCCTTCGGCGTCGGCATGTGGGTTTTTTATGGCTCTAAGGGCTTCCGGAAGGCAGCATGGCGTCTACAGCCGGGCGCTTGCCTACCTGGCGGCTTTGATTTACCCATTCTACAGTAAAAAGTCAATGATAACGTGTTTCTTGAGCTCTAGGCACGGATTGGGCGGGGTCCTTTCGCCTTGTTTTTGCTACTGAGGCTTCTGCCGACAGCAGGCTGGCTTGCGGTGTTCTTTTTGTGGTTATCTCATGGTTGGTGAAGATTACGTGGGAGGTGGGTGAGATTTTGTTTTTTGACAAGACCTTTGTGAAACTAACTTCAGGACCTCTCCGCAAAGCAGGGTTGCTAAACGAGATTTTGATGCAGAGTCGTCGTTTCAGCTTCCTTCTGGAACTACGGGTTGTGACGGTTCTGGAAACGCCATTCTTCCGATCGTCACTTCTTTGCATCACGCTGGAATTTCCCTCATTCTTCGGGCATTACTTTGCATCGTTTCGAATTGCCTTGGAATGAAAAACGACCCGCTAGTCAAGCCAGACGTAGCATGGCCAATTGCGCCAATGTGGCTTCTCTGGGGAAAAGCGAAATCCCCGAGTCCAATAAGGTCAGGCATGATTGTGGTTTTGGACGCTTTTTCACCGTCTAAACTTTCTGTTTGTTGGTAAAGATCTTTCTGGACATTCCTTGGTTTACTCAAGTTGCACTAGACGGCTGTTTGGGTTTGTAGAGATAGCCGGGCAGCCGTCAGGAACGGTCGATGGAAGTTTAAGTGACAGTTTCTGTCCAAGTGACAGATTCCTTAAACGCTCGTTGACCTAATTGTGACATCAAAATCTAACCCTAAGTCTGGTGCCTACAGCCGAATTTTGAAAATCTATCTTTGCACATCCAGTGCATGTGTATTGTCATCTAAAAATGCCCTAGGGCGTCTGGCGGACCAGAAGGGTTGTTAGGTTGAGGAAGCAGTCTAGCAGCTTATGGCGCTGTGGATCGACATTGTAGAATCTGTTGATACACTGCCAGCATGAGAATTCCTGAAAACCAGTGGGGGAAGTTTCTTGAAACAGCTTCACGAGTTGCGAAATGTTGCCTTGTTTCGCCCGCTGTCTGGATTAAATGAGGGGAGTTCCAGACTTCTGGTGAATAGGATCAAGGCCTAGGCGTGATTGACTCAAGTTGGACACAAGCTGTGCCAATCTGTTAAGACCTAGCTCAATCGACTTCTTCTCAATTAGCTTGTTCATCATCCTAGGAAGATCGGTACTCCACAATGCCTCGCAACACCTTGATCTTGCCATACACATCATGATCAATGGTGTTCTCCTGGCTCTTTACCTCCTTGCTCTTGTTCTTGTGCTCCGTTCCGGGCTTGGGCCACACACAGTTCAATCGAAGCCTCAGACACTCGGAACACTTGGGCCTCGTTTCACAGCAACGCTTCTTTCTTTGACGGCACGTGAGACAGCCCATCCGGGATCTTTTCGTGACACCGCCAGAAGCAGAACGGGGTTTGGCCTGATCGCTCAGCGAACGAGACGTTTCTGAGCTGCTCTGGTCTACAGAGGAGCGAGAGTGGGTGGATTCCTTGGAATCTCTCGAGGCGTCCAGGCCGTTTCTTTCAGCGCTGCTGATGGAGGGGTCCCACTCGCCGTGGAATTCCTGGTTATTGTTGAAGTTTGGGTTCAGGTTATTCTGGAAAGCCGGGCCCATCACGGGAGGCTGCTGCAATGGATATTGCATGTACTGGTAGGGCGAGGACGAAAGACCCTCCTGCTGGTTTTCCAAGGGCTGGGCCGAATTGGGCTGGGAAAGCGGGTTTGGCAGGTAGAGAGGCTGGCGATTGGGCGTAGGGTTCTCCTCGTTAGAGAAGGACGGCCTGGAAAGTTTGCCAGGCATGCCATAGGTGTAGAGGGGGGTCCTGGGACAGGTTATTTTTCGGATAAGACGACGACCACGACGGTTGCCACTGGCTCACTGGGGGTTAGTTTTGTCGGAAATTGAGTTTGCCGGAGATCCGGGCCTTGATCTGCCAAGATGGGATGAGACGTTGGGTTTGGGGAGTCTTGGGAAAAGGAAAATGTCTGCAAATGCCCGAAGTTCCTCAGATCAATTGGAGCCGGTTGACTGCAAATTCACCAATATCACCAAGTGCACTTTCTGACTCCTCCAGTGGTGTGATACTGCTCCACTGTGCCCGCTCAAGTTCAATTGCGTAACGTCCACCGATCCAGCCGCCGGAGTGAAAAATCAAGAAAGAACGAAAAGTATCAACTCGTTTTTTTCCCATTCCTCCCTCTCGGCAGCCCAGCCCGCCTGGGTCAGTAGCCAGCGACTGCGAAACGCCGTCCGGTTGTGAACCACGCCTTGCAGCCAATCACGGCCGGGCCCGGGGACGTTGTTTTTTTGATAAAAAGTCAAAACGGGGGCTTTGGGTTTGCTAGGGAGACATCAATGGGCCGTTGGGTGCGGTTGATTTTCGTTTGGGTGGTGTAATGAAAATGTGTTGAAGCAGGCGAACTTGGGGATCTTCGGGCATGGGATAGCGTGGATCAGTCGTGCAGCGAGCAACGACGGCGGTGGGAATGGCTAGGGTTCGACGGAGGGATGGTGTGGAGTCGTTTGGTGAAAATTCAACGTCAATCGGTGAGAATCGGGATGGATACGGATTGAATGAAAACTCGGGCAGAAGGCTCCAGATCTTCGCTAAATCGTGATTTGACGGTGCCCCACGGTTTCCTTATCGCCCTGGGATAGACGTGATCTTCAAGATCTTCAAAACACGTTTTCGGCGAAAACTCTAAATCTTCAACGGTTATACATACTTTTAATGTTGGACGAAGGCCGGTAGCATCAAACGGGGGGAGCCTTGTATGTCAATTAAGGCTGATAAAGGGAAGGAGTATGATTGAAAGTTTTGTTTGGACGAACTATGACTTGGAATGTTGGGGAAAGGGATTGGAAAGTTATGGATAGGTTGGCTCCTAAAAAATGCTGAAAATGCGGCGGGACCCCTGGCGGACTTCGCTATAGATATACCGACATTCGAGGAGGCGGTTTTTTTTTTTTTTTTGAAGATGGAAATTAGTAAAAAGAGGTTTGAGAGACCTGGGCGGCGCAGAAGAAGCTGCACGCTGCATGCTGCACACGCGGTTTTCGCCTGGCATGGAGGGATTGAGGGCTTCCTGTAGTGGGCCTTAACCGTGCATTGCATGGTGCAGATGCACGGGCTTCCTGCAGAGCCCCAAACGCACCATGCGTGTCGTGAGTCAATCAGGGTTGGGGGACTCTAACCAGAGCATTTGGCTATTGAACTAGGCCCGTACCGCGGGCACGGGGCCAGAAACCGTTCAAGAGTGAGCCGCTTTTGATAACTCCGGACAAGCTATGCAAGACTTTCAGGGAAAAAACCACCGGGCCTCGAAAGCCTCATTTTTGAGGAGCTGCCTTGTGCCTGGTCATGTGACATGGGTCACCCTTTCCATGCACCCTACGGACGCAATGCTGGCCGCACGACAGTTCTATTGACGAGGGAGCCCAAATAATAAACGCAACGAAAAATCAGGGCCTCCAAGTCCCAAGTAACAATAGCCGTCGGCCCGCACTCGCTTAGAGTAAAAAAAAAAGGTGGGTTGTGCGAGGAGAAGGAACTCCGTCGGGATGCACGGGTCTGCCCGGGCTGTAGTCGAGTTCACCCTCCCAGTATTGCCTTTCAAGATAACACACAACGCGATGTTTGTGTGGCTGGGAGTACATGGCAAGTGGCAAACAATGTGTGTCGTGCGCCATGCCATGTACCATGCACCCATGCCCCTCAAAGCGAGGAGGCGCGGCACCGGCGGATAAACTGGACCGTAGTGCGCGGATAAACCTGAGGAGGGCCTCTCATAGGAACCCGCCGTATGCGCTACTGGGTTCGCCAGACGTTAGCTCCGGAGCCGCAGGGCAGACGACGTTGGAAATGACCTTACATACGAAGCAAAGGACGCCGCTTCGCTGGAGTTATCCCGAATATCTCTCCGAAACCCGCCAACTCGGTGTAGGAACAAAAACACCCGGAGGGCCTTGCGACTGACGTAAAATGGGTTATATCGGTTATTACGCCGCAAGGCACCGGCAAAAAAGGATTTGGATAATAGCGCCCGCCTTCCCAGGGCCCCGCAGACCTGAACGGCCTTTTTTCCTATTTTTTTTTTGTATTTGCAGCCATGGAGAGCAAGGAACCTTATTTTTTTTTTCAGCGGACCGCCCGGAAAAATTCCATGCGCTTGCAGTCACCAGCCACAGTGCCCCGCCGGGTCATCCTCCGCAGCGGTAGGTCGAACCCGTCTGCCTCTATCGGGCGTCATTGTAGCAGAACAATGACTGTCGGGAAGCTTCCACGCAGATCTAAGCGAATAAGGTTTGGAACTTTTAGAATTGAAGCCGAGCGTCACGCCTTCACCACTAGCATGTGGAAACTCGCAGCCGTGGGATTGGGTGTTTCGACGATGAGGTCACCCCGAGGGAGCAAGATGTCCTTAGGCGTTCAAAGTTTAGCGAATCGGGATCTTCCATCCCATTGTTCTTATCAGAAGGCCCCTATTGTTTCAGCCCGTCTTCTCCACCCGGTGTCGGCGTGGCTAAGATTCCCCTCCAACGGAGAGTTTTTCCGTCTCTTGCAAGTGGCGCAGGTTGACGAGAAAAGCTGACTTAGCACGTTTTAGGTGACGCAGGCACCGGCCGAGCTAAGCTGGAACAATGGAACAATGGAAGCCGGGCCGTGGTGATCTCGCATGCAATGGAATGCCATATTTTCTTCTCTGGCATTAGCCACACTGTGGCTGTTGAGCAGGATATTTTCTGGATCGCTGGGGCTAATTCGCGTCGTACAAGGGTCTCCGACTGTGATATTTCCCATTGCATGTGGCTCAGCACGGGTGTGTTTTTTTGGGTACACCGCTGGCTAAAGCACTTGAGGCGAATGCTACGTGAGCACGAGCCAAGGTGTTCATTTCATTGGAAACTTCTCTTCAGAGCTTCTTGCCTACCAGAAATCCTCAAACATCCTCGCTTAAACTTGCCCCGTGCCTTGCCCGTTGGACTGACTGTTTTTTAGTCATTAGCCGGTCCTCTGCACATCGTCCTGTGAAAGATCGCTTAGCCATTTGAGATCTCTCAAAAGTCTCTTTAAAAGCCGCTCGCCAACAGCCCCTCAAGTAACCTCC
Source organism: Candidozyma vulturna (assembly GCA_026585945.1). NCBI lineage: Eukaryota > Fungi > Ascomycota > Pichiomycetes > Serinales > Metschnikowiaceae > Candidozyma > Candidozyma vulturna. The sequence goes on from CM048828.1 coordinate 777,517, forward strand.
TGGCGAAGGACCCTGGCGTTGGTCGTCTTATGTCGGGAGACTAAAATGCACTTTGTCCTGGCGCCTCGATATTTGCAGCCTTTCTGCTACCCCATTTCTTGCAATATGGCGCTCTGGAGGCTGGTGAAATGTGCCCTGCCTGTGCTAGCCGAAAGATCACCACCTCTACATGTCAACTTTCCACCTCCACCGACCCTCCACCTCCACCGACCCTCCACCTCCACCGACCCTCCACCTCCACGACATTTCTTCGTAAATCCCATCCCTTCGCCTCGAAAGCTCTCGAATCGCACGGCTGCAATGCAATCGTCGTCATTCCTCACTTAAGCCGCCCTGATGTCATCGCCTTCACAGACCCAGTGCCGGAACGCTGGCGATGACATTTACGGGTTCTGGTGACGTGGGGCGGCGGGTGCAGAAACGGTATTTGGACTCGGGGGAAAAAAAGGTGGTCGATGTTGGGCCGTTTAGCCCTTCGTGCATGTTCGCTGCTTTGACGTTTTCGGGGCTTTCGGGTCCTGCTGGGGAGCACAGAATAAAAGAGAAGGCTGGGCCAATCACCGAATTTGGTTTGGTCCATGGTTGGCGCTTTTAGTTGTCGTGGTGGCTCTTGTGGATTCTCAAGAGGAGCATCAAGAGTACGAAACTCCCTACATATTTGAGATCCTCCAAGGTGGCTTACATGAATGCTTGGGCTTTTTTTTTTTTTTTTTTTTTTTTTTTGTACTGCTTTTTGTTCGCCGCTTGCCAAGGCATTCGGATTCTCCACAACTTCCACGAATTTCTACAACACAAATTCTGCCCGAAACACCTCCACTTCCACACCGATCCGTCTATCACGAATATCTCTGCAACTTTAGCCGCCGATCTACAAAGGCTTTTCGGGTCCAGATCAGATCCCGTGAAACTTAGCCACATGCAACGGAGAACCTCTTGAGAGAGTATTCCTGTCAATGTGGGCCAAGCCTTTTCACATTTTTCGTTCGCTGCAAAAATTGCCTTTTCCCGTCTTTCAAAGCACAGTCGTAAAAGTAACGGTCTAGAGCATGCCTGGACGAAACCACAACCGGCCTTTCCCGACTGGGCATTTCTCCGTCCTCTACAAAGCCTTCGTGCCAGTGGTATTAGTCGGCTCTATATATACATTCCCATATTCGTCACTACATCATCGGCATCCCTTGGGGCATCCCCTGGGGCATTCCCTGAGGCATTCCTTGCGGCATTCCCTGGGGCATGCCACCACCGCCTTGGCCCTTCAACGACGACTTACCCGCCTTCAAAAGCTCGTCACATAACAAAAGATTGGATGCGATGCCTGTAGCGGACGAAATGGCGTTTCTCAAGACCCTGAACGAGTCCCACACGCCTTCAAGCGCTGGATCCATGGGCTCGCCCGACGTGAGGTCAATACCGACCTGATGGCCTTCGGCGATTTCATCCTGGCATGAAGAAATGGTCTCCAACGAGTCCAAACCGGCGTTGGAGCTCAACGTCTTGGGAACAACCAAAAGCGCCTCGGCAAACGCCTGGATACCAGGCTTGTTGCGGCCTCTAAGAATACCCGTCTCGCTGGCAAGAAGGTGCTGGTTGCAGCTCATGAAGTAGGCGCCTCCACCTGGTACAATGGACTCGTCCTTGATCACATTGGCAACAGCCCTTAAGCCGTCACGAACAGCGTCCTTGGTCTGCTGCAATTCGTGAGCAGCAGAGCCCTTGATGAGAATTGTGGCGGATCTGGATTCGGGGCACTCGGTGATGTGGGTGAATTTGTCCTCTCCAATGCTCTCCTCGTAGACCTTACCAGCACGACCCAAGATCTCTGGCGACAAGTCGTCGACGGAGTTCTGGGCCTCTCCGCCCACAATCAATTGCAAACGCTCCATGTTTCTTCTCTTGGCACGACGCAAGGCAAGAATGTTGTTCTTAGCCAAAACGTCCAACGACATGGGGTCGATACCCTTCTGGTTGATGATGACAAAGCCGGCGTCGCCGTTCAAGCCACACACCTCGTTCTTCAAGTCCACAATCTTCTTGAGCTTGGCGTCCACGAACTGACGCTCGGAGGCCACCAATTTCTCTCTCTGTTCGGCCGACGAGTAGAAGAATCCAGAGTTCACCTCCGTCTTCTCGTACTCCAACGACACGTTCAAAATCAACACGTACGCATTTTTCACCACACGGGGCATGTCCGGGTGGCGGGCGCCGTGGTCCAAAACAAGGCCCTTGATGAAAGAGGTGTCTCTGGCGTGTCCGTGCTGCATCGTCATGATCTCGACCATGTGGAGGTCCAAATTGTTTCTGGCCACGTCGTCGCCGGAAACGGCCAAAACAGAGTCCGTCACGATCGGCGCCAACACATCGGTGATGTCAGAAGTCACTTTCGTGGCCACCAGCGATTTGGCAACTTGCAACAAAAACTCCCTGTCAAACAGCTCGGGCGTGGTCTTGAAGCCGTCCAAGTACTTCAAAGAAGCCTCTCTGGCGATTTCAAACCCATCCACAAGCACACGAGGGTGCACTCCCTCAGAGATAAACCTCTCAGCCTGTTTCAATAATTCACCCACCAACAACACCACAGTGGACGTTCCGTCGCCGGTGATCTCGTCCTGGGCGGTAGCGGCACGTGCAATCATGACCGCCGTAGGGTGCTGGATCTGCATTTCCGTGAGCAAAACCTTTCCGTCTTTGGTCAACTTGAGGTTACCAGATCCATCCACAAGCAACTTTAGGGTGCCTTTGGGGCCCAAGTTGGACGCCAAAACCTGCTGGAGGCCCTGTGCGGCGGCGATGTTCACCTGGAGCGCCTGCAGGCGTCTCAAGGACTCGGCCTTGGGGTTGAGGAGCTGGATCGACGAAGACATGGTGGTGGTTTCTGTTCGGTGGTGATTTTTTTTCTTATGGTGCGCACGTGACCGAGGTGGGACCTAGTTTTGGAACGAAGCGGGGGAGAGAAGTTTTGCTGAGAAGACTCCTAGCCTATAAGGGCTGAATTATATGAGGAAGGAGAGATTTTAAAGGAATTGACGGCGTTGTTAAAGGGGTTGGTGGAGGTGATGATGTGTGATGTGTGCAGGACGTGTCCCAGGGTACATAGAAGGAACTGGAATTGCATTATCGAGAAGTATTGATTGGGGAGATGAATGAGAATATGCTTTTTTTTGGGTTAATTAGGCTCTAGTTTTGGGGTTTTTTCTTTGTCGTAAAGGTATGTGGGGCATTGGGCCGACGTCGAAGGATGTCGTGATTTGGATATAGGCAGAGAAGCGAGGATATTTCTATTCCGAGATATTCTTATAATCAAGAAAAAAAAAAAAAAAAAAAAAAAAAAAAAAAAAAAAACAAAGAGTATGAAAGTAATCGCTTCGTTCAGCCTCTACATGGCTTTCTGTGATGCGCTTGAGCCGGTGAGATACATGTTCACAAGTCTAAACATATTAGCTGAACCATTATTCTGGCTACGGTGACGCGATTTATTGAGATCTGAACTCGAAGATCTATGAGAAAAACACCTGAATGACACTTGGTGAAAATTGGTCCCAAACCGCTATACCTATAGGGATTCGCACCAATACAATTTGCACTCACCAGAAGACAGTTCTGTAGATTGATGCATTAAGCATGACTTCTTCCCAAAATTCGAAAACTAACTATTTTGGTTGTGATTCAAGGCATTAAATTCATCAATTTTTCAGTTCATACCTCCCTTGATTTTTTAAATGTCTTTGTGGTTTTCGCTCAAACGGGACAATACCACTCCTCAACTGTAAAACCACGATGATCGCTAACTTTCTCAAGATAATTTGAAAAGTCGTTTGATTGCAACTCGACGAACTTCAACCAGTGTACTCTCCACATTCGCTGAATTACAAAGGGACTCTACCAACATTGACTTGAATGATATCGAAGAGAAGAATTTGAAAGAGCCTCATTGAATGCTGTCTTAGCTGAACCAAAGGCCTTACCATTCTACAATTGTCTACAACGAGTTTGGAAGTTACACTATATTGAAAGGAAAAAAAACTAAATGTAGAAACCGACCTTTTCAAAAAGCTGTTGGTTAGACACTTCCACGACGACCCTTTTCGAGCTTTCTTGGTAGTATGTTATCTTTGTGTTAGCAACAGGAGGTAAACCATTCTCTCTGTGTTTTGGTAAATTTGTACCACGGACGAATCGATTCACTAGATCAATTGGCTATCGCGAGGTATTTCTGACAATTTTGAGCTTCGTGGACGTTGTTGTACAGTCAACACGATCTGCTCGTTGACGCCCTAAGCCGGGACTTTTGTTAAAATATTCAATTCTGATGAATTTCTTGTGTTTGCCGCTGGGGACTTTATTTGTAGGTTATGCGACCTGAAGATTGCGCCATAGCAGGCGACGATTTTGCCACTGGGGGCGATGTTAGGCCAGTCGGCCAATTAGCATACCGGTGATCTTGCTTTGCATTTTGTCACCTGATGCCAGGGGGGAATCAACCAAGAACCCCCCAAATTTTCATCCCAGGGAAAAGGCGCGTATTTATACCTCGAACAAATGTGAGGAGTGCATATAAACACCGCTCCGCACCATCGGATTCGGCAGTGCTCCAGGAGGAGAAGTCACCATCAAGGGGTGCCCAGAATGCCTTTTTTCAGGAATGGAAGTTATAAATAAAAATTTTGGAAATTTTACACTGATATTAGAAGTTTTGATAATTTTTTGTTTAATAGGCTGAAGCGCATTTGCCATTATTCCCCTGCTTGGTCGCTTGAAGGTACCGTCTTACGACACATGAGAGTCTCTCACAATGTAGAGACATGTGAGGTCTGTGGGGTATGTTGACGGCTGCAAAATCCTGCACCACACTATTCTCCATGCATTTGACGTCGACATGGCAGTATTTTTTTTGATATTATTTCCTTGCATCACGTCGAGAAAAGGGGCACGGGCTAAAGTTTCTTGTTGGGGAAGTGAATTCACAACCGTGGTGCATGATGATGGTGAGGAGGTATTTGAGGTGGACTTCTCAGAATGTCTTAGTGGATCCTTCAGAATGGAATCGGATGGTTCCAAGTTGAACAATAGGCTTCACATGAGACTTAGAAGTTCTCAGCTGTTCAAGGGAGACAACTGGTGGAGGGCTATAGTGATTCGAAAGGCATGTATTTGTGGTCGTACTGTAGTCAATAGTCCCCTACAGAGCCAAACCAAGCCTTCGACTTTGACGAATTTTTTTTTTTTTTTTTTTTTTTTTTTTTTTGTAACAATCATTGAACAAGAGGACGTCAGAAAGAATAATTCTTTCCAACAAAACCTATATAGTTTAAGAGCCATAGTAACCCCTTTATGTGTTTTCAACAGAAGCTGAGTGAACCCGGGGAAGCGACTCTCGTCTTAAAGAACCTCTCTAGCTAGAAGGTCTCTAAGCCGCTGCTGAAATTTCCATATTCCAGATCACTTCATGTCATAGTCTTTTTGGATCAACCACAGCTATATCAGTCCATTTCTGAGCCGTAGGATACTGGAGCTGATCATTCAATCTCTTTAAGTTCAGGTAAGACGTGTCAGCTGGTGCCAGCATTTCTTCAAGAGACATGGGCCTCAGGAAGTCAAATTTGTGCCACCAATACTTTGACGCTTCACATTCAAATGTCTTAATGTTTATTCAGACAAAAGCTCCTTGACACAAAGCAGACGTTCCATTGGTTCGGAGTGTCTATCATCAAGATGACAAGGCACTTATGAGCCAAAATTGAATAAATGGAATGGGGTAAAGTCATTTCGACAAAGCCCAATGGGGATTGTAAAGCATAAAATTATGGCCAGTTTGTTGTATGCAAAGTCACACCGCAAATGCCTTTTAGCCGTTCAAAACGAAGCTCATCACCTCGGGGGCTCTTCTTGTTGCCATTGAGAAATCAAGGATCATATGTGCCTCGACATGACATGAAGAATTATTCTCATGAAACTAGATGTACATTATGTCGAGAAAGTCATTTTTGACTCGATACTTGAACATTTATAAAGTCGATGTCGGGCCAACGAATACTGGTGGAGCCGTATTAGCTTCAAGAAACCGATGCTGCTCCAAGAGTACATACATTTGAACATTTTGGCAAAATAAATTGACGGTGAGAACTTTTTTTTTTTTTTTTTTAACTGATATCTCTTTATTAGAGTAAAAAAACTATATCTCTATAGAAACAACCTCCAATAAGATCTTTATTATTCTCAATTTCACGAGGCCCTCAGGTCAGTTTCCCGAACGTCTCGCCGTGGTTATCGACCCATCGGACTTATCTGTAACTACTTAAAGCACCGTGAATCGATGGAAGAAGGCCCCAGCCTTCCGGACCATCTGATACGTCGGTTGAAGAAGTCCGTAAGACAGATATGTCCTATGGGTCGATAAACAAGGCGAGACGTTCGGGAAACTGAGCTGAGTGTCTCGTGAATTTGAGGATAATAGGATCTTATTGAGGGTTATTACTATGGAGATAAGTTATTTTTTTTTTAACTCTTAATACTCTAATAAAGGGATATCAGCTAAAAGAAAAAAAGGGAGTATTACCTGGACCTCGATGAAGGCCAAGCTGCCGAATGTTCATTTCTTTTTAAACTGATACCACTTTAAAATGTTAAATATGCAATAGTAAGCTATTATTCGCTTATAGAGTAAAGTGCAATTGCAAGATGATTTAGGCAAAATTTCATGCCAGCTGTAGGAAGATGTCCTTTTTTATTTTTTTAATAGAATGTAAGATAGAGTGGTACAACCTTAAAACCGCTCTAGCTCCTTCAGGAATCATTTCCAGGCAGCAAAACCTAGCATTTGTCTTAGTAAACACAGAAAGCCAAAACTAGGCTGATTTTGAGCTCAATTATCCCAAAAATTGCTAGTTTTAAGTAGCGAAGTTATTAAACATAGGACTTTCCACTCTGTACACTGGGCGTGTGGCGTAGTTGGTAGCGCGTTCGCTTAGCATGCGAAAGGTCTCCGGTTCGAATCCGGACTCGTCCATTTTTGCACCCAAAAGCGCTTATATCTTCATTCTTTTTACAAATTCAAACACTACTCTGTTTCGTCTATCATCGTGCATGACTAAACACCTCATTATATCCTCTTCACCGCACCACCTGGCGAGTCGTCGTTTCTGGCAGTCAAAACCTCACATCCATCTTCTGTAACCAACAACATGTGCTCGAATTGAGCAGAGTATCTACCGTCCTGAGTAGCAGCCGTCCATCCGTCGGGCCAGGTCAAGTCTCTATGCGTGCCAAGGCAAAGCATGGGCTCAATGGTGAAAACCATGCCTGGCTTGGCAATTCCGATAGCCTTGTTTTTGGCGTAATGTGGGATGTTGGGCTGACAGTGGAACAACGAGTTGATACCATGGCCACAGTAGGTTCTGACAACGGAACAGCCGTTTTTGGTGGCATGCTCCTCAATCACCGATCCCAATTCACGGAAAATCAAACCTGGCTTAACCTTGGCAATTGCCAAGTCCAACGCTTCTCTCGTAGTTTCCACCAATCTGACAGTATCTGGGTCACTCTTAGCCTTGTCACCCACGTAGTAGGTTTCATTGAGATCCGAGTGGTAGCCGTACAAGTATATCGTGACGTCTAAGTTGAGAATATCTCCGTCTTCAAGTTTACGCTGGTCCGGAATACCGTGACAGATGACTTCGTTCACAGACGTGCACATGGACTTGGGAAAGTTGTAGTAATTGAGAGGAGATGGGTATGCTCCCCTCGCCGAACATTCCTTATGCAAAATGGCGTCAAGCTCGTCAGTAGTGACACCGGGCTTGATGTGAGATGCAACCTTGTCAATAATAGCCCTCGAGATCTTGCCGACCTTGCGCATTTTGTTGATCTCGTGCTCCTGCAAGATGGTGATTTTGCCTGTTCTGTCGTTTTTCATCTCGCTGATTGGTTTTCCATGCTGAGCGTAATCGGGCTTTTTGATGTCCTTGAGCACTGGTCTCCGAGGCAGCAATGGGTAAGCGGGTCTCAAGGGACCAGAGTAAGTGAAGTTTGGAAAGGGATCAAATTCCTTTCCGTCCTCGGCTGGATGGACGGCTTTGTGAACGGCCCATCCGGCTCTGAAACACGTCTGGTTGCAAAAAACTGACTCCACCAGGCCCTTGAGACAAACAGGGCATTTAAGCTGTGACTCCGTTTCGTTACCACATGTAGGTGCTGCACAAACGGCCATTATGGGTGGTTTCTAGGAGTTCTGGGGAAATTCGGTGGTGAAAAGCTCATCTCGTGAGGAAGTTGGTGATGGTGCACGGGTGTGGGGCTAGGAATCCGGAGTTTCCTGAAGGACTTCGATTTGGTTATTTTGGTATGAATTGACGTTCTCTTGAAAACATTTCAAACCTGGAAAACTTCAAGTTCTCCAAATGTTGCTGTCATCTGAAGCGGGACGACTTCACGGTTTTGCAGCCACCAGATCTCGACATGCAGAAGCGTGTTTTCCATGAAAGCAATAGGTTGAATTGGGATAAAGGGCTTTCAGCAGGTGGTATCAATAAGGTTAATATATGAGGTTGAATCTTGATTCTTGGGTTGAGGATCCTTTCACATTTGGCTACCAGAGTCGTTCTAAGAAATCAGATACGACTCCGTCAAATCAAATTAAAGAGTTTCGTTTATGAGTTAGCAGCCCGCCAATTTCGTCGATCACGCCTTGAATGAATTTCACGACTCAAGTTTTAAGGGCCCTTCAATTAATGGTATCCTAGGCCTAAGATTATCTGACTCGACAAACAGGGACGTGCGTTTCTCCTCGATTTTCTCAAGATAAAAGTCATTCTCACCTTAGCTCTAGAGTGCTATTCATTCTTGAATTGCACCCTAGTTTCCGTTGCACAATCTCGTGAACACCACTGAGCCTACCACCTATTCATTTTTCATCTATAATCACCCCGCTCAATGTTTCTTCTCTATAACCATCATGTATTCTTAAACTTCTCCGCCTATTGGAGTTGCTCAGGTCCAAAACTCATGGGAAGAAGCTCCTTCAAGGTCTTGCACACCATATCATCGTTCTTTCCTGAAAACATGAAAATAGGCACATTCGGAGAAAACTCACGAATGAATTGACGGCAAATTCCACAAGGACTGATTGGCTCAACGGAATCACCCAGAATTGCAATAGCCTGAAGCTCTTTGGAACCTTCCATTATACATCTGGTGATGGCTGTTCTTTCAGCACAGATGCCTGCACCGTACAGGGCATTTTCAACATTGGCGCCGGTGACTATGGAGCCTTCTTTCGTGAGAATGGCACATCCAACGCTGGAGTTAGTACGTGATTTTGAGTGGTGTGATGCGATACTTACCGAAACTTGGAGTATGGGGAGTAGGAAAAGTCACGTGCTGCGGTTAGAATGAGTCTGGAGAAGAAAATGGAGAATGCATACCCTGAAGACACTGAGTTTTGAGGATCTGAACTTGTTCTGCAGAAAGATCGTGGTTCATCTTGTGCATTGATAACAAGAAGAGATCTCACAATAGTGTTGATCGGTCACGTGACATATCACGTGACAAGCCATTTTAACATTTTGAAAACTCGTGTACCAGGCCTCTTTAACGATCAATTTGCGGCATAACTTCTCCTACGCCATCTTTAAAAGCTCCAACTAGGTTTATTGTTACTGTTGTACTCTGGTGCACAGGTTTCCTCCAGGCATGATTCAGACCCAGACCAGCAACAGCAAATATAAAAGCCACCCCCATTTTCCCCAGTTTTTGGCGATAAGACTTACATGTATTTAAGGCGTGGTGCCTGAGAAGTGATGTGTTGTTTTTCAGCAATTCTCCACGGTGAAAAAGTCTGACGTCATCGCAATCACCACAGCTCCTTCCGTTTTGAGAAACTAAATCCATTCACTAAGCAGCCTCAGCAAACTGAACCTGCTGCACCCCACAGCAATTTGAAATTTCATCAGATCGATCAAATCAAGCACTGTGTAGAGCGTGTTTTTTTTCCCCACAAAGTAGTAGCAAGCGCAAGGAGGCTGATTGCTGGGGAAAAGCTGCCTTGGATGCAGGAACCACAACAGATCCACTAATGGTCTACGTGTTAGGGTCCCCTGTCGGCTAAAATTGACTTATTGCTGATGGTGTGTGAAGGAAATTACTAAATATTTTGCAACTACAAATAGTGGGATCCTGCACATAATCCCCGCGATCGCTTGTTCTCACATTCTCCCACTGCCTACAATGACGTGGCAAGGCATACAGGATGGTCATTGACAGCTCTTGCTCATCGGTGGATGAAAAGTCTTAGTATTTAAAAGAATTTCTAAAAATAGACCAGATTCTCTGGTCCGGGCGGTCCCGGGTGACGCGCTATCAGGAGACATTATCAGGTGATATGGCCTGTTCCTGTTGCAGTGAAGCACTGATGGGGCTTGGTGTGAGCATCTTTTTGGTGGCTTATGTGCAGGAGAGGGGCGGAAACCGAGGAGCTTTTGTTCTTTCAAGACAGCAGCAACGTGGCAAAAGCTGTTTTTTAATTCAAAGCTGATTTGAGGAATTGAATATATAGCGTTCTTTAAAATTTGGCCTTACGGGTCGGTCAACGTGAGTCGAAAACTTCGAGAACGTGAAAGCGCATGTTTGACGTGTAGCGCAACGGCTGCACATGAAAGAGGCAAATGTGAAGGAACCACAACGGTGAGAAGACGATGTCGTTCTTGGGACCCGGAATTACGGCACCCTGCAAAGATACGTATGAATAGACTACGCCACTTAATAGAGCGAAGTCTCCTGATTTCAGCGATGTACTTTGTTTTTCTGTAGCCCCTCTGGCGCCAAAGTTATAAGCATAAACAAGACGCGACATTATATCTCTCAAAAATGTCGTGGCTTGGTCAGCAGAAATGCCCCATTGATTTCCACAAAAGCCGGCCCGGATCCGCTCACAAAAGGCAAGTAATGTAGTTTCGGAGATGACAATCGTGCCCATTAAGTTTTTTTCCCAATCGATAAGCACGATTTTGAGATAATTCACTATTTCGTCTTTTTGCCAAATTTCACCAAATCCCGAACCCCGCAGCTCCAAAGCCAATTACTCTACATCAGCACTACAGCCCTGACCCGTCTCTACACACGCGTACCCCACTGAAGCCCGGCAAGCCCCCCAGCGTAGAGAAAAACAGTGGTTTCGGGGAGGGACCATTTCGTCCTGCACACAGCGCAGTGTCTGCTCCCGGACCGCTCCATTACATCACATCTTAAAACTACAACTCCTCCATAAACTCACCCTTTTTCCATGGAGCTAGTCTTCCTTCGCCACGCAACGCGGGCAGACCATGCCTCCTTAAACAACCCTCCACTTTATCATGACTACAAACCCTACGATCCCTCCGTTTCGGTATCTGCTGTGGGTGAAGCCTCAAGGGTGGCTCGTGATATAGCACAAGTGTGCCAGTTTCTGAAACCAAAACGGAACGTGTATGTGCATTTCCTGCCCTACTTGCGGTGCTGCCAGACGGCGGACTTGGTGGTGCTGGCGCTTCAGAAAGAGGTGCCTGAAACACGCCTCAAGTTCAACATGCTCTGTGACTTTGCCCTACTGGAATGGCTCCACGACAGAATGAAGAACATCCCTCCTTACACGGATCTGAGCGAAGCGTACGACATGTACACGCCCAACGTGAAGATCTTGGAGAACAGGCGGTGTGTGCTGAACTTCCGTCCCACCACAACGCTAGGGCCTTGGAATGAGCCTGGTCTCAGTTACAGGGACTACGCTGACCGCTGCAAAACGTACTTCAAAAAGCTCGTGGCCACCTACGACAAACCCGTGCATGTGAACAACGAAGACTTGGTCATTGTCGTTGGCCACGGCTACCTGATCAACCACTTCATGTCTTACTTCATCAACCACCCGATCTTCGAGGAGATCCCGGAATCCACAATCAACTACGCCAAGAGGGAAAACGACGTCTGGACCCTCAAGCGTGACTGCTTGCAGCTCTTGCATTACGAGGACATCGACTCCACGCTAAACCTCGAAAACGACATCGTCGTCTACAAGCTGAATTTCGTCAAGAAGAACGAGCTAGACGAAAACAAGCAGTACCCCGCCATTGGCTTTGGCGGCTTGAAATTGCCCAACCAGGACCTGCTGGCGCCCCGGCCCTCGTTCAGGGTTGAACACTCCGCCAATAACGTGCAAAGACCCAACTTGGCCAAGAACCTCTTGTGTCCCACAGCACGCAATTGGAACGCCCTGGATTCGAACAAATTCCAGGTCAAGTCCGAATTCAAGCTCAAGGTGATGAACGACGAGGCGTTCAAGAAGGCATTCGACCTCTCCAACCCACCCACGCATCCCATTTCGCCCGAAGTTTCGCCAAACTCGGAGCCCACACGTACAAATTCTGTCATTGATCTCGTCAAGCTCAATTCCAACGACGAGATTCAGCGCCCTTTCAAGCTCCGCTACTCGCTGGCGTCCGATATCCCCGTGCATTTCTTGAACTCCAAAGTCAACTCCCACGTCAACCTTGCTCTGTTGCAGCGCAACGCATATTCACACAACAACTCACTGTCAGAGCAGGGAATGGGGCCGCTGGTGCTCTCCGGTGGCTCTTTGTCACCAAGAGATTATTCAGATATCGATGGTGATGGAAGCCAGCATTCTAGTAATATGGGCGAAGTCATCAGCAGACTTCTGCGGATCAGATCGTTGCAGAGAAAAAGAGCCCAGACGCCCAGTTTCGGCAAGATCAAGGAGAACTCCTCAGACGAGCTGTCGGACTCAGAAGTTAACAAATTTTCGCTCTCGTTCAACCAGGAGAAACGGGAAGTCACGCCAAAACGGGTTCCTCTGGGCTCCCCTGTGGTCCCCAACCGTGCCAGAGGCAACTCCGTCAAGCTCATTCCGTCCGTGCTCAACCAGAAATTCGAGCGTGAAAACGGCGAAAACAGCACAGATAACAGCATCAACAGCAGCGCTAACGGAAGCGCCAATGGCAGTATCTCGGGCATCAGAGCCCATAAGGGTTTGAACGGGACGGCCAGAACCATCAGCAATGGTAACACAAACCCTGCCAAACCTTCTGGTCTTCAACGCCCCATTGGCCTCAAAAAGACGCCCTCCATGTTCTACAACTTGGACCTGGATTCTGCAGATGGCTCATCAGAAGGAGAGGATGATGAAGATCTGGCCCTGCCGCCGAAGGAAAATCAGTACACTTGGTTTGGCCAGAATGCCCGGGGTTACGTCTGAGGCACAACGTAATAAGCATATATTGGGAGGTGCCGGTGAAGCATAAAAGTAAATAAGCATATACATGGAAGGATAAGGATCGGAAGTGACGGCTGTAGGGAAGTTATTGATGAAGGTTACGCATATTTTTCATAAATGGAGTATAGGACAGCTTTAATGGAGTGCTGGTTTTACTTTGACAACTGTAAGTGTCAGTGTCAACTCACCATATCAAAAAGAGAGCTGGAGAATAAACAATCAAAAACTGTTCCCACAGATTCAATTGCTGATGGGTTCCGAAATTAATAATGGTATTGATTCTACTACGGAAGCACGAACTTATGAACCCTCACTTCATGTTTCCTTATCTTGGTCAATTAAAAAGCCTCAAAATCCAATGTTCTTCGGCTTTAATTTCAACCAATTTATCTAAAGGGAACCCCAGCCAAATTACTCTGAAATGCTTTTGGAAAACTCTTGATTAACAGACATACGCTCTATAGTCATAACGGCTCAACAACTTCTGAACCCTCCCCAGGTTTGCAAAGCCAGAATAGGCACAAACATACAATATTACTAATGAAACAATTCCCACATTTACAACAAAAAAATCACAGGTTCACCAATCCCCCAGAATGGCTGCAACTACATCAGCGTGCAGTATTATCACTATCTCAACTACACCCACTTCTTTAACTCAATGTCACAGGGAGGCGCCCAGACCGTGGAGGCGTCAGATACAGGACTACTGCTGCTCCTGTCGACCAACACCGCCACTTTCGGGCTTTCCAAGCACCTCCTGATCCCCCTTTTCGTGAAAATCCGCTCCCTAGAAACAACCCACAAGTTCAAACCCGCCTCCAGCTCCGCAAAGTACAAAAACCCGGACCTCTTCCAGGTGCTTTCCAAGATTCTGGCAAGCTCAGACTTGTTTGTGAAAGTGGAGGTGCTCGATGGAAACAACAATCGCATAATTCCTCCAGTACAGACGCCGTATAGGCAGTTTCTGGGTAATAGGCGGATCTGGGATGCAGTGATGAAGCTCCCGATTCTCTACAGCCAGCTCGACTACAGCGCATACTTGAGATTTGAGCTTTTTGAGATTGTCCAGACAAAACCGGTCCACTTTGCGGAAGGTAGACTCTCTTTGTTTAACCATGAGAACGGGTCCCTCAGGAAGGGCACGTACAAAGTCCCGATTCACAAGGAATCATTTGCTGTCAACTACAAAACCGAGTTTTGCACCACGCCGCTCGAGGACAGAATGATCAATTACGAAAATGGCGCCCTCAAGAAGGAACCATGGCTAGATTCCCTCCTGCTTCCGATTGCAGAAAAGCTTAAACAGCAGGAGACATGTCCCGGCGACGCACCATACCATCTTTTCGTGGAGCTTCCGAACTTTTCCCTCCCGATAGTGTTTCTGGACATCACCTATGAGCTTCCTACCATGGAGATGCTACCCCAGGCTGATTTTGACAAGACGCAATTGGGTACAGAGAACGCAGGCGCCATGGTGCTCACGTCCGTGGACTTGACGCCACGAAAATTATATGATCCTGACTTTGATTTTCTGACTCTTCACAATTTTAACACCACTGGCGAGGCCTCAGTTCCAGGGAGCGCTGGAGTTCCTGGGCAATCAGGAGGAACCATGACCCGCAGAGCACCACTTGATCCAATTGAGAAGAAATTCAACATCCTCTCCACCAGCGTCAACAACAATTCCTTGTTAGATAAGGAGGTCAAACCGTCACCGCAGGACCGTGACGAGTTGGGCAAGATCTTGAGAAAACCACTGAGCGCCATTTTGGCTGATAACGAGAAACGCATACTCTGGAAGTACAGGTACTATTTTTCGAAAAATCTGGGGGACGAGTCACAAATATCAGGTCCCCTGCAGAGTCAGCGCCAGTTCTTGACCAAATTCTTTAAGTGCTTCAACTGGGAAAACGAGCTGGAGCTTGACCATGCTATGAAGGAGATTTTGCCATACTGGAGCGTTGAGAAGATCGATATGGGCGACGCTTTAGAGCTTCTCAGCAACCAGTTCAATCCTCACAATCTTACAGCGGCACTAAGACGTCGTTTAGTTGACACGTCTGGAACCAGCAGAGATATAAACACTGCAGAAGAGCAAAAAATTGAGAAGATTTTCAAATCGGCCATGAAGCTACGCGAGTTTGCAGTAGAAAGACTCAAATTGGCCTCTGCAGATGAGCTCCTATTGTACCTTCTCCAGCTCGTCCAGGCACTCAAGTACGAGGTCATTGAAGAGAATCCTAATTTGGAGAAGGCACCGCTAGCCAAATTTCTACTTCAACGCTCAGTGGAAAATGGCATTCTTGGTAACTTCTTTTACTGGTATGTGAAGGTTGAAAATGAGGATCAGCTCAATGGTGGAGAGGTTGTTCCCCAGTCAAAAGCTGTCAATGGTGCCATCTACGGAGTTGTCCTCAACACTTACATCGAAAAACTCAGGACTTTTTGTCAAAAGACCAAACTGCCACACTACAAATATTTGAAAAGGCAGATTGCGTTCATTAAGAAGCTCACCAGCCTAGTGGAGAAAATCCGAACAACATTCAAGAGAAATGAGGCAACCGCAAAAAGGTCCAGTTTCTTAGAGAGTACCTTGCGGACCCTCTGAATGAAATGCTTCTGTTTCCTGACCCTTTCCCACTTCCACTCGATCCATCCGTGATCATCTGTGGCTGCCACCCAGAAGAGTCCTCCGTTTTTAAATCTTCCTTGGCACCACTCAAAATCACCTTCAAAACAATCACCAACTTCAAAGAACGCCAGTCGGCATCGCATTCTTCCCAGATTTTCGGAGGAACCAAGAAACACAAGCATGGAAAGTACCTGCTTATGTTCAAGATTGGAGACGACTTACGTCAGGATCAATTGGTCATCCAGATCATCAACCTCATGGACCAGCTTTTGAAGAACGAGAACTTGGACTTGAAGCTCACTCCATACAAGATTTTGGCAACAAGCCCGGTCGCTGGTCTCATTCAGTTTGTGCCCAATGAAACGCTAGATGCCGTTTTGTCAGCAACATATGACAATGCTGGTCCCAGTCAAAGTGCCACTACAGCAAATGGTATTCTTCGGTTCCTCCAACTTCACAGCAGAATGCTACACCACGAAGAACCGGAATCACAGAGTGTTTTAGGAAAGAAGAAAAACAGCATACCCCTGAAAGACCAGGAACATGCCGTTTCCAGTGATTTAGGCGTTTCGCCGACCCTTATGGATAACTACGTCAAGTCATGCGCTGGTTATTGTGTTATTACCTATCTTCTCGGTGTGGGCGATCGACATTTGGATAATTTGCTTCTTTCACCCAACGGCAAGTTTTGGCACGCCGATTTTGGCTATATTCTCGGCAGAGACCCCAAGCCTTTCCCACCGTTGATGAAGCTTCCGATCCAAGTGGTTGACGGAATGGGCGGAATGACCCACGAGAACTTCAACATCTTCAAGAACTACTGCTTCATCACGTACACAACGCTCAGAAGAAACAGCAACTTGATCTTGAATCTCTTCCAGTTGATGTTGAATGCGAATATACCTGATATCCAAATCGATCCGAAACGTGTGGTTGAAAAGGTCGAGGAGAAGTTTGCCTTGGAAATGACCGAGGAGCTGGCAATTCTTCATTTTCAGAACCTCATTATTGACAGCGTCAACGCTTTCTTGCCGGTTGTCATTGATGCCCTTCACAGTTTGGCACAATACTGGAGAGCTTAGTTTTCCTTCTTGGGTGGAATAGTTCCCTTGTAATAGTCACGGCCAGCACGAAGAGCCACAGTCAATATGGCCAGAGCAAAGCCAATTGGAGGAATCAAGTCTGCGTAATGCCAGATCCAATTTGGTGAGAGCTCAGCAAGGACAGACTTGACGTTCTCCTTGAGCTGACCCACGCTTCCGTTATTGTCCAACACAATATCGGCTCTATAGTTTCTAATTTCATTGGAAAGCTGGCTTTCAATTCTGTTGCGGGCGTCTTCCTCAGAGAGTTCAGGGTTTCTCTCCAAAAGACGCTTGAGCTGCGTTTCTTTTTCTGTAAATACCGTCACTGTGGCACCACAGATGCTGTGAATACCAGATTCAAATAAAAGCGGTACGTCTAAAATCACCATCTTGTGACCCCCGGCATAGGCCTTCGCAAGCTGCCAGACCATCTCCTTCTTGACGGCGCCATGAACGATTTTGTTCAAAATCCTGAGTTTCTCCGGTTTTCCGAAAACAGCCTTTCCCAAAGCGGGCCGATTGAGCGAAGCGTCTGTGGGGTCGACCAATCCAGTCACATCGTCGCTGAAAGCAGCCACAACTTGTTCGTACGCCTTCCTGCCAGGCTCAACCACCTGACGAGCAATGACGTCAGCGTCTATGATAGGAATTCCGTTTTCAGCAAACTCTTTGGATACAGTGGACTTGCCGCTGGCAATTCCGCCAGTGAGTCCGATAACAAGCATGGTATGGTGAGAACCCAAATTGAGAATCCGGGGTGTGGAGTTGTAGGTCAAGTCACGTGGCACCAACACAAGAAATTATAATAAGCGGATGAATTATTCAGGGGCCGGAATTTCAATATTCAGGTTTGTTTTTGAAATCTGCAACCACCTCAGTTTGCCCACTTGTGTTTTCTAGGATAGACTTCGGTGGGGACTGCATCAACTGTTGATGCTCATCCGGAAAAGTCTACTATCACCAACTATGGCAACCAAAATCCTCGGTGCAGGGGCCATGGGGCTGCTTGTGGCACATGAATTAGCCCGATTAGGAAAAGACCCCGTGTTGCTTTTTAAGTCCAAACAGCGTCTAGGGCTGTACCTTTCGGCAGGTTCGAAAATCACCTTAGTGAGGCCTCACAATGAGTCTGTGGAGACTACAGCTCAAACCATCAAGGGCGAATTGGCACCGCTACCGTCTGTGAACGGTCCGATAGAGAAACTCGTCATCTCCACAAAATCGCATTCCACCGTCACCGCTCTTGGTCCATACATTCCGTTTTTGAACGAGACCCTGAACGTGCTAATATTGCAAAACGGCATGGGCATGGCCGAGAAACTCAAAAGCACTTTTTGGGCGTACTCTGGAAACATGCCTTCCATATACGAAGCCATTTCCACACACGGAGCGTACAAGCTGACGCCGAACCAGGTAAACCATGTTGGAATGGGGAAGCTCACTATAGCGCCCAAGTTCACGAAAAATCCCGAAACACCGGAAATGATCCAGGATCTTTTGAAGTGCTCTGGTCTCAATGCCAGCTTTGTTTCTCTGAATGCCATGCTCATCACGCAGATGGAGAAATTGGTGGTGAACGCTTGCATCAACCCACTCACGGCATTGCTAGATTGTTTCAATGGCGATCTTCTTTACGGCGCTCAGGTTATCCCCATGATGAAAAAGTTGACGAAAGAGGCCGTACAGTGTTTTCAAGCTGAGTTTGGTGCTCAAATTGAGGAGATTGACGGCGCCAGAATGCGGTTAGATCCAGATAGACTCATAAATACCGTTTTGGAGGTTTGCAAGGCGACATCGCAAAACAGCTCCTCGATGAGAGAGGACGTCAGACACATGAACAAGACCGAAATTGACGGCATTAATGGTTACATCGTCGGTCTTGGAAAAAAGCACGGCATTCCTACCCTGACGAACAAGTTGTTGGTGCTGATGGTGAAGAACAAGGTGTCGATCGAGCGTGGAATCGAAAAATCCGCCCTCGATGATATATAATGCTGGTGGGGGAATTGTAAATAGCATGAAGAGCGTGACACGAGCGTGGAGGTAAACGATATAGACTCATGATAAATCGAAAGAACTTTACCCGCCAATTTCCTCTATCGTACTCTCAGCTATAGCTTTCGTGTCGCTGTAAAGCACAGAAATGGCCTTCATCCTCGGATCCTCCGATTCGATCGCCAATTTCTTGTCACAGTCTCCCACGATCTTCGTAAGGATATGCTTCAAAAGCACATGGCTCTTGAGCTGGTAAACCGTACCATCAGATATTCCATCCACAAAAGCCTGTAGCTTTCTGGATTGAGCCGGGTCGGTTTCTTGCAAAGCGGCTAGTGCTATTTCTGTTCTAAACGACATGCCCATATCGTTGATGGTGTAATCTGCGTAGTAGCCCGCCTCCTTGAGGAAAGCCACATGCTGGGGCCGAAGAAGCGGTGTGATATAGTCAGAAACATCGATGTAGTTCCACCGGTTCTGTGGGATCGTGAAACTGTATTCACACAATAGAAACTCGTTGGAGTGGGGCCCGTAGCTAAAGTACAATTCCATGCCGGGCGTGTAAACTGTTGAAGTAAGAACATGAAATCCATGGGTGTCTATCTTTATGCCGCATTCGTCGTTTCCCAGATGGTTTAGAAAATCCACGTAGGGCGCCAAGGTGAAATTGTCGCTCGAGTCCTTTTTCTGTGGCATCTCCATGTACAAGCAACGGGAATTGATACACATCCAGGCCCAGAGAAACTCGACTTTGTCTAGGGTGAGGTCTAAAAATGCACTAACTGTGGCGTAGTCCGTCTCGAAGCGCTTGACGACTCTTTCTGTGTGTTTTCTTGTAGATCTGGGCAAGTATTTTGTGAGATCCTCGTGACCAGGCGATTGAAGCACCGTCCAGACCACAGGAGCCAAGGAGAGCTCCTCTAGTTCAGGAAGCATATCCAAAAACGGCTTCCAGAAGGAGTTGTTTCCACGGCGTTTTTCAAGCACTATGTACGCGCTCAAGAATTGGAACGACAGAAGCGCCAAAATGCCGTCTAGCGTGAGTTTCAGGTAGATCTGGGTGATTTGATCTTGCGGAGTCTTGGGGACGTTGATTTTGGCATAATGCGGTTCTGACAAAGCAAAACCTGCAAATTTCGACACGTGTGCAAGTGCCGTGGTGAAATTGAGCAAAAGCAGGTGTGGTACATTCACAATTTCCTCCAGAGACCCGATTCGGCCTGTGGCGTAGAGGCCTCTACCGGAATCGGGGGTATTTTTCACGGTGATTTTCGGCGAAACAAGCGACAGAGCAGTATTGGCGCTAAGCCACCCCAAAAGCGTGCCCAATTTGGCTTCAAAGTCTTTCATAAGTGTATTTGTAGAATATCACAGGAGAAGTAGATGGAGTGGTAGGAAGGCATCTACAGCGCGTGCAGGATGTTGATAGTCCAGCTACTACAAGTGAAAAGAACCACCAGACCCGATTTATGCAATGCGGGTGCTCTGTGTGGCGGAAAAGAACTCCATCGCCAAGGAGGTCGCCAACGTCTTATCAGGTGGACGCGTCAGGCCCCGAAATAGCTTGTACAAATACGTCAAGAACTACGACTTCACCTACAACTTTCCTGGTTTGGGCTCCTGTGAAGTCACCATGACAGCCGTGGCGGGCCACGTGTTGAGTACGGACTTTGGGCCCGAATACGGGTGGGGGAAATGCCCTCCAGGAAGGCTTTTTGACGCTCCGTTTTTGACAAAACCGCCTCCAGATAGCGATCAGAGAGCTGGAATCCATAAGAACATCGTCAAGGAGGCTCGAGGCGCCGACAGACTCATGATCTGGACGGATTGTGATCGAGAAGGAGAGTATATTGGGTGGGAAATCATGAAAGTGGCGCTGGGAGCTAATCGAAGGATAACGTTGGAAACGACATGGAGAGCACAATTCTCCCACTTGGAGCCCTCCCATGTGATCCAGGCTGCTAGAAACCCGAAGCTGTTGGACATGCGGCTCGTGGAGGCCGTGGAATGCCGTACGGAGTTCGATCTACGTGTGGGAACGCTGTTTACCCGTTTTCTCACCAATATCTACAAAAGCAAGAGGCTAGTGGGCGACAAGGAGGTGGTGTCGTACGGGACGTGTCAGTTCCCGACCTTGAGTTTTGTCGTGGACCGGTACATTCGTGTACGGAAGTTTCGGCCTGAACCGTTTTGGTCGATTGAGTTGATTGTGACGAAAGACGGACAGAAAGTGAATTTCTCGTGGGCCAGGAACCACCTTTTTGACAAGATGTTCGTGTATGTGCTCTACGCCCAGCTTCTCGAGGGGCCCGACAAACCCAGGATCGTCGGTGTCAACACGAAACCAACCTCACACTATAAACCGCTTCCATTGACTACCGTGGACCTACAGAAATGCTGCTCACGCTACTTCCGGATGCTGGCCAAGGCGGCGCTTGATGCCGCCGAGCTGCTTTACACAGCAGGTTTCATATCTTACCCCCGTACCGAAACAGACCGCTTCCCTGCCGAGCTTGATCTTCAAAGCTATATCTCAAAACAGACACAAAGCCCGTTATGGGGTTCCCAAGCTACTAATCTCGTTCAGGGAGCCTTCAGGGCTCCTAGAGGCGGCAAACACGATGACAAGGCGCATCCTCCTATTTATCCAGTCAAATTTGCATCGCTAGACGTGTTGAGGCCTGATCAAAAGAAGGTCTACGAGTTTGTGGTGCGGCGGTTTTTGGCATGTTGTTCTGATGACGCCCGTGGCCTCCAAACAAAAGTCGATCTCCAATGGCGTCTGGAGCGTTTCACCGCTCTGGGGCTCCAAGTAACCGAGCGTAACTTTTTGGACGTTTACCCCTACTCAGACTGGAAATCACTGGCTCAACTCCCTGCGTTCACTGAAGGCCAGGAGGTCCAGCCTTCAAGTTGCAAGGTTAAAGAGGGCAAAACAAGCCCACCCAATTACATGACGGAAGCAGAACTTATTGCACTCATGGACGCTAATGGGATCGGCACTGATGCTACAATTGCCGACCATGTCGAGAAAATTATTCAAAGAAATTACATCACGCGGAGAAAGATTGGAAAAATGGAGACATTTATTCCCACCTCGCTTGGGATTTCGCTCATTGAGGCTTTTGACGCTATACTCATAGACAGAATCTCCTTACTGAAGCCGTTTTTGCGAAGGGCAATGGAGGGATTTTTGCAAAAGATCTCGAGAGGAGAGATTACAAAGGTGGGGGTTATATCTCAGCTTTTACCGCTTTACAAAGAGGCTTTTATGGAGAGTAACCAGAAAGGTCACGTCATCACTGATACATTTATCAGAACGAACAGAGGATTGTGATGCTGAGTGGATGGTTTTCCATGATGGCAAGGATCTTCAGAAACTACAAATTTCCTGACACTTTCATCAGACAATCAAATTAAATGATAACAACCACTCACAAAACTTCGATAGTCTAACTCGATAATTCTGTTTCTGATGGCTTCCTCCACAGCTCTGGACATTTGCAGCCATTTGAGGAGGTACTGGTGTGAGACGCATCTTCAACGCTTGTTTCTCCGGCATTTCTTCATTCAGGTACTTCCCATAATGCCACCCAAACAGGTATGCAAATTCTTTCAACAGGGTAATTGCCGTTTTGGGAACTCGTGCAAGTTTCTCCATTCGTCAGGCCAGCTGCTTTTTGGGTCGCAACCGACCAATCCGGCTTTAAAGGCCTTCCAAGACAGAAACCCAAATGACTTGGCTAAAACTATCCAAACCGATCTCAATGAACTCCCATATTTTCAGTTCAAACCTACTTTGACCACGTACGGTGTCAATGAACTTACAGCCAATAGCTTGATTGAAGGCAGGGATATGTCATCTGAAGAGCTCAGACTACAGTACATGGAAGCAGTCGCCAACAACAATTTGCAGGCTTACGACAAAAACTTGGAATTAAGGCAGAGAGATATGGAGTATTGCGTCAACGAAATCAAATCCAAAGACAGCCTTGCCGCAAGATACCAGCAAGTCGGAGCGTCACGAAAAGAACTGATCAAGCCGTTTATCCCCAAGACTTTAGAGCAGAGTATTAACGATTTACAGAATAACGCTGGTTTTGGTGGGTCCAGTTTCGGTAACTCTGGAGGCTTCGGCTCCCCTGGCTTCGGCTCCTCTGCGTTTGGCAACTCAGGTGGGGCCTTCGGTTCACAAACCACATCCGCCTTTGGACAACAACCATCGGCGTTTGGACAGCAAAATACTCAAAAATCGGGTTTTGGTGGGCAGAACACTCAGAACCCAGCATTTGGCTCACAGAACAACCAGCCTTCTGCGTTTGGCCAAAACGGTTTTGGCCAACAACCTTCAGCATTCGGCCAATCAGGATTTGGCAACACAGATAACAAGAGTTCGGCATTTGGCAGTTCAGCATTTGGCTCTCTGGGACTGTCGGGGGAGCTTTCGGATCACCAAGCACTGGAGGTGCGTTCGGATCTCAGAATAAAGGAGGCGCTTTTGGCACCCAAACTACAGGTGGAAGTGCTTTTGGCTCTCAAAATACAGGCGGAAGTGGCGCTTTTGGTTCGCAAAATACAGGTGGAAGCGGTGCTTTTGGGTCACAGAACACATCAGGTGGAGGTGCTTTCGGGTCGCAGACGACAACAGGAAGTGGAGCATTTGGCAGCCAAGCTATTACGCAAAGCACTCCCGCCCAACTGAGTTCTGGATTCGGTCAAGCGGGCTTTGGCCAGCCAGGCTTCGGACAAGCAGGTTTTGGTCAGTCGGGCTTCGGCCAGTCAGGGTTTGGCAAATCAGGATTTGGTCAGTCAGGGTCCGGACAATCAGGTTTCGGTCAACTGGCATTCGGCAGCTCTCACTCAGGCAACTCCGGTAATACAGGCTCCGGCTTTGGTCAGTCTAGCACATCCAATCAGTCAGGTTCAGCATTTGGTCAAAGCGCTTTTGGCCAGACCAATACAAATAGCGCCTTTGGAGCAGCAAAGACATCAGAACCTTCTGGATTCGGTCAATCGGCTTTTGGAAGCTCTCAGCCCAGTGCCTTCGGTGGACAAGCACAAACTCAATCTGCATTTGGTCAAAGTGCACCAAATACGACCTCGCCGTTCGGCCAGGCGTCAGCCCAACCAGCACAAAATCCATTCGCTGCACAGCCTGCGGCTGGAACCCAGGCACCAACGCAAGCTGACTCAGGATTTGGCGGTTTTACAAGTAATCAGCCCTCAACCACATCACAGGCAAGCAGCACTATTGAACCTTACCCAGACGCATACGACGAACCCGCTTTCACTCTAGGGAAGGTTCCTGAAATACCGCCTCCGCAACAAATCTGTCATTAGCATAGGCCATTAGGCCATTTTAATCATATAATAATTAATTTACATACCATACATGAGTGGTTGCAACCACGCCTGCACCCGTACACCTCTCATTATCAACAACTCCAGGCGTGTAACTCACACAGTAGAACTTTCCAGCCATGGCATGATTTGTGTGGAATGCGCAAACCCAAACATCAAGCTGCTCTTCACGGAGTTCAAAAGCAAGTACATCCAAATGACAGTTTGTACTGAATGCGGAAACCTAGCAGACAAGTATATAGAGTTCGATTATGTCATACTCTTTTTGGATGTGCTCCTCCTCAAACCCCAAGCATACCGGCATTTGGCATACAATGTCGTGGAAAGCTCCATTTTTTCCAACAAAGACAGTGTACCCTTTTTTGAAAGGTACAAGCTGCTTTTGCGCTATGCTGCTCTCACCATCCTCTTTGAGGTGTACCTCAATTGGGCATACGAAGAAAAGCATGAGATGCATAGTATCATAGTGGCACGTATTTTGCAGAAACCAGTTCCGCTTCAATACTTGTTTTTCATATACCAACAATTGGCCGAGCGTGTTGTGCTCTGTGTGCTAATAGACAAGTGCTTCAGGTTCTTCATAGGCTGGGGAAATGAGCCCAATAATAACCTACCGCCGAGATTTCAACGGGGGTACCTAGTGGCTGTGCTATTGCTGACGGTTTTCATGTCCTTATCCATAAAATGCATTCCTATCATCATGTTGATTTGGCCTTACGATAATCATATCGTCGCATCGGCCGTGGTTGATATCCTAGGTTTGATCAATACCATTGAAGCGCTCCGAATGAACATTGGATCCTCATACTTGCTGACATCTGCCATTGTCGTTGGCGCATCCATTGTGCTGATCATGTTTCGGAAGTTTGCAATCAGCCTTTTGCTTGCGACTTTTACCGACTCATCATTCACACAGCTATTTGTTGGCGAGCTTGTACTTTGGCAGGAGCAAGCCAAAAGAATCAAATTACTTTTTGTCGACTAAAATTCAGGAATGGGCTTCTTGGCTGTGTGTCCATCAGGCCCGATCACGAGAATCTGATTGTTTTCCAATGCAATAATAGGACCATCGAGGTCGTTGATCAAATCAGGATACTCGTACGTCTGAGAAAACTCTCTGCGCTCATCAAGGGTTTGTCCCCTTTGCAGATCGTTATCGCCTACGAGATCTTCCTCTTCATCACCATGGAAAGGCAACTGGTTGTTTTCGATGGCTCTCAAGGCGATGAAAGAAGACAATGGAATGTAATGCTTGTGGAAGTTCCAAAGCACAAACAAGGTGAATATGGCCAATGGAATCATGAACGTCGCACAGACAAAAGCCTTTTGCGATGCAAGGGTACCAAACATGGTGGTGTGGAAAATCAAAAGGCCTAAAATCAGTCTTCTCACCACCAAAGGCCAGACCTTACCGGTGTTGTGAGGCGGATGGACGCATGCGTAAAGCAACTGGTACTTGAAGACAAAGTAGCCAATTATGAAGTAAATCAATCCTGCGGTGAGGATCTTGGTCGAGATCACCGAGTAGGTAATCGTAATAATTAATACAAGGATGGGTTGTGGCAACTGCAACCCAAAATTAAACACTGGTGGCTTGTAAAGATCGAGGTAGTCCCTCGGGGTCTTACACCAGAATATGTTGCCGATCGGGTACTTGAGGAGGTTTCCCAAAAGTAGCAATTTATACGGGAAGATACCAATACCCTGAAGAATAATCAAGTCCACATAAAACAAACTCAACTTTTGAAGGGAGTACGCCAACTGGTAGGCAAGTTGGGCAGTGTCGCTGATTATAGCGGTTCCAAAGAGTGTGAACACAAGGAACAAATTCACGAATATGTAAAAGAAGTTCTTGGACACGATGGATAATTCTTCATCACCGTGTGAAGTGTAGCCCTGCCTCTTTGTGACCCAGATGTAAAAGTACGGCATGACAATATTGAAAATGGTAAAGACATAGGGTGGTAAAATACCCGTGATGAGGTATTCGGCCCATTTGTGGTCCTTGAGAAACTCACCAAGTTTTGGGGCAATTTTAGAAATCGTCTTGACGTTCAAGAAATTGGATAGAAACTTCACGGGGAACACCAAAAGTACAGAAACAAGACCGATAAAAACCATGACGAAAAAGATCCTCGTATTTCGCTCCTTTCTTGTCAAGCAAAGGTTTTCCCAGATGATGTCGTGAGGAGCAGGAGCCAAGCTCGTGATCAAGTGATTCACCTTGGGGTCAAGCACAGCCTGAGCTAGCATCTGAGCTTGAGCCACAGAGCGCATTGTGATGAAGGCCGTGGAGCTAGGAGGGAACTCGCGGAGTCTGTAGCGTTTGATTTCCTTGTCTATGATCTCAAGCTGGTTGGTGTAGTAGCTGATGCAGTCGACTTCCGGACCAAAAAGGCCAAGCCAGCCTTTTCTCATTTTTGGTCTTTTGGCGGCATCGTCGTTAAGAAGGGGAAGCTGGCTGGCGCTTCCTTCAAGAGCATCGTGATCGTCAATGTGCTCAGAAATCTGATCGATAATGGATGGAGAAGAGGTTGCTGAAGCTGCATCACTTTGCACTTCGTTGGGGCCCTCTTCCTCGTCTGTGAAAGCTGTACCCAGAGGCTGGTGGAGATTGAACAGATCTCCAATCGAAGGTCGTATCCTGGAGGTCATGACATCTGTGGTGTTGTTCAAGCCGTTCGTTTCAAGATACTCCACCCAGGCCATCTCAAGGTGTCTCATAACCTTGCGGCGCATCTTTATCAACGAGTTGAGTGCGTTCCACTCCTTCACCACCACCACATCGTGAACCTCTCCCACACCAAGCAGGTTGATGTGTCTTTTCAACGCCTCCTCTTCACGCAACAGAGGCAGAATTCCAGAAAGCTTGATCGTGCGGTCTGTGATCGAGCTCTGCTTACCGAGGTACCTCTGTCTCATGTCGATAATCCTCAAGGTCTGCTTGTGGAGTAAGTAAATTACAAGCCCGGTGAAGATATACGTGAAAAGCGTGTACATCCACAAGATGGGCTCGTGATCGGGCTTCTTATGCTTGAGAAGCTCCACAAGGTTAGCATGGAACCCGGCCAGCCTTATCAGGGTAGAGTTACGATCATCGTCGTCGTCTGGATCTGGAAGGTCCATCCGGCCAGTGTACTTGTATCTGACAGGCAGAATCACCGTCACAGCAAAAACAACACACGTGGCGAGAATGGTGATGCACGTTTTGAAGAAACCTAGAAACACAACAGCGTCCAAACCAGCATGTTCTAGCACCTGGCTCTCGCTTATCTTAAAAACAATCGGCACCCAGCCAAAAAGCAGATTTTGTGGAAGCGGCGGTAAGTTCTGCCGCAGGTGGCTGTGGACGTAGTTTTGGTTGATTCGGTTGAAGTTGGCCACATAGATCCTGGGGTACTTCTTTCGTAGTATACAAAAGATAAGAAAAGCCGAAAGCCCGAGGAACAACGCCACGAGCAACTGGACCCTGGCTATCCGGGTCCCGGCTCTGTAGCCGGCTCCGTCCCGAATAGGGTCGTAGATGGGCCGTGAAACGTTGGTAAGAAGGTCCATTGTGGTGTGATAAGAAACCCTGGCTTGCTTTTAGTATGTGAGGTCACGTGACTGGTTTTGACGATGACCGTTTTACCCGAGGGGGTCTCCCGATAAGCGGGAGGCAGTGTGGTCGGGCGTTTCTTTAAACTTAAATAGTAGTGGTGAAACTGTTTGAACATGAATCTAGGAGCGGGAAGAGGGCTTTTGGTGGGTGACCTTGTCTGGTGTACGGATGTGCCCTACATCAACCCGCTCTGTTTTCTATTTTGCAACCATTATGTCCTACCTTGAGATCAAGCAAATTGTCGAGGAGCAGATCAGCAAAGTCAGCCAGCCCGTCGAGATCACCGACGAGGTGCGGCGCGTGATGGACAAGTACGGGATTCCCGAAGAAAAGGTGAAAAACGGCCTTCTCAAGGTGAATCTACATATCAAAAGGCAAAACAAGCACAGATTCAGCAAACAGGCTGTGCACCAGCTCGTGCAGCAGATCATCAAAAACGAGCACGACAAGCTTTCAAAGGTGAATGAGCAGTTGCAGAGAGTCCAGCAGCTTGTTCAGCCTGTGATTGTACCAGAATCCCAAGGAGGGCTTTCGATCAATGAACGAGTGAGTAAGTTACAAGAATTGGCCGAGGTTCTCCCGGAGCCGGCTTACCTATTTGCTCTTGATGTTAAGGGGGACAATGAGGAGGCAGTAGAGGCTGTGATGGACGAAGACGAAAGGGATGAGGAGGGTTTGATTGTGGATGATGAGGCCAGGGTCGAGAGGATTCTGAAGAAGAAGCTTGAAAAGGAGTACGCCGCGGCGGTCCAGGAGGAAATCAAGGATGATGTGGCCTCCCGCAAAGAGTCCAACGAGGAACTCCGACAGAGGTACACGAATCTTCGAGAACAGCTTATACAGCAGAGCCAAGCGCTCATATACCAGCAGCAGAAAAACGAGTATTTGGATATGTTGGCGAAAAAGACCGAGACGCTACGAGAGGCTGATTTTCTGGACAAGGACGGGCTTGAAGCGCAGATCACGCGGTTCCGGATTCTTGTGGAAAAGCTCGAGTATGCCACTTCGCAGAGCTGAGGGGCGAGGAATGATTTCTGAATATGGGAGAGGATGGTAATAAACAGGGGTCTTTAAATGAACAGCATAGGCTGATTGGCAAACCTGGAGGGTCCGGGGCAAGAAGCCGTGAGATAAATCTTTTCATTGATGTCAAAGAATGGAGCGGCCTTTTGGACCAGACATAGCGCACCAAAACAGGATTCATAAGCATGTGGTGGCTCTTTTGCCTGAACAAATAGATTTGCTTCATTCAAATTTTTAGATGGTCTGCTCAGTCTAAGGTGAGACATGCATCGAGGATAGCACATCCAACATAGCGCATATGGCTTGATGTCCCGTCGACTTATGAAAGTTTTTGTGGTAAATTAAAAAGGGCTTATATAGGGAATGAAATGCAGCTGTGGGTAGCAATTTAATAAGAGGGTTTTCACTGGGCTTCATAGTCAGATACCCGAGCTAGCTTGTTATGTGCCCTCAAATGTATTCAACATACTTTGTATGTCAAACTTCACTACAGCCTGCTCGATATGGGGTTTAGCAAGAACTATTTATCATAGCCAGATGCCAGCAAGTAAACTGACAGATCCGAAGAAGCTCTCTCTTCTCGGTTGTAAGTCATTAATGCAACTTTGAAAAACTTTTTCAACGTTTTTACAAGGCTTTCTTTGAAAAACTTTAAGCGTATAGAGCTTCCTAAAATTCAAGAAACTAACTGAATCACGAAATCAGGCTTTTCCTTACTAGACTTCGCAACCACCTCAGCCGTGCCTAGGGTAATCCCAAGTGGACCCGTACTCGAACCAGCAAACCTACGATATTAAACAGATTAAGCACAGGAGTTTTCAGATTCGACGCTAATACTGTGTCATCGAAAACGTTTCCACTTCCCGAATTTTCACACCTTCTACGAAGACTGCGCAGTTCCATCCACACCATGAAATAAACACTCAAGCACAACCCATAACACGAACGCTAGGCCCACATTATCACCTCATCACCTTACCAACAACATCAAGCTAAGGACTAGGCGATCATTCACGACTCATCGTCCTCTCCATCATCTCACAGATGAACCCCAAGAAGTGTCACCTCCCATCGATTACACCTACAACTCTCTAGAATGAGCAGTCTATTAAACGCGGCTATTAACTTAGTCGAACAAACCGAAGCCCATGTCGTCGTCAGACTCCTCCTTGGCCTCTTCCTCCTTCTCCTCAGCAGCAGCCTCGTCAGCACCGCCAGCAGCGGCACCAGCGGAGCCAGAAGCGGCAGCAGCGCCACCGGAAGGCACGGAAGCCAACTTGGTGTTGCCCTCGGCGATCAACTCCTCGACAGACTTGCCGTCCAACTCGGACAACAAGGTGGAGATTCTGGACTCATCAGCCTCAGCACCAACGGTCTCCAAGAGAGCGGAGATGTCAGAAGCGGAGGGGTTGGCGTTACCGCCCTGGACCAACAAAAGGTAAGCAGCGAGGTACTTCATGACAGAATAATCAGTTTAAGCGGAAAAGTGCAGACTATCCTTTGGATGGAGATTGAGTATGAAGATTTTTTTCGCATATATAGACACCTGTACCTCCGGGCCCCAGATGCCCCACCGAGTGGGCACCTAGTCGACCCAGTAGGGCTATTAAGGTGTTTATTTTGCTTGTAGGGGTGCTTTAAATGGTAGATTTGACGAAATAGAAAGTCCCACGGCCCTGGAGTCGCCTTTGAAGGATGCTGGAAAAATGGCAGTCACGTGACCGTGTTTATTGGGCTCCCCAAACCCTCCGCCAAAACCCACTAAACCTCCTTCAATTGGGCTACAATTTGGTGGGTAGACTAGTTTTGAGCCAGTAAGAAGGCCCCTTTGTATGCCTTACGCCAGAAGCGTCCACATGCCTGGGGATGGCGGTACCGTAATTTTTCAAAAGAACGTCACTGGGTCACGTGACTGCATCACATACTCTCGTCTAGGGCTCCAGCCGCGCCAAACCGCTAGTTAACCTGAGCGGCTCACGTGACTTCAACTCCCGCACCGCTGCAGCCCCATACACTCCCTGCCAGACAAAAATTTTCATCCATAATCCTAGATTTTTCTTCTGTTACAACCACACAACCATGGCTGAGACTAGTATGTACCCACCCACGCCAGGCAGATGAGCATGATATGAAATTCCGTCACCATTCCAAATACGTCCTTGAATTCCCCGTTCAAAAGGACCCCATATATCCCGAGTTATTCCCATCCAGCGAGATTATGTTGAATCACATTAAAATCCGCCCAAGTTCCAACTTTTGATATAAAATGGTCCTTTCAATGATCCTCTTTATTCAATAGCTTCAAACGATTGCCTTAAGTCCCCGTCCATCTGCCCCAATCTTAATTCCAAAATTTGTACTAACCCAACAGACACCAGGAAGAGAACCTTCAAGACCTTCTCCTTCAAGGGCGTTGACCTTGAGCAGCTTTTGAAGATGGACACCGACGAGTTCACCAAGCTCTGCGGCGCCAGAGTTAGAAGAAGATTCTCCAGAGGCTTGGGTGCCAAGCCAATGGGTTTCATCACCAAGTTGAGAGCCGCCAAGTTGGCTGCCCCAGCTAACGAGAAGCCAGCTGTCGTCAAGACCCACTTGAGAAACATGATTGTTGTTCCAGAGATGATTGGCTCCTTGGTTGGTGTCTACAACGGTAAGGTTTTCAACACCGTTGAGATCAAGCCAGAGATGGTTGGCCACTACTTGGGTGAGTTCTCCATCACCTACACCCCAGTCAGACACGGTAGAGCCGGTAACGCTTCTTCCAGATTCATTCCATTGAGATAGGCTGTCATATAGTAATACTAGTATAAGAGAGTGGTGTTGTAGATGTCTTAGCGGTGAAAAAGAAGTGATGCAGTAGTTTGTCATTGAAGCGGAGACTAGAAAAAGTATGGTTTAGCTATGTTTGGAAAAAGTGCATCTTGAAAGCTATACTGTTGAATGTACTCTGTATCGCTAAGTACACAGTATGGTACCTCATACTACCTGATCTAGCCTTGTTCAAATCCATGAAAAGCGTATTTTAAGAAGATTTAAGAGAGTTCCCATTTTCTCAAATTCCAAAATAGACTGAATAGCATAATTTCTCATTTTTCACCATATCGCTTTATACAACCTCACCGTATCGCTTATTAAAGTGCGTCAGATTGCCTGCAACAGAATACCTATTCTACCATACCAACCAAGCCAGCAAAATTACCCAAATCACAAAACCTCCAAATCTCCTTTTTCACTAAACAACATCATCATCCCCCTTTTTCAACATCTCCCTCCCCGGGTCCACCCCACATCCACCCCGCCATCTCATCTGCGAAATACTCATCTTGACTCACCTACAACTACATCACCAACTGCACCACGCCCCACCCAGGCCGGAAACCACCTGAAAAACCAAAAATATCCTGTATTTAACCCGTCCACCCACTTGTGAAAACCCTCCCCTGCAGTTTCCGCCCTCCTCCGCCCCATTGAATCCTCATCATGGTAGATCCAGCTAAGGAAGTGGCGTTTGGAGCAGCCGCTGGGTGTGTGGGAAAGCTCATCGAGTTCCCGTTTGACACGGTGAAAGTGAGGCTCCAACTGGCTCCCAGCAGGCTCCTGACGTTGCAGGTTGTGGGGTCGACTTTTCGAAACGAGGGTCTCATCAACGGCTTCTACAAGGGCATCCGGGCTCCAATGGTCGGGGCATGTATGGAAAACGCTGTGCTTTTTTCTGCCTTCCAGTACGGCCAGGAGATTGTCAAGAAAACGACCAATTGGGAACGCAACGGTCTTCCTGCGGTGTGTGCTTCAGGTGCTTTTTCCGGTTTTGCTGCTTCTTTCGTTTTGACCCCCGTGGAGCTTGTCAAATGCAAGTTGCAGGTGCTGAATTTACACACGCATTCGAAAACGGCGTCGTATGGGTCCGTGGTGGCCAGAATCATGCAGAAAGAGGGTCTTTTCGGACTCTGGCATGGTCTTGGTTCTACACTTCTTCGAGAAATGGCCGGAACCGCCGTGTGGTTTGCCACGTACGAGGAATCGCTAGCGGCGCTTAAAAAGACGTATCCGGCGGCGGAAAACACAAACTGCTTGCTTTCGGGCGCCGCTGCTGGGTTCATGTTCAATTTATCCATTTTCCCAGTTGACACCGTCAAGCTGATGATCCAAACTCACGATGTGACGCTGCCGGCGCTGGAGAAACTCAAAATCAGCCAGGCGGTGGCGACGTTGATGTCCAGAAAAGGCGGCATCACCAACTTTTACAACGGTCTTTCCATTACATTGATCCGGTCGATTCCAGCCAACGCCGTCATTTTCTACGTCTACGAGTACCTCAAGACAAATTTTGAGACGTAGCGACAGACTATTTATTATACAGCCGGGAGTACCTGGTGATAGACATCCATAGACAAATAGACAAACGAAGAAGCATTACTGCAATTGTAGTTTGGAAGGTGATACATTATTATTCCAGAGATATATTACTCTATTCAAGAATAAAAAAAGAAGAAGAAATAGAAAAAGAAACAGAAAAAGCAGATTCACGATGTCTGAAATAGCAGGAAGCCCGTTGAGCTTCATCGCTGCATCTTATCCAGTTCATTCATCTACAATAGAGCTACAGACACTGACACAATGGAAACTTCTACCGGCTATGTTCACAAAAGTCTTAGGAGCCTTCAATTGACCCCAAACTCAAACGTATATTATCTGCTGCATCACAGTGTCTGGATAGACCCACATCTAGCGAAAGCCATGGTCATACCACCATCTGCAATGTCCTTTTTTGACGTCTCTAACGTCTTTCAAGTCGTTCCATTTCCTCTTGATCGCCTCAGAACAACGTGGCGGCAGCACGCAAATCATCGGCATTGATCAAGTCACAGCCAAGCTCCCAAAGCGACCTCCAGTGGGAGTTTCTCACGTAGATTGGCCAATCAACACCGCCCCAGATCCTCGTCTTGAGACCGTGCTCGTGCGCCTTGTCAAAGTACCCCTTGAGCTTCTTCTGGTGCTCCTTGGTCAACGAGCCACGAACAGCCAGGGTATAGAGATCCTTTCCGAGCAATTGCTCGAGAGAAGCACTGGCAATTTTACAGGAACGTTCGTAACGCTTCCAGTCGTCCGCAGAGGCTTCCATGAACTTCTGCAAGGGACAATCAGCGTAGACATAGCGATTCTCTCCAGAGACCGATTCCTGGTCAATCATGTCCCAAGGCACGTCTCCCGTCAACGTGAGCACCACCGGACCTGCCACGTGTTCGCCGTTGTAGTGAGCCAAGTAACCCTTTTCGATGAATCTCTCGAGGTACGGCTTCAATTTGGAGTAGAGCTCGTGGCCCTCGGTCTTCAAGTCCAACCAGAAAAACAACGGCACCTCCGGGGCGTCGTAGAACACAGAAAACTTGGAGTCCGTCTTCTCCAAAATCGGCTCGGAAAACTTCTTATTGGCGCCGTCCAAGAAGTAGTACAATGGATCCAAGTACAACGCGTTCAAGGTGTTTCTCAGCTCAAGGTACACCTGGTTGTGGCCGACGTAGATCTCGTCTTTCTTGAACTCCTGGGTGGTTTCCGTGACCGTGTCGCTGACGGTGTACCCCTTTTCAAAGTGCCAGATGTCTCCTTCCACGCTGACTACACCCCACAGCAAGGCATCCAAAAGCGGTCTCTTTCTCCAGTAGTCGTTGTGGGAATGAATGGCCTTGATGTGGACGTCACGTGTGAGGCTTTCCAGCGTCTCGTACCGGTACGCCGGGAGGTTTTGTGTGAGTTGTGGGCGGAAAACGTTGATCATGGGTTGGTAGTAGGACATGGTGAGCAAGGTGAGAATGAGCGGTCCATGTGAGGTGCCGAGGGGGTCCAAAAAGATTTTTACTTTTTTTAATGGATTTTCGATTTGAGGCGGCAGACGGCCGTATTTATAGTTTTTTATTTGAAGGAAGGGGCTGTTGGGTGATTTGGTGGACCCCACGTGAATGGGACCCTTTCGCAGCCAATACGAGTCGTTGATGGTGGGGCACCATTGGAGTTGGTTTTTTCCTTTTTTTCTTTTTATTTTATTTATTTTGATTGAAGGTGGTTTTTTTAAAGCGGCATTGTTGTCGCTGGAGTGAATACATCGTTGATTGTAGGTGGTGGTTCTCTGGAATGACTATGTTGGTTGATCAGCCATAGGGTGACATCTCAACCATTCACCAAATCAACAAATTGAAGTAGAACAAGTTTGAGATCTAATTTTGGGGTACAACGAACAATATCTTAACTTCCTGGCTGAGCTTGATGTTTGCTGATCTTATAGTGAGAAGGTTTCTACAATGATTAAAACCAGAGGAAACTATGTGTCAATATGAAATATCATTTGAAACTTTTTTTTTTTTTTTCTGTTTTTTTTTTTTTTTTGTTGATTTCGGTTAAGAATGAGCCAAAAAAGCATTACTTCAATTTCTTTATCTTCGGCAATCGCCTACTTTCAAATGGGGAACGAACTCGATAATCTGCGGTGATCACTTCTACCGTGCTTTTCAGCTGAACACAGATATTATCATAAGCAGCAATCTGGAAAAAGTATTATTCATTCAAAAATTATTTCCGAGAACCCATTGGAATACCATTCTTCGACGGGAACGGAAAGTGTAATATACTCATGCATCACAGGAAACGAATGACCGGCTCAGACCAATTTTCTACAAATACAGCCAAGCTTTTCCCTCTGCTTGAACAAGCTCTTTATACCCCATTGAAATGAGTTTGGTAGTTCCTCTCATCGAAAAAGACAAAGGCCAGGAAGATGTCGAACAGAGCATCTCTCAATTGATCCAGGCAGATCCATCCGATTACGTCTCCCACGAAGTCTATTCTATCAAGGTCGGCTCCACAACATGGTATACCACTTTGCTTAGAATGAATAATTTGACCAAAAGCGAAGCCCTGGATTCAGAGTTACAAAAGATCACATCAGCCAGGAAAAAGGAAGGTCTTCTGGTTCTTGGATCAGATCCCAATTTCAACGATGGGCGCCCAAGAATCGTCTATTCGGTTGTGAAAAGGGAACAACTTCAATACAGCCACCTCGAAGCGTCAAGAAACTCTCTGTCTTACTCTTCTCATGAACGACAGAAACGTGTCTCCATTATGCCTTGTCTCAGAGTTGGAAAAAGACGGATCCACCTTGAATATGGCTTCCTCAAAAAAGCAGCAGCAGAAGTCTATGAAAAAGAACATTCGGAGAGTTCAACCATATTGGATCAGACTTCTCCTGGCACTATCCGAGGAAGAATGGACATCGTCGATCGGAGTGACACACACCAAGATCGTCTCCACATCATCCTACCAAACCAAAGCATAAATGACAGGTTCCTGCTCAATTTCAGACGGTTCAAGCCCGGTTGGTGTCAATGCTTACTGGCTGTTAAGCTAACAAGAGTCAAAATCACTTTAGTGGAAACCACTACCTGCGTTATGCCAATTGAACACAAGTACGTGTACGAGTCGATTCAGAGGAGAGTGTTTTTTGATAAGTCGTTCAAAGATGTGTGGGTGAATTCCAAATCTTGGCGGACACTCTTTTATCTCGACTACCCTTCCTACGCTTGCAATCTTCCTGAATTGGGCGCCACTATTTATTCCGATAAGTTTTGCAGAAGATACGATCTTGAATTTCTGGTCTCTTTCGAATGCCCAAAAGGTTGCACCTCTACTTTTACCGCCCTGACCAGAATCACAGTGCCAGAAGAGGAAGACACAAAATACAATATTGACAGAGAAAGGTTGTGCAAAAAGCAGGACTATGTTTTTCTCGAGAGGTTTCCTAGGTCTGAGTCAGCCATACAAGACATCAATCAGTGTATTCTCAACAAAGTGGCTTCCCTTAACAGTGACAAGATCTTGACTTATCATTCTTCAGTCATCGGATATCCAGATCGGCTTGTTGCAGTTATCGTGATGTCCAGATACGGGCCTGCTGAAAAGAAAGGGAATCTTGAGAAAGAAGCCATTGTTGGTGAATTCAACCTAAAGAGTACTGACTTCACCGACGTCGTCATGTTCGATAGTGGTTGCCGTCTCATCTCCTCAAACTGTAAAGACAACATGGCAGTCTCGGATTTCTTGAGTTTGTGTGAGAGCAGCGATTTGAGAGATTACAGGCCTTTTGGTGACAATTTCTGGGCAGAAATTTGCACTACGAAAATACTGAGTCCGGGTGGTTTTGGGTGTGGCTGGTCTATTGTTATTCATCTGGAAAAGAAGTCAAAAAAGGTGTACTTGAAAAGGATTTCAATGGAGGTCGTTGAGGAGACCCAGGTGTTTAACGGAGAACGTTTTGCATCAGAGCGGAAAGTCAACCTTGTGGAAGACAGACAGTTCAAGGGTTCTACTGGTAAACTCTCGCTAAAAAAGGGAAAAGTTACCATTCCAGAAGAATTTTGGAAGAGCAAGACGTTCTCGCTAAAAAGCACGATTTTTGGACGAGCATTTCTGAGACAATCTCGAGTTGTGGTGAAGCTAGAACTTGCTTCTTTCATGGCTGCAACGGAATATATCGTAGCAGAAGAAGTTGTGAATGTCGCTGGCGATTACGAATCCTTGATTAGTGAACCCGCAGAGCCACCCTCTTACGAGTCAGGGGCAATGAAGGAAGTGGAAGATTCTAAGGATTGATAAAGACTTGATTCAATGAGTTGCATGGGATACCTCTATTCAGATGTCAACCTGTCAAAAATGCGGCTTAGCTGCACAGAAAAGTCCCCTCTGGTTCACCAATATCGCACTAATGTCAACCTTCCGCACTTAAACCCATTGAATTGTTACAGTACGATGAATGGCCTCATGGAGACTCTTGATCTTCACCAGCAATATATATTGGCTTTTTATGGACAGAATTCTGTGATATTCTACTACAAGAAGAAATAGGTGTGAGCTAGATATTTAGCTGATATGTAGACGGTGTTTCACAAGGACTACTCGTTTGATTGTGGCCGTGTAAGGGCATCTCAATGATACAAACCGTTGACAGAATACAATGAAGAAGAAAAAGCAGCTTAATTTGAATTTCGGGCTTGTCGAGCAAGGTTCTGCCTCTGTGCCAAGGATCTGTAACTGATCTCATAAAGAGGTGAAGAGTTGTTACGAGGCAACATTCGTATTTAGTTTGAGAGAATGACAATATCAAGCAATTGGATATCGTGATCTTGACATTGCAACGAGAGTGGAGCTAACCTTACTTTAGTCTCTTTTTATCGGAAATTCGGCTCCATTTCCATGATAGCTTCACAACAATCAAGCCAGTCTGACAAAAACTACTTTGCGGAACTAACAACCATCAAGAACAAAGAAGCTGAACGACAGAACGCCATTTTGATCACCGCCGCTGCAAGGGCATTGAAAGGACCCACACGTGCTCCATCCACAAATCTGGAAATAATAATTTTGATGCCTGACAAAACATGACCATCAGCTCAAAGCGGCCTTGCATCTTTACCTCGTTTCAAAAAAAGCTTCTTTCAACTTGACCATAATGGTTTACACCGTACATTTCATCAAAAAAGACAAAGGCCAGGAAGAAGTCGAAAGAAGAATCTCTAAGTTGATTCAGGCAGATCCTTCCGACTACGTCTCCCACAATGTAAGTTCTTTTAAGGTCGGGTCCACAACGTGGTATATCACGGCACTACAAGTCGAAAATTTGACCAAAAGTGAGGCCCTGGGATCCGAATCGAATAATCTCACATCTTTCAGAAAAAAAGAAGGTCTTCTGGTTCTAGGTTCAGAGCCCAATTTCAACGATGGTTGCGCAAGAATCATGTACTCGGCTGTTACAAAAGACCAACTTCAATACAGCCATCTTGAGGCGGAACAATACAACACATATTGCTCTACAAGGGAACAGTTAAAGCAGTTCTATTACGAACGTTGTCTCAGAGTTGGAAGAAATCGGATTCACCATCATGCTGCTATTGAAACAATACCAACTGCCAACCACTATGAATTGTACACTTCAGAAACCACAACTACCTTATCTGATCAAACCTCCTCAGGAAGCATCCGAGGAAAACTCGTTATTTCC
Organism: Candidozyma vulturna; assembly: GCA_026585945.1. Lineage (NCBI taxonomy): Eukaryota > Fungi > Ascomycota > Pichiomycetes > Serinales > Metschnikowiaceae > Candidozyma > Candidozyma vulturna. Next base: position 816,517 of record CM048828.1, read on the forward strand.
TACCTAGATCCAGAAGGTGGAAATCTGGTGTACAACTTTGTTTTACCAAACGACAGCGTGAATGAGAAGTTCTCGCTAAAAATGACTCAATTGAAGCCCTCGTGGTGTCAGTGCTTTCTGGATATTGTGGTTAATAACGTTAAAGTCACACTCCTTGAAAACACCGTTTTTTGTGGGCCGCTTGGGCACAAGTACGCATACGAGTCCCAAACAGATGAACAAGTGTTGCTCGATGAGTCGTACAACGTTGTTTTTGGAAGTTGCAGCTTAAGTGAGTACAATGGAGAGAAATATTTCTTTGTCAGTCCCAGCCGCTACAAGTGCAACCTTCCCGATTTGGGTGCCACCTTTTTCTCCGATCAATTAACCAGGACTTATGCCCTCAAGTTCCTGGTTCGCCTTCAGTGTGTGGGACCAGGCCGTTGTTCCTCTACAATTAGTGGTAGTATCAAGATAACAGTCCCCACAGCGGCGAACCCGGATTTTCAGATGGACGTGGAAAAATTAAACAAGATTAAAGACTTCGTTTTTCTCAAAAGGTTTCCGAAAGCAGGTATAGCCATACAAGACATCAACCAGTATATTTTCAAGAAATCGGCTTTCCTCAACAACCACATAATATTGACTCATCACTCTTCGGTCATTGCTTGTCCCGATCATATCATTGCAATTATCACCATGTCCAGTTACGGGCTGATTCAAAGGGGGGAGATTGCCGGGGAAAAGCACCGCAAAGATGCTTTCAACCTAGAGAACGTCGACTGTACCGACATCCTTTTGATGCCCGATTCTGCTTTTCTCTTCTCTCCTGGCTTCAAGCACCGCATGAAATGGTCGATGTGCTTGAGACCATGCGGAAGCAATAGCCATTCACTTTTCCGGCCCTTTGGTGAAAATTTCCGAGCAGCACTCCGCAGTCATCCTGGAAGCCGTTCACTCAAATTTGAGGATGGCTGGTCTATCGAAATCCATCTGGCGAAGAAGTCTCGCTGGGTGATTTTAAAAACGCTTTTCATGGAGATTGTAGAGGAAGTGCAGATACAAGACGGTGACATCATTCGGTCAAGCCTGAAATCAAAGGTTATCGTGGACAGAGAATATGGGGCCTTACAGGGTAGACTTACACTTAAGGATGGAGTTGTCACGATTCCAAAACTGCTTTACAATTGCGGTGTCACATACCTTAAGCCCCTGATACTTACGCAAACATGTTTTAGAAAAACCCGAATGGTGGTGAGCATGAAACTTGCTTCGTTCATGGCTGCTACGGAATATATCAGGCTGGAATCGAATGTATATGCGCTTGGTGATTACGAGTCTTTGAATGCTAAACCGGCAAAGCCGCCGTCTTACGATTCGGGGGTGAAGGAGGAAGTTAAAGATGTCAAAGATCAATGATGAAATGATGAGTTGCATGAGATCCCTCCATTTGTTCAGTTTGCAGATGTCAACCTGTCAAAAATGCGGCTTAGCTGCATGGAAAAAAGCTCTCAAGCTGTACCGATGCTGAATGCCCTTGAGATCTAAAATGCATTTTTGTTAAATATTTCTCCCTAACTCCTTCTACATCGAACGTTCCCTGATTACAATAGTACCCAATTCATAAAACATTACTAATTAGCCTCATGTAGACTCTTCATTCTTCACCAACGGCGATGCAGATGGCGATACCGGTTCACAGAAATGGAGAAACCGCAGGAGCGTCTGGCTGTGTTTCCGTAGTAGATGCGCATCGAGCTCAGGCTCGACCCGAGTAGTGCTTTCCAACAAAAAAATCACCTTTGTTAGAGCTTCCGAAGCAGCCTCAGCGGAAGAAATAACCATACTGCTTACTCTTCGCCAACCGTCTCTTCCCTGGGCCACAGAGCCCTTCCAATCCTGGGACAGCCCGAAAACAATCGGATGGCTTCCGTACCCACGAGCAACTTCAACAACTTCACAAATTTCTCCAACGTGCTTGGAAACTTCCGCTAGCAGCTTCCAGTGCTCATCTTTCATGTCTTGCTTCTCCACGGGCAACCTCTTCTTCAGCTCAATCTGTGCCTGGCTGTAGAGGCATTGAGCCAGCGCCATGTGCGGATTCAACACGATTCTGTCCTCCTGAAGGGTGTAGTAGACCTTAAGGAAAGACTCCAAGCTCGCGTCGACAATTGGCTCCTTTCTGGATTTGTTCAAGGCCATGGCTGCACGTATGAGCGAGGTGAAATCGTTGAGCTTGCCGTTGTTGAAATCCTCCCATGAACTTGGCGCAATCTCGCCCCTGGCATAACTTTCATTGGCAACGGGAAGCGGGAACTTGGCCTTTTCAGCATCGTCAAACACACCCACATATTCTTCGGAGTTCACGACGCTGTCGATCCAGAAGCTCCAGATCGCACGGACCTTCATCTCCCTGTCCATGCGTTTCCGTCTGTTCATGTTGACGCTGGTGGACAAAAGCTCCATGTACTTGTTGGAATCGACAATCTCGGCAAATTTGGCCTTCACGTCGCTCAACTGCGCTGGATCAGAACGCACGCTTGGTGATTTCCGCAACAACGTATAGCACACTAGCATGCCGTGGTCGTCCAAGGTATCCATGTACTTGTGGGTCCGTTCGACCCAGGTTTCCTCCTTTCTGTCGATGCTCCACTTTCCGAGAGCGCAAACCCTGGCAATGACGGCATGGAGGAGGGCAGCATCATTTCTGAGGAAGAGCAGTTGGAGAAATACGGATTTCGAGGGAAGGAGCTGGTCGTTGGGGTGGCATGCCCGGTAGTAGTAGGCCAAAATGTCGCTCAAAACGGGCCAGGCCGGAAGCTCGTGGCGTTTCAAGTCGCCCGAAGAAAAAGGCCCCTTTTTGGGCTCCTCGGTGTCCAGAGACTCGCTGTCTGGAGACACTTCCTCTCTCTTGGGCTCATCGTAGAATGGATGGCCGTAGAAGTGTGGAGGAGGTGGGAAACCAAAATGGCCTGGAGGAGGCGGAGGAGGCGGCGGAAATGGCGGATAGTACCCGTACAGCTCTCGTCTTTCGCCGTCCTCTGCTTTTCGAGGAGGTGGGGGTCCTGGAGGTGGGGGACCCGGCGGGTAGTAAAAGTACGGCGGGTACGGCGCCATTGGGGGTGGAGGACGGTGGTGGTGATGATAAGGAGGCGGTGGGGGTGGCGGGTGTGGCCAGTAGTGGCCGTGTTTGGGATGGTGGTGGTGTCTTGGAGGTCCATATGGAAAGAAGCCACGTGGCCCGTGGTGGTGGTGGTAGTGGTGATGGTGGTGTTTGCGGTCGTCCTTCGGGCGTCTTTTCGGGTCTGGCGGGCCGAAACTGGGCGATCTGAGCCCCTGGTAGAAGTCACCCATGGTTGAAGGAGTATCAGGCTCCATCATTGGCCCGTGAAGCCGAGGCAGGAGACTAGAAGGTGGCCCTCTTCTTCTATCGTCATACTCCGTGCCAGAGTCCACCAGCAGCCGTTTCCGGCGCCGTCCGCCACGATTGCTTTGCACGAAAACACACGGTATACCTACCATACGGCAATTCAGACAAGTGGGGCCGTCCAGGCCCAGCGAAACAGGCATAAGTTCGCCGTCACACTTGATTTTTTTCTCCCGGCACGATAAACACGCTCTTCTCGCCACGGGACGGGGTCCAGGCTCAGGAGATGGCACTTGCAGAGGTGTTTCCAGCATTTGGGATGGAGACGCTGGAGAAGCCGAAGGCGAAATGGGAATGGGGGATTTCGGACGAGCGGGTCGTTCTGAATCGTTTTTATGTGGTGGCGTGGCCGGGGCCTTTGTGTCAGAGGACATGGGCGGGCATCAGTTTAAGTATCGGTGTTGAAGATGGAAGATTCCGTCACTGTATAGATGGCGATGGTGGGGGACGGTGGGGGGATGGCTAAAAGTGGCCGATTTTGGCGGAAATTGCATGGATCGGTTCCGTTGCGTCTGGGGAATGCATTTCTGCTGTTTGTTTATGCGTGCCGTGTGAATTGGTGCTTTTAGGTGGGTGCTTCCTGAGTGCCCAGGCGAGGCTGAACCGGAAATTCGCAGCCACCATCCCCAAGACTTGGCTTTAGGAGTTGGGACAAATGCCAAAGGGAGACTGTGAGACTCATTACAATGTTTCACATGATTTTTTAAGAGTTGGGTTCACCAAAAATTTTGGTTTTCAGGTTTCCGGAATCAACGGGTGGCGGCTTCATGCACCGAACGTTAAGGGTCTACGGCACGATGCCGCTCGACGGAACCTCACCGCAGAGAGCCGAGAGCAAGCGACGTTTTGTGGAAGGTTTCTTATGGTTTTTTTGGTGTTTTAAAAGTTTTGAGTGCACTTGAGTTTTCTTGGTTTTCTATTCGTTTCTTGTTTGAATCAAGAATTGAAGGTCTGGAGAGGCCGTTCTTCTCAAATGCAATGAAGAATCTGGGTTCTGAAACGCAGCCGGCTTGACGACATGCTAGCGCCGTTCAAAGCGCAATGCAGCTTTTGGAAAATGGGTTTGCTGATATGCTACGTAATTGGCCAAGATTTTTGTGTGTTTTACGGCTAAAAGCATTGGATGGGGAGAATTGGTGGGGATTGAAACTTTGAGACTATATTGCCCAATCGAAGGTACTTCTACTTAAAATGCTCTTTGGTTTGTGAAACAAATTTCTACCTTCTGGCAACAGCCCAAAAGTTTCCACAATTCTAAGGTCGTCATCTGCTCCTACTGAAGTCTGCACTTCACTCTCCGTTGACTACTTATAATGCCAAATTCTTGAGCTTTAATTTTGCATTTCATACCTTCGGAGTATTCGGCATATTCAAACACGGATTCCTGCAATTTTGCCAAAATGATGCAAGGCATTAGACCGTAAAATATCGGAAGTCTTCACAGCTTTATTACCGGCTCAACAAGCATTTGACGTTCCAAAACTGAATCAAACCCTCGTTTGTAAACTGCAATGGTATCCATTTATTACGATATCAAAACATCAAACTCCCACAATCAAATGTCTGCTCCCCTCTACAACTCGATTCAATCTGCAACATCGGTTCTAACTATATCGTCTATTTACAGACTAACGAAGAGACTTTCTGACCTGGGTGCCACGGAGAATCAGCACAAGCTTGACGGAGCCCGACAACAACTCCTCCTTGAAGTAGAACAAGAAAGCGGCGGTGGTGATGGACTGGAACAACTTGATGCCCAAGCCACGGTACAAACCCTCCAAGCCCTCATCACTGACAATCTTCTGGATCTCCTGCACCATTGAGAGCTTCACCTCCTTGTCGTCGTTGGTCTCCAACTGCTTCTTCTTCACGTGCATTCTGGACTTCAACGTGATGTATGGGTAGGTCAACGTGGTGGCCACGAGCTTACCGAAAGCACCTATGAAGAACGCCTTAGCACCGGTGAACGACTTGATGCCGTTAGCAGCGATAATGACGTTCTTGATCTGCTCAAAGATGGTGTACTGAATGATGGGATTGATCACCAACACCAAGGAAGGGAAAACACCGGCAAAAAGCGTGCCCAACCCGTCCTGCTCGACAATCTCTAAAATGGCCTTGACGGTGGATCCGCTCAGCTTGCCGTGCTCCTTGGCCTTGGTCATCATCCTGGTGTTGGCGACCCAGAATGGGTTGGTGCCAATCACAGTGATAGCACCGGCAATAGCACCGGTGATAATCGACTGGAACGTCGAGAGACCCCTTCTTTTGAGCTGCGCCGCCTTGTTGGCCTTCAAAAACACGTTCAGTGTCAACTCGTAAAAGTAGTAGTAGATGAACTGGGAGAGCGTGATACCGTACAAGGCCAGCTCGAGACCCAGGTAGAGCCCTAGGATGCCCTTTTCCTTCAAGATCTGCTTGGTAGCTTCCACGGAAGACGTCTTTTTGGAGTCCTCCTCCTTCTTCTTTTTGGTGGTCTGGGCCAATGTGGACAAAGTCACCAAAGGATACGTGACGATCATCAGGAGGGCACCGCCACCGGCACCGGCAATAGCATGGGCAATTTCGTCGCTGTCAGACATGGCAATAAATAGGGTATGGAGGTCTGGAGAAGAATCTGGGGTAGACTGGAGTATATATATATTCGCGGTAGGCGGTGTTGATGTTATGGAGGATACGTGGGGGTGCAATGGGGTGTTTGGAGGCGGTTCGGGGTGAAATTTACATTGTTGTGATGCTGTAAACGGGAAGATTACGGTGGTGGTGTTCTTTTTGTGTTATCATTTGAATTCGCTGCTTTAGACGGACTACCCACGGGGACCGTGGATGCCCAGGCTTTCACATGCACCCCCGCAGAAGCGAGGCAGTTGCAAAAAACAGACCAAGGAATGTAGTGTTTGTATACGGAGGATTTTGCAAACTCTGAATTTTCAATTTTTGCTTGCAAAGGCTTCTTTTTCGGATTTATGATTTTGAAGAATCCCAGTTTCTTCGGTTCAGCCGTGCACTGCTCTTCTTGATCTGGACAAGAGCCAAGAGTCCACGAACCGGAAAATCGAATGTCTCACATTCGGGTGTTTTGGTTTTGCAGAGATGTGACGATTTTGTGGTTTTGCGGGTTTGACCAATATTGCCTGATATTCAGCCAACCAGGTGACGACTTTATTTCTTGGATGAGATAATTGGACGATTGTAGTTCTCTGAAGAGTGTTCGATGAAAGTCGCCCGTTTAAATCAAGCACACTGATCAAATCTTTTAACTTTCGTGTATGATGTAATTGGATTAGTGTCTGACTGCAGCGGTAAAGCGGTAGCCTGTTTCCATGATACGATTGGCTACTCTGGATAAGTGTTTGGCCATTCTATGGCCCAATGCTTGATGTGATGTGACGTTGAACATGCGTCAATTACTCACTCGTTACCGCTTCTTATCAGTCTTCATTTTTCTCTACCCGGCTTCTTATCATTATTATCATAAACGAGACTTCAATTGCCAAGCGTCACTCAAATGCGATCAATAAAGGAAAGCACGAAATCATCGTGATTTCAATTTGAGTCATCACGGCATAGCCTAATGTGCTGTACTCCAGCTTTTCATCGAAGCTCCGCCAGCTGCCTTTCCAGCTATATTGCACCTTAGCACCAGCTTTTGCTTGAAAGTTCTCTCAGATCAGCCTTCAGAGTGATGGAGCCACAAAAGCGATTTTTCCAACTAATATCTATTTCTTAGAGAAAGCCTATATCTTTATAAAAGTAAGCTCCAATAGGATCGTAATATTCTCAACTTCACGAAACCCTCAGGTCAGTTTCCCGAACGTCTCACCAAGCTCACCAAGCCACAAGACATATCTGCCTTACAGCCTTCAAGCAAGCCTTTCCGTTATAACATCACTCGAGCTCTGCCCAGTATAATTGTAAATCCTCTGAAATGCTACTGAAGATACAATGCCACTTGCCTATTCTCATCTTCAGCAACCCAGCCTACTCACCCTCTTCTGTATCCTATATTACCCCTCGGCTATTTACATGACTAGACGCGGTTCTCCTGGAGCAACTGCGCGGTGACGGTCTCAAGCAGCTTCTCGCCCGTCAAGAGCTTCTCACGGACAAACTGCTCGGCCGTTTTCTTGCCGTGGACAAAAGCCACGGCTCCTACAAGCGCATACATGACGTGGGCGCTGATCTTCATTTCGCCACTGGCTTCAAACAGAAGATGGTGATTGTGCAGTTTCCAGAACATCGTCTGGTTGAGGTTGTGCTGTTTGGCGAACACACCAAGGGCGGTTTTGCTTCCGAGCTCCTTGGAAACACGCGTGCCCAAGACATCAAGGTTCTTGCCGTTGATGGCGTTTTCGTTTTCCGTGGGCTGCTCAATGACATGCTTGGCCAAGAAGAGATTGAGCACCTTCAGGCCCATGACGACGAGTTTTTCGTTGTACGCCTTGATTCCGTTGCCGAACGACTTGTGCGTGAGCACCTGGCGGGCCATTTCCTCCGGGATGCTGTAATTGGCTAGAAACTGCTTGATGGTGCTGGTGGCCTCTTCAGAACCGTATTCGACTCCCTGGTGGGTCTTGAAAGCCTCCTTGGGGTCTCTGCGGAGACCTGCCACGCGAGGGCCTGTGTGGAGATAGATGGAGCGGGCATGGAGAGTCCTGCCACGTGACTGGCTCATGGCTCGGAGCTGGCCCTGTGCTAGTCTGTCCACCAACATGGTTCTAAGGTGTCGGTTGATTTCTGGTGATTAAATTTTTCGAGCGACTTACTACCAGGTTGAGGCTGGTCTGTGTGCAGGTCGCGCTCACTATAGAGAGATGCCCATCCCGCACCAAGTGGTCTTGATAGTCCAGGATATTTTGGGGAAAACATGGATATTTTCCGTATTTTGAGCCGAGGGGCGGCGCTTAAGAACAGCAAGGCGGCCACGGCGGACTTTTCGGACAAACGGAAGCCCAAGACTACAGAAAAAGCGTCTCTGGACGATATCGACAGAGAAACCGATTTCTTCAGAACAAAGAGCCACAAGCACAAGGAAGAGACCACGGAGGAGGTGCAGGAGGAAGAAGAGCCTCCCAAGGCGGTCATAGCGTCCGCAGAAGACGCCCAGAAGTTCCGTCGATCCGCAGGTTCCAAGGTCACTGGTCACGATGTTCCTCTTCCCATTGGATCCTTTGAGGATCTCGTTTCCCGTTTCCAGATCAACAAGAGACTTTTGCATAATCTTCTAGACGCTGAGTTTGTGGAGCCCACGCCCATCCAGTGTGAAGGTATTCCCGTGGCTCTCAACGACAGAGACCTCATTGGATGTGCTCCTACTGGTTCCGGTAAGACGCTTGCATTTTTGATCCCGATGATCCAGACGCTTTTGGAGAACGCTCCAGCTAAAAACAGCAAAATCAGGGGTCTCGTCATTGCGCCCACCAACGAGTTGGCGTCGCAGATCTTTCAGCAGCTCCAGACCCTCACTAAAGGTCACAAGAACCTCCCCAGTGCCATTCTCTCTAGGCAAATGGCCAGCCGGTTCCAGGACGGCATTGTGCCTTCCACCAAATACGCCATCATCGTGTCCACGCCTTTGCGTCTTTTGGACGTGGTCAAGAACGGTTTTGTCGATTTGACCTCTGTGGAGCAGTTGGTGATCGATGAGGCCGATAGGCTTTTCGATAAGGGTTTTGTGGAGCAGACCGATGCGCTTTTGGCCAACATGACCAACCCGAAGTTGCGCCGTTCCATCTTCTCCGCTACCATTCCAGCAGGTGTGGAAGAATTAGCCAACTCCATCATGAGAGATCCCGTGAGAGTCATTGTGGGCCACAAGGAAGCGGCCTCGCTGAACATTGAGCAAAAATTGGTCTTCACAGGCAGCGAGGACGGTAAGCTTGTTGCCATTCGTGAGATGCTCCAGAAAGGTGAGTTTAAACCGCCTGTGATTATCTTCTTGCAAAGCATCACACGTGCCAAGGCGTTGTTCCACGAGTTGCTCTACGACAAGCTCAATGTCGATGTTATCCATGCTGAGAGAACGCCCAAGCAGCGAGACGAGGTGATCAAGCGGTTCAAGAATGGTGACATCTGGGTGCTCATCACCACCGATGTTTTGGCCAGAGGTGTGGACTTCAAAGGTGTCAATCTCGTTATCAACTATGATGTTCCTCAATCAGCACAGGCTTACGTTCACAGAATTGGTAGAACCGGTCGTGGTACCAATAAGGGTAAGGCCGTGACGTTTTTCACCAAAGAGGACTCGGCCATTGTGAAGCCAATTGTGAATGTCATGAAGCAGTCGGGCTGCACGGACGGCTACAGCGACTGGATGGAGAACATGAGCCGTTTGTCGTACCACGATAAGCGCAAGATCAAATCGAAACAGGCGGAAAGAGATGCCATCAGTACGGTGCCCAAGGTGGTGAAGCAGAAGCGGAAGCAGCGGCAGGAGATGATTGCCGCTTCGAAGAGGCGGAAGGAGGCCACGAGCTAGGCCTTATGGATTAGACGAATAAGGATTAATAGACGGAAGGAACAGGTGAACCTGTAGAAGGGCATGGGATATGTCATTGAGCTCGACGGATGATTCGGACCGGGGGCCAGAATTGTGTTTTTTTCATCAAAATTCAAAAAGACATTCATGAAGCTTCAAAGAGAAAATTGAGTGCCGGGTGAATAATATCGAGTTTGGATGTGAGGTTGAAGATGGAAGGTTGAGGTTGTGCAAGTTGGTGTGGTATCAACAACCCATTACCAATGGCAGCACTTGCCTCCAATACAGACCTTACCCACTCTTTTAACCGCCACCTCTTATTCTACATCAGATCACACTGGACCTACATCTCATATGGTCTTGAATATATTACCGTCTAGGAAAACCCAATTATACAGAATGCAAAAGAGCAGCGGGCAGGCTCAGTGGTGCTCGGCGTGAGCAACAGGGTAGCCAAACAAGGATCTTCTGCCAATGATCTCTCCCACAGAGAAGAAAGCCAAAACGTGGATGGAGTAGATGCCCAACTGAGACAAGTTCTGCTTGTTTGGCTGGAACTTGGTCACGGCCTCCAAAGCAGCCTTCTGCTCGGAAGGAGTCTGCAAGAACTTAACAAAGTTGTTGTAAACCTGCTTGAACTGGGCCTGGGAAGGAGGAGCAAGACCCTCCTGTTTGTAGACAATCTTGCCGACCTCGGCACCGACCTTACCCCAGTAGACGGCGCAGTTGGCGAGCTGGGTGGACTTGGCGACAGCGCTGTTGAAAAGACCGGTGGCCTTGGAAACGATGGCGGACATGGTGGATGTTGGTGGTTTGTTCAAGAAGTTGACTTTTTTCACGCGGTGAACCAATCGTGTGGAAGCGTGGGGGAATGTGCAGGCCCGAGTCCAGGGCCGGTTCCTCGAGAGGACTTGAAACAAATGGAATGGAAGGAAATTTATTGATGAGGCTTGGTTAGCATGATTCGTTTAAGATGATGGCAATTTAACATTTGGTTTCGGTATTGCGGGGTGTTTTGGCGTCGAGTTATTGGACCAGCTGCGAATGTTGCAATGGCTGCAAAACCAGGGTGGTCCAATTCTCGGAACCTCGGCACGTATAATTGATTCAGGATGGTAGGTTATCGATCATTTCGGTTGATGTGCATCCAGATTGCCAGTGATACTGACTTCCTTGTTTAACATAGCGTTGACCTCAAGATGTCGAATAACCCCATCAATTCAGAAATTTTTGAGCTCAAAAGAAATGAACAACCGCTTTAACAAATCTCACCTTCAAGATGCAATTACGTTAAGAGTATTTCCATCAATGTTCAACGAAGCCATACCTTCAACCACAAAATGATCACTCGCCTACACTCACACCATCATATCATTAGCATTAACTATAGCAGAACAACATTAAACCGGTCAGGCCACACCATGGGCGCCACAAGACTCCAGCCATAGAGCACGTAGCACACCCACGAACTGATGATCTTGATCCAGCTGGCAAAGTACGTTCTGCCCACGGGAATAAAGTCGCCCACATCGTCTTGCTTGACGTTCACCGTAAGCAAAGTAGCCACGTACTGCGTGGCCAAGAAGAAAATGATGTGGAACAAGGTGTAGTTGTACTTAACCAGGTTCTTTTCGTCGCCAGGACCGTGCACACCGCTGTCTTCGTCATACAAGTCGACCTGCTGAAGTGCGCTTTCGGGGAGAGATCCCTCGTTGACAGCCTGCTGGATCGCCTCATATCTCATCTGGTTCCTCTCAGAGGGTTGAGACGATATATGCGTTTCAGAAACACCGCCCTCGGTGTCGAAAAACGAAGCGTTGGCTGCTCTAGTCGTGGTGTATGCCAATGCCACAAAGGTGAATAAGGCACCGAGAACAACGCTCAAGGTTCTGGTACCTTTAGAACGCACAAGTGGATTGCACATTTTGTCGTCTGGCTCCGACACCACGGCACTGAGCACCAAGTAGGTGCAGTAGAACACAACCATAGACGCCTGGGCCAAGCCGGCGTTGGGGTTCAGCTCCTGGATGCTTTGGTTCACCGACATGCCTGAAATGATCAACGAAAGAATAAGGTTAATGGTGATGGCAGCCTGGTTCATGCTGCAGCCCTTCATGGCGAAAAACACGTACATGACGATGGTCAACACCAAGCTGGCCACGTACATGCTCAAGGTACCACCGATAAGGAGCTTCTTCCACAAACCAGCATTGTACTCATCCTCACCCGTAAGCTCTTCAAGCTCGATTTTCTCTAAACACTTCTCGGCCCAGGCGTGGGCAAAGTCCACAAGCAACACCAAGCCAATGCCCAAGAAGATCGTGGAGAAGATGATGGCAATGTGGTTGCCGTAGAAGACAAAGAACGAGTCGGGGATAAGCACAAAGTTGATGAAAATAAACAGGATCCACGCAAAGATCTTGATTTTCCAGCACCCGTTCTGGATCACCGCCCGCGGGTTCAGGGTGGACCGCACGTTCACCAAAAGTGCCGCCAATATAAGGTGCAACAGGCCTAGAGCCAAGTTGATTCTGTAGACTGAACTGAAACTGATGCACTGTTTCCCGTCGGGACCACAGCGGTTATTGATAAAGCCAAACGTGGCCTTTTCGAGCCTGTGCACAATGAACGGCGAGAGGGCGATCCACGAAATGATCGAGTTGAGCATGAGCAAAAGGCCATATGTTATTCTGGTCATAATCGCCGACGTGAAAGTTCCACCTATCAGAGAGCAAAACGCAGAGCATGCTGCTGCTCCACAGCACGAAGCGAGGGTCAGCGCACCTGCTAGCGGTAGCGAAACTAGGGCACCCATTGAATGTTGTAGTAAGTTGTAGTAGTTGATGATCAACGGCGCGGAGGCAGGAATAGTGGAGTAGCGGAGGTCTGGGTAAAAGGGGGTGGAGGGACATTTGATACCTTATTGAATTGCTTCGACTGAGTACTTTTATGCCGCTAAAGGGTGTAAGCTCTTGTAGGAGAATGGAAGTTTGAATGGTTGGGGTATCGGTTGCTCTATGGCATTATCGCTCATGGATCGTTTTGCAGCCATTGCGGCGTCTGTTCAGAAAATGGAAGACAAATAGAACATGAATAATTCAAAGAAAAGAGTAGCAAAATAAGTAAAGAGGACTTCATGTTGTTTTTGAGTTTTCACAAAATGGGTGTTCCAAGGGTGGGGTCCTTTTTTGACAATACAGTGCGATTTACGGCTGTCACTACGGATGGTGATTTTGCAACCACTATAAAAATCAAAAATGATTATAATCTGAATCGAAAGACAAGAAATGATGAAAGGCGGGCTTGTCGTTATATAATACAACTCATCAAACAATCAGTATCACACTGTAAGAAACAAACGTGGTGGATGAAGAGCAAGCTCCCGAGGTTGGCCCATATAACAATTGTCAGCAATCAGACCAGCAACAGATTATGTTATATATTAGATCAAATATGATTGACTTTTTGTTCCTTCTTGAAATTACTGGAGGTCAGATACGGTTTTAAGTCCTTGGGTACTGCCATACACACATTGATTCCATCGTAGAACTGCAATACCAAAAATCTAGCTTTTCCTTTATCTTCGAAAGAAAAAAAAAAAAAAAGCAAAAAAAAAGGGAAACACACTCAAACCCTCCCACAAAACTATCCACTCTGAACCCACAACCCGCTCAATGCGGACTACTCTCCATGACACCTGTGCACCACATACATTGGCCTCATCAGGCTCATCAGCATTATTAGATCTTCAACTCTGCAGATGTCCTTCCGTAAAAGATCAGAGCCGCTCCTTCCAAATCGTGGTATAAATAGAGGAAACCCTCTAGTTCCGGGAAGAGCTCCCCTCGGTGGCCGTGCGCCTCCAGGTGCTCCAATTGGTCAGATTCCTCAGGTTGCAAAACCCAAGAAGCCAGAAACGATCGACATAGTTGCCGAAAACCCTGGTGTGAGACCGTCAGCTGCAAATTCAGAACCTACGATCTCCACAGGTACTGCTGATCTTGACAAGATCATGCTCCACCAAGGTCTTCCATTGGGATCCACCCTTCTCATTGAGGAATCAGGAACCACAGACTTTTCGTCCGTTTTGCTACGAGCTTTCGCTACCCAGGGTATCATGCATAATCGTATAGAGAAGGACAAAGTCCATAGTCATGTCATCGTCGTGGGGGCCCCACAGACCTGGGCAAACAACTTGCCTGGTGAGTACAAGGGCAGCAGCAAAGAGCAGAAGAAGGCCAGGATCGCCTCGGACTCCTCGAAAGTCAGTGTGCTGAACATGGCAGACAAAGACTTGAAGATCGCCTGGAGATACGGCTTGAAGCAGCAGAATCTCCCAGACGAGAATCAACCCAACTCCACTTTTGAGCATTATAATACCCAGTTTGACATTACGCTTCGCCTTGTTCCTGGCCCCAATCCTCAAGAAATGTCATTTGTGCCGTTGCTGAGTGACTTCCGGGCAATCATTTCGCAAATCAAGAGCATCGTCCAGACGCAAATCAGAAATCTGCCCGCAAAGGTTGTAAGAGTTGTCATGCCCAATTTCCTCAACCCATCGCTCTACCCTCCACAGGCCTCAGCATCTACATTCATCATCCCATTCTTCCATTCCTTGCGGTCGCTTGTCAAGCAGTTCCCGCTGAACTTGGCATTGGTAGCTTCTTTACCCCTAGACCTTTACCCCAGAGAGGGCGTTGTCACAACGTTTTTTGAACAGCTAGCAGACGGCGTGGTTCAGCTTGAGCCGTTCAATCGTGATTTGGAGCAGCTCATAGAGAAGGCATACAAAAACGAGCCTTCCAAGATCCAGCACGGTTTTGTTCATGTCATCAAGGTCCCCGTGCTCTCCGCCAAAGGCTATATGATGATCCGCAATGGAGAGTTTGCGTTCAAGAACGGTCGTAAGAGGTTTGAAATCGAGGATTGGGGTATTCCCGTGGAGGATGAGGCTGGTGAGGAAGATAAACAAACAACCAAGAGCATCGACTTCTAGGACTTGCGGCTCTCCTCTTTTTCAACAAGTCTTTCCACGTCCTTCAGGAGCTTTTCCACAATGCTGCGGAGCTGCGCTAGCTCCTCGAGTGTCCTGTTTTGCGTGCTTTTAGTGTCTCTAAGTTGAGATGCCGTTTCTGAGAAGGTTGTCGCTACTTTCTCAAGGGCATTGGCCATGTGGGCAAGAACCTCCTGTGTCAGCGGCGAATTGTCCGTAGCCGACGTTGATAGTCTAGGGGCGTCTGAAAACGTAACGCTGTGTTTTGTTGGACTGGACTGTGGTTCCAGGGTCTTTTGTCTCTTGTCTCGGAAGCCCTGCTCCAACTGAGCAATTTGTCTTCTTCTATATGGCGATCCGCTTCGCCTGATTGGGGAAATCGACTTCAGCACTTGCGGCGGAGAAAGGTGTTTTTTGGGAGAGTTCATGGAAAACGGAGGAGTTTGATCTGTCTGTGTTGCTGCAGATGAAGATGCCTGTGCGTAAGCGACGCGGTTGTCTCATTCGCAGCCACATGAACGAGCACTAGTGACTAGGGCAAGTTGGAGATGTTGATTTTGCAGAATCGAGAATTGAGTTGGCATGTACAATTTTCGACAGAGGTGATGTCGCTATCGACAAAGTCTTCAAAGTGAATTGACAGGTTGATGCATTAAGATTCCATGTTTAAAGCTGCAGGTGCCAAGTGCATCTACCTATGCGAATTGCTGTAATCACTTGCCAACTTGTTTTCTGCAACTTTGCTCAAAAGTGGAGTTCAGAGACAGTTTTTAAAATCTCAGTGCCCTGATCCTCATAAACATGGACAATCTCTTTTGTTGAGTTCCTGTGATATACCAATGTCTCAAGCTGTGTCAATGGATGTCGAACTTGACGCACTTACCAATAAACCGTCATACTCACAACAATCTAAGATACCAACGAATTCACTATACGAAAGACGTATTTCCACGATTCACCCGCCTCAACTACATCCGATCCGTGCAACGGTAGGAAGATCCCCGTAGAGGTTTGCACCCGTGCACCACTCTCTATCTACTGTGAGCGATATCTTTTCTGTCGATCCTACGACGGATTGTATCATGAACTGGTTGCTTTCGGTGCTAATAGCTGCTCTTTTTGCAGTTCAGGCACGTGCATTCGACTGCTCCGTCAAGGAGCTCCAGCCATACGATCTCAACGGCTTGAAAGGCGTCTACACGTCCTCCATAACCAAGAAAACGCCTCCCTCTGAGTCCACCATCGAGTGGCTGATTGGCGTCTGTGAAGACCTCGGACTGGTGCAGAGCTGCTCGCCAGACTCTGATGTGTGCGGAAAGACCACCGTGAAAAACGACGGCAAGAGCTTGTTGACCGAGATTTTCGAATTCAAGTTCACTCCTTCTACAGTTGTCAAGACTTTGGGAGAAGACGGCAAGGAGGGTTTTGCCGTGGAGTACCACGATGTGGAGTGGAGCGACCAGAAGCTCAATGCCAACTTGTTCTTCAAGTGTGTGGATGCCAAGGACGCCCAGAAGGAGTTTGAGACCCGTTGGGAGAACAACCTTCTCCTGGCCACGTTGAAGACCGACAAGGCTTGTGCCAAGGCGGGCAGAAAGCCCAATGACGGCGGACGCGTTGACACCGGCGAGTCTTGGGGATGGTTTACGTGGATTTTCATTTTCATGGTGCTTTTCCTCAGCATCTACATCATTGGCGGAGCATGGTTCCAGTACAACAAGGGCAACTCGATTGACTTCCAGTCCGCATTGAAGGAGGTGTTGGAGAACTTTGTGGACCTTTTGCGTGGCTTGCCGGTATTTATTAAGGAGATCATTGAGAAGTTCACGAGGAACAACAACAGAGGCGAGTACAGCGCCGTCTGATGCGGCCATGCCGCTGCCAAAAGCCACAGGATATGTGTAGAATACAGTTTACCGAAGGTCTTTGTAGGTTGGGGTTGAGGTTTGGACGAGGCAATACTTGAGGAGTGATGTTGCACATTTACTCTGAGCTGCTTTGAATGGGAATTCCAATTGAATTAGGTAAATCTGTTTTTAATCATTCCCCGTATTAAATTCTTTCTTATCCCGAAAAAATAGTGTGCACCCTTATATACGCTTCAAAGCATACATCAGCAAATGGCTGCAAATGGCCAACTTCCATTGACCTCTCTATCTGAAGAGCTTCTTTCTGAATTCACCAATCTACCTTTCTCGTTCTTTGTTCATTTGAATATGAGATTGGCCATGGAAGCCGTTCTATTGCACGATTTTGAATTCACTTTTGTGAGTGGTCCATGCTGATGACGTGATACCATGGGACATGAGGAGTGTCCACACTCTAAAGCTCAGAAACCGAGAAGTTCAGGGACATTTTCAAAATTATTCAACAAAATCGATAAAATGAGTATCCAGTGTTGTATCTGATTGGCAAGCAAATCGATTAGCATCTGATCGTGGTCCACCTTCTCAGCTTATCTTTCTCGTGCACCTTCACATGAATGGCTGCAAATGGCTGTACCAAAAGTTGTCATTTTACCGTACTTTCCTAAACCAATATATAGAGCTGATTCACTGAAACAAAGGCTGTTCCATTTCATTAATGACCCTTCAAATCGCCCGTTTTGTCGTTTTGTGGAAAAATCACATTCACTATGAAGCGAAAGAGTCAGCGCTCACCAATCCATGAACAAGCCATTGTACACCAATTCAGACGGAGCAACATGATCTCTATCTTATGATATAAAGGTCCCAAAATTCATCAGTAATGTCGATTTACACGTTGTCTACCGTAAAATCGAGCTTTCAGTCAAAGCTAAAAGACAATACAGACACACAGTAGTCCTCAGTATGGATGCAAACGGCCAGTACAACCACCAAACTCGTCATCCACGCCACCCCAAACATCAAACAATAAAAGATACAAAAATTTGATTGCTAAGCTCCAGGAAATATCAATATAAAATTTGTTGAACGCTCTTCTCCCCATCCACCATATCTTCTACCTCCTCCCCACCAATGCGCATCAGAGTCACTCGCACTCATCTACATCCTCCACCATCATGTCCACCGTTCTTAGCAAAATCCAGGCACTCCAGCCCGGAGAACGGTTCTGCTCGTTCGAGTTCTTCCCGCCAAAGACAGATGCCGGTTTCAGAAACCTCCTTGCCCGTTTGTCCCGTATGATGGCGCTCAATCCGCTCTTTCTTACCGTCACTTGGGGTGCTGGAGGATCCACTTCTGAAAAGTCGTTGGACTTGGCCGCCACATGTCAGAAGGAGCTCGGCGTGACCACCGTGTTGCACTTGACGTGTACAAACACCAACAAGGAGATCATCGAGGATGCGTTGAAGAGAGCCAGGGAGGCTGGCATCAAGAACATCTTGGCCTTGAGAGGCGATCCTCCTAGAGCCGAGGAGTACTGGACGCCTAACTGTGACTTCAACAGCGCCGTGGACTTGGTGAGGTACATCAGAGAACAGCACGGCGACTACTTTTGCATTGGTGTGGCTGGATACCCAGAGGGCCATGTTGAGGGTGCTGATGCGCTGGACCAGGATCCTCGCAAGGACTTGCCGTACTTGATAGAGAAGGTGGAGGCTGGTGCTGACTACGTGGTCACTCAGCTCTTCTTTGACGTGGACAAGTTTGTGGCCTACGAGCAGTTGCTCCAGGAAACACCCCAGTTGAAGAACATTGTGCTAATACCCGGCCTTATGCCCATCACCACGTACCGGGTTTTCATCAGGTCCACCCGCCTCTCGCACGCCAGCGTGCCCAAGGCCATTTTGGAAGACTTGAACGCCCATGCCAACGACGACGATATGGTCAAGGTGATCGGTTTGGACGTTTTGACCAAGATGATTCTGGAAATCGACGCCAGAACAAACGGACGCGTTCGTGGCTACCACTTCTACACGCTCAACTTGGAGAAGGCCGTGGCCTCCATCATCAACAGACTGCCGGTGTTGCAGAACATGATTCCTCACAACCAGCTGGTGCAGCACGACGACGCCATAGTGTCTGATTCCGACGACGATTTGCCTGTGGTGCCGCAGAACAACGGCAGGAGAAAGTCCTCCGTGAACGAGAACCTGGTGGCTGTGCCGGGCGTTGCAGAGGCCAAGAGAGCTTTGGTTTCGAAAGCGCTTTCAAAGGACCCCAAAGCCATTGTGGATATTTCCACAGGTAAGGGTGCTTTGGGCAAAGACGCCACGTGGGACGAGTTCACCAACGGCCGTTTTGGTGACTCCAATTCGCCCGCCTACGGTGAAATTGACGGTTACGGTCCCAACTTGAAGCTTCATTCAAACAGAGAGGTCGAGGAGACCTGGGGCGAGCCCAAGAGCGTCAGCGATATCACCAAGATTTTCGTCGACTACCTCTCGAACAAAATCAACGTTTTGCCTTGGGCAGACAGCGAGCTTTCGCCCGAAACCGCATTGATCCAGGAGGAGCTCTTTGAGCTCAACGAGAGAGGCTGGTTCACCTTGGCGTCGCAGCCCGCCGTCAACAACTGCTCATCCCGTGATAAGATCTTGGGCTGGGGCCCGCCAAACGGGCACATTTTCCAGAAATCGTTTGTGGAGTTCTTCATTCCCAAAAAACAGTGGCACGACGACTTGTTGCCCCGTCTTGCATCCCAAATTGACGACAAGACAATCACATACTACTGTGGCGATGCCAGCGGCCACATTTCGCTGAACTTACCGCTTAGCATCGGCAAAAACAGCAATTCCAAGCTGGCGGTCACCTGGGGCGTCTTCCCTCTGAAAGAGGTGTTGCAGCCCACCATTATAGACTATGAGTCGTTCAAGGCGTGGAACGAAGAGGCCTTTTGTTGTGGCTCGAGTGGGCCCGCTGCTACAGGAAAGACAGCGCCTCGTTCCAGTTGTTGAACGACATCTACAACTCGTACTACTTGGTCAGCTTGGTGCACCACAACTTCACTGACGAGTTCGTCTTGTGGACCACTTTGCTCAGCGACTGACTACACACACACAAGCTCTGATTCAGCCCCCGCTGAGCTGTCGCTCCATTATATCTATGTACTTTTCCACGACGCCGGCATTGAGCTGCTGCACTAGCGGCAGACTCTCGTCGTGTCCCAAATAGTTGCAATGGCGTGCCGTGAGACACACCACTCCGTTATACACTTTGGTGCCGGCTTTCACCGAGAGCTTACCCCCTAGCGGTATCGGTAGCGGTGTGCCTGTGTGGGATGCCTGCGGATGAAGAAAAGGTAGCTTATCGACCTCGATGCCGTAGAAGTAGTTATCGTGGGAGTCCTTGAGCGTGAGCTTGAAAGTCGCCGATGCAGACATCTTTCTGTTGACCTCTTCGGGCGATTCATCCAAGTCAATTCCGTATATCACCGGTCGGCTCACGTGCTCCATGCGTTCAAACGGTGCTCGATTCGGGTTGTGGTAGTATTTCCATTCCTCCAACGCTTTTTCCCTCGATTCCGACACGTCTTCGATAAACACGATGAAACACGTCACGTCCTGCGGTAGCACAGCCTCGCCTTTACTGGCGTAATCAGCAACTCTGAATTCCACCATGTAGTAGGTCCACCATGTAGTAGGTGATGGTGATAATGCGGGAGATATCACCAAATCAGTGCACCCGCAACTACACCTTTGGAGGCCAATTGATACAACAATTGAGCCCGGGATCGCTCCATTTTCACAAATAGCTTTCACATGTCGCTGTTGTTTGTGCCTGAGGACGAGGAATATGACGATAAAGCAGAAACTCTCTTTGTTCCCGATGAGCAGGAAGATCCAGAACACATTGTCTCAGAACTAGAGCATCAGAATGACAAGGCTGAAGAGATAGAAGCCGAGTATGTGGAGCCCGAGAACCAGCCGGAGATATCGGAAGAACGCACCAGAGCTCATTACGCTAGGGCAATGGCCCAGCAAGAAGAGGGCTCTATACCTGTGGTAAGAGAGGAGAAAGCAGAGGTGACTGCGATCTACGAGTCCAGGGAGGTGTGCTGCCTGCTTCCTTTGGGATTTTATCAGGAGATTGTGGAGAACATGTTGGCAAAAGACGGGCTCCTCATCCTCGGCAGAGGTCTAGGGTGTGAGGTGATTACTGCCAATTTGCTCTATGCGCTTAGTCTGCCGTCGGTGATGCTAGAAAGAGGCAAAACGGTCACGAAAAAGAAGAGTTTGGTCATTTTGCTCGGTGCCAGCGAGGAGGAGATTGTCAAGTTGAACGACCTTTTGGTGGAGCTTCGCTGGTTGAATGCGGTAGCGGGAAACGATACAGAAAACGAATTGGAGCCGGCGCTTCGGGTCGTTGGAGGCTCGGATCTCGCTAATACGAATAAGCGCCGTGACATGTACATGAAGGGAGGCGTTCTCAGTATTAGTTCGAGAATCTTGGTTGTGGATATCCTTTCTGGTATTCTCAAGCCGCTGGACATTACGGGGTTCTTCGTGCTCCACGCTGAAAGAATCAGGGAAACGCTGAATGATTCGTTCATTATCAACTTGTACAGGGACCAGAACGACTGGGGTTTTGTTAAGGCCATATCGGACGAGCCTGAATCCTTCACAGGGTTCACGCCTTTGGCAAGCAAGCTCAAGTACCTAAGAATGAGCAATGTGTTTCTCTGGCCTCGTTTCCACGTCGAAGTGACTTCCCTGTTGATGCTCAGGTCGTCCAAGCAGAAGATGAGAAGCACAGTGACTGAGATCAACGTCAAGCTATCTAAAAAGATGGCTAAGATCCAAACGGCGATTTTGTCGTGTTTGACCGCCTGTCTACAAGAGCTCAAGAGACACAACCCCACGCTAGACACCGAATACTGGGACGTGGAAAACTTGCATGATACCGATTTCGTCACACGAGTCAGACTCTCGCTTGAGTCCCAATGGCACAGAATATCGTGGACATCCAAACAGCTCGTTTACGATTTGGGCACACTCAAGGAACTTTTGGCCAGTCTACTTCGAGACGACTCACTTTTGTTTTACCAGCGTGTTCAGGGAATCGTGGACACGAATATTCGATCTTCAGGAGCAGGCACCATGAACGCCACTACCATGAGTCCCTGGCTTATGATGGACGAAGGCACAACCATCACGTCATATGCTAAAGAGCGTGCATTAGGAAGAGTAACTGTGGCTACCGAAGCTGCCGAAGAGGGCCAGGAGACCGCTGAGGTATCCAGAGAAAAAACAGAAGTCTACAACTTGGAGGAGCTCCCAAAGTGGGAACAGTTGGTGTTGCTTGTGGACGACATCATTCACGAACGGTCTTTCGACAATACCAAAACGGAGGGACCAATTCTAATTATGTGTTCCTCACTGAAAACCGCCCAGCAGTTGAGGTCCATCTTGTCAAAGGCTAAAAAGAAGGTTCACGAGCCCACGGGGCGTAAATGGTTCTCATGCAAAGGTTACATGGTGAGCAAACTTCGAGAGTATCTACAATGGAAGGAGCTTATTTCGTTGACCAAAAGGCTCAACACTGAGTTGGTCGAGAAGGCAAATGAAGACAGCCGAGAAGGCACCCCGGACTCTGCCGCTGACGAAAAGCTCAACACCAGTAAGACTTTCACGAGAGGCAACAACGTTCCTCGAAGCAAAAGAAGAAGAACTCGTGGAGCGGCTGCGGTGGCAAGTGTGGCGAGATTGCACTCTGGAAGCGACTATGAAAAAACCGCCGGTCCAGTGGACCTAGAGCAGGATATCGTCGATCGTTTGGAGCAGGATGTCAAAGAGGAGTACGATAGCAATGACGAGCTTGAGGAGCCGGAGTTGGTGGAGGAGAAGGAACACGATGAAACTGCCGAGGATACATTCAGAAACTTCTACGCTGAAGCTGAGTCTCCACACATAAGAACAGCAGCCATCGACTTGGAACATATCGAGAAGTACAACCAGGTCGTTATCGAGACCTACAACGACAAGACCAACGAGACATTGCTCCAAGAGTTGTGTCCGCTGTACATCATCATGTACGAGCCAGATCTAGCCTTCATCAGGCGTGTGGAGGTCTACCATGCCACAAACGCCAATGTTGAGCCTAAGACGTATTTCATGTACTACGGCACTTCCGTCGAGGAGCAGACACACTTGATGAGAATTAGAAAGGAGAAGCTGGCATTCACCAGTCTCATCAGAGAAAAAGCGAATTTGGGCAAACGTTTTGCTGGAGAGCAAGAGAACTGGAAATTCCATCTTCGCAAGCCCCAGGTGGTGAACACCAGAATAGCTGGAGGCGCCAAATTCCGTACGGAGGAGGACGAAATGAGAGTGATTGTCGATTCTCGTGAGTTTCGCTCGTCGCTTCCGAATTTGCTTTATCGAGTTGGCATCCAGGTTATTCCGTGCATGCTCACGGTGGGAGACTATGTGGTATCGCCAAAAATCTGTGTGGAGAGAAAGTCGATTCCTGATTTGATTGGATCTTTCAAAAGCGGCCGTTTGTACCAGCAGTGTGAGCAGATGTTTCGCCACTACGAGCTTCCCACGCTTTTGATCGAGTTTGACGAAAACAAGTCCTTTTCGTTTGAGCCATTTGCCGAGATTCGTCCGCCAGGATTCAAGGCGACCAACCCGATCGCCAGCAAAATTTCGAAGAAAGAGATTCAGCTGAAAATCACCGAGCTCCTTATTTCCTTCCCCAAGCTCAAGGTGATTTGGTCATCCTCGCCTTACGAAACTGCTCAGATCTTCCTTGAACTCAAGGCTAGTCAACACGAACCCGATGTGGAGGAAGCCCTTGCTAAAGGCGTCAATCCTGCTATTTCCACCAGCGAAGGACCCCCCATGTACAATGACGACGCCATTGATCTTCTCCAAAGCATCCCAGGCATAAACAATGTCAACTACACTACGGTGATTCTGAGGATCAGAAACATCAAGGAGTTTGTGTCCCTCAGCAAAAAAGACCTCCACGAGATGCTAGGAGAAGAAAACGGCAACAAGGCTTACAATTTCGTGAACCGGTATGTACGCTGAGATAACGGTGAGATAACGGTTATTTTTTAGGCTATCAGGGTTTGTTTTTTTCGGAGTGTTTATAGCTTGCAGCAAGCGAAGAGACCCCGCGATCAGGTATATTTACCTTTTGTCAAATTGGGTGCGAAAAACTGATGCACCCTGTCGTCTATTGACACCGATTCCGGAGAGACAACAACTCAACAGACCATTTCTAAAGAGCCATGTCTCGAAACAGGGTACCTACGGGGCCACGGTTTCAATCTTTGGCGTTGGACAAGGCGGGGAAATCTAAATACCGCTACCTAGAGTTCAAGTACTTGTACTTCCAGGTGCAGAAGCTCATCCACAAGAAGGTGGTGCTTAGTTTGAAATACGAGCAGATGAGGACGCCCGAGATCAGAACGGCGTTGATAAAGCCTATAGTGCAGAGATTGGTGGAGATTGCCAAACTTTCCTCCTTGCAAGCGGTGTTTAATGGCCAGGTCTCAGGCGCTCAATTTGACATCTTTGATACCCCACAGTTTGCTCCAGTCTCTTACGGCTCAGTGCAATCAGAGTCGCAAGGTTTGGGCTCCCAAGGCCCTAATGCATTGTCGTCGAGTCTCATATACGTGCTTTTACTCCTACGGTACGAGTTCATGATCCAGATGGAGAGCAACTTCGTCATGTACGATTTGCTCCTGACCAAGGCCAATATTTGTGAAGTTTTGGCAATCAGAATGCTTCGAGAATACCGCTCAGACAGCCGCATCAACTTGTTGTTTGTCAATCCAATGGGCCTTCGGCATGGCCACGAGGAAAACCAGATCTTGAAAGACACGAAGCACTTGGACAGCTTCAACACGCTCGAGCTTTCTATTCTCACTAAATCCAAGAAATTCTTGTCTCAGCCGGTTATTGTTCACATCATGGAGCGGATCTACAACGGAGAGCTCATTATCATGGAGCAAGCAGGTGGTCAGGAGAACAGCTGGCTTGGAATTTTGGGTGGATCCAACGCACAAAAGAAGAATGACTTTGAGCTTCCGACTGTTCCGGAGGAGCAAGAGTCCGAGAAGAACATCGTCGATTACAAGTACAACAAGGTCACGTTGAAGAAAGTGGTGTTCAGGTCCCACATTGTGCCGAAGTACCAGTCCATCGTGATCAACCTCAAATATGCATTCCTCACGCTCCTCTTCTTTATCCTTGTTCTTCGACACAAAGAACATTGGACGGTTGAGGTTGGCGAGACGGTATTCAGCAAGTTGTTCTCGTTTTTGTTCTGGTCAGTTGCGCTCAGTTTCAACTTTGATAACCTTCAGAAGCTTCTTCATATCGAGTTCAAGTTCCTCAAAAAAATCGTGTGGACTTACTTTGACTTGTTGATTGTAGCACTCATTGACGTTTCTTTTGTGCTTCGAGTGCTACTTGGCCTTGGGAAGATAGACGCCACCGTCTACTATAACTTTTTCAGCTTGATTCCCATCTTGCTCTTCCCCAGGATGCTTTCGGTGTTCAACAACTACGAGTTCTTCAATATGATGATCTTGTCGTTCAAGAAGATGTCGCTTTACATGATCGCGATGTTCTCGCTCTTCGTGTCGCTCATCTTCGGCTTCTTCTTGTGCTTCATTAGTCTCACGATAGACTTGACTGTGTACGAGGTTGCATTTAGCATGTTGAAGCTATTCTTCGGCTTCACTCCAGCTGTATGGGACAACTGGAACAGATACAACAACTTGGGAAGGGTTGTTCAGCTTGCCTACTTGTTTTTGGTGCAATTTATCGTGGCAACCATTCTTGCCATTGTGCTCAGTAACGTATTCACGGAAGTGACACTCACGAACAAGGAGGAGTTTGAATACATCAAGACCACCAACCTCATTATCTACCTCAAATGGGGCAAGTTGAATTATTCGAAAGACCCACAGAGGTCGCCGTTTTTGATAGTGTTCAACGGAATCGTGAGTGTCTTCAAGATGCCCACCATCAGCATGATCTACTTGTATGAGATTCTTGTCAAGGACAACAAGCGACTTTTGCAGAAGCAACAGAAGGATCTCAAGCATTTCACATTTTTAAGCAAAGAGGATGATTTCTACGCAGACAGCGATATGGTCATGGCTGGACAGGCCCACGATGATGATTCGGACGTGAGCACGCTTCGGATGAATTCCCGGAGAGGTTCACATTTTGCCATGCCACAAAATTCCAACGCAGCTGGGAGAACCGTATCGCATGCGTCCAACGCTGTGATCTTTGGCGCCCAGGACGACAACCGTACCCATGCGACCTCGATCCCACGACACCTCATTCCGAAGTACTCTATCAACACTTTAGGAGGATTGCGTAACGCTTCGGAGGACCTGGCGTTTCTTGAAGATTTCCTAGGCAAACGGTATGGCAATTATGGTAAGAGTCGGCGCAGAGTGAGAAGCAGAGGAGTCAGCGGAGAGAGCAGGCCGAAGAAGCGGCTGCAAAAGGCGGATTTGGCTGCTGTTATGGACAAACTCAACCAGCTCGAAGCGATGATATACGGAAGCGACCGCCGGGTCAGTCAGGAGTATAGAAGCGGTGGAGAAGGGATGTACGATTTAACTGAGGCCTTGAGTTGCGACAGTGATGCTGACAACAGCGACAACAGCGACGACAGCGATATGTCGAGGGGTCTGTTTGGCACGATATAATAATATAGCATTGCATTGGGGGAGGTGGGTGGTGGAGGTGGGTCGATTGAAGACCGTGCGGTGATAAGGTCATGAGAACGACAAGGCCTACGGTGTGGTCTATGGAGACCACAACAGGACCAACAATTGTCTGCATCACACGTGCTTCTAGAAATCACCAAAAAAGGAACACTCCTGAAAACCGTCCCTTTTCATGTTCATTCCGTGCCGTCCGTCTGGAACGCTCAGGGTGTGTAATCTAGCAAATGGCTGCGAATGGCTCCAGTGAGACCGGGCTCGGCTATTGCTCAAAGCGCCCAAAAGGGTATCCAAGCCACCGGGTGAAACACAAAAAGCCGTGGAATGGATTGATGAAGGGAAATAATTTGATGTGGCTGGAGGGGTAGAGATTGGATAAAAGCCGAAATTTGGGTTGGCGAATTGTGGATGGGAGAGTCTAACCAGAGGATATTAAGTGAAGGCCGAAATCATTTGAGATAAGAAAGGCTGCCGCAAAGGGCCATACAAATTTCACAAAACTCCATGACGCTGCCATGGAAGCCAGCGGCACGAGTTTACACAGTACGGTCATCCACTTACGTCCACTATCTATGCTCGTCTTGACTGGCTGCAACACCCACTGAGGCAGCTTATCGCAACGAGCAACGATAAGCATCTAGAGTTTTTGGGAAGTGACTTGAAGTTGCATTCTTAGCCTAATTTGCTTTTTCTGTCCGTTTTAGCAAATCTGCTCTTGTCGAAAATAGCCTTTGTAAATTGGGCTCGATCCGGTCTCGGAGCAAGCCTTTGGGCAGACAGCATGCCCCATTGGGGAACCTCCACACTAAGTAGATACACAATAGAGTTTCGGAGCCTGACCGAGCAAGCCAGGCTGTTGCTTCAAAGTCATGGAGGTTTTCATTGGTGGGACAGCTTGACACATTTCGCAGCCGAGGGTACTCCTCACCAATGGCACCAACCCAAATGCATCCACAGAATGTCAAACGAATTTCAGAAACCGCCCCACCACGTCAGATCCCGCTGCCAATGGCTGCACATTGCTTTTCTGTCAACTTTAGGAGCCTCTGCGTTGTCTCGCGCTAATATGCCTATTGGGGCACTTGTGTCCACGCCCAAGCAGTTTGGCGAATGGAGAGGGCTCATTTTGATCTGACAGATGGCGCCGGCGTTGATCTACGAGGAGCTGTTTTGGTGGATGAGAATGTGAAAAAAACCTCCAGGGTGAATTCGATCTAGAGATATCCATTGAAAAAAAAAAAAAAAAAAAAGAATTCTGATTCGATGTGGCAGAATGCCGTAGTGCCTGTCTTTGTCTCTGTCTTTGTCTTACTATGTGTCCAGGCCGTATCGCTTATTCAGGCCCCAGGCCTCACGCTTATTCAGGCTCACTCACATGTTTGCAGCCACCTGCCAAGCTGGAGATAAGCAGCGGAGAAACTCCGTAGCCGTCACACCAGGTACCCAAAATCACAAGTTAAAGAAAGCAGAACCATCACCAAAAACAAAATATCGCCTCTTACTCCCCTTTGTGTTTTTCAACGCCGCCCCACTGGCTGACATGCCTGGGCCGATTCGCACCCTCTCACATGTTGCACCCGTTTGTACCACCGACCCAAAACACGAAAGTAGGCCACTTCAAAAACAAAAAACTACAAAAACATGGTGGAAATACGGCCCCTTTTATACTCTCCCGCTTTTATTTCTTTTTCCGTGCCTGCGGTGTGTTTCTGCCCCGGCTCATGTGGATGTGCTCATCAGTAATATCTGCCTTCCTAGTGGCCCATTCCCCCCGCGCCAGACGACCGTTTTCTTCTATTTAAGCACCCTCTTCCCTCGCTCTCACATGAGAAAAGAAGCACCGACTTCACAGAAAAAAAAAAAAAAAAAAAGAGCACCACCCACCACCCCACCACCAATATTCCTTTTTCTCCAAAATCACCGTCAAAACATCGTCCATGCCTCACAACACCGGCCCAGAGAATATGCCCATGCTCGACGTGCCCAATAACCGTATCCAGATTGGTGGCAGAAAGTCCAAGTTGGCGGTAATCCAGCTGGAGATCGTCAAGGCCGAGATCGAACGTCACCACCACCACTTGAACTGCCTGGTTTTGGCGCTTCTGACGTTGGGCGACAAGATCCAAAACAAGCCGCTTTACTCTTTCGGCGGCAAGCTGTTGTGGACGAAGGAGCTCGAAATCTTGCTTTTGGAGCCTGTCGACGAATACCCAAAGTTGGACTTGATTGTCCACTCCTTGAAGGACATGCCAACCAACTTGCCCGACGAGTTCGAGTTGGGTTGCATCTTGGAGAGAGAAGATCCCCGTGATGCCCTTGTCATGAAGAAGGGCTCTCCTTACAAGAGCCTCAGCGACTTGCCCAAGGGCGCCGTTGTCGGAACCTCCTCCGTCCGCCGTTCTGCCCAGCTCTTGAAAAACTACCCCCACTTGCGCTTTCAGGACGTCAGGGGCAACATCTACACCCGTTTGTCCAAACTTGACGACCCAGAGAGCCCCTACGAATGTCTCCTTTTGGCCGCCGCCGGCTTGATCCGTCTCGGCTTGGAACACCGCATAGACGTGGCCTTGGACGCTCCTGAAATGTACCACGCTGTGGGCCAGGGCGCCTTGGGCGTGGAAATCAGAAGAGACGACTTGGTTGTCCAGCAAGTTTTGAGCAAATTGGAGCACAAGCCTTCTGCCCTCCGCTGTACCGCCGAGAGATCGCTAATGCGCATCTTGGAAGGTGGCTGTTCTGTTCCTTTGGGCGTCAGTACGAAATACGACGAGGAAACCCAGGAGCTCGACTTCAAAGGCATCATTGTCAGCCCCAACGGCGAGGAGTACGTGGAAGGCGAGGTCAAGGGCTTTGTTTCCAACAAAGCCGAAGCCGAGGAGATTGGCGAGGAGCTCGCCCAGATCTTGATCGCCAAGGGCGGCAGAGACATCTTGAAAAGCATCAACTACGAAAAAATCAACCAGCGGCCGCTGAACGGAGCCCCTGGCACCGCTCCAGCCACCAACGCTATTTAAACGAGCCCCAGGCTCCCTCGTGGAAGCTGACAGCTCGGCTTTCATTAATTGCATAAATCTGCACGGCAGGCCCGCAGCCTGTGTCGTTCAACGGACCGGCGACCCCTACATAGAGCCGGTCCACCTTGCATTATTGACTTTCTTCTTTACGTTTATTTGGGATTCTTTACTATGGAATCGTGTGTATTAATGACATCATAATGATCGACGAGTGGTATCGTAGACTTGCTTACGAGAAAGTGGGTTAGACCGAAGAGCATCACTGGAGGTGTACCGGTGAGAAAGGTGCCCTCTAGAAGTGCCCTCTAAAAGTGGATTGATACGATATTCTCAGCTGATGAGCACTTAATGATCAAAGATACGCTTGAGGTGAATAAAGTGAGATTCACTTATCGGATATATCAAAGTATTACTGAAACAGCTCATGTATTCTGAATTGCTTGAACCAAATGCCTGTCGTCAGGGAGAGTCAGGGGAACTTGCATCTCGGTTAAGAAGCACCCACTCAGGTAATGACTGATGGAGACTTGTGCACAAGAAATTTCCCTGAATATTGCTGAATTAAACGAAAGGAAGAGCAATGCTCAGACTCACGAATACTACTAGTAAATTGGCAACACCTAGGAAATCAAAGAACACATTACCTGGTGGCTTATCGATCTATGAGATACTACAATCAGAGATGGTGAACTAAGACCTTAATCTCGGACCACACCGAGACCAAACTTCTAAATCCACGACACATGAAAAGCCTAAAAGTGACCGAAAGCAGCTTATTTCTAATTTCAGCAAACCACGGACTTTGCAATACCCGATTCAGCCTTCTACCTCTACCGATTCCTCATGCATTCTTGCAAACTACCCACTACATCGTCAAAAAACCGTCCAATGAAAACATCTCCATTTCACCTCAAGCCTCCCCATTTCACCTCAAGCCTCCCCAGACTTCCAAGCAGTCACCTGAGCTGCCTCGGTTTCCTTTCGGTGGTTCTTCATTGGCTTTGCAGAAACACGCCATTTTGCAGCCAAACGAACACGCCTTCCCGATCAGGAAGGTCAAGTCAGGGGCATAACGGCAACTTCATCATCTGCCGAAGTGGCCTTGAGAGAATCTAAAAAGTCGCCACCTCCGGTTCCACCGCTTTGTGTCTCAAATCAATAATTGCTGTGCGTTGGTGAGTTGATGTGAATGATTTCCTGGAACCTACCAACAGCTACGCAAGGTTTTCAAATTGAGCATCCTCCTTCTTCCTCCTATTCTCCTCTAAGTCCCTCTTAAACAGCAATTATTTTATGGATCGAAAATAAACTCAACTCTCCGTATACGAATCTCCCTGTCAGCGCATGGCGCCAGATCAAGGTGCTTTGTGTACGCATGGCAACGGATTTCAGGGTGTACGGGTGTCCGATTATTAACTAGATGTCTACAGTGAAGGCCGCATGGGGCCACGCCTCGTACACGCCGGAATGGGCCCAGAGATGGCAGAGATAGTGGGCTGACAGGTCACGTGGACATGAGCACGTGACAAAGATGTTTTCGGAATCCACCCGGGCCGACGTCTGCCGGAGAATTGTGCACCCAATTCGGATGGAATCCACCAGTACAAGCGTAGCTAGAGAATTGCTCCATCCGAATCGTTGCCCTCCCCCGTGGAGCCGGAAATTTCAGGACAACCAGGGGCATCTCGGGACCTGCACACAGGCGGCCCACACCGAGTCGGACGATGCTCGTTTAGCTCGTTTCTAAACGAAAAAACGCACCCATATACCCGCCAGGCCTGAGTACTTATAAACCACGCTTTTCTTCAAAAGTTCGCTAAAATCCCAATGGATCTCGTGTTGGAAATCGCAGACTCCTTTGTCCTTGATAAGCTCTACGCCAAGGCCTTGCCTAAGGACGGTGCTGTGGCTCAGTACTTCAATAGCCATTTTGGTTCCAAAAACGCAACCACCACCCATGGCATCCCAGCTCCTGTGACCTACTTGGCCTCCATGGCGGGTAAGCTCCAGAGGAAAGACGAGGTTTATGGTCACTTCCCCCAGTTTTTCGATTTTGACGAGTATACCCACGCGTCGATGCTTCTGAGAAGCAACTTGGTGCGTGAGTTCTTGTCCATCTTTGTTATCACGGCTGTGTTTGGATGGATCTTGTACTTTTCCGTGGCGTCGCTTTCGTACTTTTTCGTGTTTGACAAGAAGATCTTTAATCACCCTCGTTACTTGAAGAACCAGGTATCTTTGGAGATCTACAGAGCCACCACTGCTATCCCAGTGATGGTGCTCCTCACGGTGCCCTTCTTCTTGGCCGAGCTCAACGGCTTCTCGAAGTTGTACTTCTCCGTCAACGAATCCACAGGCGGTTGGAAGGCCATCTTTTTGCAGTTTCCCTCCTTCATTCTTTTCACAGACTGCGGTATCTACTTCATCCACAGATGGCTCCACTGGCCCTCTGTCTACAAGAAGTTGCACAAGCCTCACCACAAGTGGATCGTGTGCACGCCCTTTGCATCCCACGCCTTCCACCCTGTTGACGGCTGGTTTCAGTCATTGCCATACCACCTCTATCCATTGGTGTTCCCCTTGCACAAGGTGTCGTACCTTCTTTTGTTCACGTTTGTGAACTTCTGGACCGTCATGATTCACGACGGCCAATACATGCTGAACGACCCTGTGGTGAACGGTACCGCCTGCCACACGGTGCACCACTTGTACTTCAACTACAACTACGGTCAGTTCACGACCTTGTGGGACCGTTTGGGCAGCTCGTACAGAAGACCCGAGGACTCGTTGTTCGCCAAGGACACCGACAAGAGCGCCGAGGAGAAGGAGTGGAAGGAGCAGACCAGAAAGATGGAGGCCATCAGAGGCGAGCTCGAGGGTAAGGATGACGACAGGGAGTATGGGAATTAGGGAGGAATGCTGACTACGGTTTTCTTTAGCCACAGCAATTTCAGAGAAACACTGGACTGGACCGGCAGACAAAAGCAGGATCACTGATAAGCGGAGTGTCCCGGTGGTGCTAACATGGGATATGGCTCATGCGGATTTTTATAAAGGCGTCGGAAAGGCGGAGGTTCTTTCGATGGTCAGACAATGCCGATCAGAACTAATATTTGCTGATGGGGGTTTCTAGCCTCAGTCGGTAGATCAAAGGAGTATGTTTTCTATTCCATGAAAGGCGACAAACAGCGATGAGTGTCGAGGCCCGACAGTGGCATCCGACAATCTGCTGTGGCAATTTAGACTTTACGATAATTACGATTGCTTTGGATGTGAGTGTAGCCAGTGGTTGTACCACTTGGATAAACATAAGGGCAAAAATAACTGGCAGAGGCGATCCGTGGTTAGTGTTCAAGAGACTGAGTTTCCAGAAACTAGACGACCATCGATCACCCTGGTACCTCCCGAAGAGGAAGGCACAGCTTGTACAAGACATATATTTTTGAACCGTATTTGAATGACCCCTTTCGTTCACTTACCGTATACAAAAACTGCTTCATATCCGCTGTGATGTGCCATTATCGCATGAACTCGATAGTTTAGCTCTGTTCTTTGCCTGCTGATGAAAAGATTTATTCAGAAATTCAAGAAGTTTCGAAAAGAAAAGTCTGAAAAGTCTGAAAAGCCCGAAAAGTCTGAAAAGTCTGAAAAGGCCGAAAAGTCTGAAAAGCCCGAAAAGTCTGAAAAGACCGAAAAGTCTGAAAAGATCGAAAAGTCTGAAGAGACCGAAAAGTCTGTAGAGACCGAAAAGTCCGAAAAGTCTGAAGAGACCGAAACGACCAAAAAGACACACCTTCCGTTGAAACTAGATACTGCATTCGTCTTCCAAAATTTGGGAGGTGATGGTCGGCGGATAGCAAGTGAGTTTGGAAGCGAATTGAATGGGCCGTGGTATACGTTTCAAGAGGTTTGTTGCAAAATCCACGACAATTTTGTAAAAGTCACAGAACTACATTTTGTGGCATCCGAAGAGCACCTTGATGTAGGTGGAGTTTTAAAGGAAGCACGACTCGAGAACGGGGTTGCATCGTTTGGTTCGGGCCCACATGCGGAGAAGTTGAAAGCCGTTTTTGAAGTTCGTCAAACTTTTATCACATTCGACTGGTGTTCTTATGAAATGCCCATGCCGATTATTGGTGGCTGCTTCATAGCAATGGGAGACGAAAGGGAGATACTTCTAGGCCCAAAGTTCCCGATGACTCACCTGTTTTTTGGAGCTGGGTCCGAGTTTCCCTCTGAATCGAAACACAGCATCAGTAAAGATGTTTCTATAACTCTCCAGGCTGACTATGCAAAGCCCTCTTGGTTCACCCAAAGAGAGTATCATCGAATTGTGACACCCGGAACGGCCATTCCAGACATTCTCCTTTTACAGCTTCAGGTCGATCTGAATTCAGCCGAGTCCTTCATTCTCTCGAGAATGGTGATTGAGCTTCAGGAATTCACTTGTGTGTGGAGGCATGGGAGGTTTTACAAGGAAGTGAGGAACAAGACTTTGCTTGAGAATGAGATATATGACTTTCTCCCTGCTTCTGGAACACCATTCAAGATTCCAAAGAATGTGTACGACTGTAAATTACCCGACGTGGGTCCCAGTTTCTCATGCCAAGGGTTCACAAGAAGCTATGGCTTGAAAACGCACATCACACTCTGCAGCAAAAGCCGCCCCCAAATCGCTTTGGAGTCGTTTTTCGAGTTGAATATGGCGGAGGTGAAGGCTGAGCGTATCAAGCAAAGCGATGCTACCAACGACGAAAGGTATCTTGGGCGAAGGGCCGATGTTCCAGAACGCTACCTCATGAGAAGCTTTGAGCTTAATGCCGAGATGGAAGGCATTTTGGAGAGCTATCGCCAATTTATGAGCGTCCCAGAACTCTCTGGATATCTGCTTCGATCATGGCAATGTGGTACTCGGGCGGTATTGTACTTGGGTATGGAAGCGTCGGCAGGTTGGAAGCCAAGAGAGAAGATTGAACGCAATGATTGCTTTAAGGCAAAGCCAGATAGAAAAGCGACCCACGTTGCCGTAAAAATAATAGACCGGCCCATCCACGGCGGCGAAAGCTCAACTACTCAAAAACCCTATCTTGCAGTGTGTATGATGCACGGCAAACAGGTTGCTGGAAACCTCTCGAATATCGATTTTGGAAGATTCCAAAGAGCATCTTGCGTTTCTTTCTACACCATAGGAGATGAGCAATTCCCACTAGCAGTTTATCTTGGCCGGCCTGCTGGTGGTCGCTTTGAAAGGCAGTGTAGGTGGAACAATACATTTCTTGCGACCCCAGGAACGAAACCATGTGATGTGTTTGATATCAAGTTTGTGCTACCGATAAGCTTTGTGGAGGCCCAAAGAAATGGCTTGAAGCGAGAAATCTTGTTTCATTTACAGCGTATCGAAATTCGTTATATCAACCGTGAATGCCACAGTGGTTGTGCTCACGAGAGAACGACACTTTTGGTCACTAAGAATCTCAGATACGAGAAAGGGTGTGCTTTCTTGTGGAGATCATTTCACGATGAAGTTCCCGGCAGTCCTCATGCTCGTGCCATTTCGATCCCTTCTCATGTCTTTAACATTCCAAAGGTCGAGGACCTGTTTCTGATGGACGTGGCTTACTCCTGCAACACCGCGTTGGAAGGAACATTGTTCTTTTCTTCGCTTGGACGCAACTACACATTCACCTGGTCCTCTAGGCTACGGGTTACCGAGCCGGAAGAAACAATCATTCAGTGAGAATTACCAAAGAGCTATGCCCGGCTGCCATCATCGAGATGCCATAGTAGGTTGTTGGAATGATAGTGTCTTAGGGAGAGAAGAGAAGAAGAATAGGTTCAAATGAGATGTGAGGCTAGAAAGTACACCATCATGCTAAGTGGTGCTTTTTTCATCGACGTTGGATTCATTTAGAGCAATTTTTCAATATTCCCCAAGACTTGGTGAAAATACCTGAGTCCACGAGTTGGATCCTACGCGATTTTGGAACGGGAATCGAAGACGTCGAAATGTTGGACTGAAAGGCTCATTTAGTTATTTGCCTTTCCAATAGTGATAGACACCAGTCATGAAGCAGTGCGTCCTTGTAGATCCAAACACATTGATTGAGCTATGGTGGAAATACCTAATATATGTTTCGATGCTTGGACCTTAATACGCGAGCTATGATAAAGTCAAGCACATATGTGCTTATTGAGGCATGGCTGGTTCGTGTTGCTCGTGCAGCAGGTCTATGTTGCTCATGCCTCAGATTTGGCCACAAAGAACCTTTGAGGTCACGAATCGCCAACCACGCTCTTCTTCCACAATTCAATAGCCAAACTTGAAGCGAAATTCAGTTCGCCCATATTGGAAGGTCAAAAAAAAAAAAAAACAGCTTGAGAATGATTTTAGTGACCATGCGAGAAAGAGAAGAGAGAGACGACAGAGACGAGAAGAACGAATGGCAAAAGCCACAGAAGCAGTAGCAGAATCAGCAGAAGTCTTGAAAGCCTCATCGGCAATTCCATCAGTTAAAGCACACCAGAATCTGAGGTGAACAGGGTTACGTAATCAGAAGCCCCCATACTTGGAGCAAATGATCATGATGTAAGATTTTCTTCAAAAGTGTAGCACAGTGCCAGTTTCACTGAATGCTTCAGGGCAGCCTCCAGTGCTTCTTTGGTGGGGCAACAATTGGTTTTTTAGAGTCCGAAGCAACCAAAGACGTTGTTTTTCTTCCTCTGAGATTATTTTTGGATATACCGAGATTTTGGAGCCGTTTACGCCGTCTTTCAAACCATTGACCTTGGAATCAGCCTCATGGAGAAGGTGGCTGCGAAACTACGGAAATCACAACTTTGGATACAAGGATTATCAAACAAGCTTTCTTCATGGGGAATAGAGCTCTAGAATAGTGAGCAAGGGAAAATGCAAGACAGGACAATATTAAGGGACTAGGGGGACCTGATTCAGTATGCTTAGTGGTGTTGCGCTTTTCGGGACTACCCTCATTTCTGAGCACATCTACCATTATACACATATGTAAGGTACTGAGCCAAATGCTATAGTTGTTCTGGCGCTAAACTAGTACGCTGACAGTGTGGAACTTCTTCGCTGAGTGGATGCTTTTTCGATGCCCCATTGTTGGGTGCTTGCTCAAACCTGATACACAGCAGTCAACCAACTCCATCTCGCTATCAATTATGATACGAAAACAACGATAACCATATCCTTTGGTAAGAGAAAAAAATTGTCCCTTTCCAGCTAATTCTAAATTGGAGTGTATACGTTTCCGTTAAGGCACAGGGTATGATCATGAAGCAGCACTGCAACTGGCTGCAAGAAGCGCTTTTCCAGGGGGTCCTTGAAAACATCAACTACACGTCTTTTTCACATTTCCTCACCCAAATAGTCGAAATCCAGTGAATTCTCTCCATCAAGTAAGAAAAAAAAAATAGCAGCATCCAGAATGATTCTTGAGACTACGCTTTTGGTGGGCGGTCTAGTGGGATACCTCACCTCTGGTGGGTTTGCTTCCAGAACTTATACTTCCATCAAAGCAGACCAAGAATGGAGGCCTTTGGATAACTTTACTTACGAACAACTCGTTTCACACTACTCCTATGCTATAGACGGCATCAACCCCATTCTTCAGGATTTCAAATCCACTTTGCAGCCGGAATACATCCTCGTTTACGGCCAACCATTATTACTTTCCATGGATAATCCCCACTATAGCTGGATACGGAGTGAAGGCGAGAAGATCTTACAAAATACTACTGCAAACAATATTTGCAATTCAGGCACGATCCTAAGTTGGAAAAAGTACTTCACCACGGTCGAGGAGAATTTTGACAAGATGTTGTTTGTTATGGGGACTAAGCGGGAAAAGTCGTCTAAAAGTGTTCCTTCTGCATTAAAGCTCGACAGTCTCGAGAAGCGGATAAAAAGGCAGATATCTAACCAGAACTTGGGAAGATTAGAACATTCTCGGAGCTGTGTTGAATCAATGAAGCACAAGAAAGAAATGTTGGTAGAGGTGGACCATTCCGAATCGTACGCTTGGATCTTTCTCGTGGTATGGTTGCAGGCAATTGTCTTTTTGACGAAGGGTAAGAAATCCTTGAGCATTTTGCTCATCTTCTACCTCTTGGGGCTCACGGTATGCACTATCAGAGGACGCCTTCTTGACTCAATGCCAGATGCCCATAAGTGGCTTAAAGGAAGAGAGCTTTCTGATATGAGTGATGCATTCTTAGGAGCTTTGATCAGTGGTTTCGTGTACTTGGTAAGACTTCTTCAAGCAGAAGAAAGGGAGGAAAGGGAGAGAAAAGAGAGGCAAGAGAGAGAGAGAAGAGAAGAATGGGTAGCTTTGGATGCAACAAAAGCATACGCAGCAGAAGCAAAAGCACACGCAGAAACAGCAAAAGTAGCACTGGCAACATTAGCACCTTTGTCAGCTTCGTCAGCTTCGTCAAAAGCAGCACCATCAGATGTAGCACCAGACGACAATTTTTTTTATGTTTGAAGGACATGTGGGAGCATAATATAGTATTTCATCTTGCTAAGTGGTGTTATATTTCTCGGTGTTGGCCTTCGATCTGTACAGCAACTTTCTCATAGGATCAAACTTTAGAGGTGAGCTCCAAAGCACAGAAGCTTGTCCACTGAAACGCAACCTTAGAGAGCATTGGACGTTTTAAACGTTGAAGATTCTTTCAAATTTCACCCACAGCCTTATTGACTTGTTTGGGTGCTTCCTCAGAAGTGATGCACAAGAACCATGAACCAGCTCGTCTTCAAGGGCCAACCACACCGATTCTGCAACAAATAAATACCACAGACATGGCATCCGAAAAAAAGGTTTAACAAAAGTTTCAGCTTTAATAAAATAAAGTACATAAGTGCTTGTTTAGGCATGGCTGGTTTAGGGGTGCTCCTGAGGCAGATCTGAAACTGGCTGCAAAAAGCGCCTTTCCAGGGGGTCCTTGAAAACAACAACTACACGTCTTTTTCACATTCCCACATCCACAAAGTTGAAATCCAGTAAAATGCTGTTCATCGAGTTCATAAAACGAAGAGCAACCGTTATCATCATCGTGCTTTTTGTACTCGGTCTTGTGGGATACCTCACCTGTGGTGGGATTACTTACAAAGCTTATACTTCCATTCAATCAGACGAAGAATGGAAGAAGTTGGATTACTTTGCTTACGAGAAACCTGTTTCTAACTACTCCGGTAATATAGACAACATCAAATCCATTCTTCAGGAATACGAATCCACTACGTCGCCAAAAAAATTTCCCAATCCAATGCGATTTCGTGAAGTTGATTCAGAGTTCGGCCGGATATTGAGAGAAGGTGAGAAGCTCTTGGATGGTACTACTGCAAACAATTTTTGCGATTTCGACACGGTCAAAAGTTGGAATAATTACTTTATCATGGTCGAGAGCGGTTTTGACAAAATGTTGATTGTTATGAAGCGGAGGCAGAGTATCCCTCTATACTTTACTTCTAGCTTGCTGCTCGAAGAGCTCGAGGAGCGGATGAAGCAGCAATGTCGCAAGCAAATTTGGGAAAGTGTACAGCATTCTTGGAGATGTGACGTATCAATGAATCACAGGAAAGAAAAGTTGGAAAAAAAAGAGTCTTCCCAATCGAATGCTTGGATCTTTTTCATGGTATTCTTGCAGGCGTTCGTCTTGTTGATGAAGGATAAAAGATCCTTGAGCATCTTGCTCGGCTTCTACGCCCTCGCTTTCTTTGTATGCTTTATCGCAGGAGGATGCCTTCAGCGCCAAACGCCAGAAGCTTATCTGCAAAAGTGGCTTGCTGAAAAAGAGCTCTTCAATATCGGTGGTGCATTCATCGGAGCATTTACCACAGGTTGTGTTAATTTAGTAAGACTTCTTGAGGAAGAAGAGAGGCAGGAGAGAGAGAGGCAGAGAGAAAGAAGAGAAGAAGAAGAAGAAGAAGATGAAGATGATGAAATGCCTCCAGATTAAGCAGCTTTGTCAGCTTCGTCAGCACCATCAGGAACTCCAGGAATCGATTAATCAATTGAGCCCCTGGAATGGGCGGTTCCACTTTTTTTTTTATGTTTGATTTTGTTTTAAAGGTATTGATCAGTACCACTGCTACCGGTTCGACCAGTATAGAACATCCGCCTCTTCGAGGCTTATGAGTTACTTTAGAGTCGGGGACGCAGCCATTTGTGTCGTTGTTTTTATGTCTAACCTTGATCTGTGAAAAATTTCAATCTCTATGTGAACCATAAACTCTCTCTTTCACACCACTTGCCTCAGAATCAACCGCACTTACAAAATGGCTGCGAATTCAAGAACTCACCACAAATTGAAGGATGATAAATCGGTCAGCTTGATTTTCTGGTGAATCGTGGTAAATTGTTAAAAATCCAGCGAAACTCCAAAAAAGGCGAGTTATCTTCGTGATCAAAGTCGGTAATCAGTGGGACTGTGTGTCATGCTTTGAGATCTTGACTTTCTACTAATGAGGCATGTAAGCCCATTGACCGAACAAAATCCACCTTCCTCGATTCCTCAAAATACCGATTTCTCAAACAGACAAGTAAGTTCACTTCATCGATAAAATCTCTAATTCACATCAAGATCACTACACCTCCACTGGCTCATTATGCCATCTTCTATCGCTGTGCGCAGCCTTGCTATCTTATCAACACACCACCAAAACCGCTCAACCCAAATTTCAACAAATTTGCAGATTCACCAACAACTCTCCCAAAGCTCCCCTTCATCAAAAAAATTATAGGTACCCAGACCACCATCCACCCAGATTCTCCCAAAGTCACCGCTTTCGCAGCCAGTACTGTGCAGCACAGCGATATCAGAAAGCTGCTACTCCATCAACGAAACCCAAAATCTCCAAAAAACTCCACATTTTATGTACCCCCACGGCGTGTCCCGCTTAAACAGGCCCGGTGCAGGCCAGAATTTCCCACAGCCGTACTACTCCACCAACAACGTGCCCAATGCCCCCCACTTCCACGGCTTCCATGCAGCTACCTCAGCCTACCATGATGGCTCTGAACTCCATTTTGACGCTAGGACCCTACAGGCACCGAAAGGACTTGAGCCGAAACTCCGTGCTTTCAAACTACACCGTTATCGGGTACATTGCCGCCGGAACTTACGGAAAGGTCTACAAGGCGAA
Source organism: Candidozyma vulturna (assembly GCA_026585945.1). Lineage (NCBI taxonomy): Eukaryota > Fungi > Ascomycota > Pichiomycetes > Serinales > Metschnikowiaceae > Candidozyma > Candidozyma vulturna. The sequence goes on from CM048828.1 coordinate 857,206, forward strand.
GCTGAAGGTGGGAAAGAACAGCAGCTCCGATGATCTAGGGGAGATGGGCCGGCATTTTGAAAAACAGGAGACGGTGGAAGATCACAGGCTATTTGCGATCAAGAAGTTCAAGCTGGATAACCACTCCAGTATGGCCCATGCCTTGGGTGCTAACAACGAAGGCGGTGCTTATACGGGGATCTCCCAGTCGGCGATCCGAGAAATGTCATTGTGTCGAGAGCTCAACCACAAGAACATCACCAAGCTCATGGAGATCATGCTCGAGAGCAAGTCCATCTACATGGTGTTTGAGTTTTTCGAGCACGACTTGCTCCAGATCATCCACTACCATCTGCATCCGGACGTGAAGCCGATTCCCGAAACCACGGTCAAGTCGTTGATCTGGCAGGTGCTCAATGGCGTGACGTTTCTCCACAAAAACTGGGTTTTCCATCGAGACCTCAAACCGGCGAATATCATGGTCTCCAGCGACGGAGTGGTGAAAATCGGCGATCTTGGTCTCGCCAGAAAATTCAACAATCCGCTCCAAAGCTTGTACACTGGCGACAAGGTCGTGGTCACTATCTGGTATAGGGCCCCCGAGCTTCTCCTAGGTACAAGACACTACACCCCAGCTATAGATCTCTGGGCTGTGGGCTGCATTTTGGCCGAATTGCTTTCGCTCAGACCAATCTTTAAAGGTGAAGAGGCAAAGTTCGACATGAGCAACAAAAAGCTGATTCCGTTCCAGAAGAACCAGCTCCAGAAAATCTTTGAGATCTTGGGCACTCCCACAGTAGAGCAGTGGCCCAGTCTCCCGAAGTATCCCGACTACTACGCATTCCAGCAGCATTTCCTCCAAAAGGGGGCCACATACCCGCCCAATCTCAGCAACTGGTACAAGATGATTGGCGGGAAGAGCAAGGGCTGTTTGACGTTGCTACGAGACTTGCTTCATTACGACCCTGTCACGAGAGTATCTGCGGACGGGGCGCTTGTGCATCCGTATTTCCTTGAGGCGCCATTAGTCAAGGAGAATGCCTTTGAGGGCTTGAATGTGAAGTACCCAAAGCGTAGGATCTTCACGGACGATATCGACATCACCGCACAGAACAATAATTTCAACAACAAGAGACACTACGACGACGGAGCGTCGCGGAAGAGGCAGAGGGGATAGGGATTCTGCAGCGGGTGAGGACGAGTTGTGCTTAGCTGGTAGTGGGAGGATGTTCTCCAGGCTTGGTTTCTATAAAATGATGGAATCAGGTTTCAGAAGCCGAGAAGATGAAATAGGAGCCGGTGGTTACCGAGGCTCCTGGAGAAGTAAGCAGCTCACTCGGAGGAAGCATTCATTCACCATTCTTAGTCCGTTTATTGGTCCAACTTCAGAGGATGCTTCCACCCTACCAGCTAACAGCAATATCTACCAGATCAGCATTCAACAATTGAAGCACAGCAGATCCCCAATTTCCAAAACTAAGTCAGCCAGAATTGCCCTATTGTACCGTTCTCACGCTAGACCCGCAATGGCTGCAAAGACAGAAAGCCTCCACAGATCAGCTCATCTCAGCTCACGACATCACAGAGACACAACTCCGAACATAATAATCAAAGTTGCATGAATTTTCTTTTCTCTACTCTCTCGTTGTAATTCTTTCTTTCAAATTTTTACTTATTTCGTGATGCCACCCTCAACGTCCTTCTATATCAACTGTTACAAGATCTCGCGCACCTACTACTCCATCTATGTATAAGCGGATCAAACAGGTGTACCTGGGTCCAGCATGTGACGTCTATGAAGGACAACTGCCTGAAGGTACACGTGTGGCTCTTAAGGTGGTGGATCTTGATTTTGTAAGAAAACCACACGATTTCAGAAGAGAAGTGAAGATTCTAAGAGATCTCAGTGAGAAGAAGAACCCACACATTGTGCCATATATAGACGCTTACAAGGAGCCCAATGGTGAAGATGACGTACTTGTGATGCCCTTCTACGAAACAGATTTGGTCTCGTTGGTGCAGCAGAGCATGAAACGGAAAATGAAGTTTAACTTGGAGGATCCGTCTAAGAACAAGTTTCAAGAGCAGAACACGCTAGATTTGGACGCGTGTCGAAAAATTCTGTTTGGACTAGCCGAGGCTGTTCAATTCCTTCACGAAAACCACATCATCCACCGTGACATCAAACCAGCCAATGTGTTCATCAGCGATGGTTTCAAACCAGTCTTGGGTGATTTTGGCATATCGTACCCTGTGGACACCCCGCCGGCGCTGGAACCGTGGAACGAGAAAGTCGGAGATATCGCTACAGGCTGGTACAAGCCGCCAGAGCTCTGTTTTGGTGTCACAGACTACTCATATGAGGTGGACCTCTGGCTGTTGGGCATCCTCGTGCTGTACTTGTACTCCAAGGATGGAAAGCCGGTGAATTGCGTGGTGGATGACGACGAGAGAGAGGAAATGCCGGAACTCAACGATTTCGTTTTGCTTAGAGGGTTGTTCAAGAACTTTGGAACTCCAACGGTGACAGACCAGCTGAGCGAGTTGTACTGGGCCAAGATGGCCAGTGAGGAGTACCACTTTGTGAAGTTCAGGTACGACGAGTACCCGAGAAAAGCAGTGAAGGAGTTGTTGCCGAGGTGTAGAGATCCGGATGTTCAGGCGTTGTTCAGCGGTTTGACGAGGTACGATAACAGGGTGCTTCTAACGGAGGATGCCCTCAGGAAGAAGGAGTATTGACGAAAAATGGGCAGAAATTAGCCTCGAGACCAATACTGCTCCTCAGACTGCCTACCCAAAGCATCAAGCCTGTCCAAAAAGGTGTAGAGAGAACGAAGAGTCTTGAGAGAGTCTATAGAGGCTCGGAATCGAAAGGCATAAGGCGACCACCAAGAAACTGGAAAAGCTTGCTCCTTCAAGGCGACTCCGGCGATGTAAGAGCATACTGGTGGCACCCATCAATTTGATTCAACAGGTCTGCTTTCCAATAGCCTAGCATGAATCTGCCAACTGCTCCTATTCAAATGCAGAATGGAGCCTGCCAGCAATAGAATTTACCTTCCCGGCAAACCCAATTCAGACCATTTCAGGAGCATTTTTCACGAAAATGTCCCAATAACACACCGCAATATGCGTCGCCGAGAACTTCCCTTCATGCTCAGGTGCCAGATAATGGGACCACTTAGCAAGGGGCTCAAAAGTGGTTGCGGGGCATTGACAGGAAGCCCGAAACCTACATGCTACAACTTGCTTAATGAATCGTTTATTATTTCGTGGCTCGTGGCTCGTGGCATCTAGAAAATCTTGAAAAGGACCTTTTCCCAAATGTTCCTGGGGATAGGATTGTGATAATTTCTCTCCTCCTCCTCCACCATCTCCAACTTGGTGAAGTCAAACTCTTCCAAAGGATTGAGCCATCTCTTGCGGCCCACCCAGAAGTAAGAGTACAATCTGTGGCCGACGTAGAGGCCAAGAACAATGGGCAAGGTGACGTAGGCAGCGATGAAGTCGGCAATGTTGAATTCGAAGAACACAGCGTATCCGTTGGTGAGGGTGACCAAGATCACAAAACCCATGACGAAGTACGCTCCGTATGGCTGGAACGGCGTCTTGTATGGCACTCTGCTCTCAAGACCCCTCGCCTTGATAGCCTTTCTCCATCTGGTGTAGGCAAATGCAGCGGTGGTCCAGGAAATGTAACCTGAAATGGTGGAGATGTTGGAAAACCAGGCAAACACCTCAGAGGACGAGCTGGAGACATTCAAGTATGCCAAACAGCCCACAGCGAAAACAACAAGAACACAGTTGATGGGCACACCGAATCTGTTGACTTTGGCGAAAATCTTGGGAGCCAAACCCTTCTTGGCAAGCGAGTAGAGAGTTCTAGAGCCCGCATAGAAGAAGGAGTTTCCCGCGGAAGCGGCAGAAGTCAAGATCACGGCGTTGATGATGTGGTTCAAGACAGGAATACCGGCATTCTGGATACCCACCACGAAAGGCGAGGCCGAGGCATCTCCAGTCTCACCCATGAGTCTCTCACTTCTGGAGTCGGCAATGATACCAATCACCAAGGAACCGATGATATAGAAGAAGGCCAAACGGTAGATAAACTGGTTGGCACATCTTGGGATAATACGACGAGGTCTGACGACTTCACCAGAGCAGGCCACAATTAACTCAGGGCTCATGATGAAGGAGTACCCAGCTCTGACGATAGCGGTCCAGGTGGCCAAGAAACGACCGGTGCTTCCACTGACCAAGTGGTCATGAAAAGCGTTTCCATCGGCCCAGTGGCGGAATCCAAGCATGTCATTGGTGGGTCCACCTCCAAAGAACAAGACGATACCCACAATGATCAAGCCTGTGATTGCAAAGATCTTGATACTGGCAAAGAAGAACTCGGCCTCTCCAAAAAACTGTACTGGCAATACGTTCAAAAGAAGCATCAAGGCAAGCAAAATGGAAATCCAGATGGCAATGTGAACGTCGGTGGTCCAGTATTGGATCAACATGGCAGCAGCGACGGTTTCGGTTGCAACCAAAATGGAAAAACCGTACCAGTAGTTGTAACCAAGGGCAAAACCAATGGAAGGATCGGTGAAATCGTTGATGAACTGCTGAGAACCAGCACCTGGCACTGGCAAGAAAGCCGCCATTTCAGCCAACATGTTCATGACAAACCACACCACAGCAGACATGACAATGTACGAAATCCACAAGGGACCAGGGCCTGTGGTATACAAAACCTGGCCGGAACCCAAAAACAAACCGGTACCAATGGCACCACCCAAGGCGATCAACTGGACATGTCTGTTTTTCAAACCTTTCTTAAGCTCGTTTTCACGATCATCAACGAAACCAGCCTCTCCAAAAGGCGACCCCTCGTTCAGAATAAGTTCCCCCTCACCCTTCTCGAGGAAGTCCACCAGCGCCATGGGCTTCTCCTTGCTGTCAGAGGGAGTCCTAAGTATGGAAGACGTTGGCGATTTGTTCATGGTTGAAGAGAAATCTACAGGATATGGCCCAGCTGGCGGCACGGCCATTATATATCTACAACCAAAGGCTGCACGGCGTTTGTCGTGAAGGTGGGGCACTGAAGCGAGAGGTGGGTTGATAACAGGGCCTAAGAAAAGTGAATAAGAAATGGCGCCCAGCAACAATACCGATCAGACACACTGGCGGGGCATCTCCAATGCCGAACAAAGCATGCACTTTGAGAAAAAGCTGAGCCATCCCTGTGGATAAATCCCATCCCTTGGGCCGTAGTGGTGGACTCTGGATACTTCCATTACCAAACATCACCAACCCCAGTTCCACGATTATGCGCTATTGCTTGGTCCAGCGGGGTGTCCTGTGATAGTCTACAGGAAAACTGGAAAGCCCCCTTGCCTCTCAAGGCTTTTTTTATCAGTTGCGCTGGGACCGTATTCGACGATGCTTTCGCATCTCTTGGCTTTCGAGTAGAGACAGGTCTTCTTGGCAGAATGGGTTTCTTTTGTGGAATAGCGGATCGCTGTAAACTGCCGTGATGAGATACGTAGGCCAATAAGGGTACGGAGATCGGAGTGCTTATCTCGGCTACTATGGCCATTTTGTGTTTTCTTGCAGCCGCTTCTCGCGATGGTGTTGGTAGTTACTGCAAGGTGAAGAAAAAAGTGGCTTGAGGTGGGAAACTGGGGTAAAATCGGATCGTCCGATCGAGATTTACGGTACTGTGGGGATGGAGAAATGCTCTACTGGCCAGTTTGGTTTCTGGGTTTTTGAAAAGTGCCCAAATGGCTCTGATCTATTCGGTCTATACCACCTCCGTGCGGTATAGACAATGATGCACGTGGCGGACTAGAATGGCGAGGGTTTTCTTCTATTTCTTGATGGGATTATGCAAAAAGAGGGATGCTTGTGGGATCTGGGGTATTGATGGTGGTTGTGTCGATATTGGTTGGGTGGTGATAATTGTGGGGCACGGCTATCGCTCATAACGCACGAGACTGTTAACCCCAGACGCTAACGAGGTGGTGGTAGGGCTCATAACCGCGGTGTTGTAAATTGATGAAAGAAGAGAATTTATCACAATTTACGTTCTCTTATTCATTGTTATAGAGATGGGCGAGTTGTAACTGCCATTTGGGTTTCATGAGACGCTATTTACACCTCTACAATGTGTGGATGTAGTGGAGCGAACCCAACCGATGCTGCATTTACCCTGTTGGAATCTTCAGACCTCAAATTAGGACAGCTAGCACTCACTATGGAAAGAACAGAAATCTCAAACTAAATTCTTAACTATGGATGTCCTTTGGCGGCTTCAAGTCCCAAGTAGGTGACATACCGATACACATCAATGCCCAACTCGCTTTTACGTCGTGACGTGAAGATCAAGGCTCCATTTTGAGCCGTAGGTACACCCCATATGGCTCACAATAAACCTGGCGTTTAGGACGTGCGAGCGACGAAAGCCGTTTCCTGGACAAAAGACGAAAGGCTTTGTGTCAATTGGAATCTTGCAATCCAGGAAACCTCCAGGTAATGTCACAGCACGAGCATGTGGACTACCGACAACGGCTTCTTGAAAGTCGCTCCAATCTATGAATCGTAAGCTGCGGTCATTTAGCAAGATTGTTTCGTTCTCGAAACACTCGCCATCTTTAAACGTTGCTTCCGTCAACCAGATTCCGATGCCTAAAATAACTATGGTTGTGTCCTCTACTTCTCGGTTATATTGGCTCGCGTCTTTAAAGCCCTGTGCCACAATGAATGTGCATCGGACAAGCTCATCTAGCTTCATTCCTGGGCTAGCGGTTCCGTCACTTGATCCGACCATCGATTGTTTAAATGACACTACCAACGAGAGTGGGATTTTTGCTGTACCAATAGGAGTTGTTGGGTACGGCGATCTGGTTTCTTGCATGAGGTCCCTCGGCGTGTTTGCTTCAATGACCTGACCATTAACTACTAGACAAGTAGCAATATGGGGTTTACCGGACTTGAAATTAGTTCCAAAGGTGGGCAGATCCATAACCCTGGTTGTCCAACCAGAGAAGCCACTTGGTTTCCATGTGGGGCTTCGGAGCCACTGCCATATCTTCAACGAAGCAGTTTGACAATGTTTGGTTTTTGGTTTACCTCTGCTAATCCTCGTTTTCTTCATCACATCGTACAGTATCACGAAGCATCCTTCTACGCCATTGTTGTGCAACAGAAAGGAGTATCGTTGGAACTTCCCTGATGATTCATCTGCATGTTGCCGGCAAAAGGTTAACAAACTATCGTCAGTGGGACCAAACTTTTGCAAAGACTTCACACGGAAATAATGGGCATGAGATTCGGTTCCTTCAGTTCCCAAACTGCGTGGGTTGAATATGTCCTTCTCATGGATTCTTTCATACTTCTCCTGTGCCACATTGAGCTCGACAAACGCAGATGCGTTGAAGCTGGGACCACTTTTGTGGGAAAGTGCTACTGTGATTTTCAACCCGTATGTTCTAATGAAGCCTTCAGTGAAAAACGTGGGGCCCACTTCTGGAATCACACAGTCATACATTGCGACGGGTATCGTGATATGTCTGTTTAGCATGCTGATCTCCTGGAACAATTTTTTCTCGAGCAACACCTGACTCCGGACTTCTGTCGATTGAAGGCATGTGCTAGGTACGCAGCTGAACTCTTTTAACTCGACCCGGATTGTCGTCAAGTGGAAAGGCTCCTTGAGCCTGTCATCCGAACAACGCTCATCGACAATGCGTAAAGTTAAGGGGAGAAAGCTAGGTACGTGCATCCCGGGAACAACAATACGGTGGTAGGCCTCCTGAAGAATCCATGGGGGTTGCTCAAACTCCGCTCTGAATTCAAGTCTTTTTCCGTTCGGGGCAACATCATGAGTTGAGCCCATCTCCAATTCTGACTCAAATCCATAGAGCTGATGCGACATAGGGAACTTTGGACCTGGAAAAACCCGCTTGTCTTCCCCGGCCACTAAAAAGCATCTCCCTACTATTGGCATAGGCATCTCGAGGTTCGACCAGTCAAATGTGTGGTATGTATGAAGCACTTCAAAAACAAGCATGGTGTTTGCAAAATCCGGACCAGCCCCAAAGCTAGTTACACCGTTTCTTGTACGGGCTTTTTCGATGTGCAACTTCAGGTCAGGATCGTCAATCATGTCGGGGGTCTTCACAACGAACTCTGTGACTTGGTGATGCTCACCTTGAAGCAACAAGCCCACTGCTCGAAACGAAAACACCTGCTCGTTTACAGCGCCAACGATGTCATCTAACTGACGTGTGAAATTTTCTCCGAAGTTACGAAACTGGAAGATCGTGGTCAACTTCTGTGGTGGGCTCCTGGTCTGAGCACCTCTGAGACTTGGGAGCTTCATCAAAAGGGAGTGTTTTACTACTTTTCGAAATAAGAGATTCTCAATTTAAACGATTCCTCCGTGTCTGTCGTGACCACTTGGCCGTTTCGAAATTCATTGCATGACCCTTCGTACCAAAAGAGGAAAGTCTGACATGGCAAGTGTTTCCCTATCAGAATCGTCAATTTACCGCTGACGCCTGGTTCTATCGGGCCAGCAAGCCCGATTGAAGTCACCGGGTTTTGCCAAAGTTGAAGAAGGAGTGCTAGGCAGCTAGCTATCCTCAACACCACCACGCTAAAGCTGATGCGTCAAAATACGATTGGGCGGTTGGTTTATTCACGCCGGCAACTCTTATTTTCGGTGTTCCAGTCAGAAACTTCAGGCCACTTTCAATGCACATTGCCAGTCACATTTGGGACTGATGATCAAAGCTTCAACCGATGAACATAATCACCGACAAAAATATAGTACCGGGTTTGTAAGTAACGAGAGAGAAGGGAAATATTTCTCATTTTTTTAAAATAGGCTTCCATCCTCTACCGACTCTAAAGCCTGGTGTCACTACACCAACCCCGACAAATCCGTGATATGTCCTTCGTGAATGTCAGTCTGGAGTATCTCGCAGCGCCGGAAGTGGAAGCTCTTTTTAAGCGGTCGTTGAACAACGGTTAAAATCACACTCCCTCTCCAGACTCTTGCTTTACACGGTCTGAATGCTTCAATGGATGGCAGATGAGCTGAAGCTTACAAGTGCACCGTTGACCGGCAGATGTATTAAGATCTATAAAGGTGTGGCGCCCATGCTCCGTGTTTGACACTAACGGACTTGTTAGGCACGGCACTCGCCAAATCTCTCGAAACCGTGACAAGTCACAGCTGACAGATCAAAGGCCCACCTCAAACTTCGCCGTCAAGAAAAGTATTTTGTGAGTAGGCTTAGTTGCAGCGCTGCGTCAAGGAAATAAGCTGCAATTCGAGCACCAGGAGCGGATGCCTTTTTTGACAATTGAATTCCAGCCGAAGTGACACCAGTCGCGGCTGCAAATGCCAGACACAGTGCCTCAGTTTTCGAGATACTGCTCTCTCCACGACTAGCCTTATTGGCTTTTCGCCACGAGGCAATGGAGGCTCCGAAAAGAGTGTATGGCAATGCGCTGCTCGAAGTTTGTAAAATCATTTCCCCGCGGTTGACTGCTCCGGCCTCCACTTCTGTGAAAGTTGCTGAAGCAAACTTAGAGCCCGCTGCCAAGAATAAAGCGATAGGTGGAACGCGTTCACGAAGCTCGAGTAGCCTGATCTTGAGCAACTTCTCAAGATAATCAATTTCTGGCTTGTAGTTGTTATTCTTCGTTGCTTTGAGCCGCATCCGATGGCCCCTGCAAAACAAGTTTACCGGGTCGTTTGTATCGGATATTCTCGCAACTCCATCAACCGGTGCCTGCTGGAGGGTTTCATTGATCTGCGACAACTTTGTAGGGTAATGCTGGGGCGGAATGGTTTCCGTTGGTTCTTCCCCTTGTTGCCGGCGTACGTGACAACGGGTCTCTCGCAAGCATCTTGCTTGAACCCACTTCAAATAATACCAATCAGGCAGATCCCTTTGGACCTCTTCCTTCGATCTGAGAGCATCCTTAAGAAGGTCACAAATCTTTTCAGGAATGTCAGGGTCGTGAACGAAGAAGTACGTCTTGGCAGGATGGTCTCCTCCAAGGAACTTTCCCGACCATAGGGATTCATCAATTTCATACAACTCTCGAAGCTCAAATTTTTGCTTGCGAGTGATATCGATTCCCTTCTCTAGAAGTTTTTCTGTTCGGTAGTCCACATAATCCCAAATGGGATCGTCGCTTGTTCTCAATTGAGCGTACAAATTCTCCGCCTCCTTTGACTTGGAATTGAATGACAAGAAAAGGTTCCTGGATTGAGATTCGGTCGAAAATAACAGGCGTCTCTCGACTTGTGCCCCAGGTGGACTCATTCTTAATCTTTGCCGGTTCCACAAATGAAAGGCCTACGGCTAAAAGTTGTCGTAAAGCTTGGGGTGCTTATTTGGTACGTTCGATTTGTTCGCTCGTCGTCAATGTTCAACTAGTAGAGGCTAAAAATGAAATTTGAGCTTCTAAAGTCGAAAGTTGGCTCTGGGCGTACAGAGGAAAGTAGTTGAAAGTGGTTTTTGCAACCATTTCGCGAGTCACTCATTTAAATAGCCCAAACCTTGCGACACCAAAAACGATACACCCAGTCGAGTTAATGGAATAACGCCTCTTGAGGTGTTTAAAGGTTTCAGGATTCGTACAAATACTTAATCCAGAGTCACATCGAAACTTCAAAACCGAATTGGACCTAGTTATCTGTTCTCACACAGCGCAGCAGATCGATCTCGACGACGAAAGGCTCTTGATTCAAGGTCTCGTGAGAGAAAGTCTTGATCAGAGCGAGTACCTGATACTTTGACCGACGACTTGCTTTGACCGACGGCTTGCGTGGGGCCACCTTGGCGATCATACATCCAGCTTCATCAAGCAATACCTCAACTTCTGGGTTAAGCACTCGATGAATTCTATGTAATGAAAGCATGGTTAAGAGAATGATTGAAATACATGTCGACCATGGGCCTGTGAATCTCCACACATTCTACGCTCTGATACTCACGAGCCAGACCAAGTATTGTGAGCCCTTCCTCAAATTGCACTGGATGAACTGAAATCTCAAACTAGATTCTCATCTATGGATGTCCTTTGGCGGCATGTCTTCCCAAGAAGGGAACACAGTGATTCAGATCAATGACGGACCCGTTTCTTGCGTGATATAAAGTTGATGTCTGCAATGAAGGGTGTACCTACGCCCCAGATTAGACACAACAAAGCTGCAATCCAACTCATGCCAGCGAGCAAGGCCCTTCTTGAAACAAAAGAGAGAAGGCTTTGTGTCGATTGGAATTCTGCAGTCGAGAAAGCCTGGAGGTATTGACCTTGTACGAGCTTCTGGACTACCGATAACAGCATCCTGAAACTCGCTCCATCTTATCGTGCACGGGAAGTGGCCGTCTAGCAAGGGTGCACTTTCCTCAAATTTCTTGCCATTTTCATATCTTTCCTCCAATAATGTGATTCTGATGTGTTCCAAACGAATGCCCGTGTCCTCTACTTTTTGATACCGGCTAGCATCCTTGAAGGGCCGTGCCACAATGAACTTACAGACGGCAAACTTATCTAGCTCCATCCCCGGAGTAGCGCATAAAAAAGTTTCTTCTCTCGATCGGTGATGTATAGTACGCCTATCCAGCGACACTACTATCGAAAGTGGGATCCCTTCTTCACCCAAAGGACATGAAGGGTACGGGTATGACCTGATCAGCTGCGTGAAAGCTCTCGGTGAATTCGCTTCAATGACTTGACCATTAACTACTAAACAAGGAGCAGTAAGGGGTATGAAGCGGGTGGAACCAGCTCCAAAGGTGGGCAGAGTAATCCTCCTGGTTGCCAAGCCAGAGCAGAGACATTTCCGACTTGGTAACCATGTGGAGCTTCTGAGCCACTTCTGTAACTTCAACAAACTTTGAAGAAAGTCACTTTTTGGTTCACTTCTGCTATCAGCAGATTTCGGTCCCTTCATGATATCGGCTGATAGTAAGAAGCATCCTTTTTCGCCGTTATTGTGCATCAGGAAGCAGTATCGTTGGAACTTTCCGGTAGCTTCATCTGCATTTAGACGGCTGAAGGATGACAAGCTATTGTCAGTTGGTTCAGATGTTTGGAAAGGCTTCAACGAGCTATGCGTGCCATAACAAGTCTCGATTCCGTCAGTTCCCATATAGCGTGGGTTGAATATGTCCTTCTCATGAATTCTTTCATACTTCTCCTGTGCCACATTGAGCTCGACAAACGCAGATGCGTTGAAGCTGGGACCACTTTTGTGGGAAAGTGCTACTGTGATTTTCAACCCGTATGTTCTAATGAAGCCTTCAGTGAAAAATGTGGGGCCCACTTTTGGAATCACACAATCATAGAAGGTATCGGGTATTGTGAGTAACCAGTTAACTCGGAAGATCTCCATGGATATCTTCTTGTCGACTAGCACCTTGCTCCGGACTTCTGCCGATTGAAGGTACTTGTTAGGTACGCAACTGAATTCTTGAAACTCCACACGGACATTGGTCAAGTGTAAAGGCTCCTCGAGAAACATATTAAGGATACGACGATGAGCCACGTATACACTCAAGGAAAGGAAGTTTGGTACATACATCCCGGGAAGCACAATACGAGAGTAAGGCTCTTGACGGATCCACGGGACTTGCTCAAAGTTTGCTTCAAATTTAACACTTCCACCGCTCAGTGCATGATAATGAGTTGAGCCCTTCTCCAATTCAGACCCAAATCCATAGAGCTGATGCGACATAGGGAACTTTGGACCTGGGAAAATCTGCCTTTCTTCCCCCACAGCCAAGACACATCTCCCTACTATTGGCATAGGCATCTCGAGGTCCGACCAGTCAAATGTGTGGTATGTATGAAGCACTTCAAAAACAAGCATGTTGTTTGCAAAATTCGGCCCTGCCCCAAAGCTGGTTACACCGTTTCGTGTACGAGCTTTTTCAACATGAAGCTTCAGGTCAGGATCGTCAGCCAAGTCTGGGGTCTTCACAACGAACTCTGTGACTTGGTGATGCTCACCTTGAAGCAACAAGCCTATTGTTCGGAACGAAAAGACCTGCTCGTTTACAGCGCCAACAATGTCATCTAACTGACGGGTGAAATCTCTTCTAAAGTTACGAAACTGGAAGATTGTGGTCAACTTCTGTGGTGGGCTCTCAGCCGGAGCAGCTCTCTGACTTGGGAGCTTCATCGAAAAAGATGTTTTACTGCAACTGGGTTTTGAAAGTGGCAAGATTTTCAATAAAAGGATTCCTACGTGTCTGCCATGAGCACCTCCGTTTCGTGGACTGGAGCACATTGCATGACCCTTCGTACCAAATGGGGAAAGTCTGTCATGGCAAGTGCTTCCCTAGCAGAAACTTCAACTCACTGCAGTGTTCACTTGATTCCATCATGCTTGCTAATCAGAGGGTTTTGCCAAAGTCGAATAAGGAAGGCTAGGTAGCTTTCCTCTGTACCACTACGCTGAAGCTGTGGGCCAATGTATGATGGGCTGGTTGGTTTGCGCCGGTAACTCTTATTTTCTCAAGACTCCACGTCTCCATTAGTCATTCCAGTCAGGAACTTCAGGCCACTCTCAACGCACATTGCCTGTCGCATTTGGACCTGATGCTGACAACTTCACCCGATGAACATAAAAACCGACAAAAATAAAGTGTCTACGGCAAATGTTCAATTCGACGAGCGTTCCATTTGACCAGCATAAAGCGGTCTCTATACCTCAGAGGCACAGGCCTAGCCAGGGGCCCTAAAAGCCAATCGGTCCAGAACTGATGCCTCGTCTAACGGAAACAATGTACCCCAGGCATTTAGACGGATGACCTGGAAAACACAGCCCTCAGCGGCCAGTAATGACCGGATACAGCATGGAAGCAGGTCGGCTATTTCCAGATCGAGGAGAACATCTACAGGTTCAACGGTTTTCCGGGGTCTCCACAGCAATGTTGCGATGCCGCCCCAGAGGGTAGGCAATTCTGCTGGATTGAGCAGAGAGTACCGAAAGTAGCTAAATACGAGAAGGGAAATAATTTTGCATTATTTTGAAATGGACTTTCCCCCTTTGCCGACCCTTCGCCTGGTGTCATCAAACCAATCCCGACCGATCCGTAATAGGTCCTTTGTGAATGGCTGCAAACGCGAGGGTGCTGCAAGGGCCTAATGTCAAACTCCAGCCACCCCAGCCAACAACCAAAAGATACCAGAGACAATTTCATGTTTCCAAATGCTACATCCTCCAATTACCAATTCTTGTTCTTATCTCTGAAACACAAGGGCGCCGTCCAGGTGGCTGTTTTGCGCTTTCTCCGGTGGATAACCAAACCAGCTGCTTAAGCCGATCCTACAAGCGCCATTACCTCACGCGCACCCAAGGCTCCACCCTGGGGCAAATGGAGCCAGATGTGGTTTTCGAGCTTTCCAAGGCGAAATGAGGATGAGAAAAAAAGATCAATCCATCGACGTTGCGGCGCTGCGGCGGCCCAGAATACGCATATTTTCTCGAACCGCCGCCGCAAACGTATCCTGGCCCTCCAGGCAAAATCTCATCTAGAAACTTTCGAACGCCAAATCGTCAAACTGGCTTAACGCCGTAGCATTGTGGGCAAACTAAGCCTTTTTGGCGTTATGCCGTTTTCCAGAACAAGCCGGTTTTCAACGGCACCAGCCCGAGGCAAAAGCAACGACGACGTCTCGCTAAAGCACAAAAAAGCCTTTCCGCTCCGTTTTCGTGTATCCTTGTATTTTTTGGTCAGCCGTTGCGAGAACAATGGACCAGCGCTGGAGGGCGCTCGGGGTGGTCGGGCCGTTTTCATTTCCACTACCGATATGCCAGCCGAAGAAAGCGTTTTGAAGAAAGATGTTTTGGAGAAATTTGTTTGATAATCTATTTCGCTGATTGTTCATCTACATAAGAGAGGACGGCTCGGCTGCTTCGTTCCCCTCAGACCCTGATAATGAGACAACGGTACAACCAGGCCGAGAATTGCGACCCGCTGAACAATGGAAAGGCTGTAGTGGCAGGGAGATGAAGAGAAAAAGAAAGTAGTTGAAGCAAGTTTTTCAAAAAGGGTTGAAAAAGTGGAAAGCCGTCAAAGGCACCTCCAAAGGCACCTCAAGAGGTCCCCCACTGTCAGCACAACCTCCACCTCCAGGCGGCGCATTTCAAAATATATAGCCGTTGCTGCTGGACCTGCGAAACGCAAAGCCGCAGAGCAAAACAACACCAGTATCTCTAGAAATAGCAAAGGCTACCCGAGTTTTAAAATTTTTAAATTCTTAAAAAAGGTAATGTTTTCAAGGTTTAGAAACCACGCAACTGGCCACACCAGGCTTTACTCTGTCTCGTATTTTTTCTGGTGTACTCATCCGTCAGGCCTGAGGCTTCCCCACCTGCCTGCCTGCCAGAAAGCGTAACCGACTATAAAAGGGCCTGCCCCGCCTCCAACCTCTGTAACCGTGCCAAATGACTACCCTTCTCAAAGGTATAGGAAAACTCCAGGTTTCCAGCAACACCGTGCTGGACTCGCCCACGGACGAGGACTTCATCAAGTGCTTGGACTACGACGAGTTGGAGCGCAAGTTTGGCTGTTTCAAGTACTACCCCAAGTTCCTCAACAACTACGACTACCTGACGCCCGAGATCAAGGAGATGATTGGCGACAAGCCCGTGTATCTGAAGGCCAACAAGCACCTCAAGGGCTTCAAGAACCCAGGCACGAAAAAGACGTTTGTTACCGAGATTGACGTGGAGACAGGCGAAATGACCGTCAAGGAGAAGACTGAGAGGAAGGACCGCAAGGCCCGCAAGGAGGAGAGACGGGCCCGCCGTGAGGAGCGCAGGGACGACCGCAAGGAGGACCGCAAGGAGCGGAAAGAGCTCCGGAAAGAGCAGAAGGAGCGCAGAGATGTAAAGAAGAACGGCTCCACCGTCGTGGACACAACGCTACCCATCATTGAGAACCAGCACAGGGGAAGGCAGGACTCGGTGGCGACGGGGAATTCCGGAAGCACGCAGAATCTGGGTCCCATGGGCGCTCCGGCCAAGGTGGAGCCTCCCAACGGCAATGCTAACGGCACTGCCCACGCCAACGGGAACGCCAACACGGACGGGTTCCGCTTCAACAACCCCTTTGGCGACCAGAGCACGTTGGTGTCTGAACACGAGCCCAAATCCAGAGTCAACTCCATAGCGTCCAAGGCCAGACAGAACTCGGTCCACAGCGGCGTGAAACCCCGCCAGAACTCGGTGCAGACGTTGGAGAAGCCTCGCAAGCTGACATTCTCGCTGAAGCTTCGTGACATGATCATGCCCCACAGGCACACCGTCGCCCAAGACAGTACAGACCTCCAGCGGACCCAGTCGTATGACCAGACCCGGCTGCTGATGACCTTCAACCGGGGCGCAAAGACCGGGTTGATGAAGAATTCCGAATCGAAAGCTCGCAGGATGAGCGAACAAATTGGTACGTATACTTGAGAGATAGAGAGAGAGAGACAGATCCTTCCCGAGACATACCCTTCCCAAATTCAGATCCATCAAGTCCAGAGAAACCAGATTTATCCGCAATCCCAGATCCAATCCAATGCCCAGAGAGGTTCCCTCAAATTCCACAATAACTAAGATTTCCCAGCCCACTCCACATTGAGACCACACAGAACAGAGACGTAGAGTTATGTCATTCGCAGATGAAGCACAAAGGAAAGCCACAGGAACCAACAATCATAACCATATCAAGGAACCGAGATCGAACAAATCGCAAGGTGGGGAAGCAGAATTACCAAACACGGTGGGTCGGCCAATCTGCCACTATAGAGCATACTCGCTTTCAGGCTCGGGCAGGGTGCCGCACAGGGTGCAGCATTTTTACGAGCCTGTAGAATTGGCGAAATTTGGCTGATCAAATAGCGAGCCTGAAACCACCAATGGCTGGCGTTGCAAAATTCTTCGTAACTTGTGGAGAAGCATCTCTTCCCCACATATATGCAGGGCAGCCTAAGTGGTCTAGGTCGCGTGTAGGGGCTTGAGACTTGTTAGTGAAGCTTTCTTACGGATTCCTATAATGATACTATCTCGCCTAGAATCCACTTGCCGACGGTGCCGCTTCCCGTGATCAATATTCGAGTGTTTCCTTTGCGGGGTTTTGCAGCCGGCATCACGATCCCATGCAGGAAAGATGAATAAGGGCGCATTGCAAAGCTGGCTAAAGAGCGACGGTCCAATGCAGGAAAGGGTGCTGCTGCAGCAGCCTGTTTTGAACTGACCGGGTGGTTCCGCCAGGATTCAAAGTCGGACATTATAGGGTTTGCAAATAAGCTTCCCTGGAAAGCACACGTGGCAGTTTCACGTGATGTGGTATCTGGCCCGGATCTCCCCTTGTTATCCCTGCGGCGAGACTACGTCAGCCCCGCAGGATGTCGTGCACCGCGGCAACCCCACCCTGAGGGAAGTCTATCGATGGTGAAGTCGATCGTGGCAGAAGTCGTGCGCGCCCAAATTTGCTGCGTGACCTAAACCTGGTCGCAACACCCGCGAGTATTCAAGGCCTTGTTTTTTCTGGGGTTTACCCTTTGTGATTCACGGATCCTTAGAAGAGAAAAGTCAAGTCCAGCACGAATTGAACCTTGTTCGGACCCGCATCAGTGTTATTCCCGAAGTTTAGTGGTCGACACGCATTCTGGGGTCAAATTCCCACATCCACTCACGATTGACGTCTCCGCTCTGTTCTTCACGATAGGCCAACATAGGCTCTCTACCACCTGTGATCTCACTGCTTGAAACGTGTCCTTTTCGACCAAAGAGCACTTCACTCATTCAATTAACACGGCTCCGCCTCCATTAGCTCCCAAATCCCCAGTCCAAAGTGATCTCGTTTCTCCCGTCCCTCTCGACAAAGTGTCACACATACTAACATGTCCAAAATAGAAGTCATAACTGAGAATGTTAACAACGGTCTGACGGGGAAGCTCGAGTCAATTCAGTACACCAAGTCCCAGATGGTAGGCCACGGGTCCTTTGGTGTGGTGTTTCAGACTCAGCTCTTACCGTCCAATGAGATTGCGGCCATCAAGCAGGTCTTGCAGGATAAGCGATTCAAAAACAGAGAGCTTCAAATTATGAAGTTGGTGCATCACCGTAATGTCGTTGACTTGAGGTACTACTTCTACACCAACAATGACAAAAACGAGTTGTTCTTGAACTTGATTTTGGAATTTGTCCCCGAGACATTATACAAAGCATCGCATTACTACGTTTCCAAAAGACTTAGCATGCCCTCTTTGGAAGTGAAGTTATACACTTACCAAATGTTCAGGGCCTTGAACTACATACACTCCCAAGGCATTTGTCACAGAGACATCAAACCCCAAAACTTGTTGATCGATCCAGAGACTGGTGTGCTCAAATTGTGTGACTTTGGCTCGGCCAAGATCCTCAATCCTCTGGAGCCCAATGTGTCATACATTTGTTCTAGATACTACAGAGCTCCAGAGTTAATTTTCGGCGCAACCAACTACACTACCAAGATCGACGTCTGGTCTGCAGGATGTGTCATGGCCGAATTAATCTTTGGCCAGCCCTTGTTTCCTGGTGAGTCTGGCGTTGACCAATTGGTTGAGATCATCAAGATTTTGGGAACGCCTACAAGAGAACAGATCAAGAATATGAACCCAAACTATACCGAGTACAAATTCCCACTGATCAAGCCTGTGCCTTTGTCGAAAATCTTCAGGAAGAACCCCAACGACTGTGTTCAGTTCATAATGAAGATTTTGGAGTACTCTCCTGTCGATAGAATCTCGTGCATTGAGGCCTTGGCCGACCCTTACTTCGACGAGTTGAGGGATGACAACACAAAGTTGCCTAACTACAGGAAATTGTTCAGCCAACAAATCTACAGCAACTCCTCGCACCACCCACATCAGAATAACGCCAACTACCAATTGTATTCTAATCAGCCTGATGTGCGTGACTTGCCGGAGTTGTTTGATTTTGATGACCGTGAGATGTCCGTGGAGCCTTCCTTGAATCTGGTGTTGGTTCCCAAGCATGCATTGGATAGATTGAAGATCACGAGGGGAAACAGCTTGGACTCGTTTGTGCCAATGAGCCCCTCAGAGATGGAGGTCACATTAGAGTAAACGTTGCGCTGCTCGCTACACATACTGACATCTAATGTCTAATTTTGCTTATGTTGTCATGATGAATGCTAAAAAAGTTAAATGCCCTTTTTGTCGCTGTAGATTATAGTCTTGGTTTCTCTATCTTCTTCACCTTGTGCTGAGTTGGTGCCTTAGGTGCCTCCACTGGTGGAGTAGAGGTTTTGCGCTTTCTAGAAAACAATCTGGTTATAGGCAAGACAAACCACTTGGCAAACCAGGGCATTCCTAATAGACTGAAAGCTAATCTGACTGGGAAAAGCGCCTTCACTATAACATAAGCGTAAGCACCTTCCATGATGATTTGAACCTTTTCATTCAAGGAGTAGTTACCCCAATCGAATGACTCCATTGCCAGATCTATAATTTTGGTTCCCTTTTCAATTGCCCAAGAAGGCAAGTCCAATGAAGACACCATGAGCAAGTCATGGTACGAATGAAGCATGTACCATATACCCACCAAAGGCACTATAGCAGTGAGTTCATGAAGCACAAGAAAAGCCGTAACATGGGAGACTGGAGCGTGTATGAATTGTGTTGTCCAGGGTCTCAAAAATCTGGGAACCTTGCTCAAAATGGGGTGTTTATCGAAGGCTTGATGATCGATTTGCTTCTTGTTCTCTGGAGCTGGGGTTTGTGGGGCAGGCTGTTTGTTAAAAAGCATACGCGGGGCAGAATTGTGGATCCACGCGTACGAGAGACGCGTATGTGGTTTTGGGAACGCCGCAAGGCGTCTTATAGGCAACATGGGGAAGAAGTGTAGAAGGATGTAGTGGGAACGAGGAAGCAAGTGATAAGCGGGCAGTCACGTGAATGAAATTTGGCCGTTGATGGAGACGGGTGGGATGATTTCTAGGAGACCTACTTGGCTTCTATTTTGGGAATTAAAGGTAGAATATAAAGCGTGATCCGGTCGTTGCTGTTGATGCTGTTGTAGATGGTGTAGGTGCTTTCGCATAGTTAAGGTCTGGCAAAGTGGGACACGGCTGAGCCGAATCAGACTACAAGACATTGAGCGAAGCAAAAGCGATTCGTTCATATTTCATACTTGGATAACATATGGGGTTAATTTTCGAATTGGATTCCGATCTATTCATGGGTTTTGTGATTACAAGCCTATGAGCCACTTGCAGCCAATTAGCTATAGCGGCAAAGCACTATGTTTTGTGTACTAGCTGCATAGATGAGGCAGATGCGTTTAGTGAGAAAGCCGCTTGAAATCAACAACTACTTCGATTAGTGCCTCTTTCACATCTCAATCTTGTGGATGTTGCAGCATCAGAGTAAAGTGGTACGACGTCGTCAAACTCAAAAGTGATATTTGTGAACTTCTGGTTTGTTGTGCTTCCTCTATGGAGATTTATGTGAACTCAACTCGAATAAGCTTTTACGAAAATCTTATACCCCTAAACATCCTACCTTCTGGCACAATTGAAATGTGGGGTCAAGCTTTGGCTTGTTCAGGTAGGCCCTCCACGAGACAAAATTCATCGAATATGGCCTAGCAATCTTGATTTCTCAAATTTTAGATTTCCTTCCCACACTTTCTCCATATTCGCCAATTTTTCACCGACGTGACAAATTTCACCTCGAGCTACACAAGTCTCCCATGTATAATGCAACCACCATACCCAAAACCACAAAATCGTTACACACAAACATTCATCGCCAATTCAATGATATTCCATCATCTCAAATCGAACCAGTATTGTGAATCACCTGCAAAACTACACTTCCCGTTGTGGGGCCGTTGGACCATACTGCATACTCACCTCTCCATGTCCAATAGGAGACCCACCAATACCGACCGCTGGGGCCAAAAAATATCATCAACCATATCCAATTCTCTACTTCCACTCCCTCTTATTTCACGATTGCCACCCAAATCGACGTATAATACCTGGCTTCCCCACCTCCCCTCAACCTCGGAACCACCTCGTATAGCGCGGTATAAAGCGTCTCGCGAAAAACCATCAACCACCAACCACTTTCTTTTACATCATGTCAGTGTACATTGTCGCTTCCGCCAGAACGCCGATCGGCTCGTTCCAGGGCCAGTTGAGCTCGCTCACCTACCCCGAATTGGGTGCCCACGCCGTCAAGGCCGCTTTGGAAAAAGTGCCCCAGATTAAGCCAGACCAGGTTGAAGAGATCATCTTTGGTGGTGTCTTGCAGGCCAACGTTGGCCAGGCTCCCGCCCGTCAGGTTGCCTTGAAAGCTGGTCTTTCTGAGTCCGTGGTGGCGTCGACCATCAACAAGGTTTGTGCCTCGGGCATGAAGGCCGTCATCTTGGGTGCTCAGACCATCTTGACCGGCACCGCCGACATTGTGGTTGCTGGTGGTGCCGAGTCCATGTCGAACACGCCGTACTACGTTCCACTGGCCCGTGGCGGTGCCCGCTACGGTGACACTGCCATGGTGGACGGTGTCCAGAAGGACGGTTTGTTGGACGTGTACGACCAGAAGTTGATGGGTGTGGCTGCCGAGAAGTGTGCCAAGGACTACGACATCACTAGAGACGACCAGGACGCGTTTGCCTTGGCCTCTTACCACCGTGCCCAGGCTGCCGCTGCCAACGGCAAGTTCAAGGGTGAGATCGCCCCAGTCACCATCAAGGGCTTCAGAGGTAAGCCAGACAAGGTTGTGTCCGAGGACGAGGAGCCCGCCAACCTCAACGAGGACCGTTTGAAGTCCGCCAGAACCGTGTTCCAGAAGGAGAACGGTACCGTGACCGCTCCTAACGCCTCCAAGTTGAACGACGGTGGTGCCGCTTTGGTGTTGGTCTCCGAGGCCAAGTTGAAGGAGTTGGGCTTGACCCCATTGGCCAAGATTAGAGGCTGGGGTGAGGCTGCCAGAACGCCTATTGACTTCACTGTCGCTCCATCTTTGGCTGTGCCAAAGGCCTTGAAGCACGCCTCTGTCAGCCAGGACGAGGTTGACTTCTACGAGGTCAACGAGGCCTTCTCCGTTGTTGGTTTGGCCAACGCTAAGATCTGCAACCTTCCTCACAACAAGATGAACGTTTACGGTGGTGCCGTTGCCTTGGGCCATCCATTGGGCTGTTCTGGTGCCAGAATCATCGTCACCTTGCTTTCTGTGTTGAACCAGGAGGGCGGCAAGATCGGTGTTGCCGGTGTGTGTAACGGTGGCGGTGGAGCCTCTGCCATTGTCATTGAGCGCGTTGACCACGACTCCAAGTTGTAATGTACTTAGTCTATTCGAGTTTTATATATTCCGGGTCTGCCCAATAGATCAGTTGATGAGAGGGTGTAGGCAGTGATAAGGAGAAAAAACTAAAAAATTACATTTAGTAGATTGAAATTCTGTGAGCTGACTTTATTATAGTAATGCAAAAATTAAAATAAATGTGATGGAATGGAAAGGTGATGGTATCATGGTAGCACAGTGCTAGGTCGGCCAGAGGCCAAGTATACGACGTTCGGCCAGAAGCTAAATTAATGGCCGTTTCGTCGTCGATGGAGGTGAAACGTGTTTTGTAATCAAATGCAGCGGAACAAACCTAGAGGTCAATGTGCCGCTTGCCCAACTGGTGGATGGTCCAGATCCAGGAGCGTGCAGCATAGTCCATGTTGCCGGCAACACTCGAGCAGGAAACCTTCTTGCCGTCCTTGCCCAACGTGGCGCCGCTGTGCTCCTCCAAGGTCAATTGCGGGTCCAAGGCGCCAGCGACCAAGGCATCGGCGCCCTGCTCAACAGTAACGCCGAAGAAGTAGCCGAAAAGCTGGAAGAAGCACCAGAACAAGATCCCAATTATGGGCAAGCGGGTCCAGTAGCTGAAGTAGTTTGTGTTCATGACGAAGCCCGGCTGCACGGACACACAGAGGATCCTGGGGTTTCTCAAGGCGAGCATTTTCATAAAGTGGATCCCGGCGGTCTTCGCCATGGCGTAGCGGAACCACGTGAAGATGGCGTCCGGGTGGTAGTCGAAGGTCAGGCCGAGGTTGAAGTAGCGGAAGGCCAAGCGGTGGCCCACGGAGGAGAGGTAGAGCACTCGGGGAGGATCACCGTCCGGGTCCATGTCGGCGGCACGTTCGAGCAACGGCAAGAGCTTTGTGGTGAGCAAAAACTGCAGCACGTAGTTTGTCTGGAGCTGTAGTTCAAACAGGTCGGGCGTGGTGGCCGGCGAAAGACCCATCACGCCGGCGTTGTTGACCAACACGTCCAAGTGGGATTCCATGGATTTGAGCGCCGTGGCCGCCGCAAGCACCAGGTCCAACAGAGCCAAGTCCAACTCGAGAAAACGGAGCTCTCCGCCCAGGCTGTCAGCCACGGTCTCGATCTCGTGGATCAGCTTCATACAACGCATTTTGGAGCGACCAGCTAGGTAGACCACGTAGCCCTGGACGTAGAGCTCGTGGGCGGTGTGCCACCCGACGCCGGAGTTGCCTGCCGTGATCACCGCCACCTTTCGTTGTTTAGTCATGAAGGTGGTGGTGGACTGAGGAAGTGGGTGACAGGAGTGGGATGGGCGGGATCGAAAGAATGAAGTTTGAAATTTGGCTTCTTTGGGAAGTGCCGTCGGAAGACTGCTTCGAAAATGCAGCCGCGTGGGAGGGAAGGCCAGGGGCGGTCTGAGTGGTGCAAGTGGTACTCGGACTGGGGGTTTGAGCTCTGGTTGCGATGGAGCTACGAAGCCTCGGTAGTGCTCGCCGGCTGCGAAACGGGTAAAAGGGCCGGGGCTGCTGGCCGTTTGTCGGTTCAATTTGGAAGTTGTGTATTTTTATTTTTTTAGATTCGCTATTTAGACATTGCTTTTGCTTTGTGGTTTGGCAAAACTGTGGTGGTTTTGTCCGTGGTGTGTTGCCTGGCACCGCTGGGGATGGTGTTTTTCAGCTCGCCTTGGCTTGGCTGCTCCAATGTGGAATGGCCTAATGGCGCCTTGGCTTGGCTGACGTTTGGCTGCGAAAAGCGCTACTAGTGAATTCGGATTTGTTACTTTGGAAAGGCTTGTTTTGGAAGATTGGGTGCTGTTTGTTGCTCGTGCCTCATCGGGAAGTCTGGCTCTCGGCTTAGGTGGCTGCAAACCGGCGTAAGTGGGAGTTGCTGGGAGGTGGAGGAACGAAGTAGGAGAACGGTTGGAGAATGAAATCGGTGGTTTGGCAAGAGAGTTATCCGAGATTTTGTATTGGAGAGCTGGTTTGCTGTGTTTTGGACCTGTCGAGACTGCTGTTCTACTGCTGATCAATGGGGCTTCCACGAGCTTAAAGTTTGTGGATCCGGATCTGGCTCAGGCGTAGCCTAATTGGTCGGATTGGCGAGCGATGCATATCTTTGAAGTAGATCAATCTAGGGTACTGCGGTGAAGTGGTTAGCAATTGTGGTGCAGCTTCCAGTGCTCTGGACCGTATGTCTCTTCCCACCCTCTCGAGTGTACAATTTGCTCCCGGCTCGTCCTTGTAAACTGAAAGCAAAAATCTTCACCAGAACCTGTAAACACTCTTGAAAGCTTCGCCTTCAGATTTTCGTATATTGCGTAACCTGACAGTGCCACTCTCAGACTTCCAGAAAGAGCCTCGACCACCCTGCAAAATCCACCCAAATACCCAAACAAGCCACCCCTAGAACCACACCTCCTCTCCCAATTGACCATTTGTTGACATCCACACAATCCACGCGGCTGTGATCCACAGTCCACAATGGCTATTGTGAGCTCATCGCCATTGTCAGCACTGAATAGCCTGACAAACGTAACACATGATTTACGGCTGCATCTGTAGGGTTCTCTTGTTGAAGGCGATCGTGCGCTTTGCCATTTCTTATCACCGTCTCAAAAAAGAGATAAGGCGGTCTTATGCAAGGTGTGGTCTCGGCTTGACGTTTTGCCAAAAACAGCATTCCTGGAGATCTGGCAGAGGGGCCGCTAGGCCAATCCTTTGAAGCACTCTATTTCAATCTTGAACGTCAACTGACGACCACCCGCTAGCGCCAATGCATCTACAACCAGCTCATCACCAAATCTAAACTTTTATTATTTTAAATGCCAATGTCTGCAATCACTCCGTCGGTGATCTCCTCCGGCGTCCTGCCCGACGTGTCCACATCCAAGGAGTCTCCACCATTGGCAATGAGCTCCTCGTCCTTGGGAACCTCCATAATGTCATACTGAGAACGGACCATGTCCAGCTTCATGAAGTGACCCGCCCGACTGCTGACTCTCTGCATCAACTCTTCGTATGTCGTCCAGAGGAACACAAACTTGAACTTCAACAGCGGATCGACGTGGTGGGCACTCTTCTTGATGTGGTCTCTGTACACCTTCTTCAACATCGAACAAGAGGCAATGCACACCTTCTGTGGAGACTCGACGGCCTTCTGAGCGGCGACTTCACTCAAATTCTGAAGCCAACCCCATCTGTCATCGTCGGTAAGAGGCTGGCCCGCAGACATCTTGTCGATGTTGGCTTGTGGGTGCAAAGCATCGCCTTCAACAAAAGGACAGCCGTTGAAGTGCTTGGAGAGTAGCTCCGCCACGGTAGTTTTTCCTGTTCCGGCAGGTCCGCCGACGATGATAACGGTGCTCATGGATGTGTTGGACAGCAATTAGTGGGAGGTGCTTGAAGATTCTGGAGAAAGTGTTGGGGACGTGGGGGACTCTGTGGTCTATGTACAGGATACCCAAGAAATGACCGATTCCGGTGGCTCAGGAGCGCTGAAGCTGTCCGTTTTCGGGCATTACGGGTGACGAGTCCCCGATAGGCGTCCTCCAAAACAGCTTTCCTCGAGGCTAGTGGGTGTTGTTCGGAGATCTGCTCCGCGATGTGCCCCACCTAGGTTTTTCCGATCGCGGGGAACTGTTGTATTGCCCCGCGACATGTCTGCGTTTGGGGGAACGCAGGTCGTCTTTTGCATCCAGAGCTGTCTGGTGTTTCCTTTGGATACTTTTCTGAGACACACAAGCTCCTCGCTTATTCTCTTTTCGACCATGGTTTTGATCTCGTGAGCGCTTTCTTTGTCAACGAAAATGGTCGGCCATCTCTGGCACAACCACATGAAGCAGAGCACCAACTTGTGGTCAATTTCCAAAGCTGAAAGGCAATCTAGAATTTGCTGCGGTGAGCCAGCCACGGAGGGTCTTTGCCGAAGAACAGAAAGATGCAAGAAGTCAAAGTCAAAGACGGTTTTGGGCTCGCACCTCAGAATGGCCTGGAAAAACTTGATACATGTTTCGGCAACCTCTGGCCCAACTCCTCGGAAATTGACCGGCGTCACCATAAGCGTGACCTGGTCTTCGATTGAAATCTGCTTTTCTAAGCCTCCACTGATGGCTGCCTCGAGAAGCTCGAGCTGGCGTTCAAAGTCCATGTAGAAGTACGCATCCAACTTGTACTTGGACGCCTGCTCATCGAACTTCTTGATGGCTTGCGATAACGGCACTGGGTGTCGAAACGAAGAAAGGTAGTATGTCCAGAATTCCCTGGGAGGCCAAACACAAGCTTTCAGCAACTCCTCTGGATCCTGCTTCATATGGCTCTTGAGAAGCCTCATGTCTCTCACATGTAGAGCCGTGACAAAGCCCTCCAGCTCTCCCGCAGTGGCGCTATATCGGCCCGCTCGACCGGCAATCTGCTTTGTGGCTGAAACAGACAAAGGCACCATTTCCGTGCCATCAAACTTCATCATTGACCCGAATACGATACGCTTGATACGCAAATTGAGGCCCATGCCAACGGCATCGGAAGCGACAAGAACATCGTACTGGCCGGAATTGAAGTAGCTGGCTTCCTTGGATCTGATTTCCGGAGGAAGAGCGCCGTAGATGACCCCCACCTTTAGATCTGTCTTGTTCTCAATTTCACACTTGAGCTCTAAAATTTTTCTCTTGGAAAACACGATAACACAGTCACCGGGCCGGAGACGCTTCAAATCGTTGAGGTGCTTGTTCTCCACGGTCAATTTGCCCAAACGATGGTACTCCTTCACATGTAGCTCATCACCGGTGTTCTTCACAAGCTCCTTGACAAGATTAACGGCACTGGGTTCACCACACAAATGAAGCTCTTTGGCCTGAACACCCAAAACGGCATTCGTCCATGCCGAACCTCGTAAAGGGTCTGCAAGCATCTGGATCTCGTCTATAATGCAAATGTCCATGATCTTGTTGAGAGGAACCATCTCGATGGTGCCTGACGAGAGCTCTGTGACATTGTCAAACTCGTCCAAAGAAGGAATAACCTCTTCACCCGTGATGAGGTTACAGCTTATGCCCTGTTCCTGGAATCGCTCGTAGATCTCACGTGCTAGAAGACGGAGCGGACCAGCGTAGTAGCCCAGCTTTGCCCTTGAGAGAGCTTGAAGGGAGTTGTAAGTTTTTCCGGAATTCGTGGGCCCCACATGCATCACGATCTTTCTCTTCATCCGTCTGGCTTTAGGGTACCATTCGGCAGGAGCCAGAAGATCCCACAATTGGCGTTGTTCCGGACCCTCCTCCACAAGACGCCTTTCAGCGTAGTCCTGACTGAGCAATTTCGTGAATATATCTGTGATGATCTCCAGCTTCTTGGTGTACCCATTGAACTTTGCGAGGTCGTCTGGGTACATGTTGAGATGGATGGAGTATATGAGCGGAGCTACTTTGTCAAGCCTTGGTTTGAAGTAGTCCGCCAAGGAAATGTTGGTGACCTCCTCGAGCCTCAGCGGGCTTTCTAGGAAGAGCTCATACTCCTTGTATATGTTGTGCTGAAATCGAGCTAGGTTGCGATCTATGATCTGTGGCGACCAGTGATTGAGGTCATCGAAAGGGTACTTTAGCTTCTTTTCTGTAAGACGCTGGCGCAACGAATGTAGCGAGTACTGTGTGATTTGCCGGAGCTGATCTATCGGTTCCTGGTTCTTGTGGAGCTTGGGTTTCGGTATTTCTGGTGCAGACGGGCTAGCGGAGGCGAGAAAACGGGCCAGGAAGGGTCTTAGGGGTCGAAGAAACCGATCGTGGCATCGGAGTGCCGTGATATGCCGCGTACGTAGCGCAGCAATGAGCATCTCTCGAAAGCCAGTAGTAGTGATGAGCATCAACGGTGTGTATGGAGGTGCAGAAGCGACCCCGGATCACTGTGGCAGTGTCATGCTCTGGAAGTTGGTTTTGGAATTCGATTTTGAAGTTATGGAGATTGATTTGAAAAAAAGGTGGCTGTATATATAGATTTTAGGTGCCTGTGTGGATGTGGATGAGGTTGCTCCGGGGTCGATCCAATGGTTGCAAATTGCCACACAGGTTACTGAAAAATATCAACTAGAAGCGGAAAAAGGCGTGATTCCTTCTAAGTCTCTTCAATCTCGTCAAACTTGTGTTGTATATATGCAAAGTACTTAAAATCCAAAGTTCGGCTAAAATGGATGTGGTGTGGATACCTTGTCGGTAGGTGTACCTCAGAGAACCACAAATCCTGCCACACCTTTAGGTTTCTAAAACCAGGTGAGATTCCATCACAGTACGGTCTAATTGCATCCTCATATCACTTTTCTTCACTTCTCGAAAAACTTCCCATCGAAGTCACCCCACTTCACTGTACCAACATCACCACCAAAACACACCCTTCATAAATCCCCACACATCCTCCTCGGCAATTTCAGCCTTACTCTCTATCCTGAGCAAATTCCCAAAATTTCTTCACCATCCAACTGCTCCCGGAAAAACACCTTCACGTTCTGCGCCGCATGAAGGGTCTACTGGCTGCGAAACCAGCCACCCTGAACACAGCCGACCTGGTCGTGGTTTTTAAAGGTAAAGCAGTATATCGAAGGGATTCCCTGGAAAACAGCCCTCAGAAAAACAACCATCGTAAATAGGTCGGGCCAATATCTCCATCGGTTAAATCGGTCCACCTCATCCACACACCTGATGCACCTACACTGAACCCACGCCGAAAACACAAACCCACCCACACCTCCACCGACTCTTATCTCCATAAATCCTAAAAACTCACCACCAAAACCACCACCAAAACCACCACCATAACCCCCTCTGTACCGGCTCGGCAATTGTCCCCAACGGTGTGGTCAGCGTTCCTGCAGTATACCATCACCACTTTCCTACTACTACTACTACTTCTCCAAAAACCCCAGATTCGGCCCCTTACAACGCAGCGAGATGTCGGCGCTTCCGTCACGTGCGCACGAAAACAACAACACGGCGCAGCTAGCCGCCCAATTCAACGAATTCTACCTCAGCATCACGCTGCCTGAGGTGTCGCAGATAGGGAACTACAAGATCGTGGAGGAGATTGGCGAGGGTGCTTTTGGCAAAGTGTACTTGGCTCGCCACGTCTTGTTGAGCGTCAATGTCGTGCTCAAATGCGGCCTCTTGGACGACCCGAATATTGTCAGGGAAATCTACTACCACCAGCAGCTCAAGAACAAGAACATCGTCAAGTTGTACGAGGTGATCAAAACGGAGCTGCACATCTGGATGGCGCTCGAGTACTGTGAAGGCGGAGAGCTCTTCTACTACATCTACGAAAATCGCCGCTTGGACATTGAGGTGTGTAGAAACTTGTTCTACCAGATAGCCAGTGGCATCAAGTACGTGCACTCGTTGAACTTGGCCCACAGGGACCTCAAGTTGGAGAACATCTTGTTGGCGGACAAGCGGAAGCTGATTGTCAAATTGACCGACTTCGGCTTTGTCCGCGAGTTCAATCCGTACAAGAGGCTGCTCTTGTCCACTGTGTGTGGCACCACCGCCTACATGGCGCCCGAGATGCTCAAAACAGAGAAGTACTCGGGTTTTGCTGTGGACATCTGGTCAATGGGTGTCATACTTTACGCCATGGTGTACGGTGAGCTACCGTTTGACGACGACGATGAGATGCAGACCAAGCTCAAGATCGTCAATGACGACCCCATTGTACGAACAGAGAACATCGACCCTTCCGTGGTCGAGCTCATACGAAAAATGTTGAACAAAGACCCGGCCGCCAGGCCCAGCATCTCCGAGATCCTCAACTCGTCCTTCGTTATCGACCTCACCAACGAGCATCTGGAGCGCAGAAACTCCTCCTTCAACGACGCCGAGTCTATCATTTCCATCAACCAGCATTACCGCCAGAACAAGGTACCGTTCCAAACGAAAATCGAGCGTGAGCTCTTGAAACGACTTGAAAAGCTCAACATCGACACCGACCTTCTCCAGGCACTGGTCCTCCAGGGCCACACCAACACGCTAACTGCATTCTACGAACTCGGCCTCACACGAGAGTTTAAAAAGAAAAAATACAAGCATAAGCGGAGGCGATACTCCGAGGCGAAGCGGCAGATCAAAAAGTCCAGAAAGAGAGTCCGTAGCGCACTTTCGCTTCCGGACCAAAACTCTGGCACGCAGCCTCTTGAAAAGATCATTTCCACATTGAGCATCAACTCCAACCGGGTGAACCCAGACCAGGCCAGCGTCTCACGACGGTCCACTGAGGAGTATAGAAGACTGAACCCCAGGGCGTCCTACCACAAAAGACTTTCTCGAAGACCCCTGGATGCCCTGACCAGTCAGATACCACAGACGCCAGTGTCGGCTGGAAACGACAGCTCTTTGCAAACAACGGGTCGTATTCATCGGCAGGTGTCCTTCACCCCAGACGATAGAAGATCCACACTCAGCTACCAAGCCTCGAATGATCAGCAGATGGGCAAGGGTAAGAAGATTCTCAACAAACTTCAATTTTGGAAGAAGGGCCAAAAGGACAAGGACGATACAAGCAACTTGACACCTTCTGCCGACCAAAGCGATGGAGATCCAGGAATCTTGGAAATCAACATTCCCAATAAGCACGTTCCTGATGGCACGCAGGCGATGCCTCGGACTTCTAGCAGTCCTCCAAGGACTGTCGAGGAAGATGGGACAGGTGTGGACCCTCTTGCTACAACTGAGGACAACGGCACATACCAGCCTGATAACGAGATTCAACTCCAGGGTCCCGCAGAGATTCAAATCTTACATGATTTGGGTCACCATCGCCAAGCCTCGAGCCAGACGTCCAATACCAATAATACTGGCTCTTCACTAGGAGAAGTTGCCGATAGGACGACCAACTCACTCAACCACGATAGCATCTTATCGTCCGGCAGAAGACAGAGACCGGAGTCGATGATCTCACAAATCAGCCAGTTCTCGCAACTGAGCCAGCCTTATCCCATGTCTGAGTCCGAACTCGAGATGATGGACGGCACGGACATGGACGAAGATTATTACGATGATGATGGAATCTACGATCTGTCCATAAACAATTCCCAGCAAGATTTATTGCATAGCAAGCTCAACTCATCAAGCATGACGCCGTCGACTTCTACGAACCTGAAGAAAAAGCGGCCTTCTACCAGCAGAATGGCTTCCGATACACTGATCATGACTACGAGCACACAGGCCACTGGCCAGCAGGGCCGCAGCAAGAAGCACTCGCTATCCCAGGTATCCAGTAACTCTTCGGACGATAGCGAACTGAGATCAAAGTTCACAGAGAACTCATACTTCAATGATAGACCGCTGCTGCCTCGTCTGAAGCATACGTTTTTCAGAAATGGAGCACATCCTTCGCTAAGAGGGCCTCGCCAGACATTCAAGCTTCCGCCTTCTCCTGGCGTTCATACCCCTGCACCAGTTACGCCAATTCCAAATAACGGTATGGGCCGGTCTCCATCACCGCCAATATTCAAGAAGTTCAACACCATGAGCGGTGTCGTCAAGCCAGTGAAGAATATCTTGGATCCAAAAAAGCCTGACAATTCTCAAAACAAATGGCTGGCGAATGGAGATCAGTCAATTGGTGATCAGCGCTGGAGACACGAGACTGGGGCTCCCTCGAGAATATACGAGAGGCAGGCCATTATAACGGAGGAGGATGAAGAAGATGATGGATCTTAGCGGCGTGCCAATATACTACGGAGCGAATATTTTCTTAATTTCGTCTTTGGAGCGAACTAGGCTTCAGTCTGAAACAGGGCTAAACGTCTGGTTCAAGTACTACCCAACCTACAGCTTTTCCTATCAGTTACGGCTTGGATGGCTACAAGTAACTTAATGGCATCGAGCAGTAAGCATAAGTTGACGCATAAATAATGTCGACATGTGGGGCGACATGATATCAAGACTCATGCTCTCCGGTGGAAAGTACTAGGACACACCTTATCAGTCCTCGGACCAGAACCTGTAACCCTCTGTCTCGACACCTGGACCATCGCCAGGCCCAAAACGAAGTACTTGCATGATAACTTCAACGCTAGAAAATCCACTTTTCAAAGTTCACGAAATCCTCAATTCCAAACTTCTCTAATTGTAGCACCACCATCACTGGTCCATCGCACCTCGATGGCTGCGAAATCGAGTAAACTAACCCCACACCCAGGCTTCAGGACCCCAATAAAAACAACAAAAACAGAATTTACGGTTCATCAAATGCCTCCTCCATCGCCACCAAATCACCACAAAAATCAAACCACCAATCCGAAACACCTCTGTCCGGGACCCTCGTCGGTGCACACACGACCAGAAAAAGTCGCTGAAAAAACGCAGGCATCAGACTCCAACTCAACCCGTACAAGCCATGGCCTCCGTTATTGTCGTTGAAAACGAGATCAAGGACTCTGTCGAGGAGTTCGCCCAGATCATCAACGCGGTCCAGCAAAACACCACTTTCCTGGATGCCTTGAAGACCCACTTTGACGCCGTTGGACGCATCTCCAACAAAGAAGCGTTAGCCAACGAGATCTGGACCGTGGCCAAGCCAGAGATCTTGACCAAATTGCCCGACAGAGAGTTCGAACCTGTGTTTTACCTTCTTGCCTACCTCACGCTGGAGTTGAAGCAGAAGCTGTTTGAGACGCTTTTGCAGAAGGACGGTGAGTTGATCAAGCTCCTAATTGCCTCCACGCCAGCGCAGAAACCGCTGTTGAGAGACAGACGCTCGCTCAAGCCCACCACCGTCTTGTCGGTGTTGAACACGTTTTTCAACTTCTTGCCTGCCCTGAGCGCCACGAGGGTCTACTTCATCGAGTTGATCTTGAAGATCGTCACCGACACAGACATTGACTTTGCATTGATCCAGAGCTCCATCGGCGGCTCCTTGGTCCAGTGGCTTGCCGCCGCCGGTGCCCTGGACGCCCAGATCAAGAGCATTTTCTGGCAGTTCATTGCCTTGGACAAGCAGTACACGTTAGAGTCCTTGCACTTGATTAAGAAGTTCACCTCCCAGCACCCACTTTCCTTGGACGAGCTCCACAAATTGATTGCTTTCGCCTTGGCATCTTCTGTTGTGGACGTGACCTTCTTGGTGAACAACAACGTGGCCCAGGCCTTGAAAGAACATGCCTCTGACGAGCAGGTGAGCATCTTCGACAAGTACACCAAGGGAGAGCTCATCAGCGCTGTTCCTTCGTCGATCTCCAGCACTGTTGGTGCCAAATCCAAGGTTCTTGCCTTGACGAGGTTCTTTGTCGAGAGCGACAATGCCGGCAAGAACGCCTTCCAATACAGCGACATCCCCAACGAGCTAGCCGCTTCGCAGGCTGAATTCGAAAAGTTGTTGATCGACTCGATCAAGGCTGGCGTTATCGAGGGCAAAATGAACCAGGTGGACCAGACCTTCAACTTGGTGAGAGCAAACAGAATCGTCTTGGCTGGCGACAAGCAGCAGCTTGCACAGGACTTGAACACGGTGAAAAAGGCATTGCTGGAGTGGAGACACTCGTTGCACAACATCAACGAGATTGTTCGTGACGCCAAGGACAACATTGTCAACAACAACCTGGGCAATTAATGGATGGGGTCTTTGTAGAATCTATACAACAGGAAATTAGTGTAATAAATAGCATCAGTCTCTTTCGCCTTCCAACACGGCTAGGAACCCGCAACATTGTCAACAACAACCTGGGCAATTAATGGATGGGGTCTTTGTAGAATCTATACAACAGGAAATTAGTGTAATAAATAGCATCAGTCTCTTTCGCCTTCCAACACGGCTAGGAACCCGCCCACCAAGTGCAACGACCCACACACAAAAGCGTCCACGTGGTGGTCGTCGTTGGTCAAGCTCTTGATGAAGTTGAGACTCGTCTCGATATTAGGGAAAATGTGTTTCCGTGACGTCTGCGCCGTGCCCTTTTCCAAGGCGGCCCACTTCTCTGCCAACTCCTTCTGGATCACCAATTTGTCCACCTGCTCCTTGGAGTTGTTGAGCGAGACAAGGTCGCTGTTGTAGCTTCCGTCGGACCAGGTGATGTTGGTGGTGAAAATGACATGGTCAAACTTCACATTGTTTTCGGAGAGGTTTTCGTGGAGCTTGGCAAGAAGCTCGCCGGCGTTTTCTCTCGACTGCTGGTTGAACAAAAGGATTCTTGGGGCACCAGGCCGCTGTTTCTGCTTGGTGATGCTTTGCGTGAACCACTTCAGCGCCACGTGAATCGACTCTAGCGTGTGGGCGCCGTCAATGTACCAGGTGATATTTTCAAAGCCGTCCTGGTTCGTGAGCTTTTGGCATCGGCCGTCCCAGCGGGTGTTTTCAAGGCCCTGGATGAACTTGTCTGGCAAGGAAGAGTCGCTCCAGTTGGGCAACTCGGCGGCAGGCACTCCAAGCTTCCGGAGGTGGATGTCTGCCAATTTCACGGCCACAGCGGCGTTCTGGCGCTGGAAGTCGCCCGCAAGACCGAGTTTGATATCGGTGGGGACGATCGAGGAGTCCACGATCTCAAACAGCGAAACGCCCACCTCGTCGGCGACTTCCTTGACGGTGCTGATCAGATCGGGAAACTCCGTTTGCTCGGAAACAACCGCAGGACAGCCCTGCTTGAAAATGCCTGCCTTGTTCCACGCAATCGACTCTATGGTGTTGCCCAACATGAAGGTATGGTCGATTCCCAAAGAGGTGACGCCGGCGACGGTGGGGTGCTGGACGACGTTGGTCGAGTCGTAGCGGCCGCCCACGCCCACCTCGTAAATAGCAGTGTCCACGCCCTCAGACATGAAAACATGGAACGAAAGCACCGTCAAGTACTTGAAGTACATGGGCTTCACGGTATCCGAAGGCTGCAACAGCGGGAACTCCTCGGGCAGCGACGTAGTAGTTGAAAGACGGTCCCACACTTCGTAAAAGTACTTTGTGAACTTCTGTTCCGTGATCGGCTGGCCGTCGATTCTGATTCTCTCTCTCACCGACTTGAGGTGCGGGCTGGTGAAGAGCCCAATCTTCAGCAAGGGTCCCCCTTTGTACTGTCTGAGCACAGAGTCCACAAAAGCACACGTCAGGCCCTTTCCCTTGGTGCCGGTGACGTGCACCACATTCAAACGGTCAAACTCCACCGGCTTGTAGCCCAATCTTCTGATGTACTCGTAGACCTCGGCAATGGAGAGTTCGGAGCGCTGTTTGGGCAGAAAGTCCTTTTGCTGCTTGAGGGCTTCTATGGAGGCGTAGTTCAGCTGGAGACTGTTGAGCGCCGCAATGGCGTCTTTGTAGGTTCGGTTAGACATTGTGGGCAATCGCATGAGGTGAGGATTTGATATCTTCGCACTGGATGTACCACGCCTAGGTGGGAGAAAAGTTGGGGTGGGGAATGAAGAGGATTTTGTGTGGAGGGCTGGAGATTTGAATTCTTAAGGGTTTTGGTATCTTGAGGGATTTTTGATTTTAAGCGTTGTATGGATTTTATGGATGGTGCGTTATGGTCGTTTGGTATTTATATCCTGTGCTCAGGTGTGGATAGAATCGCACAAAATAGGTGTGATCGTAAAGTGAGCTATTCATGGAAATGAGGGAGATTTTTTTTCCTCTTTTTGTGGAGTAATGAAATCGGAGAATTAAGTGAAGCTTGCAAAATAGACGCTCAAGCCTTATTTGGAAAGTATTTGGAAAGGCACTCGAAGAATGGTCCTTTGGATGGAACACCACTTCCAACTGCTCCACAAGAAGACCCACTTAATTTCGATTGACAAAAAAAAGGAACGCAATTCCAAAAACTCTTCTTCGAAAGTCCCCCAAAACTGACTTAAACCAGATTCCCCCGCCTCCCTGCTATATCTGGCTTCTTCCCTACTCCGGATTCTGTTCCAACGGTCCCTGATCTAGCGTGCTCATTCTGCAGTACCTACATGAACCTTGCAGCCGTATAAAAAGCACCCCTTCCTGCCACCCGTCACTAGGTTGTTTACTTTTTCCCATCCTACTCTTTTCTCTCATAAGCTGGTTTTTAGGATGTCACCCAACTTTTCTCCACAAACAAATCCCGATGATGAGAAACCCTTGGATGACAGTAGCCTGGCTGCAAAAAAAATAGTGAAATCCGCTCAAAACATCCTTAATAAGAACAAGGCCAAGAAAGATTCCAGATCTGATTCGGCTTCCGAGGGGAGGATGGGGAAGGCTAATTCAGAAAGCGGCGATCATACTAGCCAAAACGAAGAGTTGATAAAAACAGACGCAGATTTCCCCGAGTCCAGCCATGGGAAGCAGACAACAGGAATGGAAGATCAACATGGCGCCAAATCAGCGTCGATAAGCACTGTAGAGCCTCCAAGGAACCAGAGGGACACACCTGAAGAGTTTTCAGAGAGCCAGAGCGACACAAATACAAGGCGCCAAAGGGATCAGGACCGAACAGAGCGTCAACCAGGTAATCCAACAGTTGATCCAACAGGGGATTCAACAGGTCATCCAACAGCGGATCCAACAGGGGTTCCAGTAGGGGTTCCAACAGGGGTTTCAACAGTTACTACAAACCAGAACCACCCAAATGCAAGGCATGCAGAGGTGCAAAGATTCACGAAAAAATGGATTAGCTGGCCCATTATGGCTCTATCCCTTGGTATTTTTCTATCATTTCCTCTCTACTTCTTTCATCAACACAGCTTGGCGGTGAGCGATGGAGATAAGCAAGCAATTGGAGGAGCTATGGCTCTTCAAATTGTTATGTGGATATTAGCTATTATTTGGCAGGTTCTTCACACATACTTCTTTGGTCCAGCTTATGGCGATGCAGCTTGCGTTATTCAAATCATCGCAGCTCTTGCCGTCGTGGGATTTATGTACTATGACTTCTTTGTCACTGGCACGGGCCTCCCTATCGTAAATTCGGTGCTCATCTTCGAGCTTCTCATTCAAGCCCTCTGGAATGCCAAAGAAAATCGTCGCTTCACCCATAACGCCGGAATTGCAAGACAGGATATTGAGCTTGGCCGCTTGGAAGCTAATGAGATTCGCCCCACCGTTGCCCCACAAAACCGCCAGCCATAGCAGAACGGGTTCTCATTCCGGCCATCACATTCTATGACGATAAGCAGTGTCCTTAAAGAGTAGGTCATCCCACAGCTTGCAAAGCGATTTAACCTGTCTCGAACTTGGCCCCTCAATGGCTCGGCCACGCTTTTTTATCTGAATTCTGTCCGCGAGGAGCACATCGAAATGAATCACAAAGCTAATGTGATCTCACTTCTATCTTTTACATCTATATATGCCTAATTAATGTTTGTGTTACTCGCTGTCAAGTTTAAGACTTCACTTTGGCACGATCCTGGCGATATGTGCTTCCTTGCACATGTTCAATATCACTGAGATTCACATATGACAATCACTCAAGCTTAGTGTTGGATGGCTGGTATTTCGGAGGATCCATAAATAGTTCCTTGTGGGGTTCTATCAGGACTGGAGCGGGAATAAAGTAGACTAGCTTCTTCGAGGTTGACCCGTTGTAGATAATTGTCACCTTCACTCGAAACACATATTCCCGATGAAACGATGCTGAGTATAGTGTGGGCTCAATTGCTGGAATGATACAGTGCAAAACCAGGGAAGGAACTTCATACTCAGTACCTTGGTCCACCACTCTCACTTTTTCTAACTCGACTTGAGACGATCTTGAAAGTTTATCTGATTTCAAAACAAGAGTCTTTTCTTCAAGAATCCAGTCTCCGTCGTTCGGCAGAAGTGTTTTCTCGATAATTTTTATAGTGACTTTTTTGAGGATTGGCGGTTCCCGAACCTCCTTGTAACAGACCACGAAAAGCTGAAACATCTCTTCGAACGCCATTCCCGGAGATATTTGCACTTTTATGAGCTTCAGCTGAGCGAAAGAGTACATATTTTCTGTGAGCTTCACATCTGAAGCAATGAGTGGTGTGAAGAGCATCAAGTCTGGCGAACGACTAAGGTGAAGGTTTGCTGCAACTGGTTTTACCGAAAGTCCGCTCAGAGTTTGTACAATGGCGTTTTCACAGTCTGCGATGGTCTGGCGCTGAAGCTTTAACTTCGATTTTTTAGTCCGAGTTATTGCGTTGACGGACAATGATATCGTTGTGACCGTGACAACCGAGTCATTGTATAACAAGCTGCATGAGTAGTACTTTAAAAGACCAGTTGTGATATTCCGTAGTCTCCTTGCCGAAAATTGATTCCCTTTTTGCAATGCAAGAGGAGACATGGGAGCCGAATCAACAAACACCAAATCTTGTTGTTTTCTATTGACAACTCCCATGAGGCTCTTTCCATTGCCCTCATCATTAATTGACATCATAAGTGGGACCAGAGCTCTGAAGGTTGAGCTGGAGCCATTATCGTCGCATCGAAGGCTGACCAGAGCCTTGATGAGATAACCTCTCCGAAGATGATCAGAAGCGAATGTGGGCCCTAAATCGGGAAGCACGCAATCCAATAGCTCGTTTGGAATCACCCATGACACTCGTCCCCAATGCTGCTGTGAGTCTTGCGCTGTCAATAAGAAGTGACATGATTTTTCAGATAAACTTTGCGTCCGTGTAAATTCTTGCAAATCAAAATCAGAATTGAGAGGAATCTTGCATGAGATTACCTCCTTAACAGTGAGTTTCACTTTAGTAATTATCATGCTGGCGGATGAGCCAGAAAATGAAGATTTGGGAAGGGACAAGCGAAGCTCAAATGTGTTCGACAAATCAAGCATGGGATAGCCGTAGAGCTGTCTACCCCGATAGAGTGGAAAACACTCTCGGATAAAACTTAGTTTACCATCCAATGAGGCGTCTTCATCATCAACATGCAAAGGTGAGCTGCGGGTGGTGCTTGAATTGCCTGTATCATTAACCTGATACGGTAAGATGATCCCGGAATGGAGAATGGTCTGCTTGTCCCGTACTCGTATACAGTTACAGAAAAAACAACATTCTTTTGATCCATTTTCAACGAACCGAGCGTTGAAATAATGATCTGGGTGATGCGCTTCACTACGGCGCATTCTTGAAAAGACAAGCCGACAAGCTCCGTCTTCGAGATTCGGCCCCGTCCCCAAATCAGAGATACCCTCACGTCGCAAAAACCGGTCAAAGCACTTGGAATAATCCAAATCGCTTTCAGATTCGTCCAGCTTGGGAAGTTTTTGCACTTTGACGTCAGTAACGGTCCAGGCTACACCACCTAAGAAAACTGTTGCAATATTGTGACCAATGTACCGATTGGGGTATTTTGCAAGCATGTCTGAGACAACCTTTTCGACCTCATACTGTCTATCTGCTCTCCTTATGAATAGAAGGCTTTTCATTCCACAAGAG
Source organism: Candidozyma vulturna (assembly GCA_026585945.1). Classification (NCBI taxonomy): domain Eukaryota; kingdom Fungi; phylum Ascomycota; class Pichiomycetes; order Serinales; family Metschnikowiaceae; genus Candidozyma; species Candidozyma vulturna. The sequence continues at coordinate 896,858 of CM048828.1, forward strand.
CTTAATCTTTGGGAGCCATGTCGAGGAGCAGCCTAATTTATAAGGGTGCTCGTCACATAAGGATTACCCTCTGTGGACATTCTTCGAAATACTTTGTGGAGAATACTACAAATTATTTTCTGAAGTTCGGTCATGAGTATCGCTGGAAGAAGTAGTGTCCCTTTCTTAATATTTGGAGGAACTAGGGGTTTGTAGTTTCATTTCTTTCAAAAGGAATTTTGACTGTGGCATGTCCAGGCAGATCACCAAGCTGAGTTCCTTTCTGTTATGCTGATTGCTTCCATTGATGGAGGTCGCTTGTGCCCGTCCTCCATGTCTATATAGAGTCTGATATTCTTTGAAATTATCGAATCAAGTACTTCAAATTTGTCAGATGTTATGAATTCGAAGACACGGCATTTTGGGGCTTTCCCTTGCATCAAGCGATTTTGCTCACCCTACCTTGCACCTTCTTCTTTGGTCGTCTGGTGCTTGGAAAATGTCACTTGAACTCAGATTCTCCACAGTAAGGGTGGCAAAAGTCATGGATTCTAAAAATTGAGCTGAAGCTACTGGCGCAATGAAACCTTGCATTGGAGGCCTGAGGGATACAGCAGCATATTTGAAGACTTGGTAGTTTTGCACGTTAATAGCCGTTCATAAGGACTGATAATGGAGATCATCAGCGTGAGAGAAGACGCCACCAGTAAAATCTCAATGGACTGAAACGAACATTTTATGAGATGACCGTCATCAAGTGTATGAAGCTGGTCTCTTGTGGTGTTCCCTGTTCGCTTGTTCTACGAAGAGCGACCTCAAGAGTCATACTCCATACATAAATGTGACAAAATTTCAAAAAACTATGAAATTTTAAAACTTCTTCACAAGTATCCATATCCGGTGGTCACAAAGTCGTAACTATTCTCTCATGCACCGATTCTAATCGTCTCTCCGCAACCTTACATCCGTTATGAGCCACAGTGGCACTCATAATTAGGGGTCATTTAGTTGTTTTCCGAAAATTTATCCTCATCTTAGTCAAAAATGATTTAGACCACCTTCGAAAAATGCAGTAGACCTCGGGATGTACCGCCACACTGGTCTCTCATTTGCACCCAATCGGGAGATTCCGGTAGGCCACAGTGAGTGCGAATGAGTCAATCCGAGACACGGCCGGTCAGGGCTGTGACGATCGCGCCACAGAGACATCATATACATTTTTTAAAGTGACTATCAGTTTCTAAGGGCTGTCAGCATCTCGCAGATATAAAATTTTTGTCTCTACGATCCCAGGCCGTAGAGGAAATGGGAGAATCGTATACAATCACGTGACCGAGCCACTGACTCATCAGCGCGGTGAAACTACTACCGAGATCCTCCCTAAAAACTCATCTACCATCTTCTTCTTTAGTTGGTAACACGCCCCAGCCGCACCACCAAGGTTTAGAAAATCGAAAACTTTTTTTATTCATCCTTATCATTCCCCCAAGTTTTATTCAACAGCTCCCCACCATGCATTATTAAATCTGCCACGAGCTATCTACCCTTTTCAACAAAAGCAAGATATTTCGAAAGTTCAACAGAGATCTAGGCTTGCTCCGCGTGTTTCAACCCAACTGACTCCCACTAGTAACTGATACTCGACCATCGTGGCCAATATTCATTGAACGAATCTGTGCCACCATCGAATCCCCCGATTTTGTATGTTTTCAATGGTCACCATTTCTGAAAACACCTACTCCAAAGTGCCGTCCCACCTGCCTCGTTTGCACCGGAAATCCGGTTCGGGCCCTCTGCCCGATATGGCGCCTCCAGAAGGTGCCTCATCCAACGCCACCGAATCTTTCACTGAGGCGTTTCTTCGTGCTTCCAGACCTCAATACCAGCTCCCCACACCTAGTGCCTCTGTCACCACTTCTATGGCCGAGACAAAGGAGGAGAACAATGAGAAGGTCGAGGAAATCCGCCTTATGGACTTTATTGACGTGCCTTCCTTAGTGTCTGATGATGAAGAGGAGGACTCTGAGGCTGAAAGCCACCACTCTTCTAAGGATGCCACCCAGTTTCCTAGGCCTACTGCCAAACTGCCTCCAGCACTGGCTGCTGCCGAGGTGGTGAAGCGGTCGCTTAAAGAAGAAGCTATTCCTGAGCCCGAACCAGAAACAAAGGAACCCGAGAAGGAGGAATCTAAGCTGACAATATCGGAAGCTCAGTTTCGCTCGGAAAGATCCCAACTCATGAAAATTGCCGTCAAGTATGTGGCGATGAAAATCACCAACTCGTTCCCACCCGAGTCGGCCCGGAAGATCGACCCAACAGAGATGCCCTTGGACACATTTCTCCTAATCCTCACAAGCCGCTTACAACTCACTTTGCCGCTATTTATGAAGGGTATCATTTACTTGTTCAGATACATGGACATTATCTACCTTTTGCGGTACTTGAATCAGTCGAACAACTTCCTCAACTACACAGAGATGGGATTCGGCCTCAAGAAGCTTATCGTTGGATGTTTTAAGTTGACGCTAGCCAGAGAGAGAATTGGCAAGGATTGGAGTGGCGTCACGGGCTTGGCTAATTCTGAAATCAACACCATCGTCAAGACAGTTGTGAAGCGCTTGAACGGCAAGCTAGCCATCAAGAACATCGAGCTTCTCAGATTGAAGTCCGAAATTTATCGCTTCGTCAAGATGGTTGTTAAAGAGACCAACTAAGGATTTATACGACTTTTCATCTCTGCAAGGAACGATTCTGAGGAAGTTAGATTCAGCAGCGAGAGTTTCAGTTTTTTTTTATGGCAACTACTTTGACGTTTACTCAATGATGTCTTCTACATCTCTTCAACATTTTAGTGCCATCTTTACAGAAGCTCTTTCGCAGAACTGACTACGGAGATCGATCTGGTTTGCATCAATTAATGCAACTTTCAGGCGTCCCTTGATTTACGACATTGGCAAAATGTCCGGTGTACGGGTGCTACAAGGCCTCCGGACTTTTACTTACCGTTCCGTGTATATTAGCGCCAGAACTGGCGGAATCACTAAGCTTTCTAGCGCGTAGACGTCATGGCATTTTTGGTGAGTCACAGGAACGAGCCTACATCGCGGGCCGATGAGCCTGCGGCCAATGAGTTGCTCCAAGTAGTCATCTGTCACGTGATCTTGCGGAATCGTCTATCTTTATCGAGACCACTATCCAGCTAGAATCAGCGTTCTCCGTTGATGTCAATAAATTTATGTTTATGGTAAAAGGGTTCATGAAGCTTAGTTTTAAGCTTTTGATTCGACTCAATTAACAGAAGCTGATATGGTTGTATAGTCTGTTTCATGAATTAGTGCATACATCTACACCGCACTTAGTATACAGATAGCAGTATCGAAACCACCACTAAAGTAAGGAATGGCTTAATTGATAAGAAATTTCCCGACTTAGTGTGTAGCAGCCAAATAATTGGTAATGGTTTCAAGAAAATTGATTTTTCACCTTCGCTTGACTCACAATGTCCATGATTTACCGTATCTAAGGTGAAAAGTCGTGCCGCTACCAAAACCCAGCGGGCGCGCGGAACTGCCTTGTCTCCATGTGCTATCGCAATGACTCATAAAAAAGGCACTTCTTTAAAAGCACCATAATCTGCACATTTTTATAATATAAGAATTTTGATCGAGTTCATCAAGCCAACTTTTGAATTTTCAGTCCTCACCTTACATTTTCCTCGCGTATTGGGAAAAATACCTAGACCCCTTGCTGACTCATTCTTCACGCAACGGCACTATCAGCTCCAGACCTGCACACAGACCCCACCCACCGCATTATCTATTACTCAGTTCCCCATAGTTAAGCCGCGGCGGCGGCTAATCAACTATGCACAGAAAAAAAAAAGCAAAATGTCGTACAAATTTTTCACCCTATATAAACTACAAAAGTTTCTCACACTTTTTTTCTCTCTATATTTCCTCCAACTTTTTACCATGTCTATGCCCAATCCTTACGGCCCCAATCCTCACGACTACCTCTCCAACGTGAACAAGTTCGAGGTGATTGAATCCACCTTGCGTGAAGGTGAGCAGTTTGCCAATGCCTTTTTCACCACGGAAAAGAAGATTGAAATCGCCAAGGCTCTTGATGACTTTGGTGTCGACTACATCGAGTTGACCTCGCCTGTCGCTTCCGAGCAGTCCAGAAGGGACTGTGAGGCTATTTGCAAATTGGGCTTGAAGGCCAAGATTTTGACCCACATTCGTTGTCACATGGACGACGCCAGAGTCGCTGTGGAGACCGGTGTGGACGGTGTCGATGTTGTTATCGGCACTTCTCAGTTCTTGAGACAGTACTCGCACGGTAAGGACATGAACTACATTGCCCAGAGCGCCATTGAGGTGATTGAGTTTGTCAAGTCCAAGGGCATCGAGATCAGATTTTCCTCTGAGGACTCCTTCAGATCCGACATTGTGGACCTTTTGAACATCTACAAGACCGTCGACAAGATCGGTGTCAACAGAGTTGGTATTGCCGACACTGTGGGATGTGCCAACCCTAGACAGGTTTACGAGCTTGTCAAGACGTTGAAGTCTGTTGTTTCCTGTGACATTGAGTGCCACTTCCACAACGACACTGGCTGTGCCATTGCCAACGCCTACACCGCCTTGGAGGCCGGTGCCAAGTTGATCGATGTCTCTGTTTTGGGTATCGGTGAGAGAAACGGTATCACGCCGCTCGGTGCCCTTATGGCTCGTATGATCACCGCCGACAGAGAGTACGTTCTTGGAAAGTACAAGTTGCACAAGCTCAGAGACTTGGAGAACCTTGTTGCTGACGCTGTTCAGGTGAACATTCCTTTCAACAACCCAATCACTGGTTTCTGTGCTTTCACCCACAAGGCCGGTATCCACGCCAAGGCCATTCTTGCCAACCCTTCGACTTACGAGATCTTGAACCCATCCGACTTTGGTCTCACGAGGTATATCCACTTTGCCAACCGTTTGACCGGTTGGAACGCCATCAAGCTGAGAGTGGACCAGTTGAACTTGAACCTCACTGACGACCAGTGTAAGGAGGTTACTCACAAGATCAAGTTGTTGGGTGACGTGAGACAGTTGAACATCGACGACGTGGACTCCATCATCAAGGACTTCCACAACGAGTTGGGCACGCCTCAGTTGAAGCCATCCAACGGCACCAACGGCAACGCTGTGCCTGAATTGGAGGCTGCTGAAGCTGACGCTGAGCCAGCCGCCAAGAAACAGAAATCGGAGTAAAAAGTTACACATTGGCTCTTTTTTTCCGGTTCCCTGTTCGCTTACGATGATCACGACAAACAAAAAAGTTGAGTCTGGCTTTGGCCAGTTGTACTATAGCGCTTGGGACTTTGCATAACATAAACCTAAAACAAGAAAACAAAAAAAGACATCTTGAGAATGGAGCAATCCATTGCTATTTATTTAGTTCTTCAAGAGCCTATGTTAAAAATTGTCAATTGTAGCATTGTAGATCTAAACTAATGCAACAAAGCTGTTGGTACGACTTTCAGTGTATCAAAGCTGGAGACGGCTTCGTCGAATCGCATCGTGACACACTTTGTTTTATCAAATAACCGTGGAAGTAATGTTGATTCCCGTAATACTAACGAATGAACGAATTTCTTGAATTGTTGTATCGTTGAATGTTACCTAAAAAGTGACTTGGAAATTAATACTGGTTTGCACTGGGAAGGCTAGTACAGTGAATGCACTTCTTAGTATCATACACACAACATGATGATGATACTTGCCTCCAAAGCGATAAACGACCGTAATTATGAACTCGAGCTTAACGACAGAAAATAAATCGAAATTTGAAATCTCATGAAACTGGTGCTTCATCGGTAGTTCACCAGGATTCATCAACATGCCCTTGGCTGCGAAAAGGCTAAATAATGCCACCACCGAACCACACTCCCCACACCATTCCACAAAACCATTTTTTTCAATTCTCTCCCATTCACTCCAACTTTCCTCCCCTTCCCTCAAAACAGTAAAAATTCCGGTCCACACCTCAAAGACCGTGGATGTCCGGTTCGGAGCCTCACGTGAGGCATACCGACACAGATCGCTCCGAACCTTCTCGATCGAAGTAACCACATCTTCATCATGGCCAAAAAAGGAGGCGAGAATTCCAAGAAGGCAGCAGGTAACGCCAAAAAAGCCGAAAACGCCAACAAGAAAAAACAGGCTGCTTTTGAAGCTGCCGAGGCCGAGGAGGCTTCCAAGTGGGACGAAGGTTCCAAGAAGGGCAACAAGAAGAAGGAGGACGCCCAGTTCAAAAAGGAAGAAGCTGCCCGTAAGAAGGCCGAGCGTGATGCCCTTTTGGCTGCTGAAGAGTCGGCTCTTCCTGCCAAGGGCCAAAAGGATAAGCAGAGAGGTGCTGCTAAAGTTGCAGCCAGAAGAACAGGCAAGATCGACGATTTCCTTGATTTCAACAGCGACAAGCCCGAGCTCAGTGCTTCTGGCATCGACAGTGCCTTGGAGGCGTTGTCATTGACCGGAAAGGACGGTGGTGTGGCTGCTAAGGATATCGAAAGACACCCTGAGAGAAGAGTCAAGGCCGCTTATGCTGCTTACGAGGAGCGTCGTTTGCCTGAGGTGAAGAAGGAGAACCCAGGCTTGCGCCAGCAGCAGATGAAGCAATTGATCTTCAAGGAGTTCCAGAAGTCGCCCGAGAACCCCATGAACCAGGCCAACCAGGTGTCGTACAATGCTACTACGGACGACGTGGTGGCCAAGAAGCAGGAGTTGAAGGCGTCGAAGGAGAAGAAGTTTGCCTAGGGTAACTGCAATGTGAATATGAAGATAAGAGGAAATGTGGTGTAGTGTAGGTGAAGGTGGGGGGTGGACTCAGTGGGATGATTGGCAAAGAGTGGGCCTTTTCAAGAGACCTTTAGGAAAGAATGGGTGATTGATGTAGAAACCGCTCGACTTGTTTTATGTTTTATGTTTATTGCGTCTGATGCTATTTGGTGTATCAGGTAGCATGGATGTTGCTCAATAGAGAACACAGAATGGCTGCAACACATGGTGAGAATTGCTCAGGACAGGATGCATACCGGTTGCTTGCAGCGCTAATTGAAACCTTTTGAACTTTTTGAAAGGGCAAACCCGTTGTCATCTTCAAAAGAAGTAATTGACGTTTTGACGAGCTCTTCGTGGGATCTGCAACTATATCTGGACCACACGCCAGCCGTGCCACCCACCCCACCAAAACAATCAATACTAACAATCAATACTAACTTTTATCATTTTTTTAAAAACAACACACCAATTCTATCAGACGCCGAAAATAGCACAATCCAATTCTATTCATTTCTTTCGTCTACCTTGCTCCATGGGATCTGGTGCCCAGGCTGCGTGTGTATCGCACCTGCCTTTGCAGCCACAAATAACAGTGTTTCTTTTGACACACCTTCAGGGTCATGCAGACCCGTGCACCGTACCTTCCACCACTATATAAGAGACGCAAATCCGCCTCATTTGAAGCGTCCTATTTTTTGGCACCTGGCCAACACGTTGTGGTGCTGTTGCGGACCCAGCGCGCCTGTCAAGTAGTGGGACTCGCTTGGCGCGCAGGGCAGATGTATAAAAGGGCCCGCGCCGCCAGAAAAACATCCACTCGAGGCCATTCAATCCCGTCAGACACCCGTGCACCACTCCAAAACACCATCGGCGGCTCTACGGCATTGCCATATCAAAACAACCACAGATACATATAAAATCCCATAAAAGATGTCCCGTTTGGATCGTCTCGTGGTGCTCTTGGAAACAGGCTCCACGCCGTACATCCGTAACACCGCTGCAGACCAGCTATCAGACTTGGCCAAGGGCCATCCAGAGGAGATCATCAGCTTGTTGGGGCGGGTGTACCCCTTTTTGAAAGCTGAAAAATGGGAAACTAGAATTGCTGCCGCCAAGGCCTTTGGTGGTATCGTTGCCCATGCGCCATTGTGGGACCCCAACTCAGAAGAGGCCATTGAGAAGGAAAAGCAATTGCAGCACATCGAGGACGCCAACAACGCCACGCGAAGCTCTGAGCCAAAGGTGAAGCTTGAGCAGGACGAGGAATTGAAGAAACTAGACGAAAACTTGCTGACTTTGGTCAAGTTCGAATCCTGGAACTTGCACGAGCTTCTAAAGTCAGGCAAGAAACTTCTCGCGTCCGGCGGCGCCGAGTTTGAACCTAAAAAGCCAGCCGTTGGCAAGAATGATGAGACACTACTCCAAAAGCTCAAGCAACACAAGACATTAGTCAAAGAAGAGGAAAGTGACAGCCCCAGAGGTTCCGTTGTTTCCTCGCCCAGCATCAAGACAGAAGTTAAGGAGGAAGTAAGTGGCCTGGCACAGTCTTCCCCTCCTCCACCAGAAGGCGGGAAGTCTGCTGCTGCCAGTGCCCGTCTCAAGGCTATGCAAAAGCGTAGAGCCAAGGCCAACGCCAAATCTAGCATCAACAAGAACGCTCCGGTGGACTTGTCCCAGTCATCCATTTCCCGCAAACTCGTCGAACATGGCGAGGCTGATGGTAATGTCAAAACCGAAGACTCCCCACAATATGATTTGACTCCCCAACAGGGCGGTTCCAAGTTGGTGATGGAGAGCAAAGCTCCAGAGCTATCACCACTTTTATCACAGCATGCTAAGGTTGTTGGCCTTGTTTGGCAATTCCAGGGTGTTTATGAATTGCTTCTCCATGACTTATTTGACGAGAAGTGGGAAGTGAGACACGGTTCTGCTCTCGGTCTTCGTGAGCTTGTAAGAGTTCATGGTAAAGGCGCTGGTCGAGTCATGCGCAAATCGAGAACTGAAAATGACGCCAACAACGCTGCTACATTGGAAGACCTTTCTGTGAGACTCTGCACCCTTTTTGCACTTGATAGGTTTGCCGATTTCGTCAACGACACCGTTGTTGCTCCCGTTAGAGAGTCCGGCGCACAGACACTCGCAGCCTTGTTGCTTCATCTAGATGACAGATCTATTGTGGAAACTTTTCACTGCCTCAAATCGCTTGTTTTCCAAGACAGTCTAGGCCCGGATTCTAGGAAATTCTGGGAAGCGAAGCACGGAGGCATGCTCGGTGTTCGTTACTTTGTGAGTGTCAGAACTGATGTACTTCTTCGTCTGTCTGAATTATTAGACCTGGTGGTTTCCATGGTTTTGCATTGTCTTAAGGAAAGCGAAGATGACGTACAGTCTGTAGCTGCATTGACTCTTGCGCCAATTGCGGCTGAATTTGTCAAGCAAGGCACAGACGTAATTAAGTCGCTACTTGATGTTGTTTGGGATTGTCTTTCCAACTTCGAGGACGATTTGTCGGCATCTATTGGTTCAGTTATGGACCTTTTGTCAAAGCTTTGCACGCACAAAGAAGTGATCGAAATCATGCAATCCGAAGCGGCTGCAAATCCAGATAACTCATTTGACAATTTGCTACCCAAACTCTTCCCCTTTCTCAGACACTCAATTACAAACGTTAGAAAAGCTACACTCACAACACTATTGGAGTTTTTGTCGATCGAGGACCAATCCACAAAGCTTTGGATCACTTCCAAGTCTATGCGTTTGATCTTGCAGAATCTTCTCGTGGAGCAGAACTTGGAGGTGTTGAAGCTCTCGGAGCAAGTTTACTACAGAATGTTGCACGAGATCCCTAATAACTCTCACCTCGAGAAGGTTGATACTTACATTGCCCCATATTTGCATTCAATTATGGCTTTACTCATGACTCCCATTGGTATTGCCAGACATAATTATCATCTCAACACAAGCCTCATTATAAAGCCCTCCGGTGCAACCTTTGAGCCATTGCCTCGCCGTGACTCTCCGTCAGAATCAGACATTTTTGAACCCCCTACAAATGGCGAGGTCACACCCCAACCAGCAAAGAGGGGCCGCAAGAGAAAGACTGAGGAGAAGACGAAAACACTCACTCCGACATCTGATGAACTCAAAATCAACATCGATGCGCCAGTCCATAACGGTGACGTTATGTTTGTTGGCTTTGACACCTTCATCGCAACAAGAACTGCACTTGCAAAAGCTCTCGGCTCAACCATATCGCTTCTTGAAGATGAAGATGTTCTCAAGAGGACTTTCGAAAGTCTTTTGATATATACCACCTCGCCTCATGCCACTCCACGTCTCTTCACTGCGATTGTGGTAGAAGAGTTCGCCAACGCTTCCAAGAAGAATGACAAGTCCCTTCCAACAGAAACTGCCGAGAAATTCTCTGCAACATTTTTGGAAGCACTTACATCACCAGAGAAAGTACCATTCTTCCGCGAGCTAGTCCCTAAACTCAAGAGTGTGCGAACATCGTGTCTTCAGCTCTTTGATGTCTTTGTCACGAACGGAAAACTTTCACAGAGTAAGGTTCCGCAGTTACCTGTCGTTGTCCAAGGCGAGAACGGCTCAGGTCCAGGTGCATTTGGAATCGAGAGTGCGGAGAAGTTACTAGATGAGACTTATCCAAAACTTGTGAAAGCTTTGTCATCTTCATACAAAATTCTGGCAAACCTGGCGCTAGAAGATTCCAAGCACCGTATAAGAGTCGCTTTGGGTGAGGCCAAGCTTGCTTTGAGCCAAAGAACTACAAGCATCAATGCGGCTTACGCAGCTGCCATTCTTGCACTCACTGGAGTTCTGAAGAAACTCAATCCAATCATTAGATCCCTTATGGACAGTGCCAAACAAGAGGAGACTGAGTTGTTGCAAAAGAGATCCGCTCTTTCAATTGCCGCCTTGATCGATGAGCTCAAGAAGATCAAGAAGGTTGGAGCAGCTGACAAGATTTTGAAGAATCTCTGTTCCTTCCTTTGTGTTGATACTTCTGAAGTCCCGGAGTTTGTTCACAATTCTGCTTTCAAAGACGCTATTCTTTCTTTGCGAAAAGAGGAAGCCAAGACAGATCCAGCTGATATTGCGGCGCACGAGAAGGCTGTTCATGAGGCTAGAATAAAAAGAAACGGTGCTTTGCTTGCCTTAGATGAGGTTATTGGAATCTACAAGGAGAATATCTTCAACGAGCTTCCTAAATTTAAAGAGATTCTATTTGGTACTCTTGGCTCTATGGAATCAACAAGTGCGGACGAGATGTCAAAGGACAATTCTTTGGGACAAAGTATAGTTGATGCATTGGGTGTCTTGAGAGCTGTCCTTCCAAAATTGAGCCCGTCACTCTATCCCGAGATTGCAGAACAGATGCCCAGGTTGCTTGCTGGTTTGAAGTACGAGTTGAGTGTCTTCCGTTATTCCTCGGCCAAATGTTTTGCTACCATTTGTTCAGTCATGCCCGCGAAAGCATTCCCGTTCTTGGTCCGTAACATTATTCCGATGCTCAACAATGCTGGTAACTTCCGTGAGCGTCAAGGTGCTACCGAAGCCATTTACCATGTTTCAAATGCCATGGGAGCCGACATTCTTCCATACATTGTGTTCCTTATTGTACCTGTTTTAGGTCGAATGAGTGATGCAGACCATGATGTTAGAATCTTGGCCAGTACAACATTTGCCTCCATCATCAAGCTTGTACCCTTGGAGGCCGGTATACCGGACCCTCCAGATATGCCACAGGACCTCTTAGAGGGTAGGGACAGAGAAAGAGAATTTATTCTGCAGATGATGGACCCCACCAAAATCAAACCATTCGAACTTCCAGTCGCCATCAAAGCGACATTGCGTAAGTATCAGCAGGAGGGTGTCAATTGGCTCGCATTCTTGAACAAATACCATTTGCATGGCATCTTGTGCGATGATATGGGCTTGGGTAAGACATTGCAGACCATTTGTATTATTGCTTCTGATCATCACATGAGAGCTGAGAAGTTCAAGGAGACACAAGCGGATGAGTTTAGAAGATTGCCATCGTTGATTGTCTGTCCTCCATCCTTGACAGGTCATTGGGAACAGGAAATGAACCAATATGCTGAATTCATGAATGTTGTCGTATACGCTGGTGGTCCATCCGTGAGAGCCAACCTTCGGGCGAAGATTCCTGACGCAGACGTTGTTGTGACTTCCTACGATGTTTGTCGCAACGATATTGATGTAATATCGGGCCACTCCTACAATTATTGTGTTTTGGATGAAGGTCATATTATCAAGAACTCTGCTTCTAAGTTGACTAGATCCGTTAAGAGAATCAATGCTGAGCACAGACTTATTTTGTCTGGAACTCCGATTCAGAATAATGTTTTGGAATTGTGGTCTTTATTCGATTTCTTGATGCCGGGTTTCTTGGGTGTCGAGAAGGTGTTTATCGAAAAGTTTGCCAAGCCTATCGCCGCCAGCCGAAACAGCAAAACTTCATCAAAGGAGCAAGAAGCTGGTGCTTTGGCTCTAGAATCTCTCCACAGGCAAGTCCTTCCCTTCATGCTTCGTCGTTTAAAGGAGGAGGTGTTGTCTGACTTGCCCCCCAAGATTATCCAAGATTATTACTGTGAGCTTTCGGACTTGCAAAAGAAACTCTACAAGGAGTTTGCCAAGAAGCAGAAGTCTGTCGTTAAGGACGAGGTGACCAAGGAGGATGAGCCTATGGAACCTACCACTGAACCACCAAAGACACATATCTTCCAGGCATTGCAGTATATGAGAAAGTTGTGCAACCACCCTGCTTTAGTGATCACTCCTAACCATCCACAGGCTGCTGAAGTTGCGAGCTATTTGGCTAGCAAAAAATCTGATCTCAAGAGCATTGAGCATGCGCCTAAGTTAAAGTCATTAAAGAATTTGTTACTCGAGTGTGGAATTGGAACTGGCGACAGCGAATACCTTAACTCTAAGGGAAAGAGCAAGCAGAAGCAAATGCAACAGCAGCAGCAGCTAGTTTCTTCGGAGGGCGTCATTTCTGAACACAGAGCTTTGATCTTCTGTCAACTCAAGGATATGGTCGACATCGTCGAAGAGGAGTTGTTCAAGAAGCACATGCCCTCTGTAACCTACATGAGACTTGATGGCCGTACTGATCCTAGAGAGAGACAGAAGATTGTCAGGAAATTTAATGAGGATCCTTCGATCGATGTTTTGCTTTTGACTACCAAAGTTGGTGGTTTGGGTCTTAACTTGACTGGTGCGGACACTGTTATTTTTGTGGAGCACGATTGGAACCCCATGAACGATCTTCAAGCAATGGACCGTGCCCATCGTCTTGGGCAGAAAAAGGTTGTGAATGTGTACAGATTGATCACTAAAGCAACGTTAGAGGAGAAGATCATGGGTTTGCAAAAATTCAAGATGAACATTGCGTCTACCATTGTGAATCAACAAAACGCCGGTTTGTCGCTGATGGACACGAACCAATTGTTGGATTTGTTCGACGTCGACGAGCAGGCTACCAAGATTGAGAACGGTGATGACAAGAAGGACAAGAAGGTACCGGATGACTTAATTGGCGGAGGAATTCCATCCGAAGCCGTTGGTGAGCTTACTCAGCTCTGGGATGAATCGCAGTATGAGGATGAGTACAACCTTGACAATTTCATCAAGACCCTCAAGTAAGCGGCTCGCTTACAACAGGCTCACTCTGAGTGGACGCAACTTCATGTGCGACTCTCTCTATTATCAAGAATTTTTGCTAAAAACTACGCTCAAGAGGGAGAAGATGAGAATCAGATCGTTTTTCGATATAAAACTGATGACCACCGTTTCATTGAGGCCTGAGGGGTAGAGGGGTGCTTTTAGCGAGATGCGATGGAGATGGCGATGCGAGCAGCGGGTCTGATCTATTCTGCAGGATGTGCAAGTTAATGCTAGAAAAAATCTTTGACACACATAGATAGGCTGGAACAAGCAACCCGCAAGCATCCGAGCATGAACGAGAAGGAGGAGGCGGGCAATCGAAAAGCTCGGCACTGAAGCACAGACCTCTTTCGGGTATCTTGTATCGGACGAGAAATCAAGCACAACAAGGGCCCCTGAGGCTTTGGATGCAAAGCAGACCAAGTCTCTTGATGTCACGAAATCTTCACCCAAATGGGTCCACTTTGTTGCCGGCGGTATCGGCGGTATGGTCGGCGCTATCGCTACGTGTCCCTTGGACGTGGTGAAGACCAGACTTCAATCGGATGTGTACAACCAAAGCTACAACAAGGCACCCAAATCTAGCAATCCTTTGATAAAGGGAGCACAGCACTTCTCCGAGACTTGTGGTGTTATTGGTCAGATATACAAAAACGAGGGTGGCAGAGCACTTTTCAGAGGTTTGGGTCCAAACTTGGTTGGCGTGATTCCTGCAAGGTCCATCAACTTTTTCACCTACGGCGCCACTAAGGAGTTCGTATCCAAGAACTTCAACAACGGCAATGAAGCAACCTGGATCCATCTTGTTGCCGGTATCAACGCTGGTTTTGTCACGTCGACAGCAACCAACCCAATCTGGATGATCAAGACTAGACTACAACTTGACAAGACGAAAGGCAAGCACTACAAGAACTCGTGGGATTGTCTTCGATACATTCTCAAAACAGAGGGATTTACTAGTTTATACAAGGGTTTGAGTGCTTCCTATCTCGGTGGTATCGAGTCCACTATACAATGGGTCTTGTATGAACAGATGAAGCTGTTCTTGAATCGCAAGTCGCTAGAGAGACATGGTCTCGACCAGTCTAAAAAGAGCACGAGTGACCACATTTATGAATGGTGTGCTCGTTCAGGCGCTGCCGGTGCAGCCAAATTCTTTGCTTCGCTCATGACATACCCGCACGAAGTTGTTCGTACCAGATTGAGACAGGCTCCTTTGGAGGCCACGGGCAAGCCAAAGTATACCGGGCTTGTCCAGTGTTTCCGCTTGATCATCAAGGAAGAAGGATTTGTCAGTATGTACGGAGGCTTGACTCCACACTTGCTCAGGACGGTGCCCAATTCGATCATCATGTTCGGCACCTGGGAGCTTGTTGTGCGCTTCTTGTCGCTGAGCTAGTTTTACGATGTTGTTTGGTTTAGGATTAGGGTGGGTAACGGTCTTGAGGACCCTAGCATAACTTAGCTTGTATATATTTTTCATGCATGGACGTCTTCACTCGACTCGTAGTCTTTTGGAAGTGTGCTCATCGTCTGATTCCGAACTATACCCGTCATCACTATCATAATCAAGGTTACTAGGAACAGCCGGTTTCGCTTTTGGTTTAGGCTTGGAGGGTGCTTTTTTCTCAGGCTCTGGAGGTTTCTCAACCTTGATATTCTGAGGACTTTTATAAAACTGAGGAGGATCACCCTCAGGCATTCTTACACCCAATTGCTCAATTAAAGGATCCTGAGCGTATCTTGTTTTCTGGCGTAGAGGTCCAGTCAAATTGGGATATCGGTTACCTTGTTCATCCAACGGAACCTTCCCTAGAGGGTTCAATTCCGGGTTGAAGTATATGCTGTCTTTTCCCCAAAGTCGCCTTTGGTCCTTCTCCTGTTTCGCTTTCTTTTGCTTCTGCTGCTCCAAGAAGCCATCTAGCTTATCGCTGTGGAGCTTGTTCTTTCTGATGAACTGCCAGTCCTCCTTGAGCAGCTTCAATCGTTTTTCGTCGTTCTTTTCCTTCTCGAGTCGTTCAATCTGGAAATAGAGCCGTATCGGGTCGATTCTCGTGAGCTTATCGAGCTTATGCTGGTGTTTCTGTCTCTGCTGGATCTTCTGCTTCAGTTTGACCTCGTTCTGCCGCACCTCCTTGGCCAAGCTGTAGTTTGACCGGATCATGATGTGGTGGGTTTTGTATTACGGTTATTTGGGCGAATGGGGTAATTAGTAGTGGGGTGTGATGAGATGAAAGTTAATGTAGGTGGATTGCGCGTAATGGGTGCAAATTGTAGATGAAAAGTGCAGGTGAGTGGGTTTCTGAATCTGCAGTTGGAGGAGGATGACAAAGTTATGAGATAGATTCTTGTTTATGAGATTGCTTTTGAGGAGCGTGAAAAGAATCATTTTAAAATGTGTGTTTGAAACAATGGTAGCGTCCACCATTCTGATCGATACTGTGCTCGGTAGCATAGTTACTAGGTAGAGTATAATCTAGAGCTCTATTAATTCGTCGCCTCTAGATTAAACTCAACTTTACCTTAGATAACATGTATGGGAAATTGCGCAATAAACTGTCCAAAATATTCGAAACGTTCTTTTGCAATCCACTTCCAATGGCTGCCATAGTACCTGCCTTTCAGACGGTTTCGCAGCCATTAGTCCACAGTCCACCACCCACCGATTTGCCATAACCTGACCATGACGCTATGAACAAGTCCAAAGGACAAAGAAGCTCAAATCAAGACTCTCAAGCATCATCTTTGCAAAACGCCCCTCCAAAACCATCGAATAAATGAACTCTCTTTTCCCAGTCAGCACCTTTCATCCACCCACTTCGCACTCCTACATCAACACTTCCAACTACTCCATCTTTCCAAACCAAAAACCATGAACAAACTACAAAAACAGCCACAGCAGCGGCCCAGCCCCCTGCCCCAAGTCAACTCGCAGATTCCCGCTGAGGCCCTAGAACTCATCAGAAACAGACTCAGCCAGGTCCACCAGCTGCTTCGGAAATTAGCAGACCAGATCAACCTCCACAACCGCAACCCTGCCAAAGTGAAGCTCCCGTCTTATCTGAACCTACAGCTGCAATTCCAGGTTCTTATCACGCAGCTTCAGACGATAGCGGCGAGGTTGGACTCGAATGACGAGGTGCTCAAGGCCACGAACGTGTATCCACTTCCTGCTTTTCCTACCACACAACAGGAGGGGCTTGTGACCACGTTGCTTCGAAAAAAGCCGCTTCCCGAGGTGGACGAGTGGATTGACGCCGCAATTGCCGAAAGCGAGCTGTTCAAGTTGCCCATTCACACAGACGACGATTTCGCTGAATGGTGCTACGCGAAGGTGAAGGAGCTAGAGGACGAGTTTACGTTTGAGGGGTTCCATTCAGAAAAAGAGTTGGAGTTTATGGAAACCGAGGAGGGTCAGAAGAGCGAGAAGGCCCGGAAGGATGCCGAGGAGGAGAAGGAGAAGCTTGCAAGTGAGATCAGCGGAGGTAAGACGCCCATGTCACCCAACGTGGTGCTCCGCTTCATGAGCCGGGGTGTCCTACAATAAGGCACTCTATGAGATAGATATGATATTGAGAGTGAGGTTTTGGTTGTATCGTGATTGAGCGAAGTGAGATTATGGATGTATCGTGATCGAGCTCAGTGAATTAGATCCCCATCGCAATGGCACTTCTACAACCTTTCAAAATTGCCGTCGGTACAACTGGACTAGGCATCAATGCATTCCATTCAACGCTTTCCATGCATTATGAGACGGCACTCAAACTATACAGACCTCTTCGGGTCACTTAAATACACCGCCACAGTCAAACATCGCAGGCGACGCCATTTCCCCGCCTGTATTCACCCTCCCATATCTATAAATACACCCTCATCTATACTAGGCCGCCTCGCCTGCCGTCTCCGGATGGGTATAGAAGTCGTAGAAGTACATCACGGCAAAGACGAAGAAGGCAGCTGAACCACCCAAAGTGACGTTTCTCATGGAGATTCTCGTGGCCAAAAGCTGGCCGCCGATACACGCGGCAGCGGTGCAAATGCCGTGGCCCACCACAGCACCCAAAATGACGAACCAGTAGTCCAGGCCAGCAGCCATGGCAATGGTAGCAATCTGGGACCGGTCGCCCCACTCACCAAGGAAGGTCATGACGAACACCTGGATCCAGACTGGCGAGAGAATAAAAGAGGCCAAGTTCTCAAGCTGGAGGCCGAACTCCTGGTACCACTTCTTCGGGCTGCTCTTCACGGGCTCTATATTGTCGCCGCCGCCTTCCAAGTTGTCCATCTGGACGTTCATGTGAGACGAGGCAAGCTCTTCCTCCACCTCTGCAAGTTCCTCGTCCACGCCAGCTTCTTTGGACATGGCAAGACCCTCCCTCAACAACTTGACACCGAAGATCACAAAAAGCACCGAGGCCAAAAACTGCGTGACCCTCTGCGAGATAAGGGTGGGCAACGCGTGGCCCACGATGCCCGAGAGCACGGTCATGACCGCCAAGGAGGAGAAGGCCGAGGAGAACACGACGAGCTTCAGGTTTTTCATCGCCATGAGTGCCGCAATAAGGAACGTCTTGTCACCGATTTCACTCACGGCGATCATCGACACCGCCATGTAGAAGCTGGACATGTTGTCGTTGTGCTCTTCGGCGTGTTCTGAAGGCACGGTGCCTTTTGGTTCGTTGTCCTCTGGCTCCAATGGCTGTACCCCTAGTCTAGGAGCAGCCTTGTAGGACAGGATCTCGTTATTTTCGTCGTCAAGGGCAATATTGGGAGAAGTGCCTGAACGAGGCTGTGCCGCCGAAAACACCACCATAGTGCTCAAGGCAGCCAAGGTCCATTGAGATGTCCACTTCATGGTTCCTGAAAAGAGTGGATATGGATATGCTCGGAGTTGAAAATGAGCGCGCTGATACCGGAGGATGTTTTCACCTATGCAGTCAGGCAACCAGGAAGTCTAGGAGATGAAGGAAATCCACGAAAAAGCCAGACCTGCTTTTCGTTTCTATTGTGTGGTCGGATCGGCCGTTGGACTATTTCGGCGCGGTAGATAAGCGGTATAGACGGGGCAGCTGTGTGCAGGCTTGACAAAGAGGCTCCCGGAGCAGAACGGCGATAAAACGGGTAGGATGTGGATGATGAGTCTTTAAAAGAACGGTGTTTGGTATTTCGGAACCACGAAAGGAGGCGGCAGCCGTGGCATCACGTGGAAGGCCGTTCGGTCCGCAGTTTCCCGAGGTGCATCGCGTTCACTGCCAGCTCGCTTATGTGAGCCCCTATTTGGTGGTTAGGGGCCATGGAGTGGTCAATGGGTTGGAGGAAAATGAGGTTGGAGATTTGGAGAGCTGCGGTGGTTTGGGGGTAGTTAGGAAGTGGAGATATCGCTAGATGGCGATGCGATGAGATGGAAAGGTGGAAAGTTAAAAATGGGAGATTGACGGCGTTCACGACGATTCAGTGTATGTCAATTTAAATGCAATTTGTGGTTTTGAATAAATGTCCGGAAACTGTAGCCGGGTTGCAGTTCGTACGTCTTCACTGTTCGGTTTCGCAGCCATTCGATGCGGCATCCCGAGGACGTCATCGCAAAGGGCAATAAGTCCGACGACCCTTACGTAATTCTCCAATCGGGTTTTTGAAATGGGGGACGTTTTGATTTTATGGAAAACTCGGTAAAAACGCTGTGTCAGCTCTGGTCGATTCGGCTTTTCAGCTCTCAATGCCCAGTCCTTGGCAATGGAAAAAGTGCACCAGATAGCCGAAATCAGCCAATGTGTCAGATGCCGTTTTCAAAGCTTACCATTGATATTTTTAGCGCAAACTTAAAATCGAAGCTAATTGGCAGCCTTTCATCACTGCGTGCCAGCACGTGCCGTGTGTCACGCGCCGGTATCAACATCGCTTATCGGTCCTAGGCATTACGCCTCCATGGCTGCAAGGGTCTTTTTCAGATTCAACTCCAAATCAGCTCTTGCGGAGCGATTCCAGCAAATCCTCGATGAAAAAATCACATCGGCTCCCTCCTCAATCATAGATCAGGACCCAAAGCTCCGACAACTCTATGCCCAATATTCCAAGGACAGTGCTGAAAAACAGTATCAGCAAAACTACCAGAAGGAGTTGGCGTACGTGAAGAGTGAGAATCTTCTTCGAACAAAAGAAGCTCGTGAACTCGCCGATACCATAACCAATCCGCCATGGAAAGGAACAGAGAGGGTTGAAGACACGGCACTTCGTATGTTAGTGGATAGTGCACCAAAGGCAAAAGCCATGCCTCGGCAGAAGACCATCATCACGCCACCTGTTCCCACAAAAGAACGGGTGGCAAATGCCAGGGAGTCCAGCTTGGATTATAAGGTTTCGAAATTCAAGACGCCCGAAGAAAAAGAGAAGGACGAGTTCCGGGAGATGTACAAGGAGCGATTGATGGGACCGTCGATGTTCATCGATGCAACCTCGCCACGAGCAACACTAGGGATGATCGGGACGTTGGCAGATGCCCGAATCAACGCCAAAATAGACCACAAAAGCGGAAAGTTCAACACCCCAGATATGGACTCAGTGAGAGGGAAACCCTTGGATCGCCAGAGATTAGCCAATAGCACAGACACAAATTTTTTCGTTAATGAGATTCTAAATTCACAGGAATGCCTTCCGCCGTGGATCGACAGTCAGCAAGGAGTGGAGAGGGAAAAGCAAGTGTTCCGACTCGAGATGCAAAAAAAGTGGTTCAACGTGATCATCTCTCGTCTACTGGAGAAGCATGGCTTGCTGAGAACCGATCTTCTACCTGTAGTGGGCACTGATAGTGCTGAACTATCCAAAGACTTGTACCTTCCAGCGTTTCTCAGTGCCAACCAATCGTACATCACAGCGAAAGTGGCGGATTTGAACAGAGGCATTCGCAATTACAACCTACAATGCCCCTCCACCAGCTTGCACAAATGGAAATTGACCGTCGAGAAGGAGATTGACCTTCTGTTCGAGACGGTTGTCCGTAACATTATTGCATTGGTTGAAGAGTGGATCGAACGACAGAACAGCATCAGACGTATCAACCCAGCTGAGAGTGGCGCCGGCAGCTCCATGCTTGGTCTTTTTGAGCTGTCTAGAGGAGGGTATGGCTCTGGTAGCCACTACCAGGTAATTGAACGGCCAGCACAGAAGATGGAGTTCTGGAAGCTGGTAAAGTCGATTTTCAAAAACCCTCAGACGCATAACCCATAGAAAGCACCAATAAGTGCAACCACGACTGCCACAAGCCACACTTTCCACACAGCAAGCACATTATATAAAGCGCCCTTGTCGGCGGTCGATTTAGATGCATTGAGCAAGCCTTGGTAAAAGGCGTCGCTCATTTCCTCTCTGCTGAACAAAGTCGTAGCTCTTTTGTAGCCGTTTTCGCCCATTCTCTGCAAAATGGCGGTTTCTTTGCCAGAAGCGACTCTAGCCATAACACTTGCCCATTCGTCGACGTCGTTCGGGCGGTTGTAGCCTGTCGCTTCGTCGAGGTTAGTCCCGTCATAGTTGACAATGGATTCGAGGGGTCCGCCGTAGTTGATGGCTAACACCGGTGTTTTGTTCAACATGCTCTCCACAGGCACGATGCCAAAATGCTCAAATGTTGGCGTGTAGAGAAGCAAGTCGGTGTTCTTGAGCATTGCATTCTTAAGGGTATTCTTCACCGAGGGCATAAAAAGCACCTCCACGGACGTCGGCATTACGACAAGCTTGCCTCTGAAAGTGTTGTGCTTGAGGCCCAAGGAGTCACATAAGTCCTCAAGCTCTCTTAGATGCTGCACGTTTTCGGCGACTCTGGGATCGAAGCCGCCGGCAACGATGAGTTTAGGGAGATTTCTGCTCTCCTTCTTCAACTTTGCATAGGCATTGATGGCCAAGGGCAAGTTCTTAAGCCTTTCAAAACGGTTGAGCGAAAGGAAATAACGGTTGTTCTTGAGGAAGCCCTTGAGCTCGGCTTCTGCGTCCGCGTCCACGGACTCTGTCTTCACGATGCACGGGTAAATAACGCTTGGGTCAATGTGGCCCAAGTGGGTGAATGTCTTGTGGAAGATCGACTTTGTGAACAGCGAGTTCACCAGGATCTGGTCACTGACACCAGTGGTCCATTCTTCCACTGCATCAAAGGGCACCCTGTACAATTTCTTGAGTAGGCCGCCTTTTCTGACAAGCATCTGGTCGGGAAAATGGCAGTAGAACAACACCTTGGCCAGATCACTGGAGAAAATAGAGAGAAACGGCACAGCGAACGAAAGCTGATCCACAATGAAATAGTCGTACTGGCGGATCTCCCCAGACACCACAAGCACCATCACCAAGAACAACTGCCTGAGGATGGCAAACAAGATATGGAACTTTTGGAGAATCTGCGTGGGCAAGAAGTCCCCCCACACTTTGACCTTGAGTTCTCCAGAGGAGACCTCGTCAAAACAGTGTGTTTTGTCACAGTGGGACGTGTAGATTTGCACGTGGTGACCCATGTTCTGTAGCCCGACGGCGGCATCAACCACAAGCCTCTCGGCGCCTCCAATGCCGAGATCTGGGTGGAGGAAGGCTATCTTCAACATGGTGTTTTCAGTAACTTCGCGCTCACTTTCGGTGGAAGAGGTGGAGTGATCCGGGTGGGTCAATTGGAATTTTTCAAGGAAACAGATTTTCTGTGTAGATGGGTTCAATTAGCTGGACTTCTTTTGGCTGGTAGCCTTGAATTGGTTAGTTTGAAGATGTTGGGTTTCTGTGTGGGTTTCAGGAACTCACTGGTTTGGGAGCTACCGAGAAGTACTACTTACCTTTGAGAAACAACAGCAAACTTTTTTTAATGGTGCTTTTTCAAAAGTTGCTATGTAGTGGGGAGCTATCCTGCTAGCTAATGGCGTGTACTTGCAACGTTAAATTGCAAAATTTCAATCCCACTCTTAAGAAATGTAGTCCACCTTCATGGTAAACCATTGAACTATGAGGGCAGCCCCTTCGAATGCCATGTGAATACATTCACGCTGCCGTTGTCATAATTCCAAACCCTGCTTGGGCGACTTCGATCAGTTTTTCTTTTATCGATTATCAGATAAAGAGGACGCCAGAAAGAATGAGTTCTTCCAACAAAGCCTGGATCAACCGGTTCACATGCCTCCGAAGTACAAACACAATCTATTTGCCAAGGCCACTATAAACTAAAGGCTTCAAGTTTGAGGCAGCTCAATACAATCTCGGACGTGGCTTGAGAAACCAATAATCCAGCAGAATACGTCTCTTGATAATGTTCACACGAAACATAAACGCATCGAGTATGGTCTTGAAGTCGTGAATGGCCTCCTTCTCGAAATCTTCGTCTTGTGTCTCGATATACTTTTTAAATCTTTGTATGGGCCCTTCCAACTCGACGGCATCCCGAGATAGCGCTTGCAACTGTTTCACCACCGCCGTATCCTCATACTTTTCCGAAAGTGTCAATGTCTTTTTGAAAACCAGAAAAAGGTCCACACAGACGCCCTGGCAGTCCATCACCACCTCGTCTCTCGGGATCGAACTGTCACTCATTTTCCACTTGAACTTGTTGTAATGAAGCTGAACAACAGTGACACTCATGGCGATCCAATCAAGCTCCTGTTGAAGCTTAACCAACGGATTGGCAGTGATGCACTCTTTGCCATCAATGTAAAATCCATCGTCTACGGCTAAATCGTCGCAAACCTTCTTTTCTTTTCGTGCTCTTGACTGCTGGGAGTATTTCCGTTTGGGGGGCATTTTACTGAGGTTCAAGAGGCTACTTCTTGCTATTTAATGCACAATTGTGTCCGAGCAAGTCAGGAGCCGTGGTCATACAAGGGGTGAAATTATTAAAAACTCATCACATAATAATAATGCTCTTTGTGTGTCTGCCTCCACACAGTTTCTACATTCTTACACTCTGTGGCTAGCGTACACACTGCAGAGCAAATTTCATCAATATAACATCAATACAACTTCTAGACATACTTTTCAAAACTCGCATGGCATTCTTCCACGGCCCTTAAAGATCTCCTTGAGAAAGAATACGCCCTCTTCCACCCAGTACGTCAGATCTGAGGGCGTATAAAGGATACTCTTTTTCGATCCACCGGAAATATTGTTTTCATAGAGTCGGGCAGCCGTCAAAATGGGTCGACGAAGTAGCTCTTTTATCTTGATCAAATTCTTTGCAATTGTGCCAAAGTGAAGTCCCAAATCTAGTGCCCATTTATCGCAATCAAAATCGAAACCTACAAAGCTTTTATCGACATGTTTGTTCATGACACTCGATATCTTTCTCAAAGTTTCAAGCTCACGTTGAATGTATCTGTTGTGTTTCAGACTTTCAAAAAGCAGTTCTATGCCAGTGCATATGATTTTCACGTTAGCTCTTGTGTGCTTCATGGCGTCTATAACTCGAGACCGTCTCCGGCGTTCGAGCCGTGGCCTAGCTCCATAGTTGTAATAAGAAATTCGATCTCTAAGAGCTTCCGCCTGTATCATAAGCTTTCTCATTTGCTCTATGAGCAAGACATGTGAGTCTTGTAGCAGAGAGTGATTCCACCATTCATCAGGAAACGTCTCTTGAGAGAGGCTTAAAGCCAGAGCTACTAGCCGTTCTTCGTCCTCCTTCACTCGAAACTTCAGTACTTTGTAATCTTTCAGAAGAAGCTCAAATGGCTTCCACTCCATAATTGTTTAAAAACTAGTGGTGTTGAAGAACACCAATTTATATTGTAGCGATGAGCAGTCAACACGGGCAATCTACGGCTTTTATTGTGAACGATGTTTATTTTATTTTATTTCTTCCTTATTCAATAATATTATTAAAATAAATTATCACATCCAAGAAGGCTCAGAACTAATCAAGGCTTCCTTGACCTATACAAGGGCCAGAGGGGGTTTCATAAATAATTTTTTGAAAAGAACATGAAGAAGCATGCCCATTCTGTTGAAAAAGATCTTTCACTTTTGGACTTCCCACTGGCGGAGGCGGTTATGTGACCTTGGGATTAGAGAATAAAACCTTCTGATGCGGGGATCCCCACAGCATTACTTCTGTTCTTCTATATTGAGGCTCTTGATCCAAGATTATAGAAGCAGACTGTGATTTCGTGGTCAAGACGCTGACAACAAAGAGAGCAAGTATTTTCTTTCAGCAAACATTACATAACCTGAGTATTTCAAATAATCTTCAGAAGTATGTTCACCAATATGCGGGGGGCCGCTTCCTGGAGCAATGTTGCGTTTGAGTTGTGCTGAAGCTGCAACCTGAGCAACGAACTTCCGTCATGCCAAGAGCCTCATAATGTGTAAAACAAGTCGAATTTTGAGTAAGATGTCGCAATCCTCCCTAATATAATGGAGGATATGGCGAGAGTGGCCAGTAATTGCGCTCCACAAGCCTCAGCACCAAGAGTATGCGAAAAACAATCCTATCAATGGTCGGTCTAATGACAGGAAGCCGTTTAACAGGCCTACCCAGTTCGAGTTTTTTTGTGTAGGCTATAAATTTTTTCACGAGAGGTGAAAACTCCACACCAAGTTGCAGCACCTGCCACCTTTCTCGTAAAAAAATACCTTGGTGTGAGTGAACTGTTAGCACCGTTATCAAGAATTGAAAAACATTATACGAATGGTAACTGAGCCCCCTGAACCACACCATTGCTTCAAAGTGTGAGCAACTTTCTTCTAGAATCAGTTGTCTGATCCTGCTGTATATCGCCTCAATCTCTCGAAGTAGAATGCAGAGTAGCGAGAGAGTGTTGTGTAGGTGCACAGCTGGAATAAGGTGAAGGTCATTAATCGAGAACATATCGAACCAATACCTTGATGGAGATCTTGCTGTTTTTCTCGTCCAAGGGGGACCCTCTGGTGAGTACCGAAGGCCAGGCTTCTTTAGCATAAGGAGAAAAATGTAGTCACGGGCCCGAAACTTTCTTAAACTGTATTCCGGTCTCAACGGCATCTTTGGTGACACAAGAACGGAGGAGCGAGCCCTTTATATTTGATATCAGCTGCGTTGTGCACGGCGATACCAAATAATAAATCTGTGTCACGCAATATATAATAGGCGGCTTGTGCTTGGAAAGTTACCTTCTGATTCATACATCAGTGTCGTTCTTCTCCTCTTTCAAATGTTCGACTGGCTGACCGAAGCGCGATTTGCACCCGTTCACGAAAGCGTGGAACACCTAGATGATATTCGTTTGGAACTTCCATTCTATTGGAAACAATGGAGTGTCGTGAATGAACGTATTTGTTTGTATGAAGTTCGAGTGTTGGGAAACAGAGCTCATGCTTATCAGGACCTCATAATGACCCTGTGGACAGACTTCTCGTTTGAGTTTTGGCATGATCTCCGTGGAGACGAAAGATATTTCATGTTCCACTACATATGCATCAATTTCGAGCTTCTCTACTTCGCCATATGTTCTCATCAAGAAGAGAAAGCTCTTGTAAAGTATTGTTCCAAATCACTCGAGTTTCGACGTGCGCATAAAAAGATATCGGCTTGTAATGAAGATCTTGCCCGGGAGTTGCTTAAGCTTCGAGCTGCTTACAACAAAGTGCAGTTTGGCGATCTGTGGTACGGCAATTTGTATGAGGGGGACTTTTGGTTTCAGGGACCGGAGTGCCGCACACCAGAGTCTCTCACATTACTCAGGGCACACTTCAAAAGAGTATATGAAGTTTTGGGGTACCTTGGGCGACTCCTTCACGACCAAATGGTGCTTGTATCCCCCTGGTGTCACGAGATCTTGGAGGTGAAAATTTCATGATAGTTGATTGACCCTCGCTTTTGCCGACCCATTAAAGAAGCATCTTTTGGCGGCTGGCTAGTGCTTGTATTTGAACAAATTTTGATGGAAACGTAGCGGTTTTGATTACAAGTTATGCAGTTGCAAACAGTATGGCTGAGAGAATTCATGCCCTACTGCGTCGGGGCTGCTTGTTTGGAAGAGTTAGTATAAAAGTAACAGATGTACGTCTCAGGTAGAAATAGTGCGCATTGGGTAACGGTTAAACACCGGCAGGAAGGGAAAGCACCATGAATCGACAACCAAAATATGTACTTCACCTTCGTTGGCGATCATGCTCGATTCTATGAACATCTACTTTTGTAAAGATTTGGAATCATTGACACCTATTACAGCCACGATTACAACTCCGTCATATCATACTCGTTGTGCATGTGTTTGTCGAGATAGGTAAGCAGTAGTTCATTGAAGGGTTTCGACGCTTCAGCAATCATCTTTGCTATTTTGCTCATTACAATATTTGCCAAGCGAACATGCTCATGGCGGAGGACCTTGGCAAAGGTCAAGTCATCACCCTGGAGACCTTCCGAGAACACATTCCAGCATTTGCGGAAAACTTCGTCTTCTTTATCCAAATCAATAACATCGAAGTATGAATCGATTTCCAGCATGATCTGGTCGTTGAGAGTAGCCCATTCAAAGTCAGCCGGGTCAAATTCCGAGGTAATATTAGATTCGATCGTTTTGAACATAATCCACTGCTTCTGAGCCAAAGCATGTAATTCAGACTTGATGAGCCTGTGAACTTTGCCAACCAAGAGTCTTGTCAGCACATGCGATATCGCTCTGACTCTGTCTTCCAAACCCTTCAAAGGAGAAAGTTCGTCTAAGGACGGTGGCGGCGTATCAGACACCAACGAGTGATCAAAACCCGTCATTTTGACTTCGAGTACGCCATAGCCACGATTGAATACCAGTTTCAACTCATCTAGTGCGACTTCAACGGTATCAACAAGCTCTTTTGTCAGATCATCATATTGAACTAAGCTCTCCTCTAAAAGCAGTGCATACGATGATGATAAGCGAGCAATATCCTCTTTCTTGAATCTGCCTCGGTTGGCAGTTGTAACGTGCCGATGTATCCTGGGATTTTGCGGTTTCAACAGGTCGAGGTGAGAAGAGTAATCGAACTCTTTGGAGCGCATTAAACCCCATTGGGAAACTATCTTGTCAAGCGGCTTATTGCTGATCATCCGAACACAAATATGAACGCCCTGAACATATCTCGGGCAAGCCCAAGCAGTCCTGCTGTTCATGACCCTGTGGTAGAGCCGTTCCGCATCAATGATCACATCGTGGAACCCTTTTTCTTCCAATCTCTGGTCAGTTGAAGAGCTAGGCACAGCGTATGGATCGAGATCGAATTCCGGCACTTCATTTGTATTGTCAAAACTCATTCGGTCAAGAAGAAGTGTGGGTCTGTGGTGGCTGCAAAAAGAGTCGCACAGTGAGGTCTATCTCGCCGGCCACAGACTGACACAAGCCTGTCCATTGAGCATATCAAGCTCGAAAGATACGTCATTTGACCTGGAACCCGTGCTGTTTGAGCCTTCCTTTCTTGGACGAAGAACTCTTCTACGAAACAAATAGCTCACGGGTGTGCTCAGCAAACTCGCTGGCGGCCTTGATGGACTCGCCCTTTTTCGCCTGTAAAGCCTTGGCAGCAGCCTCGTCTCTGGCCTGCTTCTTCTTGAGCTTCTCGGCCTTTCGGTCGTACCTTGTGTCCTTCGGGTTGAAGCCCCCCTCTTCAGCACCCCACACGGCCCAAGCTGGAGTCTCGCAAATGTAGTCCAAGTCACAGAAGTCCTCGCCGCTTTCTAGCAACTCAAAGAACCTCTTGTAGTCGATGTGGGTGTGCCACACGTCGTTGATCTTGAACTTGGTGTGGGCGATCAAGATGCAGCACGAGTGGGAGTGTTCAGCAGCCAACTCGTATTGAAGGCCTCTTCTCTGGAGCTCTGCTGTGATCTGGCGACAAAAGTCTCTGCACTCCTCCAAAAATGGGATGTTTTGCATGGTGAGCGGGTTGCCGTTGCCCGTAGAGCTTCCGCAGAAGGTGGCACCCTTGACCTCGATCTGGGAAGGCATGGCACGCTCCACCATATCGGCGTAGCTTTCGATTTCCGTCATGTTGAAGCCCTTGACCAAGGTGAGACGGAAAACGGTACGCTGGTGGCTCTGGATGGTTCGGACAATGTCCAAGCACAGCATGAGCCGCTCCCAGAAGTCCGAGTTCAACGGACGGTCGACTTTCTTGAGGTCGGTTTTTGTTGGAGCATCGATACTCACGTACAACTGCGTCACCTTGGCAAGTCTGGCCAACGGGTCTGGATGCTGGGCGTTGCATACCAAGAACGAAGAGATGTGCTGCTCATGAAGCATCCCGACAAACTCGTTGATGTGTGGATAGAAAATGGGTTCTCCCACAAGGGAAAGCGCACAGTGTCTCACCTGGAAGGCTTCCTGGAAACGGTCGATCTGGATGCCCGGAACGCCTCTCATTTGCTTGATTTTCTTGTAGTGGCCCTCAAGCGCTCCGGAAAGCACCTTTTCTGGAGGATCCACCTCCCAACGCCAGTTCAGTTTCGCCACAGGGTTGGTTCCGTGTCTCCAGCAGAAAACACACTTGTTGGAGCACGCAAGCGAAGGAGTCGTTTCCATGCACAAGTGGGACCGGATTCCGTAGAAAGCGAACTTGTAGCACAGGCCTCGTCCACGCATGGCAGATTTGGTCCAACGGCAGATCTTGACTCCCAGGTGGGATCCCACAATCGTGTAGCCCTGCTTGGTGAGCGACTTGTACGTTGGCGAGTCCTGGGCCACCATCTGCTTGGGCTCAAGGATCTCCTTGTTCTTGGATGCCCTGATGATGGCACCCATGTCTTCCACATCCACAACGTCTTTTTCTTCCTCGGCCTCGGCCTCGTCGCCGCTGGCATCGCTGTCAAAAGCAGCAGGGTCATCCTCGTACAAAAACGGCTGTTCATCGACCAAAAGCTCTGCAAACCCGTTGATCCAGTCCTGGGTTTTGGGTTCTCCTTCGTGTTTCATGCAAACCTTGCCAACAGGGAAAAGCCGGCGGGCGCCCAACTTGCCAAGCCACTTATCGGCGCTTTTCGCCTGGTAGCAGAACTGAGCACCTCCCCATGACTCCAGATCTCCCAAGCCTAGCACGGCAAATCCCGCCAAGCTCCGCAATGGGTACTTGTCCACACGGAAATCCTGGTACGTCTCGGTGAGGTGTTCCAAGAAGTAGTCGATGGGCGAGTCGGTTTCGTACGACGGGAGCACCAAAAGGTAGATGGGCGGGTTTTCGGATTCCGGCGTTCTCAAGAAGTACTCCTCCAAATCGTCCACGTCGTCGTCGAGAGAAAGCAAGCGGGGAGGAACCTCGACTCCGTCGATCGCCGCCACCTTCTCGTGCAATGCTTTTGCCACCCGGAGCGACAGCCCCGTCAAGGTGGTGTAGAAGATGTAGATGGGGCACTTTTCAAGGTGCACTGAGGAGGTGGTGAGGTGGGACACCTTGGTCTCTTTTTTCTTGAACACCTTGGCGGTTCTTGTTTTCCGTGTTCTCTTTTTGAGCGGCACGGCCTTGGGAAACTCTGTTTTGGTTTCAGGGAAAGCGTTGGTGAAGTCGACCTCCATGATGCGAGATGACTTCACGGGCTTTGTGATTGGTGATTCTTGTTTTTGCTTCTTGTGGACAAAAAGGGCAAACCACGCCGCCGCCACAAGTGTTGGGCGGCCCCCGGAGAGCCAGTATAGCACCAGACAGAGCGCGAGAAGTGGAGTCTCTGTGCCCATGAAGAAGAGTGGTAGGTCTCTGGCTTTTTTTTTCGCGATAGGACTATTGTAGATGGGGTAGGTGGACTGGGGTTTTGACTTGTAGGATTTTTAGCTTTTAGGGGTTTGGCAGGTGGGTGTGGGCGATGTGACTGAATTGCTATTTCTGGAGCTTGTTTTGAAGTGGTTTGTAGCTTGGTGGAGCCTCGTTGTGGTGCTGGTGAAAAAGTGTGGGGGAGATGAGGTGAAAAACAGGACCAACAGTGATGGTTTTACTTTTGATATGCTTTACTTTTTGGATTTTTTGGAGATGTTTCCGAAGGCTCTGAATGGCCCTTGGAAGACTTTTCTGCCGAATTAATGAAGACTCAGCAGGGGTTTGGAGACTCTGGTTTAAGGTGTACTCTTCGGGAGGTCGCGGTTCCTGGGAAACCCAGCTTTTGTTGATACATACTAAGGGCCCAATCTTAAAACTATATAGGTTTTGCTTTGCGCCCTCTTTTTCGAATAATCGCTAAAGTTAGATCGACAAAAATCCCCCCTTCGACTGTTTTGACCATAAGGTTCACCTTCACCACCCAGCCAAGCGTCAACTCTCAATCCCATCCACAGAAACCAGTCACCCAAAAGATCCCCACGAAGCACAAATCCAAACCACACCATCAGTTGCCCATAAGCCGCCAATTGCAAATCTCATGTTGATCTGTCCCGAGAGATCACCCAGATCCATATCATTCCCGCATTGCCTAGCGAATACGCAAGGTGAAAAGTTGCATGAAAAGCCCAAAAGACATTTCCAGCTTGGGCCTTATCGCACCCACAAAGGTGGTGAGCCGCTCCGGGTATTCGGCTATTCTGACCCCTGATGGGCTTCGGAATTATGTGAGGCACTTATGCACCAACTGTGGTCCTTCTGCTTTGGGATGTGATTGCATTTCCGTTTCCGACGCCCACCACAGAATGTCCCAATTGCAGGGAGGCGAAGCGACGCCCACTGAAAAGCTGCCTTTTTCATGAATTCGGATCAACTTTCTTCTCTTTATGTTATTCTGGGGCCCAAAAGTCAGGGGCCACCCGTCCATCACCTCCACTGGTTGACAGCTTCATGCAGCTCAAGTGACTTAAGCGAGCTGCTCCATGCACACGGCTGCCAAACTGCCATACGATAAGCCGAGCCGTTCTGGCATGCGGCATAACCAGCCACTCCAAGAGGTATAAAATGGCCCAATACTTCTGTTTTTTTCACCACACATGAAGTTCGCCGCCCTTCTTCCCGTGTTGGCTGGCATAGCCCAGGCCACCGTTTTGCTTGACTTTGACATCCTCAGAGGCAAGGAGGCCCAGCAGTTTGCACAGCAGCACCGGATTCCAGCAAGGCAGCAGAAAAGAGACGACACCTTGGACGTGTCCATCTCGAACGAGGCGTCCTTCTACTTGACCACTTTGAAAGTCGGCTCAGGTAAGCAGGAGGTTCAGGTGTTGGTGGACACCGGCTCGTCAGACCTCTGGTTCGCCACATCTCCATGTTCCGAGTCCCAATTGTTCGGTTACAAGAGGGACGTTGAGGAGGAGGAGGAGGAGTCTGAAGCCCCCACGCCAACCTCAGACGAAATCTACACTGGCTTCATCTCCGGAGCCGACTCGTTGATCCCCCACTTCTCGTCGATCGTCTCCTTCGAACTGGCCAACAACCCCGTGGTTTCCTTGGGCGAAAACGCCACCAACTACTACGACGCCACCGAGGCTTGCACGGCCTACGGCTCGTTTGCAACCGACTCGTCCGACACCTTCCACGCCAACAAGACCGAGCAGCCCTTCTACATCTTGTACGGCGACAACTCGTATGCGCTTGGTTACTGGGCCAATGACGACGTGGAAATTGCTGGCCAGGAGGTCGACGGTCTTTCTTTCGGCGTGGCTCCGTACACAGACTCGTCAATTGGTGTTTTGGGTATCGGCTTGCCTGGTCTTGAGGGCACCGTGAGCATTCGTCACCCCAACACATCGTACGAGTACGAAAACTTGCCATTGCGTCTCAAGAGCTTGGACATCACCAAGGCCAACGCCTACGCCGTGTGGTTGGGCAAAAACAACGCCTCCAAGGGTGAGGTGCTTTTTGGAGGCTACGACACTTCGAGGTTTGAGGGCCCGTTGACCAAGTTGCCCATCATCAACGAGTACTTTGCCTTGGGCGTCAAGCACCCCAGCAGAACCAACGTGCTCTTGAACGGTATCCACGGCGACGGCTTCACGGTGGACCAGGATGTGGTTGCGCTTCTCGATACCGGCACCACCTTGGCCTACTTGCCCCAGAGCTACATCGACCCGCTTGTGGAGAAAGCTGGCGCCGTCTACTGGGAAGAGGCCTTCCAGTACAACGTCTCGTGTGACTGGCTCGAGTCCAACGACGAGGTCAAGTTCAGGTTCAGCGTCATCGACATCAAGGTGCCCTTCGGGGACTTGGTGTACCCCAACGACTTGGACGACCGGAGCGAGGGCTGCTTCTTGGGTGTTCTCGACGGCGGAAACGAGAGTGCCATTTTGGGCGACGTCTTCCTCAAAAGCGCCTACGCCGTGTTCGACTTTGACAACTACGAGATCGCCTTGGCCCAGGCTGCCGGCGAGGAGAAGAGAGAGAAGGAGGGGTCCCACATTGTCACCATCAGCGACGGGATCCCCAGCGCCACCGATGCGCCGCTTTACTCCTCGACCTTCTTGAGCGATGTGTTGTTGCTCAACTCCACCGCCAGCGAGTACTACTACTCCACCAGGACGCTTGAACACACCACTGTGGCTGCTGAGTCCACCTCTGCCAACGGCACCAACGGCACTGGACCGAGCCCATGGTACCACAGCGACTCTGGATCCGGCAAGATCATGCCGTTTTTCGCTGTTGTCGCTGCTGCGGTTGGGGGTGCCTTGTCCTTCTTGTAGTGGTGTATTAGAGTTAGTGATAGATGGAGTTTCGCTGTTGAGTTTGTAGAAGAGGTTTGAGGTATGAAGAGGTGTTAGAAAGTATACGGTAGGAAAGGTCGGTGCTAGAGTCGAGGTACTAGATGTTGGAATTGGAGACTGCTATAACACTTGACACACGGAGAGAAAAGCCGGTCTTCGAGTAGTTATCTTTGTTTAAAATCGAGTCCCTGGTTCTTGAGCAAGCGTTTGAATCATACGCCGTATCTTACTCATAGGTGTGAAGAACCGTAGAACGAGTAATGGAGCATGAGCCAGGCCTGATTTTTTTTTTTTTTTTTTTTTTTAATGGAAAGGCCTATTTAGTTTTACATGGAAAAAGAAACCATCTTATCAGCTTCCAGACTAGCTCCACTTGACCATTATGAACTGAGTCGTCCCCCTGTGTCGCCATTTGGCCCTCGCCTTAAAGGAGATCCCTATATGAATTTCTTTTGCTTATGTAGGACTGTTAGAATGTCCCGAATTTTCAAGTTTTGTTGCATTTGCACTTGGATGAATTTACTGCCTCTATGGCTTATGGTCCCAATCGGGTGAGTACTTCACAGTAATACGCTCGTTTTGGTGCTCTCATACAAAATTGCCCAGGTTATGCGAAAAAATCACTTTTGACATTCTGAGGTACGGGTGTAAAAGTGTAACATCTCACTAACAAAACACATATTGCGAGGTAATTAGTGTCTTTACCTGCTAATATGGAGCCACAAAATACGTATGACTCTTTTTAGTTGTATAAGTGGCTTGAAATAATTTTTTGCTACCAGATGGATGTGGAAATTAACACTACAAACAGTTTACGAAGAAGCTTTTCTATTATTTCGCTTACAGTTTGGCTTCAAAAGTGCCCAAAGCCTGAACGAAGCATTATAAGTTTTACAATTAGCCCTCGAGACGTTGAGAGCATACGAAAGTAGAGGGTGGGGGCGTTTTTATGCTTGGGTATCGTGTTTGTGTTGAAATATGCCATTTGATAGCATCTCGACAATAGTGAGCACCAACCTAATAACCTTTTTTTTTTGCTAGAATAGAATAACTATATCTCTATGGAACCAACCTCCTATAAGATCTCCTTCAATTTCACGAGACACTAAGGTCAGTTGCACACCTACTTCTCCGTACAATTCGATTCCTTGAATCGTTTCTCATTATCTATAAATTATTCGCTTAAGATGCTGTCGACCTTGGCAAGCAAGTCGTTGTACTGCTCCTCAGACGCACTGAGAATATCACTACCCATGAGCTTGATGTTAAGAAGCGTGAGGCGCTTCACCCAGCTCGTCATCTTTGGCTTGTACTGGTCGGGGCTCTGAGAGCTATTAAGCAAGTACTTGAGGAGGTTCACAACCAACTGCAAATTTCCATTGAAGTCACCAAGACGAAGGCTCACGTCGCTTCTGGGAACATCCTTGTTGTGCAAAGTCTTCAAAAGCGAGTTCAAGTTGTAGTCAATCACCTTGAAGAACTTCAGAAACCAGAAGAACAGGTAGAGCGAAATGCCCGAGACGTCCTTGTTGCTGGACAGCTCGTTGAGCAACAAGCTGAACGAGTTTGAAAGAAACTGAAGCGTGAACTGGAACGACTCAGTCGACGAAAGCTGATCGATCTCAATGAGCAAGTAGTAGTAGTCCAAGTGAACCACGCCAATCACTCTGGTGAGCAAGGGCAGGTCAGCATACTCACTGTGAACCACCAGCAGTACCGAAACCCTCCACGACTCCAAGTCAGACGACAATTGCCGAAGGGCATCTTTGTTGTTAGCTTGCAACCCAAGTTTGAGTGACAACACACGATCTTGCAATTTGTGAAGCTCCACGGCCTTGGTCATGAGTGTAGCCAAGTTCTCGTCGCTCTCAATGTCTGAGAAGTCTGTGCTCTGTCTGATGATGGAAACAGGAACAAACTGACTAGGCTTGTCGAGCATCAAGCTGAGCTCTCTGTCGAGATTGTGGACAGCCCAGAAGACGTTCTTGGAAAAGCCCGAGGAGGTGCCGAGGAAGTCGGTTTTGTAGATGATGCTGCGGTTGAGGAAACCCAAAATGCTCCAGGCCAAATCTCTATTGCTTGCGTTGACGGCGTAAATGCAGAGAAGCACTAGTAGCGTAGAGGACTGAGTATCCGTCTCCGGGTCGTACGTTATGATATCCACGATGGACTCGATCATCTTGTCGCTGAAGATGGTGTTGTAATGAGAGGTGCCGTGGTTGCAGTCGAAAACAATACACCCGACGGCCATGACCAAGTACACGTCTAGCGGCACCAAGGTCTCTGTGTTGAAGGAAATGGCCTCAAAGGACTGGTTGAAAGCCCGCTGGTCCACCACAGGGTATCTCCACGAGTAGCTGGCGAAGTAGGCACGCACGAACGCCAGCGGAAGCAGTTCGTCCTCTATAGGCTTCACCACCAAAAACTCGTCCAGCAAGTTTGGAGGACCCGCAGAAGGCTGTCTGGAGATGGCCCTGTTGTTGATTTTCTTTGCGATAGCGCTTTTGGAAGCCAGCTGTTCTGTGGGCGGTAGCTCGATATTCTCAAAAGGCTGCTCGGTCTCTTCAGAGTGCACCAACAGAGCAATCGAGACCGACTTTGGAACCGCAGTTTTCTCTACGCATGGCTTCTTGACCTTGCGGTCGATGTACTCGCATTCAGAGCCCGCCTTGGTGCAGTAAAGACACTTGGGGTACGTTCTCGAGCACTTTTTCTTGAGTTTGTAGCAGCGAACACAGTTTGACGGGTGGTGGGTTGCGCCGTTTTCAACTGGCGCCACCTTGGAGGCGGCAAAGCGGGGTTTCTCGTCCGAGGAGCTGGAGATACGGAACTTGGACGTGACAGTGCCGTTGCCCATCAGCCGGCGGTAGTAGTAGTCCATGTTTGGGATTCAGCTGGTCGGTTGGAGCTATGATTTTGGAGATCTGACCTCCGTGAATGCAGCAGAAGAATATGAAATCTCTTTTTCGCTGGTATAAGTGACCAAGCCCGCCTTTAGAAACCGCTTGTTGAGTATATGAGCAAAGGCTGTGACCGATGAGAGCCCGGGTCGATTCCGTGGAACAGAAGGTCAGCTAATTGCCCTTTTGAAGAATGATGATGATAGTTTGACTTTACCAAAAGCCAGAAAAAACTTCTCTTTTGTTTGCAATCCAAAAGCTGTGGGCCGTGTTACCGCTTTTTTCGATGAAATCCGCTTTTTCTGTCACCTTTTCTCTTCGCAAGGGCTTATATATAAAATGGGCAAAAAAGTGCGGCGGCGGGCCCGAGCGGTCGGCAGCGGAGGTCACCTGGTTAGGCAACTGGGCGCCCGGCGCTGCAGCCGAACCTTCGGGGTGTCTGTGGTGCACGGGTTTTACGCCCACTTTCCGGGACAAAACACCACGTCCGTTTGCGCTGGGGCGGCCTGGAGACGGCAATTTGCCGAAATTCATCGACTTTGGCGTGTCAAAATGCCCCCGGTGACCCGCTGTTTCGGTGTTTTGGCGTGGTGTCGCTGTGGTGGGAGCCACAGTTGAAGCAGCGGTTGCGAAAACCCGCCCCAGCCGTGGCGCACTGTGGCAGGCTGCGAAAACGAAACTGGAGGTTCCATGACTTTGAAGGATCCTATAACTTTTCATGTTTTTATATGAAAAAAGGAAAGAATGATACAAAAATTTCCGGTGTTCTGTCATTTATCAATCAAATCTCAATTTTCATCGAAAGGTGCCCCTCTGCGGGAGTGTGGTTCTGTGGAGCGGTGTGGAGCGGGTCGGTGGATCCATAATTACGTCCGCTTTTGTGTGGGTGTCGGTTGTTTACATGAAGCGCATAATTAGCACTGACCGGCGTCTTATTGGACTGCGAGCCTATTCGGAAATAGTGGCTTGACGCTTTGTGCATCTGTGGATTATCGGTGATGTTGGATGGCAATTGTAAGTGCATCGACACGAAGAGAAGGTGATGTTCATGTCATGTGTGTGTAATGGAGCAGAATATGGAGACCCGACATCTGGGGAGGATGAGGCAGCCCACGCATCAAACGTCCAGATCTGCTATTATAAAGCTTCAAACATGATGTGAACACATTGTGAGGGTGTTTCGTTGTGAGTGTGGGCTACTTTTGTGACGCTGTATTGGCATAGCTTGTCACCAATCCATGATTTTAGCATCCGTCCAAGTATGATATTTGGTGTCAATATACTTCGGTGAGAGCAGCTGAAATATCAATAAGCCTTAAATATTTTATACATATTCTCCTGATGTGATAGCCACTGCTGCCCACTTGACCTCTCTAGGAAATAAGTTGTTAGGATGGTAGGGTGCATCCATAGTGAACCACAATTGAGACTTGGATAGACTTTTGAACTTCTAACCAAGAGGACTATAAGCACACTTGAACATAGATGAAGTAGGTTGTGAGTTATACATAAACGAAAATTACCAAAGCGGTTCTCTTGTCTGAAATTTAAGAAAACATGAATTTTTTGTCCTACCGTGTGCTAGTATCCATCCTCAAGACAAGAAACTAGCTCTGGCGGGGCAATTTATCGTCTACATTTTACATGGTTAGTGCTTAGAATGTACCAAATGGTCCCATGTTCCCAACAAAAGCCATGTTTGACTGCTTGTCTCTTACCATCACCATCCCTAGTAATTTGTGCTCCTAACAGATTGATCATCACACAGACAACCAAAGTCCCGCAATCATCACCTCCAAACTTGAAACCCCCCTTCAATATCAACATCTGCCCCTACACCTCCTCCTGATGCTGTCTGTAATATATACAAGTCTATGCGGTGGCCTCAGCCTGGGCCTCGGCGGCCTGTGGGGCCTCAGCGGCCGTGCTCCTCAACTCCTTGACAAAGTCAAGACCCTTCTTCCTCATCTCGTCAAGCACCACGCTCTGGAACTTGGGGGTGAACGCAGGCAAGGTGTCGTGCTCAATCAAGTCCATTCTCCAGTGGGAGTCGTCGCCTTTTCTCCAGATGTTCTCCCAGGAGATCTTTGTGTTTTCCAACTCAAACTCATCGATAACGTGCGCCAAGTCGGCGGCAGCTTCCTGCTGGTGGGTGGGTCTGTACTGGCCAGAGTACCATGTGTTTCCGTCGTCGTTCTTTCTTCTCATCAGCTTGGCCTCACTGGCCTTGTGGATATCTCTGACTTGTCTCAATTTCAACAAACCGTTGTAGGCAGCGACGGCGTATTCGTAGTTGGCGAAAGAGGCCACAGCCATAAGTCTCCAGTGGTCGTTTCTTCTCGCTGGTTTCCTGTTTTCCCAGTTGGGACGGGTGAACAGCGCATTAATTTGGTCTTGATGGTAAGCTGGCACCTGGGAGTACATGACCTGACCCAGAAAGAGGTTCTTGAACATGAAAACCTGAGGAGCCAAGTTCAACTCTTGTAAATCCTTCTTTGTCTTGTACCCCTGAGCGATGCGGGCACCGAGGACCTTACGAGCTTTGAGCTGCTCGAGGAGGTGCTTCCTCATCCTCTTTTCGGCACTAAGGCGCATTTGCGGCATTTTGGGCGGTGTATTTTAGGAGAACTGAAGGTGAAGAGAATGGTTCCAGGATTTTTCGTTTTTCGTAATGTTGTACTATGCAGGAAAATCAAAGCGGGTCTCTCATAGACACCACTGGGTATCGTAAGCGATTCTCCAGACTGTCCTTTTTCCATGATTCTCCTATTGAGCTAGGTGTAAGCTTGTGGTTCTATGCTATTCGCTGCTCTGTTTCAGCTTTCAAGGGGTCTATACGCAGTTCGCAGCCATCGACTACTGCAGTACTTGTAGGTCTCCTACCACACTTCTTTTCGCTTTCAACAAACCGTCAAATAAGATACTCTTGAAGAAACGTGTCATAAAGTATTTGTCGATGTAAATAATGCCACTCTGCAAACCAGCTTCACCAGGTCGATCTACACCTTTTCGCAGCCATTAACTGCGACCATACAATGCTGGACCACTTCAGCTAGCTTCAAATTTTTACTCGTTTTTCAATTCACCGTCAACGTGGAATTCATCCACTATTCCTTTGAAATTCCTAACCCTACAATTCCCTTCCTCCATCCATTCCATCACCTACCCCAGCCCTCGTTCCTTTCTGAAACAAGTACAACCACACACCCCTGGCTTTCCACCCCCATCCAGAAAACACCCAACCCAGAACAACGTACCCCTTTTTCTCCCATAAAAACCTCAAAAAACAACCGAAATACCCCAAGCCTCGCATACCCTAAAAAAGCCTAGGATCAAGGCACCCCAGGTTCCACCTGCACACCAATATCAACTCTCAACATACCACCTGTTACACCTTCCACCATGATCGGTATCGTGGGGCTATTTGAGCTAGCGCCGTTTGGCGTGGCTCTACCGCTTCTTTCAGCGTGGATCTACAAATTCATATTCAACCACGAGCTCATCAGAAACTCCCACCTCAATCTGTACAAGAACAAGGCCAGGATCAATGAGAAGATCGAGAAGGTCAACTACAAACACGGGTGCAAGCTATTGCACGTGGACGTGGATGATGAAGATGGCGAAGTCTACACGCACAAACATGACGCTTTTGCTCGACAGAAGTACGTCCACAGAACAGCAGGAGCGTTGTTCTCCATAGTAATTGCCATTTCGCTAGAGCTCACCTTTGCACTCATGGTGCAGATGACCGATTTCATTGAATTAGATCCGGCCTTGTTCCAATGGTCCATTCGGTTGCTTGTCGTTCTCGTGGCAATTGTGCAGCCGCTTCTTATCATCAGTCTCTATGTGACCCAGGATCTTTCTCCTCCATTGAACACAAACATGCCCGGTGCCTTGTTCAAATGGGGGCTTACGGTGCTTCTCTGTGGGGCGTGGTTCATGATTTTGGGCCGCGTAGGCTCGTTGGCTCATGCTCTTGAGGAGCCAGGATACAAGGATCTGAGGTCGTTTATGCAACACATCACCAGCGACATTGTGCTTGCGGGAGTGACGTTCACTGCTGTGCTCTCTGGCGTGGGAAGCACCCTGACGCCGTTTAGGTGGTTCTGGGAGCGTGCCCGTGAAAAGAGGTCAGAACGCAAAGTCATCAACGAGGTTTCTGTCAATGACCACATTCAGTCGTACAACAACACAAAGATGCTTTTGCGGAAACGCCAGCAGGAGCTTGAAAATGTGTTGTCCAAGAACAGTGGCTCCGCCTACAACGAGGTGGAACAGGAGGGAGTTCGTCTGTTGAAAGGCCTAAGAGGATCCGGCAAGAAGCTCTTCAACAAGGTGCTGAGCTTTGCCAGTCTTTCAGCATTTACTCGTCAGAAACCCGAAGATCAGGAATTGACGCTCGAGATCGACTCGCTCAAGCTGCTCAAGGAACTGATTTACGACGATGTGGCTAAAAATGTGGACAAATTCGTGCGTACCAAGGAGAGGGCGCCGCTTCAAAAGGGCATAGAAAAAGTGGCGTCAACATTCTCGTTCCTCTTCTCGTTCTACTGTGTCTACCGTGTGCTAAGTGTGCTTTTCATCAGGATCCCATCGCGGTACTTCTGGCAACTGGAGAGCATGAAAACGAAGGACGCTTTGGCCATTACCATAGCTAAGCTTATCCAGACGACCTTCACGCAGCTTCCTATCCCAGAGCAGCAGCTTGTCAACCAGGTGAGCTTCATCTTGTCTGGGTCACTTTTTGCCTGCTCGTTTCAAAACGTCTTGGTAACGGTGAAAACGCTTACGAGGGTGTTACCGGCGGCTAGTACGAATTTGACAGGCCAAACAAAGACCTGGCTCAAGCACTTGTTGGTAAGTGAGTTTCTTGCCATCTACATAGTGGCCACTGCACAAATGATCAAATCGAACCTCCCGCCTGAACTCAGTCGCCAGATGAACAAGCTTCTCTCATTGACCCCACAGGGAGAGGCAGACACGGAGACAGAGTTTCTTGATACGTGGTTCGACCGTGTTTTTGGTATCACCTGTGTGGTTTCTCTTGTTGTTTTAGCAGCCAAGTACTTTGTGGAAGCTGAGGACGAGTACGACTACGACGAAGAGCTGATGCTTGAAGATACGAAGCGAAGCTAGCCTTCTGCTCTAGAATTAGAGCTTGGTCGCAAATACGATACGGTTGATAGGTGAGACTGAAACATTTGCAGCAATGCTGCATTGCTTGTTTAGACAGATCTGCCCACATTTGCCGATCTTAACGGTGGTGATGCACTTCACGTTGATACGCCCCATAGTGAAAGAATGGATCACATTGAGACTGCCACACAAGCTGCAGACATACCGATGCCCCCTGACATTACCTCCGGCAAGAATTAACTTTCCGGGGTTATACCGAGAAACGGTTTGCATGTGCGAGATAAAGATGCAACTTCTGCAAACATCAGCCAATCTGTCCGATGATGCACGATGACAGATTGAGGGGAAATAATACGAGTCGAGCTTTGGCGAGGGCTTTTCTTGCAACCTTGCTTCGAGAATGCTTGTGGGTTTTGCGTTTTCCGCTAAATATGTGTTTGTTCTACAACCAAGCCTCGATGCATCGTGCTCGAAAAAAATAAATGGAGATACTAGCAGATTAACTCCGGATCTTGCCTTACATGTCCGGAGCACCACAAGTACGCAAAACAGCCCTCGGATGTTGCAAAGGCTACAATAGTCGAGTTAGTCATAAGGGGCTGTGGTCTAAATTTCCAAAATAGGTTTACAATTAGTTCATGCGAACCAAGATTTGCTCCGGATTGGGGTTAAGGTAACGGTGCATCAAGACAATGGGGGTGATTGCAAACGTCCTGGACCACTTAACAGTGCGGCTGGGAGAATAATGCGGTACTTAGTACCATCAAGAGCGTCAAGCTGCTGCATTACGAAACCTCATCTCGGTTTTTTTCTTTTTCCACTAAATCCGCTTGTTCCTGAACCTTCCCCAGATTTATCTGTTTCAGCCTGTCAAATTCATGTGAGCTCCCCCGCAACGCCTCCTGCACCGGGTTGCCAGTCACCGCGGCGTCAGCATTGGTACGCTTAGAACTCTATCATGTGCAAGTGGGTCGAGAATATATATAAGGCGAAGGCCCGGAAAATTTTACTTTTTTCTTTAACGTGCTACCAACTGAAATTTCAAAATGTCGCTTTTGCACAGCCAACGTCTCAGTCACAAGGACCCTTCTCCTTACAGAGCCAAGGTTGAAGACACTTATGCCGTGTTAGGTCCAGACGTGAATTTCTACGAGGATACCTCTAAGCCCGTGCAACACACCAAATCCAAAATTGGTATTGTAGGCGCCGGTTTTGGTGGTATCGCCGCTTCCTTGATGTGCAAGAACAAGTGGAAAACGGAAGATTTTACTGTGTTTGATAAGCACGAGGAGTGGGGTGGAACCTGGTGGGCCAACACGTATCCCGGATGTGCCTCCGATATCCCAGCATTGTGGTACTCGATTTTCGCGGAGCTCAACAATAACTGGTCCTCTTTGAGACCCCCACAGTATGAAATGGAGGAGTATCTATTGAACGTTGTGGAAAAGCACGGCCTCAGGAAACAGTCGCGATTGGGTGTTGTGGTGAACGATGCCATTTGGCAAGAGGAGAGCAGCACCTGGTTGCTCAAAGGCTCCAACATTAAGCTGGGCCAGAGATTCGAACACACCTGTCAAATCTTGCTTGCGTGCAGCGGAGGTTTGGTCTACCCTAACCAGCTCAAGGCACCAGGTTTGGAGAATTTCAAGGGACACTACATGCATTCTGCACTTTGGGACCATTCTGTTGAAATCAAGGGTAAAAACGTTGTGGTTGTGGGTAACGGCTCCTCTGCTGCCC
The DNA here is from genome assembly GCA_026585945.1 of Candidozyma vulturna. Taxonomy (NCBI): domain Eukaryota; kingdom Fungi; phylum Ascomycota; class Pichiomycetes; order Serinales; family Metschnikowiaceae; genus Candidozyma; species Candidozyma vulturna. Next base: position 939,719 of record CM048828.1, read on the forward strand.
AAGTTGTCCCAGCCTTGATTGACGAGTGTGATGCAGCCCAGGTAACACAAGTGTTCAGGTCAAAGCACTGGATCTCTCCTCCCCCTCCACCATTTCTTCAGTCGGTCTACAATGTTCTTAAACGCTGGAGGATTGGACTCATTCTTTTGCGTTGGTTTGTCGCTTTGTTTGCCGAGTTGAGATACCCATTGTTCCAGGGCGATGGTCCATTTGCCAGACTCCTTAGAGCCTTGAACCAATGGCTGTGCAAGCGGTATGTCCGTAAGTACGCTCCCGAGTACTACGACAAGATTATCCCTGACTTTAAGCTTGGCTGCAAGAGACTCATTTTTGACTACAAGTACATTCCGCTGCTTAGAAATCCGAAAATCGAGCTCAACGACTCCGGCATTGACCACATTACCGAGGACACTGTGTACTTCAAGGACGGCACCAGGGCCAAAGCGGATGTCATTGTCGCCTGTACCGGTTACTCTGTCCCAAAGGCTTTCTACAACGGTGTGAGTGTGACAGGAAGAAACGGCATTAACGTCCAGGCGCTCTGGAAGAAGGAGGGTGTCAGTGCATACAAGACCCACATGGTGAGAGACCAGCCAAACTTCTTCTTCTTTGCAGGCCCCAACTCGGCCACAGGACATTCCTCTGTGGTTTCGGCCATTGAGAATGCCGTTGCCTGGGTTGGAAAAGTCGCAAAGCCTATTGTGGATGGCAAAGCCAAGTCTGTCATCTGCAGCCGCTCTGCCTACTACGAGTGGTTTGAAACGGCGCAGAAGCAGCTTTCCACTGCAGTTTTCGGATCGCCGTTCGGAGGCTGTGTCTCGTGGTACACTGATGGCGGCCAGAACCCCACGACATACCCATTTTCGCAAGTGCATTACTTCATCAAGTCGAGAATCTTTGGCACCGGCGACTTGACGTACGAGCCTGCCGAAAGCAAGAAAACTGCCTAGATTATAGACTACCACGCCGGAGTAGCGCCGGACTCGCTCTCCATGCATATTTAACAATACGATTGAATAACACAGAATTAGTAGCCCTGGTGATTTCTGAGTGGTTTCCATATGCAACGTGGTTAGAAACTGCAGACTCCGTATTTGAAGTTTGGAATTATGCAAATAAGGTTTTTCCGTCTAACGGTCGGACTTTTGGTATGCAATGCTGCAGTTTGACTGGACCACTAGAGAGGACAGGAAGCATGGTAATGCGGTTCAATAAATGACACTGAAAATTGTCGATTTTGAACAAGTGGAAATTGAATTGATTTTCCTTTCAATTGACCTGAAGTGTTATTTTGGGTTTTTTGAAGTGGTGTCACAGCCGTGCCTCCAGTGATCTGACCATTTCCCCACATTTTCGACTGTGTCACTGGACGATCCTGCTTTGTGGTGAGTCAGGTGTGGTAGTTACAAAGTCTTCAAGTTTTAAAAATCCCACATTTACTTATTATAGTTCAGGGTTTTTGTTGTGTGAAGCTTTCGCAGCTGATTGTAGAACCTCAGTAGTGGTTGCAAATTGGACATGCAGAAGAGGACAGACGAAAGAAAGAGAACAAATCCAAGGATAAAAGAGACAAATTGATGGTGGTGTCTTGAGCGATGTGTTTCAGCAAAAGCTGTAAAAATTCTGACTCAAACGCTTTCTTTTTCCAGATGACTCTTAACTCACATATTCCAGTAGTGTGGAAGCAGAAACCATTAAGGTCGAACCCACTCACCGTAACCTGATCCTTGACCTCAATTCCTCCACTTACCTCATCAGCAGTTCAAAATCTCCAACACCCAAATTTCAAAATTACCCGAAAGCCCGTTTCTCACCAAGTCCGAGGTGAAATTTCACGACGCACTGACACATCTTCACGACACCTTCAATGACCCCACGCCCACGGCCACCAAACAACAAAAAGTCACCCAAAACCAAAAACATTCCCCTTTTACCACCCCCTGACTCAATCAATCCCCCCACCTGAGTCATTGGAAAATCCCAGCCCACCCCGATGACTCACGTGACCCCACCTCCAAAGTGACAAAAAAACGTCACTCCCACCACTACCATTCTGTTCATCAAAAACTTCATTCAGCGAGCAGCCATGTCAAGCAAAGCGGCTGTGCCATTTTCCAGAGACGCCTTGGAGCAGGTGTTGAAGAGACGTTTCTTTTTCGCCCCCGCCTTCGAGATCTACGGAGGTGTCAGTGGTCTCTACGACTACGGTCCTCCAGGGTGTGGTTTTCAGGCCAACATTGTCGACACGTGGAGAAAACACTTCATTTTGGAGGAGGACATGTTGGAGGTCGACACCACCATGTTGACGCCGTACGAGGTGTTGAAGACCTCCGGCCATGTGGACAAGTTCACCGACTGGATGTGTAAGGACTTGAAGACAGGTGAGATCTTCAGAGCCGACCACTTGGTGGAGGAGGTTTTGGAGGCCCGTTTGAAGGGCGACAAGGCCGCCCGTGGCCAGCAGGTTGAGGAGAAGGACGACAAGAAGAGAAAGAAGAAGGTCAAGGAGATCAAGAACGTCAAGTTGGAGGATGCGGTTGTGGCCGAGTACGAGTCTGTTTTGAACCAGATTGACGGTTTCTCCGGCCCCGAGTTGGGCGACTTGATCACCAAGTACGACATCACCAACCCTGCCACCGGCGGTAAGTTGGAGCCTCCAGTGGAGTTCAACCTCATGTTCGACACCGCTATTGGTCCTTCTGGCCAATTGAAGGGCTACCTTCGTCCCGAGACCGCCCAGGGCCAGTTCTTGAACTTTGCCAAGTTGTTGGAGTTCAACAACGAAAAGATGCCTTTCGCCTCTGCTGCCATTGGTAAGTCTTTCCGTAACGAGATCTCCCCTCGTGCCGGTTTGTTGAGAGTTAGAGAGTTCTTGATGGCCGAGATTGAGCACTTTGTCGACCCCGAAGACAAGAGCCACCCCCGTTTTGCCGAGGTCAAGGACTTGAAGTTGAAGTTCTTGCCCAAGGACGTCCAGGAGGCTGGTTCCAACACTTTGGTTGAGAAGACCATCGGCGAGGCTGTTTCCTCCGGTATGGTCGACAACGAGACCTTGGGTTACTTCATTGCCAGAATCTACCAGTTCCTCATCAAGATCGGTGTGGACTCCAACAGATGCAGATTCAGACAGCACTTGTCGAACGAGATGGCCCACTACGCCTCCGACTGTTGGGACGCTGAGTTGGAGACCTCCTACGGTTGGGTTGAGTGTGTTGGTTGTGCTGACCGTTCTGCCTACGATTTGTCTGTTCACTCTGCCAGAACCAACGAAAAGCTCGTGGTCAGGAAGCCATTGGACCAGCCTCGCACGGTCAACAACTTCGAGGTCGACATCGACAAGAAGAAGTTCGGTCCTAAGTTCAGAAAGGATGCTGGTGCCGTCACCAAGTTCTTGACCGAAAGGACTCAGTGTGAGTTGGAGGACTTGGCCAAGGAGTTGGCCGACACCGGTAAGATTGCTGCTGATGTTCCTAACGTTGGTCAGGTTGAGGTTCCAGCCGAGCTTGTGAAGATCGAGAGAGTCGAGAGAACAGAGCACGTTCGTGAATTCACTCCTAACGTCATTGAGCCTTCTTTCGGTCTTGGCCGTATCATCTATTCCATCTTTGAGCACAGCTTCTGGGCGAGACCTGAAGACAAGGACAGATCTGTTTTGTCTTTGCCTCCTTTGGTGGCTCCAACCAAGGTCTTGGTGGTGCCATTGTCTTCCCACGCTGACTTGACTCCACTCGTTGGTAAAATTACCTCTGCCTTGAGAAAGGCCCAGGTTCCATTCAAGGTGGATGACTCTTCCGCTTCCATCGGTAAGAGATATGCTAGAAACGACGAGTTGGGTACTCCTTTCGGTATCACGATCGACTTTGACACTGTCAAGGACGGTTCCGTCACTTTGAGAGAGAGAGACTCCACCAAGCAGGTGAGAGGTTCTCTTGACGACATTGTCAAGGCCGTCAAGGCCATCACCTACGACGGTGTTTCATGGACCGAGGGTACTTCCCTGCTCACTCCTTTTGAGACTGTCACTGAGGAGAAATAAAGACCGGGTGAATTCATCATGCCACGGCAATCTGTAAGTAATTGAATTCAGCATTGAAAAAGAGCATTGTAGCCTCTACGTTTGCGAACGTCGTGATCATAATATTAGGTCAAATTGGCCATAAATCAATCATACTTTTACTATACTGTTAGGCGGAGCCCAAGATCTCGGTCATGAAAGCTTCCGAGTTGGGCTCTCTTCCAAGCAACTCCTTCAAAATATCCAACACCTCCTTGGAACCGCCGTTCTTAAGAATGGTGTCTCTGTACTGTAAGCCTCTCTCCACGTTCATTGGGTCCGACTTGAAATGAATGTAGTAGATGTCGGTTGCGAAAACCTGGGAGTACAAGTAGCCATAGTAACCACTCTCGTAACCACCGGCAATGTGGCCAAAAGTGGCGTAACCTCTGCTGGTGAGACCGCCTCCGCTCATTTGGGTAAGTTCTTCTCTCAATTCATTCCACAACTTGTCAAGGTCAACAGATTCGATGCCTTGTTCGTCAGCGATGGTATGAAGCTTCATGTCAAAAAGAGCAAAGTGCATCTGGCGCAAGTTCGCCAAACCGGTGTTGACGTGCTTGGATTTGATCAATTTGTCAAGGAGATCCTCAGCAAGAGGCTCTTTCGTTTTGTAGTGAGCAGACAAGGTCTTGAGCTCGTTGGGGGACCAGGTCCAGAATTCAAGCATTTGCGAGGGACACTCCACAAAGTCTCTTGGAACGTGGGTACCGTGGAAACGAACGTGTTTGGTTTTGGATAAAAGCGAGTGGACACCGTGGCCCAATTCGTGGAAGAAGGTGGTAACTTCGTCGTGCTTCAACAATGATGGCTTCTCCTTTTGGGGCTTGGTGAAGTTGCACACCAAGGAGCAGAATGGCGTTTGTCTGGAGCCGTCGTATTTTTCGTAGCCAGCCTCGAGCTCGAACTCGGCGGCATGTGTGTATTTTCCTTCTCTAGGGTGGAGGTCAAAGAAGATCCAGCCTCTGAATTCGTTCTTGGGCTCGTTGTACTTGATGTTAGAGAACAAGGCAAACTTGCGGACATCCTCGTGCCACACGGTCAGCTTGTCCAGGTTGTCGACGCTGAAAAACTTCACATCAAACAAGGTCTCGTAGAAACCAAGCATCTTCTCGATGGTCTGGTCCAATGGGAAGTACTCGGAGATTTTCTGGTGGTCCACCTGGTGCTCCTGCTCCAAGAGCAAGTTGTTGTAGTAGCTGTGGTCCCAGGCGTAGTAGGCATCCTGGGCAGGTGACCCTTGAGCTTCCAACTGCTTAGTCTTGAAGTCCTTCATTTTCTGGAGCTCCTTTTTACCCAAAGGGCTCAACTTCTCCTTCAAGTCGTCCAAAAACGACAAGACGGTCTTTTGGTTCTTGGCCAATCTCTCCTCAAGCACAAACTCGGAGTAGGTATCGTAGCCCAAGAGCTTGGCGAGCTTGAATCTAATTTCGATGATCTCACGCAAAATAGGGGCGTTCTCGGGCACCTTGTTCTGGTTTTCAATGTACGCCAACTTTCTGGTTTCTTCCTTCTTGGCGTACTTCAACACGGGCAAGATGTCAGGGTACTTGAAGGTGACCTTGTACTTCTCCACACCGTCCTGGGTGGTCTTTTCGAATTGCTCCACGATCGACGAAGGCACGCCTTCAAGCTCCTCCAAAGTGAAAGCCAAGTGGCCGTTTTCCTCATTGGTGTTCTTGGAGAACTTGGTCTGGAGATCAGCCAATCTCAACTTGAGCTTCTTGACCTCCTCTCTCTTGTCCTCTGGCAAGTCCAAACCGTTTCTCTTGTAGTACTTGACGGTCTTTTCCAAGAACTTCAATGTTTCTGGGTCCACTACATCAGTGTCCTTGATCTGCTCCCACAACTTGTTGTAGACCCTGAACACCTCGATTCTCAGGTTCTGCTCAATGGAGTTCTGGTCCAACAAGTTTTCCGCTTCCGTAGAGGCGTCCCTGACAGCCTTATCGGGCGACACGTACTGGTAAAACGTGAGCTTGTTCACGGGAAAGTACAGGGCGTTTTCGTAACGAGTAGTTGGAATCAACACGTTCTCCACTGTAGGCTCCTCGATGGCGGCTATTTTATCGTAGAAAGCCACGTCTTCAGCAATGAAGGCCTTTGTTTCTTGAAGGATTTCTTCGGGTGTCTGGGTCCATTTGGGAAGAGGCAACTTGGCGGCGATTTCCTGGAGGTCTGTCATTTTTGGAGTGGTACGAATTTCTGGGGAACCTGGGCTTTATATAGTGCGACAGGTGATGCACTGGTGGGGCGTGGGGTGGTCGGAAGTTTGCGGGGAAAAGGGGTAATCTGGGCTACGTGAGGTGGAGAATGCGAATTTTAAGGCCATTGAGGCGCCAGCGGCTCCAAATACGCCGGGAATGTGGTGCCGTTGAAAAGAATCCTGCACACAAGACGGCCTCCCACGTATACGGCACGGTGCCGTTCGCTGCATATCTGTGTCAGTCCGACGTTAGCGAGAGTCACCTGTGTGCACTATGGTGGCAGAGTGGTTTGGAAAGCGACACTAAAATTGGAAAATTTTGGTTGTAACTTTGTGGAGATTCGAGTGAAATTGGTGAGTTTGAAAAATTGAAGAATTCATCATTTTCTTTGCTTTGGGTATCGAAATGTGAGCAGTCGACCAGATCTCTGGTGGGATCGCCGGTGGTGTGGCTAATGTGGCGTTGGAGGGGGAACTATGAAAATTGGGTTCTTTGTGCTGGAAGTTTCAAGAGCGTTTACTTGTTTTGGGCGACGGTGGCAAATGGTGAAATTGAATGGCTGCAAATGCCATCCCATGTTGGGTCTCAAGGAGAAGATATGTAAACTGTCGAAGCAGACTGAAGGATTGATCATCAAACTGAAACATTATGAATTGAACTCTAGTGTTTGGTTGATAGATCAACATCTTCGTTGTGATCTCATTGCTCTAGATCAATGGGACAAGCATGCTCGGTATTTTAACTCCATTCGCTCGTCTCAGAACCACCTAGAATGAATTTTCTCTATGGCTGAATCAACGAAGGGTTCTTTATGCTGTAGGTTTGAAGGTATTTGGTTCTGTGATGCTAGATGGCTGAGAGGTGTCATTACCGAGATCGTCATCTTTACCCACAAATTTGAAGTAAAAGCAATAAATGTCCTTTTCCATTAACTTAGGATAAGGAGCCCTATAGAAACCTACTCTTATGAAAAAGGAGCTTTTTTTTCTCTCTGCCAACTACTGCTTTTCAAGTGTAAAGTTGAGAAATTACAAGATAGGTGCGGTGGAAGTAGTCTGAATCTGGTGTCGCTTGAATGACAGCCTTTTTTGACTTAATTTGTATCCAGCTGTCTTGAATTGACTCAATTGGAATTGTCAGACAAACCTTACTTCATTAATTATCATGCAAAACTTTGATCACCTATAACTCCTTGAGTTTCGCGAGTTAAGCAAAATGACTTACAAGGATGTATAGTTTCAAGAAAACATCTTTCACTGAATGAAAAAAAGTTTCAACTATTATACCTAGAAATAAGGACTTCTGCTTCATATTATACCTGCCCCTCTTCCACCTCCAATAAGGGCGTGTGGTCTAGTGGTATGATTCTCGCTTTGGGCGACGATCTGGTTCACCAGATTGAAAGACAAACATGCGAGAGGCCCTGGGTTCAATTCCCAGCTCGCCCCTTCTTTTTTCCACTTGGATTGCATTATCTGATTCCAGCTCTTTTGATCACATCGTTGTTGTTTTATTTCTCTACACGTTTGGTGGTGGTGCCCCTTCATTGTCGATTTACGCTTTGGTAGTCGGTGCGTTTGGGCTGCAAAATGAGAACCCTCCTTTCTCTCCAACAACAACAAACTAGATACCACTAAAAGAAGAAATGCAAAAGCCTTTCAAAAACAGAACCAATCTTTGGGCATCGACAAGACGAGCTTGCCACCATGGCCTCAGGTTCCTCTGGACATGTCTCAAGAATACTCCCTGGGAAGAAACTTCCCAATGGGCTAGACATCTTGTACAACACAGCACGACCTGGAACAGAATGCCCGGAGAGATTGCCCTTCTCACCTCAAAGCCTATCAGTTATGGGCCATTAGCCCTGGACGCCCTACTTTTTGGCCCCCTGACGACACCTTGGTGTGAGGTAGGCTCCAATGAAGCCAATGATTGGAGAGTCCTTCTTCATCTGGCATCTGTCAGTGCTCGCTACCGCCGCTACGTCTTTTTGACCATCTTCTATGCTCTCAGCGGTCTTCAATATCTGACTTGGGAGCACAGTACCTTGATCAACAACTCGTTTGCCTTCTTGACCCCTGCCGTTCAGGTATGTAATTCTTGGTTCACATATTACCTCCTCGATGCTGCCTTTACTGCCGGGTTCCATAGCGAGCACGGTCCGCTGGACGTGGCGACGCATTGGCCATATTTGTTCAACGCCCATGTCCACGTCGCTGCAATTTTCCTTGCTTATACCATGGGGAGGAATATAGTTCGATTGAGCGCTCAAGATGAATAGATTCCCATATATTTATGCATTGTATGACATCGTTTTAGGTCACAAACACTTCCATTAGCTTTCCAAAGTCGATTCCGTCGCCCGTGCTGACATCGAATATCTTGAGACCCTGGAGGTTGAACACACCCTTTGATATGCCTATTATGTCGAATTCAGATTCAAACACAGCATTGGGCTCTACTGGTCCGAGACGGACATCGTTGGTGAGCATTATGACACCACAAGTCTCAAGTTTGTTTTGATGGTACTGGTGGTAGAGCTGCTGACGATTGTGCACGAGTACCTTTTGCTGGCTTGCTTCCTTAGTTCCTAAGACGTTGGAAGACGACACACTACTGGCTGCGGCGTAGTTGTTTGAATATACTGGGTTGGGCTTAAGCGGATTCTTGACGATCAACAGAAGATGCAAGGTACGCTGTGAAAGGTTGACAGCCTGAATGCTTAATGTGGCAATCTTACCGAGCTCCACGTCGAGTTTACCGAGGAATGTAAGGCGTAATCCCGAGAGGGAGGTGTTGTTTGTTGTGGTGAGGTTCACCGTGACCGCCGATGAAGCCATAGGAGGCTGGGAAATAAACGAGCGATAATTTCTCTTTATGGTTTTCAAAGTGGGCTGGCTCTGCGAGACCTGAGAGAGAGCATTTGTCAGTTGTGTCCTGCCGGGAGCCGGATTTGGCAGTTTTACCCTTTGGGGAATACCGAATGTTGATTTGGAAGTGGGCGTTCCAGGTGCATTGATGTAGGGAACGCTGGGCAGAGTATTGAATGTCGGTGTGCTGAGATATGTTTTCTTGTGGAGACTCTGAGACGAACGCAGACGCTGTGGGGTCTGAAACTGCAGTTGCATCTGAGAGTGGGAGATGTTGGACGAAGACTTGAGTGAGTTGCTGATTGGCGGTGCCATGAGACCAAAATCGAGGATTGGAGTCCATGTGCTGGAGATCTTGGAGCCGATCTTGTCTTTTCCACTCGTGATCTCAATGTCTAGAGTGATATGCAAAGGCTGGGTGGTTTCAGGCTGCTCGTTCTTGAGCTGGCTGTCTATGCTGTTGATGAGTCTGTATGTGATGGAGGTGATGTCGTGGATGCCGAAATGTGCTGGCGTTTTCATGGAAGAAAGCTTGGTGACTGTCCCGCTGGGCAAGTCCACTGCAAGATTCAATATCGTGAACTGCAAGTTGCTCAAACGCCGTTCACAGGCGAAATTGAGGAGATCCTCGGAAGCTTCGATACTGAGGGAACTAAGAAGGATATCGTTTCGACCGCCTGGCTTCGTCGACTTGAGTTTCATCATGAGTGCCAATTGGAGGGCGAGCGTTTCAGATGCCTTGAGCGTGCTGGGCCCGTACGCGTCTTTATGCTCCTCCACTACCTCCTGAGGCGTGTTTTCCCTCCTCGAATCTTCGGAGGTTTCAGATTCCGCTCTCACATGGCCGTTGGTAGGAACCGAGGGATCTATCATGGAAGCCGTAAACGTGACAGGCTTGCCGATCTTCAGACGAGGGCTGGACACGCCGGTGGCGAATTTCCATATCGTGATGTTCTCGTTTTCATTGGTTGTAGAGGCACCTTGAGCGACCAATTCAGCTCTGACTTCGGTGACTTCATCTGGATCCCGGCTCTCTGGTTTAAGCCCCTGATCCGTCAATGCTTCAAAGGAGTATGACACCTGCACATTTTTGGGTGCCTGGGCCGTTGTGGAACGGTACAACACGTAGCCTTGGACGACTTCTCCAGAAAAGAGGGTCTTTCTTCTTCGGCACTTTTTGAGTGCATTGTGTAGCGCTTCAAGGTCGGCCGTATCCAGGATAGCTGGGTCAGGCACGACTACAGAAAGTGACATTAACGTATAATTTAAAAGACGGAGGTGTAGATGCTGGTCTCGAGGTGTGGTTATATTTCGCTGTCTTGTGTCTGGAGTAGTACGATCACGTGACCGAAATGATGCTATTTTTGATCCAGGCTAGAGGCAGGGCGCTATTGTGAGGCAGGCAAGGGTGGCGAGGAAGAAGGATCGGGCGATTCGACTAGGGGTGAAAAGTGGCTGTTTGGCACGGGGTGGGATGGGCACTTCATCGAAAGCGTTGGTGATGGTCGTGCGCTGCTCATAAGGTCTGTCGCGAATTTTGGCAGACTTGGGTTTGGGAGACCTACCAGTTTTGGGTTTCACGGTTTCGGTTTTTGGTTTAAACAGAAGCGAATTGGTTTTTTTTGGAATCAAATTGTCGGGCAAAATGATGACCTGGCGTTTGGGCTCTGTTTGCCTGGATACGTTAGACCCAATTGGAGACCTCCTCTTCACCTCAATCCATGCACCATTTGGGGCCACTGGAAGAGGAGGTCTGGGGGGTTTATTTGGAGCTTTTGGACTCTCCAGGCTAGCTGTTATTTCTGGACCCAGTGCTTTGGAAACCATCGCTTTCTTGATATCCTCATCTTTCGAGGAGTTCTTCGATTTTGCAGCCATTGATGGAACGCCTTGTATCGATTTATTCTGGCTTTTGGTCGTTTCTCTGAGTACGTCAGACCATAGGGGGCCACGTTCTCTATCATCACTTTCATCTTCAGGGCCTAGTCTCTTGCTTTTTCGCCTTATGACGTGAGTTACCATCTCTTCCTTCAACTCCTCCTCTTCATAAGCAAGGACTGAAGAACATGAAGAACCAAAAATCTCTAAGAGCTCCTGGTCAGTTTCCGGCGTCGTGCAGTGAATGTCAGCCTCTTCGTAGTGGAAGATTCTGCCCTCTCTCCCATCTATTTTTGCACCTCCACAGTATCCTATGTCCTCATAAATGCTTGAACAAAGCGCATCATCGATACTATCCAAAGGGTGTTTTGGAGATAAAGGCACTGTGGGCACTAGGGAAGAAAGCATAGAGTAAAGTTGTTCAACAATTTGACGCTTTTGTGTTTGTGGTGTATGCTCAATTATGCTATATAGTAGGCAGCTCTGCCCTATTCTCAAAACACTCTGCGGAGCATCTCTATTATCATGTTGAATGCTAGATCATCGTATCTCGTAGCCAGAGGCTGTGCCGGACTTTGTTGAAAGCGCCGGAAATTATGAGTCTATACAGACTCTTTGGAGTTGGTTTTCGCCGATGCCATCACCATCTGGATCGCCCGAACGCAAATGCCAAAAAGACACCCAATGGTGATGCAAAGAAGCGTCACGGAGTAGATGGCCGAAATGTAGCGGAACGCCTTGAGACCATTGAACAATCGCCAAAGCTCAACGTTAGCCTGGGCCATAGTGCCCAAAGGGAAAGTCATGGACCAGAAACCGCGGTTGAAACGGAGCAACCCGTCAAAGTACCGCATGGCGGGTGATTTGCTGTCACGGACGCATTCCGGATTTGGTTTTTTGGCGAAAGGCCGGGTTTTCGAAAGTGTGGATGCCACAGCGACAAAGGTTGCAAAGTAGCCAAAGGCGATAAGGAACATGGCAGCGGCGGTGGTGCACACCATGATGGAAACAGATAACATCGTGGCGACGTTGCCTACATTTTCCATTTTTTGGGCGCTTTCGTGGATGAACGTGGTGTATGGCAGCAGAAGCACCAGCTCGTGGTTCTCCATGATCAAGTTGACGCAGTTCTTGCCGAACACAAGAATACCGTAGGCGCCCTGCCCAAGGAAACCAATGGGAAGAAACAAAGTGAACACCGCTGCCGTGCCAGGAATCTTGTGTGTGAATAAACGCCAATACACCACTGTGGTGATGATGGATGCAAGGAAAACGGCAATGGCCCACATGAGAAATGAAACCACCGCCGTGATGATTTTGGCCTGGGTGCTCGACAAATCCTCAGCGACGTTTCCGCCCATCAGAGCCGCCACAGTGAGCGTCACCACAGGCAAAAGGTATGTGAACGAAATGTCCCTGTAGTCGACCTGGCCTTTCAAGTTTCTGTGTTTGGCCAAAAGCGAAAAGAACACCGTGGCAAAAGCGGAATAGACAGAGAGTGCTCCGGCGATCCACCAGAGCACCCAGAGTCCCCACGCCCACGATTCTCTGGTTATAGAGTGTAGGAACATCATCAAGGCTGTGTAACCCATCACCATGACACCCACAAACGGTGCCACCTTGGGATCTCTGTGAAGGCGGTTCCACAATCCCTTTCTTTGAAGAAGAGCCCAGGTAAACAGAACGCAAGCAAAAATGAAAATGATCAAAGCAACAGTGCCCATGATGTAGGCACAGATCTGGAGCCATCTTGCTGGGAAGGCAAAGGAGTACAAGATGTTTGCTGAGATGGAGGTTCCCATAACGGGGGCGAAGAATACAGGGTGGAACTCGTCCACAAGGAAGGTTTTGGCATTCTTGAAGAAGTGTCGAAGTTTGTTGGTTTCAGGTTGCGGTGGACGGGCTTCCGTATAGGTGGATTCGGAGGACGACGCTTCCATGGTGCGGGCGGGAGGCCGACGGGGAGGTAAGGGTGTTGACATTTGCGTGATTTATTTTTCAAAAATGTGTCGGTCTATAGTTTGTACATCGTACGAGGTGGTATTTAAAAAGATGAGTAACCGAGTCAAAATGTTTCAGTGCGAGCAGAGGCGTGACGCCACACATGTGGAGGGCCGCCCGCGCCTTCCGAAAAGGGAAGGTGCCGCCTGGGCGATTCCGAGGGATCGGGGGTCGGGCGGTCCAGACTGGACGGATGTGCCCCTACGAGTTACCATATTAGGAAGGTGCCGATACGGCTCCCCGACAAACGCACCCTGATGCCCGTGGAGCCGCGGGCATGAGGAGACCCGACGGCCTTGACAGGTTGAGCTATTTTTTTGATCGACACGTTGCAGCAACGACATCGGCTCAGGGTGACATTGTGTGATGGCAGGGCAGGAGCAAGCGGTCAGAGTCGGTTGTATTGCAGGATTGCTTGTGGTGTAGTTGTATATGAGAAGTTTATTTTTGGGCCAAGCAGCTCGAATCCGAAGTCATGGACAAATAATGGACATTGAATTTATGGATTCATTGGATTTGACTTATCGGTGAAACGGCTTCTTCGGGTGCTTATCAGAAGTAGGGATCGCAGTCCAAAGCGCAATAATGGTTGCAACAGATAACGAGTGGAGATAGCATAGCCAGCGTGGAAGCTAAAATCTGGTTTCATCAAAAGCAACGTGAAATTTGGGTTGTGCTGGATTTAGCACAATGAGAAGTTTAAATTCGAAAACTGCAGACGGTTCTGAACCAAGAAGCCAGTGCGTTCTAGTTTACATGAAATAGGTGGTTAAGGTTCTAGAGCCAGTGGTGTGTTGCCTTTTTTAGAAGAAGGGCATTATTCAGCGAAGTGTAGGAGAATGTATAGCCCTAGCGGGCGTGGACAGCCCTTTCATTGGATATGGTCTTGGCACACGGTGATAAGGATGAGCTGGTAATCGTCCTTTAAATTGAAAGTTGTATTCTTGAGTCCAGCATACGAGAAAGACGTTTCCGCTGGTATAGTGCTAGGAGCTTCTAGTGAGTATGCTCCTTCAATTGGCTTGTTGATACGCTCTAGTAGAAGACAATTATCTTGATATTGGTTTCTCGAAACTCAGAGAAATCTTAATGGCTCAGCACCTAACAAATCGTCCCCACAACTGCTGCAACACAAGCACAACCTTCAAACCCCAAAATACCGTCGTGTCACGCACTTTCTATGATTATTGTTCTCTTTCGTAGCATCCCCTCAACAGACCTCGATTTGTACTCCGCCAATAAGAAGGCTTGGATGCAAAGACATTCATCACTCGCTTGAGGGCTTAGCGTGTTGTTTTCATACTGGAGGTCACAAATTATCTCCATTATCTCCACGGTTAAGCCTTTTATTCCTAGAATGTGGGACCAATAACCGGCGTGTTTTTGCGGTACTCGTCATAAGTAAGTATCCGGGGTAAAAAAACTATCATGGACTTCCGCTAGGAGCTTACCCAAGACACAAGGAGACATTTTTTTATAGACGGCACTACTATTTGTTTAGCAGTAGCAGCTTTTTAACATGCTAGTATTTGACCGCCGCAGCCCGTCAAACTCAGACAATAATGGCTCGCTTGATGCAACGTCACGACTTTACATAAATAATAAGTGATTGTCGGGGCGGTGGTAGGAGGAGACACGTCGGCTTTAGCCCTCATTCGGAAGGAGCCGAGCCCCGCTGCGACATTTCTCACTTTGAGGGCGCAATGTCGCGCGCTTTTCGCACGCCTGCCGAACGTAGAAGGCGCCGATCAGCCACCGCAGCGGTCCCGCGCGGGTCGTATGTATGCAGTATACATTCCTAATGCGGCAGGTGAGCGGCCCTGGCCCTATCAAAAGTCTCTATCGTGTATGCCACCTTATGCATGGGGGAAACCGTACATCGCCATGCTTTTTGTGTCAGATAGGCCCAGAATCCGACTATATAAATACCCCTCGATGGTCCCCCCAGTTGCTTGTGCCATCCACATTTTTACTATCTCCAGCCACAGTATGCTCAGTGTTAACATTCCCCCATCGCCTCTGCCCCTCCTCCACAAACCAGTGCCCACCTTCGGCAACAAGGAAGAAGAAGGCGAAGACAACTTGGTTCTAGATAACGAATTCGGCGATCTTGTTGCCGAACTCAAATCTGTCCTCGGTACGTCCAAGGGCCTTGCCCTGGACGATATCGATGTGAACGAAATTAAGGCCATCATGGAAAAGTACCACTCCAAAGAGGCCCACTGGGGCAAGTACGCCTTGAGTGATGCCACTAAAGGTTACACCAGAAACGGCATTTTGAACATCAACGGCAACGCCAACCTCCTAATCTTGGTCTGGTCGCCCGGCAAAGGTAGTGCCATTCACGACCACGCCAATGCCCACTGTTGTATGAAGATTCTCAAGGGCGAGTTGACGGAATCGCTATATGATGTTCCCGATCACGAGGGTGAAATGAAGCCCAGGCTGGTGAGCAAGTTGGGCCGTGACGAGGTGGGGTACATTTCCGACGACATTGGCCTCCACAAGATCTCGAACGAAACCAGCGACTTTGCCGTGAGTCTACACCTTTACACGCCTCCGTACGCCAGTTTGTACGGGTGCCTGATGTACGAAAGCGGCACGGCCAAGAAGCACCACGTGAACATGAGCAAGTACTACAGCTGGCAGGGTGTTTTGGTGAACGCCAAGCTGCTGGAGTGCTAACTCCATTCTTCCCCGGAGGCTTTTTCTCCAGTACAGTCCAGTAGTCATCCTATCTTCGAAGGAAGCGTTCATTTCTCGGGCCTGCTAGCATTGCCCCTTTTTGTCTGTGGTTTCACGGGCCTGTCCAGCGATCTCCTGGACCGTATTTAGCATACCAATGAAAATGTCATGGAAAATGTCTTGCAAGGATGTGTAGATGTAGAGGGGTCTAAGTAGCAATCGTTGGCTGTGCTGGCTGCGTTCGCCTGTTATCAGGATCGACGGTCGATCGTCGTAGTGGACGCCTATTTGCTGACGATAAGGTGAAGGTCTACGCCGTGGCGGCATCTGGAGCTCACGGAACTGGCATTGTGAGAGGTGGTGGAATGCAGGGAAGTAGGAATGTTGGGAATGTTGTTTTTGGAATTTCGGGTATCGGCGGCTTTTTCTGGATCCTGAGTAAACTAGTGGATATGCCGAACGGGGGAGGAGTCTTCCATTTTTGGCCAGTCTTGAAGACAATGCAACCGAAATTGGCACATTGAAGCCGTGGGCTTAAGGATGGCTCTCCTCATAGACGACCCAGAAGCTGGGTTATACAGCTATAGTCCTTTCAGCGTTTAAAGAATGCACGAGAAACCTTATTGAGATTTTTTTGTGCTTTTGTGAAGAGGCCTTCATTCATTAATGTAGGCTCCAGATGAGACTGAGGAGATATAGGAATCCGTAAAAAGGAGATAACCGATCCGAAGCAAACTTCGCCTGACGAGGATGCTGCACAGCTTGATAGTAACAGAGTCACATCCGAGGTCAACGATTCACTCTATGGAGGAGAGACTCAAACGTGGCTCAAGTACAGTGGTATCTTCATGAACTTGCCCAAATGAGAAGGCCGAACG
The DNA here is from genome assembly GCA_026585945.1 of Candidozyma vulturna. Taxonomy (NCBI): domain Eukaryota; kingdom Fungi; phylum Ascomycota; class Pichiomycetes; order Serinales; family Metschnikowiaceae; genus Candidozyma; species Candidozyma vulturna. The sequence continues at coordinate 956,292 of CM048828.1, forward strand.
TGGAGGCAGCATCATTGACATCGACGTATGGCTCCTTCACAAAGGCGACGGAGTGAGTGCCGAAATACGGTTCTTCAGCAAGAACCCAAGGGCGCCGTTGTCGGCAACAGACAAAGAAATGGATGTTCCCGTCTCTAAGAGCACGTCGCTTACCTTGTACTATATTAGAAGACGAGGGTAGCTCATCGGCTACTGTAATCATCGATACCTCGCAATTGACTCTCCTTCTTATTGAGGTTGTACCAATACTGCCAGGTGTCCATCCTCGGACGCTCTAGCTTAATATCCGAGTTGAGCCATAGCTGCCTTCGATCATAGCATCTCTTCACATCTTGTCTTCACAACAATCAATGACCTGACTCAATCACCTGGTGGCCTTGTACCTGAGCGGCCTCGAGTGGTCTCCCTCTGCTTCCCCCTCGTCTCTATTAAGAAGATTCTCTCCAACACCACGGTAGAACACGCCGCCTTTTCCGTCCACCTCCTCGTCGTCTTCAGCCTTGGAGTCTCTCTCCTTCCTGGCTCTTTCACGTGCTTTCCACGCCTCAAACTCGCCTTCAGGGTCAAGGTCGTCTGTATCGTCAACCCCATCGAAATCTACCACCTTGGCTTCTTTCGCCGCGAGGTTCTGCTGGAATTCGGCTTTGGCGAGGACGTTTCCAGGGCTTGTCTGAGGAGCCTTCTGCTTCTGGGTTTTCTTCACAAAAACAGGCTTCACGAAGGCCTGGACGTCGTTTTCTGACTCGGACGAGCTGCCTGACTCCGAACCCAGGCCCGAACCGCTGGAGTCCGTTTCACTACCGGAAGACATGGAGTTGTTGATATTCCTGCACCAGTGCATCACCACCAGAGTCACCAGAAAATGTGGTCGATGAAATAAAGATGAGCGGTTTGGGGACGTTTCGATTTGTTTTTCGGTTTGTTTGATGCGGTTTGTTGACTATTCTTCACACGAACGCTTAGCTGCTTCACTTCGGCGGGTGGTAGTGGCTTGGAAATGAACAAATTTTGCTCAATGTGGGCATACAAAAGGTGAGGAGATTGCAGTCGTTCAAGTATTGGAAAGTGTAGAGAAACTTTTTTTATTCAGTTTGGACTAAGGTGAGTTCGATGATTCCCAAGATGGCTGCGAAGTCACAACCCAAGCGTGTACCACCAGACTACATGCCTGGAGCTTCATGAAGGGGTAGAGAATGAAGTAAACCCTCACGTCGATTATTGGCCAAATTTTTCACAAATCTTGCTGCTTTTCGAAAGTCGGTAGAGTGCGTAGACAGCTCTCACAAGTAGCTGGAGTTGAAGCGTCACCATAGAAGATCATGTCTGAAACCATTAGTGCTTTGCTGAGCACAAGAAATTACTTTATAAGTTGAATTAGCTTTTGATCAATCGTGTTCTTGTAGGACATTCATCAGTTGACCTAAACGGGAGGTCCAGCACTGGAGCTACCCATTTGGAATACCACGAATATTACATAAAATGAATGACCTGGCCGCCCCGCAGTGATCTGTCTTTATCGGCTCCAGCTATAAAAAAAGACAGGCCCCCACTTTTTCGAAACGCAATCCACCACATTTCTTCCTGATGGTCCGAGAAGACGAGCCCTTCAAAGTCCACACCAAAGCGCCGCCAAACCACCACGCCCAACGATCAACGCCAATATCACGCCAGATTTGCTGCCGGCCCGAAAAAACATGACACCGCCCGTCTGAACATCACAGTCTCCTGTCCCATTTCCTCCACATACCTCGAGAATTCCACCAAAAAGCCCCACAATTACTATCAACAGAAAACAGAAAGCCAGCTCCCAATCCAGTAGTGCTTCTCGTTAAGCCCCACCCGCAGAAGTAAAATACAGAAGAAAAAAACTTATAAGATCCATCCTTCCATCCCTCAAGACCACTTTCGCAGCCATCGAACAAAACACACATCCACTCACCACCCACTCCTCGGCACAAACCAAATTCCAAAAAGCCAAAAACAAGCATTACGCCTCCAGATCCCCAAATTCCAAAAACCACCCCAATTGTCCTGTCCTGCCCCCTTTATCACTCCACGAATCCTCCCATCCTGCACCTTCTCAACATCACCATCCCACCGACCACTATCTTATCTGGCATGTCCCTCGTATACTACGGACCACGGCCGCTACAGCCGCTTAATTCGAAAATGCGCCATGGTTTCGACGAGGACTACAACTCCGAGCAGTTTCTCCTGCTGCTAGCGAACACGTTCTACATCTACTTTGACGATAAGCGCCATAACACCAACGGAAACCCCGTCACGGAGGAAATGAAACGGCTTCCGGAGTACGCCAAAAACCACCAGCCGATCCGTGACTGGAAAGTGATGAAGGAACGCCAGAAGACCATCAGTGCCGTTTTGGTGCTTTGTTTGAACTTGGGCGTGGATCCTCCAGATATCATGAAAACATACCCGTGCGCTAAGCTCGAGTCCTGGTGTGACCCGTCGGCGTTCCCCGATACAAAGAAGGCGATAGAGGCCATTGGAAAGAATCTACAGAGCCAGTACGAGACGCTCTCGTTGAGAACCCGCTACAAACAGCTGTTGGATCCGTGCGTGGAGGACGTGAAGCGTTTTTGTAACACGCTTCGGCGAAACGCCAAGGACGAGCGCATCTTGTTCCACTACAACGGCCACGGCGTGCCTCAGCCTACCGCCAGCGGCGAAATCTGGGTTTTCAACCGTGGCTACACCCAGTATATCCCCATTTCCTTGTACGACCTACAAACGTGGCTCGGGGCGCCGGTCATTTTCGTGTACGACTGCAACTCCGCAGGAAACATTGTTCACAATTTCAAGAAGTTTGTCCAGAAACGTATCGACGACGACAACGAGGGCAACCACGATTTGAGTGCTCCCTCACCTACCTCAGCATACCTCGACTCGATCCAATTGGCCGCCTGCAAATCCAACGAAACGCTCCCAATGAGCCCCGAATTGCCCGCAGACTTGTTCACGGGCTGCTTGACGTGTCCAATTGACATCTCTATCAAGTGGTTCATCATGCAGCTGCCGCTCAAGGACTCGTACTACCTGATGCTCCCACGCAACACCAACGGCAACGTGATCATCCCGGGCAAGCTCACAGACAGAAGAACCCCATTGGGTGAGCTCAACTGGATCTTCACCGCCATCACAGACACAATTGCATGGACCTCGCTCTCGAGGCCGATCTTCAAGAAACTCTTCCGTCAGGACCTCATGGTGGCTGCGCTTTTCAGAAATTTCCTTTTGGCCAAGAGAGTAATGCCGCACTTTAATTGTAATCCTATAAGTGATCCGCCTTTGCCAGAGTCGGTTCGTTTCCACTCCATGTGGAACTCCTGGGACTTGGCTATCGATCAGGTTTTCGCTCAGTTGATCAAGAACAATAATCCTGATCCGTACTCATACACGGTTCCTACGCCGCCGCCACCTTCAACTCCACTAAACAATGTCACCCCACAGTCGACTTTAAACGGAAACTCAAACGGCAGCCGTGCCAGCATATCCTTGTCTCAACAGCAAAACCAACATCAGCCGCTTCCAAACCAGCGCCAGATGCTCTCAAACTACCAGCACTCCACCTTTTTTGAGCAGCAATTAACGGCATTTGATATCTGGTTGAAATACGAAGGGCCATCTACAAAAAATCCACCCGAGCAGCTACCTATCGTGCTTCAAGTTTTACTTTCTCAAGTTCACCGTTTGAGGGCGTTGATCTTACTTTCAAAGTTCCTCGATCTAGGGCCTTGGGCGGTTTACTTGTCTCTTTCTATTGGTATTTTCCCATACGTGCTCAAATTGCTTCAGAGTCCAGCTCAAGAATTGAAGCCCGTTCTTATCTTCATCTGGACCAGAATAATGGCAATTGACTATAAGAACACGCAACAAGAACTCTGCAAGGATAAGGGTTACAATTACTTTTACCTCATCCTCAACTCCAGTCCACTGAACTCCATAGGTGCTCCTGGTGCTCCTGGAGGGAACATGAACGGTGCAAACGGAGGCGCCACTTCAGTCATGGTCAACGACGATCACAAGGCCATGAGTGCGTTCATCTTGACGCTTTTTATCAAAGATTTCAGAAATGGCCAGCGTTTATGCTTCTCGATTGAACTTGTCAGCAACTGTCTCAAGTTTTTACAACTGAGTGAAAACCCGCTACTCAGACAGTGGTGCTGCTTACTCCTTTCGCAACTCTGGTACAAATACAAGGACGGAAGGTGGATCATTTATAAGGATGGGTATCTTGCAAAGTTTCTCACTTTGATCAATGATCCAATTCCAGAGGTGAGAACATCCATCATCATTGCACTCACCACATTCTTGACCGACCCGAATGAACTGGCGAATGAACTGCCAAAGAAAAACGGTAATCAAGGCAATGGCATCAATGCTGATTCGAGGCTGGACGAGTTGCGCCAGCAAGACCTCAAGTTGGCAAATGTCATTTTACGCCTCATGGGCGACGGATCGACCATCGTCCGCAAAGAAATTGTCTTCTTCATCAACCGTTTCATCAAAGTATACAACAAGTTTTTCATGGTCGTGGCCTTCAACCAACTTGAGGAGGAGATTGTTCTTATTGACAACCCAAACAATTTGCACGAGTTCCGCAAAAAATCACCTGCTTATGGCTCCATCTTCAGTTCTATCTGGAAAGCACTTTTGATCTTGTCAGAAGATCCACATCTCGAAGTGAAGCAGCTCGCCGAAACTCTCATCGACTCGGTTATGGTTAACCTTGGAGAAAGTGAGCTCAGTGAACTTGTCAAAGAAATGCAAGATTACTTGTTGAGCAAGTCTACCATCAGCATTTCGGACAACTTAAAGCCTGTGCAGCCTATCGTTAATCGCGCACCCATGCTTTTGCAAGGAAATGATGGCGTTCGCAGACAAGCATCCAGTGGTTCTGTTCTCAATAGAAAGAACGCATTGACAATTGATGGCTCATCCTTGAAGACAAGAGCCATCTCGCATGGAAACATGAACAGAGGTTCTGCGGCTGACGATTCACTGGACTCACTGTCCATCTCCTCCAAGCTCAAGAACTTGAGTATTTCCAAGTTGTTCAGAAGCTTCCATATCAACGACGATACTGAGCTTAATAATTTTACCAGAATCTTGAAGCCTGGGCCAGCTATTAGTCAGTATGGCTCCAACTACAGACCGAAGACACCAAGGTATGTTGCAAGAGACTTTGAGAAGGAGCCTGAACTTCCTGACGAATCTGGCTTCTTTGACTACAGCTGTGAGTATTTTCAAGAGCCGCAGATGTCCAAGACGGAAATCGATGAGCCTGGTTCGAAAGAGTATATGAAGAGGCTTTGGAGGAGGAACAGAAATGAGAGCACCATCCAAGAAACTCAGCCTCAAAAGATGATGGCTATTCGTGGCGACTGGAACAGAGAGCTTACTGTTTTGAACAACAAATCGCAGCCCAAGCTCATCAAGTTCATGCAATTTGAAAAACTCCTTGTTGCATCGGACGAAAAGGATAACGTCTCCGTATGGAACTGGGAAAATAAGGAGGTTGTTACTAAATTCTCCAATGGCAATCCCTTCGGTACAAAGATCACTGATATCAAGTTTATCAATGAGGACGACGAACCATTGGTCATGACAGGCTCGTCGGATGGTGTAATCAAGATGTACAAGAACTTTCACCTCGATCAAGAAACCAGAGATGTGGAGCTCGTGACAGCTTGGAGAGCCTTGACAGATCTTCTTTTGACCTCGAAGAGTTCCGGTCTCATAAGTGACTGGCAGCAGTCCAGAGGCTCGCTTTTGGTGAGTGGAGATGTCAAGATCATTCGAGTATGGGATGCTCCCAGAGAGCTTTGTACCATCGATATCCCCGCACGATCATCATCGTCAATCACAGCTCTTACCTCGGATCAAGTTGCAGGCAACATATTCGTGGCAGGATTTGACGATGGCAGTTTGAGGGTGTACGATAGAAGGCTTGATGCGAGAGAATCCATGGTTAAGGTCTGGCAGAATGGAAGAGGTGCGATCAAGGATATGGGTCGTGGATCAGTCCGGAACGTGCACATGCAAAGAGGCGGTTTCCGAGAACTCGTCAGTGGATCTTCTGACGGATATGTGAATCTCTTTGACATTCGCTTATCCGAGCCAGTGCTCACATTCAACAGCGATGAACGGAATATCAGATGCATGGATGTTCACGAGCATGCCCCTATCATCACTACAGCTTCCAAGCTGGTGGACATTTGGACCACTAGTGGTGACATGATACACACGCTTAAGAACCCACATGACCACTACTTGGCCAACCGGACTCTGAACTACTTGTCAAATGTCGCTTTCCATCCCCACAGAATGATGATTGCTACCAACTACAACCAGGATGGCCACATTAATGTGTACCATTGCAGCGACATTGTGGAGGAGTATTAGTGAGGTGGTAGCACCAAAACGCTTTCATGGAAGATTAGTCCCGGCTAGATTTGCAACCATTAGTCCGATTCGCACAAAGGCAAAATCGTGATAACGGCGGCGCGAGATTGCTAACAATTCTGAAAACATAGCCGAGATGATCCCCGAAGCAACGCAAGTTTTGGAAAAAGATAAGATCAACCGTATTATTCCACAAAGCTTGTTGTTTCCACCGCCACCAAGTGGTTGCTTTGGGTGCTGTCAAGTTATCTGCAGTCCGCACCCAATCTCACGCTTGAAAAAGTAACCCTGCTTGCTTCTAACAGCAGCCTGTCTCGCCACTTCCTAGCTCATGTCGCTATCCCTGGAACTAGCGGCTGCCATCGAAGATGAAGACTTGCACCTCTGCTCGCCCGAAGCACTCCCGAAAGCGCCTGGGCCTCAAAGTAACGGCGACATCACCGCCGTTCAGCGCATGCTATCAGCGTGTCTGGGATCCTTTATCACGTCTCTAGTGGTGACGCCCTTTGACGTTGTTAGAATCAGAGTCCAGCAGCAGGAAGTCATGCAAGGTTTCCTGTGCTGCTCTCAATCAGCTCCCAAGGCGGCTATGAAGCCGCCACCATCAGCATCCAAAGCATCTTTTAGTTCCGCAGCATCTACGCTATCACGAACAGCAGCGGCGCTACAACCTCCAGGCGTGTTTTGGGTCACGGGCCACTACTGTGAAGCAGAGGTGTGCCCCAAGATTACCTCGACGTTTCAAGGCATGTCCGTGATTAGCCGAAACGAGGGTATCACCACTCTCTGGCGAGGACTCAGCTTGACGCTATTCATGGCCATTCCTTCTAATATTATATACTTCACAGGCTATGAATACATCCGTGACCGACTGCCCTTCAAGGGGGAAATGTTGAATCCGCTACTCTGTGGTTCGTTTGCCAGAACCATGGCTGCAACGGTGGTGGCTCCAGTGGAATTGCTCAAAACCAGACTCCAGTCCATTCCACACGAGGTCCGCAACGACCAGCCACGCTCCCAGATTCTCAAGAATTTACTCCAAGACTTAAGGCTGTCGTTCAAGACCCGCGGCATTGGCTCGATGTTCACTGGTTTGAAGATCACGCTCTGGAGAGACGTGCCCTTCTCGGGCATCTACTGGCTGTGCTACGAGCTCTTCAAGGACCGTATTGGTCGGGCAATGGAGGTTGATTTCGCTGCCTCTCACCAAGAGGACTGGAAGGTGTTCACCACCAGTTTCTTGCTGGGCTCTATGGGTGGAGTTGTCGCTGCAGCCTTTACGAACCCGTTCGACGTGGGCAAAACCCGACTTCAAATCGCCACAGAGCAAAGAAAGCCGCTGACGAAACCGCTGATGTTCCTGTTCCTCCAGCAGATATACCGCAACGAAGGCTTGGGAGCATTGTACAGCGGGTTCGGCCCCCGTGTGATGAAAATCGCCCCGCTGTGTGCCATCATGATCTCGTCGTACGAGATTGGCAAGAAGATCTTCAAGGATCTGATGTAGAAAAATTTGCATGTATTATAGACGACCCGATTACCAGCCGTTCCACAAACGGTGGACGGTGCCGTTGGCGCCCGTGCCTCGGCCTTGTAGTTTTTCGTCGATATCGTTGTCGACGTTTGCCCATTCGTTTTGGAGTTCTGTTTTGCCAATCTTTTCAGCTTCCAACCTGGATGCCATCCTCAAGGGCATCTGGGCCCGGTTTTCCTTTCTTTCTAAGGCTTGTTTTCCCAAAAGAGCCTTTATTTCCTTGGGATCCGCGGGGTAAGGGTACTTTGTGTCTTCAGGTTTCAAGATCTTCTTTTCAATATCGCCTTTCCTCACCTTCTTTCCCACTATCGTCAGAGCTCGTGCAAACATGGAAGGCATTCTCGCCCATGGCTGGTCCTTGGCTTTTGGGAAATCTTCAACCTTTTCAGCCTTCTTGTCAACCTTGTCCTCAACTTCGGTGACCTCCTCAGAAGGAGTTTCTTCAGCCTTGTCCACCTTCACTTCACTAACCTCAAACTTGCACTCCAAATCTCCACCACCATCGCCAATCGCCAACCTTTCTGCTGCAATTCCAGCCCTACCCACCGCAACCTTCATTTTTTCCAGATACTGCGCCAACGCTTCTCGAAGCTCCACTCCTATAGCCTCGGCTAGCTGATCCAGAGACAGGGCGATTCTGGACCTGTTTTCCTTGATTTCCTCGCCCAATTCCAACGCCTGGGTGCACTTGCGCCCGTACTTCACCGCCACATGTGCTCTCTGCTTCACCAATTTCTGGTCTTTCGCCACAAGCTCCTCTCTTTTCGCTTCCCTCGCTGCAACACCCTCCATGGCGTCACAAGGACCGTCAAACTTCAAAACGTCGCCGAGCTGGTCCACAAGACGCACGTAGTGGAAAATCATGTCTCTGTTCTCGTCCGAAAGCGACGCTCCCCACGCCTGAAGAGCTGCTTTCTGTTTATCTAGAGCTCTGTGGAGCTTTCTGGACCGCTTGTTGGTTTTTGCCTGGAGTTTCGCCACGTCGGCGGCAGACACTTTGCGGCGCCACGGAAGCCGGAACGTCCAGCCGGGCGCCGGCTCTAGGAAGTTTTCGTCCATGTTTTTTGGAATTCTGGTGGTTTTTGGAAAAAGTGGAGTAGTAGAAATGGCTGCAAAAAGCCGCACCACAGAAGTCTTGAGAAGTGAGGTTGGAGAGGTGGGCTGAGAAGAGGCAGATAGACAGGGATTTTCACTTTTTTGTGATTGATTCTGGAGTTTCAAACGATTCTGAAAGGAATGTTTTCCGTTATCGTGTTTGACAAGGTTCGATCTATATAGTTCTGCCTTCGCATATAAGGTCAGAAGGGGAACGATGCTAGCAATTGAGAGACGCTGTATCTACAGCTTCAGCGACTTTGCACTGATTCTTCTAAGTAATGGAAACCATAGTGGAAAAGGAACCAATTGGGCGGCACTGACGAGGATTAGATTACTCGAGGGGGGACCCTTGAGCATCGATCAACGTAGAAAACCACCACCTGACTCCAACCCAAGCCTCACATTTTCAATTGAGGAGCTTTCAGGCATCTCAGAAATGTTTAACGAAACGACTTGCTGCTTGTTTCTTCAAACGTGCTTCATGAACTCTCCATGTTTCAGGAACATTCCAACTCATGCAATGTTAAGCCAATCCGGCAAAAACTGTGAGTGTATTTCGGGTCGTCTTGCTAAACCCAGAACGACTCAGTACCAAGACCTACAAATATCCAGGGCGTTCCGACCGAAGTTCAAAGCAAACCAGCATTGACTCCATCGCCAAACTAAACAGCTTGTTAGTGGATGACGGACATTTCTACAAGTACGATGGATGCACATCATGCTATAGACCGTTTTTGCCCTGTTCCTTCTCTTTGACCACTTCAAACATCAGAGAAGCCCAGCCTAGACCTGCGATGAAACAATTGCTTGGTCAAGGTCTTCAGTGGAAGTCTCTGAACAAACGACTGAGACATGGTTGGTCCCTCATCTCTACACGCAAGGGATAATTGAAACGTAGACTACTTCTGAAAGCTTTCAATTCAAACCAAACACTACTCGGTCCCTTCTTTCTCGGTTAACTGCTTCTCGGTCAACTGCTTCTCATCCTCCTCGTGGTAAGGTGGAAGGGATGAGCTCTCAACTAAAGCATCGTAGTCTCCATAAGTAAAACACTTTACACGGAGACCAACGTAATGAGTGGTGGCAAAAGATGTCTTGATTTCAAGTCGAAACTCAAGAGTATTTTCTCTTGAGAACAGATTTGTCACAACAGTAGGATTAAATTCGGGCCATACGCCATCTAGCAATTCCTTAGGAAGTTCAGCACGCCAATTTTTTATATGAAGAGGCAAGCCTTGAAATCTTCCATACTTTTTGTCTACCAACGTTTTGGTTATCACCTTGCAAGAGCGATTCTCACCTTCATTTCGTTGTGTTCTTTCAACAAACGAAATGTTTATCTTCTTGACATAAACCTTTTTTCTTTCTGAACCAGGCATAGCCAGGAGTTCCAGTTCCATATCGGTTCACCCAGTACTAGGCTTTTTCTACTCCAGCCAAGTCGGAATTTGGTCCCATCGGGTCGATATCGTCCCATATAATTCACCACGGCGAGACTATAACAACTAGATTTTCTGAGTTTCACTTTCACATCCTTGGAGCGGAAATAGTAAAAGCTTTTGTGGTACACAATAGCGTCGGTGTAATCAACAGGCGGATCGACAGCATCGTCCTCGTCCTCATCCTCGTCCTCTTCTGTTACGAGGCTGGAGGTGCCATCGTTTTGTATATCATGACAAAATTGAGAAATGGTGATGATTCCAAAAATAACGTCTTTTCTTGGGATGGCACATATATGGGAGTTAAGCGTGAGCTTGCCAATAGCTAGCGCTTTCTTTCTTACCCATTCGTCGATGTCCTGAGCTACTGCCTCCGTCTTTGGAAAGTTCTGGATATATAAAAAATCCCTTTTCTTAAAGAGACCATTCTCCACCGCCTTCAGCTTTTCAAACTCCTTCAATCCTACCACTATATTCAATGTGACATTGAAGGTGGAGGTGCACTTCTTTTCAAGACACATAAGCGTTACACTGAACCTGAGAGCGTAAGTTCTGCTGCAATTCTTGGAGAAAAACGTCGCCCCCAAGTTTGGAAGGCTGCAATTGTAGTGAGCAAAAGGCAACTTGAAATTTCTGTCGTCGTGATCTCCTTTCATGTCAGATCTCTTGATCTCAGTCTGGAATTCTTTATCATGAAGAGTTGCTTCACGAACGTTCTTTTTATATCCATATCCTTCATCAAGAGCAATTATGCATTCTGTAGTCTCTACAGCAGTAATCTTGACACGAGAAATCATAACATCCAGCATACACCCACACCATGACGGTTTCAACTGCCCAAGTTTAATATCGAAATGGTCCTTGAGATTATTTTCCGGTGAGATCACGTTGCATGGCTCTGTAGAACCAATGAAATTTAACTTGGTAACTTTGAGTGTTCCTCGAACCGTCGAGCCATTTTCATCTCGATCTATTGAATGAGTTCCTAGCCAATGTGCGTGGCTTCTGTGACATTGGAATGCCGCATCGGTCTCAAAACCTGGAGTATAATGAAATAACTCTTTTCCAACTCTGAAGCACCTGTCTGCGTAGGTTGAATTGAAGCGGGCTCTCTCATTAGCAAAATGCCCGCTCATCAATGACTCAAGATGGCTTAGTTTTAGCTGATTCCGTTTTACAGCAGAAAATATAACTCTGCCAGTACCGTCGTTTAAGCTGGGGCCTGATCCAAAAACCAGAATACCCTCCTTCTGCCTCACCTTCTCGATATCGGAGTCTTTCTGTTCTGTCGCCTCGATCTTAGTGTCATTCTTGAGTTGAAGCCTGGTCACATTCCAAGTGTGTGAGCTGTCGGTGAAAGAGCTCACATCATGAGAAACATAGTTTGATGGCTCCTTGTTGATTAGGTCGGATATTGTCTTTTCGACTTTTCTCTGATTGTCATCTTTTTCGATGAAGTGGAGGACTTTTGTCGGCATTTTAGATGGCAGTTTCTAGCGATATCTGCTTTTTAAATACTTATTTGCCAGGTGGTGTTTTTAACGAAGGCTTGTATTTTATTGCTTCGGCGTCCTGACCAGGTCATACATGCCCTTCGGTGCACTTGGAAAATAATTTCCATCTCCACGCCTGATTAAAAATATGGGGTCCCGTCTTCAGAAAATACTATATCCACCTTGAAACGCCGATTCATTCAAATATGATGGCTATATCCTTGGTAGTTTCTGGGTTTCCCTGAACTGTGATCAGTATACGTGCTTTTGGTGGATCGAGGTGCTCCACCCTTCACGATTCTGATCTATTTTTTTGGGTACTTAAAAACCAAAATAATATCACTAAAGAGGTATAGGCGGCTCAAAATTGGCGCCCTTAAATCCTCAAAACATCAAACACTCACTCCACAACAGTTCTCTTCTCATCCACCTCCACGTACGGTGGAAGCAGGGAGCTTTCTACCAAAGCTTCGTAGTCACCGGGAACAACCAATTCCTCAATTAGTTCCACGGGTTCTGCAGCAGAGAAGAACGTTTTAACCTCAAGCCGGATACATATTATGGTGTTGCACAGGCTTTGGCTTGTCACAGAAGTAGGCTTGAAAGGAGGCAGAATGCCCGGAAAAACGTCTTTCGGGAACTTAGCACATCCGTTTGTTAAGTTGAGCGTAAAGTCTTTAAACGGCTCATACTTTAGCTGCGGTAGTTCAATGCTTCTCACATAGAGGGCTGTTGCTTCCTCTGTTTTAGTGAAAAGCACAATCTTCAAATTCTTGACATAAACCCTTGATGCCCACAGTTCCAGGTGAAGCCAAATATCGAAGCAATTTTTTAGCGCTTCCCCTGAAAAGGAGACATTACAAACTTCTAGCCGGTAGGTAGAATTCCTGGAACTGTGAAGTGCCTTGGGAGGTCCCTCCAGGTTCAAAAACGGTGATCTTGTGAGTTCCACATCCACATTTTTTGAACGGAAATGGAACCCTCCGTCACTGAAAACAATAGCGTCAGTGTAGTCAACATCATCTAAATCGTCAGGGTGTATGTCACAATTCGAAGGGATAAGCAGTTCCTGTTTTTCAGAAACCGGTCCAAATCGAGAAACTGTCAACACTCCAAGAATGTAATTTTTGCCGGAGATGGCACAAATATGGGAAGATAGAGCTCGCCGACCTTCAATTGCCTTTTCCCTATCTGCCCATTTGCTGATCTCCTGGACTGTCACCTCACTATTCTGAAACCGTCTCATGAAAATTCGGTCTTTTTTTTTAACAAGACGGTTAACCGCCTTACCTTCCTTCTTGTACTCCTCCAATGGTACTACCACATCCATGGTAACGTCAAAGGTGGAGGTACACTTCTGCTCAAGACACATTAGCGTTATACTGAATCTGAGAGCATACCTTCTGCTGCAATTCCTGGAGAAGAACGTCACGCCTAGGTTGGGAAGTGTGCACGAATACAAAGAAGAATCCAATTCAAAGTGCCTGTCGTCTCCTCTCAAGTCCAGTTCATTGATCACAATGTTGACTCTTTCGTCTTTGAGAATGACTTCTCGCACTTCCTCCTGGTATCTGTACTCTTCATTGAAGGGAATTTTGCATTGCGTTGTCTCTATTGCAGTAACCTTCACTCGTGTAGCCATAACACTCAGCATACACCCACACCAGGAAGGTTTCAACTGTACAAGCCTGAAAGAGAAGTCATTTTTGACATTCAGCCTTGGGTATAGCAAGTTATATTTTTCAATCGTTCCAATATAATTGAATGGCACATATTTCACTTCAAGCTTCCCTCTGATGATGGAGTTGTCCTCTGTGTCAATTGTCCTCTCTTTCATGGATTGAGCATTGCTATGGTAATATTCAGTGAATGGCTTGCATTCAAAAGCAGGAGTATACTGGAAGATGGAGCCCCCGACTTCGAGACACCTTGCAGCATAAATCGACCTTCCCATTTCGACTCTCCCACAAAAGCTGTTTTTGATATGTGACTCAATATGGCTCAAGTCGAGCTGCTTTCTCTTGAAAACTGATACTACGACTCTGCAAGTGCCATCATGTAAAGTGGGACCTGAGCCGAAAACCAGAACTCCATCCTTACGCCTTGCCCGTCTTATAAAAGAATCCTTCATTTCTTCACCTTTCATTTTGGTAGCACCATTTAGTTGAAGCGCCGTCACATTCCATGTTTTGTTTTCACAGGTTATCTTGCTTACCTCATGTGAGACATAGCTGGACGGCTTCTTGGTGATGAGCCTAGATAAAGCTTCTTCGACAATAAGTTGGTTGTAATCGTCCTCGACGAAGTGAAGGACTCTAGTCAGCATTTCCCAGTGACCCTTTGAAAATAGGTTATTTTCTCACAACATAATAAAAACCACCTACTGTGATTATTTACAATGACGCAGAAAGAGGTAGCTAGTCATACATGCCCACCAGTATACATAGCGTATTGTGTATACTTGCCGAAACATCGTCGAATATAGACACTAAAACTTACTTCTGTGAAGATCTTAAAACCTACGAAAAGGCTGGTCTGTTCTTCGATTGAGAAGAAGTCTGTTGCTTGCTTGAATCAAATAACATCCGCTTTCGCAGGATGTATTGATAAAAGCATTCTTCAGTTGACATTGGAACATTCTTCTTCAGTCGATGAACCATTTCCGTAGCTTAAGTCAATCATAACTAACATATCTTGGGAGCAAAACCATTAGTACCGAAATGGAAGTATAGCTTGACTTCTCGTGATCCTTTCCCATATTCAAATCCTCATTAAGTGAGATATCACCCCTGCCAAAAGTTATATGCTACTCTTCAATGAAGGTCCCCTACATAATGGATTGAGAAACAACATCGGTAAACAATATGAGAGATATATAAAAAGATAATTAGCCTGCCTTGGACAAAGCGGAAAACACCATTTCGCTAACCCAAGTTGGCAGTATCATGGGAAGCAGTAACATGAGGTATTGCAACATATTCTTCCTCTTTGCTTGGCCCTCAACCCAAATTCTTTGAGGGCTGAAAAGCTGCTGCTATATTGGGCCTTTGGTGCGTCACCTACCCCCAGAATTTGATGATAGTTGTTGAGGTTATCGACAAGTTCGCCCACAGCAGTAAACCGCTCGTACTGGCCAGCTCTATATGGTTTCGTCTGAGGCACAGAGACAAATTCTGCAGAAAGATCGATACGTTTTTTCCCTTTTTAAAATACTTTTGAATCGAGGTTCTCTCCAGTTCCTTCTATCTCGTCGGGGGAGATGACTTCATCAACTTCCTCTCCGTCGCTTTGAGCGATGACACTATTTCCATCTTCAACGCCCACTTCATTCTCCTTGCCTTCCCCTTCGCTTGGACATTCGGCTGTATTATTTAATTCTTTGGCATTTGAATAGGTATACCCGGTGGGGCTCTCTCGAAAAAGACCCACATGAAAAGCAGGTAAACCCAAAACGCAATGTAAGGTATCAAGAGGCGCAAGGTGTCGTACTTGTAATGGGCCATCATCATGACGATACATGCCATCCAAAACCCCAATTCGTGGACTCTAGCTGCCAACGAGAGAAACATGGCATGTCCGCTTCTATTGATGCAAGTGACATAAAGCATACCATCTAGGTATATAAGGCTCAGTATCACAAAAGTAACCAAACCCGAAAGCTTCCAGTGTTTTACGCTCACTGCCTCAAAGACCATAGTTTGGTATGTTTGATTGCCAATTTGAGTATGTGAAACCAGTGGGTTAACATTCACGACCAAGTTTTCACGTAAGTATTCGCCAAATTCTGGGCCGTTGACCACGACATAAACATCCGACAGGTTGGTGGTAGAAATAGAGTAGTGTACACTTACATTCGCCGGAATGGCGTCGATCAATTCCTGGAAAGCATTTCCTGGTCTCTGTTTGAGAGAAGAGATTGCAAGGATAATGGACAATGTAGTAACCCAACAGACATGAACGCAATTATGGACGAAAAGCCTGTAGTGGACCTTTCATATTTCCTAGAGGGATTGATGTGTTGGAATTGAACAAGCATGATCAGAAAAGAAGTGGTTTCTAAAAGTATGTAACGCGTGTAGATGAGCCCTTATTTATAGACGCGATCTCATAGGCGGGTAACCCTTTATCCAATATACTAGTGCTTTGGCAGTTTATTATTTTAGTTTGTAGGCTTTGCACGCGGGAGTCGGTCTTTAAGGCGCATCTTTCGGAGCAGTCAGGGTCCACGAAACCCCGAGAAATGAAGAATTTCGATTTATTTAAGTTTTCTATTTATTCTTTTATTTAATTAATTCATGAAAAACGGAGATCGTGTCAAATAGGGGGATTAAGAGAAGTATGTGTGGGGAGAAAGTATACATCTGAATAGATGCTGTCTCAGTCAGATGAACTCCAGGATCTAGGGCATCTAGTTCCACACCCAAATAGCCCATATTCAAATTCATGAAAATGCTCATGTTTTATCTTTACTGATGCTTCTAACGACTTTCATGTTTTCTGAAGCACCCCATCAGTATGTGCCCTCCGTTGATCCACTCCTTCTCCAAGTCAGTCACCACCTACCCTATCAATCCCCGCTTAACTCCTTTTTCAACAACTATCCATCAACAGCTACTTAAAACTACTCATTGAATATTCTTCATTCTTCATTCTATTGGCCTCAGGCCGTATATGTAGTGGGAGCTTTCTCCCCAGCTTCTAGCCATCCATCCACTCAATCCCTCCTCTCGGGCACCTTCTTCGTGACGTCCTGCTCAAGCTCCAATCCAGCAACATGCGCCAATCTCCGTCTGGCCGAGTCCACGCCCAGCGAGAGCTTTTCCTGGCCCTGAACAGCAGTCTTTCCAGCATCCTTGACCCAGTCTTCCGCAGCGTTGTAAGCCAGCGCCTGGTGCTGTGCCACCTCAGGCAAGGTCCTCTGTTCGACTCTCCAGAGCAACCCAACGGTGTTGGTGAAGGTGTGAGGAAGGAAGTACTTGAAGGAGGCCAAGCCGAGTATCGTGGGTGCAAGGGCTCTGGCGACAATGCCTCTGTTTCTGGCGAAGATGTTGCCCGACAAGGCCGCCACGGCAATGTAGATCGAGTTGGGAAGGAGGTCCTCCTTCTTGTCGTGCAAGCTCGAGAAGGTGTCGGTGACCGATCTCTCCAGTTCAATGTACCTGGACTTGCTGTTATTGAGCCATGTTTCGAAACACGTGAAGGTGCCCACAACGGCCTCTCTGGCGCTTTTGATCACGCTTTGAACGCCTCCGGTCGTCCGCACGGTGACACCTTCCAAAACGTACTGCTGACCCAAGTTCTGAGACTCAGCAGGTGTGATGGTTCCAGGCACAGGGTACACGGACTGCTCGTCTTCGTAAAAGGATCTTTTGTGTCGTTGAGGTATGCTGGTTTAGCGCTGTAGACCGCAGCAAGGCCCACAAGGGCACCAATGGCTCGGGACAGCATGGAGGTTGTAGTTGTAGTTGGTGTTGATTTTCTGCCGGATTCTCACTGGTCGGTAGGGTGGTGGATTTGGGATTTTGGAAAGGGACGTTGTGGAGGAATTGAGGGGGGTATTGGGAGTTGGAAAGGAGGGTTGGCCTTTTTGGTGGAATCGACTGAATTTTGAGGGTTTTGGTGGGACTTTGGTTGGTATGTTTGGAGAGGCTTGCTGCGAAACGGTTGTAGGTGAATGTGAGGTGGGTAAGCGGGAAGCCGAATACCTGGGACGCATTGCTAGCTTTTATTGGGAGCTTATTAATTTGTGCTGGAGTGTCTGCAATTTTCCTCTGTTGTTCTTTTCAATGATGAGTTATGGTAAAGGTGGGTTGCTAAAGGTGATCGGTCCATGGACAGGGTCCACAAATCAACCTGTACGTTTTATGATGACCTTATTTCTTTTTTATTATCATTATTATTTTTAAGGTCTGCAGCCTAATCACTTTCAAATGGCGAAATGTTCTGAGCTAAACGGACAGGTGACTGGGTCAGTGAATAATGGCTGCGAAAGAGCGGTAAGTACCCTGTATTTGAATTCCACAGGGAATTGTAAATTGTGAGTAGCCGACATTTGGATTTTAGCGGAACAACAGATTTCCATAATCAGCCCTTTCGTGTTCTTCTCGATAGGAAGCTGTCAAGTGCTGTTGAGCCTTGAGCATGATTGGAGCTACCCATCTGTTTATACATGGTCCCGAAACCTAGAATAGTTTGCAAATTATTCCCCTTTTTTTTTTTTTTCTGTTTCTTGCCTCGAAATTTCAGCAAGAATTCTTTATTGACTTATTGACTTTTTATTGTGTCCCCCTGCTCCGATCACCGTATACTCTGCCACCTTCACGCCTCATCCGTACTCACACACACCGGCTGCGAAAATTACCAAAACCACAAATTCACCAAATCACCCGAAAAGCCAAACAGCCACAAAATCCCGCCATCCCTACCCCCAACACCCCCACCCAACCTCCAAAAACCCGCCTCCCCTCCACGTCCAAAGTGACAAACTCCTCTCCTCTGATAGGCCTTCAAAATCCAGTCACATGACCAGCATCACGAGCCCCATCTCCATCACCTACAACTCCATCTCCATCAACGCCACCATAAACCACCGAAAATGCTATTACGTCGATCGGCTTCGGCCCTAAGGCGGCCCTGTCTTCTCCGCCTCAAGCATACAGGAATGCTGGCCTTCCACGACGACAACTACAACCTTCTGGCCATCTCATCGCAAGAAGACCTGATCCTACCTTTCAACCAGAAACGCCACAGCGAGCTGTTTGGGCAAGTGGTGCGTTCGGAGCCCAGGAAGGAGGAAGGCGAAATCGAAGATATCCATACTGGCTACGTCAGACACCTCCACGATCCACAGACCTCGGACTACAGAAACCCAGATGGAAGCTACATCAGAGGCAACAACGCAGAAGAGGCCAGACTAGATCCGCTTACCTTACAGGGAAAGAGCGACCACTCGGTGGTGAAGCTTCCGTCGGAGATCGCCAAGACAATCAACAACAACATCTTGAGTTTGAGGGTGCCGTCCTTGATCAGAGAAAGAGCAGCAGAGATATACCAAGCATTAGAGAAGGAGCAGATCCAGCGTGCGCCCGTTTCAGGGCTCGACAGCGACGCTTACATTGCGGCGTTGTTTCTTCAGGATTACGCCAATGTGAGAAAAGTCCTTGTGGAGCTTCAAAAAAGGGTCGACACCTTCAACCCCGATTCTGTCTTGGACATTGGCTACGGGCCTGCCACTGGCATGGTGGCCTTGAATGAGCTTATGGGCCAGGACTTCAAGCCTTCTGTGAAGGATGCCTACATCGTTGGGCGCCGCAATTCTGAAATGAAGAGAAGAGCCAAGATCATTCTTTCTCGTCAGTCTTGCGAGGTAGAGGCTCAGGCTACGACTTCTGGGAAAAAGGCCAAGGATTACGTGGGCGCCGTCGATACCCGAAAGATCGACGTCAAAACGAACATTCGTGACTCGCTTTCTTCGGAAAGCAAGTACGACTTGATCATTGTGAATCAGGCGCTTCTCACTCGTGAGCACAGCTTTCCAAGAGATGTTGATGTGAACCTCGAGATGGTGTTGGCTTTGCTTAATCCAGGTGGACATCTTGTGCTTGTGGAAAGAGGCAACCCGCTTGGATTCGAGATTATCGCCAGAGCCAGGCAAGTCATGCTTCGTCCTGAAAACTACACTGATGAAAAGGGCAAGATTCCCAGACCCTATATCCGTGGGTCCAAGCCGAAACCACAGAAACTCAGAGCTGAGGATCAGCTCATCACCGAGGAGCACATCAAAATGGAAGAGGAGCTTCTCAGGAAGATCCAGGCCGAGGAGAAGGGAATCGAGGACGAGGATCTCGAGGAGCACTTGAACAGCAAATACGGAGAGCTCAGCGAAGATGATCTCAAGTTCGAGGACGAAGGAGAAGTGGAGGTTTTGGACCCTCTGGAGTCACATAAACCCAGCTACGACGGTGTTGACTACCACTTGAGCGTCGTGGCTCCATGTCCCCACCATGGAAAGTGTCCCCTTCAATTGGGCGATCCGTACTTGTACAAGGTCCGCAACCACAAGCACCGTTTCTCTTTCTGTTCGTTCAACAACGTGGTGGAAAGACCAAAATTCACCATGGAGCTCAAGAAGGGTAAGAAGTTGGCGTCGCTGTGGGATAAATCGAAATTGCTGAAAACGGAGCGCAAGGCCATGGAGGGAAGCGGCAGACCAGGCGGAAACAATACCGAGCTGGCTGACTACTCCTACCTTATCATGCAGCGTTCTCCCAACGACGAGGCCTCCATCAAGAAAATCGAATCGGACAGAGAGCACTCCTCCAGTGTGGAAGAAGGTCCAGCCACCTGGCCCCGTTTGATCAGTTTCCCCAGCAAAATCAAGAAAAACGTCAAGCTCGACGTCTGTGCCGCCTCAGGCAATATCGAGACCTGGCAGGTTCCCAAAAGCTCAGGTAAGCAGACCTACCACGATGCTCGTAAAGCCCGCCAGGGAGACTTGTGGCCTTTGGGCAAGAAGACTGTGAGTGTGAAATCGAGATTTTCAGAAGAGGGCATGGCCAGATTGAAGTCGATGGCCAAGCTGCAGCGGAATATTGTTCTTAAGGAGAAGAGAAAGAAGGAGTGGAAGAAGATGACAGTCAAGGACCCGGCGCTTCTTGAGGACGACAGTGAGATGGACCCAGCGACACTCAACAACATCTATGCGGCCAAGTTCACCTCGACCAAGAAGTACCGTCAGCAAACCAAGCGTCATGACTTTGACAAATAGCATACATACTTGTAAATAGACCAAGGAGGGATACCGGACAAACGAAGTTAAGCCTTTACTACAGATTGTTTCCTGAATCGTATATAAAATGAACTACAGACCAAGCGTTGATACCGCCACCTAGGCAATCCAAAGTAGGCCTAGCTTTCAATCTACAAATTGCTTCCTAAATCGTATATGAAGTGAACTATACAGCGCCATACCGCCCGGCAGGCTCCCTCTATTGTACAATGCTAACTATAAAGCGCTTACTTTCTTCTGAAAGAGCAGCCGTCGGTCAACTTAGCCTTACCACCGGTAGGAGTGCACAACACAGAAGAGCAGCCGTCACAAGTAACAGCGGTCTGGGCGTGGGAGAAAACGGTGGTGATGTTCAAACAGCCTGGACACTTGACGTCCATAAAGTAGGATCTGGGGCCCTGAACAAGGGTCTTCTTCTTATGCTTCTGAGCCTCGGAGGCTGGGTTTGGGTGCAACAAGTCCTGAACTAAAACCATGGTGTATGCTGAAAATTAGGGTATGTTCTAGTTTTTATAGTTGAGCTCGCCCCAATTTTTTTTTTTTTTCATTATCTCTTCCTTGATCTTGGTCACCGCACGACCGCGGGGTGCGCGGACTTCCTGAGAAACGGCTGCAAAACGGCTGTTTTACATGGATGGATGCTTCTAGAGGGATCGATTTTGGAGGGCTAGACGGAAGAATTGGTCGAAGTGTGACGTGGGTTTGAACATGTCAGAAAATGGTGACTTTTGATTGGCCAGTGGGTGAGACGCATATGGACCTTGCAGGAAGCTCACAAGACCATAAGAAAGGGAGTGGTTTCTCGAGGGAGTCGAAGGGTTCTGGGAGGTTCTGCTGCGGAGTTCTTTGATCGGCATTTTTTGGGAGACGAAACGAAAAAGAAATAATGATTTCGTGCTTTTTTGTTGTAGTAGCAGACAGAGAAGGTTTCCTCACACGAGCGGAACAGTTATAGGATTGAGGTAGGATTTTTGGTCCAATGGCTGCCGAGCCATTTCCGTCGTCCGATAACTTTTTGAGAGAATCTGCCTCAATTGGTCTTTGGCCCGTCGATTTGTTACCAGTCCAAGGAATGTCTGCACTCACCAAGGACGAGCAAGGCTAAAAGCTAAACTATTTCTTCCAGCGTAGCGATTCCAACCAACACCCTAAAACAACAGCACAAAACAAAGAGAGCGAAACTCACTTAACTCTCGTAATCTGCTAGCGACGGCAATCCACAAACACAGTTTAAACTTTGCGATCCGATCTGCCCAAAACAATACCCTGGTTAAATGCACCAACACCCCACGGCGTGGACCATTGATCTACCCCTAGCACAATCCACCGATCAACCCCCGTCCAAAGCCACCTCGCACAATCAACACAGATCAATAGCGCAAACAACCGAAGCTTAAAACCCGCATGCATCGCATCGCTTTAGGCAAAAGAGCCAAGGACGGTTCCGGGCGTCAGATCACAATACGCCTCTCCAAAGCTCCCACCCCGAAGTCCGTGACAATCGAGAAAAACTCAAAACAATCACACCGCAGCCACGCTCTAACAACTAAGCCGTGCTGAAGTCCCCAATTCGCAGCCAAACCAACACCCGTTTTGTTTCCTGATTGGTCCACAGCGCCCCGGAAACACAGAAATGGAATTTTTGCCAGCTTCCCCGAAACCTTAAAACCCCGTCTCCGCGTGGAATCCATATTCGGCCTGGCGGGTCTCCGAAAAACAATGCCCAGTTGTACCAGACCGTGCGTCTCAAAGCATATCAACAAAGACGGTGATCTGCCTTCTGGATTGGGAGGGGCCATACAAGGGGCAAGTTTTATGCTGATTTGTTTTTCACTTCAGCCAAAACCAAATTTCAATCGTTTGCAAATTTCAATGGTTTCGACCAAACCCTCCTGCCTCTTCCAATTTAGACCGTGTCGAACATCAACATCGCGGTCTGGCCAAAACACGCTTCTCCAGAAAAGCACCTCGATTCCCTGTTTCAGCCGAGCCGCCGCGCCGAGGCCGTTGGCAAGGCAACTGAGGAGAACATCATCACTATATTTTGTCAGTTTGTATGGGCTTTTTCGACATGGTATTGTGGGCTGATTTGGCTGCAACTGAAGCGAAATACGAGTGGAGATGAGGCTTCAACATCAGGGTCGGCTTAACAAATTCCACAGATTTGATTAGTTGATTTCAAAATATTTCAATCTCGATGTGGATCACGGCGTGCCGGGCAAGCCCGGATGGAAGCCCCAGGGTGTTCCCTTCTAGGAAGCTGTCTGAAATAATTGTCTAAGCAGTAGCTGTCTTGCCGCATGGATCAGAAACAATGACTTAGCCTCGGTCGGTTTTCTTGAAAAGCCGTGCACCCAGAGGGAAAGATAAACAGAGGTTGGAGAAACAAAAAGAAAAGTAGTACTTGACGGAACATGGTTATCGTGGTTCCCCTCTGGTGAAGGTCTGCTTTGGTGCTGTTTCGGGTGCACGGGTGTGCTGCCTCGGTACCGTGGATGCAAAAAACGAAAGGCCCCGTAACTCGGGCTACAGACGACCCAAAAGCATAAAAATTACATTGGCATAATCAGAAAGCTGCAATGAACAAGAGTGCATTGTTACTTTTTTAGAATCATGTTTTGCAAACGGCCCCCGGGGAATCGGTCCAAATGCGGCTGGCCCTGCAGCCCTGTCTAGATCAAAGATCCTCGCCAAGGGCGCCCTGCAGCAGCGCCGCAGCCTATAAGACCCAGGTCCCAGGCCATCCTGGAACTCCCATTTTTTTATTTTTACTTCATTTCGTTCTTTTCGAGAGAAGCTGACTTCTGGGTTTTTGTGGTGGGTTTTTTTCGAAATTTCCAGCACCTTGCAACACGTCTCCTGGCGACCCCTGATTTTTCCAAATCCAGAATCAGACACGGCTAGATCGGGTATCCCTTCCATCCCTACCTGGTCTTCTTCCTCAAGGTTCAACTTTATTGATTATTGGCTAATTTGACACGTTGACTTAATTGACCCCCTGTCTTACTACGCCGACTCCTGTTCTAGGCACATTCCATTCGCTCATACCCAATTTAAGATCTACGGATGCTGCCCTCCTCAATGGCAGACTACGGCTCAGAGGAGCTGTTCATGGATATGCTTCTGCACAACTTCCCCAAAACAAGGCACCCCTACGACACCATCACCATGGCCATGATTCTAGCCCCGTCGTTTGCCTCGGTGATCTGCAGTGAAAAGGTCCACATGCCCACGCTTCTTTCAGATCTTGTCACTTTGGTGCTTGTGGCGTGGGTTGTCCGTTTCTTCTCCAACTGGCCTGAACGCTGGGTCAGACACTTGAAGCAGGTGAGAACAAGCTTATTGAATTTCGTGAACCTGGTGAAGATCGAAATCGGCCAGACCTTCTTCCTACCGGAAATGGCTCTCAACAGGAGGATTTTTGTAAGTAATTTGGTGGTGGCCCAGAGACTCATGAGACTCGAGCAGATTGCCTGGCTTGGCGGTATTGGTGGTACCGTTGCTGGCGCTGCGTTGATGTGGTTCACGAGAAACTACTTGATCTCCTCAGACATCTACAACTCACAGGTCTTTTCCAACTCCACAATTCTTCTCTATGTTGTCTGGAGCTTTTTCAAACTTGCACTGCAGTACTTGGACTCCCTCAAGGCCTCCATCACGTTTGCAAAAACAACTACTTCCGAGAGCTGTGTCACCGAAAACAACCTTTCCTACTACATCGAGATGTTTTGCCTGGATTCGCCTGTGGAACTACCCACAATGAGTCCAAAGCAGCAGAAAGAAGAGCTTTCAAAGGTGGAGTCGCCTTTTACACCAAAGAAGCTCAACATGAAGGCTAAGACGTCTGTCAATAGGACCCCTTCCAAGCCAGCCACGAAGCCCAAAAGGTCTTCCCGCCTAGTTATGATTCCAGAGACGCAAGCTTTGAAGCCCAAGTCGTGTTTCAGCGATGCTAAGAAGGTCCCGAAGCTGGAAAAGCCGAAGTCTGTCTCGTTTACCCCGTTTCCCCTAACAGGCACAAGCTTCAGAAGAAAGGACGACTCCCAGGGCACCCTTTCTCCAATTGTTGAAGACCAAGAGCACACCCAGGAGAATATCATTGAGGAGCCAGTCAAGCGCTCGTTGAAGGAAGAGTTGATGGTGGCTAAAGCCAAGACGGAGCCATTGAATAAGATCTTGGAACAGCCATTCGAGGAGCCAGTGCAGAAGGAAAATCCAGGCAGAGTCAGCGTGACAGGTATCACCATCCCCGAATCCAATCTCTCCCTTACTCGCCAGCAATTCAGAGAATTGCATCTCAAAGATATGAGTACCCCTCTGCCCCTGACCCCGTCGCTGCCAGTGCTGCCGCTCAAGGTTTTTCATTCCCACAACTCCGACGACACTCTCAGCCGTATGGACAGAATCACCGATTTCCACAAGCTGAGAGTCCAAGACGACTGGAGCGAGGTGCGCTCGAAATTATCAAATCTCAAGGAGAGCTGCTACGAATCAGCATGGCACTACGCTGAGACTGCTCGCCAGATGGATATGCTGGAGCTTTTCACCGTGTGGTTTCTTGCCAATGTATTTGTGCTTACGCCCTTGTGGTTGACCTTCAGGGTGGTTTTTATGTTGTTCAGGCTTCCTATCATGGCAACACGGCTCTATATCTCGCTCACGCTTTTCATTCCTATTGTGATCTTCAAGATCACCATCGTGGCGCCGGCCAGGCTACTTGTGAAGTTCATGAGCGACTCTAACTACAAGAACATCAGCTTCTACGAGTACCGGATGTCACACTCACTTCCCCTTCTCCGCGACCGAGTGACGTTGAAGTTGCTAAGGAAGTTTTTGAAACTCCTTCAGGTGGAACTTGAGGATTCAGCACGTTCGAATCCTAGCCCTGTTGAGGTTTTGTAAGCCAATTGCGTAAGGAGAATGCCATGGAATATCGATATGTAAGGAGATAATAATATGCGACCGATGAGTGACAAGATGGTAGGAGCAAAGAGTTCTCTTTTTACTGTAATTCTTTGAACTAAACTTGCCATACTAGATTATAGTGGTTGTAGTGTGTTGCTGCGGGTTCGATGCCCCATACATTAGCGAGCACTATATAAGATAAGCCACATCCAGTGATGCCAATCTTCAAGGTTTTCAGTGTAATCACAATAATTCAAGTATCTTCAACTATCAAATAGAGATTTATTTATTTATTATTCCTCAGATATACGTCATCTCATCTCAGTTGCGCATCACAATTACTAAGCTGGAGCTCTTCTAACATGCCTCCAACCCACAAACCCCTTGAACCACTTTAAAACACCCCCTGTTTCAACAGCCCCTGCAAAACCAAAAACTATAAATACTGCCGCATCCCCAGACAAACTTTTCTGCAACCTCCCACACCTCCTCCTCTCGACCCAGTTTGCAGCCGTGTGTGCCGGCATCACACTCACCATCATCTACTGGCCCTAAAATGGCCAACAAAAGAAGGGCTAAAAAGATCCGTCCCCCGTACCGAAAATATGTGTATCGGCTGAGTTTCACGGCAAAGGACTCGGATGAAGAAGAAGAGGAACAGACGCCCACGCCTAGTGGGTTTGCTTCCTGGGAGGACTTTCTGAGGAAGACGAACGGAAACATCAGAGAGGTTTTTGTTTTGACCGAGGACAAGCGACCCCAGGGCAAAGTGTGGCCTCGGCTGCAGTTTGAAAAAGTCGATGTTCTTTTCTGGTGCTTGTACAGCAATTCTGACGAGTACAGACAAGCGGTCAAGGAAGCGGAAGCCAAGAAGGAAGCGGAATCCAGACAAGCTGGGCTCTCGCTACCGGTGGAGATCATCGTGCACATCTTGGAGATTCTCTTGTACCAGAACAGGTTGAAGCCTCGGTTTCTCCGGTTGCTGAAGCTATTCTATGCCATCACGTTGCCGTTGGTGTATAGACGGCCTGTGCTTAACGGCAACAACTTTTTCCAGTTTGTCGACACGATTTCTGGGAAAAACACCATTGGCAGCTATATTCGAGACTTGGACTTGTCGTCGGTGAGCCAGCTGGGCAAGAACGCCTTTGTGGCTAAGCTACTTAAACGGTCTCGGCCCTTTCTTGAGGCCTTCACGGCTCCACAGACCAGTTTTGGCCTCGGGCCCTTAATAGCACTACGAAGCTGTGAACACTTGCGTATTTTGGACCTCCGCTTGGTTTCAGAAACGCTCAATCTTGAGGAACTCTTCCACTCGATCCGGGACCTCAAACAGCTCACCCACCTTCTGTTCCCACGGTCCTCGTTGGAAATCGAAAACTACTCAAGCATCAGCTGGCCTCCCAAGCTTGAGTTTCTACGGGTCTCCGGCGGCATCTCCGACGACTTTCTCATCCAGTCGGACTTCCCGCTGTCCATCAAACACATGGAGTTCGCTCATTGCCCCAAAGTGGCCCACCTGGGATTCCAGCATCTCCTCATGAAACTCGGCGGCAACCTCAAGTCGCTTCGTATCCAGTTCCCCATGCCTGGCCTCCAGGCCAATTCTCTCGATACCATTTTTATTTATTGTCCCAACTTGCAGACCCTCGAGGTGACAGTTGATTATCTTCTGCAGAGCTTCTTCGACGACGAGTTGTTGCCTCCCCTTACGTTCAAAAGACCCTTGCGGCGTCTCTTTATCAGCAGCAGCGGCATGCTCGGCACGAACGACAAGGTGGACCCTGTGGACTTGGCGTTGGCGCTTTCCGAAGAGCGTTTACCTGATTTACGGTTTGTGCGGTGCACGGCCAAGCTCGGCTGGGACCCGAGATCCGAGTATGTTTCTTTTATAGCGCTGGAGCTTGAGGAGCGCCAGGGTGGACTCTACATAGGTTACTAGGAAATTGGTGAAAACGTGTAGGTGGACGGCAGTGGAATTCCATTTGGATGAGGAGTATGCTTTCTTTGTCTGATGGTTGGGGTTTTGAAAGACAAGGATTTGTGGCCCTTTACTTTCACTTGTGTTCGTTGCTTCTGTTCTAGGTTACGGGATGCGATATAGTGGATTCGTCATTTTGGTTGACGAAGTAGACAAAGTCGAGTTAAAAGACAAGCTCGCTCTATTTCCTTCAATTTTCGCCTTTATTAGTCCGTTTCTCGAGAACCAATACGTAACACACAATCTGGGTTCTACAAGAACACCAAATTAGCTCACAATGTCACTGCTAATAGACCCCTGATCCGGAAACCAGACACACTTTTCCGAA
This sequence comes from Candidozyma vulturna, assembly GCA_026585945.1. Lineage (NCBI taxonomy): Eukaryota > Fungi > Ascomycota > Pichiomycetes > Serinales > Metschnikowiaceae > Candidozyma > Candidozyma vulturna. The sequence continues at coordinate 984,284 of CM048828.1, forward strand.
AACACTTCTCATGAAATCTTCACTAAATTAAATACAAGAACAATATTGCTATTGCAAAAAGTAGTCCATCTTCCATTAAAGCCAATTGCAAGAGCATCCTCCAGAGTATTGGTGATATTCCTGCACTGCCCGGATACACCGCACCTGGTCCACCTGAACAAGTACACCTCCACTTCAATTGACAGAAGCAGGCATGCAGGAAAAAGTACCCCCAGGCTACAAGCCCGGCAAAAAACGGGTTTTCTACTCGTCCGCGGTACCTGAACAGGTGCTAGCCGCGGTGAAGAGCTCCAAGCTCGACCACTTCTACATCTTTCTTATCGCTGCTTTGGCGTTTGTCTTGAGGTTCTACAGGCTTCCTTCTCCGTCGCAGGTTGTTTTTGACGAAGTGCATTTTGGTGGGTTTGCAAGAAAATACTTCCACGGGGAGTTTTTCGTGGATGTCCATCCACCACTCGGGAAACTCGTTTTCTACGCCGTCGCCGTTTTGTTCAATTGGGACGGAGAGTTCGAGTTTGAGAATATCGGCGACGTGTTTGATGCAAATGTACCTTACGTGGCCATGAGAGCCGTTTCTGCGGTCGCTGGAATGATCACCGTTTTGCTTACTTACGGCATTTTGAGGTCTACATGCTGCAGACCGTTTGTGGCGTTCTTTGGTGCTTTCTTAGTGCTTGTCGAGAACTCCTTGGCCACCCAGTCCCGCTACATTATGCTTGATAGCCAGCTCGTGGCGTTTGTGGCGGCGACGGTGTACTTCTACAAGCTGTTTGAGGTTTCCATCCCATTCTCGAAGAACTGGTATAGGTATTTGTTCCTTACGGGATTGCTGCTTGGACTTGCCACGTCTGTGAAACTCACAGGCTTATTCACTCTTGCGTGGGTGGGTGCTTTGTCAGCGTACCAGATCTACCTCATTTCTGGTGATCTCGACGTCCTGGGGAAGCAGTTCTTAAAACACATTTTCAGCCGTCTTGTGGCCTTTTTGCTTGTTCCATTGACGATTTATTGTGGCATTTTCTCCCTCCACTTCATCTTATTGCCTAGAGGCGGAACTGATGCCGGGTTGGTCAGTCCTCGTTTCAAAGCCCAGTTTATTGACTCCAGCGCCATGAAGGAGACGGCCGTGGATGTATCCTACGGCAGCACAATCACCCTCAAGCACCACCGTCTCAACCTGTACTTGCACTCCCACAACTTCACCTACAAAACCGGCACTGGAGAGCAGCAGGTCACAATGTACGAATACGACTTTGATGCTAACAACGAATGGGTCATCGAGACTACCGGAACCAACTATGAAGGAAAGTTCGACACAAAATTCCGCCCTATCAAAGACGGTGACCACGTCAAGTTGTACCACAAATTCACCCACAAGTACTTGCGTGCCAACAACATGAGACCACCGAACTCTGAGCACGACTACTCCAACGAGGTCTCATGCAAAGGCAACAGGACAGACACCCAAGAAAGCGCCTACGAGTGGAAGGTCAAGATCGTTGGTCGCAAGCCTCATGCTGAAAACCAGTTGCCTAACATCAAATTGAGAGCTACAGAGTCCGTGTTCCAGTTGGTTCACAGAGGTACCAATTGTGTGCTTATGGGCCACGATACAAGATTACCAGACTGGGCTTTCCACCAGTACCAGGTCTTTTGCGTTAATGAGCCTACTATGCCAAACACCCTTTGGTATATTGAACATAACAGCCATCCGATTATTGACAAGGATACAGAGAAGTACCCCCGCGTGAAGCTTCCAAAAATGCTGCTTTACGAGAAGTTGCTCGAGTATCACAACGCTATGTGGAGACTCAACAAGGCATTTGTCAAGCCACACAAGTATGCTACGCTTCCTTACGAGTGGCCATTTGTCACTAAAGGCATTGCATTCTTCACAAGTGGCAGCGCCGACAAAACATTATCGGACGAGCCCGGTAGCAACGTCTACTCCATTGGCAATATCGCCATTCACTACTTGGGTATTTTCTTGATTGTGTCGTTTTCTATTAAGTTCGGTTTCTATGTGCTCAAGCACTTGAACCCGTTCCACATCCCCGTGGAAACCGTACCAACGACAGTGTACTATTACTCGACCGCCAGCTTCCTTCTTGGCTGGACTTTGAACTATTTTCCATATTTTCAAATGGACAGGCAGTTGTACAGCCACCACTACCTCACTAGTGTGTTTTTTATGGTCTTGGCCATCGGCCAGTTCGCGGAGTACCAGATGAGCAAGAAGCGTATGTCGGGCGCTGTGATTTTGACATTAATAGCGCTCGCTTCGCTTTATTGTTTTGTGACCTTCTTTCCATTGATCTATGGCCTGAGCTGGACGAGGGCACAATGCGAGGCCGCAAGATGGTTTCCTGGTTGGGATTTCGATTGCACAGCATACCATGCATAAGTTCACGTTCTTGTTTTGAAGATACCGTGTGAGACATCCACTATGAGCTCCTCGCACCACTTGAGCAATTCGTCCTTTTCCTTGATCTTGGCTTCACGTTCTTTTTCAACCTCGTCTAGCTCATCCACTAGGTCTCCGATGATCTTGAGTTGCGTCTCTGGAAGCGTGCCGATACCCGGTAGCGAGTCTATAAGCATGCTTATTTGACGTGACTTGAGTATGATGTCTGTGGACAATTCATTGACCACGCTGTCGAATGATGGCTTTGGACGCGACGTTGCGCCACTTGCTTCAGAGTTTGCAGCCTGACTTGCCTGTTCTGTGGCTGCCTCCTTCTTTGTTCCTGGAAGTGGGGCATTGGCAGCCAAGTTGATCACCGAAGTCTTGTCTTCATCGAGTGGAGCCAAATCTCCCTGCGTGTTGACGTAGTTCACAGTGGCATTGAACTGCGCCACGAGCTGGTCTAGACAGATCTGTAGCTGTGTGAGACGGTCAGACATGTCTAGGAAGGTGGCTGATGTGTGTTTTTGAACAGTTCCGCTCGTCTTGTGAGTTGCTGCATATGCAGGACGGCTGCAAAATTGGCCTAATTCAAACAGGATATGGGCACAGATGGGAGGCAGCTCTATTCTTCATCTGTCTCTGTACTCCTATTCTTCTTGGCTTTTTGCATGTGAATCTCCTTGTACACTCGTTGCTCACCACCTACGCATTCTGGACGCTGATCACCGGCGACATGCACAAATACACTGAAAGCCATTATCGGAAAGGAAATTTAAACATCAAGAAGCTTTCGTTAGTCATAACGCTTCATCCTATGACCTCATCCTACTCCACATCGAATACACGTTATATCATTTTTCCAATTCTATCGATCCCAACCACACTCTAGCTAAAACAGAAATCTGCAAACTTATACCAGACTTTCCAGAGAATGCCTTTTCGTCTAGGCTTTGAAGCCAACTCATGTGCTTCAGCTTCCTCTTCATCGTCAATTTCCTCCTTACCTGAGGTGATATCTGCTTCCTCGTCAGTCCGCCAGTGAGTCTTTTTCCAAAACTTCCAGAAGACAAACAAAACCACAAAAAACACAGGAGCGAAATAGGATGTGAACAAATTGGCCACACTGAACTGACCGGGGAAAAAGATCCAGAATCCGTTGAAGAAAAGCACAATGCCGTTGAGGAAGGCAGCCCAGTATGTCACGTATGGGTGCAAAAGGCTGCTAACCTTGTAGTACTTGGGATCCTCAAAGTCACACTTTTGCTTTTTCACAGCTTTCCTGAACTTGAAGTAGCACATCCACATCACCGCAAAAGTACAGAGCAAACCGGTAGTGGCCAAATTGATGAACCAGTCAAGAACAGTAGCCGAGGCCTGTGAAGACGTCATGTACGAAAGACATCCTATAGACATGGCGAAAAGAACAGCCACTATAGGGCATCCGCTATTGAGGCAGTATGAAAAAACCTTCGGAATGTAACCAGCCAAAGCAGCAGAATAAGCAGATCGAGCTGCACCGTATGTGAAAGCATTCCCACAAGACCAGGCTGACGTCATAACCACAGCATTCACAACAGAATCAAGGCCCTGAACCCCTACCGATTTGATGCCTATTACCCAGGGAGAAGCAGCAGCACCGCCTTTTCCAGATTCATCGGCAGCTATAAGGTCCGGGTTATTGGAGGCACACATGCTGTTCATGAAGAATATGCCTCCAACGTAGAATAGGAAAATCCGAAGATACGTCCTCTTGGCCGCCATGGCAATATTCAGCCGTGGCTGCGAAATCTCGCCTGATATCATGCCTAGCATATCGGGACCACCACAGGAGAAAGCAGCAAAGATCATGACGTTCCAGAAACCAAGAAATTTCCCTGTGGCTCCAGGAACAAGGTACTCCTTGAAAAGCCCCCCTTCGTTCCAGTTTCGAAACCCATAGGCGTCTCCTCTGGGATTACCTCCACACATGGTGATAAGTCCAAAGAACATGAGCCCTACAATGAGAAGCACCTTCAACATCGACAGACAAAACTCCACCTCGCCGTACCAATTGACCCCAAAAACGTTGAAAAGAGTATTGTTACAAGACAAATTGTAACAAAAACAGCAGGATTGAGGTCGGTCCAGTATCCAGCCACAGAAGCAAAAGCCACCGCTTCCACGCAGATAAACATCAATGTCGTGTACAAGTACATCATAGTGACTGCAAATCCCAAAGCGGGATCGAGCCACCGGGCAGCAAAATGCAAAAAGGTTCCTCTGACTGGAAGATACGAGCACATTTCTCCAGTAGCCAACATCAACGGCCAGATCATGGAGGCCGCCCAAACAAAAAAACCAAGAAACAACGATAAAGAGCCCGAAGTCATCAATGGCGTCTTCACACCCACAAAAAGTCCCGTGCCGATCAGCTGGCCTATAATCATAAGCAGCACATGGCGAGCGGTGAGTTTTCGTTTGGTCAGACCAAACTTTTCAATGTGTAATTCGTGGAAGTCCACCTGTCCCAGGCCGACCAGCGCCTCCTCCACAGTTTGAGTGTCTTTTTTCTCCATGGCGTAGAACGATGGACATGGTCGGCTTTTTATCTGCGAGATAAGCGATAAAGCACGGAATTGGAGACGCAAGGCGGTTGATTAGGTATTTTAGCGGCACCGGCACTTTCCCGAAGGGGCGACCGAAAGGGCCCTGCCGCTAGCTAGCGGCTGTTTTAGGTTTATTGTTTTCGATCAAATCTGGTGGTTTGCATGTTTTGGCAGAAACGGCTGCAACTGATAAGAGATGCGCACAGATAAGGAAAAGGTGAAGGGGGAATGAGATTCCGTTGAGCATGCTGACCAGCGGCAATAGTTACATGGTTCAGGGGGTTTTGATGTGTTCAAGTGTTGGTGATTGTGGATCATGGGAAACAATGGACAAGTTCTGGTGATTGGCTCGTTGGCTCGGTAAAGGTGTATAGTTCATATCGTCTAGCTTCATGAGAATGAAAGCTTAAAGCTTAATCCAGGCTACCCCAGGCTATCCCGGATATATGTTTATTTTTGGGCTTTGAACACCAAGTGAACAGCTTCTTGGGTTTGTGGGTCAATTGAGGCAGTGCTGCAAGCCTTTCCTCGTGTGACTCAATAGTCATGCGACCCTCCAGAGTGGTGGAATTCTTAATTTTTCGAGTTGCCGATTTTTTTAAAATTATCGTCGATCAAGTACAACGTTTCTGTTGGTCACCCCACACTGTCAAGAAGGCAAAACCTACCCGATTACGTGCTCATGCAAGACTCCTACTTCGCCTTATCAGCCTCGCGAGACCCTGTCAAACACCTCCTGGACTTTCACAACACACCCGTAGCGAGCTAGCCAGACCGAGCCAACCGAGACCTTAACGCCACAAAAAACATAAACCCCAGTATTCAAAACAAAATTCCCCTAGGGTCTCGGGCAAATCCGTGGTGTTGGGCTTCGGGTCACGCGACTTCCACGTGACCGCCCACGAGACCACATCCCCATAGGCGGAGCTCCAGGAAACTCCATCACCAACATCTTTTTCCCATGTCCCTGACCTCGTGGCAGCCCGACAGCGCCGTCACGGCGTGTGTCGTGTGTGACACAAACTTCACCATCTTCAACCGCCGCCACCACTGCAGAAAATGTGGCCGTGTGGTCTGCAACCTGTGTTCCAGCCAGAAAGTCAAGTGGTTCCCAGGGTCCAGGGTTCTTACGCCCTCGGGGCTGGTGCGGGCGGATGGCGATTTTTACAAAACATGTGACGAGTGTGTTGAGGAGATCCAGATGATCCGGAGAGCTTTGTTTGAGCCACCTCCAGAACAGCCACAGGATGAGGAAACGACCACTCAGAGTGCCACAGTGCCTGTTCAGCGCCAGGAGAGCCCACCGTTGGGCGATTTAGTCGGACTGGAGAACAACGACGAAAACTTGTGTCCTGTTTGCGGGACGAATCTTCTCAAGGCGTATGTCAAGAAAACACGCCATGAACACAGAGACACTTCTCATTCCGAGTACGAGCAGTACAAGGAGTTCCACATCAGCGATTGCCTCGTGCGGTTCGACTTCAGCGGCTCTCACCAGCGGCTCCTGCTGCCGCCCAACGCCCTGCTGCTGAACGTTCGAAACAGGATGTTGGTGTACCATGTCCCGCCTCTTCCACAGCCCACGTACGAGTTTATCGACGAGCTGCAGAAGGAGCAGGAGCTGCAGAAAGAGCCTCCCGTGGGGCTGGTCACGCTGGAGCTCAAGGAGAAGGAGGACTTTGAGGAGGAGTGTGTCATTTGCCTTGAAGAGCTACGGCCAGGCGATAAGGTGGGCCGCCTTGAATGCCTCTGTGTATTTCACTACAAGTGCATCAAGGACTGGTTCAACAAGAAGGGCTACGGCGAGTGCCCTGTGCATTTCCAGCACCACTGACAGACAGCGCAGATACAGAACTAGGTTACGACCACGACTTACGACGGAGGGTTCACTTCTACGGGTATATTTTAATTTTATTAGAGAGCAATGTGTAGGCGCTTTCCGTTTGTGGAATTGCTTAGAGTTTTGGATAATTAACGGCTTCTTCAATTGTAAATAATCAAGACGGGGCATCATCGTGCCACACTTCACTGACCATCTCATTTCACCACATTAATGAATTAGACTATATGCTATTGAGGTGACGGCTATTCCCTCTGAAATCATCAGTTCCATTCCTGGACGTCTCTACTTCTCCTCCCGGTCGGCATCGTCTCTCGACTTCTTCTTCCCTCTCTTGTCGTGGAAGTCCTTTGTCTGTCTGATGGCCTCGGCAGTGGCCCTGTCCACATGCACATGCAAAGCATCCAAGATGTCCCTGGACGGAGATGGGTCCTTCGGAAGCTTCTTTTCAAGAACAGCCTCGATTCTGAGGTACATCTCCAAGTCGTACTGCGTCACCAACGAGATGGACTTACCAGAACGACCGGCACGAGCGGTTCTACCGACTCTGTGGATGTACGCCTTGGAGTCCGTGGGGATGTCGTAGTTGATCACCACATCCACAGACGGAATGTCCAAACCTCTAGCTGCCACATCGGTAGCGACCAAAATGTTGGCTTTTCCGGATTTGAACTTGTTCAACGAGCCCAAACGCTGGGACTGCGTAAGCTGGCCATGCAAGGGAACGGCAGAAAACCCAAGGATTCTGGCTAGTAGGGCGGTTCTCTGAGAATGGGCACATGTTCTGGTGAAAATGATGATCAGCTTGCCCATGAACTCGTTGAGAAGATGGATCAAGTACGTATTTTTGTAGCCGTCACTGACAAGCATCATCAGCTGGACAAGGTTATCGGCGGTTTGGTATTTCGAAGAAACGGCGATCCTCACTGGGTTCCTGAGCGAGGCTCTCTGCAACTTTTCAATCTTTCCCGTCATCGTGGCCGAAAAGAGGTACGTGTTTCTCTCTCTGGGGATCACACGCAAGATCTTGTCGAGCTCGGGTCCGAAATCAAGGTCCAACAAACGGTCGGCCTCGTCCATGACTAAGTATTTAAGCCTTCTCAACGAAAAGCCCTTGGTGTTCTCCAAATGGTCCACGATTCTACCCGGGGTCGCCACGATAATATGTGGTTTTCTCATCAAGTCTCTCGCCTGGTCCATCATGTCCATACCGCCCACGACACAGCAGGTTCTGACTCCCATGGCTGCTCCTAGAGCATCAAAGGTCTCCTTGATCTGGTACGCCAACTCTCTCGTGGGCGCCAAAACAAGACCGTAGTACGGGTACAGGTCGTTGTAAAGCGACTGCAAGATGGGGATGGCAAAAGCTGCTGTTTTACCTGATCCTGTAACGGCAAGACCAATGATATCCTTTCCTTCCAAAGCATGCGGAATAGCCTCGGCCTGGATCGGCGTGGGCTTTGTGAATTTCATCTGCTGGATCAGCTCAAGAAGCTCGGGGATAAGCTTGAGTTCGCTGAAGGTTTCGAACTTTTTGGAGCTGTCGGAAACAGAAACCTCTGTGGCTTCGGGCTTGATGGCGTTGTCTTTGGCAGCCTGCTTTTTTTGGGCAAGCTTCTGTTTCAAGGCATTTTCCTTGATTTTCTCTGCAAGCGCAAGAGCATCCTTGTTTTTGGCGGTGAACTTCTCCTTCTTTTTCTGCTGGGTTTTTATCGCCATGGTTGGTTTTTGATTTAAGCAGAGCATCGCTGTTTATCGGTGCGGACTGCAGGTGGAACAAATCCTTCAATTCACATATTGAGCTGAGCAGCCTTCGGGTAGCAATATAGATAGCAGTTTCGGCCTCCCCAACGTCCAATTAGTCCATCACCCAACTCCCTACCTAATCCAGGCAAAATTGACCAAAATGGCGGAGGGTTCAATGACCTGAGGTAAGCTGGTGTACGGGTGTACCCACTATCATCGCGATGGCTTCCTATTTTCCAGACTAATCCCCACCAGAAACCACCTTTTCAGCATGGCCAAAAGAAGAACAAAAGAAGAACTCATCAGCCTCCCTCGGCTGAGGAGTTGGCCAAGATCCCCCGCTCCATGGTGCTCTCGCTCGGCACTTCGCTTAAAAATCACGCCCTAACTCAGCTAGTAAAGGACTTCAGATTTGTGATGCAACCACATACCGCCATCAGTTTGCGAGAAAGAAAAGCCAACAAGCTCAAGGATTTCATGGTGATGTCCGGGCCTTTGGGTGTTTCGGACCTTTTTGTGTTCAAACAGTCGGAAAGCTCTGGAAACGTCTCCTTGCGAATTGGCAAGATGCCCAAGGGTCCATGTCTTCAATTCAAGGTGAACTCGTATGCATTGATTAAGGATGTTCAGAGAATATTGAAACATCCCAAGTCTGTGGGCAGAGACTCTGCTGCCTTTCATGAGCCGCCTTTGCTTGTGATGAACGGCTTCAAAAAAATCAATGATGCTGAAAACCACGAGAAGTTGATGATCACCATATTGCAGAACCTTTTCCCACCCATTCAGCCACAGACGACGAAGGTCAACACAATCAAGAGAGTCCTCCTCATCAGCAAAAAGGAAGACGGTGAAATCGAATTGAGACACTACGCCATCGACACCAAGATGGTGGAGGAAAGCAGAAACATCAAGAAGTTGATCAACTCCCACCAGACACACAAGAAACTTCCGATCATGACAAAAGCACAGGATATCTCCGATTTGATCTTGGACCCCTACGCCGTGGGCGGCCAGACCTCCGACAGTGAAGTGGAGGATGATGCTGTTGTTGAAGTGAAGAACGAACAGAACAATCTCGTGAAGAAAGCTGGCATTTCCGCCAATTCCGACGGCGAAATCACCACCACAAGAAAAAGAGCCATCAAGCTCACCGAGTTGGGCCCTCGTATCAACATGAACCTCGTCAAGATCGAAGACTCCATGATCGGCGGCAAGACGATATACCATTCCAGAATCACCAAGACGAAGAAGGAGGAGGCCGAATTGGAGAAGAGGCACCAGCAGAGACAGCAGGAGAAGGCCGAGAGAAGAAAGGAGCAGAAAGCCAACGTTGAGGCGAAGTTGGCCAAGAAGGAAGCCAAAAAGGCTAGAAAGTTGGCCAGAAAGAACGGCGAATCTGCACCGGGCGATGCTGATGTTGAAGAAAGCGGCAGCGAGGCCAGCGACTCGGATGCTCCGGAAATCAACCCCAGCGATTACGAAAACGATAGCGACTTGTTCAGCGAGTAATGGTAATGCATGCACTATAGATATTAGGTAGAGGCCGAGGCGTCCGTAGTTTCAATTTGGGCCTCGGCGTCTGTCGACTCGATTTTCTGTATCAATTCGGTGAGTTCCCGCCGGAGGTTCACCATGTTGACAATGTCAGTCAAGGAGTCGTTAAAGGACGATTGAGCATTACGCAATTGGTAGGGCACAAGGACGCCAAATTGGTAGACTGGGTCTCGGAGAGACGGAGGATCGACGCTTTTTTCTAAAACGCCTTCTTTTTTGCTTTTTGGCTCGGATTTCTCACCTTGGGCTGAATCTTTCTTCCTTTGTCTGAGTGCCTGACCCTCCAGCGTAGTCTCCTTCTCCGGATCCAGCGACTCCTTCTCCTTCTCCAGCTTATTCTTCTCTTTCAGTTCCCTCAATCTGTCCCTAAGCTTGAAACTACCATTGCCCTCCACGACCTTACAGGCATCATAGGGCCTTCGATCGAGCGAGTCCATGCCATACTTCCTGTTTTCACTGTTGAAGTTGGCTCTGCTGAGATGCTGCATGCCGGTGATGAAGTTTACACGGAAGCTGTCATTGGCTAGTTTTTCGTAGCGATCTAGACGCTCTAGAAGCTGGATCACAAGGTCGTCTTGATCTTGATTCATGAAAAGTGGTGATAATGATGCAGCTGTGTACAGTGCGCACTACATTTGCACCCATGCCATATGTATTCTAGTTAGATGTGAGAGGGTTGTGATATGAGTTTTTGAGATGTTGGAATGTTGAAGAGAATGTTGGAGATCGTCGGTTGGCCAGGTCAGCGGTGTGACGTCAAGGATCTCACTCAGATGCATAGACCTATCAAAGAAACCATGAAGCGGGTGCTGACAATGCCATTTTCAATGCAGCAGGCCCCTCGTCCCATTAAGATCAAAGGACCCTCATTGTAGCAAAGCCCCAATTCTTTTCCCCAATTCTTCTCCGGCTAGCCTCCTCCAAAGCCTGGTCTACATCTTGTACAACCGCTTGAGACGAAGAAACTCGGACCGGGGCATCACATCGCTGAATGAAACCTTGTCTGTAGGCGTCAGTGAGATCAATGCAGCCTCCTGCTCGGAACGTACCTTGCCCTTGAGCTGCCCATGCTTCCACAAACTGTGTATGAGCTCCTCTTCTCCAAGCTGCCTGCCATTCACCGAACGGCTGAGGTAGACGACCTCGGCTAAGTCATGGAGAATATTTGCCGTGAGCCCCCACACGTCGTAGATTTTGGTATTGGTTTCCTCGTCCATACGAGATCCTAGCTGGCCCCAGGACGACAAGTCCTTTTTCTGTTTCTTTCGAGGCGTAGGTGGCGGCGTCTGGGCCAGCTTGGCGTCCTCGTCAGCCGAACACTCCTCCTCGGAAGCAGAGATATCCTTGAAGCCCTGGAGCCACGCGGCCTCCTTGATGTTCAATTGAGGAAAAGTGTATGAACGCAAATGCCATGGGATCCCGGCCCATTTGATCAAATAGTGTGTTCTTTCGAGCGCCTCCTGGGCGGTTTCCTCCACGGCAGGGTAGAGAAAGTCACGGAGTGGACAGCTGAAGATGGACGAGCTTTCTCCCGGATTGACCCTAAGCTTGAGTCTCTCCAACAACTCCTCTTTGCTGCGTCCGTTTTCCTTGAACTTCATAAACCCAATGCACGGCCTGACGGCCAGGATCGTGCGCAGGAGGTAGCACGGCATCTCGTTGATGTGTTCGATGGTGAACCCGTAGTTGCTTTCGAGGAAGTCGTTGTCTTCGCTGAGGCCGATTTCTTCACTCATTTCACGGCGACTCACCTGCCACGGCAGCTCCAAGCCTGTGTCTGCTTTGCCTCCCGGAAGCGAAATGTGTCCTGGAAACGTCCGGAGCTTCAGGGACCGCTTGGTCAAAACAACCCGAAGCTCTCCAACCAGACCGATGAAAAGAAGGATGAAAACCAGGGCCCTTCGGACGACCGGAACACGGTGCCACACGCTGACGGGCCCCAGCAGGTAGTTCTGCGTTTTGTATGCTCGGAGGTGGCCGAGCAAGTCTGTGTCGGTCATCTGGGGTGGTTTTGTGGAGAAAGTTGGAGGTGAGTCGGTCGAACCGGCATGTGTGGGCGACACGTGAAAATCACATGGACGGGGAAACGGTGGGAATTTGGACCGTGGGGGGGAACTGGCGGCGGGACGGAGGGGAAATGTGGATGATTTTGGAAAGGGGGAGGAGATTTGGGGTTTTGGTGTGGAAAGGTGTATTGATGGACGGAGGGAATGGCTGCGAAATCAGATCGCAATGCACGGCTGAGGTGGATCGGCGTGTTGGATGATCCGGGTGGGTGATGGGGGTTTGTGGTTCGACTAAGAGAAATAAAATGATTTCGTGATTTTGTGGAGATCGAGGATTGTTGTGGTTGGAGATGGTTGCCTGGGGTTGATAACGAAATGAGGCCTATACTGAAGGCCTTGCGAGAAGTATGATGTAAAATCTGTCAAACTCATGACACTGATTCTTAGTTAAAGGCAACGCTTGAATTGTGGTAAGAATGAGGTAGCGACGGGTGTTTCACAGACTTTGCTGAAAACGGGAATTTTGTCTGAAATAGTGCAGTCTTCAGATCTGTTGCTTTCAAATGTATTTAATGGTATATTGCTTCAAGTGCACTTTTTATTCACAATGACGGTTATCCATTTACCTTCGTGTACCCTTGCATTTTGAAAACAGGAAAAACAGGGGAAGTGATGTCCCCGTGGAATCTAACAAAAAAAACAAAATACAGTCCACAGGTGTTGATACTTGTTGAAGCAGGTCAGCCTTCCATCATATTGATGCGGACACTTTCTACAATACTATAGGTTGGTTTTCCTGGAATATTGGCAAATACCCGGCTCGTTAAGATGTGACCAAGGCGAGACGTCTGTCGTATCATGCCTTCCACACTTGTCTACACTGCTTTCAATCTCTATAATTTATTCTATCTGTGACTAGTATACAATGCTGGATTAGGCGTCCTGCTCCAAGAGAACAGGCCACTCGTTGATGTCGGCGTTCTCGTAGATGACGTTGTAGGTGGCCTCGAACAATGGGAACTCGTGCTGGAGCTTGTAGTTCACCAAGAGCTCGTGCACCTCCTTGGCGGTGATAATACCCTGGGAAGATTGGCCGTTAAGCAACTTCTTCTCAGCTTCCCAAGCGTCAACCTTGTTCTCGATCATGTAACGAGCTACCTTGACGTTTCTGCCACCAGAGCAGGTAGTGATAAGGTCAGCGACACCGGCAGACTCCTGAGTGAAGGTGGAGGGGTTTGGTGGGGAAAGACCCTGGATGTGGAACTTCTCCCAGTAGGAGGAGAAGCGGATGGTCTCGGCGAGACCAATTCTCATGATAGCGGACTTGGCATTGTCACCCCAGCCGGCGCCCTCGACGAAACCAGCGGCACAGGCGACGACATTCTTCAAGGCACCAGCGATAGAGGCACCAATGACATCCTTAATCACTCTGACGTGGAAGTAGGTTCTGTGGAAAGCCTCCTTCAAGATGTACTCGTCAATGTCCTTACCTTCGCCACGGAAGTCTTCTGGAATGTTGTAGGCAATGGAAGTTTCGGACCATCTGCCTCTAGCAACCTCGTTGGCAATGTTGGCACCAGAGAGGACACCACAGTAGATGCCCAAGGTGTCGGTGATGGACTGAGACAACAATTTGCAACCATCAGCGTCAACCTCCAAACCCTTGAGACAGGAGATGGCTCTGGCGGTGGGCTTCACCTTTCCAATAAGCTGCTTGCAGGTCTTTGGAAGGAACTGGTGAGGAATGTTGAAAACCAAGAGATCGGCATCCTCAACGGTGGAGACGATGTCTGGGTTGGCAACAAGGTTCTCTGGCAACTTGACGCCAGGGAGGTACTTAACGTTTTCGTGCTCAGAGTTAATGATTTCAGTCAACTTCTTGCCCTCGATCTCTTCCTCAAACACCCACATGTTAACCTTTGGTTCGAAAATTTCAGGCTTCTCAGCGGTGTTCTCGGCCACAAGCTTGGCCACGGCGGTACCCCAGTTACCGGAACCGATGATGCAGATTCTGAATGGCTTTGGGATTGGGTATGGAGCAGTCATGATGTTTGTGATGATAAAAATTCCAGTCAATTGGGCAGGAAATGGGGAGTTATATATGTCAAGAAAAAGAAACGGCGGCCGGAATAACCCAGCCCATGTATTCTGCAGGACGGCGCCGGCGATGCCTTGAGCAATGTGTGATTACATCACGAAAAAGAAAGAAATGGCAGTGGTGGATGTGGATAAAAGAAACGCGCAGGCCTGGACCTCCAACAGTGTCTCCGCAGGAGGGGGTTGGTCTACAGAGGGCATGCTGATGTTTCGGTGATGCTGTCAAGAAAGTCCGAAATCTCCATTGGCCCGAGGCTGATCTCGCCATGGTTTTTCCGAACTGTTCACCCATTTCTACTTGCTGAATTGCTCTACCCGGCAGCGTTTTCGGGCATTCTGGATCCCCACTATCTACGTAACGGCGGCACTATTACGTTTGTCGAAGGAGAACTGGCCAGTAAGAGGCAGAAAAAGAAATGTGTCTCCTGCAGACTGCATAACTTAAACCTCTAAGCTGTACGTCGATGGACTGCTGTGGTCCGTCTCCTGTGCAGGTTCGTGTATCTTCTTCCTCTTTAGATCTGAAAGAAAGGGACCCTTTGATGTTGGCAAATTTCAATTTGTCTTGTGAATGTTGCTTTGGTATCTCGTTTCAAGATCTGCAACATCACCGGACCGTTGGGCTCCGTGTATGCAGTCCGACTAAGTAGTTTTCCTTTTTTTCACCCATTGTTGGGCCCATAGTGGCCTGGGCATTCCTCGTAACCTGTTTCATAGCTCAGTGTCAAGTGACGTACGCAGGAGAGATCGACGCAACAGGATTGGTTGCAAAAGGAACGAGTATGATGATGTATAGATGAGGTGGACAAAAAAAGTAAATTCTAAGATTATAGGGTCTTGTGACTCTAAGATACATTGGTCAATTGGAGGGTTCTTGTTTTTTCGTATTTTTCTTTTTAGTATAAGCCACTTAAGACCGGCCCTGTAGCGGTCTAATTTGCATCTGGACAGTTCAGGAATGCAGAAAGTTGGAATGTTCATATCCTTCAGTTACATTATAAGCATAAGCTGAAATTAGAATCCTTTTTATCAAACTCGTGTTTTATGGTGAGCCCTGCTATCGCGTAAATCCCATGTCAATTCATCCAAACTTGAGTTGATCCACCATCTCTCAACCTACGTACCAAGTATGCACAGTCGTTTATTCGTGACATGACAAACAGATCGCCTCTATCTGAAGGTGGCCATCGTTGTTGCCTCATTTCCCTCAATGGTAGTCATCATCGTGGCGGTAATCGTCGTACACCTCCTGCCAGTGAGGTTCCATTATACTGTTCCCGCTGGAGCTGTTGCCGCTGTTAACTCCTGGGCCTCCTGGACCTCCTAGCCACGACTCGTCCTCCATCCATGTGTTTCCAGAGACCTGACCGCCCGAAATGATCTTAGCAGCTTGCAAAGCACTCAAGTTGTCCGGAAGCAGCCCATCCTTGATGTGGGCCAAGGGGTCTGGTAGATGGCTTTGGACATTTTCCGATTCTTTGGTCACCTCTGGCACAGTATCAGGGCGGAGCAGCATTCCTGAATATCCACCATGTACCAGAGGCTCGTGTTCTTGCTGGTGGTAGTTTGGATCTTTCTCGTACTTGAGAGGGTCGCTCAAGTGTTGTCTGATATCCTCACCTGACGCAGCCTCCACGAGTTTATCGCCCTCTCTGGACAATTCCACCTTGCGGTCTGAGATGTTGTTCATGAGCTTCAAGAAGTTCAGCTCCTCAAACTTCAGCGTGGTCTCCTCCAGCCTGAGGTTGCTCTCACCTCTCATGGACTTCTGCACCTCCTTGGCAGCCTGAACAAACTGCTCCTTGTCGATTTCGCTAATCAGCGCCTCCTCAGAGTCAACTTGCTCCTCCATCGCTAGCTCCTTCTCGAGCTGGTCAAAATGAGAATCAAGCGCCTCGCTATCTCCCACAAGATCCGCCTCAACCTGGGCTTTTTCGTTCTGAGGCTGCATATTCTGCATTCCCTGGTACCTATATTGGCCCATCTGGTTCATGCGGCCCATGTGGCCCATCTGGCCCATTTGGTAGTTGGCTCTGTTTTGCTGAACCTGGGGCTGATTGTTCATCTGGTTCATAAACTGTCTGTGCCAATCAGACTTGCCCTGCTGGGCCTGCCCGCTTTGAGCGTTCATGGATTTGTTCTCTAAAGAGAGCCCGTTGAAGTCCTGGATCCACCGATTCTGCTGTCTCTGATTGGGCTGACGATGCTGCTGGTGTTGCTGTGGATGTATAGGGCCTGCTCCGGCAAACTGGTCCTGGAATGCTGGCGCTCCGCTGGTCCGGCCGCTGAAGTTCTGAAACTCCTGGTTGAGCAGGGCGTCGAAGCCCGGCTGGTTTCTGAATCCTGGTCGGTGCTGCTGATTTTCGTTTCTGTTCACCAATCCATGCTGGAGAGAGGTGTCACGCTGGGTGTGTTTTGAAAGCTGTGAAAGAGCGCTTGAGGGCCCGCAGCTGGCGTCCATGGTAATAAATAAAAAGTGGTTGTCGTTAAAAACTCGTGTGGGATCGGAGCCTTATATAGTTGTTCCGAGGATGATATCACGATCTTGAAGCGCGGGGGTGATGGCGGCCTTAACGAGCTTGTGTGCAGGACATGTGGTCAAAAATCATAGGGAGCCCGTTGGGCCTTTAGGCCGGAAGTAGAAAATTGGATCGGTGTTTCGATACTATTTAGGGCTGCAGTTCAATTATGAGACAAGTTCGGTCCACCGGATGGGCCTTGCTGATTTTAGTCCTCTTTGCCCCGCTTCCGTAGATCCGCATGCTGTGGTCCCATCCGGCACAACGGCTTGGGTGCAAAACGTTCGGACATACGTAGAGGGTTTATCAGGAACCCTCTCGTGTGAGCTTTTCTTTTTCTTCATTTCTGAAACAAAAAAGTGAATCCTTGATGAGGGATTGCTAGAAATGGTAATGTATGTGACATGTTGGACTTGTGTGTGACGTTTGTGAAGAGTGCTTGATACTGATGTGCTTCAATAGCTACACTATCTAAGAAACAAATTGTTCTCGAGCATCCAGTTTTACGATCCGTTACATACTGAAGACTTCGAGAGCCTAACTTCCTCTTGACACATTTCTGGGACTGAACCCACATGCCATCAAAGTCCTGAAACGGCCTT
This sequence comes from Candidozyma vulturna, assembly GCA_026585945.1. Lineage (NCBI taxonomy): Eukaryota > Fungi > Ascomycota > Pichiomycetes > Serinales > Metschnikowiaceae > Candidozyma > Candidozyma vulturna. Next base: position 1,001,640 of record CM048828.1, read on the forward strand.
CTTGAACGATCTGTATCTTTTTATTGAATTATACTACGCCATTGACTCGAGCAGTGGAGCACCCGTAAATGCCGTGAGCTTTTCTTGCAATAAAACAAGAAACACAAGAGATAAGCGAGTAATCTGAAAGCCGAAAGAATTGATCCGAACAAAAAGTAAAAACTGAAACCACTCTGGGAACAAATCGCAAGGTGCAAATGCTTAATTCGACGCCCAAGAAGGCACAATATGCGATTAAACTCATCATGAACTCCTCGGCGGGTATCCGATGATGACAACGACGACGACGACGACAGTAAAATGCCCCTCCTAGTATATTTTCGCAGCATTACCCCAAAAGTGGGCTCCCAAAACATTTGACACTCTATGGCTCGATTTGAAATCGAACATTGGGCCCACATTGATGGAGTTGCTCTGAAAGTTTGCATCTTAGTCAAGGTGCTTCTTGAAAGATGACAAAGATTGTTATACTTCTCCTCCTAGACATTTCGGTTATGCCGCTAACGAGATTACGGCATAAGTGGATGGTAATAATATCGGGAATTTCTTCCAAAGCATTCAATAGACGCTCTGTATCCTCGGTGCATGCACCAGATGGGAAGCAATGATCCTGAACTCTTCCAAACAATCTTCCTTGGTAAACATGGTAGAATCATTAAAGCCCTCCACTCGCTTTTCGAACTGCTCATCATGTAAGCAGAAGGATGAATAATTTCAGATAAAACTAAAGGTATTGCAAATGTATTCGAATAATCGTAAACATGTGAACGAGCCAAGCAAGATTGTCCATGCTCCTGACTGCTTTATGCACAAGTCTTCTAACAAGCTCACTACTGGTGTCGATGGAAAATATATCTTAGAAGAAGAATTGTGAGCGGCACAGCTGATGAAACATCAAAAGCAAACCAGAGCCTGGGGATACTCTTAACCAATTGAGGTTGCAAATCCAGATGATATGCACCAGATTTTGTCAATGATGTTCGCTGGCTCATCAAACTGCAAGTAGCTCTCCAAAGCAAGTCTACCAAAGTCGCCGATGGGAGCTTGTCCCAAGCAACGATAGATTACTTTTACAGATTCGATGCGGATACGTGTAAACAAACTTGATGTACCAGATCAGGGCATTTCTCAGAAGACTAGTCGCCGAGGTCCACTTCGAAAGCCGACAGCACCTTGGCCAACTTATTTAGAATTACCGATCTATCTTCTTTGCCTAGCCCAGCAATTTGATCGAAGAATCGTGCGAGATCAATCGGCTTGGAGCCTCTGCATCGCGCCCACGACACAAATAGTAAGTCTTCCATAATATCGCAGACTTCCTGGATCCGTTCCGCAACTATGTCAACCTCATTTATGTCAGCCCAAAGTTTGGGAATGAGAGCCAGCCGAAGTTGAAGCGACTTGAAGAATTGAAATTTGATATAGTGCATGTGTCGCTTACAAGTAAGCCTCTTGGTGCAAAGCTTGACCAAATGTGAACTCGCATTTTCCTTCTCATCTGGTTCGACTCCTATTATATCAAGATGAGGAGCGATGCTGTGAAAGCCTCGCTTATACATATCCATCAAATGAAGCAACTTATATGCATTTGCTGTTTCACGAATGGAACGGTCTTGTTCACAGAGCGACCTCGAAATGCTTCCAAGGAAGCTCAATTCTTCGAGTACTTGACACCAATTTTTCTTCCACAAGATTGGGCCAAGAGCTGCAAAGTTACCATCCTCACTGCTCAAAAGCGATACACTCTTTCCTTGTGCCAGCAGTGTGAAATGCGTCGCTAACCAAAACTCTCCCGAAGCCCGGCTCCCTGAGCTTCTTACACTTCCAGCTGATACGAGTGTCATAGAGCTGTGTCTATTTGAAGCGATTCTCGGAGAAGGGCCTGAAGGGGGTCTTGAAAGACGAGCTCCCAGAAAAGAATATCTCGTAAAAGGCAATGCCAGAGAAGGGACTTCCGGAGAAGGGACTCCCAGAGAAGAAACCCTCCGAGTAGGCAATGCCAGAGAAGGGACTCCCGGAGAAGGGACTTCTGGAGAAGGGACTTCCAGAGAGGGAACAGCTTCACCGCCTTCCTTCTCATTCTTGACGATACTATTGAAACGTGCAGCGTCGAATTTCAATTCGCGTGGGTCCCTTCTGCGAGGTTTCCCAGCGGGAGATGACGATGTTTGTGGCTGATTTGGATCCACAGTCTGTGATCGCTGAACACCAGTACTGGTTGGAACATGTGGAGATGTAAAAGGGTCTCCTTGGTTGTCTATGACATCCTCCTGCCCAATGTTACGGTCAGACATCTTTGAAACAAAAAAAATACTGTGGCAAATCCGTGGTGAGAAGGCCTGTTTATATAGGCCAAAGTGGAGTCTTTTGCAGCCTTTTCGCAGCGTCTCCACCTTAAACACGTCCTCGACTGATCATCACAGAGGAAGTGAAGCCCTGCTTGGACAGACTAATTAGCGAGGATATATGTCCCCCATTAGATTAAATAAGAAGTCCAACTTGTTGCAACTCAGCCAACAGGTTTGCATTTTTGCAGAGAGACACCGCAAAGTTGCCTGACTTGGTCGTCATATATCACTTCATCAACGATATCCCTCACATTTGTGAAGACCATGTTTGAGCTCTGTTCAGCAACTATTCAACTAAAAAAAAAAAAAAAAAAAAACATTGTCGAGCTTCATAGCGCTCGATGATAGTGGACCATCACTATAGTTGTAGCTCATTGCCTCCTCTATGTGATAGCATCATTTGTCAGTTCAAAAACAAAGCAGATCTTTACTCACTGTCATGGGACCTCCCCTTGAAACTGTCCGAGATGGAAACATCTAGAGTCATCTAAGGGACGGCAGTGCTTGTGCATGTTTACTGGAGCTGGCGCTCGATAGGCGAGTAATCAATGAACTGACTTTTCAGCTATGAATTTACAACCACTCGTTTCATAGTCAGTTAAATGCTCTATTTTCAGCGAACCCACCGATTATCCGACGCTATTTTCCCACTTACCGATGTTAGACTTCGGGGAAATGTAAGATATTTCACAGAACGGTCGCCGAGCTTGTAAATGGAACGTTAATCCTTATTATTGAAGTAGGATTCGCGTCTCACAAAGGTTTCATACTTCCATTACCGACGTTGACAGAAAGACACAATTCTGAAACAATCGTTGGCCTCATTGATTCAGAAGAGTTTTGCATCATATGTCGGATCTACAGATTTTGCTGTTGGAAGATATACATGTTATATACAGGGATGAAACATATAACCTTCTCCTAAGCACTACCGGTGCCCCCACTGGTGTTTCAGAATCTGCAACCCCCACTTTATGAGAACTATATAAGGCAGCCCACTTCTATAGACACCTAACTATCAATACACTAAGAACCACTACTGTCCATCTGAGTGTAATATGTCTGCCCTCAACCTTACTGCCTTACCCGAATTCTTTCTTAGACAAAGAGCAACTTGTAGTAGCAGCCATATATGCCTTGGATGATTCAATCAGGAAAAAAGAGTACCTGATGATCTTGGAACTTCGATACACTTTCGCGAAGTTATTTTGGCTAGAGCCAAAATTACCTAATTTGAAGTGTAGTACGCTCGAGCAAAATCATAAACGAAGCAGTGAAGGCTTTCAATGTGATAAGGACCTGCGCCAGATTGAAACGGATCATTCCCTTCTCAGCGATTGACTCGAACCTGTGCATCTCTCTCGTCTGTTCACAGAATTAATTCATGGTCACTTCACAGAATTCGTAATTCTCATAAAGTTCAATGTGTCATGGTATGGTACATCGTCAGGATCAATGTTCTGATCCTGAAAACTACTTTCCAAAGCCACTCATGAAACCGTAAATGCTCACGGAATGTAAAAGGATCAGGGTTTTTCAGACCTATAAAGCTGCGCTTTTTGAAACATGTCGATTCAAAGGCACAATGATTCGACTTTTAGGTTGTCTTTTTCAGGAGTCACGACTCGACCCTTGGTGGTCTTCACAGGATGTAATAAAAGCGATTCAATTCAGTATTGATTTTGTATATACATGTATATAACATCAGGCCCCAAAGACGAGGAGAAATGATATGATAGTAAAGCCTCCACGATTTGGCCTCTGACAGTTCCACATGCGCCTTCGTTTCAAGTGTATTAGAAGAAGCCACACGCGTCTTTCCGATCGAGCCAGTTCACCTAGCCTTCTTCTCAGATTCAATCTCAGAAGATCCTAAAGGGCGTCGGATGGATGGGAAGGAAGAAGCCAAGGCGAATATTTTGACTGTTTTGCCTCTCCAACTCCACTTTCACAACAATAAAATACTCCCTATGTAGACTTTTGGAGAGCACAGACGGCAAAAGCTTAGGAATCGAGGCTGATGTTACATAAGCCGGTATTCTGATTGTGACACACTTCCTTTCTGCGCTCACCCCCGTGTGCTCACTTTCCACATTTCTGTCGATCTCATCGAGTATCAAAGGTTCCTTAAAACGTGTCGTTTTCAATTCGAATACTTTCTCCTCGGGTTCGGAATGACTCTGCTGTGTCACTTTAGTACTCTTCATGACTATCATCATGGATATTGTCCTTAGTAATAAATTCGGGACCTGCGGGCCTAATATATAGACGTTGAGTGCATTCTTGAGATTACTACCGGGAACAAATTGACCATAATCTCCTGATAATATTGCGCTTAGATGAAAATTGCCGAAAGTGGGTTGGTAATTGTTTAATTCATCAAGTTCGCGGAAGAGAGACAAAAACGGTGATTTCAAAAGCTGAATCTCGCTGGAGTTAGATACAGTGTGACTTCCTTCACTGGAAAAACCACCATCTGGGAGACTCTTGATGAGTTTCTGATCATTCCTCCGCCTGGAGTTTTGCTCAGCTTTCTTTGGCGGTCCGAGCTCGCGAGAAGATATCGAAATGCAAGTATGAAGCTTATTGTCTAGAAAGTAGGAGCATGTATGGTGCTCTAAGTAAGCAGGCTTGGAAATAATTGTCTTCTTCGCCACACTCTGTCTAACATCCTGCAATACAGACGGCGACCATGGACATTCATCGAAAAACACCATATCTTGAACTTTCTTCAATTGTGGCTGACGAAGTCGCAAGCTAGAATTATGGTCCTCAACTGCGACATTAATCTTTATTTCAGCCCAGAAATCTGAAGAACATCTTTGGTTCGTACATTCTACCGAAATGGAAAACTTTATAGCGTAGGTACGGGTGCAATTGTCGGAAAAGAATGTAGGTCCTAGATTAGGAAGCCAGCAACAGTACAGGCTCTTTGGGGGAGTCGCAATGATGAAGCCATCCCGCTTCTCGAATTCAGACCAGTCAATCTTGTCATGTAAGACTCTATCTTGTAAAACAATGCTACGCACTTCCGTTTCGATGTCAAGACTAGACCCTTGCTTTACTTTGCAAGAAATGTACTCCTTAAGAGTAACCTTGATGCGATTCACCGTCAAGCCTGTTAGACAGTTGCAAAACAGGGGCATGTCTGTGCGTAATGTAGGCACCAAAAAATCCAGAACTTTTGTGCAAGGCGCCACAATGATGTATGGGTAGACACTGCGGTTGTCTTGAGGCAAAAAAAAGTGAAGCCTTCCATTTATGGCAGCCTTCAGTCCCAATTCTTCCGCAGGACAGTTTGATAAGACTTGGTTTGCTGAACATCCATAAAACGCATTTGTATGTATGTTTCGGACGCCGGGCTCGTGTGGAATCCTTAAATCACCCACTCGAAGACAACGAAAGCCAAAGATAGAGCCCTTAGATGCCAATTTCGAGACAAATGCTGACTTCTTGAGTACCCCAAATGGATCGACTGCAAGTTGCCACGGATGTATGAAAGAGTAGACAAGTCTGCATCGACCATCTTTGAAATTAGGCCCGGAGCCTAAAACCAGCATGCCTTCTCTCTTACGAGCACCTTCTACGGCGGGCAGATTCTTTGAGTACCTCACAGAGCCCCTGGGTAGCTGCAAAGCCGTCATAGTCCAGACAGTATCACCAACCTTAAAAGAGCTGGTGTCATGACCACGAAATGTTGATGGATCAGCTTCCAACATTGTTGTCACCTCTTTCTCAAGGTAGCGTTGGTCTTCGTTGTTCTTAAGAAAGAAAAGATGATCGCCTTCCATTGCCAATATTGACTGACGAGGTCGCCAAAGTAGGGGTTATGCCACCATCTTATATTGCCTTCCCTTGCTCGTTAAGGAAACACCAACACGCTGATGTGACCATGATACCATTCACGGTCAGCTTATGTAGTTTCTCATTTGACTTTATTGTTGCCTTTTTTGGCCCTATGCCATGAGACCATAACCTGGTATAACGAGACGAAAAAAGTTCTTCCACTTGAGTTACCCAAGTTGTTTGCGTGCAATTGCCATATTTGAACAAGTTGCTAGTGTCACGACCACTTCACCAGGAATGGCGAACGTCATAAACAGACAGTTGACTGGTGTCGGGTTCCATTTGTGAAGAGATTCCAGGATGCGGGCGATATCTGCTCAACTAGGGCGCTTCATGTTCAAAGCTGTAGAAACCGAACCTGTGGTGAATCCACAGCATCAGCCCTTCCGACACCTAAGTTCATGTCTGGTGGACCCTCAAGCGCAGCAGCTAAAGTGGTCCCAGGTGACCTTATGTTGACAGACACAAGGCGCATGACTGCCTTGTTCATTGACATCGAAAACGTGAAACTTATTGTCCGCTATGCTCCAAACAACTCCTCAAATGCCTCCCCCAAGTACTCGTGGACATTCAGGGTCTGCATCGCTCTCTTGTACTTATAGAAAGCCTTGGAGCTGGCCACACGGACCACAGAACAAGCAGCGAAACAGGCAAGCAACACAGCTTCGTCCTCGTCAATCTTGCCTGAACCATCCCAAAAGCCAGATTTGTAGTGCTCAGCCCAAGTAAGCAATGTGGCCAAGGCACCCGTTAAAGTGTCCCCCTGGCCTCCGACACGCCTGAGGGAGCCCGGCATCTCGTTGACTATGTGGCTCTCGTTACGGACAATCACCTCCTGGGCGCCCTTCTTGATCAAAGTGACATGGCCCAAGGCTTTCAGAACTCGCTTGGCACAATCAACATCGTTTGTGTTGTCAATTGCAAGAGCCAGGCAAATACGGCCGAATTCCACCACGTTGGGCGTGAGAACAGCCTTGGAGTAGCCCTTTACGAGATTAGGGCGAACGGATACCAAGTAGAGCAGATCGGCATCCAAAATGACAGGCTTGTTCACGACCTTTATTTCTTCAATGACGCGGATCAAGGTCTTGAGCATAAGCGGGTCTCTGCCAAAACCAGGACCAACCACGAACATGTCGACTCTCTGCATGAGACCCGAGATTTTGGGCAAGACATGCGATTCCACGATCTTGTCGAGCTCGTCCTTGGCATTGAGAACCTCCTCGAGCGGTTTCTTCTTGAGCTTATCGATGATCTCGGGCGAGATCCACTGGCGAAGGTCTGCATTCTCCAAATCGTACAAGTAAGGGTGGATCATCAAGTCTGGCGAATAGCCCTTGATCACCGGAGCAGCCTGCTTTTCACAGACAACATGACTCAAGTCAGCACCCACCAAAGCAGCCGAATGGGCCAGAAAGAAAGGTGCACCCGTGTAGTCCTCACATCCACCAAAAACGGCGATCTTGCCTGCCTGGCCCTTGTGGTAATTTGGCTTCAATGGCTGAATGATCGTTCTGGCCACCTGAAGCAATTCCCGCTGTGACTTCCCTTTGAACATTACTAAGTAAATGACTAATTGACACAAACAAGTCAACTGACGTAGTGGGTCGTACGCTCGGTTGCTGATAGTGCACCGGCCTCTTTGGTGCCGGAGTAGAGTTGCTACAAGTCCGGTCTCCTATTTCAAAAAACGAAGCATGGGGCGATACGGGCTGTATTTATATTTTTTCAGAAACACCCCCTGCGAGTCGCCCAACCCCAGTATAAATAGGGGTACTTCCGCTGCTACGAGATTCCATACTCTTTTTCTTGAGGCCTGGGGTTTAGACCCGTGTGTGGCGCGGAATATACCTCAGGCAGACTGCCCACAATGGCCTGGTGGCCCCCGCATGTGCAGGTCCCGAACCCTCCACCTATCGTCTTTTCACTTAGTCTCTTGCTCAGAAACGCTCATTGCTCATATAAAAGAGAGCTCCGCGCCACCATTCTACCTCCCTCGATTATTTCCCCACAGGCAATTACTCCTAGAATGCTCGCTAGATTACAATCCAGAAACTTGTGGCCGCTTATTGGCGCTGCCGGTGCCATTGGTGCTGTTGGTTTGGCCTACCGTTTGTCCAACCCTATTTTGAACGATACCGGTAAGACCTTCACCGGTGGCGACGAATGGATCGACTTGAAGTTGAAGGAGGCCCGCCAGGTCTCCCACGACTCCAGGCACTACGTGTTCGAGCTCAAGGACCCCGAGCACACCTCCGGTTTGATCACCGCCTCCTGCTTGATGGCTAAGTACGTCACCGAAAAGGGCAACAACGTCATCAGACCATACACCCCAATCTCTGACTCCGACCAGAAGGGCACCATTGACTTTGTTATCAAGACTTACGAGAACGGTAAGTTCTCCAAGCACTTCTGGAACTTGAAGCCCGATGACACCGTTGCTTTCAAGGGCCCTGTTGTCAAGTGGAAGTGGGACCCCAACCAGTTTGAGAAGATCTCCTTGATTGGCGGCGGATCCGGTATCACCCCATTGTACCACTTGCTCAGCGAGATCACCAGAAACCCAGAGGATAAGACCAAGGTTGACTTGTACTACGCCTCCACTAGCGTTCCTGACATCTTGTTGAAGAAGGAGATCGACGAGATTGCCGCCAAGCACAAGGACCAGGTCCAGATCCACTACTTTGTTGACAAGGCTGAGGACGGCTGGGAAGGCAACACTGGTTACATTGGCAAGGACTTCTTGAAGGAGCACTTGCCTCCCCCATCCAAGGACTCTAAGATCTTTGTGTGTGGTCCTCCACCAATGTACAAGGCCCTTTCGGGTATGAAGGTGTCCCCAACCGACCAGGGCGAGGTTTCTGGTGCCTTGGCTGAGTTGGGCTACAACAAGGATCACGTCTTCAAGTTTTAAGCGTGTCGTCTATATGTATCGATAGATCCCCATACTGCGATGTCCTGTAGTTAGCGCTCCTACATCTGTCTCACCACACCAACATCTACAACAACCCATTTATTTACAAATTCATGGTACATGTGGCCGTGGAGGGATGTGGTCATGGAGCGCTAGACGCCATATATAAGAGCCTCAAGCCTAGTGTTGAACTTCTCATTATATGTGGAGATTTCCAGGCTCTCAGAAACACCACTGACTTGGACACAATCAGCGTTCCTCCTAAATACAAGCAGCTTGGTGATTTTGCTGATTACTATTCTGGCAAGAAAAATGCCCCAGTTCTAACCATCTTCATTGGTGGCAATCACGAGTGTTCCTCCTACCTCCGAGAACTCCAGTATGGTGGGTGGGTTGCACCAGATATCTACTACTTAGGAGAGTTTGGCAGCGTTTGGTATAAGGGGATCCGTATATCCGGGATGCTGGGCATCTGGAACGGCCTGACCTTCTACAGAAAGCGGACAGAAAACTACCTGCTTCCTTATAATCCGGGATCGCTTCGACTGGCGTATCACGTCAAGCCCAAAAACCTCCTTAAATTGCTTTTAAGTGGCGAAAGCGACATCGCCCTTAGCCATGACTGGCCAAAGGGAATCTGGCAATACGGCGATGAAAGGGGGCTCCTTCGGAAGAAGAAGTTCTTCAAAGACGACATGCAGTCAGGCAAGTTGGGCTCTCCAGCTGCTAGAGCGGCTTTGGAGAAGCTTGTCCCGCCTCATTGGTTCTCGCTGCATCTACACGTGAAATTCACGGCTCAATTCGAAAAGGATGTCAAGGAAAGTGAAGAACGCAGTAACGATAGTGAGATCAGTCTCGATATGGATGGTGATAGCAACGAGATAGAACTAGATATGGATGGCACGGCGCCCAAAAAGCTCCGCAAGGTGACGCACAAGACGTCTTTTTTGGCGCTAGACAAGTGTCTTCCTCGAAGAGCGTTCCTAGACTACGTGGATGTTGAGCCAAGATCGCACCCATCGACAGACTCCAAGCTGCTCTTTTACGATCCGCAAGCTTTGGCGGCGCAGCGAGTTGTTGAGTCGTTTATTAAAGAGAATCTCGATCAGTGGCTTGAGCTAGATCCACAAATCATACTCGATTCAGGCCACAGTGGTGTGAAGTTCGTGGAGGAGCTTGAAGAGAGGGTCCTTGAGGCTGCAAAAGATTACTCCGGTCGGGATCTTGAGGTGCCTTCGAACTTTGAACGCGTGGCTCCCAGTATGCTTGAGGACGAGAGACCGCCTCTTCAGTACTGGCCTAATCCACAGACAGAAGAGATGAGCAAGAAGTTTGATCTTCCCTTACCCAGCCACACATAGTATAGCATTCATAGCATCCCAATAGCATTTACGGAAAACAATGATTTGCTTGTAGATCATCAGCCTGATTTCAAGCGATTTGTCAATGCATCATGGTATTGTATGGATCTTGCGGCATTGCACCAGTGAAGTCTACATTTCACAGAGCACACCCCCAATCAAAATGAGTCTCATGAAGACCAAACCCTTCTTCATTTTAAATATCGTAAAACCCCTCAAAAACTATGAATTCCGTTGTCAACTCTGGGCGGACTTGAAAGTTGCATCACGTGCAGTTATCACCAAATCGGTACTACTTGATCCAACAAGCCATGTCTGTACATCAGTTCGTGGCCCACTTTCTCAAAAAGGAGGGGTATTTGGAGACTCTCAAAACCTTTGAGAACGAACACGGAAAGCCCATTTTTCAGCAATTACCCCACGAAGAAGATCTCCACGATATCATCACCGACAGACTCCAGTGTATCAGCATTGAGGAAAAACCACAAAGTCTGCATGAAGTCTTGCTTAGTGAGGAGCTAAAAACACTCAAAAAGAACCAATTCAAAGAATGGCTGGCTCCATACCCCAACGCGCCACGAAACATAGCTGGTGTTGGAGATTTGGTGGTTGCGAGTGCCTTCTATGAAACTAAAGAGACCACCTATGGCCTTTTTGCAACCGCAAAGATGGACCTCATAGTTTCTGATTTGGCCAGAAATACTGTTGTCTCCGTGAATCCTCGAGTCATCGGCACTGTCGTGAGAAACATCAAGGTGGTTGGTTCATCCATACTTCTATGTGGTATGAACGGAAAGCTCTATGTGGGCCGTCTCAACGAGGACAACAAATTTGAAGTAATGTATGAGGAGCAAATTCATACCAAGCTCATCACTGAAATCGTCCCTGTCCAATGGAATGACAAGATCTACTTGGTGACCATGGGTTGGGACTTCTTGGTCAAGTTGTACGAAATGAAAGAAGACAGTATTGTGGAGGCCGTTGTGCCGTACCAACTCCCTAACAGAGGCTTGTGTATGGACGCATGCGTTTACCAGGACCAGCTTGTGGTTGTGGTAGGGAAATCTGAAATGACCCTCATGGACGTACTCACTATCAACGACACCAAATTGGACCTTTCGTTCAAGATCGCCCTTAACGATGCCGAATTCACTGCTGCTGGATTCTCGCCTCATGCTGTTAAAATCTGCAACGGTGGACCCATTCCTTTGGTTGCAGTAGGCACCTCTCATGAGCCATACATGCGATTGGTGCTTGTTTCGCTCAAGGAATTTGGCAAAAACGGCGATAGTGTTCGTCGAAATCAGATCATCACAAACATTAACACCATGTCACCGCAAGACAAATACAGTCAGGCACTTATCAGTTGGAGATCTGATGGAAGTGGGATTTGGGTGTTTGGAGAAGACGGAATTGTCAGAGGCGTTGATTTGCTCAAGGAGGGTGTGGTTGTGGAGTTAAAGAGGGGAGAGGGGCGAATCAAGAGTTTTGATGCAAAGGCAAACGGTTTACTTGTGTGTGATACCGATAGGAACGTTGTGGAGTGGGCCACCTAAGCAAGCTTTAGGGTCCATCGGGGACACTCAGATTAGAGGACGCAAGCAAATGTTAAGCCTTTAGCAGTATATTTTTGATGCTACGCTGCCTATCTCTTCCGGGTTAACCTAACCTGTTGATGTGTCAGAGTTGAACCCTGCAGCGAATCCCGTTATCTATTCATCGATAAGGTAGTCATAATTAAAAACTGGAAGCCTACAGTTTTCACAATTAAACAGCATGAGCTTGTTGTCCACTACCTGCTAGTCATCGCTCGAATGTTTCGTTTCGTCATAATCCACTTTTGCAACCATTAAGTGGTGCCACCAGAATCGGCCGAATACCGAACCTCAATTACTGGATTACCTGAATCCAGTAGACAGAACAGATCCCAAATTCACCGCTTTCATCTAATTCCTTTCATCCTATCAACTATGCCATGTCCACAGCTTATCTCCGGCTAACCTTATCTCGAGATGCCTTCCGAGGATCAAGGCTGAGGATCTACGGAAAAGAAATAAACCCAAAATCAGCCGAGATCGAGAAAACGCAACTAGCATGGCCAACTAAAAGTTTTCAATCAAAATGCCTCATGGGATTTGCCCATCTGTGAGCGCAGTCTTGACTGTCTTGTGAAAATTACAGAAATCATATCGGCCCACCTCCAGGATCCTAAGGCCCGACGAAAAAAAATTTTTGAAATATCCAGAAATCCTAAGAACAAATATTCCGTTGATTTTACCGTGGTGGTATTGGCTTGACAAAATAAACGTTGATGATGTCACCGTTCAGCGGCTCGGCTACTTGTCTATTGTGGTGTCTCAGTTGCAGCCGCTGTGCACAAGCAACCCAAAATTCGGAAAAATCATATGTCTCGAAAAGCCAAGGCATTCAACCAAAACAAGCAAGCACAGGAACTGCAGCAAATTATCGATACATTTCGGGTGACATGATTGGCTGCTGCCGCTTGTAGAAGACATTGTTTTTGGAGGCCGTTTAGGCAATAATGTGATTTGATCGTTCCGTTCAAGCGGCGACTGGTGCCTAAACCAGACAGAAGCTCTGCTGGGCAAGAGCCGCTCCCCGCGTGGGAAAAATTCGATAGATGTACAGGTCTTTCAAGGAAAATTGATCTTATCAGGATTCTATAACTTCGGCAAGTGCCAACCTCTCGCTAAATAAACCGTTCTTTTGCAACCACGGACCAAATGTGCATGTTATCGCGCACACGCCAGAATGTGCCAATGCGATTTGCACCCAGAGTTTTGGTCACGTGATCGCAGAAAAGAAGCAGCCTACCAGGCTGAATAAGCCTTCGTTTTTTATAAAAATTACATTAGCAGGTTCACAAAAGCTGGCTCTTGAGCCCTAGTTTACTGAGGACTTTTAAAAGCATCGTGGAGCGCCGCCGGACAAAGGAGGGGTCCGGAAGCGGCCATGTGGGGAATGCGATATCCTCGGCAGGAACAAAAAAGAAACCGGGGTCCGCAGCCTCATATAACCTCCTCACTGGCACGCTCAGCAGCGCTATTTTGCTACCACTTTTATTTATTTATTAGGGCTCCAGGTCATTTCTAGAAAATCCCCACACCATGTCCCTTTCACCCCTCGAGAAGGCTGCCTCCGGCGCCATGGCCTCTGTGATTGCCAATACCTTGGTTTATCCTTTGGATTTGAGCAAAACCATCATTCAAACACAAGTGAAAAAACATGACAAGAAGGCCGGTGAAGAGACCGACACGGGCTTCAGCAGCTCCACATCGCAGGGTGAGGATTCTGTTTTCAAGCAAAAGGCCAACAACAATGGCCTTAAGTACAAAAACACCGCCGATGTGTTGAAGAAGATCTACGAGAAGAAGGGCGTTTTGGGATGGTACCACGGTCTTCTTTCGTCCATTTTAGGCACGGCTGCTCAGAACTTCTCCTACTTTTACTGGTACTCCATCGTCAAGAGGGTGTACGGTCAATTGACCAAGAAGGGTGTTAATGCCAAACACTCCACACCAACCGAGTTGTTTTTGGGTGCCTTGGCTGCTGCTATTTCCCAGCTCTTCACAATGCCTATCGGTGTCATCACCACGCAGCAGCAAACCGACAAGCACCACCGTACGTTGTTCCAGTTGGCCAAGGAGATCTACGTCCATGACGGCATTGTTGGCTTCTGGAGAGGTTTGAGCGTCTCTTTGGTGTTGTGCATCAACCCAAGTATAACCTACGGCTCGTACGAGCGTTTGAAGCAGGTGCTTTACAACAACAAGCAGTTCTTGGGTCCCTTGGAATCCTTCAGCTTGGGTATGTTGGCCAAATCCATGGCCACGCTCGCCACGCAACCACTCATTGTCTCCAAGGCCATGCTTCAAAAGAAGCTGCAAAAAGTCCCCGAGGGCAAGAACGGCAAGATCATCTTGCAAAAGCACGAGGAGGAGGAAGACATCAAGTTCGACAGCTTCATACAGGCATTGAGCCACTTGTGGAAGACCGAAAAGCTCAGAGGCTTATACAAGGGTGTGGCACCTCAGTTGCTCAAGGGTGTTATTGTGCAAGGTTTGTTGTTTATGTTCAAGGACCAGCTCGATATGCTCTTCTTGTTGCTTTTGAAAGCGCTCAAGTCCAGAAAGACCAAACTTTTGGCTAAAGCTGCTCTCAAATAAGCTGCAAGACATTATATTCATTTGTTACAGTATAGAACGGGCGCAGGATCGTCGAATGAGAACGAACCGGGAAGTGTTGTCTCTAGCGTTCTGCTTCAAGTCACATAGGAATTACCTACTTATAGAGGATTTGTGTAGACCCGGGGAAGCTTGGGAATGTGAAATATATCGTTAAGTTTGGGAAACCATATGAATCTGTTATTTGTAATATGCTACCTACGAGTGATAATTCATGTTCTAGCAAAGGTAGTTCAGCTTCACTAAATTGAACAAACGGTTTTGTGCAAAGTTACTGTCATCATGTTGTCAAATCCTAAATAGCGTGAGACAATCAAGCATACAGATATATCAATAAATGATGCTGAGATTAGACTGTGCATGCATTGCAGGGTCTCCAGGTATTAAAGTTGTAGAGGTGATCAAGCATAATAACGGAAGATTAGCAATCACAGGTTCATTTTGTTCCATCCTCTGGTTTTTCAGGACTATATAGAAGCTGCAGAGCTTATCTCGCTTAGGCACTCCATTGTGGTCTTGTAGCTTCAAAGCCGCATAAGGTTCCGGACTCGGCACGGGAATCCCGAAAAAGCAATGCCATGAAATCCAAAGTGGAGGAAGAATAATGGGAATCCAGACTTCTAGAGACAGTTTGGTAGTTTGATGGCAATGGTTTGGAAAAGTTCGCCTAGAGTGTGAGGTGCCATGAGCCTCTCATGCGACAGAGGACACCAATTTTCAGAGATCGAGACAACTACAAAAGAATTGGTAATAGTCAGATGGCCCGCTGTAATTTTTGGTATATCACTCTCGCAGTTTTGTATAAGCTGCTGAAAGCGATGAAGGCATGTTAAATGGTGAAATTTCACGTCTCATTTTGCAACCATTTCTTGCACCCAGACATGGCAATGCCTCTCGTAACGATACACCGTACCATCAAATTTTTGACTCAAATGGGATTTCTTTGAAATGGCGTTGAGAAATAAGCCCCTCTTTTATATTTTTTGGCTGCCTGGGACAGCCCAGTACAAGAGGCTTATAGGACACACATTTCTCCTTATTATCAGCCAGCACTAGCCCAACCCAATTACAACCATTTGTAACACCTTTCTAGAAAGATGTAAAGTAATTCGCTTCCGGTAATACGATACCTATAAATTGGTTTCGTTTCGTTCTATACTTACTCTCACTATGTCCTCGGTAGACCACAGCAGTCACAAACAGGTCCGCCTTGAACTACGCAACAGCATATTCAAATCCACTTCCTCCACTGTTAAACTGACCATATAATCAATAAGTACTCCCCAATGCCTGCCGTACCAGTGTTGTAGGAGGTTGGCTGGGGTTCGCAGGGCTGAAGCCCTATCCGCGCTTGTACTCACGTGATCACCTAGACCCCTGGGCATCGCACTTCCGTAGTGAGCTCACGTGATGCGCTCGCGAGAAAAAATTACCCACCAAAAATCTTCACCTTCACTTCAGAACTTCCCTTCTCATACAACTTCTTCAAACATGGGTAACGGTAAACCAAGAGGTCTTAACTCGGCCAGAAAGTTGAGAGTTCACAGACGTAACAACAGATGGGCTGACCAGGCTTACAAGTCCAGATTGTTGGGTACCGCTTTCAAGTCGTCTCCATTCGGTGGTTCTTCCCACGCCAAGGGTATTGTGTTGGAAAAGATCGGTATTGAGTCCAAGCAGCCAAACTCCGCTATTAGAAAGTGTGTCAGAGTCCAATTGATCAAGAACGGTAAGAAGGTTACCGCTTTCGTGCCAAATGACGGTTGTTTGAACTTCGTCGACGAGAACGACGAGGTCTTGTTGGCCGGTTTCGGTAGAAGAGGTAAGGCTAAGGGTGATATCCCAGGTGTCAGATTCAAGGTTGTCAAGGTTTCTGGTGTCTCCTTGTTGGCTTTGTGGAAGGAGAAGAAGGAGAAGCCAAGATCGTAAGCTCCTTGCCTCATGTGTCATATCAATAAAATAATAACGTTCCGATGGGCCGCCAAGCAGTTATGCTGTTGTGGGTTGGCGATGTAGAGCCAGCTGTAATTTCGACTAGTTGGTAATTTTTCACACATCTACCGTGGGGTGTATTTGATGGAGATGAATCATCCCTATGATCCTACGCTAGCCGTGCAACAAAACCCTCAAATTAGCTTCAGTTGGCATACTTCGGAAATGCAAGAGTTTGATGGACAGATCAAGGTGTTGTAATTTTTAGTGCTGAATCTGAAGAGTGCAACACATGCCATGATCTGATCTACGAAACCTTTAGTTTTTCAATAATCAATATATCGTATTTCTCCTTACATCATGCCACCCTCCAAAAATAGTTAAATAAGGGAGCTGTTTGATCTATAGCGACGTTTCAATGTGAGGCGTCGATCATAGCATTGAAGCCCAGAGCTGAATACTTAGATCCCTACTATTGGCAAATATGCCATATTGGTCTAAAAGCCATATATACGAATATCTGAAAGGGTTTCTATGGGAAGGAATCAATAGAAGCAGGTATATATTTTGGGTCTTTTTATGCACCATATTAATAAGAATCTACCGTCTGAGCTCCTGTGATATACCAGCTGCATAACTAAAGAATTCCAAATTATGATCTCTAAAACACTTGTGAAAAACTCCATAGTATATCACTACGGTAGGTTTGACTATCGATGACATTTTTATATTACATGGAGAGGTTCTTGCCCTCGATGGAAGGTCCGCTTTTCTTGACCAGCTTCTTACGCGAGTTGGTCATCTTACGGTTGATTCTGGTGAAACGCTCGTCAGTGCCGCCTCTACCCTGTCTGGCCAATAAGCTAGGATCCACTCTTGGAGCGATCTTGTACGCGGTGGTCCTAGCACTTGGAATAGCGGCCCTGTTTCTGCGCTCAGCCTGCTGCTCGTAAAGCGACTTGGGCTCGATCTGCTTGGAGCGCTTCTTCAGCTGCAACTGGTTCAGGAAGCGCAGCTTGTTGTAGTCGTGGAAACGGATGGTTCTATCCTTGTATGAGTCTGACTTGTTGAGAATGGGTCTGGTCCAGTCGCCGATCAAGCGGTCGACGATCTTCTTTAATGTGGGCTCCGTACGCTTACTGCGCTGGTAAAACACCAACACCTTGCCGATGCCGGAAGCAACCAAGTGGTCGGTCTTGATAGGCAAAGTTGTGAGGGAGTGGATCAATTCTTTTTGGATCTGGTAGGCGGGCATGGAGGCGTCAGGTAAGGGCTCAAGCCACAAACGCACCGCCTCAAGAAGGTTGTTGTCCAAAATGGAAATGGCCAAGTCGGCTTTGCTCATGGTGTCAATCACCTCTCTTAGAAGCTTAAGCTTTTCCGTGGCAATCTGCCCGTTGGAGTTCTTCTCCACGTCGAGGTTAGCCGCCTCAATCATCTTGTTTTTCAAGAAATCAATCTTGTCGTCTTGCATGCGCTCCAAGTCGTCCTCGTCGGCCTTCTTTCTTCTCACTGTCTTGTTTTTCACCGCCTGGTCCATCTTCTCCTCCAACAAACGGCGTCTTCTGGCCGCAGGATCCTCGTTCAGGTAGTCGATACCATCATCCTCGTATGTAGCAGGGAACAGGGCCTCGGGCGCCGGCGTGGCCAGCTCCTCTTTGGCGGTTCTTCTGATATTCTTCTTTTTCGTCTGTTCACCCAGAGCATTCTTGTGGCTCTGCATGCTGTAGATGTCTTCGTCGTCGTATTCCTGACGCCCCTCCTGAGGAAGCTCGGGATCGAACTGGGGCTCCGGCTGGGCCTCGTCGACTCCAGAAACATCGTTTTGTGGGTCCTGGTCGTCTTCTATATTTTCCTCACCGATCGTATCAGGAAGCTCCTTGTCATCGTCATTCTGGAGAAAGTTCTCTTCTGCACGCTGCTCAGCAGTCTCCAACGCAGAGGGCTCTTCAGTGGACATGGTGAAGAATTCCTCTAGCTGTATGTATATTTGAGCGGTTGGTGATGGTGGATGTAGTCTGTGGTGCACGGGTGCGCAGCGGACCATCAACCTACAACTACTCCAGATCTCAGAAGAGTGCTAATACCAGTTTGCTATGTCCCAGTACATTGGCAAAACCATCTCGTTGATTTCCAACAAGAACCTTCGTTATGTTGGTATCTTGGAAAACATCAATGGCGAGGATGCCACCGTTTCCTTGAAGCTGGTGCGTCCTTTTGGCACTGAAGGCAGAATGGCTGCCCAAGGTTTGGCCCACATGGAGGTCATGCCCGGTGCTGACATTTACGATTTCGTGGTATTCAGAGGTACAGACGTCAGGGACTTGACCGTTTTGGACGAGGCCATCGACGACGTCCAGCCGCAGCCTTACACTGGTGCTACTTATCCAGCTGTTCCTACTCAAGGAATGCAGGCTGGTCCTACAGGAGCTCCTGCTCAGGCTCCCAGCGGTCCTGGTGGTGTGGCGCAGCAGCAACAAGCTGTTCCTACTGGCTCCTCGGATTCCAAGACCGAGAAGGCTCCTGAATCGAAACCTTCTCCTACTCCAGCTTCTAGAACCAAGCCAGAGCCCAGCGCCACCACCAAGGAGAAGAGCCCCAAGCCTGTCGACAGGCCGGAGCCCGAGGAACAGTCGGGCGAGTTTGATTTTGAAAAAGCCAATGCCAGATTTGAAAAGAAGAGCGCTGGGGACCAGAAGCCCAAGTATGATAAAAGCTCGTCGTTTTTCGACACCATCTCGTCCTCGAACACAGAGCGTGGCAACATGCGTTGGAACGAGGAGCGCTCGCTTAATATGGATACATTTGGCCAGGAGGGTTCTCGTGGTAGAGGCAACTGGCGTGGTAGAGGCCGTGGCAGAGGTAGAGGCGGCAGGGGCCGTGGAGGCCGTGGAGGCCGTCGTTCCGAGCCCACGCCTGAGTGGGCTTGATCCAGCCGTACATAGCATCGTCATAATAAACGAGACAGGAGGATGGTGGTGTAGTGGTGGGGCAGCCATTGGCTTTGCAATTAGGCGTCTTCGTTCTTTCGATTATTTGATGTGGGCTAGATGTTAAGAGTTGGGGCTTCGAATTTCTACTTATCTTTAAGCCTGTACTGGAAGACGATCCACAGTTACCACATCAATAGCTGGTGAAGAATTTCGCAGCCATATATGGGACTATAGGATCCTACCATACTTTGAAATCTGTGCAGCAGATAATGCAATTCTGATAGGTGAATGCTATTCTCTAAGCTCAATCAAGAGTTGAATCAAATGGACTTCTCCAAATTATGTCTTTCCCAATTTCAACTGTTGCCTCACTCTTGAAAGACCCTTAGATCCACTAGTTGACCATCTCTCCAATACACTCAACCCCTCACCGGCAATTATCCAACAACTGGAAACCAAAATTAATCACTTCAAAACTCTATTTACCGACTTCTGGCAAACTTCCACCTCCAATTCCTCTTTCCTCCCACCCACCCTCATCAACTCCAAGTCGCACCATCAACTACCACTCACATCTCCCATGTCCACCCTCCGCTACACATACAACACCCTACTGTGGGCCCTACGGGCCCTAGCTTTTCTCCACTTCACACATGTCCACATCTACGAATACACAGAAACCCGAGGCGAGTCCATGCTCAATACCATCGCTTCTCGTGGGGACTTTGTCCATGAGCTGAAACGCTACCGTCTAGGACGTGGTGTACAGATGGGCGACGTGGTGGTGATGGCCAAACCTACAGATCCAAAAGCTCGTGTTTGTAAGCGGATTCTGGGAATGCCAGGGGACGTTGTGCTTGTGGATCCGTCCAAGTCTTCTGAATTGGCGTATCTGCCTGCGGACCAGGTGCTGAACGATGGCTACAATCGGTACATTAGGGTTCCTGAGGGCCACGTGTGGGTGACAGGAGACAATTTGAATTTATCTGTGGATCTGAGGACCTTGGGGTGTGTGCCAATGGGGTTGATCAAGGGCAAGATCTTTGCGGTGAGTCTGAGCAGCCACGGGTTGATGGGCGAGGATGGACAGTCGTTTTTGAACCTGCGCTGGGTGCAGAATACATTTGTGGATGAGTGATGTAGAGAATGAATGAACGATAGAGAGGGTGTGGGGTGCTGTAGATGTGTGGGTATCCACATCCTGACTGAAGGATAGCATCGGAGATGAACTCAACATACCAATGGTGTTGACTTCAATTGCTTGATCTCAACAGTCAACGGTATGGTCATCTAATATATTGAATGCATCATGATTTTTAGTCTCCTAGGATTTTAATCGACATCTCATATGCAACAATCCAGGCTACATCGGCGGCTAACTGAACTTTTCTATACATAACTTATGTGGATGCCTCAACAATGGTCCGCTGCTTGGTCAAGAACTTCAAAGCCCTGGCGCCGAAGATAAGAGCAGGAGCAGTGAGGGCCGCCACAGAGAAGATCGTGGTGAAAATCGATACAGACAAGTAGTAACGGAAAAATGTAAACTCAAAAAGAGCAAGCGTAGTGAGGAACCCGCCCTTGAACGGAATACCCTGGTTGGCCACAAACAATGAGTTGCCCACAACAGAGAACCAGGCGCCCACCAATCCGAGGAAAAGCGCAATTGCCACGCCGCTGAATGCAAGAGGCACAACAGGGTTGACGGTCTTAGGGTCCTCGTTGAAAATGTGGTGGATCTCAGGCTTGGCTCCGAGTCTATCTGGAGCCTCGTAGTTGACAGATGACTGCAACGCCTCAGTGGGGATAAGCTCACCAACCAAGGTGTACAAATTGCCCTTCTTCTGTTCGCTTGCAGCAACAAGGTAGACGAAAACACGGTCCTGAAGCAAAGCAGCAGGAATCTTGTTCACGAGAAGCAGCAGCGACACGGTGTGCTTCTTAGCATCGAATTTGGGGAAGATGGCATGGTCCAATCCGGCGTCGTTGGAGAAGACGTAGTTCAACTGATGAGGCTGGGTTTCAGCGCCCTTGAGCTCGACAGTAAGTGCCAACTTGTCTCTGACAGAATCGAGGGTAACTCTATGAACAGTGTCGGATTTGGGCTCGATGTCAAAGGCCTTATTGCCGTTTACAGAGACCAGGCCCGACTTGATGGAGTATGACAAGGCGCCTGCTAGAAGCGGAAGCCACGAAGCGGCTTTGAAGAAGTGCATTGGTGGTTTTGGATGAGTAGGTATTGGTTATAGAAACACTAAACACTTTGACGTGGTCGCGAGGCTCCACGCAGGAGGCTCCAAAGGCTGGGGAGTGGACATCAGCGAATTGTGGATATTGTGAAGATATTTTGAAGGAAATTGAGAATTTTTTAATAAGAGATGAGTGATTTGTATGATTGGCTTTTTTGGAGCGAGAATTGGCGGCTTGTAGTTGTGTAGTTGCCGTATGTTGGCGGATACATAGACGTGGAGAGTAGGCCATTCGATATGCTTGAGATTAACTAAATTGGTGGATATAAAGAACTCGCTTTAAAGTATCACTTGAAGAGATTTCTAAACAGAATCGGTGTTCCGTTGCCAGAAGTGGATGGGTGCAAAATGCGAAATACTATGAGGACAAGACGAGCTTGAGCAATGGATCGACAAATTATCAGAACAACTCTACGGTCTACTGGGTTTGGCCAAGGTTTTGCTATGTTATGTCTAAGATATAATACTCAAGGAGCTTCGACATGGTCACCCTAAGCGGGTACCGAAAGCGACGTCCATATCTGAAAGAAGCCTTGACGGAGTGGACGAAGTCTTGGATTTTCGAATAGCACCTCTAAGGCTGGTGCTGCTTCCTGGCTCTTTAACGGCCTCATAGCCACCACCATCAGAATTTTGTTCCTGGCTTGAAAGGACGTCTGTATTGTCGTCAGAGTTCCTAGATCCAAGCTTGGAGCGGAACCACTTCATGAGAGAGACGAACACCATAACAATTGTGGAAAAAAGATGAAGATTAATTGATGATGAAAGAGGAGATCTGTTTCGAAACTGACCTTGAAGAATTTTTGACTTCAAGGAAAAGACGGGTAGTTGAAGGACTAACAAGAATGGCTGCAAACCGCGAGTCAAAGTCACAAACGGAGGCAATAGTATGGCCCCAGTATATATATGTCAATATTGAGACTATATTACGGCATTTTGTAAAGTCAAAACACTATCCTTCAAGGATTTGGTGCCCGAGTAAAACACTCTTAGCATGGTGCCTTACGCCAAGGATGTGATTGAAGCATAAGGATCAGCTTTATCTTCCATTCTTCCCTGTTGGGGATGATCTCTGTTGAGGATAATACTCATCCTCGATCCTGAGATTGGTATTTCATTGGTTTTTTTTATTTCTTACTTCTGGGTTCAGTTCAAAAGTGGTTGTAATGTATGACAATTTGCCTCAGTTCTGCGAGATCACCTATATCTCACGAACATTAGTCAGCTTATAAATCACACAACGTCCCAATCCACCAACAAAACATACACCAATCATCATCCTTTTTTCACATTTTCAATTTTCACCTACGCCAAAAGATTTTTATCGATAATCTTACATTAGGTCAGCTCCACCTCGCGTACCTGGAGTTCGCGACGCATCGCAACTCACATACTACTCTTCCTTGCCATGCAATTTTTGACCGCCAACATCGTGCTATACATCCGCATAGCCTTCTTGCTATGGTTGGCTTTCATGCTCATCAAGAACCCCTTGGCTCTCACTAACGCCAACTTTTCCATCCTTTTGGGCCAGGCCATGCGTTTGCCTACCATCCAGGTGACAACGACCAACCCACTTTTCGGACTCATTGCCGTGTTCCTCTCAAGCTACGCTTTGAGTGACTTGGTTCCGCTCTTGTCGGAGAACATCCCCTATTTCGAAAACCTCGTGCCCGTGCGTTTGATGTTCAACTTCGTCTTGGGCGCTTTCTGCATTTCTTCCAACTACGGGTTGGTTGCCAACAACCTCGTCTTCACCTTTGCATTTTTGGAAATCTGGCTCAACTTCTTGATCTACAACAACTTGAAGACCGAAAAGTACACGCGTGTCAAGACTTATCTT
This sequence comes from Candidozyma vulturna, assembly GCA_026585945.1. NCBI lineage: Eukaryota > Fungi > Ascomycota > Pichiomycetes > Serinales > Metschnikowiaceae > Candidozyma > Candidozyma vulturna. The sequence continues at coordinate 1,025,271 of CM048828.1, forward strand.
GAGGAGCACGGTGAAGAGCTCAGAAAAACGGCCGACGCGCAAGTCGTGCCTCTTTAGCTCAGGACAAAGTTAAGAACGGTCCAGTTCAAGCTCTCTTCGATCTCAAAAATGTCCGTGAATGACAACTGGAGCACATTCGTGCCCAGCTGGTTTTGTTGAAGGTCCTCGATGTTGGCATATTTAGAAACAGTCAAATTCATCATCAAATTGACGAAAATGTCTCCAGCCGTAACATCAAGCTCGACCAAGAGGTGCTCTTTGGTCTTTAGTTTTTGTAGAATGACTTTGAATTTCGATAGTGGCTTCTCCACAGCTTTTTGGAAAGGGTTCTTAACAGGACTACCCTTACGGAGGTTGAAGTACTTGTCCTCGATTATCTCATACGAGAAGTCCTCCAGACTGAGCTTTTTGTAAATCTTGTTAATGATTGTGCGCATGTTCCTGACGTTGATCTCATGCCTGATGTGTCCTATGAGCGGACGGAGGATCAACGGATGCGAGTTGTTTTGCTTCCACTTAGTGAATGAGGTTGGAATTTTCTGCTTCAATTCGAGGTTATACTTGTAGTAGCAGCACAACATGAGCTTAAGGAAGGTTAGAATTGCTTGTGCCTTTTCGTTATTTTTTGAAGATTCCTTGTTGATGTTCTGGTAAGCGTTTTCAAGCTCCTCTTCATTGTTCTCATCAAAGATGACAGATTCGATCTCGATCACCAGATCGTGAATCTCAATAATCACCTTATTCGAGATGATCGACACGTTATAGTTGATGAGATACTTGGCCTCCCTTATGAGATGATACAAGAGGTCATCCTCAAAAAGAAAGTACCGGGCTTTCTCAATATCGTTGATCACTCTGTACTGGCTCTTTTCCTCCAATACGCTCTTTTCAAACACAGACTGTCCAGTCAACACAAAATCGTCATCGAACTTGCTCAATATCCTCACTCGAGTGTATTTGTTTGACTTGAGACTGAGCTTGTGGTTTCCCGTCATGATTGGGCTGAATGTAAGTTCTCCTGTCAGTTCATCTTTACGAAGCACAGCTAAGCCCTGGTCAAAGTAGCTCAGACCAGAGTCTCCATAGCCGTATTTTACACCAATCGCGCGGTTTCCCGTCATTGGGTCTCTGACTCTGAATAGCACCTCGTCGTGAGCCAATACCTGGTTAATCATGTTCCAGTAGTTGTGCTCGATGTTGACTTGTTGGCGCAACAGTTCCCCAGCTGACTGGAATAGTGTCTTGATGTGATTAAGCGATTGATATTTCCAGCCGAGGCCAATGCTCTCTGCCTTGGATCTTTTGGTTTCCTTTGCATTCTTCTGTTCTTGAGCATCAGCGTCCTGATTCAATCTGTCTGAATTCAAGGATCCCAATGGGGCCACTTTACTGAGATGTGGCGATATCGTCGACTTTGTGATGCTGGGTTTGACGGCTGACATTAGAAGGGAGATGAAGTCTAACGAAAGCGATGTTTCGTTCATGGCAAAGTTGATGTGCCCTAGAAGCTCAAACTTCTGTTTTTGGAAAAGCTGAGTAGCTGTTTCAGTATCCTCAGCATCAGCAGCTTCATGGTCGTCTGCGTCCTCGTCATTGGATCCCTTGTTGGCAATTTCTTCCTCGAGTTGTTCTTCAGTCACATTGAGAAAGGACTGTCTTTCTAGTAATATACGTGGGATTAGCTCGGATATCGGGATTTTCTCTTCATCTTGCATGAACGGGTCTTCCGCTGTTCCATAGACATCTTGGTCGAACCGAAGAGTCACGTTTTCAGGCTCAGGCATGGTGTTGTTGAAAGTAGTAGTAGGTAATCAGTTGGGTGCGAAATGTGTTGATAGTATCTACAGGCTGCGTACGCTATTATTTTGATCTATGTAGCCTACTCCATGAAGTCGTCCAAGTCGCCGTCCTCGATTGCCTGCAATAAACCCATCTCGTCGTCTCTGGACTCCAAGTTGTTCTTGGCCAACTCGGTCTTGCTGTCGTCGGAGGGGTACCGCATGGCTTTGACGGAGTCATTATGCAAAGACAAGCAGAAGCGGATTCTCTGGTCAAAGTCCTCCAGGGGCAACTTAGTGGAGTACACGTCCAACAATTCCTTGCTCTTCATGTAGCTCTGTTCGTGATTGAGACTGGCTTCTATCACTCCGTCCCTGATTGCTTTGGAGACGATGTATTCGGTGGCCTCCTCTGAATCAAGGTGCAACTTGATGCAAATGTCTCTCAAGGAAATCTTGGAGTACGAGAGGGAAATCACTCTAATACCAGTCTTGATGACATTCTGACGCAACCGTGACACCAAAGTGAAGTTGTCGTCCTTGACAAACACCGCCTCGTACTTATTCAACACCTCTCCGAAGAGCTTCAAGTCACCGAGACGCACTGCTTTTGTCACCTGGAAGTATGGCTCAAGGTTACCTGACGTCGATTTGAAAACCTTCAACTCTGGGATGTCACCCATCAACAATTCGATAATGATGTTCAATTTGGTGGCTGCCTGCAAGAAACCGGTAGCCAATTGCGTCTGGGGAGCTTTTCTGATGGCAGCCACCACACACTCGTGCGCTTGCGAGTAGTCCAACTGGATGGTGTTGATCCTCAGCAAGTAGTAGTAGTATCTGGCGGTGAGAGCATTGGCAGCATTCGTGGGGAAAACGACCTTTTCACACAAATTGGCCGCCTGCGAGATCTCGTGCGTGAGTAAGTAGTTGCGCAACAACAAGTTGATCACCATGGCGGTGGTTTCGTCGTCGTGTCTCAAGGTGGCTGTTCTGAGAGCCGCCAAAAGCGCCGGCCTGATCAGGTACAAGTCACCTCTCAACTCGTGTGTGCGGGCAACGTAAAACCATACCTTGACCAGGGCAAAGTCCAAGGTTCTGCGGTTGTAGGAGGCCAACAAGGCAATGACATGTTTGTTGAACTCGTCCAAACGGTCCAATTCGTGTGTATCGAGGAGGTAGAGCTGGACGAGAAGGTGCATGAAAACATTGATTTCAGGAAGCACTTCGCCCGACGTGGGAGCGTCGACTTGTGTCTTTGGTAGCTGGCTCAAGAGGGTGTCTCTGCACTGATGCTCCACTGGAAGAGTTTTAGCAATAACCAGCGCCAATGTATCGGGGTCTTCGACAATTCTGCGTCTCAAGCCACCCAAGTCACGGTGCACCTTGGAAACGTATCTGTTGTCGAAGTTGGCAGCAGCTTTCTGAAGCAGGCCAAATGCCAGCTCGATTTCTTCAGTTAAGCTGACAGGCGTGGGCTCTTCTTCTTTAGGATCCTGTACTTTGGAAGCAGCCACCACGGAGGCGTCGGCCATGTCAACGTCGGCGGTCATTGTGGATGTTGGGATTGCGTTGGTACGTTGGATTGGTGGTTGATTCTGGCGATATGATATTGCCACTACGGTGCAAGGGTGTGCGCAGCTCCACCAGGCTCCACACAGTGGACCAGTGGGTGGGCCAGATTTGCCCGGAATGATTCAATAATATTGATTTTCTGATTTTCTGAATTTGGAATAGTCAGCTTATCGCTTTCCTTTTGGTTGATATGATGAGCTCATGTAAGGGTGTGAAACTTATAGGTTCTCGCAGTGGTAGACTGGCGAGCAAGACTGGCATCAGTGAGTACACCAAATAGACCAATTGGCCAAACTTATAAGATATTTGACAAGATCCATTAACTTCGACTGGGAGAGGCTTAGGTTCCTAAAAAGTTGCAGTTTTCACCGGTCAGACTGATTCGAAGTAGTACTTCCTAAGCTAACGACCACAACATGTAGCTATCTTGGCTCAAAAGTTAGAGCTTTTGAAATATGAGTCGGCTCTCGATATAACATTGTCGTAAGGCCGAAGAAGAAAAGAATCTCTATTTAAAGTAGTTGGGCATACTGCAAAACCAAATATCATAACCAACGAACACCAGAAACACATATTTGAGAAGCCAGACTAGGACAGTGTCGGATTTGACCCTCGTCGAATATTGGAATATCACTACGTCATTCATATGAGGATCGTCTCAAGGGAATTGCAACAAGAACCACGGAAATTTCAAGCTGAACACATATTGTATTGGGTCTATAGATGTCTTGAGATTGATGTGATTAACCGAAGTATAAAAGAGGCCAGCTTTCTGTTCGGGTAAAATCAACAACAATGGCATTCCCGTGCCTCGTCTAGATCCACCCGAGAAACACAACCTTGGTGTCTCCAACAAAATGGAAGGCAATTGTGTCCTTCTCTTGCTCAGAGTACACCTGGTATGGACCCTCGTGCTTCTCGTTTCTCCATCCAGCCACAACTGACAACTTCTTAGAACTGACAAGAATTACACCAGTGGCGTCCTTTGGTCTATCGTAGTACTCGCCACGATCTTGGACGCTCTTGACCTCGAAGAAATCCTTCAAATCAATTTCATCTAGCGATTGAGGAAACAGGTTCTTGGTCCACCACTGGGCTACGATGCCCAATTCTGTATCCTTCTGGTCTGGCAAAGTGTATGGGCTTGCAAGAAGTGACATCTTTTTGATATTTATTGAAATAAAAAGAAGTGGTGTTTTGGAATATTTTGTTTATTCGCACTGAGCGACAGCCGTACAGATGTGGCCACAGTTGATCCAATGCTATTATGGGCGCGGCTCCAGTTGCCAATTGCAGATAAGCGACTTGAGTTCAAAAGCCCAGTGGAAAGAGAAATGCATTCAAAATTTCCAGACACAAAGAATTCCCATCAATTTAACATTAAGTAGACCAATTCCTGTTCTCCTTCCTTTTTTATGTGAGTGGCTACTGAAAGTTTCTTTAAAGCTTTTGACGTTTATGTAAGATGTCAAAAATGAGGCTGATCGGTGTACCGCTAGCGGCTGAAACTGACACGTGCCATTGGGGCGGCAATTCAGAGGATAATACATCTTAAAGGAGAGGAAGATGCAGTCCTAAATTTTTGTTAGGCTTCGCTCTGTTTGCCTTGAGCACTGGATTTGGTGAAATTGGAGCTGCACCGTGGACATGCTCGTTCATGCACGGTACGGCTGCGAAAACTGCCACAATAGCCAGCCCACAGTATGAGAACTGATGTCAGAAAATGTGGAGAACCAGCTTTTGCAGGAAAAATATCGAAAATTGGATCTTATCCTTAATTGCGTATTGTTGGGTAGATTTAATTGTACACGATGTCTTGTACCCTGCATCAAGCATGGCTTGTTGGCAGAGTTCCATCCAATTAGCTGTGCATATCAGGCTTATATTTCAACTATACTTGTGAACTAAAATGTCACAAGAGGGGCATTCTTATCCCTAAAAGCCTGCTTTCGCGTCTAAACTGTCTGTTGCAATGATTACAACGTGTACCTGAATAACGGATTCTCCATATCGGTCAAGTCTGCAAACTCGTGGTTCTCAATCTTTTCGAAGTCGGCACTGCTCTGCTGATTCTTATCCCTTCTACGGTTTTCCAACCCCATAAGTGCCCAAAGAACAATCAAGAGCACAGACGTGACTGCAGCGCAAACCACCATGACGATCTTTGCACTGTTGTAGACCGGAGCTTCCTTATCGACAAAGGTCTGAGGCCCAATCAAGTTGCCCACACAGTAGCCAATTAAAAAGAGTGCATTCACCGTCACCTTCTTAGTGTGGCCAGCCACATTGGAGGCACAGGAGGCCAAGCAACAAATGGCAACTACCGGAACAAGGTAATACATGGCTATACCTGCCAATTGGGCGTGTTTGTTGGAGTCTGCAAAGGCCACCAAGCAAAGTGCGATCACAGAAACGGCGTTGGCGATGCTGGCCCAGAAAAGTCTGTAAGGGAAGAATCTGTATAGATACGCAAACCCCGAGCAGCCCACGAACTCAACAGCACCAAAACTCACAGAGAGTTCGAGTGTCCTTACCACGCCATAACCCAACTCTTCAGTCATGATGATGTTACCGAAGACTGTGAGCCCGCCGTTTGGGATATGCACCAAGATGCCAATGAAGAAGTAGATCCAGGTTTTGGGGTCCATAAGCGCCTCTCTGAATTGGTATCCCTTGAACTGCTTGTTACCAAAGCCTTGCTGGTTGACCCTAATTCTCTCCACCACGAGTCTCTTCTCGTGGTCTGTGAGGAACCACGCATCAGTGGGCTTGTTTGGCAAATGGAAAAAAATCAAAATGCCCAAGACTATTGTGATGCATCCGGTGATGATGAAATTCAACTTCCATGCTTCGATGCTGTAGATATCTTTGTTGAGATAAAGAGAACGGGCCACGGCACCTGAACCGAGCATTATGCCGACGCCATTGCAAGAGAACCAAAGCGCTGTTCTGAAAAACACTTCTTCTTTTCTGTACCATTGGGATGTGATAATCACAAAAGCTGGGGTCACTGCAGACTCAAATGCACCCAAAAGTGTTCTCAAAGCGATTAACCCCCCATACTGTGGAGCGGCATGGAGACATAAAATAGCACCCCAGATGATAATGTAAACTGACACGGTGCTCACCACGGGAAACTTTTGTAAAGTGTAGGCGAACGGGAGCTCAAAAGCCAAATAGCCGAGGTAAAAAGCCGATCCCACCCACGAGTACTGGTCTCCAACCATATCCAAATCTTGTCTCATTCCCATAATCGCACCGTTAGAACTGGTCTGCTTATCCATGAATTGCACAGCGTAAAGAAGACAAATCATTGGCAAAATATAACAGTCAATTTTGAACAAAAGCCTTCTGTCAGCCTTGGCATCGAGTGCCGGTGGCGCATCTTCGTGAGACAAAATGAAGTCTACAGCTTCATCACCGTTTCGAGAAAGGTCAATCGGCTTCCCAGTAGTAGGAGAGACAAAGGCCGTTATGCCTGCCTCGATGTCTTCAGATGAGGAGTCCGTCGCTGATGACACTTTCACGTTCAGCTTGTCTTCTTTGCCCATGGTGACCGGAATCTTTCTGTTTCAGCGTGATATTATTCTGACATTCGTTCCTTTTTATCATGCCCAGTCGATTTGAGGATTTGCCGACAGAACGCATCTCGCTTAATTGCGTCGCTGATAAGGCGGGTACATGGAATGATTTATCATGCTCGGCGAAACCAACGGAATAATAGTAGAGTCATTCAAGAGAAAGCCCATTCGCTGTTGGAAAAGCTTTTTATTTTCGTCTAATGCAGAAATTAAGACGCTGAGTGCAACAGCGATCTGAAAGTCGGTCGCATTCTTTATCGATTTGCAGCAATTAACACAAAGTTGATCTTGCAAGATGCTAGATTACGCGAAGGCGGCATACACTTTTGGAACCGCCCTAAGCTTTGCCCCACATCAGCAATTGTTTCCGTGATAAGGCACCACGATCCTTCGGACTGACTGAAATGGGTCAACCGAATTCGGCCGAGGCGACCTCGTGGGGAATGTTCCGAGGCTTCCTCGTAGGGCCCTACTATTGAAGGACGCTTTTTTGATAAATCATCAGCTTTTCCAACCCTTCCATTCGTAACCGTTCTATCGATAGAAAAGTCGTCGTGACTGAGGATTCGTTCCATCCATAGCACCTCATTCCAACTTCTGGCTCTGATCAAAATTAATCGTTGAGTCCAGGATTTGATTTTTCTCGGCAGCATATTGCCGTTGGTGCATTCGACTAATCGTGAGACGACGACATTAGGGCACATCAGACCGTTAGGGGGCAACAAAAGAAAAAGTTCATGACCGATACACTCCATCTGTTCGTGGAGCAATATCAATAGACTGACGTTTGTAAAGATACTTAAAGTTAAAGTTTAAATACGTGCGATTCCAGGTCCATTGGCGTTGCAACCATATATTTAAACTATCAACGGTTTTCGGCGGGGTCCGCACAGCGGATGAAAGTTTAAACCCATGGCCTTGCTTTTCTTCTCAATAGGAGAGAGAAGCTTAAAGATAATTCTAGTGACCTACCTAATTCGACGCCTGTGACTAAACGATTGGAAACGTAATTCAAACTTTGCCAGGAGTCGACATGATGCTGGTTCTTCCATTTGGCTTAGTAGCTCCAATATGCACAAGCCCAGTTGAAAGCTTCCAGCCATTACTGACTACATTTGGTGTCGAGGAAAAACTTTCAGCCAATCTGGTCTCCATTCGTGTCTGGACACCAGATTTAGTCAGCAGTGGCTGATCGAATTCTGCAGCTTGTCGTCATGATATTGTGAGACCACCGTCTCGCACAAGTAAGCCCGCCTACAACGGTTTACATGAAGCCCCAAACTTAAGCTCAGACAACCGATGCTCTTTTCACATTGAACCAAAGGGCTTAATTAATTTCATTGTCCGTTGAGGTCCCAAAAAATCCCAGCTGGCCAATAAAGACCATGTTCTACCCTCGCACAGTGGCTGCGAAATCCTACCAACTCCCTCATTGCATTGACCTACGAAGTCACGAGTTGCGCTTCATATTTGGTGAGAATGTGAAAAATCGATCCAAAGCGTCAAAGAGACTGACAGCTGCACATGAAAGCCTATTGATAACAGAGACACTCGCATTTGCATAGATCTGGCGGTCAATATACTACCACCGCCAAGATACCATCATTGTGAATGATAAGAACTCATTGGAGGTGGTTTCTAAGTGATATACTTTTTTACTCCAATAAAGAGAAATCAGTAAGTAAAAGGTTATCATTTCACATAATGCATCACTGTTGAAGCGCAACGTAAACCGAAGTAGGAGGCTTCTTGGTGCGACGCCTTCAGCACCTTCGGTGTGTTCAAAGAAGAAAAGACGAGCAGCACTACTTTCAACTCTGTCTATATGAACATTGTAACTTCAGAGTTCGAAGCGCCTCGTTGTTGTCAACCCATCCCCACCGTGCTTGCTAAGCTCACCTACGAAGCCCCATCTGGTGCTTCGGACCTCCCAGACCAAAAACCCCAAAAACCCCAAAAACCATTAAAATCACCAAAACGAACAGTATCGCCGCCCATTGAGATTGCCCAACAACTTTGCGCTGACTTCTGACCATCACCCTCAGCATAGACCAATGGCTGCGAAAGCGCTGACCACGTTCTCCACCACTTCACCTCTCAACGACAAACTTCCACAAAATTCACAATCCACTCAACTAACCCACAAATCCACTCAATTTGTTCAACTCACTTCCGGCTGGCCCTGCGTCACCTGCCTACCTTATCACCGGATCTCCTGACCTCCGCATTATCGCACGGATCCACCACTTTCTTTTCATGGACCCCTCAGTTACACCTTCGTTGCCCAAGACTCCCGAGTTGGAGCCTGTCTTCCTCGTCAACTTGAAGTTGACCCCAGCCCCTTCACCAGTCTTCTCGGATTCCGCCAAAGACAAATCGTTGACCTTGGCTAGAGTCGCTGATGGGTACATTGAGACTGTCAAGAACAAGCACGGCTTTGAGCTCGAGGTGAAGGAAATTTCTGGGTTCGATGATATTACTACAAACCACAGAGACGGCTACAACTCGTTGGACTGCAAGTTGTACGGTAAAACTCCCGAAGGTGCTGGTGTGTACATCACATACGAAGGTATCATCCAATTGACCGAGCCCACTGTGGCTGTTCTTTCTGGAAAGAGCGACGGATCTTCCTTTGAGGAAGCTTATGTGACCAGCAACCCCAGAATCCACTTTGACGGTGATGTGCTGGACAAGTACAAGTGGGCCGTCAAGGAGAATTTGATTGGTAAAGGCCGTTTTGTGAAAGATCCCAGCGGTAACTTGTACGTGCAATACTACGTCTATGTGTTCCGCTAGGCAGCTCACCACTGCAGGTACACATACGCTATTTGGACGGCTTTAAGATTATAGTACTTTAAACTCCGTAGAGGCCCTACACTTGATCCTAGATATTAAGCATAAACGCTATTCACGAGGCTCCACAGCCTGGAAACAAAGGTGAGATGTGAGTGTGTTACCAGTTCAACAGCACAGGTTGGACTGGTTGTTGGTCAAGGACTGACCACGCAAGTTGACGTTCAGTTTGTTGTTGTTGGCACCGCCCTGGCCAGCACCGGCATTGCTGGTCATCTGGGCCTTGATCTGCCTGGCCATGGTGTAGAAGGCCTGCTCGACGTTCGAAGACGACAACGCCGACGTCTCCAAGAAAGGAATGTCCAACGCCTCGGCAAACTCCTTGGCAGCCGTGTACTCCACCACCTTCTTGTCGCTCATGTCGGCCTTGTTGCCCACCAACAACTTCATGACTCCGCCGGTGGCGTAACGGTCAATCTCCTGCAACCACTGCTTGACGTTGTTGAAAGATTCCTGGTCGGTGACATCGTACACAATGATGATACCGTGGGCGCCACGGTAGTAGGAAGAGGTGATGGTTCTGAAACGCTCCTGACCCGCGGTATCCCAGATCTGCAACTTGATGGTTTTGCCGTCGAGCTCAATCGTTCTGATCTTGAAGTCCACACCGATGGTGGAGATGTAGTCTTGCGTGTAGGTGTTGTCGGCGAAACGCAACAATAAACATGACTTACCGACACCGGAGTCGCCAATCAATAACAACTTGAACAAGTAGTCGTATTCGTTATTCATGATGTAGGGGTATTCTGTTTTTCTAGTTAGCGGGGTCTATGCGAAAGTGAGGCTGAATGCTGTAGGAAAGCGCTGGTAGCGGTTATGGTCTAGAAATGGAAAGGGTCCCCTGAAAACAGATGTGTATTGAAGTTAACGTGGAGGAGAGGATCATAGGAGCGAGGCGGTGCGCGCACGACCAGGCTGTATCAAGAGCACGCTAGCTTGGTGATTTCAGCGTGGAATGGGGAAACCAAAAATATTTATGGCGATCAAATCATGGGAAGATTTTATAGTGGTGCTACGAAGGGATAGATTCCGATTGGCAAAGTAGGTGGTAGGTGGGTCTGTTTGAGTGGGTGCAAATCGAGACACCATCACCAGCTGCAACCAACGAAGCCAAGCGAGGTCAGCTATCACCGTTCATTCATTAGGTACTCCTTACTTGGAGCACTTTCTCGAGTCACTCCGTGAGGAAATCGAGCTTCCTCATTGGCCGACACATCGACACTTTAGCGTCCCGGTCGCTATCTATGAGAGCAAGAGATGCCAGATTCTGACCATCACTCGTACTTAGCGGCCTCCTTGGCCACTGGCCGCGTCTTGGCGCCCTTGGCCTTTTTCTTCGCAATGGCCACCATCTTCATGAACCAGTACACGTTCAAAACGTCCAACGAGAAGTTGAGCACGAGAATGGAAATGGGCCAGAAAATAGACGCCAAGTGTGCAACGCGGTACATGTCGTAAGCCACGAGCCCGACGGCGTAGAAGCCCCAGAGGATTCTGACCAGGAAGAAGGTGACAAGTAAGAGAACGCCGTTCACAATAACAACCTTATCGGGGACTGTGCCGGCCGGAAGCCTCGAAGAGAACCAGTTGACATTGACGAAGGGAGTGCTCAACTCAAAAAGCAAGAACGCCGGCATCCATGGCATGCAATATGGTTTCACGAGGGCCACGCTGAACACATACAAGGCAGCAAAAGCGTGCAAGAGGAAACCAGCGCCAAAGAGGCGAATGTACAACAAGCACACGATCAAATCCCAGACGAAGTAGCCGATGGTAATGGCCAGCACGAAACCAGAGTAGGCGTTGTAGCCAAAGATGGAGGCATAAGGGTCAGTTGCACGGTTCTGAAAATGCTCGTTTCCCCAGGCTGGCACCAAGGTGACCACCAGGATGATGCACTGGACCATTGAGACAACGTGTATGTCAAAGTTGAGCTTGGTCTTGTGGTTCAAGCCAGTGTAAGCCTTTCCAGCCAACGCGGTGGAAACCCATGGAGATACGGCCTGAATGGCACAGTAGAATAGGAACAGACCGAGCACCTCATGCCAATGAGCCTGTAGAGGCGTGGAAGGGTTTGCAGGGAACGGTCTAGCCCAAGCTAGTGGGTCTTCATAAAGAACGAACATGGTGTTGAGTGTTGGGAGCTTCTTTCTGCAGAACGCATGTGGAGGTACCTCCAGCCTCAAGTGGTGATGGAGCTGATTTGCGGGATGGTGGGGAAAACGTGATCCGGATTACAGTATACATAAGATGTAGATCTGGATATATATGGATCATGCCAGAGCCGATTTCGGGTGGTTGTGGTGGTCTATCTAGAAGCTGTCAATGTTTCGCAGCCATCACCTTGCATGAACCAGCATGGAAGGTTCGGCAATTAGCTGGAAGAGGTTGTATTGGGATTTTAGAGCAAACTTGTTGAAATCGAGGTTGGAGGTTTTAGACTAAATGGTGAAATCAGGGACCACCAATATTGTAGAGGTTGGGTGCTGGGGTTAGAAGCCGAGATACATGCGAGTTTACGAGGTTGCAGAAGGTTTAAGGTTGGCACATCCAGGGACCAATAAAGGGTGAATGTTTCTTGAATAAAGCCATTCTAAGTTTTCTGGTGGTTTTTGAAGCTCTTCGGCTCGAGGCCATTGTGATTGAGAGTTGTTGGGTCCAGTGAGAAGATAGCCGTTGCTCGGCATCAATACTGGTATGTCCGTTATTTATAGAGGAGGTGGAAAATGGGCGTTTGTGGTATTTTTCATTGAGAGGTTTTGACGTTGGTCGATCCACTGATCCACCGAACCGCAGCCGATCTCGATCCATTGTTCGTGGTACCACAATAGGCATCTTCTCGAATGGTCAAGGAGGCTTCAGGCCTCCAATGAGAGGCTTCGAGGAAGGTGTGGCTTTGAGGGTTTGAACCATCAGATCGAGGAAGGTTGTTATTTGAACTGATGAGAGTCTGATCCTGACGGGAATGTTCAGGCTGTGTTGGAGATTTTGTAGGGAGTAGTACGCCTTTGAGTCCGTTAGACATCAAGCCAACGGAGATGTAGATACACCGATGGATCTTGATGACGTATCTAAAGCAAGATAAACATTGAACATGTTTGTTTTCCTCGTTTTGGGGATTCTGCTGGTGATGCTTTCGACGACAACTGCGATAAACCGGTGCTATATCTATAGTCTAGATATCATCTAGGAGATTCAATGGCTTGCCTGTTGGTAGAATTACCTTTGTATTTTTTTTTTCTAAAAAAAAAAAAAAAAAAAAAAAAACAGTGAAGTTTTAAACCAATCACTTATCAAAGGGGACCTCATACACTCAGATTCCTAGCTTCTACCTGCCATCGAGGTTTTCCAAGCCAGACGAAGATGAAAAGTGTAAGAGGTGCAGCACCAACCAATTGTAAGAGAATCTGCTGCTTTTCGATACCCTGGAGCCATGATTACCCCTCACAGCTCTTCCCTAGAACACTCTTTCTACAACCACGAAACCTCTACAACTCATTCAACAAACTACTGGATGCCACCGCCCAATGACACTAATGCTGACAAGCCTTTGAACAATACCAAGAATCGGAGTTGTGATAGTGACCACTGATGAAGAAGGCTCTCTAACGACCATGACGTCTACGATTTCCAAGCCCTGGACGACCTTCACCTCGACTTGGACCACCGACTCTGATGGTGATATTGTAACCGATTCTGGTATCATTATTGTTACCACTGATGAAGACGGATATTTAACTACAACGAGCACCACCCGCCCTACAATTGACCCCCTCACAAAAGAGCACCATCCTCCACCTTCTCATTGTCCGGGACACCCTCGTGGCCCCCCTCCAATACCACCCAACCAGCCCCACAAGAAACCCAAATTCCCAAATCGAACTCAGGCCATGATTGGATGAAAATCCAAAAACGCTCTCGCCCGGCCAGATCACCCCGGTGGTCTCCTGACCGGCGGTATATAGGAAGCTCGTATAGTTTGCAGCCACACCGCCCCACCTCCATAACCCAACTCCAACACAAACCCAAAGGAACACTCAAAATCCACAAACAACAGCCTGAAAAAGCGTGAAAAACTGCTCCTTTTTAATTTCAAATTCACTATCCCAACATGCCCATCGTGGGACCCCTTATGCGGACCCTCAGACCCATGAGATTTCTCACGCTGCGTTTTTTTCACCCACCACCAACTACTACAATGCTGTACCCTTTGGTTTGTCTCGGTAACCCCCTTTTGGATTTGCAGGTCGACGTCGACGCTGAGTACCTCGCTAAATACGACCTCAAGGCCGACGATGCCATTCTCGCCGACGAGAAACACATGCCCATCTACAACGAGGCCTTGAACAACAAGTCCTTGAAGTTGGTCGCTGGAGGTGCTGCTCAAAACGCCGCCAGAGGCGCCCAGTACATCTTGCCACCAAAGTCTGTGGTCTACTTCGGCTCTGTCGGCAAGGACGTCTACGCCAAGCAGTTGAACGAAGCCAACGAGCAGTATGGCTTGAGAACCGAGTACCAGATCCAGGAGGACCACGCTACCGGTAAGTGTGCTGCTTTGATCAGCGGTCACCACCGTTCGTTGGTCACCGACTTGGCTGCCGCCAACCACTTCAAGGCTGCTCACTTGCAGAAGCCAGAAAACTGGGCCTTGGTTGAGCAGGCCAAGTACTTCTACATTGGAGGCTTCCACTTGACCGTGTCGCCCGAGGCCATTGAGTTGCTTGGTAAGCACGCTGCCGAGAACAACAAGGTGTTTTCCTTGAACTTCTCTGCTCCTTTCATCCCCCAGTTCTTCAAAGACCCATTGGACCGTTCTCTTCCTTACGTGGACTACGTGATTGCCAACGAGTCCGAGGCTGCTGCCTACGCCGAGTCTCACGACCTTGCCGACATCAAGGATGATATTGTGGCCATTGCCAAGGCTGTCGCCAAGTTGCCCAAGGCCAACTCCAAGAGACAGAGAGTTGTTACTTTCACCCACGGCACTGAGCCCACCGTCACCGTCACCTACAACGCCGAGGCTGACTCCTTCGATGTCAAGGAGTACCCTGTCAGACCCTTGCAGGAGGGTGCTGTGGTGGACACCAACGGTGCTGGAGATGCCTTTGCTGCTGGTTTCTTGGCCTCTTTGGTTGAGGAGAAGTCCTTGGAGGAGTCCGTCAAGGTTGGCCAGTGGGCTGCTTCCTTGTCCATCCAGCAGGTTGGCCCAACTTTCCCATTCCCCAAGCAGACTTACAGCGCTTAAGGGAAATGGCTGGAGCATTTTAGACTGACCATTCAACATATGGTCCGGATGGCTGTGCCATGTAGATAGCATTAATTCAACATTGTTGCGTGAGAGCAAAGATGGTTGAGTTGGAAGTTGTCGTGGGTTCGTCTGGGGCCAGGTCCATTCGTAGTAGACTGTAGATTATATGACGTAGATGACAAGATGAGACGCTTAAGTTGATTGCATTTTTGAGGATTAACTTTCGTCAAGAGCCACGTGTAATGCCATTGATGGCTGGGTATATCTTGTCATGTCTCCCACAACGTAGGTAAACCAGTATCTCCATGTACGTGCTTCTCCCGAGTTTTCTGGAAAACATTACATGAGCAGGTATTTTCGGAAACACACTTCGGGTTGATTTTCAAACTGATTAAGGTTGTACTGGCCTAATCCCAAATTGCAAGGCCTAATCCCAAATTGCAAGGCCTAATCCCAGATTGTGCTGGACTACTTGCTCTCGATAAGCCGTATGTCGACATCGCAGTTTGCAGCCATAGCCATACAGCATCCAGAGGCTATCACCACCAGGGTCACCCACACAAAAAAAAGTTCCACTTCCTTATAGCTCAATCCACCGAAGCAAATGCCCAATTAAAATGAAACATTGTTTACACCGTGCCCACCCACCACCTACCTCATCAACTGGGCATCGCATCGCGAAAAAGATACCATCAACACTTCATGGTGCTGAAAGACCACTACTACCGCTTGAGCAGCGACTTGCCGGAGGAACGGATCCAGGCGGCAACTGCCCTTTTGGGTGAGCTCCAGGCGGCCAATGCAACGTCAGAATGGGATTACGCTTTGAACAGACTCGTCAAGGGCCTCACCACACTGAGACAGACGGCCCGTTATGGATTCTCCATGGCCTTGACGGAGTTGGTTCGGGAACTCATTTTGAAAGAAGACTATGAGCTTTCCATTGTTGGCTTTGTGGAGAAGCTCGTGTCGGTCTCTCAGATTCTGGGTGGCATGAAGGGTGCTGAACTCAGGTCTGTCTTGTTTGGACGACTTTTCGGTTTCCAGGCTTTGCTCAACTCCAGAGTGCTTTTCGATACCAAGGTGAGCAGCCAGGAGATTTTGGATAAGTACGTCAAGAGCTTGGTCGAGTTGGCAGGCACCAAACCCTGGTTGAGGGAAACTGTCATGTTCACCTTGTGCCAGTTCGTGGGTGCCTACTTGCTGTCTGGCCTTTTCGACAAAAACGGCCTTGTCCACATTTTGCAGTGTGTCGAGGACCAGCACCTCACGCTTACTGTGGAGGGCCTTGCCGTGTACTTGACGATTCCTCAGCCTTTGCGTTCTCAGACCGCAGCCAAGGTGGGTTCTGGATGGAAAAACGGCGATCCTCTCAGCAAGGGCAATTTGCCCAATTTGGCTGTTGTGCTCAAGGATGCTGAGCCTGTGGACGCTGAAGAGAAGGGCAAGAACGGACAGAAGCAGAAGGGCTCGTGGAACCCTCAAATTCCTTTTGTATGGGACCTTTTAGTGAAACACTTTGCTCAAGATGGTGATGAAGAGGAGGATGACGAGGCCTCCAATGGCAAAAAGAGAAAGAAGCATGCGTCGCCGAAGCAGAAAAAGAAGGCAAAGACGGAGGACGAGTCCATCCATCTCAAGGAGTTCTGGAGAGTCGCTATTGACGAGACGCTCTTTGCCGAGAAGGCCTCCACGGAAAGAAAGTACTGGGGCCTTGAAATATTTATTCTATTTTTCAAGCAGGTGCCTGCTTCCTTGGTTGAGGCGCTTTTCACTCCCAACCTCATGCGCTGCCTCATGAACCATTCTTCCCAGAATAACAGGGTTCTCAACAAGCTCGCTACGAAAGTTCTCAACTCAGTTATAGAGGTAACCAAGAGCGACGTGTCCAAGGTTGTGCCTACCCTCAAATGCATCATCAACGAGGAGTATGGCGGAAACTGGGCTTTCGACAACGTCACCAAGTCCAAGGTCACTGACTCGCTCGTAGGTGTTTTGAGCTACATTGAGAACATCGACAGCATACCGTCCAGCCGAGCTGAGGATCTTGCTGTTGAAATCAAGAACGTTCTCATTGACTTGTTCAACAAGACGCTAGACAAGCAGGTTGAACCCAAGGACGAGGAAAGTAAGAAGAAGTCCCACGACAATGTGCTCAAATGGGTGCTTGATAAGCTCCTCTTGTTGCAGCGGAGCACCAAGAGATTCCAGTTTACCGACAACAGATTCATCGAGAGAAACTTCGAGTTCCTCATTCAGCATGCTTTCTTCCAAGGCAAGGACAAGACCAAGAGCGTCTCTGGTAATGTAAGCCACCTTGCACAGGACAGGCTTAATTCGTTTCTTTCTGGTGTGATCAGCCAGAAAAGAAAGGGCCACTCGTGGTCGTTATTCTGTGTTAAGTACATTGGCAAGCTTGAAAAAAGCGGCAACTTGCAGCCTCGTCTTGAGCTCACAGAAGAATTATCGTTGGTCCGTAGCCAGGCTTTGGACCTTCTAGACACAATCAAGAGCCATGTCAAGGATGACTCTACCAGCGATGCCAACTACTGTTTTGAGCTTCTTTTCTCGATGGTTATTCTACAGTTGCTTTCAGGAGAAGCTGAGGCTGTCAATGTTTTGCAGGAATTGCAAATGTGCTACGAAGATTTCCTCACGAAGCAGGAGGAGGGCTTGAAGATCCAGGTCGTGTTGACCGAGATTATCTTGTCTTTCCTTCTGAAGAACTCGCTGTTGATGAAGAAGCTCTCGCAGTTCGTGTGGGAGTCGCTCTTGTGTGCCAAGAACCAAGAGGGTAAGATTTTGGCGGACGAAGAGTGTCTTGAGCTTCTTTTTGACGTTCTCAAGACCAAGGAAAACGAGGAAGGTCTGCGTGATCTTTTCGAGGGAGAAGACGAGTTTGAGGAGGAGGATGGAGAAGAGAGTGAGGAAGAAAGCGAAGAGGAAGATGCAAGCGACAGCGAAAGTGATGTGCTTGATCTGACGGCCAAGGTCGAGAAGGAAACCACCATTAAGCTTGCCAAGGCCCTTGGTGTTCCTACGGCCGAATCAGGAGAAGTCAAGTTCGACGAAATTGATTCTTTTGAAGCTGACTCGGACGTTTCTTCCGATCTGATGGACGACGAGGAGATGATGGCCATGGACGACCAGCTTGCGAGGATCTTCAAAGAGAGAAGAGACCTTCTTTCAGCGAACACCACCAACAACAAAAAAGCCCAGGCTGCACAGGCCAAACAGCTGATCATGCTCTTCAAAAGCCGAGTTCTCGATCTTATCGAAGCCTTCTCAAAAGTCCAGCCACACTCCCCCTACAACCTCTGCTTGCTCCGTCCGTTGGTGCTTCTTATCAACACCACCAAGGACAAGGAGCTTGGAGTCAAGGCGCACAAGATCTTGAAAACGAGAGTTACAAAAGCCAAGGTTGGCAAAGAAGACCTAGCAGCGCATTTCGACGACATCGAAGCCTACAAACAACGATTCCTCAAGGAAATTAGCTGGCTTCAGCAACAGGCTGGTAAGTATTCCTCCAACCAGGCTCATGGCCAATCCTGCGGACAGTGCAGCATCACCATAGCCAAGAGCTTGGTGGGACTCGACGAGTCGTACTTGCAAAAAGTCGTGGAAGTTTACTCGCAGACGTTACTCGAATGGTCGACCGATCCAAAAAATCGAATCCAGCCAGCTTTGTTCACCTTTTTCCTCAACTGGGTGAGCACCGTTAGAGAACGCAAGAGCAGTCCTGCGTAAACGTCATCACCAATGAAAAACCTCACCGCGACCGACCGAAAACCAACTACCACAACCTACTTTCCACCTTATCGTCATGTCTGCCTACAAGCAAGCCGG
This sequence comes from Candidozyma vulturna, assembly GCA_026585945.1. Taxonomy (NCBI): domain Eukaryota; kingdom Fungi; phylum Ascomycota; class Pichiomycetes; order Serinales; family Metschnikowiaceae; genus Candidozyma; species Candidozyma vulturna. The sequence continues at coordinate 1,044,152 of CM048828.1, forward strand.
AATTTCCTTAAACAGAGCCATGGCCATTGCTGCCAAGACTGTTAGAAACTCGTTGAAGAGCGACTTGCGTGTTGCTGCCGAGAGAAGAGGCAACTCTGATGTCAAGGTCTCCAAGTTCGAGAACGGCGTGGCCTCTGAGCCAAAGGCCTTGCACGAGAACAAGTAATGTCAATTATGAGAATATAGGCAATGCCATGAAACAAAGATGAATCAATTGTAGTCAGTGGGGCGCAGACTTCATGAGACCACCTGTCCTGTGAAAGTCGTCCGAATCGGTCAATCTCCAAAAGCTTAAATGAATCCAATGGGTAATTTAAATCAAAAGAAATCTTTCTCAAATAGTTCCCGTCGTAAATCCGTGAGCATTGACTTTGGGCCTACATCTCATTCGATCCTGATCTATGGAATAAATATCTATGTACAAGCTAAGACGTCTCCTGGCCCGGACGCATCGACGTTTCAGAGGCTATCGTCTTCTTCTCATCCTCGAGCTCCTTGGAGAACTGGCCAATGAGCTGCACGCGGATGTCGTAAGGCAAGTCGTCGATCAACGACCGGATAATGTCCACCTCGGACCCTTCCTTCTGTCTCTTTTCGATCATCTCACTCTCGTGGTCCTTTCTCTCCTGCTCCTCAACCTCGTCCTCCGTCATGTGGTCTTCGTACTCTTTGAAAGACGACTCGTCCAAAAGCTTGGATAATTCAGAGGAGGGGTTGCTGAAAAGCTCAACAAAGCGACCCAGCTCCACCACCTTGCCGTGCTTTCCAAGAACAATTACATTTTCCGACTTCGAAATCGTCGAGAGTCTGTGGGCAATAGAGATAATGGTCATCTTACCTTGCGAGGTCAAGTCCTTGAGTGTTTCGTTGATGAGACTCTCCAGCTTGGAGTCGAGAGCAGAGGTGGCTTCGTCTAGAATGAGAATTGAGGGTTTCTTGACTAGAGCACGGGCAATGGCGATTCTTTGCTTTTGGCCTCCAGAAAGAGATGCTCCTCTTGACCCAATCATCGTATCATAGCCATCAGGGAAAGCCACGATAAAGTCATGACAGTTCGCTTGCTTGCAGACCTCCTCAATATCATCCATCGTCAATTTGCTGATTTGATTAGGCGTTAAGCCGTAGACTATGTTCTCAAGAATGGTTCCTGAAAGGAGAATAGGCTCTTGTTGTACAATACCAATGACCTCACGTCTGAGCTCACGAACCTGGAAGTCATTGATGTTGCGTCCACCAATTAGGATCTCACCGTTGTTTAGGTTGTAAGATCTAAGAAGAAGCGTTGCAACGGTGGACTTTCCGCAGCCCGAAGGTGCAACAAAACAGGTACTGGAAGAAGCAGGCACTGTGAATGAGCAACCGTCAAAAATGAGGTCGTTCGGTCTTGTTGGGTAGCTGAAAACCACGTCCTTGAATTCGATGCTGTTGTTCAAGTGCGGAGGAAGCTTATCACCCTGGACTGCTGGAACGTCGTTGTCGTGGTCAATCAATTCAAAAAGCTTGATACCGGCACCAGACCCCTTCATGAGCTCCATGTACGTCGTCGTAAGACTGTAAAGTGCCAGATTGAACAATTCGGAGTACATGGTGAAAGCCACAACGTCACCAGTGGTCATCTGACCGTTGATGATCAAGTAAACACCCAAAGCAATACATGACAAGTAGCCCGAATGGTAGAGGGAATAGATCGAAACGGCGTAATTCGATTGGGCCAAGGCCTCTCTTCTTGCAACATTGACGACGTTTCTAAGTTGAGTGGAGTACTTTGTTAATTCTTTCTGCTCACCGGTAAAGGCTTGGATGAGCTTCACCGAGTTGAGGGTTTCTTCGCTGACCTTGGTAAGACCTGCGGTGGCATTTTGAAGTCTAGTGGATAATGAACGAATCTTCTCGCCGTACCACACAGAACCGAAGGTGATGGGAGGCGAAATCAACAACATGACGCCAAATAATAGTGGATTAATGGTAAACATCATGTACGAGCTGATGAACCCGAAAAGCAAGTTCTTCAAGCCGTCCGGGAGATTGCTTGTGATCGACCTGGAAACCACATATGCATCACTGGAAAGTCTGGAAATCAAGTCGCCCGCCTTGTGCTTGTCGTTATCGAAAAACGCAGAATCGTGTCTCAACAAGTGCTTCATAACACGAAGTCGAAGCCTTGCCACAAGCCTCTCACCTAGCACTTTGAGCACCCAGATACGAGCCCAAAAACATGCTGCACTCACACACATGAATGGAACCATGACTGAAAACACCGTGGAATATTTATAGCCCCATATGACCAAGTCGCCATCGGCATCTTTATCGCCAGCATTGAAGGCGTCTATAGCAGCTCCCACGAGCTTAACCGAGGTTGTTGGGTATAAAACGGCAAAGAGAATGAAACCCAATGCGTAGAAGAAAAGCTTGAGGTCGGGTCTGCCCAATTTCAAGATTCGAGCTATGGTTTTCATGTTCTTCCGGAAATCTATCTTGTTGTTCTTCATCTGCTCCTTCTCCTCGGCTCTAATCTGTTTCTTGCGAAGCTGTGCTATTTCAAGATGCAGCTTCACTGACGGGCTTGAAGCCAAGCTATCCACCAACTCCTGGCTTCTCTCCTTCTGAGAATACCATCTGTTTTGTATGCTTGGGTTCTGGAAACCACGTTCATTGAATATTCTGGTAGGCGCATATGAAGAATGCTGAAGGGCTGTGAGTCTATGGAAACTTCTGTGGATGTTGATCTGATTAGACTGTAGTTTAAATGCTTTGTGAATCTGGCCTGCCAGTATAAGCCCCCTTGTCAGGATGGGCTGGATAATAAATGGCCGCAACCCTAGTTGTAGCATGGGGTTGTAGTGGTCGTTTTTCAGTGCGTGAAGTTCGGCCATACATACTATTTCACACCGGAGCCGATGTTGCGAATCCGCAATACTCGTTGTATACTATAGACTGTAGAATGCTGTATTAAATGGCACGGTCAACGAATGACTGGATCATGCCGACCTCCGATTCCTCGTACTCGCGGACCTCGATGCTGCCGTCACTGTTCAAAAACGTGTTGGCCTGAATGAGCTGTTTACGAGGCTGCTTCTTTTTGAGTACGACGTCTCTGTATCTGGCGTAGTCCTCAGTAACGCCTGTGATGTCGCCGTAGAAAGCCACACCTTCCTTGACGTTGGCAGAGCACTTGAAAACGTGCAACTTGTGCAAGAAGTCCCCGAGCGCCTCCACGGCTTCCTTGTCCAACTTGGACTCCTCCACCACGATCTCCAAGTCGTCGAACGTCTCCCTTGTCGTCGTACTTGAGCGACACAACACCGGCCTTGTGCAAGCTCTTGAAAATACCGAAACGGGCTTGCATATGAGGCTGGCCCCACTTCTTCGATTCGGGGTCCCAGAACTCGAGACCAATAACACCAGCACGGGCCATCAAGAGCGTAGCGATAAGCTTGACGTCCTTTTGGTCCTGTGCGTCCTTGATGCCGAAAATAGGCAAAACCTCAAGTGGCTTAGACAAGATGAGGTACAAGGCGACCAATTCGGCACGGCACTCTTCGAAAGAGCCAGCTGTGGTACCGAACAAAGAGCCCCACGTCTCGCTGGGCTTGTAATATGTAGAAAGCTCGGGGTGAGCAGCCTTGTCAAAGTTGAACTGGCCTGGAGAAGTCTCTTGCAACAATTTACCTGTACCGTGGCCCAACAACTCGTGCAAGCCCACTTGGACTTCGAAAGAGTCGTCTCTCCACTTGCGGAACTTCTCTTGCAAAGACGCTGAGACAAAGCTGATCACCTCCTCCTTTTTTGGCTTTTTGGGGTTAGCGCTCAACACATTACCTAAGGAGACATTCTTAAAACCAACGTTCAATCTGACGTCGTCGTAGTTGGGAATGTTGATACCGGCTGGAACACCGGATCCAGAGAAGGTCAACACCTCTAGGGAAGTGAAGTCTGGAGGCACGAAAGTGTCCTTCTCATAGAAGTGGTCCCAAGGCAAGTATGGAATCAAGGTACCGGCGTTTTCGACCAAAGTGGCAAATTTAGCCGTTCTGTCCTGGTTCACCATGGCAACCAAACCTTCCCACTCACCACGAACACCCGAGGGGTCTCTGTAGGTCTCGATGAAACCGATGTTGGACTCAACCAGAGGACCCAAGTCCTTGACCCACTGGATTTGCGAGTCCTTATGGGCCTTCATGGAGCCTGTTTCAAACGATTGTGCGTAGTATTCGATCATCTTTTTCTGTGTATCGTTAGCGGCGTACTTTCCAGCCTCCTTGATGTTCTTGGTGATCTCTGCAAACTCCTTCGAGTGGTCACCGAACTGGATCGTCACGCGAGCACCCAGAGCAAGCTCAATGGCCTCCTTAGGGTAGTAGTCCACGGTGTTGTCGGTCAAGGCACTGGCCACGAGAACCACAAATTCCTTATCAGATTTTTTGGTCACTCTGGTGTTCTCAGGCATGATGGAACGGTCAGCCAAGGCGGCATTGATGGCCTCGATCTCATCCTTTGTGATGACCGAAGCACTGTTAGGGTAGTAGTTGGACAACTGGCCCTTTTCAGGCCAACCCAACAATGCGGGGTTGGTCGAGTAGATGGCTTCCTTGACGGTCTCATACAAGTCCACGAGATCCTGTTTGCCAGCGGCCTTGACGATAGCGGTGAAGTCAGATTCCTGAACCTTAGGAACGAATTTGCTGTCACCGAAGGACTTGAAGTTACCCAAGTTGCCCAAGAATTGAGATGCATACTCGAGGTAGTGGGTCACCGATTCGGATGACACGGGCTTCAAGACCTCCTGGTACTTTTCGTTGGATTCTGGCAGTCCCAATGCCACGTGCAAGCCCAAGATCAAATCAAAAATGGCCTCACTCTCTGGGGACACGGATCTCAAGACAGCTCTTGAACCCCAGTGGGAAGCTCTGGAAAGATAGTGGGCATAGAGTTTAGCCTCGTTGGTAGGCAATTGTTCAAAGTGCTTTTTAGCCGAGAGCACGATGATGGGTGCCTCGGAGTCTGCAAGGAGGGTCAGCATAGGAAGAAAAGTGGTAGTTACTTCTCCGTAGTGTTGGTCTTTTAACCTGTGCAGGGTGGAGCCACAGAGGCGAGTGGCATGGACGAATGGCGAAGTTTGTGGAATGGGGTGGGTGTATTTCGGTTAATAGCGGAGAATCTAGTGATCTTCGGATAGAGTCGTTGGGTTGTTTGTTTTGCAATTGAGTGGCCGAATTGGATGAGTTGGTGATTTGGGTGCAAATCGTGGTATCTGGTGAGGCTCGCCTAGACCATGAGTTGATGATTCTTGGCCTCAATGTCGGATGAACTGAGGGAATTTTATGATTATTTGAAAAGATGTTTCTCAATTTGGGTTTTTGTAGGTGGCCATTGGTTATTTGAATCTCCGAACGTCTAAATGTCTGATACGAAGATGGATTTGGTTAGGTTCCAACGGTGGAGCATTAAAAGCATTTGAGCGTCAATGACGGAAAAGCTTGACAAAAGGACATAGTTGTTTAACCATAAGTTCTAAACAACGAAGAAAAGAATAGATAAAACGGGCATGATTATTGCTGGTGCCGCTCCGTCCATGGCGTATCAGGTTAACCCATGATGCTTCTTCTAGGCTTTTAGGATGCTACTGAAACATGACTTTCTTTCAGGGACATGTTGAATGTGGGAAAGATGGCCATCGTCAATTGAAGCTCAATTTGAAGACTTTTCGTATTTTTGTGGAGATGTCGTGTTTCTCTTTTTGGTCCATGTAGTAAATGGCTGCGAAAAAATGAAGACTTAGTTCAGCTATGGAAGCCTTCAACGATGGTAGGTAACGAAACGAAAATAAATGGGATGATGAGAGAACACTGTAAATCTCTTCAAGACCAATTCCGTACCTCGTAAGAAGGAAGAAATGGATTAATCAGAATTATCGGGAAATATTCTTAGTTTCGACAAAGCCACCCTCTTATTCGACTATATCGCAAGTATCACTCAGAATCACAAATGGAACAGCATCAAGTTTACTACTCATACAGAGGCGGTGATCCTAATTTTGACCCAGCGTATTATCTTAAATGTGTACATTCTTACACTACGATCACCCACATCTGTTGATATACCTGCGCACAGTCTCAGCACAACCACAACTACTATCTAATGGCCCGTAAAGAAGCCCCAGTGGCGCCTGCCGAACCGGCTACCCAGCCCGACAAGAAGATTAGAGCCGAGGGAAATCTGGAAAACGAAGAAGAGGACTATGTCGAGGAAGAAGATGAGGACTATGATCCAGAAAAGAAACATGAAGAAGACCAGGAAAGTGATAACTCAGACAACGAACCCGAACCAGACTATTCAGCTATCAACACGGGCGTCAGCCAAGTAAGAACGCGAACACAAAGATACGAGGAAGAGCTCGGTGGTGGCAAGAAGCGAAGGATAGATCCCAGTGGTCTACTACAGGACGAGCTGAGGGTAGACGTGAATGCTATCTTTGAATCTTTGAAAAGTGGCAAAGACGACACTGATTGGACTACGCTTATAGATAAGGATGCTGTTGCGGAGGAGAAGAAACCCGAAGAGCCCACAGACCCCCACGAAACCAGAATGGTAAGAATTGAGACCTCCTACACTTTTGCAGGCAAGTTGGTCAAGGAGCTGAAAATGGTGCAGGCCGATTCTGCTGAGGCCAAGGCGTATCTTAATTCTGTGAGTGGTATAACGATAGGGGGCGAAGGTGAAGGTCAGAGGAAGCTGTTTGTCACTGTTGTGCGTACGATAAAGGGAACAGATGAGCAAGTGCCACTCATGATTAAGCTCAAGAGACCATCACTCATTGATAAATTTCTCAAAGGAGACAAAAAGAACAAGCTCACGACGCTTGAGAAGTCTCGTCTTGACTGGGCCAGTTATGTTGACGAAGAGAAGATCCAGGACGACTTGGCCCTTCACAATAAGGCCGGTTACCTTGACAAGCAGGACTTCTTGGGTCGTATGGATGCCAAGCGAGATGTCCAATACCAGCGTGCCAAAGAGCTCGAGCGCCAGCGCCAGTGGCAGCTTCAGCAAAAAGGGAAGTAAGAGGGTTTTCTGGAGATTGGGCGCAGTCAATGCTACAGCTTTGCAGGAGTTTTATGTTTCCGCTTTTGCTTTGAGCGGAGTCATCCGCCACCGATCGGAAAGGCTTAGACGGTATATCTGCCATACTATCCTAAAGGGTCAAAGGATTCCTTGTGCTCTTCAAATGATTTTTTCAATTCACTTGAAATAAGAAAGCGGTTGTATTACCTGTTAATTGCCCAACTCGTCAACTCCAATGCGCATAGACGAGGTCCCGTCCTCTACACATCGTGGTGTCGCCACCATGGCCCTACTTAATCAATCTTCCGAGCGATGAATGTCCGGAATCCAGGAATTCAAGATTCGCTAACTCCGTGACCTGGACAGACAAAACAAACTTTCGCCGCTCAATTGAGCCCCTTGGACCGTCGCGTCATGTTGCAGCCATCTGAAACTCTTGTCAAACCACAGCCATTGCCATCAATATACAAGACAATCGGAAACTACAATTTTAGCAGAAATATGATCGGGAGAAGTTCCATTGCTGCCAGTAGCAAATTCAATCAAAAGTCACCCGTAGTTATTTCTTTATTCGGACAGGATGGTGTGTCGGGGTGTTACCGACTGCATGCGAAGAACGATACAAAAAAAAAGCGAGTACAAACTTATACATCCATCAACTTCTTCCTCTTGTCCTCCGAAATAAGTTATCTCTGAATGTCAAACATCCTCAAAAGAAAAAACGAAGAGGTCGAGCCGCTGTCCGCGGAAGGTGACCAAATCAACAAAAGAGTTGCTCTTGATAGCGAGCAGTTGGAGGAGTCTGAAAAAAAGAAGAACAGTCCCAAACGGCGCCTACTCTCAGTGACAATGTTTCCTCTGACAAAGACACTTCTACTTCCTCTGAAGACGTGACCAGTAAAAAAGAGGAACCTCCTTCTGCCGCTGCCTGGACCGATAACACGCTAATTTCCTCTGAGCCTGCGGAATACGACCCGGCGAGTTCGGCACTGAAACCCGTCTATCGGGAGAAAGAAGACGCAACCACCGTGTCTCTTCGCATGTATTGTCCTGTCAAGGAAGCCGGTGTTATTGTGGGCAAAAAGGGCGAGACAATCACTCATCTTCGAGAGAAGGCCAACGTGCGAATCAATGTCAGCGAAAACTTGAAGAACGTTCCCGAAAGAATTGTCTCTGTCAAGGGCTCGGCCGAGAATGTGGCTAGAGCGTTTGGTCTCATCACTAGGGTCATCTTGGAGGAGCCTGAGGACGAGCCTGCCTCTATCATGAGTAAACAGTATAACTTGAGACTCTTAATCCCACACCCGTTGGTGGGATACGTCATTGGCAAATCTGGAAGCAAATTCAGAGAAATTGAAGAGAACTCGGCCGCCAAGCTCAAGGCTGCCGAACAGCCCTTGCCTTACTCTACCGACCGTGTCCTTGCGGTCAACGGTGTGGGTGATGCTATCCACATCGCCGTCTACTATATCTCTCAGGTGCTTTTGGAACATAAGGATGTCCTCAAAAAGCACAAAATAGTGCTTTACAACCCTGCAAATTACCGCCACCAAATGCCCACAGCAAACCCTCTCCAAAACATGGCCATAGCACCTCAGCAACCACCTCAGATGCCTTTTATGGGTGCTCCTCAAAATATGTCGCCATTGCAAGGATTGACAGGCATTCCTGGTGTCACTGATCCAAAGGCCGCCTACCAACAGGCTGCCAAACCTTATAACTTCCAGATGATGTTTCAACCCTCTGTTAGACCTGAATTCAGCTCTCCCCAGCCTCAACCACACATGTCTCAGCCCCAAATGGCTGCTCCTCCTATGAATATTCCTCCTCAGAACTCTTTCACCGATGAACACGGCAATACCATTGTTGGCGACGTGATTACTCAAATGCCAACTCAAATCAGTCAAACTCCCGAGAAATACAACGAGGATGTTTACGTTGCCAACTCCAACATCGGGTCTGTTATTGGCAAAGGAGGCAACAACATTAAGCAGATCAGAGAGACCAGTGGCTGTACCTACGTTAAAATTGAGCCCGACCAGAACCAAACTTTACTTCTAGGTGGCGGCAAGGGTGTAACTAACGTGAGAAAGTTAACCTTGACGGGCTCATACAACGCCATTCAGACGGCTATCTTCCTTATAAATCAGCGTATTAGCGCTGACAAGGAGAGAAACGGTGTTCAGTAAATGAAACCTGAACGAGTGCATCGGAACAACCATACATTATCTCTGTCTATAAAACACCCTTCTACCCTTGTTTGTACAATATCACCTAAAGATGGGGCACTCTCAAGCTTGTCAACAACATTGTAAACCCACTGAGTAAACCCTCTCCAAGGACAAGTCCACTGCTGAAGATAACCATCTTCACCTTCTCGTCCTTACGTTTACCAGCACGCTGGATCCAGACATAAGCTATAACTCCACCAAGGAACCTCGCCAATGTGAAGTTTGGGGTGTTGTAAATTCCAATCCCAACCGCCACTCCATTTGGCAAGTACACCAAATATTTGTGGTATTTGTGACTGGAGGGAACGATATTCTTCACAGCGGATATGATACCGAAAACGACGGCAAAAAGCACACAAAATTCAAAGGCATGAGGCGGGAGACCCTCTCCTGTGACAAGCCTTGAACAGTCGATCCAGACCACCGCGGTAGGTATTCTGAACATCTGGCTAGGGATCTCATAAACTGAGTTGTAGACCTTGTACATGATGGAACTCACAAACACCGAGTAGATCGTGCCAATCAACTGGGCGGTGAATTGAGCTTTCGGTGAGGCACCAAGTAAATGTCCTGTTTTGAGATCTTGCATCAAATCACCAGCTTGTTGAGCGCCAGCTTCAGCTATACCGCCGGCGATGAGATTGATGAGAATGCGTGCTGGATGGTTATGAGGAATGATTGTGGCGAAGATAAGCTGCGATAGTTTTCCGATTCCACTGACGGGATTGAGGTCAGTTTCTCCCAAGGCACGAACGCCGAGAATGGAGAAAAAGAGAGCCAACACGATGGCAATGAATGTAGCGTAATGGGGAACGAGGGAGCCAAAAACTGAATTGATAGCCCACATGCATATAATGGAGGAAATGATAACACCAACGACTGTCACTTTGTTGCTTATTAGATACTCAGGCAGTAGATCGGTCAACGAGCTTTGCTCTGTAACAGCATCGCTTTCGGCTTCCAAAGAGTGGTAGTTCGTGGAAGAGCCACCTAGCAAACGTTGGTGTACTTCTGAGGAGGAACGAAAGATCAAGCTTGACACTCCGGAATGCAACGATTTGTATGTCACCACGGCAAATGATACCAACGAGTCGGCAATCATGACACTCAAGCTCAACCAAAGAATCCAGCCTTGTCCGCCGGTTACCCAATCATCAATTGGCCCCGGAGCCCAGCCAAGATATTTAGACATTGGTGCAAGGACTCCCCAGCCTAGGATGGCTCCAAATAACATGTATGAAACTGACGGGAGTCCCATGATAATGCCTTGACCAATGTAAGCAGGAGAAGGCTGGAAGTTCCATTGGTACACATTTGAGAGTTTGTGGCCGAAAATCGGAAGCATCTTGAGCACAGGGACAAAGTAGGATGCTAGAGTATAGAACGCCGAGACAATGAATGTGATGACAAGAAACCTGATGTTTGTGTTGTATGTTTCCTCCGTCAGAGCGAGCTTGATGCCGTTGGAGTCAGAAGGTCTGATGACACCTCCATGGGGGTACTCTATTGAAGAGTCTGAGTCTGTAGCGTCAGCTTCCTCTGGCTCCTTCTTTTCACTGTATAATTCAGTACCGTGCAAAACCAGAATAAGCGTTGCCGTGGCACTACCTGAAGGAAATGGGAGCTTTTCCTTGATGATGACTTGCTTACGGAGTGGTACAGCAAAGAAGACGCCAAAAAGCGCCAACCCTAGCGACCAAACCATCAACTGGGAGAGCGAAAGAACAATCTTAGAACCTGTTCCGCTCTCCTCTTCAGTAAGGAACTTCTCTATGGCTGGCACTATACCAACCAAACCATAAGCCAAGGGACCAGTACCGACTGCAACAGCCACACTTTGGATATAAACATTCTCCACATCCGTAAACAGCTTGGCCATTGGCGAGCACCTGAATATCGTAAAACCAAGTAGTGCCGACGGGAGTGACATCATAGAAACCCAGCCTGTTTGGAGGCCAAACTGAAAGTTTGATATAAGCACCACCGTTCCGATAAGCAAACCCACAAGAGTAGACTTCAAGGTCACCTGAGGAAGATCCACCTTTTCATTCCAATGGAGTCTTTGCTGTAAGCCTGCGTTGCCATCTTCCTCGATTTCCTGGACCAGGCCAGGCAGCAGGCTTTTGATGGTGGGGCTGTCCATGGACCAGCAATTGAGATACTAAGAGACCTGTAGATGCGGTGCGATGATGGCCTGAAGGATAGAGTTTCGAAGGGTAATCAAAATGTGAATATCCTGTAAAGAGGCTGTGGAGGGTAGAAAAGCAAGTTCCCACCTCCTGCTGCAGGGTGCTTATTAATGGCACTGACTCTTTTTTTCAGTGGTGTCGCATCGGCTCTGCGATTGCGAAATCTATATCATAGAATGCGCGGTGGCTCGGGTTTAGCACCCTAATTCGGCAATGCTTATCAAGCTGCCGAGAGAGAAAAAAGTTCCTTTGGCTCCAAGCACAGGCGATCTGAAGCTAGTAATAAGAACAGCATCGTGCTCAGCTCCTGAGACGCCATTGATCTAAAGCTCCGAGAAAATCACTTCCGCTTTAGCAATTCTCCGCTTTGTGGCTCACAACGCCGACAACCCCATATGCGCAGCCAAAACTCTAGAGAGCCTCTATTTCGTGGCTCTCAGCATTGGCCCTACCTCACGCTCTACCGTCTAATCCTCTCCGAAAAGCAAGTAGTCCAAGATATCGCTCAACGTAATCACACTGACCACCTTGCAGTCGTCGTCCACAACAAACAATCTATGAAGTCTCAGCTTGCGGATGGTGTCCATGATAGTGCTGAGTCTGTCGTTTTGAGTACACGTGTGGACACCTTCAAAGTCCTCTGGTCTCCGGAGCAAGGCCTCGCCCACACTCAAGTCCAAATCTGTGTACATGCCCGCCTTGACAAGTGCCAAAACATCAACGGCTTCGTAGACATTGATCAATTTGCCGTGCTCGTCGACGATTGGAATCGAAGAAACAGACTTGTGCGACAAGAGGTGAATCACTTCGATCACCGGGGTGTTCATGGTGCAAGTGCTTATATCCTTGGGTTTGCTCAAGTTCGAAATATCACGGAGAGGCTTCAACAACATCTTCGTTTCCTTACAGTTCAACGCGACGAATTTCAAGATTCTGTACTGGGTCAACACAGACACCACAATCTCACGATGAGTCTTTTCGTCTTCGTCAATCAAAGGGATTCTTCTAGCCTTGGACTCCAACATCTTCACACACGCCTCATACAAGGACTTGAAAGGGTGGATGTAGACAGTCTCGATGGGGGCCACACCTATGTCCTTCTCTATATCACGCAACCCATCGAGGGTCAACTGGTCAACCAACTCAAACTTCTCGGGAAACTGGAAGTAATACTGAATAACATTGATGAAGTCGCTCAGGGTCAATAAACCAGCGAAACGGGACGTTTTGTTACTCCACAAAGGAGCACTGACAATATTGTTTTGTAGCAAGATGTTCAACGATTTTTTAACCAACAAGGACGTGTCCAAGACAATCAAACGGTACGAAACGGGCAACACATCGTAGGAGGTCTTGCTCTGCAAAAATAACCGAATAGCTTTGATACCAATTCTCTGATCGTGTTCGATCTGCTCTGCAGAAAGAGACTCGATGTAATCGTTGGGAGTTGCGGCTGGGGGTTGTGAGGAAACGTCAGCCATACTTGTAAGGTTGTTCCAGTGGTAGGGTGGACTATGTATGATAGATAGGGCCCGACTGGTTGTAGATATACGTAGTTGTATGTCTCGGTAGAACTTTTGTGAGAGCACCTATATGCAGTACCACAATAAAAAAATTGGCTAGGGAGAGTAGAATTGCTTAAGTAAGGAAGGTGGCAGGGCGATGATAATGATGTGATCTTGTTTTTCCAGATCTCTTAATCGGCTAGAAGTGTTATAGAGACTTTTTTTTATGGTGCAACCGCTTTGGGCGGGTCTGACGAATAGGCAGACTAGAGCAAGGGTGGAGTTTTTCGCCGAAATATCTACCTAAGGTGCAAGATGGTTCAAGAGATTCTTCATGCCAGGATAAATGTCAATCGTACTGATAGTTTGCTGTAAAGTGTGCTGACCAATAGGCGCTAGACAGAGATGACGATGAGGATGCCGTTTGCTCAAGCGGAGTATATATTACACAATATCGTAAGGCGGCCCTTTTTTGAGGATGAGCGGTTTAGTCAACCATTGGTCATTCTAGCGATTAAAGGAGGTTTTGCTAAGAACTAACCGAAATTTCAGATACCATCAAGCCCATAAAGCCAAGATTCTCATCACAAGAACACCAATGTCTCTACACCTCTAGATCAACTGATCAATGATCAATCTATTAAACGCAACATATGAATTAAAGAAAGACGGGAGTGCAAAAATTAGGCCCATCTACCCAACAATGCCATCAAACCGGCACCCACACACATGATACCATAAGCAACAATCATGCGCTTGAAGCCAGCGTCGCCCTTGAAGTCGTCAGTGAACAAGAATTCGTGGGCCATCAACTCCACGAGACCAGTGTAGAGCAAGATACCAGCGGAGATGGAGTCGAAAATACCGTTGACAATCAAGGCGGTACGGTGCTCCTCAGAGTAGCTGTTTCTCACACCAAGACCAATGGCAATGGCAATTGGCGTACAGAGACCGTAGGCAAGGGCCAACAACCAAGGAGTCCATCTCTTGCCCTGAGGCCATGGAGTAGCGGCAATTCTGGTACCCAAACCCAAGCCCTCAAAGAGCTGGTGGAACACAATGACGGGGTATAAGGTCTTGAACTCGTTGTCGGCGGTGGCAAGGGCCAAACCAACGAAAACAGAGTGGAAAATTATACCAAACTCCAAGACAAAGATGGCCAACAACTTACCGTAAAAGTTCTCCAAGTCGTCCTTGGAGTCGTCGTCATCCACATGGCTGTTGGCGTGAGCGAAGTGCTTAGGGTAAGGGTTTTCGTCGGTGCCGGAGCTGAGCTTGGCCTCCTCGTCGGACTCGACAGCCTTCTTGTCCTTGACGTAGGCAGAAGTGTCACCAAAGTGAGAGTGGGAGTGGCCGCCTTCACGGGACTCGAGCTTCCTGTCGACGTATCTGAAAGCCAACAACTCCATGAAGAAAATGATGAAAAGTGTCACGAGACAGATACCGTAGGCGTAAGGGTAGATTGTCCAGCCATCGCCCAAGCAGTCATTGCCCAAGGCATCGGCAGCAGGCTCCAACAAGTGGATGAAGGCCGTAGCAATAATGACACCAGAACCGAAGAACTTGGCGATGAAGAAGCACCAGCCGGGCAATCTGATGAAGGAGTATTTGGAGGAAAGAATAGGGAAGACGGCACCGAAAGTGGAGGCCACCAACACCACGAACACCGAGGAGATACGGGCACCAAGCATGCCGCTGTACTCGTTCTCACCGCATTCGTCTCTCTTGTGGAGGTTTTCCACGACGCTAGCCACAACCGAGTCCATCTTGGAAAAAAGTGCAATAGCTGCCACAACAGTTAGGGAGAGGGGCCTTTTTATGTCTCGAGCGGAACCTGGCTGCCAAAAAGTTGCACAATGGCAGGCTGCAGCAGAGCCATGCGGCGGGCCTTTCCCACAAGAAAAAAAAAAAAAAGAAGGGCAAAAATGCAAATCGCCCTTTACCTCAGAACCACCACGGTGCTGCCGTCCCGCCGTGCATACCATAGCTAACCGCTGCCAGCAAACAGAACCAGTGGTTCAGCGGCAATCGCAACACAAACTCCAGCAATTTCTCCCAGGCTTCTTCCCGCGTCAATGGCTGTCAAGCCTGTCAAAGCTGTCAAAAAGTAAAGATCGGGTCTTGGCTCTTGGCATCCCACTTGAAGAGCGTTTCGCAGAGAATTTTTTTCTGCACATTTCACAATGGCAGCAGGGCTTCACGATTCGCATTCAACACCGCTCTAATTGGCTGCGGTGCGTACCCTGGTGGTTTACAGCACGGTGGCTATTCAGCGTCTCGGCAATGTGGTGGAGCGTTTTTTGAAACGGCCTTAGACCGGCGGCTGCAAGGTATTTGTGCAAGGTGGCTATCGAGCGATGAGCTGAGGAAAATTTGTCAATTTTGTGAAATTGGGTGGAGAAATGTGGATTGCGGTTCTGAACGTTGCCAAGTAGCCATATGACTTTGGACCGATCGCTGCATTGTTAGGATCCCTCTGAGTGCATCCACCAGCGCAGATATGAATATCCTCATTCTGTGCACTTTTCGTCATTTTTTCTGCTCCTGTGCATCTCTTCTGCACACTCGGAGCACTCGTGCCGCACAATTGGATAATCTCGTGCGTCGCTACGACAACTCCATGGACATGTTTTTGTAACCAGACCCTGGAAATCGGGGCTTTTTTGGACGGGTCGCTTAAGTATCGAAGCCTCAGACCGTCGCCGGACGCCAGGCTATACTTGCTGAACACCTCCTCTGCATGTCCATTTTTTCAACCTTCTTTTGCACCCACCCTCTGTCGCCTCTATAGTCACAATTTGCAAACCAGCCTTCCCTAAGCATTTGGTTTTGACCCAATGCAGAAGCCTCGGAACAAGTGCTGCAACCCGCCGGGTCCTCGTCCCTGGTGAGCTAGCCGCATCTGCCTATTATTGTACTCGAGCCAACTGCAATTAATTAAGCAAAGCCTATTTTATTGGGCGTTCTTGTCGTTTTGTGGCACGGACCAAATTAACTAGCGAGCCAGTATCCCGCTTCGACATACCCTGGAGGTCCCGTTTGCGCTTTCGAACGATTGTCAAGGCAAGGGGTCCAATCAGGCCCTTTTGGGGTCACAAAGGCTTTGACGGTTTGTGGTTCGGTTAGATGCATCGGGTAGGTAGCCGCGAGCCGGGATGGAACCGGGGTGGAGCCGGGGAGGTTTGAGCCGTGCCCCATTTATTTTCTAGTGCAATTATTTTAAATCGATGTTTTATTGATCAAGACTTATTGCAGCCCTCTAGGTCGTCGATTCGGCACTCAAGTCGTTGTTCTGAAAATTGGTTGGAATTTGAGCCATTGAGTATGGCGGTGTTTTGAATGCCACAATAATACCGTCGCTAAAATCTCCAAATTTTATTTACCTTGGCCCGCTGTTTTTCAAACCGTTTTTGGGCGTAAGGCTTGTGCCCTCACTACAGCCAGTTATTCTCGTTTTCTGATTATTCCATGGTACTTAGCTTCTCAGTTTGCAGCCAACATTCAGATATCACCAACAACCGAAAAATACAACTACCACGAAAGAGGTGCAAGTTTCAAATTCGGAGTCTACATTCTTATTGAATAACCCGCGACTCTCTACTTGCTTATCACCAACACTTTAAAAGGTTGAGAAAGTAAAGAAGCAGTGGATTTACCAGGGGCCTCAAATATGTGGCTAGGGAATGCGGGTTTTGAGTGTGGGCAGATTGTCCGAACGTGTTGTGCTTTTCTCAGGAGAGTGAAGTTTCTAGCGCTACCAGGCAACAAACCGAAGATCTCACTGCTACCACCCTAGTAGCCAAAAGTAAGCACTACAGCACTCAACATCTCTTCATCTCTTTAAAAGCCCAGTTATTTTCATCAAACCAAAAAAAAAAAATAAGTAAGAGCCTTCTCATGACAGCTCTTGATGACGATAAAAGAGGACCTCACAAAGTGGGATTCGTTATGATCCCACCAGCTGATCCTTTAACCAGCCCTTGAGCAAATTGGCTGGTAGCTTCTCCTTTGATTTGGTAAAAGTCCTGTCACTAAACTGAATGCCAATGCTTGTGTCTCCCTCCGCTACACCACTTATGTGTATCGCACTACTATCGTGTCCAGATACACCAGCGAGTGATTTGCACCCACACCACCAACTAAAGACAAGAGCATGTCTGAAGCAGCACCTGAAAGCACCATAGATAGAGAGGCCAGGCTCGCGGCCGCACGGAAGAAGTTTGAGGAGGCAAGGAAGAAAATGAAAAAGCCAACAACGCCAAATCCCGAACAAGTCGGTGCTAATGCCAGACTGCCCGATACAGCCACTAAGGCCAAATTAGCCGAAAACTACCAGTTGCACAGCACCATAGAAGAACAGAGAGCTACAATTGACAAGCTCAAAGAGGAAAATACCGATTTGAAGCTCACAAACATGGACCTCAAGGAACAAATCAAAGCCCTCGAACAGAATATAGAGAATCTCAAGGCGGGTAAGCCAGAGGAGACGCGTCTGCTGAGGAGCAAGTTTGACGATTTACTTGATGATGATTTGCTTGATGACGACGATGATGATCTCCATGCCGAAACCACATATGGTCAGGCCACTGGTACACCCATCCGTTCAACCAGCCGATCCGAGGTTCTCAGACTGTTTTCGAGCCACCTGGAGGCAGACCAAAAGGATTTCGAAGACTTTGACAAGAAAATCGACGCCGGTCTTCTGGACATTGTCCTGTCGATCGTTGGTAGGGTCAGCACAGAGGCACCATCTGATATTCCTGAACCAGCTAATGATAAAGCTTCGGAAGAAGTGGAAAGCAAACCAGCTGAAGGAGAGCATGATCTTGACGAGTTGGACCTTGGCCCTATTGATGACACAGAAGACTTGAACGCGGAGCCTGAAGTCACTGAGCATAAAGCCCAAGAGGTTCACGATAGCGAATCGAAGGAGCTTGCTGCTGAACCAGAAGCTGAAGAAACCAACCTTCTAGATGTACCTTCAGAAGACGAAAAGACCACAACTGATGATGTTCTGTCCAAGCTAGACGATCTCGATTTAGGCCCCATTGACACAGCCCAAGCCGAGGAAACAGAGAAGGATACGAAAACTGAGACGCAAGAAGACTTAGCTGAGGCCGAGAAGGTGGATCAGGAGAAGGCGGATCAGGAGAAGGCTGAACAAGAGAAGGCTGAACAAGAGAAGGCTGAACAAGAAAAGGCCGACCAAGAAAAGGCCGACCAAGAAAAGGCCGACCAAGAAGAAGCTGAACGCATGAAAGTAGAAGAAGAACGCGCTCTTCAAGAACAACTAGAAAAGGAGCGTGAGCAGGAAAGGATTGAAGAGGAAAGACTTAGGGAAGAGAAGGCCGAAGAAGAAAAACTCGAGAAAGAGAGAGCTGAAAAGGAGGCCGCTGAACGTCAAAAGGCAGAGGAGAAGGCTGAGCAGGAGAAACTCGAGCAGGAAATAATTGAGCAGGAAAAGCTCGAGCAGGAGCAAGCAGAGCAGCAACGCATAGAGGCTGAGAAGGCCGAGGAGGAAAGAATCGCCAAGGAGGAAAAAGCGGAGGCAGAACGTCAGGAGCGCATGGAACAGGAGAAGCTTGAGCAAGAAAAGGCGGAGCAAGAGAAGGCACAACAGGAAAAGGCTGAACGAGAGAGAATTGAAGAGGAGGAGAATGAGAGAGCCGAACAGAAGAGAATTGAGGAGGAAAAAGCTGAACGAGAGAGACACGAGAAGGAAAAGGCCGAACGAGAAAGAATCGAGCAAGAAAAAGCTGAACAGGAGAGAGCTGAACAGGAGAGAGCTGAGCAGGAGAGAGCTGAGCAGGAGAGAGCTGAGCAGGAGAGAGCTGCACAGGAGAGAGCTGAGCAGGACAGAGCTGAGCAGGACAGAGTTGAAAAGGAGCTTGCTAAGGAAGAGGAAGCGAAGCTCGATGCCGCTCTCTCGGCAGATCTCGAGGACATTGAAGTTGAACCTCTCCAGCCTGAATCCGCCCCCCAGACTTCCGAAGCTCCATTGCCATCTCAGGAACATCCCCAGCCGGATGCCGTTGACCTCAACTTAGAAGTGCAAGATGGGATACCCACTCAGTCCACCAGTAAGGAAGCCTTCCAGCAGCAGGATCTCGACAACAAGTTTGACAATATTGACTTGGGTCCCTTGCATGATGAAGAGGTAGCATTGAACAACGCTGACTCAAGGCCCAATGAAAAGCCCGATGACTCCATTTTCGATTTCTCTGCCTTCCAAGGTGATGACGTCTCCTTGTCGCAAATTTCTGATTTCCCGAACGAGTACGCTACGGAAGAACAAAAAGCCATTGCCATGTTCTCCACAGAGACCGCTGATTTCAAAGAGCGCCTCATGATGTGGAAGAATTGGCAAGTCGACATGACTGGCTGGACTACACTGGGAATTCCACCAAAAGTTGCGCTCTAGCTAAGAGTGGTTTGACGAGCTATGAATACTAATGCACAATGTTGTCTATTTACATGATTATTTGACTCTGCACAAGGCCAATCCTTGTAAGTCTCTCTTTGCAGCCTCCTGAATTTCCACAACCTCGTTGTCTTCTGTTCTTAGGAATATACATTCAGCAGGTTGGAGTGGTTTGATGAATCTGACAGGGAAACCAGAGGCCAAGGCCTTGACCTCAGTTGTACTCAAGTTGACCTTTCTGCCTGGCTTGGAAACCAATGAAAGATCTCTGATAACTGGAAGATTGTTTCTGTACTTTATGCCTAACCACAAACGGCGTGTTGCTATGTTGTCAGGGGTGACATCGACAGGTTTTTCATCTGGTCCAGCTGTTGAGCCTCTTTGTATAGACGAGAGGAAGCCTTCCTTGTATAAGTTGAGGGCAACCTGCAAATGCAATCTAGATAAAGGCACAGAAGTAAGGCCAATATTCACGTTCGTGCAGTTTTTTAAGTGGGCGCAGAAGTTGGCTAGGCTGGACAACGACATGCTTGTAACGTAGAGCTCTTTTTCACTGGAGTAGCTGGAGAAAAATTCAGATTGTGGTCACGTGCGCGCCTTGGTACTGAATCTGCTCTCCAAAGATGGTGCGACAATTAGTTGCAACCATTCGATGTTTCGGTCGTTGGTTTCTGTTCCTAAGGTTTCGGCCAAATCAGCATTTTTGCCCTCGAGATTCTATGCAACTGCTCGTAAGCCTCGTCTGCCAGACCAGGGCCCTAAGTTGAGGTACCTTTTCGTGGTGGTACTCGCATCGTACGGTCTTTTGCATTATTGCACGCAAAGAATGGACAAGAGCAAGAAGCCCCAGACCTCGTTCTCAGAGCGTGAGTTCGAGGAATACGAGAAGAGGACTGGCTTGCGCAGAAGAATGAAGTTGATTGGTCCAGACAAGCAGGACCAGTATGCCTTCTATGCGGTTCCCTTCAGCACATCAAAGTCGATCTCAGACACTTTGAAGGAGAAGCTTCAGGGTAGAGAGGTCAAGGTTATCAACCCTTCTGAGTTGATGGACAAGGAGGTTGAGCTGGAAGGAAAGTACTCGTACCTCATTGAAGATATCAGGGCCTCGGGTAGACTGGTTCCCAAAGGCTTGCTCACCGCTTTGGTTAAAAATGAGGTCAACCTCTTCATGAACACCACCAAGGGCCAATATGATACCGATATTGTGTTGCTCAATTACCCACAATCGACCGATGAGGCGATCAAGTTTGAAAACGATGTTTCCGACATCCACTCTTGTCTAGTGCCTGACAACGAGGAAGTGCTCAAAAACAATTTAGATGCCGAGCTGCTTAGAAAAGTCAATAACGTTGTCGGATACTTCGACATCGTCAAAAAGGTTCAAAAGTTCAAGGACGAATAGGCTCCAAGCCCCATGTAAATAGCAATGTCACTTGAAGAACTCCTCTGGAGTCAAAAACGGGATACCTACAGCTTCTGCAAACGCCTTATCGGAGTCCAGAAAATCCAACTCTCTCCCAGCTGCGTCCCCCCACGTAGAACGACTTCTCCTTATCTATGGAGCATTCATCAAACACATTATTGAGGTACTCTTCGACCCTCTCCCACATACCAATGGCCGGCTTACGCATACGGTTATGCTTCTCTTCAGAACTGATCATTTTTTGCTTCCCCTTTGGCCTTTTTGGTGCTGCAACCACTAGAGCATTGTCCAGTATTGGGCCCAAAGAGGCCACTACCTGGTTGATCCTCTCTTTCAAATTTGTGTACGATTTCGACGGTTCACCTTGTGTGGCTATGACGCCACCCTGATTCGTAAAAATCACAAATACCGTACCCTTCTCAATCTCCTCTGTTACCCTAGCTTTAGCATTTTCAAACCAGCACCAGTCACCAGGCCCTCGAGCAAATTTGGATCCAGATTTTGTGTTTACGAGTGTCCCGTCTAGATCGAAACACGCCAATTTGAGACTTTTTGGGTCCTGATGTTTCCTCAAATATTCAGCAAACGTCGTTTTCTGGGGAAAGTTGGTGATACAATGGGACCCCTCCACCCTCCACCTAGAAGGAAACGATTTGGACAAGCTGCCCAAACCCCTTTCTGCACTCTTCACACCGACACGTGGTTTGGTCAGTGGCTTAGCTACCCTCAGCCCTAGCATGGATGTTATATCTTTCACCATGAGTAGTAGCATGCGCACCGATATCAACACTTTCCTACACCACCTTACTTCACATCATCTGCCATCGGGCATGGAAAAGACGTCGAAGGACCAGTATGGTCGCAAACTGTGGAATGTCGAGGCTTACGAGGCAGAAGCCAAAAAGGGAAAAAAGCAAGATGTGTCTGAAGAGGCCAAGGCAGCAGCCCAAAGACTAGGATCTGATCGCCTCAAACACCGAGCCGATCTTTTCCAGGAAACGGTTTCCCTGGTCCAAAAGCGTACCTTGATTGCGGATCCGGCAAGCGGACGAAAACGATTTGGTTTCGTTTGTCCTATTTGCGATCTTTCGTTTCGTGATACATTGGCACTTGTGGACCACATAAATCTGCCGCAACACATCAAAAAGGCTCAAGATCTAGCCCGAGCTGAGGGATCTGAAGTTGAAGTAGTCTCTGGCGGCTTCAGGCATGCCTCACCTGAAGAAGTCGCTCAGACAATCGAGACACTAGTATCACAGAAACTCCGAGAAGCTGCAGCCTCAAAGGGACGAGAGTCGATGCAAGAGAGGATAAAGAAGCGTGCTGCATTTATGGAGAGACGTGCTAACAAGAAACGAGAGAAGAGGAAGCGTAGGAAGGTGGGATCCGAGGTGGAGGATTCGGAGATGGCCAGAACAATGGGTTTTGGTGGGTTTGGGTCGACGAAGGTGTGATGCAGTATGAAGTTGATTTTTTATGTAGTGATGGGGATGAAACAGGGCTGGTACGAATATCCAGCTAGGATTAATTTGACGATGGAACGAGGACGATGTGTATTATTCTCTCGAATGACAGTCTTTACTCTCCCTTGCAGACCAAAGCATTTGACCGCTTCAAGATTGCGTCCTTTTGATACCGTAAGAGCTTCCATTCGAAGAAGCTGCTTCTCTTCTGTTAGCACTTCTGTTAGCACCCATACATTTGCAGCCATATATGCTACTGCACTTGATGCCTTCCTTGCAACCGCACATCAACATCTGGATAAAACTTCACCAATTTTAGCTCTGGTTTCAAATGTAGTTTTCTAGTACCCACCAGCTGAAAGGTTTGAGAACAGAAGAAAGGCTAGATGCACCTGTCTTCACTATGTACCTACATTAGAAGAATTTCGCAGCCAATTCTCCCAGCGCTTCGACTTCTTCGCCTACAACAACTTTACCAACTAGAAAGGAACGTTGTAAAAGGAACCCAAAAGCTTCTTTCTCCAGTATGATGAAGCTTGCATTAAAGGGAGCAAAAATAGACAAGTCGATGGCCTCATTACTCGTCATCTCAATTCTCATGTCGCGTTGGCCATCTGTAAGCACACTATTGCAGGTTCACGAAAAGTCAGAACTTGGCGAAACGGAAGCAATATCTTACATTTATTGTTTCTCCATACCTGCTGCTGAACCACTCTGACCCATTTGTAGAATTCCATAGCTAAAGCGAAGCGTCCTGCATGTGCAGCGACCCTCACCCAATGAAAACCTCATAAAAACGCTTTACCACCACTCAACCTCATGGTCAGATTCAACTTCAGCGTGCCCTTCGGCGCCTTGTTCAAGTACAAGCCCCAGAAGTTCAACTTTGCCCTTGAGCAGGACATCAGGTCCAAGTTGGACTCGTTGCCTTCCGTCACAAAGATATACAGTAACCCAGACGGAACGCCCAGAGTGCCCAGCGATTCTGAATTCAAGACCATTGCTGACTTGCAAAACTTGTACTACCAGAGAAACTACCTGGAGTGGAACTTTCTTCTTCCAGGAATCCCTAAAGAACAGTTGGAGTTGTTCAAGGACAACTCGCAGGACTTGAAGAACTTCCAGTTCGTCACCAAGGACGCGGGTAAGATCATCGACAAGATCCCATACAAGGACGAGACCACAGGAGAACTAAAATGGAGAATCGTCCGTGAGACCGAGAAGGCCGAGGGCTGGGAGGTGCCATACTTCTACATTGTGTTGCCAGCCTTCATATACCTCTTATACTCCAAGTACACAGCGCAGCAGAAGAAGAGGGAGCAAGACGGTCCTGAATGGGCTGAAAAGGAGTTGCGCTTGAGAGCCATGGAGGAGTACTTCCACGGCGACACCGCCAAGGCCAAGGAGTTCTTGTCCAACGAGGGCAAGTCTGAGAGAGAGGTCAGAGACAGAGACGACTTGGTCGTGGCACGCATCTTGGCTGGCGACTACGATCGCTTGTCTGAGTTGAAGAAGAAGTTGCCCAAGGACTTGATTCCAAAGGTTGAGAAGGACGAGATGGTGACCATCTAAGCCGTCGGTGTACTAAATGCATGATAAAAGTAGGAGGAAAGTGTAGAAGGAAGGTATTTATGAACCTGGAGAATTACTGGAGAGAATTTAAACCAATTTTTTGTATTTGCGTGTTTCATTTTGCTCTGCTTCTGATGCTATGAATATACTGACTCAGAAGCCCATCTCTCCCTATGTTGATTTCGAAGCACACTTAACTGTCCCTTAAGAATTCAAGTTGCAATTCATTGGCTCCCTTACGTTTCCATGCTTAATTTCTTATTGAGTCCATCACTTAGTCAGGTTTATACCTTATGCTTATACTGACTCAATACACCGAAGCATCGAGCGTCACTTTCCAATGCACCCATAAACATATTCTTCACCTATGGTAGCAACTTATAATTGGAAAACGTAGAACTGCCTCCTCCGTCACACCTGCCCTCTATGTTCTAGGAAATCTCCAATCCTGCCCCACCTACACCTTTCTAAACGTCCAGCTTAAACTATATACTCAATGGACCACGTAGCCGCTTACTCAAGCTCGCCAGACTCCTCAACCACAATGGCCGATCTGGTCTGACCAGATCCAGAGCCCTCGGCCTCAATGGCCTTCACAACGTCCATGCCCTCAATGACCTCACCGAAAACAACGTGAGCGCCGTCCAACCATGGGCAAGGAACGGTGGTGATGAAAAACTGGGAGCCGTTGGTGTTAGGGCCAGCGTTGGCCATGGAAAGCAAACCTGGCTTGGTGTGCTTCTTGGTGAAGTTCTCATCAGCAAACTTGGCACCGTAGATGGACTTGCCACCGTAACCCTTGCCAGTCTCAAAGTCACCACCCTGCAACATGAAGTTTGGAATCACTCTGTGGAAAATAGAGCCGGCGTAACCAAAACCCTTTTCACCAGTACAGAGAGCTCTGAAGTTCTCAGCGGTTTTTGGCACCACATCGTCGTACAACTCGAACTTGATGGGGTTTTGCTTGACGCCATCGATGGATGGAGTGATAAAGACCTTTTTGCCAAAGGCTCTGGAAGTGGAGGCGAAGTTTCTGATGGAGTTTCTGAACATGGTGGTGGTAGTGGATAATTTCGCACCGGTGAAAAGTTGGAGATGTGGAGAGGTAGTGAAGCAGATAATTCTGGGAAAGGAAGTAAAATTGGTATCCTCGTGGAATTTATCCTGGCATTTAATGTCATTTTTCTTTTTTTTAGCTTCTTCTGTTCCTTCTTCTATTCTTACTCACCAGTTGCTACACCTCCCTCTCATACGATTAACAACCTTAATAACTATATGCTCGAACGCTAAACCAACAAGTGGCGCCCGTATGGTCCTGGCTATCTACTCAATAGCCTGACACGAATATACATTTTCACATTTTCAGATGACCAGGAGAACGTCCCGGCAGCAAGATTCGTAGACTAAAAGCTCAACAAATCAATCTCGCCATTATTGTTGTTGCCATTACTGGCGGGTTGGCTGGGTTGGCTGGGCTGAGATGGCTGGCTGCTCAGAGAGCCAAAAAGTCATCGTCCTGCTCCTTCGGTTGGCTCACCTTGGCAGCAGGCTTGTGTGTGGTGTTAGTCTTAGCGCTGGAGAAAAGCGACGAGAAAGCATCGTTGTTGGCAGCAGGCTTGGCTGGGCCCGTCAGAACAGCTCCACCGAACGAACTGCTGCTAGCAGGCGTGTAGGTTGGCTGCTGATACGTCTGTGAGGGCTGCCTCAGTACAGCAGCTGGTTGTGAAACGTAGAGACTGGCCAAGTTGTTCAGAAGACTGCCGGTGTTGTTCAGAGATGGTGCAGCCTGGAAGTCGTCGAAATCGTCATCGTCGTCGTCAGCGGCAGCAGCAGGAGCAGCCGTGTTGGAAGACTGAGCGCTGGTGCCAGCGTCATCGTCAAAGTTCACCAAGTCGCCCAAAAGATCAGGCTCGGGCGCGGCCTTCTTGGCAGTGGCATTCACCTTCGAAGAGCTGGTGGTGCTCTTGGAGCGGCCAGGGTTGGAAGAAGTGGCCTCCACGTCGTATTCCTCGTAGTTGTCGTTTCCAGAGCTGCCGTTTCTATATTCGTCGGCGGGGTCGTCGTAACGAGCGCCAAACACGCCACCGTCACCGTACACTCTGGAAGTGAAGTCACCGTCTTCCTGGCCGTAGCCTGTGGTGATGGAAGAAGCACCGCCAAAAGCAGCAGAGGACACACCGCCAAACTTCTTCTGGTTGGCTCTAGCCTTTTTACGCTCGGAACGAATCAAAGCGTCGTCGTTCAAGAAAGTGACGAGGTTTTTGGAACGGTTACGCACATTGATGCCCTGGTCACGTCCTTTGGAGTCGATGTAGTGGAACGACTTCAACATCTGGATCAACGACAAGTTGGCCCGCACGTCGTCGACAATCCGCTCAGATCCGTTCTTCACAAGGTAGTCCAACAATTGTAAGGATTTGTAGATTTGCCTCCATTCGTTGGCAGCCTTTTCAGTGAATCTTCTAAAGACAAAGCTGAGAATCTCTTCTCTTTCTCTGTAATTGTAGGTACCGGCGGCGATCTGAGCCATCAATGTGGTTGAGGCACCCCAAGGCTCATTGTTGGTGGCCTCACGGACCTTGGCCTCCATTTCTGAAAGGTTCATGGCGACTGTGGTTAGTACTGATTTGGTTTGAGTATCATTATTGCTACATACCATTCTGAGCTTTACGGACGTACGCCTTGGCATCGTACAAAGAGAAGTTCTTTGCAGCGTCTTTGAAATAGTCCATTTCCCAGCTTTTTCTTGGTGTTTTTGTGGTGGGGGAGGGTGGTTCGGAATAGCCAGGAGCCGATATTTGTTCACTTTCTCACTCGCTTTCCTCACCTACCTGCTCAATACTCACAACTACCAGTGTGCAGGTCCGCTCCCGTGGCTGCAAAATCTCCACCTGTGATAAGTACATCAGGTTGGTTTTTTGTAACGGGCCCGGATCGACGCTGTAAGTTCCCGAAGCTCATCAACCTTTTTTGGACCACGGGAATTCCTGCTTCCGGGAGATCCGAACGGTGTACTCTCCTCCAAAACGCTCACGTTGGGCCCCAACGAACCGAGCACGGACATATCCTTGGTGGTGTCATGATTCAAGAAGGAATTGTTGAGATTGAGCATGGTGTTGTTTCCAAAAGTTGTATTGAAGCCACGGGTCGTGTTGGCGGCTGTGCGGAACGATGCATTGCTCAAGTCCATCAGATTATTGATGTGTTTGTTGAGATAGCTCATCTGCCGGCTTTGTTCTGCCCTTTTAAGAGCATCTGCTTCCTTGGCTCTCAAAGTGGTCTCAGCATCCTCAGTGGTTCTCAACCTCCTGGACTCTTCCTCTTCCTTCCGTTTCCTCCTTTCCATCTCGGCCTCTAGCTTGGCCTTCTTCTTGCTTCCACGAGCAGTAAGCTTACCCTTGAAACGCTCGCTCATTCTTACCATTCCCTTATTAAGAGTGTCCGAAACACTTTCCTCGCTAGACGACATGTCGCAGAGGACCAAATCTTGCACAATGTCCTTCGGAATATCCTCGAGACGCATTAACTGTTTGACCTCTTGAGGCCCCAATCTCACACCTTGTGTGTCCCAAAGTACTAAAAGAACTTGCACCTTGTAAAGACAATAACGGTTACATATTTGAAAAAGCTTGTGAAGAATGCTTCCGTCCCGCTCGAGCTTGGCCTGCAAGCTCCCGTACCGTTCTACCTGTTTCTGGTCTGCAAGGCCACATTCAAAGACCAAGAAGGCACTATGGTTGAATGAGCTCTCTTTGAGGACATTACCGCTGGGTAAACTCTCGATCTCGAGCTTAATCTTGCTGTTGGCCACGGTGTTCCTGTAGAACTGGCCGTCTTCAGAGACCAGCAAGTTGAATTTCGTGTTTAACCATTTCGAGTATGCCAAAGCCCAATCCTCGACAATCACCAAGCACTTGATGTCGATCGCATTGGGGGCTTTTATGTGAGAAGCACAAGTATCGACGAAGTTGTCGAGATTGATCGGTTTCCAAAGATCCTCAATAGCCAGCTGCTTCTCACTCATGTGCTGGAAGCTCTCACTTCTTGGAGAATGATGAACTCTCTTTCTAAACAGTCCATTCATTGAGCTCGACAGCGAGACCCTCTTGAGCAAAGGCCTTTTGAAGGAAATCGATTGAAGCTCCTGAAGCTTTTGTTTTCTTTGACTATTGCTGGCCTTCTTTTTCTCATAGCTTGAACGCAAAGCTTGAAGGGTTTTCTTAACAGCTAGCCTCTTAAGGAAATTATCAGCTTGGGCTCTCAAAGCTGACTCATATGTAACTTCATCCAAAAACGCCTTGTATAGTTCGTTCGCGAGGCCTCCGATCAACTTTTGTCTCTCAGTGGCTCTGTTTTCGTACTTGATAATTCGAGGAAGCATCTTGTGGAGCTCTTCATCGACAACACGAGCAAGGATGTCATCCAATGTGGCCTGCACTGCCTTGTGATAGTTCTTCAGATTTGTGATCTTCGGTGGTGTGGAGACCACTGGCAACGCTGGGGCTACTTTATGCTCAAACTTTGGTGGTGCTATCTCTGTTGGTGGTGCTGGTTTCGTTAAGGCCGGAAGCGATGGCGTGGAGCTAGATGCTGGCACTTTCTCATCCTTTAAATCAACAACCTTTGGCTGGAAACCCAAGTCTTTATTTGGTTGAGCTGTTGAGTCGAACGGATAGCTGACAGCAGCGCCAAAAGTGACTTTGGGTGCAGCCTTATCTGTTGCAACGGGCTCCTCTGATTTAATGAGTTGCTCCTTTGGTGTGGTTGCGGATTTAGGGGCTTCAGCTGGGGTATCCTTTTTAGCTGGGGCTTGTAGTTTAGTGTCAGTTTTCGGAGCCGACCCATTTTGTGATTTCAAGAAGTCTTCGAGGTTCAAGGAGCCCACGTTCAGCGTACTTTGCGGTGTCAGACTGAAACCTGATCCAAAGCCTGAGCTCAGGCCAAAACCGCCAAAGCCCTTGGATGGCTGCGCAGGCTGCCCAATTTGAGATGACGATGGTGCCAGTCCTAAAGTTAACAGTGAAGGGGTCTGGTTATTGGCTGATGTCCGAGATAAGTCTTTGGCGGGCTCCAGGCCAAATGTACCAAAAACTGATGTCACTGAATCGGCTGCCTTGGATGCCTGAGATGCCTTGATGGGCTTTTTGCGAACCAGAGCGACGATGGGTTGAGTAGTTCTCTTGAGCTGCAAATCAGCATTGGAGAGACCAGAGTTGACATAATCCTTGTATCTGAGACCCTTTGATTTGACATTTAACTGCTCGGAATAAGCTTGAGCAAGTTTTGGCTTGTCGTTGTAGCAATTGAGCTTGTACTTTGTTTCCAACTTTTCCTTGTTGAACAAGTCAACTAGAAGATTATCGTCTTCATAGAACGTGTCGACCTCGTAATACTCCACGAATGATACTAGTTCTGCAATTGAGTCAAAACCTAGCATTTCTTGAAGCGAGGTGGCCAAGAATGCACGGCCTTTCGTGTGATAAGCTCTGGTCATGGATTTGAGAGCGTAAAACCGGTACTCGTTGAAGTGAGTCTCAAGTAAACATGCAAGGAGAAAGGGCGTTTCAGGGTGGTAGACTAAACGGAAGAATTCGACGAAAAAGTTGAGAGCTCCGACTGAATTAGAGTACCCTCTTTCGATGACATTATTTTGGGACATTAGTGTTCGAAGTCGGAGGGCAAGCTGAACTTGCTTTGACTTAAGGATTTCGTCTGGTAATGTCTGGACCTCTCTCTCCAATTCTGGATCTCTGAAGTGGCTGATTAGCTGATATGCTCTGAATTCTGCCTCGTTGGGGCAAATACCGCCGTGATTTCTGACATCCTGGTAGATTTCAGTAAGAGTCTGAAGGGCTTTGTTGAGTTGTTCGAGCTCTTGCTGCTGTGAATATTCCACGTCGCTACCTGCCATGACGTGTAAAGAAAGCAAGTGGATACGGACGATTCGCTCATTGCAGTCAATGGCCTCAGGGCCATAAAAGTTTTGATAAATGAAGTCCTGTCTTATAGATCTAGTTCTGTCCCAAATAAATGAATGTGCTTCGGGAAGTTGCTCTAAGACGTTCTCTGTAATGTAGTCTAGTGTTTTTTGAAGAACATGTGGCGGTCTCACGTCCGATGGCATCAGTGGTGGTTGACCCGCAGCGGGACGTGAAAATGCTTTGACGGCCCTCTCTCGAGAGATCTTGTTTGTAACTGGATCTTTTTCAAGCGACTTTACATTATTCTCTAGTGCTCGACGGACCCTTTCGAAGACAGGACACATGTCGAGGCAGGTTCCCTGGAACACAATGGCCTCATTCAAGTCTTTCGTAGTATTTTCAGCGTCCACTAGTCCCAATTCTTCCATCTTCTTACGCTCTGTGTCTCGCATTTTTTGGAAGTCCTCATATATGCCCTGGTAGTCTCTTCCAGCGTTGGACGCCTCCATTTCGAGCATTTTCTCCTGGTTTTGTTTGTCCCACTCATTGGGCCTGAACTCGGGCGTTACCAACATTCTGGGTTGGGAAAGCATGAATCTGGGCACGGGCCGTTTGGCTCTGCTTTTGGGCTGTGTCAGAAACCCGTAGCTTGATGGATCGTCAAACAAAGAGCCAAGCTCGCCATTATCAGTGTTTTCGTTAAGCGGCGCAGGCTTCACGTATACATGCGGTTTATGGCCTCGTAGGCGTCGCAGTAGACCTGGGTTCTGGTTCTGGGCTTGGCTGAAAATCAGGCTCTGATCAGATTTCACCTGATCTGGCGGACCTTGGGAGCTCGATTGTCCTGAAGTGGCCCTCTGGCCATCACGTGGCCGTCTATACGTGGTTTTGCTGCCGTCGTTCCTGGAGCTTTTGGGTCTAATGTACACATTCTGGTTGCTAGGTCGGCCTGGCTTCCTGGACTGGCCATTGCTGGGCGGCTTTTTGCGTCCACGCTTGGGATCATACCCTGACTGGTTAGGACCAGCAGTCCGGGCCGTCTGAAGGCCGCCTTGTGGAGCAGACATGGATGGTTAGTTGTATGTGAATTGAGTAGTTCTGCGGTGATATGTTGATGGTCACGTGCGCAGTCACGTGCGACTATTTACGGTCGTTTATTTGGTAATATAATACACGGCAAAGCCTGCCAACAAGGCTCTCGGGAGGTATTGGTCCTCAATGGTGTATGCGCTGAGATTGTGTGCTGCCAACTGCTCCACAAATCTGGTGGTGATACTCTCATCTCGCAACTGAACAGTAACTAGGGCCTTGGAGGCAGGACCCATCAGGGCACTTAGCGTCTCTACAAAGAACGGCACAAGGTACTCGTTGTAGATTGTGTCTGTGGCGATCACCAAATCCGGATATCCGTCCAAAATATCGAAAACCTCATGGAGGTCGTGTTTCTCCCAGTCGAGCTCCACAATGTCTATGGTTGTATCGCTCGCTTTCCCGGTTTGCAGCCATTCTAGCGTTCTGGAGTTCCAGCGTCTGGAAACCACGTTTTCCTCCAAATTCAGTCTCAAAAGTTTGAGGATCGGTTTTTGGTCGGTGGCGACGTACTTTTTGCACTTTGGCCCAAGCACAGCAGCCAACAACGCACTGACTCCAGCGCCTAGTTCTAGCACCTTGTAATCCGGGGTCCTGAAAAAACCAGAAAACGGACAATCATCGTCCAAAAGCCAGTCCACCAAGTACCTCGCCAGCTGCCAGCACACAAATCCCGTACTCAGCGCCTGTCCTGAAAGTGACGATCGGCTTTGCTGGATGGTTACCTCATCTCCATTGACCAAAGAGAGGTGTAGTTGATCTGTCGATTTGTCTACGTAGCCGAGGGTCTGGGCGTCTGGAGGGTGGTGCGTCACGTGGAGTTCGAAGACGTGGTCGTCTATGGCACTGAGATCGACGGGTTGGAGGTAACCCGTTAGATCCATGTAGTTGGGGTGTAGTTGATTTGAAGGTGCGAATGGTGGGGTGGTGATGAGGTAGGGGTGGAAGAAGATGGAAGATATTTTTATAAGTATGGCATTGGAAGGACTATGATGCTGTTGGAGGATTTGGTAAAAAAATAAATGAATGGTTTTGTTAGGATCTAACGGGTCATGGTTGAGGTATACGGTATGTGCGCTTACTGTGGGGCACACCGAGCCATATGAAATAGATGCTAATTTCAATATCAAAGTGAATGATGGATTAGTTTGGTATCGAGCACAAACTTTGCGTATTAAAATTAGTCGCTTTCAGTTCTTTTCATATGCAACTTACATCAAATACCAAAAGCTCCACACTTTACACCTCAAGCTTCAAACTTTTCACCTCGAGCACCATACTGTTCAACTCAACAAAGCCCCACATCTAGACCTGCAACCTTTCGTACCGCTTTCTACTGGGCTTTACCTCTGAAAATTCTTTCCTAAACCATGGATTGGGTATATGTACATCGGTCAAACC
The DNA here is from genome assembly GCA_026585945.1 of Candidozyma vulturna. Lineage (NCBI taxonomy): Eukaryota > Fungi > Ascomycota > Pichiomycetes > Serinales > Metschnikowiaceae > Candidozyma > Candidozyma vulturna. The sequence continues at coordinate 1,076,429 of CM048828.1, forward strand.
GTTAAATAACGTTCTTGGCCTTCAAAATCTCGGCAATCAAGACACCGGCACCGGCGGCACCAATGACGGTGTTGTGGGACAACACAACCATCTTGAAGTCCAACACAGGGTCGGCTCTAACACGGCCCACGGAAACACCGTATCCAGCGTCTCTGTCCCTGTCCAAACGAGGCTGTGGTCTGTCCTGCTCCTCCAAAACGTGGATGGTCTGTTTTGGCGCAGAGGCACAGCCCAACTTTGCAGCGTCACAGACATAGTCTCTCATGGCCTTCTTGATGTCCTCGACCGATGGAGCAGGTCTGTTGGCGAATCTGAAGGAAATACACTCGGTGTGGCCGTCACTGACAGCGACTCTGTTGCACTGAGCACTGACCTTCATTTTCTCCTCGTCCAAGAGCTCAAAGGCAGTGTTGTCGGCATTGGGGTGGCCCAAGATCTTTCTGGTTTCCCACTCCATCTTGTCCTCCTCACCGCCAATGTATGGAACAATGTTGTCCAAGACGTCGATTCCAGAAACGCCGGGCGAGAAACCAGCACCAGAAATCGCCTGCAACGTGGTGGAGGTCAAGGCGTCAATGGGACCGTACTTTTCCACCAAAGGCTTCAATGGAGCGACCAAACCAGCCGTGGAGCAGTTGGAGATACACACAAGGAAGCCCTCCTTCTTGCCCTGCTTCTTGGCATCGGCAACCTTCTTCTCGACAACCGACAAGTGCTCAGGGTTGACGATCGGCACAATCAAAGGCACCTCAGGCTCTCTTCTGTAGTTCTTAGCGTTGGAGATCACGGCCAAACCAGCATTGACGAAAGCCTTTTCGATCTCGCCAGCATAGTCCGAGTCCAAGCCGGAGAAGACAACGTCACATTCGGCGAATTTGCCCTCGGGTTTGCACTCCTCAACGACAATACCTCTGGCCACTTCTGGCAACAAGGCAGTCTGTTTCCAAGTAACTGCGTCTCTGTACGGTTTTCCAGCAGAACGAGCCGAAGCGCCCAAAGCGTGAATTTCGAATTCAGGGTGCTCAGCCAATAACAAGATGAAACGCTGGCCCACAGATCCTGTGGCGCCCAAAACACCTGCTTTAACCATGTTGAAGAAGAATGATGGTGGAAATTTTCTGGTGTGTGTAGTCGCACCTATTGACTCACTCCGGTTCCGGCGAGGCCAAGTGGGCTTTTAAATGGTGGATTTGACATGAGGAATGTGTGCATGTTTGATGGAAACAGCAGTTGAGTGATTGTGGCAATTTTGGGTTCTTGGGAATGTTTTGGGTATCGATGGTAGTAGAGGTGGGTGGGTATGTTGATTTGCAACCGCTGCAGTCTGAGTTAAGTGTAGGTAATGCCTTGGCGATAATGGTTCGAAGACGAGCAAGGCGATTAACGAACATATTTGATTTTGAATTTGCTTGTATTTGTCTCTGCAAGAACGATAGGAGTTGGTGTGGGGGTATAGATGACAGTAGTCAGCTTAAGCGGGTCAGAGAGAAATAGAGAGCACTTTGTCCCAAAGGGTTCCGGAGCATCTGAATTTGTTGCATTTTAGGACATCGAAGTCTTGTGCTTCTACCATGGAACAATCTCTGCCGACAAATCTGTAGCGATCTGCTCTTTGGTGGTTGCTAATTACCGTGCCTCCATATTTGTACACGGAACTGACGAAAGATAACGGAAGGAGCATATTAGCATTCACGTTGTCACCTGAAGCTTGCTGAAAAGTAACTAATTCCATCAACGCCGATCGATCAAAGAATGTACGGTACTGCTCCTCTTGATCCGATTTGCAACCATTTCACGGTGAACACCAACAACAGCATTCATCTCGTTACACCCAGATTGCTCGACATCACAATCAACAAAAGTACATCCATTTCAAAAAAAAAAAAAAGAAAAAAAAAATAAACAATGAACTCGCCAAATAATCCCTCACTTTATCACAGTGCTGTATTCCTCCTCCTCTAGCACCCTCCCACCACTCGTCCTACACAGAGAAACGCGTTTTAACCTGAGGCAAATCTGTTCTCATCAACGCTACCCATGGTCAACACAGACTTTGAAAAAATCTACCTCAACCAGTCCCGGTTGACGGGGCGGATGCGTATTGCTGACTCTGGTCTTGGTTGGAAGGCAGCCCAGCTGGGAGATGCGGCCAACAACCAGCCTTTTCTTTTGCCCTCTGAAGAGATCCTCACTGCTCACTGGTCGAGAGGCTCCAGAGGCTACGAATTGAGGGTTCAGACGAAAAACCAGGGTGTGGTTTCGCTCGACGGCTTTGACCAGGAGGATTTCGCCAAAATGAAGCAGGAGCTACAAAGGAACTTCCTGATTGCCTTGGAGCACAAGGAACACTCGTTGAGAGGATGGAACTGGGGCCAGACCGACTTGGCCAGAAACGAGTTGGTGTTCCAGGTTAACAACAAGCCTTCGTTTGAGCTTCCATACTCGGAAATCACAAACTCCAACTTGACGGGTAAGAACGAGGTCGCGGTGGAGTTCAACTTGGGCAACGACAGTAAGGCCGGTGACGAATTGGTGGAAATGAGATTCTACATTCCTGGCGTTGTTGAAAACGAGACGACCAAGACTGTGGAAGGTGAAAATGGTGAGAAGCAGCAGCAGGAAGAGACTGAAGAGGTCAGCGCTGCGTCTGTCTTCTACGACCAGCTCAAGGACAAGGCAGACATCGGCCAGGTTGCCGGCGAGGCCATTGTCTCGTTCAGCGATGTGTTGTTCTTGACCCCAAGAGGCCGTTACGATATCGACATGTACGCCACTTCTTTGAGATTGCGTGGTAAGACGTACGACTACAAGATCCAGTACAAGCAGATCGAGAGAATCTTCTCTTTGCCTAAGCCCGATGACGTACACCACTTGATAGTCTTGCAGATCGATCCGCCATTGAGACAGGGTCAAACCAAGTACCCATTTTTGGTGTTGCAATTCTCGAGAGAGGAAGAGATTGAATTGGAGTTGAACTTGGCGGACGATGTGTACGAGTCCAAGTACAAGGACCGTTTGAAGAAGAAGTACGACACACAGACGCACTTGGTGATGGCCCACTGCTTGAAAGGCTTGATGGAGCGCCGCTTGATTGTGCCCGGCTCGTTCCAGTCTCGTTTCATGCAAGCCGGTGTTGCATGTTCTTTGAAGGCGTCCGAGGGCTACTTGTACCCATTGGACCGGTGTTTCTTGTTTGTCACAAAGCCCACAGTGTACATTCCTTACTCTGAGGTCAGCAACGTCACCATGTCACGTACAGGCGGAGGAGTTTCAGCCTCGCGTACGTTTGACTTGGAAGTCAACTTGAGAGGCTCAGGTCCCTCGCATGTTTTTGCCAACATTGACAAGGAGGAGCAGGAGTCGGTGGAAAGATTCTGCCTGGAGAAGGGCTTGCGTGTGAAGAATGAGGAGAAGATGGCTAAAGCCATGTTGGCGAAAGCTATGAACGAAGAGGATGACGACGACGACGATGCGGATGTGGATATGGGCAGCGCCGGCGACGACGAGAGTGACGAGGACGGGGACTTTGGCTCTGGGTCCGATTCCGACGTCGCAGAGGAGTTTGACTCGAACGCCTCCGCCTCCGAGTCGGACGAAGCCATGGGTGACGTTGACGAGCGTCCACCCAAGAAAAAGACCAAGAACTAATGTAATATAGAGACACCCGCTGCCTCCACGGCGGCACACGAGTGGCTACCATGGAATCCAACGCCCACGGGCATGTATCAGCTACCCACCAGGCAACAATGTAGTCGGAATTCATTCCGCAATGGACGCGACGCGTACCACTCGCAGGCATTGTCATGTCCCAACATAGTAGTAGTATGAGCACCGCGCGGAGTATGGTTCCCCATAGTAGTTGCTCCTAAGCCTCTGGTACCCCTTAAGCAATCCGTACAAACTCCAATTACAACAAGCTTTTCCGCCATTGGGAAAAGCATGATCCAGGTGGACCCCCTTAACGACGATCGGCAAACACGCATTGCCACGCTTTGCGGTCAGGAACTTCATCACGGTTTTGCAGCAGTGTCAGCTTGACAGCTATTGCCTAAATAGGAAGTGTAAGTAGCTATTTGACGCAACTCGCGGTGCTCCAGTATGGGGGACCCATGCATGTGGCTGGCTCCTACGCAGGAACAAGATTCGCAGCCAGCCTCCCAGCCCAGGAGCTATAAATCAACCAGCCCCTTTTGGACTGCGCTATTCCAGAAATAAGACTAACTCATGGCTTCCTTTCAAGACTACGAGCCGTGTCTCCAGTTCCTTGAAACCGTTCCTGAAGACATGCAAGTGCCACAACGTTCAGCTGCCAGACCCATATTAGAGAAGGCTTCTTTGGCCTACCACGATAGTGACGATGAAGTGCTGCTGCAAGCGCTGAACTTCAGAGTTCATGATTCCTCCGACCACGAGTATGGATCTCCCAAGGACTCCATCTTTTCCGCCTGCTCTTCGCCAGAAATGCCTTCCTTGAGCTTGAAGGATGAAGACGATCTAGAGATCTTCTTGGATGAGCTTGATGAGGTTGAGATCCAGGAGATTACAAACGTGGTGACCTATACCCATGGACACCCTCCCACCATCAAGGAGTTTCTGTCATAGCGGGGGTATCTAATCAATGAGGCAACTCACCATGGATAGATGCTGTTGCCTTACATACGGTGCATCTACGACATAGGGATTGACTTCTTCAAGCATCGATTCTACAATATTGAGTTGGTAGAATAAGGCAGGGAGCAAACTTCCGTGGAGTGAGGCTCCCCCCCTGCTACCTCCTGCAAAGCAGCGCTTCATTTTCAGCGCATCGTTAACCCGAACCACCACATTCCCCACGGAGTTAGCCTGGCATAGCCCATTCAACATACCCCAAGCGCTGCTAACAATTCGCTTCATCACAGTTCACTCCGCAAGTCACACCTAACTTGTTTTACGACCGGATTTGCTTCTCTTCGACTATACGTCTTTTTTTCATACCCCGGCCTGTGTGCCATTGTCCCCAGGGACCTAGTTTAATGAACATCTTGAGTAACCATGTGTAGATCTGTGATTTTTCAACGGCTTTGTTTGCTTTTACGCCAGTGATTTGCCAAATGTAAATAATTATTTTTCAGTTTCAGTGTTGGATTCGCAAGTGTCTATCTTTGAGACAAGCCGCTTCAAATTGCGAATTTGACATTTTTGCACGGCTCAGGTAATCCAACGAAAAAATGCTTTTTTGCAAGAAAATTAACAAATCCCACCGAAGCAAAAATTTAATAGAAGGATAATAATATACGGCCAACAGATCCAAAAATGACCCAAAACAGATTGTGGTGCCGGCTAGATGGCAGCTTTTTCCCTTAGCGACTCGCTTCCACCTGCTGTGAACTGCACTCAGCTGAGGAGCCATGCACCGATCTTCAACCCACAACTTTTCTTTTCACGTATAGACATTATATAAGGAGGACGGCTCAACGGTTTTTTCCAGCCCATACCCATATTTATTCCTCCCCTGAGCTCCAGTGAATGACGATAAAATGGGTGCTCCGCTTGGCATGATCATCTATGCCTCGGTTAAGCCCATCTTCAAGATCTACTTCATCATAGCCATAGGATTCTACCTAGCCCGACGGAATATCCTCACAGTGACGACATGTCGTGATATCTCGGACGCTATTGTCACGGCCATCATGCCTTGTTTGATCTTCAACAATGTGATCACGAATCTCAAATACTCGGACATCAAGAACATTGGTATCATCTTCTTTGAAGGTACCATCTTGTTCTCAGTGGGAGCCTTGCTGTCGCTAGCGATTTATTACTCATGCAAGTCGCCCAAACGCTGGTTTGGCGGTTTGATTTCTGTGGGTTTGTTCCCCAACATCTCAGATCTCCCCATCGCATACTTGCAAACCCTCTCCAAAACAGGCTCGCTTTTCACAGAGGCAGAAGGCGACAAGGGCGTGGCATATGTTTGTATTTTCCTTGCCTCTCAGGTTTTTTACCAGTTCTCGCTCGGCTTGTTCCGCTTGGTCAGGTACGACTTTAGAGACGAGCTAGATAAACCACAAGACGAGGAGGAGGAGATCGACACCAGCCAACTACATTCGGTGGCTTCCACGCCGCACGCTAAGGAACAGCATTCTGGAAGTGCTGAAAGCGATAGCACTTATAGTTCGGAGGACAAGCGTCCTGAGATTTCTAGAGATCCGCTGGAATACCGCCAACACGACGAGTTTCTCATGCAGAGAGACACTGAGGGCCACTCAGCAGTTTCCCAGGATCTTGAATCCATGAACTCGTCAATGAGACAGCGCCGGGGCACCAACACCTCCGGCACCACTAACTACTACTCTTTGCATCAGACGCCTTCTCGTTCTGCGGACTTGAGAAGAGCCAAGTCTCAGGACGTTGAAGACGTGATTCACGAATACAGTGAGTTTGACAGGCTAAAAAGCAACGAGGTGAGAAGCCAGCATTCGGCCACCAGCGACGTTGGTATTGGTGTGGCTCCGCTAGAAAGGAACGAAAAGGCTGAGGACGAAGGAAAACCCGTTTCGCGTACAAGGCGTTATTGGAAGTACTTCCTCGACACAATCGTCAACTTCAAGGCGCCAAATTCGGTTTCCTTGATTGTGTCGCTCATCATTGCTTTGTCTCCACCGCTCAAGGCGCTTTTCGTCAAGACTAGCTTTTACATGCCTGATGCACCAGACGAGATGCCTCCATTATCGTTCCTCATGGACCTTGCCAGTTATGTCGGTGCAGCATCTGTGCCCCTCGGTCTTCTTCTTCTAGGGGCCACAATTGCTCGACTCAAGGTGAACCAGATTGTGCCTGGTTTCTGGAAAACCGCTCTCATGGTGACTGCCGCCAGATTGATCATCATACCCATTTTCGGCGTGGGCTTTACTACAGGCCTCTACAAGGCTGGCTGGTTCGAAGAGGACAAGCTTGTAAGATTTGTGTCGGTTTTGGAATTTGGCTTGCCCAATGCCACTGCCTTGGTTTACTTCACTGCGTTCTACACTGATCCAAACTCGCCCGAGCACCTCCAGATGGACTGCTTGGCCATTTGCCTCATTGCGCAATACTCAATTCTCTTTATCACATTACCCTTTTTGGTGACGTTTACCCTTAAGGTGTCGCTAGGCTACTAAGAGACTCAATGCATTTGACAGATTTTCGACGTTCGCATCCGCCCCTGGGCCTGTCTGAGATTGCACACCTCGCGGCACTTCTCCTGCAGAATCGCCTTGCTAGCCCTCGTCATTGCTACCAGGCACAGCAGCACATAAAAGCACGTCACCTTGCCTTTTTTTCTCCTCTTTGTTAATACAATCATGGCATTATACTACAGCTTGGTGTTTGGCTTGCTCGTGGTGGAGATGCTTTTCTTCACCATCTTGTCATTGCCTTTCCCCAGAAAAGTGAGAAGAACTGTTTTGGCCACCGTTTCCAAGCCCTTCACTTCTGAGCACGTCCAAATCATCACGAAGTGCATCTTTGGATTTGTGGCAGTTCTTTTCATCGACTCGGTCAACAGAGTGTACACTGTCACCACCGACTTGAGTGGTCCCGGCTCTGACCGTGGCATGATTGACAGATCAGAGGTCCAGGCCAGAAAATTCTATGCCCAGAGAAACATGTACCTCTGCGGTTTCGCCTTGTTTTTGACGCTTCTCACCACCAGAGCCTACTCCTTGGTGGCTGAGTTGGTGTTCACCAAGGATAAGTTGGACGACTACAACAAAGAGCATGGCGACATTGCGCCAACTGAGGGCGACAGCGAGGAGATTCTGCAGTTGAAGAAGGAGTTGGCTGCCAAGGAGGAGGAGCTCTCCACCTTGAAGGAGCAGGCCGAGGGCTTGTCCAAAGATTACGACTCTGCTTCTCAGGCCAAGACCACTGGTGCTTCCACTATTGAAGCCACCACCGATGATGCCACTGTCGCCTCGGTCACCGGGTTCAAAAAGGAGTAGATAGCTATTATTTAAGAATTTACACTGTAAAAGTCCCCAAATTGTAAATGAAGTGTCGTGTGTTATTATATACGGCCCAGTGACCCCTTTCCCAATTAGTATGAGTTGCTCTTGTGCTTAGGCACAAACTGGAAATTAGGCGAGGCTTTTCCAAGGAACATCTCCGTGATCTTGATCCAGTCCTTATAGTCAGTGGAACCAAGAAGCGTTTCCAATTCGTTTCTGCCACGCCACTTTGGTGGTCTTTGGTTCAACTTTGGCGGAAGTTTCTCCAAAATTCCCACGGGGATGTATCTGTGTGTGAAGCCGATGAACTCACAAAGAAAACGTCTAGCAACCTCAATACCGTACTCATCGGAGCCCCAGTGTTCCACAGCAAAGTTGGCAAATGTACGAAGATGTTCAAGACGCTCTGTGGCCAGTTTATCAAGGTACTGCTGGGCTTCAATTTCCTCGAAGATCCAGGGCTTGATAAGTGCACCTCTTGCTACCATTACGGAATCAATGCCTTCCGTGTTCACAGCCTCGTACCATTGTTCATGAGTGAAGCAGTCACCATTTCCAATGAACCATGTTGGCTGGGTGTCCGTCAAATCCTTATTATCCTGTTTCTTTTCATTCAACTCCTTCACTGATCTTGCAACCTCACCAACGTAGCCCCAGTCGGCCTCTCTGGTGTATCTTTGCTGTCTTGAGCGGCCATGCAACGTAACTGCAGCGACGTCGGTCTCGGTCAACACTCTGTTGACCAAAGAGATTGCGGTGTTTTTATTGTCTTTAGTTCCTGTTCTTATCTTGAATGTAACCGGAATATCGCCGGAACAAGCATTCATACCGTTGAGAATACGAACAAGCTTGGCTGGTTGGTCCAAAAGCGCCGATCCTTGGCCCTGGCGGTAAAGTAGATCGATAGGGCATCCACAGTTCAAGTTAAGTTCAGAAACATGAGAGGCCTCGTTGTAAACGGCCTCAGCAGCCTTTGAGGCTTGTTGGTGATGATTGGCAGCAAGCTGAACACCGAAACCGGGGTATTCAGAAACATGCGCTTTAGGCAAGGCCCATTCTGGCTTGGTGCCTTGAAGAAGAGGAAGGGAAAGCGCCATTTCACTGTAGGTGACGTCTGCACCAAGAGTCTTCATCAAACGACGGTATGGAAGGTTTCCCACCGTGGTAAGTGGCGACACGATCTTGGCTCTATCGAAATTAAGTCTCTTTTTCTCAGCAGGCTTGAAAGGAGGCTCAACATATGAAGCAGCATTGTCCTTGACCTCCTCCTGCTTCTTTGCATTGGTATCATTCTTGACCAATGAGTCCAAGTACTTGTTGTAGGCGTCCGCTTTTTCAAAACTGTAGCGATGCTTCTGAAGGTCCATCCGGTGGTCTGCAGAGATCTTGTTGAGCTCGTAGTTGTCTGTCTTGGGTTCCTCTTTGAGAAGCTCATTTGTATCTTTGTTGTAGTGGCTGCTCAACCAACGGCACTTCAAACCAGCAGGGCAGTACCCGATAGCCACTTGAACGGGGCATTTACCCTCGATGTCGTCTGGTTTTGTCAGAAGGTAGTATGTCACGTCGTGGGTGTTCTTGCACTTGTCTGGTCCAAATCTGCACTCTTTGGGGTCCAGAGGATCCACCAAACTCGAGCACAAACGAACCTCCTCCTTCTGTTGCTTGAGATCTCTCTTTTTGTTCTGTCCACGCTTCTTTTTCGAGCGCTTGGAGCCTTCCTGTTGGCCTCTGTCTCCTCCTTCAGCTTCCTCATCATCGTAAGCCTCCTCCACTTTGACACTTTCCACCACAAACTCAGGCTTGATGGGCGCAAGGCCTTTGTCGTAGTTATCTGTGCGTGCCTTCTTTGCAACAGGCTCTGTGGAAACGTCAATATCACGCTTATCGTCTTCCGTCATGATAAGATGGTTAGTATTAGTGAGCTCTCAGATGTAGTACATGCACAGTGGGATCCCACCAACCAGGTACCAGGAGGTGGTGAAAAAAGGAAATTTGAAAAGAATATATATCTGGATTCATTCAGTAGGCAAATAATTCCAAAATGTCCGATTTTTTTACAGCCGACCCCCATTCCATTCAAGGGTCCTGGCACCTCTTCTCATTGTACGCAGCACCTCATCGACTTTTTCAGATACACCTTCAACCTCCAGAGGCATGGCGAAATACACTGCAAAAAAGCAGAAGGTCCAACCCCAGCAGAAGGTCTCGAAGCCTTCAAAGATCTTCAGCCCCTTCAGGGCCCTCGGCAATGTCTCCAATGAAGTGCCCTTTGCAGTGGGTACTTTAGGTGCAACTTTCTATATTGTCACCTCCGTGGGCCGGTCGTTCCAGATCTACGACGCCGCTACGTTGCATTTGCTTTTTGTCTCCCACTCGCAGACCCCGGGCAAGATCCTGGCTTTGGCTGCCCACTTCCACTATGTTTATGCTGCTTCTGGCAACTCAGTGGGTATCTATAAGAGAGGCCGTTTGGAAGCTGAAGTGAAGGTTCCAGGACAGGCGGCCAACACGATCAGCCGTCTTTTGGTATTTGGCGATTACCTCGTCGTGGTCTCGACCAACGGGTCCATTGATGTGTTCAAGAAGCCACTTGGATCCAAGATCCCCACCGAGCATTACACCACCATCAAGAGCATCAACACCAAGTTTGCCGGTGACATTGTCGGTGTGATCCATCCACCAACATACCTCAACAAAATTGTCGTTGCCACCACCAGCGGCATCCACCTTATCAACATCAGGACCGGAAAAACCATCTACAAGTCTCCCCAGGAACAGTTTGGTGAGAACCTCTCTGCCATCGAGTTTGCACCAGCTCTTGATATCATTGCATTGGGTACCGGTTCGGGAGGGATTTTTCTCTACAACTTGAAAAAGGCACTATTCTCGGCGAGAGAATCGTCGCTTCTCCCGCAGATGTGGCTGCAAAGGTAAACTCCATTTCCTTCCGTACCGATGGATCCCACCACCTTGTGGCTGCATTGAGCAACGGTGATCTTTACTTTCATGACTTGGTCAAAAAGGCCAGAGTCCACGTTTCGAGAAACGCCCATGCCGAAGCCACAGGCGGTGTAGCTAACGCCAAGTTCTTGAACGGTCAGCCAATTGTTGTGACCAACGGTGGAGACAACCAGCTTAAGGAGCTCGTTTTTGATCCTCCACTTTCAACTACCAACAGCTCTGTGGTTTCACCTCCGCGTCATTTGCGTTCTCGTGGTGGCCATTCTGCTCCTCCAGTAGCTATGGTTTTCCCTAATGAGGACAAGTCCCATTTCATTTACTCTGCATCCAAGGACCGGTCGTTGTGGTGCTTTTCCATGAGGAAGGATGCCCAAGCGCAGGAGGTTTCCCAAAGACCACCCAAGGCTGATTCCAAGAAGAAAGGTGGTCCTGTGGCTTCTTTGCGTGAGAAGGTTCCTGAGATCACCGCTTTGGCCATGTCGGTCGCCAGAGAAGGAGACTGGGAGAACATGGTGACGGCTCACAAGAACGAGAACTTCGCCAGAACATGGGACTCAAAGCATAAACGTATGGGACGTCATGAACTCGCTACTGTTGATGGTGGTATTGCAAAAGCTGTGTGTGTTTCACACTGCGGTAATTTCGCCTTGGTGGGCTCTTCCAACGGTGGAATCGGCGCTTACAACTTGCAGTCTGGTCTTCTTCGAAAGAAGTACATGTTGCACAAGAACAAGGCTGTGACTGGATTGGCCATCGACGGCATGAACAGAAAAATGGTCAGCAGTGGTCTTGACGGCGTGATTGGTTTCTACAATTTTTCCGAGTCCAAATTCCTTGGACAGCTTCAGCTCGACTCCCCCGTCACTACCATGATCTACCACAAGGGATCCGACTTGGTAGCCTGTGCTCTTGATGACTTGAGCATTGTGGTGATAGATGTCGTCACCCAGAAAGTCGCCAGAGTGCTTATTGGACACAACAACAGAATTACCGATCTTGACTTCTCGCCTGACGGCAGGTGGATAGTGAGTGTTTCGCTTGACGGCACCTTGCGTACCTGGGATATTCCCACTGGAGGCTGCATTGACGGAATTCGCCTCCCCAACGTGGCTACCAGTGTCAAGTTCTCGCCAATTGGTGACTTTTTGGCTACCACTCACGTCTCCAGCAACGGTATATCCCTCTGGACCAACAGGGCCCAGTTCCACCCTGTTTCCACTAGACAGATGGAGGACCACGAATTCAGCACAGCGCTTTTGCCTAACGTTTCTGGTGAAGGCGGAGCTTCCCTCATCGAGGGAGCTCTTGATAAGCCTGCTGAAGGTGACAGCGACGTCCACACCACCTACCGTTCCGTTGACCAGATCAACCAGGACCTCTTGACTTTGCATGTGGGCGACAGAAACAAGTACCTGAACATTTTGCATCTCGACATCATCAAAAGAGAAATAAGCCCAAGGAGGCGCCTAAGAAGCCTGAGCAGGCACCATTTTTCTTATCTTTGGGCGGTGAAGTCGTAGGTGACCGTGCTGTAGTTGCAGAGAATGGTCTCAAGAGTCTGACCAACGGTAATGCTACAACCGAAGAGTCCAAACTCAGAGCCCTCAAGGAGAATGGAGAACACAACTTCGAGTCTGAGTTCACCAAGCTTCTCAGGATTGGCGGCGAGTCCGAGGACTACACCCAGTTCATTGACTTCTTGGTCAATGCGGCTCCTTCACTCATTGACCTCGAGATCAGATCGCTTAATTCGTTCCCCCCATTGGACGAAATGACCAGTTTCGTCGAGGCTCTCAACCAGGCCATGCAGCTCAACAGTGACTACGATGTGCTTCAGGCTATCTTTGGTCTTTTCCTCAAGCACCATGGCGACGTTATCTATGCCAATGGCAAAGAGGCACAGTTGCACGAGGCACTCGAAAAATGGGGTCAGATCAATCAGCAAAAGGGAGCCAAACTCGACGAACTTGTGAAATACTGCTCTGGTGTCGTCAACTTTGTTTCTATAGTATAAGGCAGATATCAAGAAATCGTGTAGTACCATCGAGCGCGCCATAGCTACTTCTACATCTCACCTACAACCAGCATATCGCCATGAACGTGGACATAATGGCGCCGTTCAATCGGCTCAATCTTAGCGGAAACGCCAAGGTTACGGCGCTCCATTTCCAGAATGAAAAATTATTCATTGGGTTCAGCAATGGCGACATCACCATCATGAGAGTCAGCGACAATCCAGAGGCAGTCAAGACCCCTGCTCGCTCCATGCGGAGCTTTCGTTCATTTACTGACATAAAGGGGCTTTTTCACGATAACGATTCGTCCCTGTGGTACAGCACCGAGAAAACCTTCCGAAACGTCAATGGCTCTCAGTCTCCAATCACCGTCTTACGCCTAGTGCCGCTTTACAAGGATGGCTCAAGAGATGTGCTCTTTGTGGGCTGCTCTGATACACTCAATGCGTTTGAATGGGTCGGTGCCCACCTCAATTTGATTCATACCCTCCAGGAACTGAAGAACTTCAACCAGTTCAAATATGTGGAGACCAGAGACAACAGGCTAGTCTTGGTGGGCACCAAGAAACGCTTGAACATTTACCAAATTAAGCAGAAGTCGAGGAACATCTTTGACTTTAATCTCATTCAAGAGCTCAGCATTAAAGACAAGCTACGCTCTATAGGTGGCCAACATGGCGACAAGATCGTCTTGGGACTCACTAACTCTTTCATGTGTCTCGAACTAGGCACCTTTAATCTCAAAAGCATATCCACAGAGAGCTCCGGAATCAACAGCTTGTCGCAAACAACATCATTCAGCTACTTTGGCATATCTAGCACAGGGCCCCATGTGTGGATCTTGGACCCCAAAAACACAAACTCATTGGTCATACGTGACTCCCAAGTTGGCTCTCTTCGATTTGAGGATAACAAGTATGCATTGGGGTCCTCGGATGTGAGGCTCCTGACGGTGCCTGTGGATGTTGCGTTTCTCCTACCATGCTACTTGCTAGTACTTTACAACAAAAAGCTCGAGGTCGTCGACATCGCTAGTGGAGCAATTATCCAAGTCTTCCATCATCACATGAACAACTACAATATCAGCCTCACTGTTTTTGAGGATGTCGTCATCATTGGTGCGGGCACCAATGTATTTCAGTTCAGAATTAATCCCATCCGCAAACAGCTCAACCAATTTTTGACCATTCGTGGATCCAACTCAAGTGCAAGAGGCCTGAAGGAGCTTCACAGTGATTTACGGTTGATAGGTCTAGAGAGGGCTTTAACTTTGGTGAATAGTCTTGACAACGACGATAGCTTGTTTTTTCCCTTGGGACTGTTTGAGTCCTCAACCGATAAGTACAAGCTTTTGTTCCTTCGAAACCTATACACTGAGAAGGCACAAGTTTTGTTTGAGCTGTATGGTCGCTATCATGACGCATTAATTGGCATCGGCTCCGAATGGATCCTTTCATACAAGGAAGTCCTTAAGCTTTTTCCTGATTTCATAAATGGCGAGTTTCAGATAAATGAGCTAAAAGAGGCAACCCCTGATGATTCTTTTGAGACCAAGTCATCTTCGGGATTTGTTAATCCAGTTCGTCGTGTCAGCATACAAGAGCTCGAGAACACGAAGCAGGATGTAATCGCAAGCACAGCATCTGACAACGCCACTGAAGGTGAGGATTCTCCAGACAAAATCCAGCATACGGGACTTGCTTCAGGTGTAAGCTTAGATGACCTGAAGTCCCCGAAGGTTCGAAAATTCAGCAAAGCAGTTGGCGATCTTATTGTTTTCTTGACAGATCAGAGAAGAATCTACTCCATATTTTTGGGATCCAACGATATAATGCCTACGATGCCCTGGAAAAGCGTTGACGTGTCTCCACTCGACCTCGATCCGAGCCTCAAGGAAGACCAAATGTGGGAAGAGATAAAGAAGGATGCCATCTATATTGATACAACCCTTTTTCTTTGCTACTTCTACACCAAGCCAATGCTTCTCGGTCCCCTCCTTCGTTTACCGAATAATAAGTGTGAATCAAATGTGGTCAATCATTTCCTTCTCAAGGACTTGCACAGTCATACCAATGAGTCGCATGTCTTCATTCGTGAACTTTTAGACTTTTACTATGGAAGATCTCTTCATGAAGAGGCCCTCGAGATGCTCTATAAACTTGCACATGATGAAACATCACACTCTCATGAATACGACGAATACTTTAGATCTCCTGACCTCACAATCAGCTACTTCCAAAAGCTTGACAACAGCAAGCTAGACTTAATTTGCAAGTATGCAGAGTGGGTTTTGTTAAGTGATGAAAGTGAGATGATACAGCGAGCTGCTGCGATATTTATGAATGAGACTTACGAGTGTGAAAGTTACGACACCACAAAAGTATTTGAGTTTTTCAAGAATGCTATTAAAAACGACGACTTGGCAATTCGTTACCTCGAATGGCTTCTTTCCGAAACTGACGTTCTTCAATCAGCCGGGCGTACGAGACAACGGTCCACATTTTCAACCAAGTTGTGCTTGTTTTACCTTAAGAAATTGAAGGCCCTCGATTTATCTGACAAGGAGTTTGTTCAAGATGACAATTACAAAAAGCTCTACGATTTGCTAAAGAATTCGATGGACTATGAGCCATGGACGGTTTTGAAAAATATCCCAACAAGTCAAGATAACTTTCTTCGCTTCACAATATTCATCTACAAACGTCTTGGTGAACATCAAAAATCTGTGGACGTCTTGTACAGCCAGCTCACCGATTTAGATGGAGCAATTGAGTATTGTGCCGATCTTTACGACGCAGGTAAGCATCAAGCGGGTCAGGATCTCTTGCACAAGCTTCTCGAAGATTTGTTATTGCATTATGAAGAGAACATTGACTCAATTACCCAGCTCTTGACAACGCAGGGAAAGAAAATGTCAATGACCAAAACACTTCTTACTTTACCAAGTTCCTTCCCATTACGAAACCTCGAAACCTTCATAGGCGAAAACTTGATCCTGGTGGATACTGATCTCATGAACAAGAGGATCACAAGTCAGCTATACAAGGTGGGATCTGTGAAAGTGCAGTATGAGCTCCAGAAGGAGAAAGCGAAGTCCTACAAGATTGCGAGTAAAGAGGAAAGTTGCGATATTTGTCATGACTCAATTAAGAAAAATTTGATATGCATTGACCCCGATGATAAGATTTCTCACTACAAGTGTTATCAAAAGGATCGCGACTAAGAAGTACTCCGTCTTGAGGCTATTATCGCAACTGGTGTGCATGCAAGCAAGGGAAAAAGTGCCATACAATTTTGAACAAAACATTGTCGCTTCAACAACGTTTCTAGAAGTAGACTCAATTAAGCCCCATCCCACAAGGATAACACAAATTCCATTAAATAAACTTCCAGAGACACGTCCACAATGTCCAATTCCACACCGCCGACTCTGAGTCACGAGGAGAAGTATGGCGTTAAGCCGAGCGGAGGCATCAAGCTTCCATCGATTGCGTTTTTATCCAACCAAAAGAGAGCTTTCTGCCAATAGGGTCACAAGAATTACCACGTCCAAGTACCGAGGGTCACGCTCAGCAACCCCCACATCAGTCTATTAGTCGGCCTATGTCTACTGGAGTCAATCAGGCGGACCATCACATCTCAACATCAGGAACACCACCAGCCATGACGATACCGAAGCCCCACGAATACGATCCACACAACAATGCTCAGTCTGTGACACCTGGAGCCACGAATAGTCCTGGAAGTGCCAATGCAGAGAAGCAAGCGCACGTACATCGTTCGTTAGACCCACAACACGCCAATAACCCCCATCATCATCATCACGTCCGCAGAATTAGTGGAGGCGCACATGGTCATCATCACCACCATCACCATCACCATCACCACCGCCATTCCAGTCCACAATCCCCACAAACGCAGTCAAAGACAGCTGAAGAGGCTCAAGCTGAAAAGACTCAAGCTGAAGAGGCTCAAGCGAAAAGTGGCGCTGTTGAAAATGGCGCTCCTGAAAATGGCGCTTCTGAGAAGATGGATGACGTTGTGCCCCAAGCAGTGGTTGCGAAAAAGGAAAAAGTTGTACCCTATGTTCTTGACAAGGGCCCTCTTGAGGAGCTTTTAAGAGATGTGTTTCCCAAAAGAAGGCATATTGGCTCCATAATATACAACCCCACGACGACGTGGAAGACCCTACAATTCGAGAATTTGCAAATCGACGAGCACGACAAACAGCATCTTCGTGACATACAGCAGAAATATGTCGAGAGGTACGGCGAGCGTTTTCGCTCCGTTGACCCAGAGTATATCCCTACTCTTCCTCCACTTACAGAGGCGGCTATCAACTGCTTTGTTGAAATCAAGATACCCTACAAGTTCATCAAGGAGTTCCTCGAGAACTGCAACAGTGAAAAGGTTCAGCGTAAGAGAGAGCTTTGGGGCGGAGCTGGCGGCATATATACAGATGACTCAGATATTCTTGCCGTGCTCAAGCACCTTGGCGTTTTTGATAACAACGCTGATCTCTCAGATACCAACCCCAAGTGGACCAGGCTGGAAGTAATCAAACCTATTATTGTCCACAAAGACGGAGACGGGGTTGATCTTCTAGATATTTCCGTGACACTCCTTATACTCCCGACATTAAAACAGTACTACGGTTACTGTAAAAATGGTTTAAATTCTAGGTCATGGCTTGGAGACGAACCGCATAGCGGTTTATCTATCGGCGTGTGGGGTGTAAAATGGGAGACGTACAATGCGTTCGCAGGGGATAAGTCTATACGCAAGAGAGCACAACGAGAATTCGAGGGCGATAGAGAAGCACAAAAGGTAATTGTTGAGAGCGGTCGAGGATGGCGATTCGATTCCAAGTGTTATCGAAAGCTTAAGACTAAATTCACAAAGCTTGGTACCGATAAGAATTCCGCAGAGGAAAAAATTCACTAGTCAAATCTGCGACTCGGCTAGGTTGGACCATCACCGGATTTATATAAAGTTGCAGCCGTGCAGGTTCCCCAGGTCAAGAATTTTCGTTCTTCGGGTGACCCGCCCCTATAATTCTTGCAACCATGGTGTTCCGACGATAAAGTCAGATGAGGCGCTGTATGCAACATTCTCGCTTGGCTGAAGTCATGTGGCCCAGAAAAGCAGATTACAGGAGCTTTTGCATTTTCAGCATGATAGCGGTTCCGGCATTTCCACAGACCCTGGAACATCGTTAACCGTGAACATAAACAATCCTCATTATTTGTTTGCTAGGCTGTGCCATTGTTTATTGTTCAATTTTCGTCTCTGGTTGTTAGGTCTTCTGCCATTTGCGGTGAGGGGTGAGGCTGTCAGGCACCTGAGCAAAAACAAAACGATCACAAAGTTCTGCAGACCCAGGCCGAGCACCGGTACAGAAAGTCTGTTACACTCACGTCCTGCCCCAAAAAAGAAATCCATCACTAGGGCGACTCATTACGCCATCTGACGCTCCAGACCACCTTCTTTTATAAGAACACGATCCGCACTAGGCCGGGGTTATTCATTTAGACACAGCGTTCAACTTTAGAACGTTTTTATTTCCCAGCATAGTAATCCCAGGCATGATTCTGAGCAAACTGTCTTCGCCCCAGCTCAGCTCCTCGCCGTCCAAACTACGAAGCCCTCCAACTCTCTCGAATACGCCGCTGGCCAATCCACTGAGAACCTCATCTAACGCAGCGCTGAAAAAAGGATCGAAAAAAGTTTCTGGTTTTTTCAAAAAGATCGGTTCTGAGTGGTCGGGGCTCCTATATCGCCTCAGAGACATCTCACACGACGCCCATTCCGAGGACGAGGAAGTAGCTGAGCTTTTTGAGGAAAGCGGGCCTCTAGACATGGACCGTTTATCCAAGGTTGGTCGTCAACTCACCGACGCCGAGGAGCAGTTCCTTCGAGACTACAAAAAGTACAAAGATCTTAATAAGGTGTTTGAAATGCATCAGCTAGAAAACCCCACGGCTGCGAACAGCGAGCAAGATATCGAGGATATCGACCGTCTCATGTTCACCGACATGAACATGGTGAAGCTCAAGGACAACCTCATCAATCAGGTGCGTGCCACCTCACAGTATAACTCCGACTCCTCGACAGACACACGCACCAGTCAGCTTGAACAGCAAACCCTGAGTATCGGAGAGATCTTGTGGGAGTACAGAAGGAGCAAATGGCTCTCTTATGGCCGGGTCTCCGAGCAGGCTATCGCCGAGAAAGTCAACCAGAGACGTGAGGAAGCCTCTATCAAGCACATTCCAAAGGAGCTCTACCCACGCATATACACCAATTTGGTGGACAAGGGCCGCTGCTTGAAAGACGACAAGCGTCTCAACTTGGAGGATTTGGTTGAAGTGGTGAACGAGGGATGGAAGAAGGAAGAGAGATGGACTCGTGCCGCCGAAGGCTTGCCCTAGACTCCACAGATTTTTCGACTAGCATGAGCAGAGCATAGTTGCATTGTGCAACAGGGTTAGTGAACAGGTTAATACTAATCACGGTTAATTGGCGTCCACTGTAGCACACTGATCCAGCAGGAGATCAGAGAACAACAACACATTGCCGTCTTCAATCTCGTTAGTTCGTATAATTAGTATTCATAAGCATTATTGGCCCAGTCGCTGGTCTATCGTTGGCTTTTAATCAACAGAAGTGTATTTTCAAGAATTCGTAGTTCCTGGTCCAGCTGCTCGGCCCGTCTTTGAAGCAAATCCACCTTGGACTCCTGATGCTTATCCAAGGCTCTTTTTGTCCTCGCAATCTCTCTATGTAGCTTTTCCTTAGCCAAAACGAGCTTTTCATAGTTGACCGAAATATCCTTCTTCAATTGGCGGTCGATTTCACGGTCGAGGTCATGAATCGTGGTAATCTTATCTAGAAGAGGCGGACAGTTGGAGTTATTAGCCACCAGGTTAGCCCGGACTATGGCATTCACTGTTTTGACTAGTGTTTCCGATAGCCTGGTGGATTCCACAAGATCCTGCTTTTGTTGCTGCTTGGCCTGGATCAAAAGATCTCTATGAGAAGGAGGCTCAGAGGTGCTGTTGGAGTTGTTCATAGCACAGAAAAATAGTTGTCTTTTGTGGAGATCGTTCAGGTATGAATCGATGCTAGTTGATAAGGTGGATGTACCCCAGTGCGCATTATCATCCAACTCGATCACCACCTACATTATCATGTCTGCTCTCGTTGACGAGGCCTTATTTATCAAGCGTCCTGACGATACTTCAAAAGCCGAAACACTCAATCTAGATTCTGCATCGCTCAAAGCTTCGACGAATGCAGAGCTTCTCGATTTGACATACCATCTCCTAAGGTCCACCAACCCAAGCAGAGACGAGGCATTGACTCTTTGGGAGCTTCGCTTAGTTCTCCTAATGTTCGAAAGCCAATTGGGTGCCGCAAAGAAAGAAGCACTCAACTTGAACAATGCGTTGTACTTGCTAGAAAACCCAAACGCTCCCCCTCCACAGACCCCACCTAAACCACCTTTAGGACGTGCCGATTCTACGGCAAGCCGGCGGTCTGGATCTCCCGCAGTGCAGGCAGCTCCAGGTATCATATATCCGCTTCCGAAGAATAACGACGGAGCCATTGGCTTTCTGCTACTTCTGCTTATTCTCAGACTAAAGCTGGCTCCCAATTTATCCTTGGTGAATGAATTGTACAAGTTGTGTTACCAGCTTCGGCTCAAGGGAAGCCCAGGTGAAGAGGCCGAGATCCAACGGAATTTGGTCAGTCTCAGTTACGAAATAATTATGGTGCTGACCATCACAAGAAACTTCTACACGCTACT
This sequence comes from Candidozyma vulturna, assembly GCA_026585945.1. Classification (NCBI taxonomy): domain Eukaryota; kingdom Fungi; phylum Ascomycota; class Pichiomycetes; order Serinales; family Metschnikowiaceae; genus Candidozyma; species Candidozyma vulturna. The sequence continues at coordinate 1,097,182 of CM048828.1, forward strand.
TTCGTTTCTCAAATCCTTAGAAGCAGATCTTGCGGCTAGGCAGGACAAGAGCTCCAAAGAATATAGACATTATGCATCTAATGTCTCGTTGATGATAGTTTTGGCGCATATGTTAGTTCTTCAATCAGAAGATGCATCCAGGCTTGATCGTGACGATTTGCGCCAGAGGTACACCAATCTTGATAACTTCACCGTTGAATGCTTTGTTAATGTTCTTAAGACGTATTCACCCATGGTAAGTGATGGTTTGGCTCCCTCAATTGGCCCTGACGAGGAAGTCACTTTCGAGAGGATTATAGAGCTTGTGAAGGATGGCAAGCTCACAGGAAGAATTACATGTTGTACATTAGCATCGTTCCAGCTCGGCAATCTGCTTGAAGCTGAATTCGAAAGTGTCGATGGGTCAAAAGATTGGTTGCAAAAGCAGAGCCTAACGTTACCCGTTTGGGCGACTTACACAGCAAGGTGATGTCCCAATGGGGCAACTACATTCAAAAAGTGTACGGCATTGAATAAATTGGGACCCTGTTTAGAATTGACTTATCATCGCATTTGCAATTTTATCACTTTGGTGGCGGCTATACGTCTAGGGCTTTTGCCCTCGATTTAGACACTACACGTGACCAGAAAACAGCGCACTACGCACACGCTCCAGTCTCAGATGAAGGCCTGTCTGCATATAATTGCCAACGGAGCTCTCATAGTGAGGCTGCTGGAGTGCTCAGTACCGCACTAACAAATTTGAGCTCAGCACGTCTCTCTGCGAAAAAATCCTGAAAATTTTAATACTGAGGCCTTTTGAATCCCAACCACTTCAGACATCTTCGTTAAAATGGCTTTGCAGGACGTTGTTACTCGTGAATACACCATTAACTTGCACAAGAGAGTATGTGATTCCCTACTATCCCATTGAATATAATTCCCTGACTGGCCTATCCTCCAAACCTTTTGAACTGTTCCCATCCATAAGTTTTTCCATGAATTCATTCCCATCAATCTTTCCACAAGAATTTATTATCCACCATGAAAACCACGGCAATATGTTATCCACCATCACCAAACACGGGGGACGGGTCATGTCAGTCGAAATGTTATATTGAACCTATACTAACCAACAGTTGCACGGTGTCCACTTCAAGAAGAGAGCTCCAAAGGCTGTCAAGGAGATCAGAAAGTTCGCCAGCAAGCACATGGGTACCACCGATGTCAGATTAGATCCTAAATTGAACACCCACTTGTGGAAGAGAGGTATCCAGGGTGTCGACTACAGAATGAGATTGAGAATCTCGAGAAAGAGAAACGACGAGGAGGACGCTAAGGAGGCTATGTTCGCGTTCGTTGAGCCAGTCATTGTCCCAACCACCAAGGGCTTGCAGACCGTTGTTGTTGAAGAGGATGAGGCTTAGACAGGCTAGGTTCTATAATTATCATCTTTAACTTCTCATAATACATAAAACTGACTGAGTTTTGTATCGTGTATAATAACGAATTAGTCTCCGACAGTTCAGTAGGCAGTAAAGTTATGAAACGAACGATTAGAATGAGGGATTGAAGTTAAAGATGATGTGTGTGGAGAAGAAGTAGACTTCAAGTCTAGGGCTGCTCATATAAAAGTTAGCTCTGTACAAAAAAAGATTGTTTCTACGATAATAAAATAGGAAGATTTCGTTGTGGGTGCCTAATTGTTAGTATATCGCTCGAGATACTGAGTTCAGTGTAACTATGACAAAATACCAGGTCATTGCAAGTGAGGCGTAGTGCTGCCAAAACGGCTGCTCCTCGAGAATGCTCAAAGTTGGTAAACGAAAAAAAGTGTTCATCAGGACGTCAGTTGTTCGAGTTTACATACGCTTTGATGAAGTTTGATTGTAGAAGTAAAAAGATGTTCTCAGCTCTGCTTTCGCACATCTATCGTATGTGCGGGTAACCTTTGGGAGATCAGATAACTGAGGGAAACCATGAAACGATCAAAAAAATTCGATAAAATCTTAGACTCGCCATCTTTGACAATAATTTAGTCAAGATTACAAGATTATTTACAACTCTGGTGATTAGAAGCCCGACATTGTATTCTCCATAGATGTGCCCTATCAGCTCAAACTTGAGAATCTTGATCATATCCGATGATTTCAAATCTCTTATTTAAGTGTAGATCGGCATGACTTTGGGCTTACTCTCTTCAATCTTGTGTGTGTTGTTCAACAATATTTTAGAGGAATCAGTTAACTTTATCACACGACATCGCAGCCATCATCTGAAGTACTCTGAAGCCTCCACCATGCTAATAGGTCAAGTGTTACACTGATCGCTATGTTTTTCGTCTCCGTCTTCCAATCTCTTGATTTTTTGAATTTTAATCCTTTTTGATTCTCGCTCCCCACACTTTTTCACCGGAGTACCAAATCTCATGCCCACTTTTTCGCAGCCAATTTACCGAATCCATGAACATATAAAAACCAAAACAACTAAACTCACCAATCAATCATCAAGTTCAGATCCCTCACATTTTGAACCCTTCGAGCCCTCTGCTGCATAAATTTCACAAAATAAATCCACCGTCATAGCTCCGGTTGACTCACTGTGAAAGATGTCGACTGCATACAACCCACCAGCTTCCCCAGACGAGGCCTCGGTAGGTCTAACTCAATCTCCAACTTGATCTCCACCTACCAAAATGCCTCTGTCGGTGGAGTCAAAAGACCCTTCCATCGCTACTGTTGCCAATGTGCATGTGATCAATGATCCCACCCTTTTGCAAACAGATCAGGTCGCTTTATCCTTCGAACTTTTCGTCAGACTCTTCCCCAATACCCAGAAGGATGTGCCCATGAACGACAAGGAGCCCAAGTTCGTGCTCATTAAGTTCATTGGCGTACCAGACTACTTCAATGAGTTTATTATCCATCGTGTTTCGCTTATAGATAACGAGTCTCCAACGTCTTCGTCGGTGACGATCACCAACCACTCGAACTTGGTGAAATTTGGAAACAACATCACCGTGAACGGATGTGTGATTCAGTCCATCGACGCGGCCTCTATTCCGTTGCTTACGAAGGCCTACGTGGAGGTCCCAGACGGAGTTTTCCATGTTTTGCAAAATACACCCTCTCTGATCGTGAAGGAGAACTTTGTGGATCAATGGACCGTCAGCAATGGCGCTGTCGTTTCTATAAACAGTGCTGTGAGATCTATCAATGGTACAGTCAAGCTTTGTGAGCCATTTTTCCAGGGTAACGTCGACGCCAACACGGAACTTATCTTCGTGAAGAAGCCTCTTGAACAGCCTAAGGTCGAGGAAGTTTCAGAAGAAGAAAGTGAAGACAACTTCGACGTTTCCCAATATCTTTCGAAGAGCATGCATTTGAACTCCAGTGATGATTTCGAGTCGAAGTATCAATTGAAGGTGCTTCCGTTGCCGGAGAAAATCTCCATCAACGATCTTCCGTCTTTCTTTGCCCGTGAAGACCCCGACTTGTATGCTTATCTCAGCACCGACGATCTCTCCAAAATTGGTTTTCCGCTATTTAATGGCGACTTAGCGTCTCTCTGTGTGGGCAATCTTGAAACTACCATCAAGGTATTCACCGTCTTGGAGCCAAACAAGTCCTTCCAGCCGGGCACGATTTATTTATCTCCATTACTTTTGGTGAATCTTGAAGTAAGCGAAGACACTACGGTAACCTTGAAACCTCATCAGTCGAAGAACAATACCTTCACGGATGCGTTTCCTATCGCTAAAACCGCCACAATCTCAAGAATCGCATCTCCAATCACCACCGACAGAACGTACCAGCAAAGCTTCTTGAGTGAGCTCAAAAACAAATTTCACTCATGTGTCAAAATCGTTCGTCAAGGTGATGTAATTCCGGTCTGTATTGACACCGTGCTTGCGAAGACAATTTTTGACGTTTCTGCTCAGCAACAACAAAACAACGGTCAAGGAGATGATGAACTGTCGAACTACCCAAGTGTTCCACTTTCAGGAAATCCTGACGCTGTTGCATGGTTCAAGGTTCTCGAAGTCAGTGGAGCAGATAACGAAGACATTCAAGGGCAGTTCCGTATTGACCCTAGCCAAACTGCTCTCACTTCATCTGGGGTGGAGTTCTTGAGAGCGCCAAAAAATGCATTCAACGATTTCCTGTCCTACCTTCAACTTCCACCACTTTTCAACTTTTCGGAAGCCATTGAAGCCGCTCCCTCTCACTTCAAATATGCTGAAGAGTTTCAAAAGATTTTGCAAACGACTGTTGACTCCAATTCCAACATTCGCCTCAAGACGACGATTCTCTTGAACTCCATGTCAAGAGGTCTTGGCAAGACGACCATGGTGAGAAGCTTTGCCCTCAATATGGGTCTTAACCTCATCGAGCTTGATGCCTTCGACTTTGTTAAGCCTGGTGCTGAATTAAAGTCAGTGGGTCTTTTGTCCGGTCGGATTGAGAAGTACCTCAATGGCCAACTCGAAGCTGCAAACTCAGACTGCTTTCATATTCTTTACATCAAACACATTGAGAACTTGTGTGTACAGACAGACCCCAACGAACAAAGAGCGAGCAGCTCCACCTCGTTGTCTCTAAGAGTTGTTCAAACTTTGAAGGACTTTTTGGACAAGTACGAGAACATGGCCCTTGTGGCAAGTTGCAACGACATAGATAAGTTGAGCGAAAGTTTCACGCAGATTGTCAAGTTCCAAATTGACGTTTCAGTCCCTGATGAACAAGAAAGACGCCAGATCTTCAGATACTTGCTCGACAAAGAAACCAAGGCGCTCAATACTGAAGCTTTACCACAAGCCTTTGAGGACAAAGTTGAGTTTGAAGGACGTCTTGACATCTTTAGCTTGAAGTTTGCTAAGCGTTCCGATGTGAGCTACCAATCATTAGCATTACTGTCTGCTGGTTTGACTCCTAGGGACTTGAACTCGATAGTCAGAAAGTCTAAGCAGTTAGCCATCAAAAGGCTAATGGCACAGGCAAAGGATGCTGGAATCAGCTTTGAAAAGATCGTCAAGATTGCAAATGGTGGTCTTGTTCAACTCACCCCAGAAGACTTTGACAAGGCTATCAATGACGCTAGAAACCAGTTCAGTGACTCTATTGGTGCACCAAGAATTCCGAACGTCAAGTGGGAGGACATCGGTGGTTTGGACACAGTAAAGGGCGAGATTTTGGATACCATCGATATGCCATTGAAGCATCCAGAGCTCTTCAGCAATGGACTCAAAAAGAGAAGTGGTATTTTGTTCTATGGCCCTCCTGGTACCGGTAAAACATTGTTGGCCAAGGCCATTGCTACAAATTTCTCGTTGAACTTCTTCAGTGTGAAGGGTCCCGAGTTGTTGAATATGTACATTGGTGAATCAGAAGCTAACGTGCGTCGTGTTTTCCAGAAAGCTAGAGATGCTAAACCTTGTGTTATCTTTTTCGATGAGTTGGATTCCGTGGCACCCAAGAGAGGTAACCAGGGTGACTCTGGTGGAGTTATGGACAGAATTGTTTCTCAGCTTTTGGCCGAGCTTGATGGTATGAGCGGTGGTGAAAGCAACGGAGACGGCGTATTCGTCGTCGGTGCTACCAACAGACCCGACTTGTTGGATGAGGCCCTTTTGAGACCAGGTAGATTCGACAAGATGTTGTACTTGGGTATTTCCGACACCGACGACAAGCAAACCAAGATCTTGGAAGCCTTGACGAGAAAGTTCAAGCTCAGCGACGAAGTCGACTTGGCCAAGATCGCCGAGAAGTGTTCGTTTACCTTAACAGGCGCCGATTTCTATGCGTTGTGCAGTGACTCTATGTTGAATGCTATGACGAGAACAGCGAACGAGGTTGATGCCAAGCTCAAGACGTTTAACGAGCAGCGTGTTGCTGACAGGAAGGAAGAAGTGTCGAGCAGATGGTGGTTCGACAATGTGGCCACGCCTGCCGATATCAACGTGCTTGTGACGATGCAAGATTTCGAAAAATCGCTCAGCGAGCTTGTGCCCTCTGTGAGTGCTGACGAGCTCAACCACTACTTGAGAGTGAAGGAGAACTTTGAGGGTGGCAAGAAGAAAGCCCAAGAAACGGAAAACCAGCCGCAACAGGATGGACATGGTATTCCTCAGCAGCTTCTCGAGGAGTTGCGTGCTAACGGCCACGATGTGGACGGTCTAGAAAACGGAACCATCACCATCAACGGCAACGGCCACGGCCACACATAGATCACTTTTTTAGTAAATAGCTCTTTTCAAGCACGTCCTTGGCCTCATTGATCTTCTGCGAAAGGTACTGTGACCCGTTCTTGTCCGGGTGGTTCATCACCATGAGCTTCCTATACCTCAGACGCAAGAGGTTTCTATCCAACTTGGATATCTCGTTGGCCTCGATGCCGAGCACTAAGAGCGCCTCGTTCTCCGTCATCTTATCACTGAATCCAGTGTTGTTGAACCTCCCTCGAAGGTAGCGAATGTGTTGAGCTTTGGCGCCGGAATCTCGTAGATGAGTTTCGTTGGATCTTTCTAGTCTGATGTTATTTAGCGTTGCAATCATCTGGGGCAGGAGACGCAGATACCGTTGTGCAGTGGCAATGGCTGCCCTTGTAGTTAGCGCCGCGACCGTGACGCCCAACCCTACAACTATCGGAAGAACCATGAGTAGGACTAGTTGATATCGGTGTGCACGAAGTTGAGAGGTGCAAAAGGTGGGGGAAAATGAAGGGAACTTTGGTCACAAGATCGTTAAGGAAATGTGATCTAAAACAATTCGATAAACGATGAATTGAGCGTGAACGTAACTTTTGTTTCGAATGGTTTTTACGGTTGATGAGATTGGTGGCGAAATGCGTGAGAGTAGAGGGCTGGATTGAGCAACTCGTGCTTCTCAACTCGACCTTTTGCTATTCCGTTCTTGTTTCGGCAAAACATTTCAAATGGATTGAAAATAGAAAATAGAAAATCATTTGCCGATTGGTCGAACTGATGGTTCGCTTGTATGGTGCGTTCTTCAATAATTTGCACCCAATGAGAGCAATGAGGGAAGCTGAATCAGGCAACTGACAAAAACCAGTTCCCTTATCAACAAAACAACTTCAACTCTTCAAACCATCCATCAAAATTCAGACATTATGAGCCTCTTTTGACAGTCCCATGTGGCCAATACAAACAATCCATTGTGCCCCAGACGCCGCGGTCAGAAGCACTGGGAAGCCAATCGAGCAAGAGTCTCTCCAACTTTGGTTCACCTTGAGGCTCCTGGTCGGAAGATTGAAGAAATTTTTAGTTTCTCTGAACTTTTCATTTTTCCTAACACGGACCGACTGAACCGATGACGCACTATCCACGAGCTCGGTATTCCCCCTCTTGAAATTTTCCAAAACACGCTCATCGTCAATTCCGGGCCGCTGGCCCGCCTAAGCGCATAAAGTACCATTTCTTCCAAAGTACGGGCCGTTGGTCACCAAAATCTCCCAAGTCACCACGTAAACATAAACCAGAAGCTTGCAACATGGCATCAGTCGGCTTCACCGCGTCATGCGATGAGGGTCACCTTGTTGCATGGCTCCGCTTATCTGTTGCGAATCATCTGACCTCGACGTCAGATGAGGCGACACGTTGGCGCAAAAACGAGTCGAATTGCACGATCTTCTCATATGTTGTAGAGCATCCTTCTACGATCACAAAAATGTAAAAATCAGCGAAATACGACACCAGGAAGCGGTACTAGAACGGAAGTTCTCCTGCGGAGGGTACTCCGGCAGGGTGCAGGACTCCGGCCGATTGTCAACCGGATGAGATATATATACGCAAATTCTCACTCGATTTCCCACCTCAATTTTCTCCAAACATGTCCAACGCCGCTTTACATTGGTTGACCCAGTTGAATACCACCGAAACCCCAGACAAGGTTTTGCGTCGTTCGTCCATCGTGGGCACCATTGGCCCAAAGACCAACAACGCCGAGGTGATGGTGAAGTTGAGAAAGGCTGGCCTTAACATTGTCAGAATGAACTTCTCCCACGGCTCCCACGAGTACCACCAGAGTGTCATTGACAACGCCAGAAAGTCTGAGGAGCTCTATAGGGGCCGTCCTTTGGCCATTGCCTTGGACACCAAGGGTCCTGAGATCAGAACTGGTACCACCGTCGATGAGAAGGACTACCCTATCCCAGCTAACCACGAGATGATCTTCACTACCGACGACGCCTACCTCAAGAAGTCTGACGACAAGATCATGTACATTGACTACAAGAACATCACCAAGGTGATCTCCAAGGGTAAGATTATTTTCGTTGACGACGGTGTCTTGTCATTCGAGGTGCTCGAGGTTGTTGACGAGAAGACCTTGAAGGTCAAGTCCGTCAACTCCGGTAAGATCTGCTCCCACAAGGGTGTCAACTTGCCAGGCACTGACGTTGACTTGCCAGCTCTTTCTGAGAAGGACGTTTCCGACATCAAGTTCGGTGTCAAGAACGGCGTCCACATGGTCTTCGCTTCTTTCATCAGATCTGGTGACGACATCAAGGAGATCAGAAAGGTTTTGGGCGAGGAAGGTAAGGATATCCAGATTATCGCCAAGATCGAGAACCAGCAAGGTGTGAACAACTTCGACGACATCTTGACCGAGACCGACGGTGTCATGGTTGCCAGGGGTGACTTGGGTATCGAGATCCCAGCTCCTCAGGTGTTCGTTGTGCAGAAGCAGTTGATTGCCAAGTGTAACTTGGCCGCTAAGCCTGTCATCTGTGCCACCCAGATGTTGGAGTCCATGACCTACAACCCAAGACCAACCAGAGCTGAGGTCTCCGATGTTGGTAACGCCATTTTGGACGGTGCTGACTGTGTTATGTTGTCTGGTGAGACCGCCAAGGGTAACTACCCATTCGAGGCTGTGTCTATGATGCACAACACTGCTATCATTGCTGAGAAGGCCATCTCCTACTTGCCATTGTTCAACGAGCTCAGAACGTTGGCCATCAAGCCTACCGCCACCACCGAGACCTGTGCCATTGCTGCTGTCTCCGCTGCCTACGAGCAGGACGCTAAGGCCATTGTTGTCTTGTCCACCAGTGGTACCACCTGTAGATTGGTCTCCAAGTACAAGCCTAATGTGCCAATCATGATGGTGACCAGAAACCCAAGATCCGCCAGATACTCGCACCTTTACAGAGGCGTGTACCCATTTGTGTACGACAAGCCAAAGGTTGAGAACTGGCAGGAGGACGTTGAGAACAGATTGAGATGGGCTGTTGCCGACGCCGTTGACTTGGGTATCATCAAGAAGGGCGACGCTATTGTCACCGTGCAGGGCTGGACTAGAGGCTCTGGCCACTCCAACACCGTGAGAATCGTCCAGGCCTAGACGATATTTAATAATAAGACATTGGTAGAGGTATCATTTATGTAGATGTGATGCTCTCAGTATGAGGTGAATCAAGAACTGGAGGGATATGAAGATGAGGTAGAGGATGAGGAAGGAAGCAAAGGCGAGTGGTTTACAGGGAAAGAGACAAAATTCTAGTCATGGAAATCTCGGTAGCCAATTCTCTTGCAACATGTGTTGATGGCTGCGAAAACGTAGAGGCAGCAGCGGATATAAGCGCTAAGTCCGCCCACACACCCTCTCATGAACCAGCGATATTAACTGCAATCAAAACTTCGAATAGTTTAATCCAAAGTACAATAAATACATCTCAAGACATGCCAAAATCATGTGTTCGTAGACCGAATCTACTACATTGTGGTAGTTCCCCTGCAGGGCTAAGCGAGCGAATTTGCATACCATCAACGTCTACTACACCTCTTCCTTGAATCCCATGCTTACCCGTATCAGGCCGTCCGGCGGGCTTCTTAAATTGCTGAGCGGCAGAATGCTTTTCGCCAGTCGCTCGTACTCGTCGCCCGAGGACAACACCACCCACTTTGGTTTCAAGACCATCAACAAGGACGACAAAGAACTGATGGTCAGAAATGTGTTCTCGTCGGTTGCTGCCAAGTACGACGTGATGAACGACGCCATGTCTTTTGGAGTGCACAGATTGTGGAAGCACCACTTCATCAACAGGTTGGATGCTGGCATGAGACCGGGAGCTCTGAGGCCTCTAGACTTTTTAGATGTGGCTGGTGGCACTGGTGACATTGCTTTTGGTTTGTTGGACCACGCCGAAAAGAACTTCAACGATGTGCAGTCGACTATGACCGTTGCTGATATAAACCCGGAAATGTTGGCCGAGGGCCAGTTGCGTTTCAACAAGTCGAAATGGAACGACGGCTCCGGAAGAGTGTCTTTCATCGAGCAGAACGGAGAAGTCATGGACGCCATCCCCGACAATTCCAAGGATGTGTACACCATCGCTTTTGGTATCAGAAACTTCACCAACATCCAGGCTGGTTTGGACACTGCCTACCGTGTGTTGAGACCGGGCGGAATCTTCGCTTGTCTCGAGTTCTCCCACGTCGACAACCCTGTCATTGACTACGCGTACCAGGCGTACTCCTTCAGCATGTTGCCTTTAATGGGCCAGTTAATTGCTGACGACAGAGACTCGTATCAGTACTTGGTGGAGAGTATCCGCCGTTTTCCTAAACAGGAGGATTTTAGCAGCATGATCGAGAAAGCCGGCTTCTACGTTCCCGACAAGGGCTACGAGAACTTGACTTTCGGTGTCGCCAGCATCCACATTGGTGTCAAGCTCTAAGCTGATGTATATACGTAATGGCACCCAGTGCCCATGTCAGAAAACTAATGCTATGCGTTCTATGGTGAGGTTTTGTAGTTGTTAGTCTGTTCAGCACGTTTGATAAATGCTCTTTCTATCATGGAGGACCACTGAAATTTAGGTCACAACCCTCAGGGCGAGTCGGAGATCTTCGCTGAACTCAAGGGCGTTGATAAGGCGTTTGGCCTGTGGTTTGTGAGTGTAATCTTCCTTCACGAATACACCATTCAGGAGCTTAAAATTCGCATCAAACGTGCCTCCAGATGATACCCTAGCTGACACAGCAAACCGCAAGTCGATATCCTTGCTTGAGAAAGAAATGTCGTCAAGGTAAATCCTGAGATATGGCTCTTGGGGAACGGGAGTCGCAGCAGAACTTTCAACGTTGTCCTTGTCCATATTCTCGTCTTCATCCTCCTGCTTCACAAAGTCCTCTAAATCTGTGTTCGTGTTGGAATCTAGAACTTGCATACCGACATAGTTATTGCTCTCTGACATTGTATTGAGGCCAAGAAGCTCTTCTTCTGTAAGCGCTGGGTGGTCTCTTTGTTTCTTATTGTCGATATCGGTTGAATCCACAACTTGACATTCGGGTTGCTTCACCACACTATCAATCCAAGAAGTTAGCAAGATGAAATTTCTGAGGGATGGCAACAATTTGGAAATGCTGTTCAAGCTCGAAAGAGTGAAGGCAGAAACAGGCACGAAGCTCGAGTATGAACTGAGATCAAGCAGGATAATTGGACCAGATTCAAGAGCAAAATCCACCGACCCAAACTTTTCTATTTTGCTGAAGACTTCCTTTAAAGCAGGTTCCTCTGCCTCTTCAACAGCATCGAAATCCAAATAGTCCACGATTTCTCTCGGTAGGTATATCAGTTGGTTGAGGCCAAACTGGAGCAGCCAATTGCGAGTATTAGGTCCACTCACGGGAACACCTTTCGGCAAGTGCTTGTCATCGTCGAAAGTGACTTTATACTCAAGTAAATTTCCATCTTTATCTTTTGGCTCCCAAAGAGCCTTGGTGGCTTCTTTAAGATAGTCTCTTGCTGGGTTCTCCGATTCAATTACGCCGAGGCGACCCATATATGTCTTGGGCTTGAAGTAGCCCCTTTGGCTCTCGGGAAATCTGTTGTGGGTTTTCCAAAATTGAAGAAATACGCCTAGTTCACGCGAGTCCACATCGTTATACAACAATCTGCCCAATAAACTGGTTTGACCAGACTTGACACCATCGTCGTCAGGATTCAACTTGCACTCTTGCATGTGGATCACTTCCAAGTACTTGGCTATATTGTCCAAGTACAAAACCAAGTCGCCCTCCTGAGGAGACAAACGGTCGAGATTGGCTAAGTATTTAAGATTGAGTGGAAAGTTCCCAAGTCTAGGTCCATTTAGGTTCTCCTTGAGTATCTTTTCAGCGATCGACCTATCGTCGTCACCTCTGACATTGAGAAACGACAATACGTTTTCGTCCAAGAAGTTTACCCTCACCACAGTGGTGTTGTCGATCTTGGTTGTGGAAATCACAGACTTTTCCTCCAGATGGGACAGAGCTGTGTTGACGGCGCTAGTCAGATGATTTCCTGAAGCTAGCGAGACCTTCGTTACCGTGTTCTGATCCTTAAAGTCGATATCGACCAACAACAAGGACCCTGCTATGGAAAGCCTCTTCACCAGCTGGTTTGTTTCTGGGTCAGTCACTTCCGAATCCACGAAAGTATCGAGTCTGAGATGTTGTGCAAGCTTCTGGATTAGGTCAATTGATATTTTAAAGTTCAGCAGGTACTCGTATAGGAGTCCCAGGGCCTCATGGAGATATTCGTTATACGAGGGCATGGTGTTGATGTGAGTCCTGTGTCCAGGTGAGTAGTAGTATCAGGATTAGAGGTGTGGTGGTGGTGAAAGCGCTGGTAAAAAAAAAAAAAAAAATAAGAGTACCCTACGATAAATAAAACCAAATTGAGAAAGAAAACAAAATGATTCATTGCATCCGAAAAAAGCTCGATTAATCCCTCAAGTGCTGTCTAGTGTAGCTGTCTGATACTACTGGAGATGGTAGGGTGCGAAAAAGTTACTCATCTACAACTTACCATTATGACTACGCTGGTGACGCCAGAGATCCTGGCGATTGTGGATCCTCTCGTTTCACAAATCAAAAGAAGACAAATCCTAGATGATAAGGCCGTGGCTTTGGAGGTCGCCCATATGCTCATGAGGGTCATTTCAGCCGTCAGATGGACCAACCCTTACGACTTGATCGCCGTGATAAGAAAGGTGGGAATTATTCTTGAAAACGCCAGGCCTACCGATGTTATTGCTGGAAATATTGTGAGGAGAGTGCTTGCATTGATAAGAGACGAAATCGAAACTGAAGCCAATGATAACACCCCCATGATGAGCTCCATGTTCAGCTTACTTTCCACAAACCAGAACAGCACAAAACGTAACCAGCCACACACCAAAAAGCAGCTGAGTGATATGCGTTCCATCATTATCCAAGGTATAAAAGACCTCGTGGACGAAATCTCCAATGTCAAGGAGGAGCTTGAGTCCATGGCCTCTGACCTTATTCACGAAAACGAAACCTTGCTATGTGCTACCCCCACATCCGACACAGTGTTGCAGTTCTTGATCAAGGCCAGAAATAAGAGAAAGTTCACGGTCTTGGTCACCGAGAGCTACCCTAACGACTTGACTGACGCACAAAAGTTTGTCAAGACGCTAGCTGAGAATAAGATTGAAGCTGTTCTTATACCCGACAGCACGGTCTTTGCTGTTATGTCCAGAGTCGGTAAGGTCATTCTTGGAGCCAATGCAGTGTATGCCAACGGTGGCTCCTTGTCCAATGCTGGCGTGGCTAATGTGGTTGAATGTGCAAAGGAGCATAAGACTCCAGTTTTCGCCGTGGCTGGTTTGTTTAAAATCTCCCCTCGGTACCCATTTAACAGAGAGGATCTCATTGACGTGGGCAACTCTGGAAAGGTGCTCGACTATGATGACTACAATCTTCTTGAAAATGTCGATGTGGTAACCAACCCATTGGCGGACTATGTTCCTCCAGAGCACATTGACATTTACATTACGAATATCGGCGGTTTCGCCCCATCCTTCATTTACAGAATCGTTTTGGATAATTACAAGGCCGAAGACAGTAATCTTCAATGAATAGCGCATCTACATTTAGCTTCCGTGTACTTTCATCACATTGCTCTGCATGTCTCATAAATACAAATAATATTAGGCATTGCCGGCCAAGATGTCGAGCGACTCGTCGTCGTACTCGAATCTCTGTCTCTCTTCCAAAGAAGATCTGTTCAACATACCCTGCAAGGCTGGGGCGTATGGTGGCTTGGTAACCTGTGGTGGGTTGTTAGTGTTGACAATCTTAAAGTAGTTCTTGTAGATGTCACCGTCATAGTTACCAATGGCAGAGTTGATCAACATGTCGGACATCATGAAGGAGTCGGTCAAAGGAATGACGTGTGGTCTGACTCTGGCGCACAACTCAGCAATGTGGTCGGTGGAGTTGTGAGCAATAGCCTCAGTAGTGGCAACAGAGTAGGTCAAGAAGGTACCGGAGAAGCCCTCCAAGACAATAGAGGCACCGTACAACTGGGCCAAAACGTCCAAGACCTTGTACAACTCTGGCTGGTCCTTGATGGAGTCGATCTTATCAAGGAAGGACTTGTACAAGAAGAAGTGAGCCAACAACTTGGACAAGACAACGAGGTCAGCACCGATAAAGTCAGTGTCACCACCCTTCTGGTCAACAATGTCGTTGGCTCTAGCGGAGGCTCTGATAAGAGTAACCTCAATGGCCTTCAAGATAGTTCTTGGGTTCTTCAAGTCATCAGCCTGCAAGACTGGCTCCTTGCCAAGGTACTTCTTGTAGTTACCCAAGAACTCAAGGATACCAGAGGCCTTCTCGCCATCCTTGGTGATACCGGAGTACTTCTTCACCAACTGCTTACCAACAGACATACCCAAGATGTTGTTGTCACCTTCCCAGGTACACTGGACGGCAAAGTCGTTGAAACCCTTACCGAAACCGGAGTAGGAAGAGTAACCGTGACCACCGCAAGCCTGCCTGCACTGGTCGATGGTGTTCAAAGTCAACCAGGTGGCGGTCGACTTCAAGGAACCAGAGGCAATGAAGAGGGACTTCATGGCCTCGACACCAGCGTCCAAGAGAGCCTTGTCCTCGTTCTGCACAGCCTCGTCCAATTGGTCGTTGGAGGTGTCAGCCTGTTCCTGCAACACGTTAGCACCGTTGGAGAAAGCGTAAGCCATAGCCAACAATGGGATCAAACGACGTTGGTGCAATGGGTAGTCCAACAACTGAGACTCGCCATCGGAGTCCTTGGCCAAAGCGGCCTTGAACTGCTTTCTGCCAACAGCGTATCTGAGGGCAATGGTGACGAATCTGGAAGACCATCTGAAAGCATCCTTAACCATAGCAACTCTACCGGTCAAAAGGGCACCGTAGGACAACTGGTTGAGAGGAGGCTCAGTGACCTCACCGTCCTCAGAAACCTTGGTGTACTTCTGCAACATGAAGTATCTTGGGATTCTGACGTGGGAGAACTGGATCCAGCCGTTGTCGATACCGTCTCTACCCATCTTGGCGCCAATGTCACCAATTGCGACACCAGGCATCAAGTTGTGCTCAGAGTCTCTCAATGGCACAACGAAGGTCTTGACACCGTAGTCCTTGCCCTTGATAATCAATCTGGCGTAAACGGAACAGTGGGTAGCGGAGTGAGCAGCACCACCAATCCACCACTTGGTAGCACCAAGGTGAGGGGTGTTGATGATGAACTCGTCATTCTCCTCGTCAAAAGTGGCAGTGGTCTCCAAACCGGCAACGTTGGAACCGTGGGCCAACTCGGTCATACCGAAACAACCGTAGATGTTCTTGACGTAGGCGGACTCCTTCTTCAAAATCCAGTAGCCCAACTGGTCGGAGGTACCAGTGCCTCTGACACAGCCGACGAACAAACCAAAGTGGACACCGATTCTGGTGTGGAACTGTGGGTCCATCAAGGAGATGATAGACATTCTTCTCTCAAAAGAGTCGAAGGTCTCCACCTCAATGTATCTGGTCAAACGGTTGATCTTCTTCAAGGTGTTCTCACGGTGCTCGGCCTTGGTGGCGTCGTAGTCGTGTGGAGAAGCAGCCAAGATGGGGTCGGTTTCCATCTGATGGATGAACTTTCTCACCTCAAGGGCTCTTTCCTTGGAGCCCTCCAAGAAGTAGTTCATTTGGTCCACATCAAACTGAGCAGAGTCTCTCTCCCTCTGGATGAGGCTCTTTGGGTCTGGAGCATTAGAGTAGTCGACCTTTCCGGTGACTTTAGCGTAGGCGTCAGTAGACATGATAAAAACTGATGTGTTGTAAGTGAAGGGAAAAGTGCTAGTCTATATATCCCCAGCTGCTTCACATGGTGCTGCGCGTGCAGGAGACATGTGAAAGCGTTTTCCCCACACTATTGCGTAGTGGACAAGAAGACGTGCTACGGATTTAAAAAAATACCCTTATTTCAGGAAAATTAGGCCACGGAGCCCAGGTGAAATTGTAGAAAAAACAGATTTCACTTCAGCCCTCAATAATTGAAATCTCACTACACCATCGATATTTGACAGGCAGCCGCTTGGCTGTCATGGGTGCGCCTTAGCGGAGTTGAGCACCGAGGTCCGAAAGGCGACCAGACGTGATCAGAGTCATCTAAGACACAAAGGCAGGAGGTGGAGTTTCTTTTTGATTTTACTTTGAAGTCCGTTTTTTCTTCGGCGAAGCAGCCTGTTCTGCGTGGTCTGGGGTGCTTTTTGCAGCCAGCCAAAGAGGTACTCCATATTTCAGTTCCCCGGATTTTCAGAGCCGCCAGGGCCGTGCCCCAATGGGTGAAATTTAAATAAAATAGAGAGATTAATTGCTTCAGTCACTTCCTTAGAATGATGAATAGACCCCGAAAACCCAGAAATCTCCGTTTTGTGGTGCACTGGATTTGCTGTTTTCACAGCTGTTTGAGCCGAGGTAACGGTGCGCATAGGAGGGGCACTAGCACCGTTGGAGCTTACGCCTCGGCCGCATCAGCCCACAGGCATGCGCCAACCGCCAGGCTTACAAAAGTTAAAAATGCAAAAAGCAAGAGGGAAAGAACGAAAAGGGAAATGAAAAGGAAAAGACAAAACAAACTTCAAAGCGATTGGTGACTTTCTGAAAGGGGGGTGGCTTGGGGAGGTGGACGAATTTGCAAGAGTCTTGGAGGGGTCCACTGACTGGTGTATGGAGAATGCCAGTACCACAGCCAGCATGCCAGCCTTGCAAGGGAAGTCCTCACGTGGACAAAAAGGCGTATTGCTTTTGTGATGTAGTTTTCTAGCTGTTCTGAACAAATCCGAATCTCTTGCGCCCTGGATGCTATGGCAAGTCCACAAAGCAGTGTAGATCGTTCACGTTCTATACCTAAACGAGGGTCAAAATTCGATCCATCTACTGTCAAATCTTCACATATTCAGCATCTCGTCTATTCTTTAAAATCTTTTCAATTCTTCAAATCTCTCCTATTTTTAAAATCTTCCCCTCCGGAGTACCCGTGTGGGCTGACATGGCTGCGAAAAGTGTTGTGAGTCCATCGCCTGTGAAAAACTCTAAATATCATCGACACCACATTCGCTTACACAATGCAGCTCCGGACACTACCGTTCCATTGTCTTGGGCCGATTCATTGATATTGACTCCATCACACCGACGAGATCTCCAATTTTTATTTCTCTTGGTTCAATTCAATATTTTTCACTAGTTCCACGATGTGGACTACTCCCTGTATGCATTAGCTCTACTACACCAATTGTAACCATCCAGTGCATTACCTATAAACTCAACTAGACAAGACCTGCTCACTGGAGCCACAACTAATTCACTCAGGCCAGTCTTTTCACTCAGGCGTCAGACTCCTTCTCCTTCTCGATCTTGCCCTGCTCACCGGACCGTCCAATGTCAATCTTGTAGACATTATCCTCATCACGCTCGGTCTTTGGAACTGTAATAATCACTCCTTCAGAGCCCACATCGGCAGTGATCTTCTCGAAGTCCACAGCCTTTTCGAATCCAACTCTGCTTGTGGATGTAGACAGCGAAGTGTAGCTGTGACTACCCTCAGTGCTCTCCTGGTTGTGCGAGATGGTAACCTCCAATTGGTTCTCCTTCTTGTGGTAGTTCACTTGCAAGTCCTTGGTTGAAGCGTTAGCATCCCGCACCTTCACCAAATATCTGTCGGGCTCCTCCTTCAACTTCAACACATCGCCCAAGTCTCTCAAGTGGCCAAAGTCGTCATACCACTTACTCACGGTCTGAGGGACTCCTCTGAAGCTGGTGAGCTGGGAGTCGCCGGAATCAGCATCGTAATTGATGGCTCTTCTAGGACGCCTGTGGTGTTGAGGTCTGTCCTGGAAGCCAAAGAAGTCGTCAAAAAATGGGTCGTTGGAAATAAATGGCACGTATCTGAACATTGTGGATCTGTAGTTGTCTGGCGGCAGAATGGCTAAAACTCAAGGGCCTTATATAGTTGAGATTCGGGCCTCATGGTTCGATGAAGCCACCACAAGATTTCTCCAGAACTTTCTCGCCGGGTCTCGAAAACCCCTTAAATCAGGGTATGGTCATATTGCTGCCAGGGTCTTACTCCACATTAGAACCAACCAGAACCATCTAGCGATTGTGCAGCCACAGTGTATGCAGGTCCGACAGATCCATAACCTTATCGTGATCAGATGCTCCTGATTGGAGAATTCTCTAGATCCTGCTTTATTTTTCAAGAAGCTTCTAGCTTTTCACGTAGGTAGCATCAATTTTCGTGATACTTTCACCCAAATTGAGTCTGAGTTTTCTTCTGTAAGCCGTAGGGTTGCTGGTCTGCAATGGGTTACCTTCAAAGTAGACGGTGTCGAGTTCAGGCAAGTTGCCCAATTCTCCATGGACCTCATCGAATGAGCTGATTTTGTTGTACGAGCACCAAAAATCAGTAAGATTCTTGAGATGGGACAAGTTTTCGAGTTTTTCGATCCTGTTCGATGTCACATCTAACACTGTTAATTTAGTGTTATTCTCCAAATTCTCGATCTTCTCAATGCCGTTGTGTGATACGTAGAGCTCCTCTAAATTGACCAATTTGTCCAAGCCTTCGAATTTCGTGATTCTATTAGACTGGATCGACAACACACGCAAATTGACGAGACTGTCGAGGTTCTGGAACTTTGGAATGCGGTTTTTTCCCAACCAGAGCTGCTCAATGGAGGGCATCTTGAGGAGGGTCTCGTTGATTTGCTCAACCTTGTTGCCACCCAACTCCAAGTTTTTCAAATTTTGCAACGTCTCGATTCCTTTTATCTCCTTAATTTTGTTCTGAACGAAGTATAGGTTCTCAAGCTTTGTTAATTTGTCAATGTTCTTGATGTTCTTGATCTTGTTGAAAGAAAAGTCCAAGTTCTTGAGATTGACAAGCTGATTCACCTTACTGCTGATGTGATTGATTCTGTTGTCATAGAAATCCAACTCCTCCATGGTTTCGGGAGGCAATTCACCAACAGCACCTGTTGAGGTGATCAAGTTCTGACGTAAGCAAAGAGACTCCAACTTCTTGAAACGTCCCAAGTTCAAATCCTCCAAACTGGTGATCTTGAGGTGAATCAAGTCCAAGTAATCCGAATCCGAAGCATAGTCTGCTGCCAAATCGGCATCGTTTTCGATACTTTGTGGGTTTGGATCCGGAAGAACAGTGCCCGGGTACTCCACTGCACCATTGTCTTCTTCCTCGGGTTCAGAATCGTCATGTTCTTCATCGGTGTGCGAGAGATACAAGGCCTCGGTTTGGTCACTAAGTGCTCTTTGTTCCTCCTCCTCTGATCTGGTCATGTTGATGTGGTGATGATGTTGAAGTGAGGATGCAAGGAGTGCGTATCATTATGGGTCTTTCCTACACAATTGGAAAGGTCCAATTCTTGAGGTCTACAATGAAAAAGTTTCAGGAGTGGATCGTAAGAATTAGGTAAGAAACCACCGCCTTATTTGGTGATTAAGTGAACGACATCGATTCTTATTATAACTTGTATGGTGAAAAGTACCTCTCCAGCCCTCATCATAGGTTGCTTGCTCATGTCAATTGAATTATAATAATGATTGGAGAGGCGTATTTGATTTTGATTATGTATTACTTTGATGACACAGCCTATTTTCTTAGATTCATACTTGAATGTTGAAGGTTGCACTCCATAACTGCTAGTGGAGTGGCCTACATGCAAGACCTTGCTTCAGACGGCTAGTACCTATTCGTTTTAATGAATTGCAAGACCATCGGCTTTGAAGTGATTTTTACAGCTCAGTCAATCTAAGCTCATGACCTTGATCTACAAATCTAATTGAAGGTCTACTTAGTGGCTTCTATTGTAAGGGAGTGACATTGTCAAAAATGGCGCCCGGGACCGGTGAATCCTTCGGAAATAAGTGAATCCAAAAGCTAAGAAAGGCTTCAATTTCATCCAAATCATCACCAGGAATAGTAGTTCCATGATTATCGAAACTTCTTTCCTGGTGGGTAGATCGGTACCTGCACCTCACTGACCAATGACATGCTACTAGATAGACATTACACGAAACAGGTAATTTCAGGTGGCAAATTGATAAAAAGCTAAGTAAGGGTGATAGATTTGAGGTCAAATTGAGAGAAACGATTTAATATTGTGGTATTTGAAAATGCGGAGAAAAGCACATGGCCTTGTCTAAAATCCGCAACAGAGTCAAATCGTGTTCAGAAATGTCAAATCGTCCACGACACGGAACAGAAGAATTTAAGTAGAAACAATATGAAAGCTTCTTTCCTCCTATTTTTTGGGAATAACAAAGCTATTCGTCTTGTTTCGCATTCCTTGATGAGACACCTCTCACTGTAGACCACTACGGCCACTCTACAAAAACGCTTCCTCTCTTGTGACATTTATATTTACAGCGACGCCGTCTTACAACTTTTGCTCTTCCTCGAAGATGTAGTCGACAGCCTGGCCCACGGTCTTGATCTCGTCCGAGATCTTGTCGGGGATCTCAATGTCGAACTCCTCTTCCAAGGCAACGAGAGCCTCGACAGTGTCCAAGGAGTCCAAGCCCAAGTCCTTCTGGAAGTCGGACTCGATGTTGATGTTAGATTCCTGAAGAGCAGCAACGGTCTTCAATGCCTCAAATGCTCTGTTGGTGACCTCCTCCTTGGTGATGGGGGCAGCGGCGTAAAAGCGGATTGGCTGCATGGCTCTGAAAGTGGGAGCCACAGAGACTGGGGCTCTCATGACAGGGGCACGGATGGCACGAGCGGCAAACTTGAACATGACAGATGAGGTTGTTTGGTAATTTGTAATGTAGGCGAGAAGTAAATTTTTAGCTGTGAGATTCCGCATAACATCCGTGCATCACCACCCACAAACCACCAAATCAACCTTCTTTAATGGGCAACATTTCTCCAATTAAGAGCAGTTCTCTTTTGCTTGGAACCTGTTTGACTTGAAGAAAAACTGTTCAGAAGACTGGGGTCGGTGGAGTTGGATGGCGTGGAAGACAGCCTCGACAGTCTACTCACAGAACGCTGTAACGTAGATCCGTTCGTAGAAGAAGTTCCTTGTCTGTCCGAGACTTGGCGGTCTCTAGTGTGCGTGTTGCTAGAGAAATCGTAACTTTGGGACTCGTAGTTCGTGTTAATTTTCAACGCGGCAATTTCGTCCTTGAAGTTAAGCTTGAACGACTCCACCAATGCAGTCTGAGAGGCCCTCAAGGTGGGCAGGATCAACACGCCGTGGAGGTGCAAACATCTACTCAAGACCATGGTCAAGTCGTTGAAAGCATTACGTAAGAGTCTCACACTGTCTGCAAATTGGGACTTGCCAGCGTAACGAGGATCCTCGAAGAATGCTCTGTACTGACCCACACCACCATTAACCGGCGCATCAACAGTACCAGCCAAGTGTCTGCTCAAATCACTCAACAATGAGGTGTAATCGACCTTCTCCTTGATAGCAATGTTGATCATGCTCTCCAACTGCAGCATGTCGTCGTTCTTTGTCATGATAGATCTGATGGCATTGTCCAAAGGCGACAATCTCACTACCTTCGAGTCCTTGATGTCGCTTCTGTTCATCAAAGTCGGGAACGAGACACTTGTTTCGTAGGTGATTTCCTCAGTCCATAAGTCAAAGAGGGAAGTAGCTCCACTGAGTTTTTTGAGCGAAGAGAAGTACCTCAAGTTCTTGTTCTTGACATACTGTCTCACACCGATAGAGGTATTAAGCAACTTGTCCGAGATTTCGTAAACCGGCTCCACAACGTTAATGTGCAAGTATCTTCCGGTCTGATTCTTGCTTCTGAGTTCACGGGCTTGCTCATCGTCGGTGATGATTCTGGCACCAGGGTACATCTTCAACATTCTTTCGTGAACAGAAGTGATATGCTCAAATGGCTGGCCCTCCAAAATCTGATCCTTACCTCTGATATTGGAAGGGAACCCAGCACCAATGAAAGCGACTCTAAAGTAGGAAGGACTTAACTTATCAGAAGCCTCCAAATCCAAGTAAAGCTTAGCCAACTTGTTGTGTACAAAAGCAAAACTCTTCAAATCATAAGTGTGCTCATTGTAAGCGGCAAGAAGCTCGTTGTAAGTGTCAATGGCTCTTTCCAAACTGTTCCCCTTTACGTAGTTGTGAGCAATCAATTTCACGATATTCTCCTTTCGATCAAAGGAAGACTGCTCTGGGAATTTGGGCCTGTAGGATGGAGGCTGAATCAGGTAGTGATCCCAACTGTAAGTCGAAGACAAAAGCTCCAAACTCAATGCAGCTTGCACGTAGTCCTTCTTTCTGAGGTTGTCTTCGTACATCTGGTTGATGAAAGAGTGGAACAATTCTGGTCTGTTGGCCTGCTTCAAGTAAGCATTGATGTTCAACTTGTGGAATGTACGGTCGTCCTCAAATTCTGCTCCCACAGGAACACTGTTGAAGTCGTTCAAGACAGCAATGAAGCCGGAGATATTGGAGATGAACTTCACCACAATAGGGTATGCCACGTCCTCACGATCCAAACGGATGGTGGTCTTCATTCTCTCAATGAGACTTGTCTGTTCAGGAACACCTGGCTTGTAGGCGTTCCTGTTGTAGACATTGTACAACCCTGTCAAGCACTCCTTTTCAACATCGACAATGGAGTTACTCAACACATGCTCAGAAACTAAGATGGACCACAACATCTTGATACTCACAATCTGACACGCTTGGTTTCTCTGCAAAGCGAAAAGCATCAAGTCTTGCAACACTCCGTAGTCACTATTTATGAACTCAACCTGATATCCACCAAATTTAGTAAGGTTGAATCTCACCACGTCACCCTCTGTTGCATTCCAGGCCAAGGCATCCCACACCTCGTTGATGGTATCAGCGATTCTGTCTCTCATATCGCCAGTAATCTGGTGACAAGCTTTTCTTGGAATGGTCGACAAGTGCTCGATGGAAACTGGTTGCAAAGCAGACAATTTCAACAAAGCCTTGAGATAACTACCCCAAATGGATCTGTCGAACTGCTCCGGAGTTTCAATGCTAGGAATTGCACTTGCAACCATTAGAGGTTTGAGCATTTCCAAGCACAGCAAACTGCTCTCTGCAATGGTACCATACAATGAGAGCCACTTGTCCTCAGGGAAGAACTTGCCCTGTCTCATAAGAGCAATAGCCTGCAAAACGGTGAGGACGTTTTCGTTCCAACCGTTCTTCGACAAATACTTAGAGGAGTCGAAAAAGGAGTCGTCCTCCAAAGTCAAGAAGTGGTTGAAACGCTCGTCGCATGTCACAGTCTTCTCGATCTGACAAACAAAAGAGATGATCGCAGCTAACTCCACAAGAATTTCAACCACAACCTCCTCAGGTACGACACTGTCGAGGAAAATCTCCTTGAACGGGTAGGTTGAAGGGAAGAGAGCCGTGAAAGCCTTCTTTGGCTCGAAGTAACTATGACTTCTGGTGAATTTGTTGAAACGAATGAAGGTTCTGGCCAATGGGAAGATGAACTTGGACAAGGTCATAGCAATCTGCTTGACGTCGTCATTATCGAGATTTGAATACACCAAAGTACAGACACAGTTCATGATGGAACATGCAAGTCTAGAGGCGTCCACGTCAATTGGACCGAGAAAGATTTCCATACACCAAGAAACCGAACGAGAAACCAAAAACAGGAAGTGGTTGATGTCACGAGATACCTTGTTACTGAAAAGTCTGTAAATGACGAGCAATTTAGTCATCACGAAACGATGATCCTTGAGAATGGCGGTTGTCTTCTTCTGGTTGATACTTTCGTCATCAACACCAAGCCCTCTGAAGCTGATTGAATCGATGAATCTTACAACCAACGCCAACAATTTGAAGTCTTCGAAGTCGGTCTCGTAAGCCATGACAAAATCTACCAACTCCATCACCAAAATCTGATCATTGATGAGAGCTGGATTTTGAAGCTGAAGGAAACGAGATGCACTTACAAAAAGCTTGTTGATATCCTCCAAATACTTTGTCTTGTCAGAGACCTCGGAAACAGGATCGAGAGCTAATCTTGTGAGCAAAACAAGAACACGACAAACAGATCTTGACATCGCATTCCAGTTGGACTCAGCGAGGTTGAATACTTCAGCCATTTTGTCCAACAAGAAAAGGCCGAGTTTTGGAGACTTTTTATAGTCTTCCAAGAAAGTGTCAAACATGAACAAGTACTGATCACGCTTACCGAAGTTAGTATCAAGCAAATGCACCAAAGCCTTGAAAGTGGTGTTCAAGACGATTTCGTAGTTGAGTCCATCGTTGGCAGACAAACATTTGTCAATAATTTCAAACAAACGAGTCATGGCCTCAGCGAAAAACTTGACCAACGAAGCAATGTCCAACTTACAGAAGTCGAGCAAAGTTTGGGTAAGATCGTTCAAACCAGCCTGAGTACCAACAAAGAAACGATTGTTTTGGAACAAGTTGTCAATAGCAATCTCGGTGTTGAAGACCTTACCAATGTACGTGGTGTGGATTTCAAGTTGCGCAAGTGTTTTCTTTGTGGAGAATGAAACGACATCCACGACCTGGGCACTGGGTTTGTTGAATTCCACCAAGCGGTTACCAGATTTGTACATGATCTCTGCATGACCAGCCAAAACACCGTTGATGTAAAAGGCGAGATGGAGAGAGTCCAGTTTGGTGGGTTTGCGAGTCGAGTTCTTGAATGAGATACCATTGACTTTGACAATCTCACCAATAACCTCGTGAGTACAGACAGACACAAACTGCCACTTTGGCTTCTCGATCTGGTTCGAGGCCTTGGCGAATGTAATGGAATCGTTGTTGGGAGCACTGACTTCAAAAGTCAACAAATCGTCCCTATTCAATGGGTTGAGTAAAGTGACCTTGCCCATTTTGAGGTAGATACGCTCATAGTTCTCCGCAAGAGGGTCGTAGAAGATAGGTTTGATCTTGGCGATTGGGGCTGTCTTCATTGAAGCATCAACTTTGGTGGAGTGGAAATTCTCCTCATCAGGCGAATCGTCAGTGAGCTGGTGCCTGAACTCCTTAACAGTCACGACCAACTTCTCAGCTCTTGGGTTCACAGCAATACCATGGTTGGAGCCCTTGATGATTCTGTCGACCAACTCACCCCAACCGTTATTATCGATTTTTGAGGTATCAACAGTTCTCTTATGAGAAATATGAGAGCCAAATAAGTTGATGGAAAATTGGTGTGATTCGCCAGAAGTCAAAGAGCCCAGGTTTCTTGAGAAGATTCTAGTGATATCAGTGACACCAGCAGCAACACCCTTGTTAATACGTTCGATCTTGGCGCTTGCGTCATTGATCTTCAAGTCGAGCTGCTCAACTAATACAGCCACCAAGTAGACCCTGTTGTTTTCCACCTCGCTAGCAGGAATATTTCTAAACAAAGCGGCACTGATCTTCTCCACGAAAACCAACTCATCGACAGTGTCTGTATGAACAGCGAACGCCTCTGTCAATCTTCTCTGGGTGTTTCTCACGTACATGTACGCAATCATTCCAGCGAATCCTGGAGGCTGGTACTGAGAAGAACCACTCACTGACTTGAAGTCAACCAAAATATGGGAGGGACTTCCGTGAGTAAGCTTCTTATTTGGAGTTGCATCAAGGGTATACTCGTCCCGCTTGTTATGGGCGTTAATCGGGAACTTAGGAAGCAAAGCACACAATTGCTGGTAAAGAGCCATAATCGATGGATTGGAGTTCCTGGAATCCAACAAATCACCCGTGAATGCATCTCTAGCCAAAATGGCCTTATAACCGTTGACATCAGTGCCCTTGTTGTCCAAATCATAGGACTTGTCGTTGATTCTAGCCGCCTTGGAAGAAAGCTGCTTGGGGATGGAGCTCAACAAATGGTTAGCAGTTTCCTCAGTAAACTGAACCTCGTTGCGGGTCAAATCGCCATGGGTCAATTTCACTCTAATTTCATCCAAATCATGGTAAAGCTGGGTAAGCTTCTGGAACAAACGGAACTCACCAATCGAGTACATGGCATAGAGGTGGGAGGTGAGCAAGTTCAAAGTGTACGTGATCTCCTCGACCAAGTCGTTGGCAAAAGTAAATGTTTCGAATGGCAAGGGAGGAGGTTGAACCTTTCTGCCTCCATTGGTACCATTAGCGACGTCACTTGGATCACTGGTGGCAGTTTCGACATACTGCTCAGTTTCCCTCAAAGTAGGAGCCATGTTGTTGCTCTGATGGACGTTATTGAAGTCATCAGCGGCATTGATCATGTTCAAAGGCACACGTTCAACCACCTTCATGTACTTCAAAGGAAATACCACGATCTTTCGGTTGAGACCAGGCAATTCGTCCAAGTTGACAGAAGTGATGGTGAAGTCACTTGGGAAAGGTCTTGTCAAGGAATAGCCACGAGCCCATTTGGACTGCTTGGTTTCAAAAACGAAAACTTCGTCGCCAGGGTACAAGTTACGGAAATTGTCATTTTTCAAATTGGGGTGCTTATCGAAGGGGAGAAACGGCTTGATAATACGACCGTGGAGAAACTCCTCGGTTGGAGTCCACGACATTGTTTATTGAATTGTTTTAAGTAAGGAGCCGGGGAAAAAGTACACCGCTTATATAGAAATGGAGGTGGGTGTAGTTTCAGGCTTCAATGAGGCTAGACGAGGTGAGAAAAAGCGCCTCAGGCCTGCACCACTCTCAGGAACCAAATCGAGCATTACCGCTTTTGAATAATTGCGGGCTTAAGCCAAATGGCTAAGCACGCGACGGGGCCATTCTTTGTAGTTGCGGACATCATGCTCCTTTCCTCCGTCCCAAATGTAGATGTCATGCTCCCTTCTGCCGGAGTCGTAGTCTAGTGCTTCCAAGCTGAGAATGCGCGTACCCTTAATGACCTTGTAGCCAAGATAAAGCACGGCCACGAGAATAAGGGTGCCGTAACTCGAGAAAAAGAACATGGTATTCCATTGTCCGTCAAGGAAAACCACGTATCCCATGGATAGGAGAATCACGGCAGACCCTATAAGCCCCACAATCGCACTGTACGGCTGAAGGGGCGACTTGTATGGGTAAGACTTGTCATTCCTGTCGATTATGTCGGGGCGCTTTCGTAAGCCGTAATAAAATCTGATGAATGAAAGGCAGATTGCAAACCAGACAAAGACACCCGATGAGGAGATGACGCTGGTGAGGTTTTGAAAAACTAGCGTTGCCAGCTCTGACACACAGGTGTAGGCGAGGAGACCAAAGACAAAGGATAGAAGCACCGCATAGTAAGGGATGCCGAAGCGGTTGCAATTCATCAAAATTGCGGGGGCCTTGCGTTGAAGGGCTAATGAGTAGACAGTTCTGGAAGAAACGTACAACTGGGCGTTGCCACACGATAAGGCAAAGAATACTAAGAAGCCGTTCTGAACAGCACTCCAATTGCAGAGCCCCACACTCTGAAAGGCCACAGTCCATGGGCTCTGTGAACCGTTGGCAACACCTCCAATGACCTCCGATGGCAAGTGGCAGTTGTTGCCACCGACGTAGCGCACAGCGTAATTATCGTCAAAAGTATTTGGGTTGACACCAGTTGTGCCTGAATAGTAACGCAAGAGTCTAGGATCACCGGCGTAGATGTTTAACGAGACAACAAAAACAGCAATGACATAGAATATGAGGATTCTCCAAAACACTCTCCTCGTGGCTGAGGGTAATGCCTTTCTCGGGTTTTTTGCTTCACAGGCAGCGATACACACAATCTCTGTACCACTATAGGAGTATGCTGCAATCACTATCGCAGTCAAGAGTGACATGAAACGACCAAGGTTGCCTCCTATTCCCTCGGTTTCGGCCGACATTCCGTCGTCCTGTAGGTCGAACGTTGGACGAAAGAGGCCGAATATCAAGTTGTGCTCCCAATCTGATGCCAGCCGGTTCCAGTACGTGAAGCCAACAGTGCCGTGACTGCCTAGCCCGCCACGGTTGATCACAATCATTACGATAATCATAATGAGGGTCACCACCATCTTGATCACACTCGACCAGTACTCAATCTCGCCAAACACCCTGACATCGAACAAGTTACTCAACAAGCAGAATAACAAGAAAAGTGTGACAAAGCCCACGGTAGAGCCCTTACTGCGTGTTATCTCCAAGTCAGGGAAGTAGCTTAGAAGTATCACGGCTGCCACTATCTCACCTGCTAGCCCTAGGGCGAAACTAAGGAAATATAACCAACCCGTGGTGAAGCCAAACGCCTCATCCACAAACCGGGAGTTCAATCCTGAAACACCATCCACGACGGAGACAAAAGTTACCATCTCACAAAAGCTCACAAGTGTGGCTAGCACTATCACTCCAACTATGATAAAAGCAAGAGTAGTACCAAAACCGCCTGCGATCGTGAAAGCCTTACCACAATTCAAGAACAATCCAACTCCAAGTGTGCCACCAAAAGATATCATCTGTAAGTGTCGCACGTCAAGCTTACGCTCGAGAAACCGCCCACTATGTTCACCACTTGAGCTAGTTTCCAACTGGTCGCCTGCGACCCGTAGCTCGGATACATCAGAGTCATTCTGTATCCTCTTCTCTCTCTCTGTGTTATTATTCCATGGCGCCCTAAACTTGAAGCCTGCCTTCAGAGGTGTGCTGGTAGATTCGTCGGTTCCATACGAGTAAAAATTGTTCTCTAGATCGGACGGTTGCACGATCGAGAGCATGTTCTCATCCTGCTTGAGTTTGTTCTGTCGGAGTTGCTGCAGAATGTAATCGTTGAGCTCTGCCCTTTTCACATACTGGGAGAAGTCATCTAAAGCGGAAAGCTCAAACACAGATGCGCTATCACGGGGACCAGCCCCAGCAATATCCTCGTACATGTCGAGGTACTTGAACTTCTTATTCTTCGGGTTCTTGGCCACGTACTCTATGCTTGCTTGCGGTCGTAGTTTTGTCATCTTATCTAGAATGCTATCTCTGAGGCTTACCCCAGATTCAGGAGACCCGAGATCGACCTCGTCGTCCTGATCAGTCAGCTCCATGGAAGTATAGCTCTGTGGCTGAGCCTGAAATAGCTCGTGAGGGCTGCCTATATCCATCGACAGTTCTATTTCGCTTGGGGTGTCATGCTTGATATCTGAGTCAGCAGATCTGGTTTCTTGAGAAAAACGATGATGTCGCAGTCGTAGGGACGGAAATAAGCCTGCTTTATATGAGGATCCTTGCGACAGCTTCGAGGCTGCCGAGGATTCAGGCATGGTGTGGGTATACAGATCTGGTGATTTGAGTAGTAGGTCAGATAATAGCCCTGTGCGCACCGTGATGGTGGACGAGATAGGAAATCACTTAGACCGTCGGTGATTGAATATGGAGGATGAGGCGGAGGAGAGTGACTTATGAAATATGAAAGATTCAAGTTATGGAATACGGATACTTTTGCTCGAGTTCCAGCTGAGAGTTAGATCATGACTTCGGTCGAGACAAGGCTTTACGATCAGCCTCTGTGAGCAGTTGTGTGGAGGTAAGATCTGAGAACTTATTTACATTGAAAACGAATGCTTGGTATAAGTGAAGAGTCCACGAGCCACAGCTCGAGCTGAGTGCCTTCTATCCTATCGCCGGTCGTACCGATCGAGTCTGGTTGTCACACCTTGGCTGTATGATCTAGGTTTAGGCCAGCCATTACATAAACCTCTCCCCTTCAAACCGCTTCTATGAACTCACAGAAACCGCTTGAAGAGATGCGTCAGGAACCGAGTAGTGCAATGGTAACGACACTGTGGGGCCAGGTGTGAGCAAGCCCAACAAGCCCAACCCCGAATTTTCCAAAAATCACAAAATATTGTTTTGTCATCAATGATGACGTCTCAGCTGTTACACTGAGAAGAACAGATACTACACTTGATCTAAGCCAAATGGCAAAGAGATTTAATTCGAAAAATCAGGGTGGCAGGGTGCGCGCTCCTTATATAGTCTGCGGTCGCTGGCCGGGTAACCTCTTCTCTTCATGCATGCTTGCGACATTTTGCAGCCAGGATAGACGCAAGGGCTGTCTTCGTCCCATTCAAGATTGAGTTAACTTGGAACAGACATATGGAACCTGGGTATGAGGATCAAGTACTTTGGGCAAATCGTGATTCTGCATGTAAATTTGTTCTTACTAAGTTGCCGAAACCCAAAGCGATGAACGATTGTTGAAGTAAGTGCTGAATGAATGTTCAGACGCCGAAGTCGCCGGTTATGCCTGGATTCTTTAACACTGTTTCCTCAAAATCCAGACGCTTCTAATTCTCTGACACTAAAATTTTAAAATCACGGCAAAAGGCGAGCTCACCAAGCGGCTGCGACGGTAACATAGTGGCAAACCGCATGAGATGCAAAATATACTTGGTGAGCTAAGGCATCTGAACTCATCTCGGCCTAGAACTCCGTTCCAATATTTGTACAGTAGCTGAAGAAAGTAAGTAGTACGGACTAAAGGTATATTAATCAATCTCTAAAAATCATCCTTAATCCCTCATCATCAAGCCTAACTTGCTTCAGTAGTGTCCATAAAACCTCGTCAGTTTGTACCAATCTGAGAACAAACAGCTGAGCTGTGCTAATAATAGTCACAATCATTCCACCATGCTTCACTGCTTCAAAAAACCACCTACTAATTGTGTGAAATTTACCTTGTTTCATTCCCCTCCTTCCATCTTCCTGGTCCCCTATTGGCCTTACATTAGCTACTAGTTTGCAGCCAAGCGTTGGTGATCCCCCACTTCCCATGCAGCATGCTTGTCTCAGCATTCCACTAGATATAGCTACACTCCTGTTCATCACACAAAAATTCCAAGTCCCGTACATTTTTCATGTACGATAGCTTCGCTGGAACACCATGGAAGAGCACCGAGAGTGAGGGAAGATTCTATGTATGCGGTGTACGGGTGCTCCCGCGGAGATGTCTGGACGTCGCGCTCAAAGCGGCAAATGCATGCGCCGCACGCCTCATCGCATATCTACCTCAGCAATTTTTTCAGCTATAAGAGCTGCACCGTTTCTCAATTTTTTAAGATCCACGTTTTTTAGTTAAATGTATTCCAAACCAAGATACAACAGGAAATCACACAGAGCTGCCGGTCGCAGCAGATCGGCCAGACCCTACCACAGGGACCACAGAGGCAGAAGATATTCTGGCTACCACTACCCACAGCCTTCTAACTCCAAGGTCTACATCGAAGAACCAGAGACCGAAGAGGAGGAGGAGAGTGGAAGCGAATACGACGTTTCTCCAGAGGACGAGGTCTACGAATTCGGTCTTGACGACAACTCCGACAACGAATACGCAGACGTTGTCTACGACGATGAGTCTGACTTTGACACCGAGTCTGAGTCCGATGGCAAAGAAGAAATTTTCATCATCGCCAACGACGATGTTGTCGACATCAACGACATCTTGGCCGAGGACGCCTTGAACTACATGGAAGCTGAGGGTGCTCTCAGAGACGTCAACGATGACTTGGTCCGTTACTACGACCTGGACTCCGAGTCTTCCGACTCTGACTTGAGCTCTGAGGTTTCTGAGGCCTCTGACGACGACAGCGAAATTGATGTTGAGCTTGATTCCGAAATTGAGGACCTCCAAAAGACTCTCTACCTTTTGTCTGGTGAGGCTGACGATGACAGCGTTACCGACCTTGAAATCGAAACTGGTGACGAGTTGGAGGATGTCAGACAATCTTTTGCTGACGAGCTCGACTCCAGCGACGAAGAGGCTGTTTCCGACTTGCTGAGCGACTCGGACGACGACATCTTCTTCGAAGTTGGTTCCGACTACGACTCTTCTGACGATGAGTTCTCTGACGACGACATTGCCGTGGATGAGTACTTGTCTGACTCCGACAGCTCAGACTCGGACTCTTCCGACGACGAAGGCATCACAATCTACAGGCATAGATTCGACTTGCCAGACCGTTACGATAGCGACAACGACTCTACCGATGAGGAGTTGGCACTTTACGAGCCTGACCAGAAATACCTTTTGGCTAAAGACCTGGATGACGAATTTGACGTGATTGACTTGACGAGAGACCTTAAAGACTCCAAGGACTGTGAAGTTCTTGAGCTCGACGACAACACCTACAAGTTGAATCTCAGGTTGCCATCGTTGATCAAAGAGGACCTCAAAATTGACTTCTCCAAGGCCAAGAACGAGTTGGTGATCACGGGAAAGTTCAGTTTTACTGGTGAGGAGTCTGAGGAGTCTGACGTTGAGGATGAGGTTTCCGAGGTTGACAGAATTGCTGAGGCTCTTGAAGCCGAGGAGCCAGAGGCCAAGGTTGCTGAGGCCGCTGGGAACGACGAGGACGAAGAAGATGAGGAATACGAGAATGCTGATTCAAGCTCTAGCTCCAGCTCCAGCTCTGAGTCGGACTCCTCTGACTCTGAGTCTTCTGATTCCGATTCCGATTCTGATTCCTCTTCATCTTCCTCTTCTAGCTCTTCCGAGTCCGAATCCGACTCCGACGAGGAGGTTGTCGAGGACGCTCAGGACCTCATCAAGGATTTCCAGAACCAGGAGATCCAGTTCGAGAAGCACTTCGTCTTCGACAAGATCATCAAGGCGGACGAGATCCAGGCCAAGTTCTTGGCCAACGGTGAGTTGGAGATGATCCTCCCAAACGAAGGCGTTGAGATTAACCAGAACACCGACAAGATTGCCATTGCCATTGAGTCCGCCGAAGAGGCTGCTGAGCCTGCCGAGGACGTTGTGATGGAGGAGTAAATTACTCATGCTGTACAATAGATAGACAGCCCGAGAGGCTTGCATTACCATATGGAAGGACTCAGTCCGCCAAAGGAGAACCAGCGTTGGTTCGCATATAGACCTTGCAACCATATGATGTATACGATAATAGAGTGACGACACGTCATGATGACTATCACCTCTCTGAACTAGATTGATTTCAGAAAAATGCAAAGAGAAAACACCAAGAAAAAAAAATTGTTGAAAAAGAGAAAAGAAGAAAAAAAAGCGTATATGTGTTGCAATGGATGTGTATACCACACTGACGTCATTGTAGATAAGCGAGCGATGTAGACTGTAGGCATGAAGTAGGTACTACTTTCAATGATGAAGACCCCATATATGTGCTCACATACAAGCAATTGAACCCAGGAGGATCTGCATTTGCGTTTGAAACCACGGAAACAAAATCCAATATTCCGCTGTTCCACAAATCCAGACCCGATTCGAGCCTTGCATCCAACAATGCCTACCCCAACTTACCCGGCAGCACTTACACGCCTCGAATCAGCCCCTACATCCAATAACAGAATGGTGTTTAGCAAAGACCATTTCATAACTAGCCATATGAAATTGTGAGCATTGCTCAGATTCGGTAAGCCAAGAGGTATTGTAGACTAGACAAGACTTGAACTGCATTGTTTGCGCCTCCAAAACCCATATGGAAAAACACCGTCAGAAGGCCAGCCCGAACGAGTAGGTCTACTGTGGTACTACCCTAGAGACCATGGAGCTAAAAGCCATTTTCACCAACCCACTGCAATCTCCTAAGCGTTATGTAGGCCCCTTCACTAATATATCTCGTATATGGCATGTAGCCTCGATCCTCCGCTTGCTCCTTGATCTGAGACAGCAACAGCCCACGAACACTATATCCATTTGAGCTGACCGCACGGCGTCTATTTGCATTACTAGCAACAACTTAAGCCTCGAGGCCCCTTGAAGCCTAATTCCGGGGCGCAAACAGCCTAATCGAATCAGACAAATGGATTCAAAATTGGACGGTTGCGCGGGAAATTTGTCAAAAAGCAAGTACCGGTGGTGATTATGGGGAAAAAGGACTGTAATGAAAAAATCAGCAACCTACAGTGGGTGGGAAGCTCGCACGATACCAGATTTGCGCAGAAAAAAGTACGAAAAAAAGGGTCCGGGGCTTTTCGATAAACAGCGTAAACGAGTCCTCAGCCGTGTTTTCACATTGTGGCCGCAAATTCCTCATTGACTAATATTTCTTGCGCTTGGGCCCTGGCTGTGCGATGGGTAATTCCAAACAATAAAACTTCCGAATCTGGGGAACATTTCGCAGCCACTGTCTATGCTGTATAAATAGCCCTCGCCGCAGCAGCAACATCGCTTTTTACTGGATTTGGACTGGGCCTGGTTTATAAAACCAGTCTAACATCAGCTTTCGACACCTTAATGCGTTTGGCTTACACTATAGCGCTTCTAGCGGCTGCTCAAGCCATCTGGCCCTTTGGCGATTCGGATGAGTCCTCCACTGTGAGCTCCTCAGAAAGCAGCACATCATCCTCTGCTTCCTCCAGCTCCAGCTCATCTTCAAGCTCATCCAGCTCATCCTCATCAGAATCAACCACTGAGGAGTCGTCCACATCCACTTTCGGTGTACCCACAACAGAAACAAGCACAGGCGGTGGTCTCGAGTATGCACCCAAACAAACGCTGTGTCCCGACTACGATATTATCAGAAATGCAACTGTGCTCAATGAGGCAGAGTCGAAGTACGTTTTGAACCGCCAGGCAATCACCAACGAGAACTTAGTCGATTTTCTCGAGAATGTTGCTCAGCTTCATGATTTCGATGCTCAAGACTTCATCGACAGCAACAAGGATACCCACAATATCTCCATCGGCTTGGCCTTCAGTGGAGGCGGCTACAGAGCTATGCTTTGTGGAGCAGGCCAACTTTTGGCGCTCGACAATAGGTACAAGGAGGCTGAACGGCGAGGACTTGGCGGTCTTCTACAGAGTTCCACATACTTGACTGGTCTCTCCGGTGGAAGCTGGCTTTTGGGTACGCTTATTCTCAACGACTGGATCTCTGTGGGCGACATTCTTGAGGAGGATAGCGGCATCTGGGATCTTTCAGACTCGATTTTCAATCCCAACGGTTTGAATGTGGTTCGTAACATCCGCTACTACAATGCCCTTCGTGAAGCGTTGGACAGAAAATCCGACTTTGGCTTTGCTACTTCTCTCACTGACGTGTGGGGCCGTGCTTTGTCCATGCAATTTTTCAACGACGATGACGTCCCAAGAGGTGGTGAAAACATGACCTGGTCTGGTATCCAAGAGAGGGAAAGCTACAAGAACCATCTGATGCCTTACCCAATTATTGTCGCAAACGGACGTAACCCCAACACGATAATCATCAACGAGAACTCCACCGTCTATGAGATCTCCCCTAACGAGTTGGGTACGTGGGACCCTAGCGTCCGCAGTTTTGTCAACCTTAAGTATATGGGAACCAAGCTCGAGGGCGGCAAGCCTAACACCTCAGAGTGTATATCCCATTTTGACAATGCCGGATTCATGATGGGTACCCTGTCGTCACTTTTCAACCAAGGTCTTCTTCGTTTGCCAGACTCCGACATTAATTGGGCGCTCAAGAGAATCATTGAATTGATCTTGCTGCCTTTGCTGAAAAATGAAGTCGACATTGCCGTGCACGAACCTAATCCCTTCTATTTAACCGAGTACGGTGACTCGGACGAGATCTTGAATGACTCAAGCTTGCACTTGGTTGACGGTGGTGAGGACCAGCAAAATGTACCTCTCTACCCACTTATTCAGAAAACCAGAAACGTTGATGTGATCTTCGGGTTTGACAATTCCGCTGATACTGACCTTAACTGGCCTAACGGTACATCCTTTGTTCACACTTTTCAAAGACAATTTGCCACGCAGGGCCATGGTACTCCATTTCCATTTGTCCCCTCCAGTCAGGATTTCCTCAGAGGTGGTCTCAATGAAAGACCTGTGTTCTTTGGCTGCGATGCCAGAAACTTGTCCGACTTGGTCGCATGGCATGACTCTGACTACAATGTCACCGATGTTCCATTGGTCATCTACATTCCTAATAGTCCTTACTCCCATGAGACGAATACCAGTACTTATGAAATGAGCTACGACCACGACGAAAAACTCAATCTTATCCAGAACGGTTTTGAGGTTTCGTCTAGAGGAAACTTCAGTCACGACAGAGAGTGGCCTACTTGTGTCGGATGTGCAATCATCCGTAGACAACAGGAGCGTCTTGGCGAGGAGCAGTCAGCGGAATGTCAGAGGTGTTTCGAAAGATACTGCTGGACAGGAGACATCGAAGATACGCCTCAGCTGAGCATCGGATCTGCTGTTTCTGGTGCTGCCCTCAAGACTGACGACAAAGGAACCTCTAACACCGTCGAGTCCTCTACCTTGACTGCTGATCAAACTTCTTCCTCTGAATCTGCGAGTGAAACTGCTTCCGAGAGTAGTAGTTCATCCGAGGGCGGAAGTTCTCCCGTGATGATGGAGGTTGGAAGTATGATGGCCGCTGGTCTTGCGGCACTTTTAATTCTTTAGAAAATGTTTTATAGAAAACAGTTACCAGTATTACCAGTGTAGAATGCGAAGATGTACATTTTTTTCGCAGCCATGGCTGAGACTTTTAGAGGCGTCAGTTACAAGCATAGAAGAAGGTTTCAAACTGAGAGTAAAAAAGAAAATTCGGTTGAAGATTTGTGAATTTGTTGAAGAGCCTTGAAGGCCATCAATCCACGGGTTTTGTCTTACAATGTCCCACTTTGCTGATACAAATCACCGGCCTCACAACTCTAAAAGCTTCTAAGAGCGGATCTTCAGCGATAGTATGAGAATTTTCATCAATTTTAACCAGAGAATTAAGTTTGCGATCCTCTTACGACTCTTGACGTCCCATAAATGTGTGCCCATCGCCGGAGATCACGTGCCCCATCGGGTCCTCAATAGTGCTGAAAAACTATAGAGACCTCATCTCAAAAAGCATATACCCGATATGGTCAAATCCTACGACCGTTACGAGCAGGACGCCTGCTTTGGTGTCATTGGCGGCACGTCCAACACATTATGGCTCCCGCCTGCCCCAACCCAGTCGTCAAAGTCCGTAGGACGTGCTGTGCTGGGAGGTCTAGAAGAGATCTTGATTTGGGACATCAAGACCGGAGAACTCATGACCAGATTGAAGGATGGTTTGACTCCAGGCGCTTCGAATGCCCCTACGTCGTCTCCTCCTGCCACTGTTGTCGCCTTGGCTTTTCACGAACCAACAAATATCATAGCAGCTGGACACAGTGATGGTAGTATCAAGGTATGGGATTTGACATCAGGTTCTGTCATGGTGACTTTTTCTGGTCACCGTTCATCCATTAGTGTTTTGCAATTTGACAGAACGGGAACAAGGGTTATTTCAGGCTCGGCCGACTCTTCCATTATTATGTGGGATTTGGTTGGTGAAGAAGGCTTGTTCAAGTTGAAGGGCCACAAGAGTCAAATTACGGGCATTTCTTTCTTAAGTGAGAATCCCGAGAAAAAGCAGGACGACGAGTTCGAAGATTATATTGTGTCTGTGTCAAAGGACGGTTTGGTCAAATTGTGGGACACATCCTCAAGACAATGCGTGGAGACCCACTTGGCGCATTCTGGAGAATGTTGGTCTATAGGCCTCAATTCTCCTCAGGATATGCTCATAACATGCGGCAGCAAAGACCAGGTCAAGGTCTGGGAATTGGACTTGTCCAAAGAGGACGGCCAAAAGATCGTAAGCAAGGGCGAGTTTGAAAAACAGAGCAAAGGCAGATGTACTAGTATCGAATTTACCACCATCAAAGACTCCTCCAGCGCCTACGAGGTATTCTATCTTCAGAATGCCGACAGAACCACGGAGATCTACAGAATACGGTCTGCCGAAGAAATCAAAAAGGGTATTGCCAAGAGAACGAAGCGTCTCACCGAGAAAGGCCTTGATGAGGAAGAAATCCTTCAGTCTCTCCGTGAGTCCGAAATCAGCATGCTCATCACGCCCTTGACCACAGTCAGAACAATCTCCAAAATCAAGTCGTGCGTGTGGGTCCAGTCCTCCAGAAAGAAGATGGACTTACTTATATCATTGACAAACAACAGCATCGAATACCATAGCATTGCGCTCCCTGAGCAGATCAGAAAAGCTCAGGTCGGGGAGCTCCACTCCGTCAAGGTTCATGCCATTGACCATCAGGGTCACAGAACTGACATCAGGGCCATGGATCTATCTCAAGATAACCGTCTCTTGGCAACCGCCTCAAATGGTGAACTCAAGATCTGGAACGCCAAAACAGAGAACGTTTTACGTACATTCACGCTTGAAAGCGGCTACGCCTTGTGCTGCAAGTTCCTTCCTGGTGGCACATTGGTTGTTGTTGGCTACAAGAACGGTGATCTCGAGCTCTACGACCTCGCATCCTCATCATTAATAGACAGAGTCGAAAGAGCCCATGAGAACCAATCTGTGGTTGTGAATGGAAAAGCCGACGATAACCATTCGGCCATCTGGTCTATGGACCTCACGCCAGACGGAAAGACATTGATCACGGGAGGAAACGACAAGACAGTGAAGTTTTGGAACATCAAGGTCAGCCAGGAGTTGGTCGCTGGTACGGGTAACACTGTCTCCACATTGAAGCTCCAACATACCCAGAGACTTGAATTGCCAGAGGAGGTTTTGTGTGTTAGGGTGTCTCCAGACGCTCGATTACTTGCAGTTTCTTTATTGAACAACAACGTTCAAGTTGTGTTCATGGACTCGTTGAAGTTGTTCCTCACACTCTACGGCCACAAGTTACCGGTGCTTTCCATCGATATCTCGCATGACAGCAAGATTATCATCACATCGTCCGCAGACAAAAATATCAAGATCTGGGGTTTGGACTTTGGTGACTGCCACCGCTCCATCTTTGGCCACCAAGACTCCATCATGAACGTTCGTTTCATTCCAGAGAGCCACAACTTTTTCTCCTCGGGCAAGGACGGTATGATCAAGTACTGGGATGGTGATAAGTTCCAGTGTATCCAGAAGCTTCCTGCCCACCAGAGCGAAGTGTGGGCTCTCTGTGTCAGTCGAAGCGGCACATTTGTCGTTTCCACTTCACACGACCATTCCATCAGAATCTGGAGTGCCACGAATGACCAGGTGTTTTTGGAAGAAGAGCGTGAGAAGGAGATGGACGAGCTTTACGAGAACGAGGTTTTGGACTCTTTGGAGGCCGTGGACACGAAAGGTGGAAAAGCTGAAGACGATGACGAGGAGGAGGGTGATGGGGTCGAGCAAGTGACCAAGCAAACGACGGAAACTCTCAAGGCTGGTGAAAAGCTCATGGAGGCTCTAGATATTGGTATAGAGGATTTGGACGCTACCGAGGCGTACGAGTTGCAATTACAGCAATTCAAGTCCAAAAAACCTGGTGTGATGAATCCACAAAAGCCCACCCCCATTCCATATTGCTTGCCTTTGGTGTCACTGGAAGCGAGTATGTGCTCAACACCATGACCAAGATCAGGGCCGCCCAGATTGAAGATGCGCTTCTTGTGATGCCGTTCTCCTATGTTCTCAAGCTTCTTCGTTTCATCGAGATCTGGACCAACAAGGACAACATCACGAAGAACCTCGTGAACCTCCAGTTGATCTGTAAGGTGCTTTTTTTCGTGGTGAGGACCAACTCCAAAGAGCTCACGAACCAGCGGGATCCCAAGATCAAGACGCATCTTTTGAAGGTGAAGGAGCAGCTTCGAGGTGAATTGGCGACGGCGTCGAACCAGCTTGGTTACAATACACAAGGGTTGATGTTCAAGCGCAACCAGTGGAAGCTTGAGCACGAGACAGAGTTCATTGATGAGGCCGAGCAGAGAGAGCATGAAGAGAAGCGTGCGGTGAAGAGAACCTTTGCCACTGTGTAAAACGGATATTGGCTTCTGGCTGTATAGGATTGAGAAACTGATAAATATAGAACAGGTCTCGAGGCGTTGAGGAGTAGACAATGGTGGGGAGGGCCGATCCATAGCCAGGCAGGTGGGACAGTCACGTAGAAGACTTGCGAGTTATAATAGAAAAGAATCTGAGAAATTTCGGTGCTTCTGTTGCTTTTCGCCAATGGGCCAAATGTATCGTTTAGCTGGCTGAACCCGTCAAATGGCGTCCAAACGAGAAACGCACAATCGAGTGAGGCAGGCATGCGCCATTGACACCACATTAGGCAACCCCAGGCAGTGGTCACAAAAAGAGAATTTTCTAAAGCTCTTCAACCATGAATTTGCAAGATCTATATTCAAAAGTCTCAAAAGTGCAACACCAGGCGACTTTTCATCCCGCCCTTCGCTTCGTCTGCCCGGTTCCGCTCTGTTTCGCAGCCATACCCAAGAAACACCCGGCCGCGCCATTGTCCACCAACAATGGATTCTCGACAAGTCCCATGCTCAAATAGGAAGACCAGGTTCCCGAAGATGTAGGTGGCACATTTGGGCGGATGAGGCAGGTTCGGCCGAGTGAACCAATAGGGCAGCCGGAAGCCTAATGGTAGGGCCTTTCGCGGAGGCAGGCGAGAAAAAAGCTTGATTCGTTTTGATGAGAAATGGTCCGTTGCAGTAAGCGAGAATGCGAGCGGAATGCCAGTCCCAGCGACAGCGGTGCCGATTTCGTTGATGCTTGATGAAATGGAAGCTCAAATTGGGTATTTTCGATTTGACTAACCTGTTCTTTTCTCTGCCCAGCATTCTCGACGCCGCAGTCTGGTGGTGGCATGGTCGTCCGAGGCCGGTTGCAAAATCGTGCGTCAGGGCACGGCTACTGATCTGAGGCCGATCCGGTCCAATTCGAGATGGGAAAAGCGCCAACGATTGGAACAAAATACAGAGAAACTGATGTTCTGGAGGATATTAGGAAAATGTAGACTTGTGTGCATTTTAAAATTCGTTTGTGTCACTCTTCTGCTCGGCGATCAAAAAGGGCAAGAGAAGTGGAGAATGACGCTGCGCCCAAGGCAGTCCGAGGACCAGGGTCCACCAACGATCCAGAGAAGCTGCTCGAAGTGCTTTCAAAATCTTGCAAAACCTACCTCTTTTATATTTTCTCTTTCTGCCCCCTTTTATATAATCCCCCCTGGTCACCCCGTCCGGTTGTCAATGGGTGCAAGCAGGGTAGGCAGATAGTGGGGCACACCTGGACCTCCGCTCCGCCCGCAACCCACCCCCCCAGTAGAAAAGAAGACCCATTTGGAATTCTGGAAATCCAACTTGTTTTTCGTAAAGCTCGCCTCGCCCCGATCACAAAAATCTCCTTTTTTATCAAATCCACCCCCTGGCTTTGTTACCCCCGCCCACCTCTGCACCCGCAGACCTGCTACACCTGAACCGCCAGTGCGAATCCATTTTTTCTAACCCTTGCTAAACTCGGGCCAGCATCATGAACAACATGGCAGCGCCGATGGGCGGCACGTGGCACCTGGAGCAGAATCCAGACGAAAGGCAGAAAGTCATTCTGATCGTCATGCAAACGCTCAGGGATTTACAAGGCGCCAACTACAACGAGGCCGGAGCGTCCAAACTGGCTCACGAGTTCGAGAAGTACGTTTTCCTGAAGGCCGCTTCTAGGGACGAGTACCTCACGGCCATCAAGCAGAAGGTCCACCAGATGAGAGGCTCCTTGCGCAATCTGGGCCAGCAGCCCCAGAGCCAGCTCCAGAATCAGCCGAATCAGGGCAACCAGGCCATCAACAGACAGGCTTTTCAGGCCAGGCAGCAGCAGGCCAAACAGGTTCAAGCCCAACAGGCTCAGCAAGCCCAGCAGGCTCAACAGGCCCAACAAGCTCAGCAGGCCCAGATGGGCATGGGCATGAACAACGACATGAACTTTTTCCCTCAGAACCAGATGATGAGGAACGGCATGATGAACCAGGGCATGTCCCGGCCAAACTCCCAGATGGGGATG
Source organism: Candidozyma vulturna (assembly GCA_026585945.1). Lineage (NCBI taxonomy): Eukaryota > Fungi > Ascomycota > Pichiomycetes > Serinales > Metschnikowiaceae > Candidozyma > Candidozyma vulturna. The sequence continues at coordinate 1,139,226 of CM048828.1, forward strand.
CAGAACAACAGCGTGGGCTCCCAGGCCTCGGCGAACAACACCGGATCTGCTGCTACCTCGGCCCCGGCTTCGGCCCCTTCTGGAAACAACGCCACACGGGGGAAGACCCAGCTTGACGTCCCAACAGATGCAGCAGCTCAGCACCATGATCAAAAACGTACCCATCCCACCTCCTCTCCTCAACAAGATCCCCAACTTACCCCCGAACGTCAACACCTGGGCACGGATTTTCGAGCTTGCTCAGAACAAGGCGATTCCGCCTGCTAGTGTACCTGCAATCAAAGAGATCCACAACGCCCATCTTCTGATAGTCATGCAGCAGCACCAGCAGAGACTTGCCCAGCGTCGTGTGGGCTCCAACGGCGGGCAGAATGCCGACCAGAACATCAATAGCATGAACAACATGAATGGCATGAACAATAGACAGTCACAAGGCCTGATGAACATGCAAAATCAACGCATGCAGCAGCAACAACAGCAGCAGCCAGCGTTCAAGAACAGCAAACCTCAAGGCGGCCAGAACATGCAGCTCAATATGGGAATGCAAAGGCCTCAGTCCCAGAACCAACAGCAGCAGAACCAGCAGAACCCTATGATGAAGCAGCAGAGCCAGCAGCCGCAACAACAACTGCAGCAGCAAAACCAGCAGGTTCAGGGTAACAACAACTTGGGCATGGCCAATCAGGCCGGTGGTCAGCAGCAGGCTGCTCCCATGAAAATGCCCAATTTTCAAATTACCCCTCAGGACATGATGGACTACCAGGCTGATGCGCTTGCGTACTTGAGCAGGGCTCAACAAGAAGGCAAGATTCCTCCGAATTTGGATAACGCTGGTAAACAAAACTTCATCCGCAAGTTCATCTACCATCTGAAGGCTAATGCGTTCAAAAATGAACAGGCAAAGGCAAGCAAGGCTGCTGGTCAAATGAACATGGCTCCGCAACATCCACAGCGCACCCCTCAGCAGCTGCTGATGCAAATGGGCAACGTGAACCAGGGCGGGTTCCCTCAGCAGCAGTATCAGCAACAACAGCAGCTTAATCAGAACCTGCAGCAGCAACAACCTCCTCAGTCTCAGCAGCAGCCAATGGGAGGAATGCAGCAGGGTATGGGTCAGCCTCAGCAGTCTCCTATGATGGGTAACATGCAACAGCCAAACGCTTCGCAAATGATGAACCAGGGTGCTAACCAGACGATGTTCTCTCCTGTAATGCAGCAGAAGGCGCCAATACAGGGATCCCAGGCCAGCATGGGTAGCATGGCGGGACAACAGAACCAGGCTAGAAGGCCAATGGGTGTTCCTCCCATCACTGATGAGATGAAGATGAAGTTGAAGTCACTTTTTGATGAGGTGGCACGCAGTGACAACCATAATCTCAGCAATCACTCGAACACCTTGACTGACTCTGACAAGTTCCGTTTCAAGGAGCTCATGACGAAGATAAGCCAGCAGTATGGTACTATTGACCATGTCCTCACATATTATTACGTTTTACACAGAGATCTCAACGGAACGAAAAAGCTAATACAGATGAAGTTCATGACCAAGAACATCATCGAGGGTTTCCAGAAGGGTCTCTACCTTGCTCGTCCAGATTTGCTTGAGAAGGTGGTCCAGTATTTTCAGAGATACTTTGATTCGGTTAAGAAAGAGCTTGCAGCTCGCAGGCAGCAGCAGCAGCAGCAGCCCCAAAAGTTGGACCAGACAACTAATCAGATGTCTCCTGCTCAGCAGCGCCCTGCTATGAACCAGCCAGCAGCTCAAGTTCCGAATCAGCGTCCTCTCTCTGCTATGCAACCCATGCAACAGGGTGATCAACGCTTCATGCCTCAAAATGTGCCTCAGAGCGCCCAACAAAACTTTGCTCCTCCAGGTATGGGTCAAATGCCTATGGGACAGAACATGAGTCCTCAGCAGCAGCATCAGCAGCCACCTCAGCAGCCAGTTCCTCAAGCGCAGCAGCAAATGGCTAACCAAAGAGTTCCGCAACAACAAACGCAACAGCAGTTCGCACGTAATGCTACTTATGGCCAGATTGCTCAGGGCCAGCCAGATTGGCTGAAGGCTGTGAATGCCCAGCATAGAGGTGCCAATATTTCTCCTATGCCAGTTGCGCAGAACACTTCGCCGCAGATGCAAACACAAACGGCTCCTAAGGCGGTTGCAAAACCTGCAAAGAAGACTAGCACTAGTGGCGCCGCTGGAAGAAGAAAATCCACAAAAGCTGCCGGTGCAATGCCTACTCCAGGAAACTCGGCACCAACGCCAGCTACATTGGCTAATGCCATCAAGACCCCTAATAGCATGCCAACGCCTCAAGTCATTCAAAGCAACAGCAATAAGGGCACACCGACTGATGTCTCTCCTCATAGTGATAACAAGGGCACCAATGTGATGGGTAAGGAGCCAATTGTTGGGGACGTATTTGGTGGAAACCAAGTCGACTCCAAGTTGGACTCCAGAAGAGAGCTCTCAAAGACAAACCCCGAACAGTTCTTCTTTGCAGCATTGTCTAATCTTCTCGAAACGGACAAGGCTGAAGGTGCAAACGGTACTAAGGCTGCTAATACGGACAACACTAAGTCTCCTCTTTCTCCCAACTCGGTCGAGTGGACCTGCAATGTGAAGCCTGAAGCTATCACCTCTGCTTTCCGCCAGGTTGATTTTATCAAAGAGCTTACCAACATGGAAGTGTTGGAGGAGTGTGCTAAATTGGTTGAGAGAGATGCTATCAAGAAGGAACAGGAAGCCTCGAATTCCAAGAAAAGAGAGCGCGAGGAGCCTGATGACATTGACATGTTGTTTGACGATGCAGATGCTAAGAAAGTCAAGACGGAAGACTTTGATCGCTACATGTACGAGCCGGTTGACTTTGATGATTGGAAGCAATGGCTTACTGGGTTGCAGCAGACCAAGGTGTAATTGGTATTGCTAGATACAGGAATAATAAAACGACTGTGATAAGGAAGTAGGATATCTAAATGTATAATTGATATGATCAGTGAAAAATATTTACAATTCTTAGTGTTCCAATTACTATTGAATGTTTAGAGATTCTCACTACTATATATAAATGAGATGTACCAGCCACTAACATAATCAGATTATCAATTTTTCAGACGATAAGCATAATGTTTTGAGGAACTCTATATATCAGACTTTACTACTGTTGACAAACCGTAAATAAATACCACAGCGTACGCTACAAATCGAATCACCTGCACACACACACAGCACACACACAGCACACTATCTTAGACTATCACCTTTCTTCAACTATTTGCAGATGGGCTTCGACAAGAAAATCTCCGTCGCTTTCGTGTGTCTCGGCAATATGTATGTATCTATTGCAGAAAATGGAAAAATCAATTCATCATTGACTAACATTCAGCTGCCGTTCGCCGATGGCTGAGGCTGTCTTCAAACACAAAGTCAAAGAACTTGGCTACAGTGATCACTTTAAACTCATTGACTCATATGGAACCAGCGGCTGGCACGTCGGCGACAGTCCAGACTCCAGATCAGCTGCTACGTGTCGTAAACATGGAGTGCCTGTGAACCACTCTGGACAACAAATTTCAACTAGAGATTTCGCCAAATTCGACTATGTGATCGGCATGGACGAGTCAAATAAGGAGGACTTGATGTTCATGAAACCCTCTGATAGCAAAGCGCGTGTAGCTTTGTTTGGTGAGTGGAAAACTGACCCGCAGTTCAAGACTATCGTGCTGGACCCATACTATGGCGGCAGAGAAGGCTTCGAAGTGAACTTTAGACAGATCTCGCACTTTTCCGAAGAGTTCTTGAAGCAGGAAATTGGAGAAAAGAACAAGATCTGAGATTAGACTATAGAATAGAAAAAGTTGCGTGTGTGGTTCGATTGAGAGTAGCAAGAGACGTGTTGTATGTCCTCAATGAGAGATCTCCAGTAACCGATAACGAGCTTTAAGACTCAACAGCGACTTTCAATTGAAGATCTGATAGTATAATTTAAAATCTACGTAAGATATCGGAGGTATCTAGATTACAGTGTGGTCGTGCGATACCCAAGACATCAAATGTCCACTAGCGAGGTTTGAGCGCTTCATTCTAGCACACCATGAGTTCTAGAAAACTACAACAGGAGTGCGACAAGCTTCAAAAGAAAATTGTCGAAGGATTGCAGATATTTGACGACATTCATGACAAAATTTCGGCTACCGACAATGCCAGTCAGAAAGAGAGACTTGAAGGTGACTTGAGGAAAGAAATCAAGAAGTTACAACGTTCTCGTGACCAGGTAAAGCAATGGCTAGGTGACAGCTCTGTCAAGCTCGATAAGAATCTATTACAGGATAGCCGAAGCAAGATTGAAAACGCTATGGAACGGTTCAAAGAGGTCGAGAGAGTAAGCAAAATGAAGCAATTCTCAAACGAAGGTTTGGAAATGCAAACGAAACTCGGGGCTTCTGATGTGGATGAGGCAAAGAAGAACGAGGCTTCGCGTTACGTGACTGACGTGCTTGAAGAGTTGGCTAGACAAAACGAACTTTTAAGTGGAGAGCTAAGTATGTTCTCTGGTAAGAAGAAGCTGGGCAACGCCCAACTGGCGATCGACGACTTGAACCAGAAGATTGACAGAAACAACATGCATATCGGTAAGCTCGAACAGGTGCTTCATAACTTGACCAACGAGCAGCTAAAGCCCGAAAGGATAGACGATATCAAGGACGACTTGGACTATTATGTGGAGAACAACCAGGCGCCCGATTTCATCGAGTACGATGAGTTTTATGAGGCGCTAGAACTTGAGGAGGCTCCAGAGAGCTTCCCTGCTGCTTCGCTCCCAACCACTGCTCAGGAGGAGAAGGAGCCTGAAAGGGTGGAAAAGATCGAAAAGCCCAAGGAGAAGGAAGCTCCAAAGGAGCCTCAGCCAAAGAGCCCGGCAAAGAAGGAAAATAGTCATTCTCTGGCAGCTCCTCCTGCACCGGTGTCTGCACCCACTTCCTCCTCTGCTACTACCGCATCACTGAGCCATACCCAGCCTCTCACTGCCCCAGCCAAGCCACCCACTGGTTCTGGTCCTTCCGCTGCTGCTCTTGCGCTGGCACGTGCTCCTCCTCCAGGTCTTGGGTCCTCCAAGTCGGGCAGTCCAGCTCCTCTGGCTAGTGCACCCAAAACCAGTGCTGAGGAGCTTAAAAAGAGGGTTATCGCATCTCAGGCTAGTGCTCCAGCGGCTCCAGCCCCTGGTCTCACCGCCGCTGCTGTGCTCTCTGGTGCTATGAACAACCAGGGATCGCCAGCCTTGTCTAATGCCGCCACCTCAACTGCTGGATCCACTGCTAGAGCACCTTCTGAAGCTCTGCCGTCGTTACCAGCAGCACTCACGCAAGAGTCAAAGTACATGAGCGAGGCAGCCTCGCGGGTGAATGCCATTGCACAGAACAGATTAGCGAACCCATTGCCATTCCTGGCGATCAGCCAACTTTTGGAGTCTTCCTTGCTTAATTGTCCCGACTCTTCTGATGCAGAGAGGCCCCGTCAGTACAACCCCCAGAACGTGCATCCTCTGTCGGTGGACTACCCTCAGGAACCTATGTTCGAGCTCAACTCGGCTAAAATCATGTCCAAGTTCGACAACGACACGCTATTTTTCTGTTTCTACTACAGCGAAGGCCAGGACGATCTTGCGAAGTACAATGCCGCTCGCGAGTTGAGCAGGCGAGGCTGGGTGTTCAACTCGGAAACGAAGCAGTGGTTCTCAAAAGACGAGAAGGCCAAGAGCCGTTCTGTTTCTTTGGCTCCAGGCGAGGAGGTCGAGCGTGGGGAAAGCTATAAGTACTTTGACTACCAGAGCAGCTGGTTGATCCGCCGCAAAGACAACTTTAGCTTCAAGAAGGAGTTGCAGGAGACGTTTTAGGAGGTTGAAAGAAGGGTGATTCTTGACGTGCATAGCGAACGGCAACGTTTACGGAGAATACAGGTAATACAGAGATAAAGTGTAGAAGTATGGGACGCGTGAAGCAGACGACTGTATAAATGTGTTCCTGAAAATGCCGGTCAAAAAGCTGGTATACGGCCGACGAGCGTGTTATTGTTGTAGAGCCGCTTGGGTATTTTTAGCACAAGTCAATTCTGAACGTTTTTTAAAATTCAATACTCAAGTAACGAAATTGGTACTATTCGGTAACTGCAAGGCTTAGTCCAATATTTTTCGGTTGCGGACTTTACATTTCGTTCTTTAACAGATACTAACGGGGGCACCTGAACCATTTGAACTCAAGGGATGGGCATGGCACAAAACCGTGCCTAGGACCGGAAGCCGCAAGACGAAAACGGATATCTTGGAAAAATTTCTATAAAAAGCCACAAATTCGAAGTTTTTAGGATCCTGATTTTTTCTTTAGTCTTGACGTTTGAAATCTGCCTTACTCTTTTTTTTTTTTTTTTTTCGTGCCCCTTCTGCCTCACCTGAATCTAGATCAGTGAGAAGCGGCTTAGCCAAGCTGCCTGGAGAAAGGAAGATCAAAAGTGAGAAAAAGTCGTCTCCTACTTCAAGTTTCTTTCGGGACGTCGTCGTGAAACCCGCTTTTCGTGACAAACTCGTTTTCAACTTTTCCATATCGGGAACCTGCAAATCTCCAGATCTGTTGAACAGAGCTTGAGCCGTCGGAAATACGATCCACGGACCACTGAGATCAGACAGAGAGATAGGCACGAGACGACGCCTCCAAAGCTAAACTCAAATCCCGTTTCAAGGCTTGTCTTAGGGCATAAATAAATAAAGCATCCAAACGCCCTGGTTTGTGACACCTCAGAATCAGAAAAAGCGTATATAAGTCTTCTGAAGGGCATCATAATCTCGAATACACCATGATGTCTCTCAAACCACGTGCTACATCAACCGATAAGTCGTCCCTGACAGGCTCGGACGGCTGCTTGGTGTGTCCATCCAGCATAGATCCTTGTCCATCGTGTCCTGCCAACCAGGTATGTCATCAGATATCACGAACATGTGACCAGTGCCCCAAAAATGTCTGTGTGGACAGCTCCAGACTGTCATCCGGCGGAGGAACGCCTGTTGGTGGTATCGTTGGGGGTGTTGTTGGCGGTGTGGTGGTGCTAGCGCTAATACTCGGCGGCTTGTGGTACTACAAGAAGGTGTACCGCAAGAAACACCCTATGTTGGAGGATGATTTGGCCATGGATGATTACAAAACAGATATTGAAGATCTGGATACTCGGTCTCCACGTAACACCTTGTCTAGCGGAGAAATGGAAGGTGCTGCGGCAGCCAGGCCAGTTAGACCTCAAGCGAGAAGAACAGACTCTAACAACTCCCTCAAGAAGAACCACAGAGTTTCCTCATATGAGTCGTTTATGCGTCCTCAAGCGAGATACGCTCGTCGTGGAGGCGCTCTGGCGAGAGGCCGTGCCAGAGGCCAAGCGCAGAACAGAAACTTACTGCCATATGGAGACAACGACTCGTCCAAGAGAAACTCCATTGCAACCACCATTTCAACCACCAACGCATCCAACATCCTACCTGTTGCATATATTCCAGGTGTCACGGTGAGACCTACCAAGAACAACACTCGCTCGATATATTCCTATGAGTCTGACTCTATATTCTCCGACATCAACACCATTGAGAATGCGTCCATCATTGCGGAAAGAACAGGCCAGCTGAAGCTGGCGACTATGACTGCAATCAGGGCACAGCCGAAGCTCGTTAACGTTGCTCGAATAGAAGAAGGTGACGAAGAAGAAGAGGAAAACGAAGAGGAGCATAACACAACGTGGAACTCCAACAAGGACTCTATCGTTACCAACACGCAGGTCGTGAACGAGCTGACTAACACGCTAGACCACAACAGCGATAGCGACGTCGATCTGGACGTGGATCTGGACATTGGCGAGATTAATAGAGCTACAAGCGTGAGGCGACCCGAGGGTCAGGTGGTGGCACCACCTCAAATATTGATCGACGGCGACCTCGAGCAGGATGACCTGAGCGCTGGCTCGTTCATCTTGGACATTGGAAAAGGTCCTCAAGTATGAGGGCCATGCATGTACTGATAAAGCATAACATTATGATAGTGACTGCGTTGTAGTGAGATTTGAACTCAGCTTTGTGAAGCGATTACTCAAGGATCTTTCGTCACCTAATTTATAAACTTAAATTTACTGGGATTTCATAGGAAAGCAACTGGCGATTTGAACGGTCTTGACGTGTCTGTATGCCTTTAACATCGAAAAGTGAAATCTCCTTTGTCGTCTCTTACCAATTTACTAGGCTAATCGAGGATTAATTGACTCAAGTTTGATAAACTTCATCTTCGAAGAGGTGCAAATGTGAAATACTCCAGGGACCTTCAGAATCACGGCAATAGCCTAAAAACAAAACATTTCAAAGTATCTAAATGCATCGATTGAATTATGTTCCTCGCATATTTCAACTATATCCACATTTTGCAGCCAAATCTGCCAGACGCATGTCGAACACCTCAGTACACACCAATGGCGTCTATTTCAGCTTCACGACTTCTAAAGACAGAATCTAAATCATTAAGATCGAGTTATATAACCCTGCTTGTGCAACGGGATTAGCTTATCTTGACTGGTATGATAATCTAAGTATGGTCCCGCTAGACTTCAGTCCTTCATCTCGCAATTCCCATCCCGTTACCCTTTTCACTGGAACACCATTCCGAAGTCGATCATAACCTACGCTGCATTGCTTTCAACGCAAATGTCTATACTTGCTATCAGATCATCGATCAACTTTAGCGCAGATGCGATCGTCAAGGGCTGGCCAAGTCCGAAACACGAACTTTCCTATCTGCAGGAGACTCTCCATCTTACTAACCACCGTAATCTTAAAATTTGATCGATTTTACGTTTCCCCCAATCCCCCACGGTTCTCCATGGTCGTCGGACTTCCGAGGGTAGAAACCACCGGTGCGCACCGGCCCGGTCTTCTAGCACCCACGGTACTTAGTCAGCGTGCATTCAGGCCAAAAAGACAATCAAATGGGGAGGATCACGTGAAAGGCTCCTAGACTTGGCCAGGCCTTGTCAAACGTCATATCGAGGGATTCCGAGAAATTGGGGTTGGTGATTGCATGAGCCAGAGCCTCTATTGGCATTCTTTCCAAGGCAGGACCTGAGACACCCAAAAGCGTACTGCAGGTAGTGTAAATCCAACAGTTTTCAGCGGAACGGCTTGACCCTCCAACACGGGCGATATCGAAATGATCCTTACAGATTTAAGTGCCTCGAAGCTTGCAAGTCTCCCAGATACCCCTAAAGTGCTCCTAAAACGTGATTCACTCCAGATCAATCGAGGCCTAATCGCTGTGATGTAAGCTGGTGTACGGGTCTATTCAAACGTCGCTCAACGACCCGCTTCACCGGATCCGCATGTGGCAAGCTGAATCGGTAGAAATAACAGTTGCATCTTGTTTAGTCGACTTCGCCACCTTGCAATATTGTCATATTTGGCTTTCACAGTCCTCGTTGAGTCCATACCGTGGAACAACCGGCTCGCTACCACTGGTGTACTGCTCTTTCACCCTCGGTGCACCCCCGGTTACCCTCGTAGCAAAGCCGTCGCCCATGCCCAATATAAAAATCCCACTACTCGCACCGAAACTAGGATTCTCCATTTTTTTAATCAACACCAATTCCACGTGATGACTGACATTGACCAATTGTGTATCTCCACCATCCGTCTTCTCTCTGTTGACGCTGTCTCCAAGGCTAACTCCGGTCACCCCGGTGCCCCCTTGGGTATGGCCCCAGTTGCCCACGCTTTGTGGCAGCAAATGAAGTTTGACCCAAAGAACCCCCACTGGGCTAACAGAGACAGATTCGTGCTTTCCAACGGTCACGCTTGTGCCTTGCTTTACTCCTTGTTGCACTTGTACGGCTTCGACATGTCCATTGACGACTTGAAGCAGTTTAGACAGTTGAACTCCAAGACCCCTGGTCACCCAGAGACCCACGAGGTTCCAGGTGTTGAGGTCACCACCGGTCCTTTGGGTCAGGGTATCTCCAACGCTGTCGGTTTGGCCATTGCCCAGAAGCAGTTTGCTGCTACTTACAACAAGGACGGCCTTGCCTTGTCTGACTCGTACACCTACGCTTTCTTGGGTGACGGTTGTCTTCAGGAAGGTGTCGCCTCCGAGGCTTCTTCCCTCGCCGGCCACTTGCAATTGAACAACTTGATTGCTTTCTGGGACGACAACCACATCTCCATTGACGGTAACACCAACTGTTCCTTCACTGAGAACGTCACCGAGAGATACAAGGCTTACGGCTGGCACATTATTGAGATTCCTCACGGTGACACCGATTTGGGTGCCGTCAAGGACGCCATCGAGGAGGCCAAGAAGGCTGACAAGCCAACTTTGGTGAGATTGACCACCACCATTGGTTTCGGTTCCAAGCAGGCCGGTACCGGTTCTGTCCACGGCTCTCCATTGAAGGCTGACGATGTTAAGCAGTTGAAGGAGAAGATGGGCTTCGACCCAGAGAAGTCTTTTGTTGTCCCAACCGAGGTCTACGAACACTACCAGAAGCACGTTGGCGAGAACCAGAAGATCTACAGAGAGTGGCAAGCCAAACTCGAAACCTACAAGGAGAAGTACCCTAAGGAGGGTGCTGAGGTCCAAAGAAGATTGGCCAACAAGTTGCCAGACAACTGGGCTGATGCTTTGCCAACCTACACCGCTGATGACAAGCCATTGGCTACCAGAAAGTTGTCTGAAAACGTCTTAAATGCCATCTTGCCAATTGTCCCTGAGATCATTGGTGGTTCCGCTGATTTGACCGGCTCCAACTTGACTAGAGGTGCCGACTCTGTCGACTTCCAGCCTCCAAACACCGGCTTAGGTGACTACTCTGGTCGTTACATCAGATACGGTGTCAGAGAGCACGGTATGGGTGCCATCATGAACGGTATTGCCGCTTACGGTGCCAACTACAAGAACTACGGTGGTACTTTCTTGAACTTCGTTTCCTACGCTGCAGGTGCCGTCAGATTGGCTGCCTTGTCCCACCTCCCTGTTACCTGGGTTGCTACCCACGACTCCATTGGTTTGGGTGAGGACGGTCCTACTCACCAGCCTATCGAAACCTTGGCTTGGTTGAGAGCTACTCCAAACATCTCTGTCTGGAGACCAGCTGACGGTAACGAGGTGTCCGCTGCTTACAAGAGCGCCATCGAGTCCACTTCTACTCCTCACGTCTTGGCTTTGACCAGACAGAACTTGCCTCAGTTGGCTGGCTCTTCTATCGAGAAGGCCTCCAAGGGTGCTTACACCATCCACGCCGCTGAGAACCCAGACTTGATCATTGTCTCTTCAGGTTCCGAGGTTTCCATCTCTATTGACGCTGCCAAGAAGTTGGCTGAGGCTAACATCAAGACCAGCGTTGTCTCCGTCGCTGACTTCCACACCTTCGACCAGCAGACCAGAGACTACCAGTTGTCTGTGTTGCCAGATGGTGTCCCAATCTTGTCCGTTGAGGTCTTGTCCTCCTTCGGTTGGTCTAAGTACTCTCACGAGCAGTTTGGTCTCAACAGATTCGGTGCTTCTGGTAAGGCTGACGATCTTTACAAGTTCTTCGAGTTCACCCCAGAGGGCATTGCCGACAGAGGTGCTAAGACTGTCCAGTTCTGGAAGGGTAAGCCAATCCTCTCCCCATTGAACCGCGCTTTCTAAGCCATATAGATTGTGTGAAATAAATATTGACTATGAAGATATTATGTAGTTCGCGATGCACTGATTTATCTGATAAGGCGCCAGATACGATTGACCAGGACAAGCAACAATTTACATTTCACTTGATTTCTACAATTTGTAGATAAACTTTTCTGTAATTGAAATATACTGTCATATCGGCCAAGCAAGCCTGCTTACTTGGAGGTGTCAACCACGTACCTACCCAAGATTTTACCAGCTTTCATCAACTCGTAGATGCTTGCCAACTCGGACAAGCCGACCACCTTGATTGGGCACTTGATCAAACCTCTGGAGAAGAAGTCAATGGCCTCAGCGGAGTCAGCTCTGTTACCCACGTAAGAGCCCTTGATGCTGACGGACTTGACGACAGAGTCGAAAACAGAGGCAGCCACCTTGGCACCAGCTGGCAAACCAACAAGCACAACAGTGCCGGTGGATCTGACGTACTCGACAGACTGCTGCATGGCGGCTTCAGAGACCGAGACATTGATCACACCGTGGGGACCACCATTGGTGATCTTCACAACCTCAGCAGGAACATCCTTGACCTTGGTGAAGTCCACAAAAGCTTCAGCACCCAAGCCCTTGGCAAAGTCCTCCTTTCCTTCTCCACCATCAATACCCAAAACTCTGTAACCCATGGCCTTGGCGTACTGGATAGCCAATGAACCCAAGCCGCCTGCGGCACCGGAAATGGCGACCCACTGGCCAGCCTTCAAGTTGGCGGTCTTCAAAGCCTTGTAGACAGTGATACCAGCACACAAAATGGGAGCAGCGGTGGCTAAGTCAGTGCCCTTAGGAATACGGGCAGCGTGGATGGCATCGGCGGTAGCATACTGCTGGAAAGAACCATCATGGGTGTAACCAGACAAGTCAGCGGAAGCACAGTTGGACTCGTTAGTAGTCTGACAGAACTCACAAGAGTTGCAAGATGAGTTCAACCACTTAATACCGGCGTAGTCACCAATCTCCCATCCCTTGACGTTCTCACCCATTCCAACGACGACACCAGCGCCCTCGTGGCCACCGACCAATGGCAATTTAGTTGGCAATGGCCAGTCACCCTGCCAGGCGTGCAAGTCGGTGTGGCAGACACCGGAGTATTTGACGTTGATCAACAACTCAGTTGGCTTGGGGGTTGGGACTGGGATGTCCTTGTACTGCAAAGGACCACCGTTGGTCTCGAAGATAACAGCTTTTTGGGTTTTTGGAACAGACATTGCGATTGATTGACTTGATTGTTTGATGATGAACTTGGATGTCGAGGATTGACGAGACTCTTATAGTTCGAGATTTGTGGGGTACTCGAGGGTCCGTTCTCGGGCTTTGAGCAGAAACATGGATGACAGCGTCACGGAGGAGACATGTAGGTGCATAACGCCGAGCTCCCCCGATAAGCCTCAGGACCACTCCACATGGTGGAAGCCCGAGTTTCAGTATGGAGGGGGATTGGCTGCGAAAAGCCTAATACCGAGCGCCCCGCAGGTACTAAACTGAACTAACAACGAAGCAGGTGATAAAAGCCAAACCAATTTAACGATATTCCCGAAGTGCGTTATTATCATGCTGGTGTCGGCACATGGCTGAGGTGGTCCAAACAGCGAAGACCGTGTGAGCTTAACACCGAGTCGCCTGCTCACCCTCTTAGGGGTACACACTCAAATTCCCAAATTATGGCCGAGATAGCTTAGCCTGAATGTTGGGATAACTGCGGTAGCAGTGGTCAAACACCGGTGCCATTGGCCTTTTTGAGCCATTTTGTGGGGAGTACCAGAGGCAGAGAGTTCCTGCCAGCTGGGGTTTCAGGCTTTATATACCCCCCATCCGACACCTCACAGGTTACACCCTGGAAGTCATCGGTCTGTTTGAGTTTCAGCTTTACGAAAGAAGCTCACGTGGCTCGAGAGGGTACCGAGGCTCCCAGCGGTCGTTTTGCATGAAGTCACGTAGGGTTGTAGACTTGGTTTGAAGTATAGGGTGCCCACTGACAACCCTCAAAAACTTCTCAAGACCTTGCCTTCTGTTCTCTATATTGACGTCATTGAAACGATTCAGGATGAGAAGAATCTTGCCAGGCAAAGGTGGGATTACTACTCTCAGCGTTTCCAGGTCGAGAATCTTCCGGAAAGCGACAAAGTCACTGTACCGTCTACGAACCCTAGATTGTCTCTTTTTGAAAGCTGGAATGTTTGTTCGGCACACTATCTCGTAGTCGGTGTAGGGGTCCTTGCTGTAGTGTGTCTGTGGATTACGAACCTGGTGTTAGACGAGCTGGACTATACTCAAAAGTGGATACGTACTTCGACTTCAAGGAAGTTCTCGGGCTCGCCGTAGATGTCGTCAAACGACTGCTCCTTGTGCTTGTCTTTGAGGACCTCACTGATTGGCTGGAATGGCTTGGACATTGGTTGCTAAGTGTACTAGGAATATGGTTCTTGGTGGTAGTAGCTGGGAGCATGGCTCGATGCAGGCTTCTGCCGCCGAGAAAGGTGGTTACATTAGATCCGGGGTAACTAAGGGGCGTTAGGAGTCAAGGGTCACAGTCAAATAGTTGCGAAATGTGATGAGAGGATTTTAAAGTTGGTTTTTTACGGATGGGATGGTTTGTTAATGGGGAGTGGTGGAATTCGACGATTCGCAGTCAATGTAAATAGGGAACGTTTCCGTATTTCTCGCGGGGATTGGCGAAAGTGTGAACAATGTTGGCGTGGAAAAGTAGCACAGTGATAAAATCAAGAGTCAAACAATTCCGCCAAAAAGTGAATCAAATCAAAAGAAGGTACTAACAAACCTGCACAGCTATTAAATTGTGGAGTTTTTGACACCGCGAGGACTCTACTTGCTATATAGTAAGGCAACTGCGACCTCTTAATGCACCGATTCTCCGCGTTTAACCATGCTTTCACATCAAGACGACTTTTAAATCGTCCCACCATTCTCGAGGCACCCAAGGTGCAACCGTAAGTTATATCGTGAGCCTATGACTCAAAGTGTTGCCTTTCACATCTACAACTTTGTCATCATTCTATCGTAAATTCATTGTACATGCATAAATAGTTTAAAGGTAGACGCTGTTCAACTTTGGAACATGGTGGGCCCTGTTGGAGTAGCCAATTACGGCATGGGGCCAGCCCAAGAAGAAACCAACACCGATTCCCCATTGCATAACTGCTGGGACACGTCTCATGTAGTTTTGGATCATGGAGGTTCTTGGAAGCATTTTTGTGATTATTGTTGTGTTTTCTCGTGATAATGACGATTTCTTCAGAGAGTTTATGGCTTTATATACTGGGATCCTGGGCTGGTGGTGCCAGGAAGTGGTCATATTGGGTGCAAAAAATCGCACCACAGAGCTGCAGCCGTGCCGGCATATCTCCTGACAAAAAGCTAGGCGGTACTCTAGATATGAGAAGACACATGGCAAAGGGAGGGTAAAGTTCAAAATTTCAAGCAAAAAACACCACATCCCTTTTAGAAAATCCCACTACCCCACAAAAATTTCAAAAACCCTCGAAATCCATTATTTCATTTTGTGTAGCTCTCGAGGGTCTGCGTGGAAGCTTCTATGCTCGGGCGGACTTTTTCGGGTCGCACCGATCGAACCATTTTCCACCCGGCTGTAAATCAGGCTTTTAGGGAATAACCTGATGTGTGGCGTTACACTGACGGCTGTAAGCGGGTGCATTTTACTTGAGTCATTGGGATCGGAGGAATGTGGCATATTGCATTGTTGTGATTGGCTGGGGATTACATTATGGTTGATAATAGTGCACTGGGGCATCGGCATTTTGCGGATGAGCTGGGTGACAATTACTATTATGCTTGGGGCCCAAAAGAGAAATAGACATCTATCACCGAGAAGAATTGTTCACCTTGATCACTTTTTCGCTCACGTCTGCAGATCTTCAGCATTGGTAGTCATCGGTAGCCCCACTTTGAGATATGCATTTTCCCACCTAACGTACCATCTACATCTGTAATAACTTATTCCTTGATTCAACCCTATATCTGTCCTAGTGTATCATATAACGCCCATGGAGAACTACGTCTCCTTCTTAGCAAGCATCTCTTCCTGCAAGTCAAATGTGTTACCGTTGACTTCAGTGTCCTTGATAACGGCAACTCTCATGGTAGCCAACAAGTTGTGAGCGGCGTTGGAGTGGGCGTACACATGGCCGTTGAAAGCCTTGGTGGCGTCCTTCCCGAGAGAAGCTCTGACCAAAGCCTGGCCACCTGGGTGTTCCTTGATGAAATTTTTGACATTGTGAACAATGCCCGAGATTATGAGAAGACCCTCCTTCTTGGCGATCTCGTTAAAGTGTGCCATGTCCCAGACAGGCAATTGAGAAACCTCGGCACCCCAGTTCAACTGAGCCTTCATCTTGTTGAGCTTCTTCTGCTGCTGCTGGAACAAACCTTGCTCAATGGCATTTTGAGAGAAAGTCTTGAGGTTCCATGCGAGACCAAGCTTGGAAAGGGCCAAGATGGTCAACTTGGTTGGGTCGTACTGGTACCACTTCAACGCGTTTCTGTAGTCAGATGGGAACTCGTGGTGGAAGTTGTGGTAACCCTCACCGAAGGTGACGAAAGCGGTCAAGACGTGGTCTCTAGGAGTTCTTCTATCATCAAACGGTTGAGTACCAATCCAGTGAGCTAAGGAGTTGACACAGAAGGTCACCTGCTGAATGAAAAAGTACTTGAGAATACCGGCGTAGACGAAGCCACCGTAGAAGTCGCCCCAACCGAGACCGGCAACCAAGGTTGGCAAACCAACAGCGGCAGCGAGCATGACCATAAGGTAGTGACGGTGCTGGAAAACCACGATGGGGTCCAGAGTCAAGTCGGAGATGTCAGCTCTGGCTCTGTTCTTTGGGTTAGCCTTGGTCAACATCCAGCCCATGTGGGAGTACCAGAAACCTTGACGAGCATCATAGGGGTCTCTGTTTGTGTCAGTGTATCTGTGGTGAACTCTGTGAGAGTGGCCCCACCACTTGATGGAACCCTGAACGGCACCGGCACCGAAGAAGGCAAAGAAAGCTCTAGGAGCCCAGTGGGCGTCGTAAGCCTTGTGCGAGTACAAACGATGGTAACCGGCGGTAATGGAGATACCGGAGAAACAGTACAAAGTGAAGGCGAGAGCCACAGTCTTCAACTGGGGAGGAGCGGTGTAGGCGGACCACAAGCCAAAGGCTGGGATGGCCACGACCAAGGCGAAGTTCAACCAGTTGATGTGCTCGTGCCAGTTGGACAAAGTCCAGGGCTTGTCCGAGATATGCTGCTGCTTGGACCATTTCTTACGCTCGGCCTCATCCTTCTCGTAGAAAGTCTTGGAGTCGGAGGCAAGTTGCTCGGCAGTAACATTGACCAAGGACTTGGTACCCATCAACTTACCGCCCAAACCGGCGGCGACGATTCTTGGGGTTTTCTTGTTAGTGCCTGCAGCGAGGGCATTAAGCGACGTGATGTCCACGGCATCCAACTGATCAGCCATGATTGAGTTAGATTAAGCTTATAGGTACGTGGATCTGAAAATTAGGGGGGCAGCTTGGAGCCTTTAAATGGGTGCGAGCAGGCGGAAAAAGAAATAGCGCCTGCGAACAATAATCGGGATTGGGTGCAGGCCGCAGGTGTGAAAGATACGTTTTTTGGGTAAAGCAGGGCGCTCCTGGACGAGGTTCAGGACAAATGGCTGGACGAGCGGAAGTAAGAGAAATGGCTTTCTTTCGCGTCAAGAAGCCTCTTGAGGTGCCAGATGGGCCCAGTGATTCTCCTGGTGCTCCGAGGGATGCTCCAAACTTTTATTACCATTTGGTCCCCTATGTAGTGCTGCGACCATGTGCGTTGACAGGAGCTCCAGTAATCTGTGGTAGACCATGCGCCAATTAGGACGGCAAGAAAGACAAGGCTGAGTTTTGTGATCTACAATGACTTTACAACAAGGGGTGATTTCCGAGGCCCCGGTTTGGCTGGATTTGCCATGGCTGTTTTTTTTTTTTCCTGGACTATGCATAATCGAGAAAGTCGGGCAGGATTGGTTGTGGCGCTAATTGTTGGGCCGCGCATCAGATAAGGTGACAGAGTCAGATAAGAGCATGAAAGGACCAGGACACGTTGATGAAGTTCTCATGATTTTCGAACGCTGAAGAGCAATTGCATCAGAAAACTCCACACCTAGTGGGAATACGCATCTTGCACTATTGCGGAATAAGTGCCTCGGACTTCCTTGTGCAGAGTAACAAACGGTCCGAGGCCCTAGGCCCAGGCAGGAACACAAAGCGTATGTGTAGGGGCGGATTCAGGCCAGACTGCTCTGCCCCTGACCGGCAGGGCCTTTGCTTTTTTACCTCGATGGATTTATGCTAGAAAAATCGGTCATTAACGAAAGTCGAGATGTACGGTAGTTTGAAAGAGATGACGGGATCTAGGCTATGGTGATCAGGTCGCAGAGGGTCCATGAAATTTTCAGATGGTCGCGGCATCTCTGGAGATGTGGTGATAAGGTGGCATTGGCCTTCGAGGATTCCCTGTTTTTTTTATTTTTGACTGACTTTTTTCGGAAATCGATTTTGCGATTGATTTAGATAATTTCCTTTTTTTGTCTGGAGGACCCTCGGGGTGGCGCATTATCAGAGGCTCAAGCAGCAACCGGACACTTCCGGTTCGCAACCATCGCTCCGAGGCCAGGGTCCTTATTTCTGCACCGCTCCGATGGCCATCTCATCAATGGCCTCTTGACTTTTTTTTGATAATTTTCTCCAGCAATTCGAGGTCTCTTCTCGTTGATTTCTTTGCTGATATTGACGGCCCTATGAGTGGCTCGGCTGGTATAGGCCTCGGACGGCTGGATAATGGAGACGCAGGGTGGTCTAATCAGATCTGAGAGAGGTTTCAACAAAGACGAAAAAGCGGTAACGTTGCAGGCGCCATGCGCAATTCTCGGAAATGGTCGAGGTGTGGAATTAAGGAGGTGGAGTTGATGATGGTTTAGATAGGCGGTGGTTGAGTAGAGGTGTAGATAGGGGATTATAGATGAAGAGAAAGAGGTGGTCGGCAACCATCGACGCAATTGCCCTCAATTGATGCTTAATGGAGAGATAATGCCGTTTTAAGCTGGCTCAGGGTCCAACGGCTGTGGCACCATTGTGGTTGTTGATCTTTGCGTTTTGCTCTTTAAAGCGGAGTCCACTGAAAAAGTCCGTTTTCTTATTCAACCCTGCTGGGCCACGGGGATGCCATCCAATTAGGAATCTTATAAGAGTTAACTCAGAAAACCCGAGATTAGCATTCTCACCCAAAACACCCACTGCAAAAAATTTTCCAACCTCCCAGCCTCGTATAGACCAAAAATGCACTAAACTTTAAAACCCATCCTGCCTAATTTGCTCATCGAGGCATTGGGTGCAAATCGGGTGACATGAACATGCCACATTCCCAACATCGTTTCCCCAGACCCACCCCGGATCAATGGTCACCGGTTTTCAGTTGGAGCCAATTAAGTTAATCCAGGTTATCAAAAAAAAAAAAAAAAAGCCCACGCTTTCTATTGCTCGGCAACGGCTACATGTCATGAATCAGATGATGCGACATGCACCTTCGCCCAAAGTTTCAGAACACCTTGATTCGCCGCCATTCTGAATTCCTAAAGCCATGAAAAGCTCAAGGTTTTCGGTCACAAAATCAAATTTCATCACACCATATGAGAAGTCTTTGCTCCCCGTATCCCTGAACCCCTCGGGATAGGGGCTCCGTGGACCCCTCCGTACCAGGGAACCACCGAGGAAGCACAACAAGCGACAAGAACCAAGGCTCAAAAATCAGTAATATGCCAGTTTTCGATCGATCGGTCAAGCTCCGCCGCCCTCGGCTCAAACGTCAAAAGTTGGCGAAAAAATGGCACCATCATGGGGCCGCATCGATTTTGCAGCCAGCACGGACCTAATTGGAAAAGCCCTGCCCAGGCAGATTTAGGTCAATGGGCTCGGATTCTTGGATTGAGCGACCACATCCAATTTCAGCGTAGTGGACCCGGAACTTAAACCCCGACGCCTTCAAATGTGGCCATTCCCCGATGACTACTTCTACATATTCTTTTTTTTTATCTTCTTTCCAATTCTCCTATTTTTCAGCTCTCTGCTCAGACCACTGGCCCCGCACAAGGCTTAAGTTTGTGTATTGGGTTTCTCACCCTCAGCGATAGTAGCCTCACCGGTTTGCCTCCAGTGACTTTTCTCACGTTCTCACTTCCCCATCTTTCCAAACAACCACCACAATTCTCCAGACGAAACTCGTTTTCAATTGAACCAACGCCATATCTTGTTCAGGCTTCCTTCATTGATAACGCAAACTGCCCAAATACACCGCTGTGTCTGTAGGTTTGACGCTAGCAACTAGTCACTCAAACCTCCTTCAGCAACCGCCTCTGAGAACAGAACATTGTCTTGAAAGCTGAACGCCATCAAAGCTTTCTATAATTGACCCCGCCCGTGGTCATTTCCCTTTTACGAAAGAATCCAAAGTCGTCCGTCTCCATACCCAATGTCCTTCCAGAGATCGCCTCTGTCGCCTCACCAGGCTAACCAGCAGCTCCACCAGCCCTTGGCAGGCCACGCATCCAGTGGCTCGGTGTCCAGAAAACACTCCATTGTGGAGATGTTGCTGTCGCCGCCACCGCTTCCTCAGGATGGCCACCTGGCGCTGATTGACGAGTTCTCCTTGTCCAGGAACACCTCTGTGTCTTCCAGAGCCCTGTCAGTGTTTCAGGCCGGTGGAGCGGCTCGTAACGATTGGCCTGACGTGATTTTGGCCGACTTGGCTGAGTCCAACAAACTTGTGGCCATCAACAGAACATACTCCGTCCAGAAAGCCTTTGAGACCTTGATATCACACAATTTGACCTCCTTGCCCGTGCTGTGCACGACAGACTCCTCGGACTTGTCCAATTGCTTGTCATTCGACTACCTGGACTTAAACACCTACCTATTGATGATCATGAACAAGATCGCCATCAGCGACTTGTGTGTAGATGATATTCCCGACGAACATGGAGACCCTCATGCCTTGACGCCAGCCCAGAAGCACGAGAAGCTTCACCAATTGGTGGCTAAGGCCAAGAAAGGCGAGGAGGTCCCTGTGGACTTCATTGTGAGATTGCACCCTAAAACACCCTTTGTGAGACTCAAGGACGGAGAATCATTATTCAGAGCGGTAGAGGCTTTTGGAAACGGGGTTCATCGTGTTGCAATTGTCGATAGTGCTAACAAAATCACCGGCATCCTTTCTCAGAGAAGAACAATTCGTTTCCTATGGGAGAACGCCAGACGCTTCCCATCACTTGAATTCTTACTCAATTCATCCTTGCAGGATTTGAAAATCGGCTCTACAGCACCTATAACAATTCAAGGCGACCAACCTTTGATTGAAGCATTGCAGAAAATGTTCGACGAGAGAGTCTCTTCCCTTGCGGTCATAGACAAGAACAAGTCCTTAGTGGGCAACATTTCCATTGTCGATGTGAAGAACGTCTCTTCAACCAAAAACTCACACTTGTTATTCAAGCCGGTCACCAATTTCATCTCCTACAACTTGTCTCAAAAGGGCATTGAGCGTGGCCAAGATCAATTCCCCATTTTTCACGTCAGTCAGCAGAGCTCTTTGGGCCGCGTAATTGCTAAGTTGGTCGCAACAGAGTCACACAGATTATGGATTGTGGAGAATAGAGGCTCCCATTTAGGCTCTGCTTCGGGACCTCCAAGCACGGTAGAGGCTGCTCTCTCAAATGAAGGCATTCAACCCGAGAGTGGACGCCCTGGAAAGCTCGTGGGTGTTGTTACATTGACTGACATCTTGGGTTTATTCGCCCAGCACAAGTCTGGCGTAAAGATCGATCCTCAGACGGCTAGAAATCACAGAAGACGCTCATCAACGTCTACTACCAGACTGTCTATTGAGAGCTCTCACCTCCCGTCAGTCAACACTACGTCATCCACACCATCATCGCAACCACATCTTCAACCAAACCAGGACATGTTCAGAAAGAACTACCAGAGTGGACAGAGAGAAAGTGCTTTCGAACAGTAGTAGGGTTTGCAGCCACTGATTGCATGGCAGCGACCTGCACAATGATTATACCTATATTCCCAGAGGTGGCACGAGCTAGTCTCTGGAGCACTGACCTTGCATGCTAAGTCATAATACATGGTTACATTACTTAACAGTCCTTGCCTGATGTCGGCGATGATACTAGTGAAAGCATTAGGGCTCGCGCCCGCACCGACTTGCACGTGTTTCCACCCGGGTGGTTCCTGGCTTACTGGTAACAATTACCTTATTTCGCTGTTTTCGAATTAAATTCGGTGTATTATGGTTAACAACAAAAAGCTTATACTGGCCTAGACCTTTCGAGAAGACGGTCCTATAGAGTGTAGTAAAAAACAGCACGCAGCGTAAAGCCAGTCACAATGAGGGGTTACCCGGCCTTGCAAAAATTTTCCCACCTTACTGCTACCGCCATCAGCGCTCATATATAAGGCGCACTCTGGAAAAAAATTTCCCCCTTTTGATCTTTTTCTGTATCACCTCACTAAAACAAAAATGGGTAAAGAGAAGCAGCACGTTAACTTGGTTGTCATTGGTCACGTCGACTCTGGTAAGTCCACCACCACCGGTCACTTGATTTACAAGTGTGGTGGTATCGACAAGAGAACTATCGAGAAGTTCGAGAAGGAGGCCGCCGAGTTGGGTAAGGGTTCTTTCAAGTACGCTTGGGTTTTGGACAAATTGAAGGCTGAGCGTGAGAGAGGTATCACTATCGACATTGCTTTGTGGAAGTTCGAGACCCCTAAGTACCACGTCACCGTCATTGACGCTCCAGGTCACAGAGATTTCATCAAGAACATGATCACTGGTACTTCCCAGGCTGACTGTGCTATCTTGATCATTGCTGGTGGTGTTGGTGAGTTCGAGGCTGGTATTTCCAAGGATGGTCAGACCAGAGAGCACGCTTTGCTTGCTTACACCTTGGGTGTCAAGCAGTTGATTGTTGCTATCAACAAGATGGACTCCGTCAAGTGGGACAAGAACAGATTCGAGGAGATTGTCAAGGAGACCTCTAACTTCGTCAAGAAGGTTGGTTACAACCCTAAGACTGTTCCATTCGTGCCAATTTCTGGTTGGAACGGTGACAACATGATTGAGGCTTCTACCAACTGTGACTGGTACAAGGGTTGGGAGAAGGAGACCAAGTCTGGTAAGTCCACCGGTAAGACCTTGTTGGAGGCCATTGACGCCATTGAGCCACCAACCAGACCAACCGACAAGCCATTGAGATTGCCATTGCAGGATGTCTACAAGATTGGTGGTATCGGAACTGTGCCAGTCGGTAGAGTTGAGACCGGTGTCATCAAGGCCGGTATGGTTGTTACCTTTGCCCCAGCTGGTGTCACCACTGAGGTCAAGTCCGTCGAGATGCACCACGAGCAGTTGCCAGAGGGTGTCCCAGGTGACAACGTTGGTTTCAACGTCAAGAACGTTTCCGTTAAGGAGATTAGAAGAGGTAACGTCTGTGGTGACTCCAAGAACGACCCACCAAAGGGTGCTGAGTCTTTCACCGCCCAGGTTATTGTCTTGAACCACCCTGGTCAGATCTCTTCTGGTTACTCTCCAGTGTTGGACTGTCACACTGCCCACATTGCTTGTAAGTTCGACACCTTGGTTGAGAAGATTGACAGAAGAACCGGTAAGAAGTTGGAGGACGAGCCTAAGTTCATCAAGTCCGGTGACGCTGCCATTGTCAAGATGGTTCCATCCAAGCCAATGTGTGTTGAGGCTTTCACCGACTACCCACCATTGGGTAGATTCGCTGTCAGAGACATGAGACAGACTGTTGCTGTCGGTGTTATCAAGGCTGTCGAGAAGTCCGACAAGGCTGGTAAGGTCACCAAGGCTGCCCAGAAGGCTGCTAAGAAATAAGCTAGTTTCAACTGAGTGTCATTGAAATATTATAATTTAGCTTGAGAAGCTGTAGAATCGTAGAGGACAAGGGGTGATGCTTGACTGATGTGCCTATGCGGTATGAGCGAGAGAGTCAGCCGCAGATTACCCCATATTTTAGAGCCAGGGACGTGGAGGCAATCTTTTCTTAATCTTTTATCAAAATGTATCTCAAAGCATATTTAGAATCTGCTAACAAAACATCGACTTTCTGAGATCTGACTCTTCGTGTACATAAAAAGAAATTCCCCAGCCGAGGCTTCTGATAAGAAAAAACCATCGCGATGCCCCGGGATTTTTCACAGGCCAGGCGATGGGACAATGCAATGGAGTCAAGCACCGAGCTTAATAAATCACACGATATCAGAAATTAGATTTTAGTATTGAATGGGAAGAAACAGAAAAATGCTTTTTTGAGAAAATGCAGTTTGTTCAGAAGCGGCGCTACCGGTTGGACTCGGTTAGGTTGATTTGGACTCTGATGGATGCGATTTTTCAGGGTTCATCGAGGAAGTGTCAGTGATTTCTGATGTAGAACACTTGAGATTTTGATATGATTTAATGAATCGTGGACGTCTTGAAATTTTGATTCCGATTATACCTAATTTTTTTGAAATTACTTGACGTTCCACAGATTCATCGACTCTTGGAGAAATACAGCTGCAGCTGCCTCACTGACCCACCTCTGACTGCGGCAACATTGATGTACCAAAAACGCCATCAAGAACAACAAAAATCATAGAACAAACCAAACAAATAGAAAACCCAGATCCTCGTCTCTTGTCTACCTTCTTAATAAGTCCAAAAATCGCCTCGGTGGGTGCCCGGTGGTATGTGTCGGAGTCACCGCCGCGCCTGACTCTGCTCGGCCCAGAGGTATATAAACGGCTACTTCCCCAGAATTCAGATTTCGACAATTTCAGCATGTTTAGAGCCAGAGCCGTGGTACGTGCAGCCAGACCGCTCCAGCTCCGCCTCAGAGCCGCTCCCAGAGCGCCCGTGGCCGCCTACATCAGCAGATCTCTTGCTACGGCTAACACCCTGAGTGCCAACTACCAGAAGGTGCACAATCCAGCCAAAGAAGGTCCAACTTATGGCGAATTGGACACTTTTGCAAGAAGACACTTTGGTCCTACTCCAGACAATGTCGCCCACATGCTCAAGTCGCTTGGGTACAAGGACATGGACGAGTTTCTCACTGCTCTGATCCCCCCACACGTTTTGGTGAAGAGACCGTTGAAGGTGCTGCCCCAGGAGGGTTATACTGAGCAGCAGATGCTCAAGCACTTGCACGACCTTGCAGGCAAAAACAGAATCGCCAAGTCTTTTATTGGTAAGGGCTACCATGGTACGATCGTTCCTCCAGTGATCCAGCGTAACCTCTTGGAGCTGCCTGAGTGGTACACCTCCTACACGCCATACCAGCCTGAAATCTCTCAGGGCCGTTTGGAGTCTTTGCTCAACTACCAAACCATGGTTTCGTCCTTGACGGGCTTGGATATCGCCAATGCTTCGCTTTTGGATGAGGGTACTGCCGCTGCTGAGGCCATGGCCATGTCTTTCGTGAACCTGCGTTCTAAAAAGAGAAAGTACGTTGTGGACTCGAAATTGCACCCTCAGTCCTTGGACGTGATTGAGTCTCGTGCCAACAACATCGGTGTGGAGGTTGTGGTGCTTCCATTGACCACCGAGGAGGGTGTTGCTCAGCTTGAGAAGATTGGCCTGGAAGTCTGTGGTGCTTTGGTCCAGTATCCTGCTACGGACGGCTCTCTCCACAACTTCTCCAAGATCGGTGAGATTGTCCACAAGAACAAGGGTCTTTTCGCCATGGCCACTGACCTTCTTGCCTTGACAGTGTTGAAGCCTCCAGCTGAGTTTGGTGCCGATATCGCCTTGGGCAACTCCCAGAGATTCGGTGTTCCATTCGGCTACGGTGGTCCACACGCTGCTTTCTTCGCAACAACACAGAAGTTCTCCAGAAAGGTGCCAGGCAGAATTGTCGGTGTCTCTAAGGACAGACTCAACAAGCCTGCTCTCAGATTGGCTTTGCAGACCCGTGAGCAGCACATCAAGAGAGAGAAGGCTACCTCCAACATTTGTACTGCCCAGGCTCTTTTGGCTAACATGGCTGCCATGTACGCTGTGTACCATGGACCTGCTGGTCTCAAGAACATTGCTTCTCGTGTGTACGGCTACACCACTGTTCTTGCTGAGGCTATCAAATCCTCTCCACACAAGCTCCTCAACGACTCGTGGTTCGACACTTTGTCTGTGGAGGTTAATGGCAGTGCCGATGCCTTGTTGAAGGAGGCCTTGGACAAGTACAACATCAACCTTTTCAAGGCCGGCGAGTCCTCCGTTTCCATTGCTTTGGATGAGACCGTCACCAAGAGCGACCTCGAGGGTTTGGTGGCTCTTTTCACGGGTAAGCCAGCTCAGCTTCCAGAGAACCTCCCAGAGATTCCACAGAGTCTTCTCAGAACTGACGAAATTCTTCCCAACGAGGTTTTCAACCAGCACCACTCCGAAACCGCCATGTTGAGATACCTCCACTTGTTGCAGTCCAAGGACTTGTCGTTGGCCAACTCCATGATCCCATTGGGCTCGTGCACCATGAAGTTGAACGCTACTGTTGAAATGCAGACCTTGTCGATGCCCGGCTTCGCCTTGATCCACCCCTTTGCTCCTACCGACCAGGCGCAGGGCTACAAGGAATTGATTTCCGAGTTTGAGCACGACTTGAACGACATCACCGGTTTCGCAGCCACCACCTTGATGCCCAACTCCGGTGCTCAAGGTGAGTACACCGGTCTTTCGTTGATCCGCCAGTACCACAAGGCCAACGGCGACTACGAAAAACGTAACATCTGTTTGATTCCCGTTTCTGCCCACGGAACCAACCCTGCCAGTGCTGCCATGTGTGGTCTCAAGGTGGTTCCCGTCAAGTGTCTTGACAACGGTTCCATCGACATTGCCGACCTCAAGGACAAGGCCGAAAAGCACAAGGATAACCTTTGCTCCATCATGATCACTTACCCATCCACCTACGGTTTGTTTGAGCCTGGTGTTAGAGAAGCCATTGACACTGTTCACTCGCACGGTGGTTTGGTCTACTTGGATGGTGCCAACATGAACGCCCAGGTTGGTCTTACCTCTCCAGGTGACTTAGGTGCTGACGTGTGCCACTTGAACATCCACAAGACTTTTGCCTTGTCCCACGGTGGTGGTGGTCCAGGCCAGGGTCCTGTCTGTGTTGCAGAAAGACTTGTTCCATACTTGCCAAGGCATCACTTTGTGGACACCCCACACGCCACAGCAGAATCCATTCAGGCTGTCAATTCTGCTCCGTTCGGTTCTGCTGCTGTCATTCCAGTTTCCTACTCCTACATCAAGATGCTTGGCTCCAAGGGTCTTCCTTACGCTTCCGCTCTTGCCATGCTCAACGCCAACTACATGCTTCACCGGTTGAAGGACCAGTTCGAGGTGTTGTTCGTGGACCCCAGAGCCACCAAGGAACAGGGTACCAAGCACTGTGCACATGAGTTCATCATTGACTTGCGTGAGTTCAAGAGCGTTGGTGTTGAGGCCATTGACGTTGCTAAGCGTTTGCAGGACTACGGCTTCCATGCTCCCACCATGTCTTTCCCCGTTGCTGGCACTCTTATGATCGAGCCCACCGAGTCTGAGAACTTGGAGGAGCTCGACCGTTTTGTTGAGTCCATGTTGCTGATCAGAAAGGAGATTGACGCCTACGCCAAGGGCGAGTCCCACGGCCAGGTTTTGAAGAATGCTCCTCACTCTCTTGCCGACATTGTTTCCACACCCCAGGAGGAGTGGGAGGCTCGTGGCTACACCAGAGAGCAAGCTGCTTACCCATTGCCTTTCTTGAAGACACAGAAGTGCTGGCCTACGGTGGCCCGTTTGGACGATGCCTTCGGCGACATGAACTTGCTCTGCACCTGTCCATCTGTCGAGGAGGTTGCCAACGAAAACTAGTTTGTACAATAGATCACAATAGAGTGTAATAGGGATTTGAGTGTAGATGACGTCGGTGGTGGAAAGCTATTCGAATTGTTGTAGATTGGTTACACTGATGAAGATGTGAAGGAATTGTGTTCGTTGGGGAATCAAAGCGTATCGAAGTTCCTCGATTACGATCAGCAAGACTTACTGGAGTCCAGTAGACTTACGAGAACTGACTCACGATTCAACCCGTATTCCAAAACCTACATATGTGAAACATGGTGGAGGATTGGCAATGTCGTTGATCTTCACGGCATGCAAAGCAATCCATGCTCCTCAGCAAGAAACATCCTACAAAGAGTTCGAGAGCAATTCTGTTCAATGCATTTGTATAATCAAATTCTGACGAGATCCCTGGCCACCAAATATCAAGAATGCCCCCACTAAGATAGTTCCGTAGACATTAATCGACAAAGCATATCAGCAATCTTTTTCCGTAGATCACGCAGCAATCTTTTCCCGTAGATCATAAGAATAATCAGCAATCTTCTTCCGTAGATCACAATTCCTGTGATTGCGCTTCTGTCTCGTCTATCCCCCAAAGTCCCAAGTTTTTCCGGATTCCGTACATGTCCATTTAGGCGCTGTGCCAGATAGGGTTTGTGCATCCCGGAACCAGATCCAGCATTGTGTTCACCTTCAGCTCGGATCTTCTTCAACAATTCGTTCCTGAATTCGATTATCTTGCTTTTCTCTTGTCTTGGTTTAAAGCTAAGCTTCTGTGGTCTATGGACTTCCGAAAAAGCCGCCGTGCATCAGCCTATATTGGGCAACCGCCCTTTGGGGGTGCCGGCGCAGACAAATGTCTCAGATTAAGGTATCAAAAAGCGAAATACAAAGTTCCATTAGATCTCCATTTTCCACAGTAGCCTAAACCCTGAGATGCATACAAGCCGCTGACTCTTCTGGAGAGAGTCCATAGCCTTATTGAACACAAATCCTTCAAAACGGCAATTACAGAGGTATTGGAACAAGTTGCTTTCACAAAGTAGCTCATTCAGTGTTCTCCCCGTATTTCACAGCTCTTTCCTCTTTCCTCTTTCCACAGAAAGGGCTGGTTGGGTCCGACCTGCATACTGGGCCACCTCCACGATATCAGGCTTCATCAACTCACCAACTCCAAAAGCTCAATCCCATTGCCTTCTCCAATTCACAATGGACTGGCAGCAACTCAGACCCAAGCGCAGCTCCCTTTCAGGCTTGTCTCAGCAAGGATCCTACACTCTGTATCCAATTTCACCCAGACAAAACCAGTCCCGCTTTGCTTATCCCAACTACCCTGACGAACAGACTGTCCAGGATAATGGCAGCACTCGAGCCTCGTACTACTCGTCGCAACACCCGTTATTCTGCGCAGATTGGGTGTCTACTGATCCCACGAACGATTGGGTTGTTTTAAGTTCCTTTAGAGAAGGCTACCTGAATCGGGTCCAAGTCGTGCACGGACTGCTATACAACAACAAGGATGACCCTGAGGATCCAGGGATTGTCTCTCCTACAGTGCTGGACACTAGCTCGAGCTCAGAGGAGCTGAGAGCGAAGGATCTGCCCTCGTGCGCTGGAGGAGCTTTCGATTGGACCAATGTCGCCGAAACAGCTGTGGAGTACCCACTCACCAACGTCCAGTGGGACCCCCTGATGGCCAGCCTGGGCGTGCTTCGACTCGGAGCGTCGTCTGAAGTCCTCAGATTGTATAAGGTGGAACAGGACCCCGATAAGCTCAAGTTGGACGGGAGGTTCCCCTTGGTGCAGACCCATCTTCTAGCGAATAACTCGACAGCCAACCTGGCCAACGGAGACGTTCAAGATATAAACACATTCCCGCCCGTGACGTCATTTGACTGGAACAAGGCGGACCCCTCTATAATTATCACATCAAGTGTGGATACCACATGCACCGTGTGGGACCTCAATCGCTCACATTCACTCGGCAAGGATAGAGACACTGCACACGTCAAGACGCAGCTAATAGCACATGATCTGGAGGTGTTCGACGTGAAGTTTCTTCACGAATCAACGAACGTTTTTGCCAGTGTCAGTAACGATGGATCAATGCGAGTGTTTGACCTCCGCTCATTGGAGCATTCCACCATCATCTATGAGCCCACACGAGCCCCGCCTTTGGCATCTTCCGTGCCCACAACCGCCCAGGCCCACTACAACCCGCAAGCGTTGCTCAAGCTCCTGACGTCCAACGTTGACCAGAACTACTTGGCCACCGTTGGCGTCAACCTGAATCAGGTGCTTGTGATAGATATGCGGATGCCCGGGCTTCCTGTGGTGAAATTGGATTGCCTGTTTGGTGGTATGAGCCAGGCGGCGGTGAATACCATACAATGGCATCCCAGCACCAACTGGCTCGCCACAGCAGGTGACGACTGTCAGGCGCTTGTGTGGGATCTCACTAGCGGCAACAAGGAAGTGGGCACAGTGGTGGACACGCCAGCAATGGCGTACACTGAGGAGTTAGAGGTGAACAACGTGTGCTGGAGAAACAGCGGTGATTGGCTTGGAGTGATCAGTGGAAAAGGTTTCCAGGCTCTACAGACATGAACGGCACACCATGCATGGAAGCGTTGCAACAAGGCTGCATAGAAACCAGACAATGGGGGATGACATCATTGATCCAGACCCCCCAGCAGCGGTCATCTACGAACGGGCATGCCTACTAATCTCATTGAGCTCCAAAACTCGCCTATTTTTGGGTCTCTAGCTCGGGCCCGTTTGGCCCACAAAATGTCGCTTAAGCACCGTGGGAGGCTTTCTGGCGCCTAAGCCGTGCGCACTGCTGCCACGAAGCAAGCCGGCACGCAGATGTGCTGCGAGTAATTTGCACCCAAGCAGGGATGAAGGAAAAGCCCAGAGATGCAGCCGAGCAAAACCCCACGTTGAAGAGAATGGAAATTGCGGGAGGGAGAAAAAATAATTTAAAAAGGCTATTTCCAAAGTCGAACTGCTCCATTATTTAAGTTCTTGCCGCCCGCAGACCAAGCCGCCGTGGCGTAAGCACAAAGCCAGAAACCCCCTGGATCCCTGATTCCTTGTACCCAGGCCGCTGCGTGTCGCCAGAGTGGTTTTGTGGATGTTTTTCCTGTGTTTGGTCCGTTCATCTCACTATTCCGAGACACTAGCAACCATCACACAGGCACGCCGGTTACCTCAAGGCACTGCGAGTCGTAAGCGCTGGCAGGGATTATATCAGGCGGCGATCCCCCTGTTATACATCTCGAGTCTCCGGTTTTTTCAATCCGTTCCCTCCAGCTTACGGGCCCCGACCAGACCCTACCAAGGCCTCCCTGCTCAGTCTGGCCAGGCTGCTCTGCTCTGCTCTGCTTCTTGTTCCCGCCGCGCGCCAAACAAATGTCCCGGTCTGTTATATTTAGTGCCCCCTTCCCGCCGCCAGGCGATGGAACAAATACTGCCCTTCGTCCGCGCAAGAACAATATCGTTATTTTTCAGAGAGACGCTTCCTCCGACCTCAACCAGACGGCCCTGACCACTCAATCGTTCCTGCTGGGTCCCACGTTCCCGCCTACGACTACGCCATCGCTGTCTCCATCCCCATCTTCCATTTCTTCATCGTCCTCATCGACTTTTCAGCAGTCTTCCGGGTCTCTCCTGTCCTCCAGGTCCTCCCAATCTGCCAGCATTTCGGTTCCTCAGACTTCTTCCCTGGGCTCATTTGCGTCCTCGCCCACGTCCTCTCTGGGCTTTTTTTCCCTGTCCACCGCCCCAGGGTCTGATTCGCACTCAGATAATTATAGCACCTCGCTCCTGCTGACAATGTCCTCCGTGCACTCTGAGCCTACTCCATCCACATTTTCGTCTTTCGACACCCCCCTGCTGGAAACTCCAACTTCCTTCTCGTCACCCATCACACTGTCGTCTCTGCTGACGCTATCCCTGTCAATTTCGTCTCCCACGTTGTCGTCCCTCACGCTGTCCTCCCTGGCTTCGCCCACATTGCATCCTTCCTCGTCCTCGTGGTCTAGCCTGTCGTCATCCGATCAATCTGAGCTGACAATGTCGTCCTACACCACGCTGCTGGAACCTCTGCTCCTGAGCACGCCCCTGCAGTCGACGCTGGAAACGTCGTCCCTGGCGCTCCCGTCGTCTTCGTCAGAGCCCACGTTTGAGAGCTCGTCTGAGACATCTCTGTTTACCCCGTCAACGGAGCCCTCATCGTCTTGGAAGCCTTCCCTGAGCTCTGATCCCACTTCATCTTCGTCATTTTTTGCATCTTCCACTTACTCAGAGGAATCCTCCTCGTCTGAGGAGCCCAGCACCAGCTGGAGCGAGTCAAGCTCGTTTTTCCCTTCCAGTACCAGTGAGACCACCACAGAGAGCACGAGGCTGTCAAGCTCTTCACTGTCTTTGAGCTCATATGAGTCGTCTAGTGAACCCTCGCTGTCGTCTAGCCTGAGTCTGAGCTCTAGCTCGAGCCTGAGCCGGAGCCTGAGCCTGAGCCTGAGTCTGAGTCTGAGTTCGAGCCTGAGTTCCAGCGAAACTACGTCGGAGCCTGAGTCTTCTTCGTCCTCATCCTCAGTGACATCGTCTGCCCTGCATTCCATCACGCTGTTTACGTCCGACTCGTCTGAGTACGCTGGCTACTACTCCACAGTAAGTGTCCTCCCAGACACGACCATCACCTCTCTAGTCGCCGTACCTACGTCTGCGGACAACAGCGACTCTGGTGGAGGTACGTCACAACGTAATGCTAAACTTATTGGTGGCCTTGTGGGTTCCATTGGTGGTACTATTTTGATTGGTTCGCTTGTTGTGCTTTTCTTGTTCCTCAAAAAGCGTCGCTCGAGAGTCACGAACCATTCTCCAGATTTTGCCGACGACACATCCGGCGACTCTAACGAAAAGTCTGGATTCAAGAAGCTCTTTGGCATCGGTGCCGGTGGCGCTGCTGGTGCGGCGACTGTCGATTCCTACAACGATCTTGAAAAACACCTAGAGTCTAGAGCTGCCGTGTCTGACCCCTTCCTTGGAGGCGGAGTCGGCGGCCATAATAACGCTGCCCACGATACTTCGGACGATTTTGCATACCGTGGTGTCTCGAACAGCAATAACCTAGACTCCATCTTCCACGGTAGCGGTACTGCGACCGGCGGGAACTCGAACGATGGAACTGGCGGGCTCAATCTGAGTTCAGCTAGTAATAGAGGACCGGGACATTCACGCATGAATTCTGACGTGAATCGCATGGACACCATGCCCGAAGATTCGTATGATTACGACCAAAAATATGCCCTGATGGGTTCTACGCATGTACGAGAACGGCTGTCTGAGTTTGAAGATGAGGACCTGTTCTTCCAAGCACACAACCATGCTCCTCTATTGGAAGAGGAGAATCATAGCAACAATTCTCGACTGAGGTTTTTCGAGGAAATTTAGCATACAAAGTCATTTGGGTAATACCGTTTTGTTCTTCATAATATTTTAGTAATTGTTTATTTTAAAGATGACCGATATTTGTTTGTTTGTGGCTCGTAAACCGTTTATTATTATTTTATTTGGAGGAGTCTAATTCTAGGAGCTCCCGATTCTAACAATAGATTGTGCATTGAGGGTCTTAGATAAGATACGAAGACGAATGAAGAAGACGAAACTTAGCCGTAGCACGTGCGGAGAAGCTTGAGTTGTTTACTGGGGATGCCATAAAAGCCTCCCTAATTTTCATTTCGTGGGGCTTTGATAAGAGGGAGTTCTGGATGGAGCAGTGTGATTGGCCACAGTAGGCAATAATTGAATATAAGCCATGAGTGAGCAATAGGGCTTAGAAAGTATTGCTTTTCGAAAGAGTGGTACAGCCCACGACATTGCTACTTACTATCTCAATGAGCACAACTTCAAGACATCCTAGGAGGTTCCAGAATGGAATATTTGGCGGTATCAGAAGTATTCTCTTAATGCATATTCAAATAAGACTCTCTTTCAGAAGGCAATTTGTTGAGTAATTTGCTGTGAATAAGGTGTTTCATGCTATGGCTGCAAATCTCACTCGAACACGATACTCCTCTCTGTTGCCTCAAACACCCAAAATAAGAGTTGATAGCCAATTTCGCAAGAATTAAGTCAGACTGCTTCACGAAATTTGATTTATATTCCGAATCTTTACTCACTCCTGAACTTGCTACAGTAGTGGACCTACAGCTTGAGACTTGCCTATAGAGACCTCGCTCGTCATACCGGCACCTCCAGCCAACCGGAAGTGCAACAGATTTATCATCAAACCAACCAATCGATCCACGTTAAATTCCTTATGGTGACACTCCTCCTCTGTAAAGGACCTCTGCCCACTTCCTTCTCCTCCATAATCCCCCAGGATCCACCTACTTCTTCGCGGCGCACCAATTTTTTTTCACCTACATCGTCATGTCTGCCAAAAACGTATTCGTCAAGTTGATCGTCGGCGCCGGACAGGCGGCACCGGCTCCACCGGTGGGTCCCGCTTTGGGCTCCAAGGGTGTCAAGGCCATCGATTTTTGCAAAGAATTTAACGCCAGATCCGCCCACTACGCCCCAGGAACCCCCATTCCAGTTCTCATGACGATCAAGCCAAACAGAACCTTCACATTTGAAATGAAGCTGCCTCCTACGTCGTGGCTCCTTATGAAGGCCGCTAAGGCCGAAAAGGGCTCCGGAAGAGCTACCCATGAGTTTGTTGGAGAGACGCTTTCGTTGAAGCACATGTATGAGATCGCCAAGATCAAGAAGACGGACGAAAGACACAAGGACCTCTCGTTGCAGCAGATATGCGGAGGCATTATTCTGACTGCCGAAGCCATCGGCGTCCGTGTCGAGCCATAATGTATGATAGACCTGCAAATACACGAAATGACGAGGGGACTGTAAAGAGAGTTTAGAGTATGGTTTGATAACTACTGGATACTGCTTCAAATTGGATTATTTCAGTGATTCTATCGAGGGCTGGAAGCTGAACCTTCCAATCGTTTTATGCCCTCGGAGCATGAAATTCCTATCGCAACCATCCGATACTACAATGCTTCAAATAATGCAAATTCTCTATACTATATGACAGGCGGTGAATGCTACTTCTTTTTGTTTTTGTCAAACGCCGCTATGTGGGCCTTGGACTGATCCACGGTGGTGTGCTCGTGGTCACTACCCTTGAACACCTGATAATCAAACAGACCGTCGTTGTTAACGCGCTCTTCAACTGTGCACATGGCGATGCTGTTGAGCCAGTCGTCCTGGAAACATTCTTCGATGGAGATCCGGCAAGCGGGCGCCAACTCAACCATACGTCCTATCAAAGGACGACAGTCTTCAGGCAATGCAAGTAAAAGACGCCCGAGACCAGTCTCGCTAGATGTGTGAGACATGCCTTCGCCCAGCTTGCCGTCGGCTGTTGGAGATTCCAAGATATCACCGGCGTCAACCTCATCTATCACGGCGCCAAGCTCAGGCATGCTGAAATTGTCAGGCGTTCTAACAAGCATCTCGCTCAAGGATTTACCCTCTTCACGAGTAGCGAAAAGCTTGAAGCTATTGTCGATCATCTTGGGGACCTTCCAAGGGAATTTTTTGAGCATCATGCAACAGAAGATGATAGCCACGGACCAAACATCC
This sequence comes from Candidozyma vulturna, assembly GCA_026585945.1. Classification (NCBI taxonomy): domain Eukaryota; kingdom Fungi; phylum Ascomycota; class Pichiomycetes; order Serinales; family Metschnikowiaceae; genus Candidozyma; species Candidozyma vulturna. Next base: position 1,174,566 of record CM048828.1, read on the forward strand.
ACAGGTCTAGGATCGTACTTGTTGAAGACACATACCTCTGGAGCAAGGTAGGGGTCAGAGCCCACGATACCCAGAGCCTCGATTAATGTTTTTGAGAATGGGTACGAGAACACCACTGCGGAACCGAAGTCAATGATCTTTACAATACCACGGGCATCCACAACACAGTTATCGAGCTTCAAATCTCTGTGTGCTAAACCCATAGAATGTAAGTAATTGATACCCGACAAGATCTGCTTGAAGCAACAGTTGATCTCCTCGCGAGACATCTTGTTAGACATCACAATAGCAAAAAGATCAAAATCGCAGTACTCCATGACCTGGAGTATTCTCTCATTCTCGTAACAAATTTCCACGGTCTCAATGATATTAGGGTGTTTCAAGGTAGAACCAATGCAATACTCACTGGTAATCTTCTTGGCGTAATCACGCTTCGTCTCGTTCTGATACTTTTGTCTGAACTCCTTCACGGCAAAAGTCTTCTTATCGGCTAAACGGTTCACAAGTCTAACAGACCCTCCGGCACCAGCACCAAGGTTCTCTCCGTATTTGCTGTATCTCTTTGAGAATGGCAATTGCTGTGACTGTGAGTTAGTGAGGCCATTAATAGATCCTCTTCTGTCACGAACCATTGAAGGAGTTCTGCTGATCGAAGAAGAACCAACAGCGAAACCAGTCACTGGAGATTGAGAGTAGGAGGACTCAGACACATTGGATCCGCCTGACTGGCTGGGATAAGCTGAAGCAAAAGAGCCAGATGCTGGGACACTGCCAGAGTGAGTTGAGCGCATAGAAGTGGACATTTTGCCAACTGGGATAGGTTGTGATGGAGACTGGCCCTTCTTGAAGAATCTTTTGAGGTTGGCCATGGAGCTATGCTTGGACGAGCTGTACATATTACCAGAGTCCGCAGATGAAAGACTGGATGGGGACGTGCCCATTACAGCGTGTTCGTTGATTGGAGTTGGGTTGTTGTAGAACGAGCCAAGATCTGTGGAAGATCCCTTGCCTTGCAGATTGCTCTTGTTCTTCGAAGAAAAGAAAAACGAAAGACCCAGCTGAGAACCCTGGCGTCCTGAGCTGGACAAGGAAGCAGCCTGAGCCTGGGCCACTCTTTGTTTGGAAATGACAAACCTTGGCTCAATGTTCATCGAGTTGACCTGAGGAGACGAGAAGTGGATCGACAGGATTGGCTGTCCGTTTGGCAAGTTAGGTACATGGTCTGAGGACTCAGAGGAAGCGCTATCGTTGCGCAATGCCTTGGAAAGATTGGATGAACCATTGGCGAAGCCATTTCCTTTGTATGAATTGGTGGCGTGTTCCGTGCTAGCTACGCTGTTTCCACGACCACCTGGTGCGCCATATGGAATCGAAGACGATAAACTCTCTGAACCGTAGCCTCCCGTGGCGAAAAATGAAGTATGCGAGACCGAGTTGGTTCTGTTGACACGGGGGCTCTTGCAGTCTGTCGGTGGTCGTATGGGCTGGTCTTTGGAGCCAAATGAACGTCCAAACGGGATATCACGTCCCTGTTGGGTCAGATCGAAACCGCCATTGACTACCACAGGAGAAGAGCCTGTTTCCACAGCTTGGGCCACGGGGGCGGCGTTTTGGCGAGGCAGAATGCTGTTACCACCCACAGCACCATTGTGCTTCAACTTGTTCAGCGCATTGATCTGAATGCCGCTATCGTCGGAGCTAGTATTGTGGATTCCGGGCGAAGGAGATATTTTTGTATCCAGGAATCCGGGCAGGTTTAAACTGGTCAGGGATGTGTTTTTCGAGGCCACGTTGGAGTTTGATTCGCTCAAGAGCTTGGTCAACGAACTGACCGCCTGTTGCGGGTGTTTGGCCAGGTTCGGCCCGGGTTTGCTGTCCGTCATGAATCTAAACTAGAGTGGCTATGACAAGAACAGAAGGTAGTATGGCTGTATTTGTTACAAGCAGTTTGTTGATGGGACCAACGGTGAGTAGGTGTGGGAACGCCGGCCACTGATGTGTGAGCAGATGAGAGATAAGTGGCACGTGATCAGACACAGTAGCCGAAATCTTTCCGTGGTTTGTGTGCCTATTGTCGTGGGCAGCGATTTCGCGCCAGATGTGTCAAGGGTTGCTTTGGTGCTATCTGCTTTGCTGCTATTGGGCGCAAATTGAGATAAGAGGCGGGCAGCCGCGGGAGCAAAAAAGGCGGTGGGAGGCGGGTGAGGGTGTCTTTTTTTTTTTTTTGTTTTGTTTGCGTCTGTAATCTTTATGTTTTGTTTTTCGCTTCCCCTTAATTTTTCTGTACCCGCCAATGCCGGTCTTGCAAACGTTCCGCAGCCACACAGTTAGGGGCCACAATGGCAACCAGAGCCGCGCAGTAGCGGTATTTGCGCCAAAGCCAGAGGGACCGGGAGATAGAGATAAATAAAAAAGCCGCCGGGCAGCTTTGCCAATGCATGCCTTGTGGCGGCTGCCTGCCTCAGTCAGATCACGAAATAGTCAGTATAAAAAAAGAGAACAATTGGCCTCTCGGTTTCGGAGCGGCATCTTCCGAGCGACAGAGTCATTTTTCGCACCCACCTACTCATCATGACCGTCTCCGTTTTGTGGGGTACTCACAATGCCTTCCCTACCACAAAAGCTTCTCGAGGAGATAGCCAAGCCATGCAGGGTGGCACCTCTGGGCCCTTCGGTCATTAAATCGGTTCAAATGCGCCGAGTGGAGTTAAGCTTCCATCATGGCGAAAACGAGACATTTTGCAACCATTACCCTCAGCAAGCACAATTACGAATTGTTATGGATGCGGCTGTTGATCCTTTCGACACGGTCGCATTGTTGCCGATGGCATCCAACCTTGCAGCCTCAGAACTTTGTGTAACCACCTTGGGGCAATGTCTCAGCTTGACCTCTTCATCTTTTTCTGGCCTTGCCCTTGGGCTTGCTTCCAGTTGACTTGGAAGCCTGCTTCTTTTTGCTGCATCTACACCCTCGTCAGGAAAAAGCGGCATTTCACCCAGCTGCGACAGAATGCCCATGCTCTTACGGATAGCATCCAACTTGTACTGCAACTCCTCCTCCGTCTGCGGCTTCTCGTGAACATCCTCCTTCTTCTTCTGCTCGGCCTCGGCTTTCTTCTTGTCGATTCCAAGTTTCTTCTCCTGCTTCTTTCTCTCAACCGCAGACAGCTTCTCCAACTGTTGAATGTGCTCGGCGGTCTTTGCAAACACTTCATCTTGCAACACTTCGTCCGTCAATTCAGGCCTAGTCTTGGTCAAGATTTTGCACTCCTGAATTATATTTCCGCCATCCTGAGCACCCAACATAGGAGCGTAAATGGCAAAAAGAAGCGACTGGACGCCTTGGACGGTATCCTTGAAGAAAATGTACCAAATAGGGAACAAAAGAACATACAAAATCAAGCCCCAGATTGTACCCATGGAGATAAAACGGCGGGTCGATGGTGACCTCATGATGCCCGGGTTCACAATGCTCACCTTGACATTACAAGGCGCCTTGTCCTTTCTATCGTAGCTGTTCAACTGACGCTGGAATGAACGGCCAAACATTCCCAATAGAAGCTTGGAAGTTCCAAACACCTTCCAAGGCGAATTGACCGGGTACTGGCGGAAGTCCCAGAGGAGATCATCTTTATCTACCAGACCCGCTGCTTGGGAGGTACATGTGGTTAAAACGACTCTCACGTCACGATCTGGCGGCTGAACGTGGAAAGATGGTTTAAGGAGCGTAAGCAAGTGGTAATGCGCCAAGTAGTTCACAGCAAGCTGGGTCTCCACGCCATCTACGGAAACCTGTCTGTCTCTACCTCTAGGAACACAGTCCGCAGCACAGCAGATGACACCGTCCAAACGGCGTGGCGGCTGATTATCAAGCCATTTTGTAGCAAAAAGACGAACCAGGTGAAGCGAGTTCAAGTCACAGTGCTCGGCGTAGATCATGAAGTTGTTGGTCTTGTCTCTGAGGTCTTCGATGAACTCCACCGTCCAAGCATCATCTGTGGACCTGGACAACAAAATAAGCTGGGCGCCTTTGTTGGCTAGCTCGTACGCAAGCTCTGCTCCGAGGCCCGAAGTACCGCCTGTGATGATGTAGACATTTCCATGCAACTCTCTTTTGAACGTGTTGGAGGCACCCGAGAAGTAGTATTTTGTAGCAGCAGCCACGGCAACCGCTGGACCATACGTGGTCAAGTAGTTCCAGCCTGGAATGGCCTGTGGACCGTCGAACACAGCGGTGGAGACGATATCAATAGGCATAGTGTGGTTGGTTTTAGGAAGACGAAGGCCAAAAGGCTCGAAGAGGTAGATGGTGAACGGGTGTTTCAGCCAGGCGGCTAAATTGTGGAAAGTGGTGTAAAATTGGTGGTTTCTGGTGGTTCTCGAGTTTGATGTTTGGGAGAAGACAATTGGTACAGAATTGATGTATGCTCTGGCTCGGCCGCATTAGCTTGATGGGTTGGAGATTTGGTGATATGGTGAGCAGGCCGTTTTGCACCCCAAAAAGATAAGGAGCCCGAGCGAGTGGATATGATGGTATATTTGGGGGAAATGATTCTGACGTGTTGTTGATCTTCAAAATTTAAAAAAAATCGGGAAATGGATTTGAGCTCTTGTTCTCCACTCGCTTCTGAAGTCAAATATTGCCCACGTCCATGATTGACGCTTGGGACGTGTCATAATAATGAAAATGAAGAAGCAAATTCAAAGCATTTTGTTATGAAGATATCTCGAGCACAATATAATTGGGACACATCGGTTGCAAAGGCGTTTATGTACGGGAGTCTGGGTATCTTTGCCCAATGGGGATATGTAAATTCGGAATAAGTGGGCTACTGGGCTGTGCTATGAAGAAGGTATTTTCACGGACCAAAACGATTTCAGGTTTGAATTGGATACAATTTGCCTAATTTCGTCTTCCGCCTATCATGCAAGTATGTGCTTCTCGAATCCAGTCCTCCAAATCGAAGTAAATGAGGAACTAAATGTCAGTGTTTGTGAAAGCGGGGGAGTCTCAAAAGGTTGAGCATCATCTTCAGCTTTGAGAAAAGAAAGTCATTACATCTCATGGATTGGGTGTCAATATTGGTTCCATTCCTTTCAGTATCTGCCACCATCAAGCACATACCGGATGGTGCATCCCATACTCCACTCATTATCCTAAAAATGTGAGCACATTGCGTCATACTAACTTTCAGGCGGTCACTTACAAGCCATTAAAATATACTTTTGTTCTCTATTCTTTTATCAATATTTCTGGTTCACCCATCCCATCATCAGGCTTTTCGCAGCCAAACCTTCTCAGCAGCACACCAACACACCTGTGTTATCCCCGAACCTGTAGTTCCAAAACAGAAAGTACAAGTCACCATTTCGATTCATACATAGACTTGATTTCTCCTCTTATCCAGTCACTCTCCAACACGCCCTGTGTCATCTCATCTCACCCACTCCGGGTCCATCTCCATCTCATCGCACTGTGCAGATCGACATCACCAACTCTCTTTTCATGGACGAAGTCGCCTTTTACGTGACACACGGCAGCCCGGACGACAAGCACCTGAAGGAGTCGCTTGCAGCGGCATCCTCCGTGCACAAGTCCAGCACATACGCCTCGTTCAGAAACGCAGACTGCCCGATGAACGGTGCTGCTTTGACCGGCATGGGTCCTGGAGAAAGACTCTTTGTGGCTGGCAAGGACAAGGCGCTCATCAGTTGTTACTCCTGGGGGAAGGAAAGTGTGGATCAGAAGTTTCCAGTGCCGGAAAACATGCTGTGTTTGGCATTGGCGGAGCATCCAGAGGTCAGAGGTGCAAACGATGGGGTAGTCTTCAACAAGCCCAAACAGCACATCCCGTGGTTATTAGCGGCAGGCTCGAGTACAGGTAAATTGTACATCTGGGAATTGGCGCTGGGCAACTTGCTCTGCGTGAAAGACGCTCATTACCAGGGGATCTCTGTGATTAGGTTTTCCAAAAACAGTACCTTCTGTTTCACGGGAGGCTTGGATTCGAGGGTCATGGTCTGGAGAACCGCCGATTTGGTGTCGTTTGACGAGGAGAACGCCAAGCCGCTTGCAACGTTCAGTGACCACACGTTGGCCATCACAGATATCGCTGTTTCTGATGCGCCTACGCCACACGATGTCAAGATCTACACCTCGTCCAAGGACTCGACCGTGAGATTGTACGGTGTTGTTTCGAAAAAGATGCTTTCGGCGTTTGTGTTCTCGTCGCCGGTCGAGTGTATCGCCAGAGACGGCGCCGATAGAGCATTCTATGCTGGTCTTTCTGACGGCACCATCCGCACGGTTCCACTCTACGTGGTGAACAAAATCAGCAATACGCTTGAGGCAGTGGGTGGCTCAGGAAAAGTCATTACAGTCGCCGAGGACCCAGAGCACAGGGAAACGTTTGTGTTCCATCAAAATGGCGCCAACCACCCTACAAGACTCGTCACTTCTCTCGACGGCACAAGCATAATATCCAGCGACACGGCCGGCCAGGTCTTCGTCAGCGACGTTGTCACCAAGCAGGTGATCAAGGCGTTCACGCCGTGCAAGTCACCCATTGCATACCTTCATGTGGAAACCCACTCGGAAGCACTCCTCAAGACCCACCAGTCGTTCGACAAAAAGCATCGTCTTTTGCAGCCGCTCAAGAGGGTTGTCTTTTCGGGCAAGCCCGAGGACCATGTTATCACGATGCAAATACCAGGAGTGGTAGAGGAGCAGCAGACGGTGGATGAGTGGTTCGAGGAGCTTGAAGAGCAGGAGTATTACTATAGAGAAGAAATGAAGGACCAGGAGAAGCTCAAGGAAAAGTCCAAGAACGACGACCTGACCAAGGTCAAGGAGCTTGAGGAGAAGCTAGAAAAGGTGTCTGGTGCATACAATAACCTCAAGGGTATGTACGAGGACCTCTACAAGGAGACGCAAAAATGATGTGTTGTTGATGATAAATATAGTGTTTGACGAAAAAGTCATCGCCGCTTGGGAACGACAATCTTCTGTCCGTTGGCCTTCTTGACTTCCCATCCCATTAGGGCAATCTCTCCAGAAGAGCCTACCTGAGCAACAGGGATCCGTTCCTTGGACCTGCCACGGCGTGCCTGTTCCTGCTCGGTTTCTGAGTCGCCCTGCTTGAGGCGTTTGGCGGTGGAGATCATCTCCTCTGTGTTGTTGGATCTGCATCTTCTGACAGGGGATACTTCATTGCCCTCTTGTCCTTGGTGTTTAGAGTCCAGGCCCGGCTGCCGCGTCGGTCCACGGTCAGGCTGTTCAACTGCTTCTTTTTCCATAGACTAAAAGGACGTTAATTGCACTTTGATATATGTAGATTTCAAGAATCACCCGGATCTAAGCAGTGTGTTGATGTGCGCAGCCTGTGGGTAATGCGATGGGCATCGACTACACCATGGGAGAAGAGAAGGTGAGCAAAAAAAAGCAAAAGGCACTTTTGTTCAGGAAATCCAAGGAGGATAGAGAAGCTGAGGTTGCCGAGAAGAAGGAGAGGAAAGAAAAGGAAACCGAGACGAAGGAGCAGAGTCTGGAGAATGACTTGAAGAGAAAAGCTGAGGACCCAGAACAGCCCAAGAAGAAGAGGAAAACAAGAAGAGGCAAGAAAGGTAAAGGTGTGAACGGCGGCAGCGGGCCCCGCTTTCTCCTTTTCGTGGGAAATCTTCCCTACGACATCCAGCAGGCCGAGTTGGTGGCCCATTTCAAAAATGCCAATCCTGACCGGATCAGGATCCGTAAAGAAAAGGGTATTGCCTTTTTGGAGTTCGACAACGACAACAGCGAGATTCAGAGCAAGATGGAGCATGCTCTTCGTATGCACAAGTCGACGTTGAGGAACAGAAAGATCAATGTCGAGCTTACTGTTGGAGGAGGAGGTAACTCTGAAGCCAGAACGCAGAAGTTGAAGGAGAAAAATGAAAAACTAGAGGAAGAGCGGAGAGAAAGAATCAAGAAACAGGCTGCCGAAGCCAAGAAGGAGGCCAAGGAGGCCGGAGCACCGGCGCCAGCACCAGGCCAGCCAGCCATGCATCCAGCCAGAGCTGCCCTTCTCAAGTAGACCGACAGCGCAGTCGAGTATAAGCATCTGCAATTAATAGCCCTAACTAAAGGCTCTAAATAATACAACACAGCCCCGCCAGCGAAACGAAAAGTAGTAGTTTACAAAATGGCACACTTTTTGGCCTTGCGCACCTTGCGTTTCTTGCCGGTTTCTAGGGTCAGAGCTGCTGCGGCCGTGCCGGGGGCCTCCTTGGCTGGAGGGGCCTGCAGTGGCGGGTTCAAAACGGCTCTAATCAGGTAGTCAAAAAGGTCCAGCACGCCTTGCTGCGTCGCAGCAGAGCACTCAATGTACTTCACGGCACCAACGTCTCTGGCCAACTTCTCGGCCTGTTCTGTAGTCACGGGTTTCTGCTTCTTGGCGGCCAACTCGTCAAGCAAGTGCAAGTCCTCTCTCAAGTCGGCCTTGGTGCCCACAAGCACGATAAGGATGTCTTTGGGAGAATGGTGCAAGATTTCGGGAACCCACTTTGCCTTGACGTTTTGGAACGAGTCAGGGCTCACGACTGAGAAACAGCACAAGAAGATCTCGGTTTGCGGGTACGAGAGCGGCCTCAAACGGTCGTACTCGGCCTGGCCTGCTGTGTCCCATAAACCGAGTTTTATCGGTTCTCCATCGATCATCACCAGCGCCAGATAATTATCAAAAACTGTTGGAATGTAGTCATTCGGAAATGTGTTTGTCGTGTACGAGATAAGAAGACAGGTCTTACCGACGCCACCGTCGCCTACCACGACTGCCTTGATGCCTCTCATGTTCACTTGGTGATGTATTTGAAGTGCGCGAAAAGGTGTAGTTAGTCGAGGCGCTAGACAATAGAGGCGACTAAAACGACGAAAAGGGTATAAATTTCGGAGGAGGCAGAGTTCGCCTGTTGCAAGTTTTTAAGAAATTTTTGGAAATGGGCGTTGTGCAACGGGATTTCCCGAGAAGGCTTTTACATGAGATGTGTTCCTGGCGGCTGGCTCGATACATCTCGTCTATCGCACCGATGGGGCCATCCAGCCCCGTCTATTTTGGATGATTACCCGGAGGGCATGGGATAGAGAGCGATGTAATGGTTGCTCCAAATGCTGGAAAAGTCTTTGAACTTTACACTATTTACAAAAATCCATCGGCGTGATGGGCTCACGAGGTCCGTAGTTATTTAGATCGTTTAGCTGCAGCGGCTTGCACCAGACCTCCTGCTGCTCACCGTCTCGGAAGGTCACTAGGTAATCTCTGGGGAAGGCTTGAACTTTGAGGAATCGGAGAACCAGTAGCTCTGAGGAGATAAGGTTATAGCACGAAAGAGGTAATTTTCTCCGCTATGGTTGCAACACTAGACGGAGTTGGTGAGTGTATCCTTCTGGTTCATGCCATTTTCACTTTAGGGTCTTATCGGTGATACTGGCTGTGAAAGGAGTTGTTAAGGGAGCGTGCGGAAGACTCGAAGTGCTTTGCAATCCAACTTGCTATTTCATGCTGCAATTGGATGTGGACTTAGACTACGAGGGTCGTTGAAATCTTCACCCACCTGGTGTAACTAAATGCTATCACGAAGTCGCCATCTGGGGCTTCCAAGCTGTAAGGCTACGTATATAAACTGTGATGCCAAGGCATCAGGGCCAAGACATCTCGAGGCACCACTGCATACCACGGATGCCCCACCATCAAACAACGTACACCCGTTTGATCTCAAGGTGCTAGAGTCTGGTTTTCTTGAGCCCTAGTGAATAATTCATAACTCCATAGATTTGCCAGTTGCCACATATTCCTTCCATGTACGCCTAGTCTTTATCAGCGAGAAAGTGGAGCGCCTAAAAGCTCTTCGAGTCCAACTGAAGAAGCCCAAACACAAAAAAAAAAACTTAATCGTGCAAGCAATTGTCCCTCACAAATACCAATTTCAATGCCATCCACCCTCCAGTTGCCTCCTCTGCTTTCTCTCCAAGACTTTGATGGAGTGCCGCTTGTGGTGTACGGGTGCATATTTGCCCACATCCTCACCACCAAGAATATTTCGTCAGCTACATCTCCCTAACCATGGCTTACAAAGACTTAGTTCCCGTTGGTACGGGCCTTATCATTGCCGCCACCTCCTTTGGTCTCGGTGTGGTTTACTCCAATTCCGCCTACGACTACAACACCTTGTGGAAGTACGATGCTGAAGGTTTCACCAGATCGTTAGCTCATTACTCCAATTGGGCCAACGCCCCCATGAGAATTCACCATATTCTTCACGTTGTGATGTTCTTGGGTCTCTCGGGATGCTTCATCAAGTTGTACAAGCCACTGGACGACTCCAAGTACTTTGAGTACGGTACCTTGGGTTTGATGATGGTGGGTATCGTCATCTACTTGACTAACTTGAGAATCGGTGTCAACAGCTGCATCACCGGTCAATGGGGCGAGGTTGACCAGAATACCGGTATCAACGTGATGGCGGCTTCGCAATTTTTGATTGTGATTGCCTTGCTGGGTGTTCTCATCCTTCAGGCTGGCTTGTACTACGCTGAGTGGTACGATGAGAAGATAAAGAGAGAATTTTTGGAGAAGGAGGCTGCTGAGGCCAAGGAGGCCGAGGTTCAGCCAGAGGCTGCCTCCACTGGCGTGGAGACTCGCTCGAAGGCCAAGAGTAAGGCTAAGAAGAGAACTGCCTGAGCAATAAATGATTTGCGAGAGTAAGGAGGACAATTGACGAAATCAGTGTAATGAAAGAAGTTGTAGATAGGTGGGTCTCTAAAATGAGAGTGAACAGAGGGTTCTTAGGTTTGAAAATGTCACCACATGTATGTATACGGAGCAGCAGAGCAGTAACTTATTAGAGAAGTATTGCTCATTATTTAACGCGCTTTGTTCAAGGTCGTCGTTGTATAACCCAAGAGTTTATAGGTGTAAAACTATGTTATAAATTATGAGTGAATTACTTTCTTTATTTTTTGTTATACCTTGTCAATTTGGAAATCTGTGTGTTTCACAGCTTTGGCTGCGAAAATATAGTTATACCAAACAATTATCAATTACAGAAACACCAAAAGTTGCAATTCAATTTAGCAAACCCAGCTTCTAGAGATACTTTGAAAATGGCCATGGCACTGAAATGTTTTTCTAATCACTAAATCTCCTCCCATTTGATGGGCCATCAAGTTGACTTCTGTGTACACCCATACACCAGAACCAACCAATAAGCGATTTCTCATTCATAAAACAGTAACCTCAAAGAACCATGGGTGTTACTGACAAAGTCTGGGGCGATTACCCCGTCTACTACAAGCAGCCTATTAGAGTATGTGCTTTTCTTGGAGCTTAACCGTGCCTCCAAGTCTCATCATCTTTCCAATTTATACTAACGTCCTAGTGGGCCCGCTACCACGCTCATACCAAACCACACTTTTTCTTTTCTGTGCTTTTGGGAGTCCTGGCGCCTATCTTGTTGTTGGCTACGCCTTTGAGACAGAAGTTTCTTTACGACAACCACGAGCCCATTCCATTGGTTTACCCTTTGCCAACGAGGGCTAGAGACAAGAACTTGAAGGGTTACGACGACGAGTAAATACAGCATAATACAGACACATACAGACAAAAGCGGGTTTGGGGTTTGATTTGATGATGAGGTTGGTTTATTGCCTATTCAGCTGATGTCAATACTACCTGGATCATTTGTAGATATTCGAGATACGGTCTGAGGTGCCGTCCATGAACATCAACTCCGCACGAACAGCTCCGAATTTGAAAAAACAAAGTTGAAGGATTAATGAACTAATAAACGTTCAAAGGACCTCCTATATTACATAGTATCATGGATTTCTCTTCCCTGCCTTCGACTCCAGGTCGTGTGCAGACCGCTACATCCAGCGAAAAAGTCTTCTGGGACTACTCTCACCATACATAAAAACCGATTCGCCATGTTCAGACAGCTTGGGTGGGTCGCCAGAACCAGCCCCGTGCTACGGACCAACAGCAGTAGGTCGCCACAATTGCATATTTTCAGATCACTTCATTTCACAAACTCAAAGCTTGCCCAGGGCAGTTTGTTTGGTGAGATTACCAAGAAGGAACAAGACGTGCCTCAGAAAAAAGAGGAACCAAAAGACGGAGCCGATGGCCCCGTTGCTCCCAAGGATGATACCAAATTGCAAGAATACTACCTCAAGGAGGCCAGAGAAACGCAGCTCAGGAGCGACAAGTTTGTGAGCCCGCTAAAGAGGAGACTCTATGAGTTGAATGTGGAGCAGAACGGGTTCTTCAAGAATGATACGGTTGTTCAGGACGGCGACAAAGCTTACAAGGTGAAACTCACTGCGGAAGAGATTGACATTCTCGAACCCACCGTGTACATTCAGTCTTACCGCATCAAGTCGTCCATGAAGAAGGCCACTGTGGTGAACCGTTTCGTGCGTGGCTACAACGTCAAAACCGCCATAAACCAGTTGCATTTCAACCCCAAGAAGATGTCTACAGAGTTGGAGAAGTTGCTCAAGCGTGGCCTTGAGCAGGCGAAGGAGCAGGGCATCAACGAAGACGAGGCCTTCATCCAGGCGCTCTGGGTCGGCTCCGACGGTGACTGGAGAAAAAGACCCGACATCAAAGGTCGTGGTAGAACCGGTATCATCCACCATCCGCTGGTCCACCTCAAAGCCATTCTCAAAGGCGGCCAGACCAAGCAGAGGCTTGCGTGGGAGAAGGAGCAGAAACAGTTGGCAGCCAAGCCAAGGCTGTTGTTGAACAACGAGCCACTCAACTTCAAGGTGCAATCCTACTACAGGTGGTGATTGCCACCGTCTGCCCCTCCAGGGGTGTTCATGCTACGTGATGTTCGGGGCTAAACCCCGAACGGTAACGTGATGATCAGCACAAAAAAAGCCTGTCTGAATCTCGACCTCGCCTCCTTTAGGAGCGGCCCTCAACGATCGGCGTTCACAACTGGAAGCTCTGCTTCCCTAAATAGACCATGTACATACGCATTTGCATCGTGTAGCACAATGAGCCCAGAATGTACACCTGCGGAGCAACGTGAGGCCCTGCGACCAATAGGCTTCTTCAGATCGGCGGTGACATCAAAGCAAATAGAAAAAAACACACATATTCAAAAATCCGAATTCCCCAAATTCACTATGGGGTGAAATGGCAACCCAGGTCTCCAGGGCTACCGTTTCCGCATAACCGCTGTGCGATATCAGCCAGACCGTTGGCCCCGTTTCGCAACCGCGACATCCCGCAATGTGCTCTAGTCCAAATGCCATAGCGATTGCATCAAAAACAATTTCTTTTTGTTGTGATTTTCGTAGCCGGCGGCAAATTGAAAGGCTAATCTCCTGCCAGTTACTTTCTGCAGCTTCACCCCGTTGTAGCACTGTTAGCGTTTGCTAAGACTTTGTGCCATGTCTCCTCTTTGTCTCAGGCCAGGCCGCTTTGGGGAATCTTATGACGGACCAGCCCACCACAGTTTCCACCACCCAGGGCCCAAAAACCCCGGCAAAGCTACAATCCAAAGTAATATAGAAGAATGGAGAGGAAAAGAAGAAACCGTTCCAAATAATTGCCTCAATGTGGGAACGCCGGGGCTTATATATTTTTGGGAGCGCCTGACTACGACATGACTCCTGGTGCGTGCTTATGCCTCTGCACTTGGGCCCCCTACCACTGCCATTGCAATTCGGCCTATTTAGGCATTTTCATACTACTTCTTTTTCTGCTTTTTTCCTTAATACCCATCCCACAGCGAGTCAAAGCTCACCCACGCTCGACTCATATACCCCAGATTGCCCCTGATTCCTTATCAGACCCTGGTTATCGGACTCCGTGGCTATCATACTGTGCAACTTTAGTGACCCACCCGGTAACTGCCCCATTTTGAACCCCAGTTCCAAGTACCCAACCCCGTACTTGTCTGCACCTCATAGTCCCACGACTAGAGGCCCCCTCACACTCACCCCAATTCCTCCGACGGTTCAACCCCACAAGCACCATGGGGTTGAAGACCACCGAGTTCTTTGAAAACACCTCCTACGACTCAAAGAACAACAAGATATTTGTATGCAACGAATGCCTGGCGCACCTCTGTCTTTCCAGCTTGGTTATCTCTGACCAGTTCACGGGCGGTTCTGGCCATGCCTACTTGGTGGACAAGCTCATTAACGTCCAGCCCGACGGACCCGACCAGGAAAAGCAGTTCCGAACAGGCGTCTACATTGTCAACGACATCCGCTGCTCTCAGTGCCGGACCCGTTTGGGCTGGTATTACAAGAAGCTGGCAGCGTACGCTGAGGCATACAAGGAGGGCAAATACGTGGTGGAGAGAGCCTTCATCAGGGAGGTGCCCAACCTCCTGCTGACAGCATCGCTTCTCCAGCAGGCACGTCTGCTGCGCCGCCGTCGGTCTAGTGCCAACAGTGTGGCGTCTCTGGTAGACGACGAGTCACTGGTTGATTCCTTTCGTAGAAGACGCTCGGACGAGTTTAAGTTTGGCACGGTTAATATCAAGATCGAGCTGGCTCGGCTAGTACCGGGCTCCCGTTCGCTGCACTTTCTGGCGGTCAAGGACGACTTTGACGAGCATGACGAGGACCCTAATGTGTTTGTCGATGCCTAACCCTCTCGTCTACACCTTTCTCTTCTCTATACATTTGGTTTGGTTTTTAGGTTGGTTTAGTGATTATTAAATGGTAAATATTGAATGACGTAGGTAATCTAGGCTTGTAGTTGTGGCTTGATAGTGGTCCAGGTGAAACATCGCATTACATAACTGAACCGCTCATGGAATGAAAGTACATAAAACGAAGACGACAGTAACGTTACACCTTGAGACTGATTTTGTTAATCCTACTTTCTGTTAATGAATGCAAATAAATGTTTCAAATATTACACACCTCTGAACCCCAGATGCTCCTACAATGGCTTCTTCACTTGCCTCTTCTACTGCTCCAATACCCCTACAATGCTGTCCACCTTCTCCGTCTCTCATTACCCGAATATGCTATTATGCTAGTGTTTGGCTCTCTTGGCTGCCGATGTTCCTCTATGGCTCTTTCTCTTCTTCTCATCGCTGCTGCTTTCGTCCTTTGGCGTGAGCTTTGTGTAAATTAAACAGTATGCCGAGGGATCTGTCAAGGCCTTGCGTTCGTCTAACTTGTTAATATACTCATCGTCATACGTGGACCACAGACCGTCTGGCTGAAGACAGTGGCAGATATAGTGGCCCGACAGGATAGACCTGCCTTCGTGGACAATGACCGATATAAGCTGGTACTTTGTAGATTCCTGGGTCATGGTGTAGGGGGCCAAGTCGAGGTAACCGGGGTAAACGATGGCTTGCTTGACCTTGGAGGAAGACAGGCCGTTGAACTTGAAACGCTTCAAGTGGACCATGAGCGTCTCTGGGCTGCGCTCAATCATAGATTTTTTTGTGGCAACGGTCCTCTTTTTACACTTTTCACAGTGGTAGCCTGAGGACTCGTCGACCTTGTCCTTCTTGATTGTTTCCGTAGAGAAGTAGTCGTTTATGCTCTTCTCGATGGAGTAGCGGCCGCAGGGCACTTCCTCGGTTTCCAGACTGCGTCTTTTCTTATTGAGTCCCAACGACAAGTCGTAGAATTCCTGCTTTGTGGTGCTGACGGTGTTACATTCGCGACAGGTGACTTCCTGCTGTAGTAGGCCACCAAAGATATCATAAATGATGGACTCGTTCAATTTGCGGCCCTTGGGCGTAGAGTCCTCCTGGAACCTCGACATCAAGCTCATGAAGTACTCATGGGAGTCTTCCTGCTGCCATTCGCTCATCATGCAGTTGATGTCAAAGAGCCTCTGGATGACCTTTTTGGGGTTGACGAACTTGCGAGGGCCCTTGCCGTGACCGGAAGAAAAGCCCCACATTCGGCTAGAGAGCTCAGCCACCGTGTTGGTGACGCTTCTATTAGGGAGCTCGTGCTTCCCTTCGAGCACTTCTAGAAGGTAGTGCTGGACCGCTGGAATATGGACCATCAGCTGGATGGCCAGGTTCATGTAGCATGTGACGCCGAAGTTGAGGAGACCTACGGGGTGTTTTCCCTGGAACTTTTTCGTCCAGTTCTTGACAATTCTGGTGGACCCATTCAGACCGCGGTCAAGCGCCGTTTCTGTGATGTTGTAGTGGCCCTTGGGGTGCTTGGCCAACGTGATTGGCTGTTTCTTGGACTCGCTTTCTTTATCCGGGAGGTCTGGCGATGTTGGAGGCGTTTTGCGTGCATCTGCTAGAAGGTCTCTTTTCAACTGGGCCATATCCTCAGGAGCACCATCGGAGGCCTCAGCATCCGACTCCTTCTCGGAGTCGTTATCGATGTGATCTGGTTCTTCTTCGCCTCCTTCTTCTTCCCCCTCTTCATCGTCAGATTCTGACTCCGACTCCTCCTCTTCTTCAGACTCGCCATTGTAGGACCCGTCCAGCTCATCTTCCTCCGGGTCGACTGACTTTTCCACATCCAGCTTCTCGTCAGCCTCGACCTCCAGCTTCTCCACATCCTCCTCGCTGCGGAACCCCTGAAACGAACTGTCTGTTTGGAACTCAGAAGCCAGTTCGTAATGCGACTCGTCTGAGCTCTCCACCACCTTCTCAGCCTTCTCCTTCTCCTTTTTTTCTTTCTTCTCCTTCTTGGTCAAGTACTTTCTCCCCGTGTAGGCGGCTATAGCATCGGCCATGGAACGCGGCTGCACCTTGATGGTCCGCTTCGGCTTCAACACCGGTGTTTCCTGCGATGGCACACTCTTCTTGGATCCTAGCACAATGTAGGCCGGGTTTTTCTCCTTCTCGGCGTCTTTCTCGGGCGCCTTGGCGGCAACAAACGTGAGCGGGTTGCCCAAGATGCGGTCGACCAACGGGTTGGACATTTTGTGCCTGGTGATGTCTTCCAAATCGGTGCTTGTGGGTGTTGCTCGCTGCGAAAAACGCCATAAAAAGTGCCCTGTCGGCACAGGAACAAGCAACCGCGATGCCCCCAGGCGATGGGAACACGGGTGGTTTTGGGGCCGGCGGGGGTCGAGAGGGTGGATTTGAAAAAAATCAGGGGTGGTTTTGGCGGCGGATTTTGGCCATTTTATATTTGCAAGGCGGATTTTGGGTTTTTCGTGGTGATGAGCGGTGGCTGGGCTGGGGTGCGTTTTGCACCCATTTTGAGACAAACGGACAATGAGACATGGACAGGTGACGTGACAAGGGACAAGAGGGGGCAAAGAGGTGCACTACGTAAATTTGGTAGCTTTTCAAGAAACGTGAGTTGGGTTTCGATGATCCGGGACGCCTGTCCACTGCAGAGCATATTTCTGGGTGCCAATGTGTGGCGGTGGTATAGGCCTCGGTGTGGGACACGAACAAAATGGGTACTCATCGAGCCAGGAGCCTAGACCCTGAGGGACGTCGAGCGACCTTGAGGGTTTGGTTCTTGGCCGAGTGACGAGGAAATATTAGGCGATTTGCAAAAAAAGCGGTGGTGGTAGGTTGCTAGAGGTTTTAGCCGTACGGATGTAGATCGTTGCCAGCGCATCTGCTCTGTCGGGTTCACCTCCCTAAGGTCTTGATCCCTTCAAAAGTTTCCCTCACCCAAAAACCTTCCTCTGGGCCCGCTTCACGAGCATCAGGACCAACTCGGAATGACCCACCGCAGCGACTTGACGCTCTTCCTCTCGCAATTTGTTGTGTGCTTTCTGCGTCTTCGCCTTGAGCTCGTTGCTCAACTTCATGTAAACATCACCAGTAGCATGACGCTTGTGGGTAGATGAATGCTGACGCTCGCCCTCTCTTATACTGGTTCGGCTATCATCGGTGCTGTGCAAGCGCTTTTTGGCGTTGCCGATCTCGAGAGGCTCACCATCCATGCTCTGCTCTTCCTCGGTCTCCATCTGGCCATCATCGTCACCTGCTTCGTCTCCATCACTGGCAGTCTTGGAGGCCCGCTCCTCGTCTTCGTCTTCATTATCGTCATCGTCATCGTCATCGTCGTCGTCGTCGTCATCATCGTCATCATCCTCTTCATTCTCTCCGTCGACATCGCCCTCGTCATCTACTACCTCCTCATCGCTCTCTCCTCGAGTAGCCCCACACAGCAACTGTTCTCGCAAATGACGCAAATGTAAAACCTCTTTCACAGGCCGGCTGACCAATGCTTCGAAGGAATGCTTGAAATACCTTGGCTCTTTCACCTCACGAGCAAAGTTCAAGTCACTCATGAGCTGCTCGACTCTATCTATTAATCTTCTGTCGTACTCCTGCGATGCGTTTCCTGAGAAGAATAGGTTGGCTGCCCAGGACTTGTTCAAGATCATGTCGATGCACTCTTCGTCACTTCTGCTCTTGAACAATTCGATGTCAAGCGCATAGTATTGATCAGCATGTATACCGAAATCCTTCATTTTCTCCTTCGATCGAGTATTCACATTCTTACCCTTGGAACCTTCTCTGGACTCATACTCCATGGGCAACGTTCTGAACGCTCCGATTTCTATCTTGCCCTGGTTCGACAGCTGAACGGGATCCACAACAATGGCCAAATAGGGGTCCTGGAAGTTTTGATTTAGACTTTGGGTAGCAACATCGATTCCACTAAGCCAGCATCCGTAGCCTGGATGTGAGTGGTACCAGCCCACAATGTGCTCCTCTCGGCCCGCCGAGTTCATGAGATCAAGGTACTGAACCATGTATTCGTAAGCTTCGTTTTGGGCATTCACTCGTGTTTCCGTGCCTTCCACGGGTAGTGAGTACACATCCATGACGATGATGGATGTGCCGATGATTTTGCCTGTAAGCATCCCCATGATTTCAATTGAACCGCCCAGCTTGGCATGTATGCTCATTTTCACAAGAGCCAATGCTGATATAAGCACGTTTTTGAAGTATTTAGGCAGATTCTTCCATGGTTGACTGCTAATCGCTGCGTAGTCCGGTTTCCTGTCATATAGCGACTTGAGCCTGATATCGCTGAGCTGCGAGAGCTTCTCTTGACTCAATCTGTAGCTAATGGTTTTGCTGTTATCTGGAGAGGCGCTCTGGGCCAAATTGTGGAGGGAGCAGCTGTGCATCGTGCCTTTGGAAGTAGGTGATATCAGTACTACGCACTATCGCGGCTTCAGGTTTGGAAGATACATGATTCATTAAACAACAGTGAGCAGTGCGACCTATTTTCGCCCGCTGGGGCTGACAACGTAGTAGCGCGATCCGTCGTCTTGATATTCGGCATCGGGCCCGCCGGTACCAAATCTGGATCTGGGCCACGATCTGTAGCTCTCTGCGGCACCCGACCAGTTGCTGTTGTAGTCCCTGTATTGGGTGTACAGCGACGTTCTCCTGGCTCTGAAGGCCAGGTCTAGGCCACCGGAGAAGGCTCTTCTAGGAGCTCTCGGCCTCTCGTGGGGCTCGCTCTCGTGCTTGGCTCTGGCAGCAGCCTTGAACTTACTATTAACCGGAGGGGGTGCCAACACCACAGGCATGTCAGAGGACAAGATCATCTTGGGGTAGTTACTCAACTCCCGGTACTGGACGTTGATATTTCTGTCCATGAACATGGTGTGGTTATCCTTAGCAACGGCACTGGCAGCGGAGGCCTCTTCCTCGAAGGTGACAAATCCATACGACGCCAGCGTCTTGTGGATCACCGAAACAGACTTGATAGCACCGTGTCGCATAAAATGACGTTCCAAGTCGTTGTGGGTAGCGAGTCGGCTCAACAGGCCAACAAAGACGGTGTACTTATCGAACCTACCATTCGTGCACTGATCCTCGATGTTCTTGGCCCATTCGACATGATAAGCGGAGTCATCGGTTAAGCTAGCAAAAGCTCTGATGGCGTCATCACGGTAAGAGAACTTGGCAAACCAGAAACGACATTCCTCGTCTGAAGTGGCGTGCTTGATCTTGCCGTGTTGATCACTAGCAACAACAAGCTCCGTCTCGCCAAACTCCTTGAGTGTATCCATGACGGTATTCTTGCTGATAGAGCTGAAGGTGGTGATGAAGATGGTTCTGTTGACCTTGGCGGCTTCACAGCGAATGACACGACCATCGAGAACTGCGTTGTGACTCTGCGCAATGGCGTTCTTCGAGTCCACGTCGTTGTCGTATTGAACAAACGCGTATGGACGACCCGAGTAGTCTCTCAAGACCTTGACGTTGACGATCTTGCCAAACTGCTCAAAATGGTCCGTGACCGACTTACACAACTCCACGTCAGTCTTGGTGTAAAGAAGACTTGCCACGAATACACAGGCAGAGGGCTTGCCCTTGGCATTCTTGGGTTCCTCTAGCTCATTAGCTTCCGAGTCATCAAAAACAGGCGCGGTTCTGGGGCCCTCCTTTTTAGTGTCAACTCTGGCAGAGACGAGAGAGAGTTTTGATGGCTTCACAGTAGAGGAGTTCTGGACGTTGATGGCGTTGGCGTTCCACGAGCGCAAGGGCTCGGGTTTAGGGTTAATAGAGTATGGCATGGTGAATGCTTACAGTAATATAAGAAATTTATTCGAAAGAAAAAGTGGTGTTGGTAGAATGCCAAAGAGTGCGATCTCTGGGTTTATATAATTTCCGGGTGCGTGCGGCTGAAATGGCTGCAAAAAAGGGCCTTACTGAGGTTGATCGAAAGAACGGATTAAAAGTAGGTGAGGATAAGGAGGGCGGCGAAAACTAGGGTTGCAAAGCTTGGTACTGGTAAATCGACACCATTGGCAAAAGCACATACTCCAGGCTCCGTGACGGTGACTGTAGTAGCGGGGCAAGAAGGTGGACCAGATTCAGATGAAGCAGGTTTAGGAATACCTTGGGAAACAGGGATCAGGGGGCCTGAAGTGTCAAGAGTAGTAGACGTCTCAGGCACTTCAACGTTACGTGAACTCTCCTGAGGGGGTATATCAGGGTCACTAGGGTTGGGAACAGTGAGGGTTGTTTCGGTAGTGATCACCTCTGACCCTGTGATGGTACTGGCGGATTGCTCACAAGAAGACGTGGTTATAACTTCAACCAGTGTCTCAAGCCACAGAGAGATCACCATAGTGATCACCGCTTTCACCGTCGCATGTGCGGTGCCTGAACAGCTCTGACTGACTTTAGTGTAGGAGCCGTTTCTAAAATCAAAGCCTGTCTTGACAACAGCAGTGCAGTCATTGGGTGCCACTTCAGTGTGAAGGTTGGTCACCGAAGACGTGGTGGATAAGGTCAGCACCTCTGTCTTCAGAACGACGCTGGAATGACACTGGGTTACTGTTTCCACAGAAGTCAGGGGAACAACAACGGTGATGGTGGAAACAATCCAATCAGACGACATGGGTGCCTCTGTAATTGGACCAGAGTTCAGCCAAGTAGCTGTTGTTGAAGTCGTAGTAGGAGCTTGGGTCACTGGTGTCTCAGGAGCCAGATCAGTAGTCAGTTCTGTCTGGGTAGGTGCATCCTGGGTGGTTGCAGCAGTAGTTGTATCATCGAGAGTTGTCAGTTGAGAAGTTCTCAGGCTTCTAGTCCCTGGAGCCTCCGTCGGACCAGTGTAGGTGATGGTTCCTGCCAAAGACTCAGCGGTGGTGATCACCAGACAGTCGGTACAGTCCTCGAACTCCGGGTTAACCTAGTGTTAGGGCAGCAGGGGCAGCTATAGGGTGGGGCATACTCTAGCAGCAAGGGCAGCGGTGGAAAAAAGAAGAAAAAGCATGTATGGAGAGGAAAAGGGTGGGAAAGCCATTCTTTTATACTTGGGCTCGAGGTGAAATTCGACCAGATCGGGAAGGTCCCTGCCGCCCTCACGCAGGAGACCCTCCGGGAGTGGTATAAATAAAGGAGATTCCAGGTGATTTTGAAGAACGAAGCTTTTTTACCTCGGGTCAATTGAACTGGGTTTGGGATGATGTTGATGTTGTTGCACGGATTGAGCAGTTGAAGTGGGTGGTTGAACATACTCTCCGTTGAATTACGAAAGGCTGGAAAAAGTCAGATCCTTGATGAAGAGATAAAATTGAGAAACAAACTATGAGCTGGATATTTGATAGCTAGGGCAGGATATGCGGCGGGTTGGTTTAGGAATAGACCTGGCGTGTAACCGGAGGTTCAGAGTTGCCCCAACAACATAAGCTATAAAATGGCAGGTGTGGCACTAACATTTCTATCATTCAAAATATATGAAACCCACCAACCTTCGTATCCAACCTTCGTATCCAACCTCTGTATCTTTTCAATGGTTGGTGGTAACCTACTCACTGTTTCGCAGCCACAGTTGTCTCAGAACAAGGCGACACTACCACCCCAATACAAAGCAACCAGAACACAATCGCTTGGGCCCACAGTACCTGAATTCTTAATTGCGCTGTCAAGTACTATACATTATCAATCTACGGCCCTCCCTAACCACTTCACCTACTCATCATCACACCCCGTACAACTGCCCGACCATGTCCTACAACATCACCATGAGATAACCCGTGGATAGGCCTAGACCACGCTATGTCCGTCCCTCACAAAAAGCACTAAATCCACTCCCCGTCCCACAACAATACCAATTCAGAACAATGCCGCAGACTTTCACGTTCTGCATTCCACGGATCCCACCCCATGGGTGCAAAATCCACATGGACGCTAAGCTCCATCCCTGAGAGTGCAATATCAAATGCCACCCATTCAGCCGTCCCATGTTTCCACAAAACCGCTGTGCAATCTCGCCTGCGGTTAAAGTTACTGTGGTGAACGTGCCCCTGAGGCGTTTGCAGCAATCTATTCTGCGGAGAACCGGACCTGGTTTGAAGAGTGTGATTTTGGTGAAGTGTGCCGGAGAAAGTCGGGTTCCGCGGTGGGAGTAGTAGTGGTGAAGCTCGGGGCATTTCGGGATTACCGATAAGCAACACCACGGAGATTGATTGTGGTTGCTTGCAACTTGAAAAAACCTAATTGGAAGCCACGGCTACGGAATGTAGCTGGAGCAATTTCGGCTCGGCGGGTCGGGGAGGAAGAGGAGTTGTTGGAGAATCTGGGGTATGGTGTGGCTGGACGGTGTCCTCGGAGGGTGACGACGGAAGGGAGGAAAGCTGTATTCGAGATTTTGAATTCAACGATTTGCAATTTCGGGACAAAAAGCCAATCTTTATCTTTTGACTTATCTCGGAAAAACCCTTCCGGGTCGCGGTTTAAGGCATGGTACGTTGTTCTCCACTTTCCCTAACCCACAAGCCCTCTCCTGGCGGGAGAATGGCGTCCAGTGCAGCTCCACAGTGAGTAAGTCTATGGATTTTAAAGTATTCCAATTTGTTGAGATTGGAGGGTAAATACAACAACTTCACCGGATTACTCAAAAGAAGAAAAAGCTCAACACCGCCTAGCTCAGACTACCACTGGCCGAGTCGGGCAGGATGAGGCAAAAGAGAAACATATCCCCACAGACGAAGATTGCTTGCTCGACGTCGCGGCTATCACGCGAGATCGAGGACGTGGGTTTTCCTAATCCGAAAAAACTAAAACTCCATCTTTACGAATTGAACTACATTTTTGAAAAAATTCATTTCTGAAGAAACCTCACAATGCCTTCGGTGCGGATGGAAAAGAGACGGCCGTTGTGGCTCGGCGCCTATTTGTAGTGCCGGCGTGAGGCAGAAATTAAGCTTATTCCACGAAACAAGACGCATAGTCTCCGGGAAGGAAGCTAAATTTGGATTAGCAAAGACAAAAGACAATAAAAAATGGGTTTTCAAAAGAAAATATCTAAAAGAAAAAAAATAGATATCAAAAAATCACTTGCGATTCCTTTTCCGTTTTCGCTGTGGAATCTTTTTTTTTCCTGGGCCTTTTTCTGGGGCCTGCGCTCGGGCTCTGCTCGGGGCTTCCACGGCACTGAGGCCAAATAGAATGCTCGTTAACCTGGGGAAGCTAGGGCACAGGGCGCTTTCGCCAGGGCACCGTAAAACCACCAACTCTCGTTTCTTTTTTAAAATAAAACAATATAAATAGAGCACGTTCCCCCGGTAATTTTTGGCTTTTTCTTTTGCATCTCTCGCCCCCAGCCGTTCCTGGTCCTGGCCCGTCGTCCTGGGTGCACCGTTTTCTGCCTCTGCTCTTCTCTACTCGTCCGGTGCGGGGGAACGGCACCGCCCCAGATCTCAAAGAACCACCACCTTTTCCTACAACACCACCGTTCTTCCGCCTGTGGCCTTCAAATATCAAAAAATCAAGGGTTCATAAAAAACCACACGTTCCAGGTTTCTCCCTTCCCCTTCTTCCACATCTTCCTGCTATAGGGCACCCCCACCTTTTCTCATGATGTCCTTGAAGCCAGAAAAGAAAAAGGACCCGACCCTGAGGCCCTACCGCTGTCCCATGTGTGACAAGGCGTTCCACCGTCTAGAGCACCAAACAAGACATATCCGTACACACACGGGCGAGAAGCCCCACCTGTGTCTGTTTCCCGGGTGCAATAAGAAGTTTTCGAGATCCGACGAGTTGACCAGACACCTGCGTATCCACACCAACCCGAACTCCAGACGCAACAAGAACCTCAGCAAATCGTCCCTGGCCTCGAGCCCAGAGTTGCAGTTTGCCCAGGTGCCCGTCCTGACACCTCACGCCCAGACCCCTCTGTCTCCGCAAAACGGGCAGAAAGAGTCGCCTGTCAAGGCCGATGTCTCTCTGGTAAGCGGCTTGCTGAGCCAGCCAGGTCTCCCGAACGGCACCCACACTTTCCAGGCTCTGCCAAGTGCCCAAAGTGTCTCATCTTCTCAGGCTGCCCTGGGCTCCACTCCACCTACATCTCAGCCTGTTAACGGCTCCAGCGCCTCCCAGGCCGTGTCTCCGCCCATCAAAGCCGAAATGGAGCCTCCCAAAGCTGACCTTTCCTCGCCCAAAATATCCCCCAAAATCACCCCCGCAAGAACAAGGCCCCGTCCAAAGCAGCTGCGTTCCACGATGAACATCGACCTTTTGGCCTCCGCCGCTACCGAGGAGCTCAAGTCCTTGGAGAAATTCTCCTACTCACAGCCCCCCTCCGTGGGCGAGGAAGTGCCCCCCAACTCCCGCTCGCTTCCCTCTCTCACAGACTACTTCAACTCAGGCAAGGTCCCCAAGTTCGGCTTCAACGCATCCGCCTCGTCCAACAGCCTTCAGTACCTCTCCAGCGTGGCTCTTAACGCCGGACCCAGCAACAGCAACAGCTACACGACGCTATCCAAGGCGCCCAAATCGCATCTTAATACGCTTCTGGCTCTCCAGAAGATGACCCCGCTCAACAAGTCCCAAGTGCACCAGCCAACGCCTTCGAGAAACCACATCATGGAGGACTCCGACTTGGACTATGTCCAGTCCAGACTCAAGAAGAGCAGGGCCAGTTCTCCCACGGGGAACTTCACTTTACCCAACTCTCCAGTCCTCGGTCTCTCCACAGCCAACACCCCCATTATCTCCGCCAACAACTCTTCGACTAACTTGTCGTCATTCTTCATGACGCCCGCGATAGGCCACCACAGCAACGTTTCCAACAACTCGACCTCCTCGATGCTTGAGAGACAAACATCCAACCCGGTTGCCATCAGACAGATGAACACCACGCCTCCATCTTCCACGGCTCTGGCATCCGGCGAATCGGGTGAGTCTCCTATGCAAGTGGACCAGCCTTCAGTGACCCACTTGCCCCCATTGCGGAGCCTCAAGCTTGACTTGCCGTCGAATTTGTCGATGAAAGAAAGCAAGCCGTTGAGAACGACATATCAGCAATTTTCGTCAGGCTCGTCCGACGAGCTCAAGCGCGGTGTTGGAGGAGTAATGTGGGTTTTTAATTATACGGGAATACATGATGGTAAGGCCATCGCTCGGTTGCATTATAGACTTGTTTCAGGCCCGCCAGGTCCACTGTACACTAGTGTGCCATACGAACATGACGCAAAGGATGGCTTAATAAAAGAATTGACTAATGGATTTTACTCATGGAACTTAATCAAGTGATGTATGTACTTTTGCGCTATGCGCTTTTGCTGCGATTTCGAACCAGCACTATCTCTAATTGCCTCCAACGGCCCAAACCTCGTTTTCATCCTCGAAGCGATCACTGAACAAGGCTTCGTCGTCTCCACCATCTTGCAATCTTTCTCTTTCCACAGTGGCCAATCTAGAAGCAACTCTCTTGGTGTAGTCTCCAATGGATCTTGGTTGGATAGTAGTACCAACAACCGTGGTGATAGGGCCCTTGGAAGCCTCGGCAAACCAGTCGTTGAACTCCTTCGTGTCGGCGTCTTCAATCAAGTTGAAAACAGCCAAATATGCCTTTTCAGCAGCAAGCCTGATTGGGATAATACCGTCTCTCAAACAGGCGAAAACGGCAGGGCCAATTTCGTTGAGATGAGGAAGAACAAGCAGCTCGAGCTTGAAACGAGCCACAGTACGCAAAACGACCAACGACAACCTTCTGGAGTCTGGCGAGTTCAGCTCTGGCTTGAGCGCACACTTGCACAACTGGAAAATCAACTTCTTAATACAACTCTCGGGAAGTTCAAAGGGTGAAGAGGCTTTTTCGTCGCCAGCCTGTTTAGGAGAGGCCACCTCGGCATGAAGCAACAAAAGTTTACCAATAGCAATCACAGCATTGTCGCTGATGTATGGAACAGTGTTGTCTGAGCACTCACCAATAAAGTGCACAATCTCTTCGACCATGCCGGTTTCGAAAATGTGCTTGGGCGAGTCTCTCAAGAACGAGTTGATGGACAAAATGGCAAACTTCATTTCCTCACTGTCGTGGCGCTTGTTCAAGATCTTCGTCAGTAAGATGTTGGAGGCCTCCTCAGTAGACAAGATTTGAGAAAGCGAACCAAGAAGACGGGCATAAGCCACTGCAGACTTGTCGCTGACGGTGTTGATCTCCTCTTCGACCAACGCCATGACTGACGACTTCGAAGCTTCACTCATGTTCTTACCACCTTTAACCACAACTTGGAACAAGGCCTTCAACATGGCGGTCTTGATGCCCTGGTCCTCGGCGTTCTTCGTACCCTGGACCAACTCGGTGACCAAGGGGTCCACACGGGGCTGGAAGCCGATCAAAACGCCCAAAGCATTGACAGCTCCAAGTCTCAATTTGTCGTTGGAGACGTCGCTCAAGGATCTGACAAAAGTTCTCTGAAGCTGGGGGATGAAAGGTCTCAAGAACTGCGGGATCTTCTCCAACAAATTCGTCAAGGCGGTTAAAATCGCCAGCTTGATATCGGACGAAACTCTTTCTCCAATGACACGGATCAACGGACCGGTGATGGTGGTTGCAAAAGGCTTCAAGTTGGCGGCAGGCGTTCTCAGAATGATCTCGGCAATCGACAAGGCAGACATTTCTCTCTGTTCGGAATTTCCGTACATCAAACCGTGAGAGAAAATTGGCAACACACAGCTGGGGCCTCTGGGCAAGGCAAAACCAGCCAATTCTTCGCCTCTGACACCGGCAATTGACAAGGACTGGTGGGCAGGCTTGACCAATTTTTCAAGCATCGACTTATCCTGAGCCTTGACCAAAGCGCTCAAGGCTTCGAAAGTACCAGCCACAACCTCAGGCTCCTTATCGCCCAAAGAAAGAATGAACTGGGTGACCATGTCAGGCACGTAGATGGAGTAGTCGAGGTTGGTGTTGGAGAAAAATGGACCGAGACGCTCGCAAATGGCAGCTCTCTTGTCGGCATCCTGGTGTTTCACCAAAGACATCAACTGTTGCATGATAGGATGGACGCCTTCGTCGTCTTCGATGGAAAGCAAAATCTTGTCGAAAGAGTCCTTGACCTGCTCCTGTTCCTCTGGAGTTCCGTTCTTTTTGGCATCGATCACAGCCTGCAACAACGTATTGACGATAGAGCCCAAACGAGAGTACAAGGCATGGCCAGCAACAGAAGCAAGAGAGGAAAGCGCCTTGACCTTGGAAACGTCGATTGGAGGGCTCAACAAGGTGGGGATCAAAATCGGGAAAATAATGTCCGCCTTGGTCTCCATGATATCCTGCAAAGCCAAGAGAGCGTTTTCGGAGTCCTCCTTGGATTCCAAAAGATGCAACAAGTTTGGCAAAACTTCGTCGATGACCACCTTGCCCAAATGGTTTTGGAGAGCCTCGAAGGCCAGGGCAGCGGCTTTTCTGACTTCTGGAGACAGATCCACCAAGGATGCACGCACAATTCTGATGAAAACGTCCTGGTGGTTCTGCAAGGCATCCTCGGAAGCAGAATTGATCAATTCCGTAAGAGCAATGCAAATACCCTGTTTGGCGTCGGTATCTCCAGAAACAAGCGACTCTTCCAAGCTGGGCAACAATTGGTTCAAAGCATTTGCACCCACTCTGCGAACAACCTCTCCAAGTGTAGTGGCAGCAATAACTCTGTGGGTTTCGTCGCTGGAGGCACATCTCCTGACGATGATCTGTGTCAAGCTTGGAATGATCTCCTTCACCGTACGAGGCGTGTTGGCCACCAAGGCCTTCCAGGTATCGATAGCAGCAGCACGTACCACACCTGTAACGTCGGAACGACACACGAAAAGAGCCGCCAAAATACGGTCACGACGTTCCTGGCCAAGCACCTCCACGAGGTTACGGTTGACAGAGCTCTGCTCCTCTGTGAGCTCGTTTTTACCAGAAATGCCGGTAACCTGGAACAACAAGTCTGCGGTAAGCTCGAGCGAAGAAAGACGAATTCTGTAGGAGGAGTCGGCAAGACCAAGCTCCAATTCGGGAAGCAACAAGTCGATGGCCTTGTTGGCGTAGTTCTTGACAATCAAACGGCCTGCCTTCAAAGCGGTGTCTCTGATTTCCTCGTCGGTGTCTGCCAAACCCGCCAAAATTGGTGGAATGATGCTGCTCAAGTAAGGCGCAAATTGGGAGCCGAAACAAACCGGCAAGAACAACAATAACGGCAAGAAACCAGCACGAACGTGGGAGTATGGCGAGGAGGCCTGTTTCAAAATGTCCGGAAGCATTTCGTCCAACTTCGCAAGTCCAAGACCACAAATCACCTCTGCAAGCGCCTGGGCAGATCCCAAACGGTCGCCGGTCTTGGTCTGGTCCTTCAAAGTGTCCACAAGACGAGGAATCAAATCTGGGAACTGCTCCTCTCCGAGTTTCTCCACCAAAGAACCCAAGGCTCTAGCTCCAGTGGATCTGGTAGCAGGCACTGGGTCGACCATGGCGATCTCCAACTCAGCCACAAGGCTGTTCAAGTAAGGAAGAAGGTCCTTGCTGTCGACCAAAATAGCCATGTTTCCGACAATCTGGCACGACTTCTTCTTGGTGGAAGCAGAGCGGTCCTTCATGCCTCGGTGGATAACGTGGATGATAAGCGCAAGAGAAGGACCGTCGATGTAATGCACAAACTGGGTCTTGATCAACTTGTCGAGAGCCAGGTCGGTGTACTTGGTAGGATCGCCGATGGCATTGATCAAATCAGGCACAATGGCCTGGATCTCGGGGTTTCTGATGACCTCTCCGAAACGCTTCAACGCCTGTTCGGCGGCTTTTCTCACCTCCTTGTGGGAATCGTTCAAAACGGCCACAATTTCGGGCACAATCGTTGACAAAGATGCAGACAATTGGGTAGGATCAAGGTACGCCATGGAACCAAGCAACTCTACAGAGCCCTTCTTGGTTCTCCATGCAATGTCGTCCATGTGGGAGATGGTAAGCGGAATCATCTTCTTGACACCGTAACTGGTGGAGCTCTTCATGATTTGTCTTGCAGCCATATCCGTAGCCTCACGAACAGCGGCGCTAGAATCACCCAAAGACTTCAAAATGATTGGAAGTGCTTCAATAACGTATGGCTCGAATCTGGCACCCAAACTCTGGGACAAACAGTCCAATGCAAAAGAAACACCTTCTCTCATACGCTCGCCCTTCTTGTCTTCAGCAGCAGACATGATGTTTCTCATGACGTCGTTGCTGAACAAAGAACGGATTCCAGCACCTTTCACCAAACCAGCAATACCGTACGCTGCACCTTGTCTGATAGCGAGGGATTGACCTCTCCAGAGCTTTTCAAAAAGCGTATCAAGGTGGTCTTGCAACTTGGGTTCGATGGACTTGACAAGTGGAGCAATACACTCAGAAACAGCGTACTGAACGTCCTCGGAAGGTGTGTCCAAAGTAGAAAGAAGTCTCTCCACGATGATACGCAAACGGTCGTCCAGCGAATCGAGGTATCTGCCAAGAGTACCGTAAAGAATAATGACACTTTCTTTGATACGGTCCTGCTTCTTGGAACCTTCGTCCTTTTGGGAAAGACATTTCTCGAAGATCGGAATCAACAGCTCAACGTGGGTACGTCCGTGGTGTTCAAGAACAGCCACACCTGCTTCAAGAAGTTCCTGTCCAACAAGACTCTCCTTATCGCCCAAAGTCTCTCTGTCAACCAAAAAGAAGAACAATTTTTCAACAGACTCCTTGGACTCAAACATAGGGGCCAATTCCTTCAAGGCCAATGCAACGGTCGATCTGTCCTCCCATGCATCCTTCTGGCTTGCATGGTTTGTAATTGGAAGACCGAACTTGTCAAGAGGTGGTGGTGGTGGGTTCTCCGTTTCATAGAACAAGGTGATCAACAACTCCAAGGCAGTATCGAAAACATCCGAAACCTTAGGTTTCAAGAATGCAACAGCAGAAGCCGTGGCCTTGGCAACGGTCAAACGCAAGCCAGCGTCCTCGTGACCAAAGAACTTCAAAAGTCTGTTGACGGCATCGTCCACAAGCTCGAACTTGTTATCGTCCCAGATGGTTGCAGCCAATTCGGCAACAGCAGCATCATTATCGTGAGTTGCAATCCAAAGCTCATTGGAGTAGCTCAAGTCGTCGCTCAAGTCAAACTCAGAGTCGATCCCTTGCAAAATGGCGTGTTTGACAAAAACATCGGGAGTTATGATGCTGCTCAAAAGAAGATCAATATCAGCTTTCGAAAGAGAAATCGAAATGTGCTGGCAGATGGTCAAGAAACACTCCTTTGCCAACTTGGCCTTGGTCGGGATCTTCATCAATGAAAGCAAAGAGTTCAAAATGGTGTCTCTTGTGATAGTCTCGTCGCTGAAACATTGAGCCAAAGTGGAAATGATATCGACAGTCAAAAGAAGTTGCTCCTCCTGAGGGTCCTCCTCTTCGAACTCAGATGTAACCGTACGCTTTTTGGAGTTCTTGAGTGCCAATTCACGGCCCTGGACGAGGATCTGGGTAAGCATGGGCAAAACGTAAATGAAGGATGTTTTGTCAAACCAGTCGTCAGCCAAGATCTTGATTCTAAACAACACTTTACTCAACAACTCAATCAAGGGCAATTCCAAGTAGTTTCCAGGAATACCCTGGACGTCGTGGACCCTCAAAACAGCCACACCGGTCATTTCCTTCAAGACTCCGAGTCTGTTGTTGATCAACCTGGATCCGTCAATAAATACTTTGATAGCAAAATCGCCAAAAATGTCAACCGCCAAGGGATGCTTGACAACACTCAAAATGGCGTTTACAGCGTTCAAGTACCAGCGGGTACCTCCAGACGTCAAAACGTCAGAACCACTCGTGAGCTCTTGAACAATGTGGAGTGCTCTAATGTAGATACGAACTCTGGCCTCCACATTCTTGCGGATTTCTAGTTCTTTAGCCAACTGCTCCTTGACAAGCTGCTGTTCTTCTCTGGTGAGCTTCTTAGCGCCTTTCTTTTGGGCGAGCTCCTTCTTGAGGTTTTCTTCCCATTTCCTTGTTTCGTAGTCCCTGCTGTTTTTGTCGGCTGGTTTCTGCTTACCGTCATTCAAAACGTCCACAACAACCTCGCCCTCCTCAGCTTTCCAGATCTTAATAGCAGTAGCATCATACTCATCTAGAGCAGCCGTATCCAAATCAGTCTCAAGGATATCAGCAATCTTTGGCGCCGTCACCTCAGGATTGACGAAACCGACGGTGACAAAGGCCTTCTTCGCAGCATTAAAAATATCTCCACCAATAGTAGCAGTAGAAAGGGTATTAAGAAGGTGGTCGAGGATTTCGTCAGCATGAGATTCCACCACACGACCAGGATCAAGAGAAGCTCTCAAGGCGACTCCGATCCACTGTTCCTTGACTGGGATCTTGGGGTGGTGTGCGGCGATTATGACTTGGATGAGGTTCTTGATTGACAAATCGGGGTTAATCTGTTGAACCAAAACGTTGAGGACCTGAGCAAGGTGCTTCAAATTGAGGTTCAACTCGGCGACTTCCTGGGAACTTTCTTCGGCAGTTTTCAAGGTTTCTTGAAGAGCAGGAATGACAATGTCACTGGCTTTCTCACCACTCTTGTTCATCAAAGCACGGAGACTCTCCAAGGCCTCAATACGAACGTCGAAAGCCACATTGGCAGAAATGGCAAAGAAAATAAGCGCAGAGCCAAACTTCACATTTTTCTCTTCCGTGTGCTCAAAAGACGCTATAAGCGCACGAAGAGCCCATTTTTGTTCAGCACCCTTGAGCTTCGCAAGCACCTTGGGGCTCACGAGGATGGAAAAGCTGTCTGTGGAATCTTCAAGCGGTTTCTTGAAAAGGTTGTCCTCGTCAAGCTGAATCTGGTCCTTGAAACGACGACTAATCGCTATAGCGACGTATGCACAGGCGATGCCCTTGTTGGAAACGGTCAAAAGCGGCGACAGAACAGCCTCTTGAAGAGATTTGGCCAATGCGGGAAGAAGAGACTCGAAAAACTGCACAACGGCTTCGTTCTCCTCCTGGTCTCTAAAAAGAGCGTCTCCCAAGGAAACCGCCCAGATCTTTCTTAAATTAAGCTTTGGACTGGCCAAGCCTGTTTTGATCTGAGCCAGCACCTTCTCTGAAGGGCTCTGTTTGTTGCGCAAGGCAAAGACGTAGTTTCCAATCAAAACGGTGTTCAAAGCAGCGAGGATATTCTCGTTCAGCTCTTTTGCAACCAACGGAAGAAGGGCATCGAAAAGCTTCGCGTTTTGCTCTTCAGGCACACGCAAATCGTTCAAACTCTTTGCAAAAAGCACCTTGGCCTCGGCGTTAGTGGTGCCCTTGAATGCCTTAATCACTTCGTCGACGATTTTTCCAGAATCAGCAGCGGAAACATGAGGCAAGGCGTTTCTGAAAATCAACGACAACGCCTCGGCTGCCTTATCCCTGACGTGCTCCTTTGTGGATTTCACGCCGCTGAGAGTGTGTCCAAGAAGCTTGGAAGATGCAAAAACGGTACTCAAATCGGTGGCTTCTGTGGGAGTGGAAAAGAGAGGTTCAACGAGGTGACAGAAACCGATTTCCGATGAACGAAGGATGGCTTTTTCGAGATTAGGGAGGATATTCTGCGTGAAGACGTCCGCAGAGAGAATCTCTCCAATGTACCATTTGGTGAAGTAGGCAATGGAAAATGACTTCGGGGCCGTTTTCGCTAAAAGCACCTTTTCCAGGAAAAAATCCACCACCTTTCCGTTGGCAGGTGATTCCTTCAAGCGTGCAATGTAAGCTGGATGGGTCGGCTGGAGGTCGTGAACGGCTTCAGCCAATACAGCCAAGTATAGCGTCGCAGCAGAAGGGTCTATCAGGTCCAGAATCACCTTCTGAGCGAGATCCTCCACCAAAGTCGGTTCACCCAGCAAAAGCACCTTGATCAACGTATTCTTCGACTGGGCTAGCGCCGAATCAAGCACTCTTTTCGTGTGTGTGCCCTTTCTTTGAACACCGGCAATACTGCCCAAAAGAACAGCATGTGTCGACGCCAAAGCGGTCAATTCGGACCCTGACTCCTTCAGGTCGGTGGCAAGAAGCATGCACGTCCACGCCAACAAGGACACAAGGTCGGTCAAGGCCAAATTGCCCAGTTTTCCCGCAACATTGGATATGAACTTGTGGGAGGCTTTAGCGTAGGCAGAATCAAGACTAGCCAACAATTCAAGCACCTCCGTGGCCGCCGTCCGCAGCGCTGCGTCCTGGTAGTAGTTGTAGCTCTTGAGGACCAGCGTGGCCAAAGATTGAAGAAGACTCTTGTCTTCAAGAAGCTCACTGTTCTTGTCTTTTAGAAGGCGAGAAACGAGCCTGAGGGCCGGAAGCCTTCTGCTAGTGAGGGAGTCGGCGAGAATCACCGGGCCGTTTTCCCGGAGATCGTCCAAACCGACGGAGTTTTGTGCCTGTGGAACGGCCATAAATGAAGAAGTGGTTTTGAGGTGAAAAATTGAGGTGAGAGTTTCACACACACCGGGAGGAAAGCGACAGGGGAAAAAAATCAATTCAAAGGGAGATTTTTTACAAAGTACAAAAGCAGCCTTTTTCTATTTAATTGCAAATTTGGCCAGGGCTTCGGTGGCTGGTGATGGAGGTTACCCGCCCCAGGCAACTGGTATATAGATGCGAAAATCCGCTGCTTTTCTTCTCCATCAACTATAACAGTCGATGAAGATAGGCTACCTCCGTTGCAGCAATGCGGCTCGCCGCTACTCGATACCGGGCGCTGTGGACAACGTCACGGCCACTCACCACACACAAAGTGACGTATGGTCAGAGGCTGTTTTGATATGAGCCACTGGGTTTGCCTGGTGGGTGTAAGACTGGATTTGTAGGGGGCGATGGGATGGCCGTTTTGGGAAGACTCAATGAAATTGGTTCTTGACTTGACTGAATTTTTCCTGAACGCCTGGCTATGATTGAAAAGTTTCAGTTACTCTAGGGTGCATTACATCAGCTTGTACAAGTCACCTAGGGGTGTGAAACAGGAAGGAGTCGTATTATTGTTTCTGGCCAGTTCTCTGGTGAGTCTCCCGAAAGCGATTTCAGATCATACAATTCGCTCGAAAGCAGAACCCTGTTTAGTAGAAGTGGCTTTGAGATCAAGACAAGGGTTCCTTATGTGAGTGTTTTCGTGATCACGGGTATTTTAGCTTGGTTCTTTTGGAAGTAGACTGGCAAAAAGTGCCCGTTATACTGGAAATACTCGGGAACCGTGTCTCAGTTCATCTAATTCAGAGCCATCGTTAGGGAGCATATCCTAAGGTTACCACACCTCCAATTTTTTCTCTCATTCCATTCAAAACCCCCAAACCAAGGGCTAGAGTTTAATTTGGAATTGCTTGATAATCCTTCAATTCTTTGATTGACTGCTATTGGTACACCTTAGTATACCTTGAGGTTGGGTCGATGAGGGAGTAGTTCTGAGTAACTCAGCACTTGAGCCGCTTCTCTGCTTCAAACAACCTTTTTGATCCTCTACCTAAAAAAGCAAAAAAATCAAGAAAAAACATAAAATAGAACCACCAAATATGCCTTGCTTCAGGCCACTTGCCTGGACTAATTTGTAGACACCCGTGCACCACACACCTTATATCAACCAGACCTCAGTATACTAAGAAATCAACATGTTGGTAGAAGAGGTCCCCAAACAAAACGATAAAAACAGCCTGACTATATACTTCCTGTCGCTGATTAACCTACTGGCACGTCCTCCTGCAAAACACTATGATCCCAACGCTGCCGAGGACGTGAACAGGAACTCAAAGAACCGTCCAAAAGTGAACTATAACTTGACGGATCTTCTAAATGCTCAAACACAGGCAAATTACAGCAACGGAACGATCACCAGTGGAAA
This sequence comes from Candidozyma vulturna, assembly GCA_026585945.1. Taxonomy (NCBI): domain Eukaryota; kingdom Fungi; phylum Ascomycota; class Pichiomycetes; order Serinales; family Metschnikowiaceae; genus Candidozyma; species Candidozyma vulturna. The sequence goes on from CM048828.1 coordinate 1,210,142, forward strand.
CTTCAAGTCGCTGCAACAGCTTCAACTAGAGAAACTCATTGTAAAAAGGTTGGGAGAGCTTTCTAAGGAAACGCCAAACTCCAACTTCGAGATTCCAAAAACTTTTGGATACACAAGTATACACACGGGGCCCTCGGGAGGAAAGAAGGTCCGCTTAGGTAATACCCCATCGACCAAGAAGATTCTCGCAGCCAGGAGAAACTTGAATTCGTACTTTGAGGAAGAGAAGAACCTTATATCAATCAACACAATTCTCGGTGTGAACTTCTCCTTTGCCGAGCAGAATGATGAGCTACTACAGGGAAGCTCGAAGAAGAGGCGTGTGGGCGAGAGGGTAATTAAGCCGAAAGCCAAGATCTGCTGTATTTGCGGTAATTTGCTGGGATATTCAAGGTGCAGTGATTGTGGATTATATTCGTGCAGTGTGCGGTGTATCAGGCTTCACCATGAGTCGAGGTGTCACTAACGAGTGGGTTACGGGTTGGATGGAGTTGTGTGATAGTCGTATGAAAGTGGAAGTATAGGTCAGAAATGCCCTTCGTTCACCGGCTGAATCCACTCTGGTTTGAGCCAGAACAAGAGGTCGAACCAAAAGACTCCGCAGAACCACGGAAGTAGCAGGCTCTGGCCAAATGCATCTAGGAGGTACTTGTTGCCCCAACTCAATTGGGGCCGATGTGAGAGCCCATAAAACCATACCAAAAAGTGGAGGTGAGGAACGTTCCACAATGCAAGGCGTCCTAAGGAGATCAAAGTTGTTTGCTTGAGTAGAACGGTTAATAGCGAGAGAGCAGTGCCCATGAATCTCACTTCAGTGTTGCATAATGCAAACAGCACTAAGAGGAGTCCTGACCAGAAAAACAGACCGAGTAAGGCAGAGTTCCGGATTCCAAACTTGTTGCTGACCCTCCAACTGAGCAATGAATAGAGAAACATTCCTAGCATTTTGAGCTCGTTCCTGTCCTTTGTGCCATAGAAAGGCTGCTGCTGCTCATTCTCTGCCAATGCTAGGAGGAACAGAACCGGCAACAACGCACACACCGTATAATGCACAAATCGCAGGAGTTTGGAAGCATTTTCATAGAATCGTGGCACAAGCTGTGTGGTTTTCTTCTCGTTGATCAGACCATCCATAAAGAAATAGTTGTTGACGTTTAAACGGTACTGCAGCGATAAGCGAGCATGTCAAAAGACGTCATATTTGAAACTTGGTACTAACGGACTTTTGCTCACTATTTTGGAAATTGATAGTGAGGAGAATGAATTTGCGTTTCTAGGTTGACTTGTGAATGCTGACAATGGGAGCGCAATGTTGCAAGTTTTGTTAAACCTCAAAAGGTGGGGCATGAGTTGCAACGGTATTTGACGCAATGCGAATTCTCAATCTTCATATTTTGATTACTATTAAATTTATCATCTTGCTTCGATAACATGTGAGTCAATGTGCATCGGTTATATGGCTACCACTTTAACTGATGGTCACAAATTCGAGAACCCATACTGAGTTTTAGCAGATTCAAGCTTGTCTGCCTACTAATCTTTAAGCAAAACCGGCCCGTCTTGAGATTAAGAGAGTTTAATTCTTTTGCTCACTTTCCAACCGATCCGTGACATACCTAACACCGCTCATCGATCAGATAGGTGTTCGAGCCGGCCATAAATGCTTCCACAAATGTCAAATCATCCGCCGTTGTGCCAAGCCTTTAGAAGCTCAAATTGACGATCCTTGTGGCTTTTAACCGGAGCCTTTCCGGCACAAGCTTCATTCAAATGGTTGCTTTCATATGAAAAGAGGTTTCTGGTGGGCGACAAAGGCATCACGGCTTTTCAAAATCACGGACTTGACCTCCGAAAACTGTTGTGATTTATGCTAAAAGTGGGGAACCCCGACGTGTGATGGAGGAGTAAATCTGGATCACGGTGGATCGGCGTTGAGATCTACAGGTGTACGAGGACCATTCGACGACAGTGGGGAAGGAGCCGAGGCACGATACCGAGAGAGTGGAATAGAATTATTGAAAGTGGGGAGGTTGAGAGGAAATGGCACATCGGTTGTTGAGATTGGTGGAGAAACTGGTGGGGTTCACCAACTTTCAAGATTCTGTTGTTGGATGATGTGTCTGGATGCACTGCTATTTACCATGACTGGCTTAATGTTGGCTTGTTAACTGCATTTTCCCAGGTGAGACCTTCAGCATCGGTTTGCGCTAATTTGCAGCCAGGAGCTCCAGGTGACTTCCCAGATTGCCCCACCTGGTCCGGAATCACCAAAATGACGTATTCGCAAAACCGCTCTATTTATGGAATCGCCCAACAACGAAAGCAGCCGACTTCGAAGCACCCAATTCCGCTCCGAGCGATATTCTCCGGTGATATGCCCGAGTGATGAGCGATATTCCATGATGAGCGATATTCCACTTCCGGGGATGCAATGCCGCAGAACAGTCGTATGGCACTGAGAGACTCCAAAAGAACTGCCTCAGCAATACTGGCCTACAGTGATTGTCTATCTGGACCGCAGCGGCGCCGCTGGTCCCGCATATATTACCAATTTTATCGTGAGTCGTGAAATAAATAAAAGCTAGTCGCCGTGCTTGAAGCAGCAGCGCTTGCCATAACGGCACAGACCGTACTTGGCCCAATTTGCACAAGGCTTCAGGCGCCAGTTGGCCGGCCGTTCCACTGTTTTTAAGTCCTCCTGGCCATGAGCAAACTGGCACTTGTTCCCGTAGGGACATACGCCCATCTTCATGTACGAAACACACAATTCTGTCTTGTAGAGCTGGGTGTTGATGTGTTTTTGGCGGGGAGAGGACTTTCTGTCGTCCAGCTTGACCGAGGACGATTTCGACTCCTTCAGTAGACTGGGCACACGCTCCTGTCTGAAGGTACGGGGTTCTCTTTCTCTGTTTCTGGTGTCTTGTCTCTCGAGGTTTTCTTCCGTTAAAGGCGCCAATAGAGAGTGGGGGAGAAGCAGCTGAGCGTATTCCAAGGAGGCGTCTCTCATCATCAGGGTTTGCCAATTGGGCTCGTTCCATGTGGAGTAGGAAACAGGGACGGGGTTTTTGGGAGGTTCCAGCCATAAGTCAGGCAAGAGGTCTTCAGAGTCTGAGGCCAGAGGGTCCAGAAGGGCCTGGCCAGTGTAGGTCTGTTTTTTGTGGTCCGGAAGCGGGCCGAACTGGAAGTGACTCTGGAAGGTGGTCATGGTTGTGAAAAAGCGGGTTTGGATGGTCAAGGCGTGTGGAAATGGGTGCAAAATATATAGATGGCTGTATGCACCAAGTGAGGAGTCCTGAACAAAGAGAGGAGAAGGCCTGAGTTAATCCGAGGGGAACACCGGGGGGAAGGTAGGCTATGGAGGGGAGTTGGGACTTTATTAGTAGGGATGGGGTGGGAGATCCGGGGGTGGAAGGTTGAGGTGGAGAAAAGGGCACCTGATGCTGGGGGGACGATGGGGTTTAATAGTAAGGCCATGCGCAGAAATAATCCGGCGAGTCGGGTATGAATGCGATTCGGGGAAGTGGCGCCACCGAGGGGACGCTCTGCGTTGGTGTGCCGAGGGTACTGACGAGGGTTGTGCCGAGGGCAGTACCGAGGGCCGTCTCCACCTGATGCTCACTCGCTTTGAGGCGGTAAATCCTGCACACAGTCGAAAATCACCCAACCGCTGCCCATTTCCGACCGGAGCCGGCGACAAAAAATCACCACACACAGCCTGCGAGTTCCGAGGGTCTAGCCCACCCCCGGTTACAAATCGCCCACCGACCTCTTTTTTCAAACCTTCCACTCCCCACCCGAGGGCATCGCCGGACACCGGCCCACCCTCGTCCACCACAGAATTCCACCCTCGGCAAACCCTGCCCGTAACACCCTACCCCTAAAACCCTTACCCCTCCAAACACCTACAAACTTTCTACTACAATTAAAAAAAAAAAAAAAAAAAGTTACAGTTTCACACCGTCTCCGCTTCCCCCCCTCTCTCTATTCCCCTCTGCGCAGCCACCGTTGACACCTGCCTCACTGACTGCGACTTGTTTCTCCTCCATTCACCTCAGCAACTCCACCCCTACCAGCAGACAATGGAGAGCCTTCAAAATAACCAGGACTAGCTGGAAATCGCCATCTACAGCTCGTTTTCGATTGCGGCACCGGGGGTAATGCCTGGCGGCTGCCATTTGCTGGTTCTTCCACTTTCTTGTGTTCCGACTTCTTCCGGACTTTTTCCGGCTTCTCTCACCGCCCCAAACCCTCCCACCCCGCGGACTCCGCAGCCCAACTTTGGAAAATGACGTTTTCTCGCTGTAGCTTGCCGGGCGAAGGCTGTAGTCGATGTTGCATTTCTGAGGTCCACACAATCCATCAATAATCTACGGAAATCGGTATTTGGCCCCTTCTAATAACGTAATTGTGGAGATGGCTTCCACGGCTGGTCCGGTTTTGTGTGTCTTTGTCCAGGTGCCGTTGCTCGTTTATTTCTTGCTGCTGCGTCTGTGCATTGAATTAGACTTCCACGCTCAAAGCGTCGATTTTCCCAGACTAGCAAACGGTTCCCTTGCTCGACCGAAACTGACCCCGGAATGCGTCCAGTGCTTGGCTCTGCCGACTCCGATATTCGCTTTCCCGATCACCAGCTTCTGTTGTTTGTCCCAAGCCACCAGGCTTTGTCGGAGAAACCAGGCTCTGTCCAAATGACCTACATTTTTGATTAACATCTTCTTGACGGAAATAATCTTGATGGAAAGTGAAGCTAAAACGAAACTACACTGGTTTGCACCCACGCGGCACCGGCGTTAGGCACACCAGAGGCTCTCAACAAAATAAGATCCCGCTAAACCCCACCTTGCAGCGCCGTTTTCCTTCTCCCCTAACTCCTTTTCCTTGCTCTCTCGTATTAACAAGACAAATATTGAAAGAAAAAAAAATACACCTTTTGCCCTCTCCCTGCCTCGTGCCTCCTCCCGCCCGTTATCTCAAAGATCTGGCGCCGCTTTCACATGCCATTGTGGACCCTCGATTGTCTGATTTCTGACATGTCAAGCCACAAGTGGACGGATCCTGGTGCCATGGAAAACCACCTTTCCTGACCAGATAGGCTGATTCGCAGAATCGGGTGATTTGCCTGTTGCCCTCGGATCTCGTCCTCCCTGGTCTTTGCTTTCATGTGCTGGTCGGCCAGTGGGTTTCCCCTCCATCACGAGATTTGCTCCACAGTTCCGTGGCAGAGTTAGTGTAGAGTGTGGTCAGTTTGCCTTGGGCGTGCCGACCGGACGACTGGATCTGAGATCGACAAGATCCAGCCAAGAGGTGGAGGTATCAGTTTATGGAAGTCTTCTTTCTCATGTTGATTGTAGACGTAATCTGGATCTTCCACTTATATGGTCCAGGTGACCAAAAGGTATTGGGTGGCGGTGGAGGTCTCTGTATGGGCTGATCCAGGACTACCAGATACTGCTGTTCCTCTCAAGATGAAGCTTAAAGAGAAGCGCTTAAGGAGAGCCTGTAGTGAGCGTTGACGATCTCCGCCAAGGTTGTACTATGTAGACTCTGCAACCGGCACTTGTTCAGTGAGTAGTTCAGAAGCCGTGTATCATGGTTAATCTCTTGGTGGATCTGGATCCCAAGCAAGGCCATGGTACTGAGTAACCGCTTTCGTGAGATTCTTCGAATCATGATTTGAAAAGGACTCGTTGTTGAACTCATGGTATTATTCGACGCAATGATGCAAGCTTCTTTCCAAGATTCTCCAAGTTTTCAAGATCATCCTCACGAACGGAACGCTTGGGGCCGTGGGGCTGGCTCCGGTGTTGCAGGTTCAGGCTCAAAAACCGGCCGGGTTCGGGCTCAGCAGGCTCTTCCTTTGGCATGGAGGATGTCTGAATTAAAGGCCCTCCTCAGTTACTTCAAAAGAAAACTCGAAGTTCGCCGAAATCGTATTGAAGTTAGTGGGACTATCGAGATTATAGGTAACCAGATAAAACAGAAGCGTTAAAGACATAATAGGAGCTCCATGAGATGCACCAAGCTTCTGTGATCCACACCGTTGTTGAAAATTCGAAAGAACGGCTATAGATCAAATGAGAGTTTTTTTTTTTTTCTTTTTATGTGAATGGCGTTGATAGCTGAAGGAAATTGCCATGTTGAATCACGGAGAGATAGCTCCGAAAGGATAGTCATGAAAAGTGTTTTGGCCCTCCTGAGAGTATCTGCCTGGGGCTAAGCAGAGAAAATAAATAAAGGATGTTGATGTCAAGCTACTCCTTACGAATACATGGTCTCATGTCTATATCCGCATACATCTGGATTATGGCACACGAGGGCACCCAATAATGGTGACGATGAAGAAAATAAAATGGATCCAGCCAGAAATTCAAAATTTATCAGCATCTAAGCAAATCTTCCCACAAAAGCCCTGGAAGTTTAAAGTGGCTCCTTCCCCAAGATGAGGGCCTCAAAAGCACTCGGAACGGTCATTTCCAACTCCCTTGCTAGGTTCTCGATGTCGGCCATGTGCTTTCTGAAGTACGCAAACGAGAGCTTGGTTCCACCAGGGTCCAAGCTGCTTGTTATCCATTCTAACGTCGTTCTCGAGATCTGCTTTTGTAACTTGATGAGCTTCTCATTGCCAGTTTGCACCAGAACAGTTGTCCTGCCATTGTCTTGTCAATCTGAGCACTGGTGAGCATGATGAATCATGCATTTGAAACTGATGCTACCATACTTGACACCAGGATATCTTCAGTTCCACGTAGCTTTCAGTTGTTAGAAGCGGTAATATCCATGAGACAAAGACTATTGGATCATTTGGGTGTCTAGCACGAAAATAACTGACGCCTTCGATGATTCATCTGCCCTATCACTGAAGGAAGCATGCTTGTTCGGCAGACTACAGAAATGGCTCATAACGAAGCTCGAAGCTATTTTGCGAAAATGCCACTCAGACACTAATTGAGAAACTCTATCAGAGATAGAATAAACCGAGCATCATAGGCTTCACCAGTGCGCTCTGGAATAGTAGAGAATGTACGATTTGGACAATCACGCTTACCACACTTTCATGCCACCTCTTCCAATAAGATTTTTCCTCTTGAATGAGCCCTGAAGGTTGTTGAGCTTTTGAAACTTGATCTTTGTAGTGGTCAATTCGCCACCATGCTCTCCACATACCTCAACCATTTTTCGCAGCCATTTCAGTACCACCATCTCACCCAAACAACCCACAATCCCAAATCGACAAACCATCCAATTTTATCAGATATTTTTCAAATACTCCACACCCCTCTCCGGACACTCCAAAACGCATCAACTTCCAATCCACGGAAAATCACAAACCCCCACCCATCAACACATCGCACGCGCATATCAAATACCAAACATCGCGTAAACACCACCCATCACCATGGCGATTTTAAACAACCTCAAGGAGCTACGAACGTGGGTAGACGCGTCGCAGCCGCAGGTCCCGCCGCCGTGGCATGTCCAGATTCTAGAACGCCAGGGACTGGAAAATCGAAGAGATGGAGCTTTCAAAATGCCTTTCCTGGCTCTACCGAGAGGTCCTCAAGGAGCTAGTCGAGTCCCTGAACGCAACGAAAGCTCCCAGAATGGGACTGCTTTGCCTAAAGAGAAGACGAACTTTCAGTCTATTCCAGATTCCAGACCAAAACTACCGAAAGCAGCATCGACAACTAACAGCCTTCAAACATCCACATCTTGTGGGCTACAATCCAACGATCCAGCACCAGGCCCACTTATGGCGTCCACCCAGCTCAACCAGCTCGACGATTTGTCCGATTTCAGTGATTCTGAGCTGCTCAAACTCATAGATACAAAGGCACTTCCGCCTCTTAAGGTCAAACCACAGGCTACGCTAGATCAACTACCGAGAGTGCAACCGAAACCCGTCCAGCCGGAGCCGGTAAAGCTTAAAGCTGCGTCCAAGCCCGATAACGACGTTGGAAAGCTCCAAGCGTATATACGGTTTTGTGAGGAAAAGATCAACTTGTTGGTGAAGAGGCATTCGGTTAACGAGAGTACATCGCTCTCTCTCGACGCCAAAAACCAGTGGATTTCTAAGAACTTTGCAAACAAATTCAGCGCCCTAGACGCCCAACAACTGCGCATGAGAGCAGGCTTCACGTTTCTTGACCCACTTCCGAATGAAGACGACTTGTCAAAGCTTTCCAGCTTTTCGGAAGCGCCTCAACCAAACCTCGGCATTCCTTCCAGCATACGCGTCGATTCGCCAGTTCAATCGTCACAATCGCTTCCAAGAGGTGAAAATCATGTCCAGATTCCCTTTTCGCCTGAACCAGAGCCCCCAAGACAGCCAGAGGTTCCTACTTCTCCGTTCAACTTCTCGCCATTCTCGCCCACGCAAAGAGCCGCCCCTCAGGAGAATGAGCTCGAAAGAAACAAGGAAGAGGCTCGACAGATCATCATGGAAACCCGTCGGCGAAAAGAGAATGGGGAAGCACCGCGCCAGTCCATGTTTGTGGATGAAGACGACATGGAGGACGATTTTGGTGAAGATTACATGGACGGCTTGAGATCTTCTCAGGCTGACGATAGAGACACCGATCTTAGTGGCTTCATTGCCGTAGATGACGTTGAATCGATTGACGACACCTATGTAAGTCCTCGAGCCACCCAGGCTGATTCAGACCAGGACGAAAGTGAGATCGAGGACAGTGCCCCACGCCTGCCTGAAGGAAACGATATGGATGACGAGTTAGCGAATATCAAGTTGTCCCAGGACGTTGCTGAAAGATATGGCCTTAAATATAATACGCAACCGGGAGAGAAAACCGACGAAGACAATCAAATTGACTTAGTTGAGGTTAGCGATGAGGAAGAGGAAGTCAATCCCATGGACTTCACCACGCAGCTCAATGAGGCTCGTGATGAGATTGTCGAAATTCCATCTGAAGATGACATGGATGATGAAGATATGGCAGCTCTCAACGAGTTATCTCATACCAGAATCAAGGTAGAGCCCAACCAAGTCGTCATAAGTGACGAGGATTTCAGCGATGATGATGACGAGTTGCTTCAGCTCTCCAAATCTGTCGGAAAGCTGAGCCAATCTGAGAGAACGGTGCTTCCTGGATCTGAAAAGTTCGTCAACGAAGTCTATGATGTTTTGGAGAGAACCTTCAAGCTCAAAAGCTTCCGTCCCAACCAATTGGAGGCTGTTTGCTCCACTCTTAACGGCAAAGATGTCTTCGTATTGATCCCAACTGGAGGTGGTAAGTCTCTTTGTTATCAGCTTCCAGCGCTCGTGAGAAATGGAAAAACAAAAGGCACCACGCTTGTCATTTCACCATTAATCTCTTTGATGCAAGATCAGGTGCAACACTTGCTTGACAAAAACATTCGTGCGGGAATGATCAGTTCGAAGGGATCAAGTGAAGAGAGGAACGCTACTTTCAAGGCTCTCACCTCAGGGCAGCTCGATCTCGTTTATTTGTCACCTGAGATGGTTAACAATTCCGTACGTGTGCAAAAGGTGCTCACCAAGCTTTATGAAAACGATATGCTTGCTAGAGTCGTCGTGGATGAGGCGCATTGTGTCAGCTCCTGGGGTCACGACTTTAGACCAGACTACAAAGGCATGAGTATGTTCAAGCAGCAATATCCTACAGTTCCAGTAATGGCACTTACAGCGACTGCCAACGAAAAGGTGAGACTAGACATTGTTCACCATCTTCGAATGTCTAATCCAGTTTTGCTTAAGCAGAGTTTTAACAGAACAAATCTTTTCTACGAGGTGAAGAGCAAACCATCTAACATCTACGAATGGATTCGAGACTACATTATGCAAAACAGACGGGGACAGACGGGAATTATTTATTGTCACTCCAAGCAGTCTTGTGAAACTACTTCGCAGAAACTCAATGAATATGGAATACGCTCGATGTTCTACCATGCTGGCATGGACCCTAATGAGAGATTCGACGTGCAAACGAAATGGCAACACGATGAGTTGCAATTGATTTGCGCTACAATTGCCTTTGGAATGGGTATTGATAAGCCGGATGTTCGATTTGTCATTCACATGTATATCCCACGCTCCTTGGAGGGATATTACCAAGAGACTGGTCGTGCCGGAAGAGACGGTGAGGAGAGTGAATGTATCATGTTTTATTCATACAAAGATGCACGAAGTCTTCAAAGTTTGATCCAGAGAGACGACAAGCTTGAAGAGGAAGCTAGGGAATCGCACTTATCAAAATTGAAGCAGGTTGTACAATATTGCGAGAACAAATCAGATTGCCGCAGAAAGCAAGTGTTGCATTTCTTTAACGAGGATTTTGATCCGCAAAAGTGCAACAAAAAGTGTGATAATTGCTGCAGTGACACTGTGGCCGTCGTGAAAGATGTTACAGAACACTGCCAAAATATCGTCAAGCTCGTTCAAGATATTCAGCTGGACAAGGTTACAACTATTCACTGTCAAGACGTCTACAGGGGCTCTAGGAGTGGAAAGATTTTAAAAATGGGCCACCACGACAGTCAGTATCATGGCCTTGGAAATGCACTTGATAGGGGCGCAATAGAGAGAATCTTCTTTCACTTGCAAAGTGAAGGTTGTCTTTTGGAATACCAGGTCATGAAAGGTGGTTTTGCTTCTTCATATGTCAAGCTCGGCCCTAATGCCAGGCCCTTGATGAACGGATCGAAGCGAATCAAGCTTAGTTTCGCGCAAGCAGACTCGGGAAAGAAGGGTGAAAGGACCAAACTCGTTGCATCTGGTAATGGCAATGGTCTCAATACTTTCCGTTACCAGGATTCATTCGTTAGTGCCCGTGAAATGAGAAACCAAGAGCAGGAAAAAGAGAATCTATACCAGGCTTCCAAAACGAAGATCACGCTTCCGAGGCAGACATTCAATGGCCAGATCAATGCCAATAATGAGGATGCTGTGGAGCGGGCTTTTGGCGAGCTTCGGATGATCCGTCATCAAAAGCTGCAAGAGCTTAGGTTTGCCAGGCCAAATTACCTTCTCGGAGACGACGCGCTAAAGGAAATGGCAATCAAGCTTCCTACAAACGCTAGGGATTTTGGTAAACTAGATAGCATCAGCAAGGACCAAGCGCCGTATTTCCAGTATTTCAAAAAGACTTTGGGCGCCTTGGCAAGAGAACGAACAAAAAGGCCTCGCCAGATTACCCCTCCCAGAGCACGCAAGGAAACAGCACAATCAGTGAGCACACATCACAGTATTTTCCGCCTACTCAGAAAAAAAGGTCCCAATCACATAAGGGTCCATCCCAGAAGAGACACAAGACTGGAAGAGGTGGTTCCAAGAGCCAGGGACACAAGAAGAATAACAACGGTTCAAACCCTGGCTTAATCAGGCTGATGCCCATATAATTAAAAGACTATACTACCTGCCGGCAGCTATACGAGTCAAAAATATTGGGTACGCAGCAAAGCCACTTTATTTGGCCGTTTGTGCCCTTGCCGAGGTGAGTCATTTGCGTGTTGATCCTGAACGCCTTGAGGTTCTAAAAAAATCACTGAGGGCGTGATGCCAAATTGCACCATAATTTCCCGCAGGCAGAACGCATGATGGGACCAATTAAGTCTATACGGCCTGCCCTCTCGGTGCGTACCGAGATCCAAAAACGGAATGTGCTTTCTCGCCAAGCACTGTGTGTGGCTTCGTCCAGGTCCCAGCAAATTTTCGCTCGGAACAATTAAAAGCGCTGAGAATTGTTCCGGCTCGGACTTGCACATTCGCCCCGCCGACAGCCCCACCCGCGCCGAAAGAGCCCCGCCGAGCACCACAACATCTGCACAGCTACTATTTCATTGGCCATCGCGCTATTTGATTTGTTATCGCGAGCAAGACACCATAACCCGCTCGTCCCTGCTGCAAAGTAGCGTCCAACGGCTTCTATGGTGGCCTGCATACACAGCGGAGTCATCGAAGAGCACGTCAACGTCATTGTGTTGTTGGGCAACCCACGGCCGACGGAGAAAAGGCCAAACTGCATTTCTCTTTCAAATTTACGAGACAATCATAGCGCTTCTCAGCGATGCCTTGGGTCAATAATTGTCTCAGTGTGGCTTAGTGTCTTGAATAAGATCCCCTATGCAACGAAGAGGCACTCGTGGGTTGTTCCGTAGGCGGGTTGCAGCTTGCTCCTGCATGCAAGAGGGGCTATCCAAAACTCAATCCAGACATTCATTACCCCTCTCGAACGGAACGAGGAAAAATTGGCCGACTGAAAAACACTTTTCCTTCTTCTGCTACCCCTTTTTATCCAAAGTTATCCCTTTTATTGGCCCACCCCCGAGCCAGTACCTGTTTCTTCCCTAATACCACGTCGGTCAGCAACTGGAAAATCATGGCCAACACATCAAATTCAGTGAAGCTAGAGCCACTCTCCAAGAACGAACTATTTTCCAGAACCGAAGCCCTCACAGGCTCAGAACCATTCGCCCGCAGCACTATCAATTCATATCCAAAGTCTAATGAAGCCCACGAGACATCTGCCGATTCGGAGTGCAAGTCCGAGGCTTCCGACGAAAACCTTATCGAACAGGCGTGTGATTCATGCCGCAAACGCAAACTCAAGTGTTCCAAAGAATACCCAAAGTGCTCTAAATGTAAGCAACATGGATGGTGCTGTCTGTACCTGCCCAGGACGGTCAGGCTGCCTCTCACGAGACGTTACCTCACCGAGGTTGAAAATAAGTTGGACAAGGTCACTGAAATGCTTCGGATCATGTTGCCATCTCATGTGAGCATTGATCTGCTCATGGACAATCCAAACTACGTCGAACAACTAAGGAATCTCAAGAACGAGTCGACTGCCGAGTCGCCCAACTCTGTCTTTTCCCATGCTGAGTGCAACGAGTCCGACGAGGAGTCGTGGGACAAGGTGAAGATCAAGCAGGAGATAATCGACGACTTTATGCTTAATAATATTCCCACTTCGCCCAAAAAGCAACGTTCAGACAGAGACAGAGACAGCACGCTGGGACCTTCTTTGACGTCACCTTCGTCGTTGCTCTCCTTGAACTCGATCGAAAACTACGACTACGACGCTGAGGCCTTCCCAGAGCCTAGCTTAAAAAAACAGCGTCTCAGCCCTTTCTCCCCAGAATACACCTCCATCTTCAACGAAGTCATCACCGACTTCTAGCATCTAACGACCCATTCCATCACGACAATACACGATCCATATGAAGAGATAGCGCAGGCATGCTGAGCACAATGTAGAAGAGGTATTTCGTAGAAAAGTTTATTGGTGGTTTCTAGGTAATAATTTTTCATTACTTGGGCGGGATGTCAGTTGTGTTTGATCCAGACCGTTTCTCGACTTTTCAAATGATCCACTACTCATCTGATTTTTATGAAAGACAATATTCTAATAACGTCAAAGCTATTTTAATTCACGACGAATCTGTGTTTTTGTAGCTGGGTGACGTTTTGCGATCTTTCTGGAAACCAGCGTGCGTCTCGCGTTATGTACGATATTAGCCAGTGCATTGACATATCATGGAAGGAATACGCAGAAATAAAGTCAGGAAACAGGCATATCTGTATCAGAGAATAAAATTCTGATGAAATAGAAATTTAATTGCTTTGAACAAAAAAAGGCTCTCCGAAGGCGTTTACGATTTATGGGCGATACGGATTCTTGAGATCCATTGAAGACACCATCAGCAGGAAACAAAGCATTCGCTTAGTGTTTGATGGAGAAGGCCTTCTCAGGCCAATAAGTTTATTAAGAGCCATTGTAGATCTACCCATATAAGGAGCTGTGAGTGCAATGAGTATACTTTCACTACCACATGCCGTATAGAGACCCAGTCACTCCTCTTTCACTCCAAACAAAATACAACATTTAGTCAGCCTCTAGTCCACAAACCACTTGTCTCAAAACAACCATTCCAAAATCGCCTCACCAACTGTGAATTGGCTAAACCATCCCGGCTTGCTCTCCCTCGCTGTCAATGCACCATATGCTAAATCCCTCACTCAGCTTGAATTACCAAGACCTCCCAGTGTCCACGGGGCCAATAAACAGAACCCCACCAGGACCCTTGAAAACCTCGGCGACCGAAAAAGAAGCCTAAATCCTAAAAGAAATCTTCTCCACCTCGCCATTCCTCACGTTGTATTGTTCATTCCTTCCTGCTCCGAACCCAGCCGGTTCTCACTCCGCGCACCCCGGGAATGGCTGCGAATCCAGACCCACCAGCGAGACCCAACACCGGAAGACGCCAGGGAAAAGCAGAAAAAAGAAGTAGTAGAAACTGGAGATCATAAAAATGGGAGATTCTGGTGAAGTCTTCCTGAAAAACCCGGACACCACGGCGTAGCGGATCTGCCGCAGCCGTTTTCACGGGCTGGAATTGTAAACAGCATGAAAGTTGAGTCGCCGTGTGCATTACGTCAGGTCCTACAGAGCAGGCCCACAACGAAGAAAACCAAACAAAACCACCAGAAATTTGTAGCCAAATTGAAGAAGTACTCGGAAATCAAAAATATTTCTAATAAATAAACGGTCTCTCCCCCTGGCCTCCTCCGTCCTAAAACCGAACCGCGGGGGTATCCGGCTCGGTCTAGCAAGGAGGAGTGAGTCGTGCGAAAACAGCCATCTCTACCCAAACGACCCCAACCACATCCACACTTTTCTTCAACAACACCAGGAAAAACCACCTTCCCTTCTTTTTTCACTTTGCTTCCCACACAAAACCTTTTATTTATTGGCATGCCATGTCTGCGTTGAAAAACCTCGCCGCCTTGAAGAGGAATATCCACAAGAGACTCAGACAGGCGCTTGAGGAGCTCCAGGAGAATTTGGGCCATGAGTGGGGCCAAAGGGCTCCTGCTAGAATCCCCGTGGTGGTGCCCAGATCCAAGGGGTTCCGCCAGATGAACATGATTGGTCAGTTTCAGCAGAAGAGATGCTACCTGACGTTTTTTGGAACAAACCACCAGTTTTGCTGGTGTCTTTTTGACAAGTGGACCATGGGCCGTGGCTTCCGTGCTCTGGCGTTCAAGGGCCAGTTCCGCTTCTTCTCGGGCTTCTGTCCGTTCAGCGGCCGTAGAGTGGGCACTGGTCTTGTGTCCCAGAACTTCGCTCAAAGAAGCTACTCCCTGAAGGCCTCTAGGCTTTCCAAGATCCCGTCTTTGACGCAGTTGGCACAGAAGGATTTTTGCCAGGCGTTCGAGGAGGAGGAGGACCAGCGCTGGAACAAGGGCATCCAGAGTGCTGTGGCTGAGCTTTTTAAACGGAAGGAGCCAGCAGTGCAGCAGTCCGAGTACCTGATTGTAGACATTGCCAGAGCCGTGCCTGCGGTCTTGAAGACAAGCATCCAGTGCTCCCCTCACTACCACGACTTGGTCAAGCGCTTGGGCAGCTGGGCCACTGAGGAAACCGAGCCGGCTGTTTCTGGCGTCTACGTCGACTTTCGCTATGCCCCCAGGCTCTCCGTACCCGACAAGACCGTGTTGACCACTGACGTGGTGGACGAGATGATGGACAATTTGGCCCGTTTTAGAGAGAAGCTCGCCGAAGTACAGCGGGACTTGGCTCGTTTGAGTGAATTAGGCGAGTTGCCGGTAGAAGTCGTCCAGGACGAGGGCGTGATCCGCGTGTTTTTCCCCAACTGCGACCGGGAGCGTCTTGAGACGCTTTTGGTGGAAAAGAACGTCGTTGGCGGCGTCATCCACGAGGGAGCCTCTGCTGGCAGCAGCTCCGAGAGTGATGCCGGGCTGGAGTTCTCGTATGGAGAGTCGGTTGTCTCAGAAACCACCAGTTGGTTTCTCAGCGCCTCCGACATGCCCCTGCCGCTGCTATCGCTGGGCAGCACCGCCAGCTCTCAGGATATCTTGTCGCTGCAGCTGCTGCAAAAGATAGTCCGTCTCGAGCCTGTGCCGCCGCTGTCGCTGGTGCACATTGTGGAAGAACACGAGTGGGCCGTGTAAGCAAGCTGAGAGATTACGAGTACGAGTTACGAGAGAATGAAATCACGAGATATATCACCAACTTTGTAGACCCACCCGTATGGGTGCAGATGTCCTGCACCTGGCACGCCGAGCGATACACCTTGGTCCTGCTGCACAGAATCTAATCCTCTCTTGATAACCAACTACTATTCATGGGCAAGAAGGGAAAGAAGAAGACGCAGAGAAGTCAGGCCGAAAATGGCGCCGCCAATGCCGAAAATCTGCCCGCAGTGACCAATCAGGAGCTTTCCCTGACGGAATCTCAAGATGGTTCTGGTTCTCAAAAGGACAACGACGAGGATGAAGACGAATTTACCGATACTCAGGAGCGTCATGCCCCGGAAGAACCGGAAGAAGAAGTCAAGGAGGCATCTGTTCCGCCCGGAGCTTTTCCAGAGAGCCCCAAGAAGGAAAATATCGAGGAGCCCAAAGAACAGGTAACCGAGGAGACTTCAGACGAATTGCCTCCCAGGGACGGGATAAAGACAGCAGTGGAAACAGGTATACCCAGTTCTGCAGCTCCACCGTCCGAAGCGCCTTCGTCGTTGCTTGCAGCAAGGCAAAACGAGATTACTATCAAATTCGACTCCAAAGACGAAGCAGCACGTTCTGCGATCGAGCTGGGTCGCCGAAGCATCACAAATACGTTCAATGGCATTAAGGCCACGATTGGCTCCGCACCCGAGCTCATGGGTGGTGTCGATATCGATTGGGAGTTCTGGGGCAGGGTTGTAGAGGACTACGATGAATTGGTTAAAGACGAACCCCAGACGGTGCAGCGCGCCGTGGCGGACGGGATCCCCAAGGAGTTTCGTGGCATCATTTGGCAACTCGTGAGCCGCTCCAAGAACCTCCAACTTGAGGAGCTCTACTTTCATTTGAAGAACGAAACCTCCGTGCACGAGAGAGCCATTAAAAGAGACTTGTCTCGTACATCCTTCTTTACGAACGTCAACGCCGCCAACAAGGCCGACGAGTTGTTTAACGTGATCAAAGTCTATTCGCTTTTTGACCCTGACGTCGGGTACACTCAGGGTATGGTGTTCATAGTGGTGCCGCTTGTGATGAACATGAACGAGGCCGAGTGCTTCTGCTTGCTTGTCACATTGATGAAGGACTACGGTCTTCGGGAGCTCTTCTGTCCGGAAATGCAGGGCCTTCATCTCTTGCTTCACCAGTTCGACCGTTTGCTCGAACAGTGCCTGCCGCTTTTATACAACCACTTGGTGCGCCAGGGCATCCGTCTGTCAATGTATGCCTCCCAATGGTTTCTCACATTTTTCAGCTATAAGTTCCCGTTGGACGTGGTGTTGAGAATCTTTGATATGGTGATCACCCAGGGTATCGAGGCCGTGCTCCGCTTGGCGGTTAACTTAATGTTGAGAAACGAGAGTAACCTCCTTCGACTCAACTTCGACGCCCTTCTCGAATTTTTGAAGCTCAATCTTTTCAATATTTATGTCAGCGACGAATTCGTGGCGTCCACAGAAAAACCGGAAAACAAGCGTTTTTCGCTTTTGGGCCGCAAGTCCACTACCAAGAGCGGAGCCAACTACTACAAGCTTGATGCATTCGTTAAGGATGCCATGCTTGTAGAGGTCTCACCTGCGGACATCAACAGATACAAGCTGGAGTTCGAGCTTCTATGCGAGAAAGATGCAGCCAGGACAGAGGAGATTGAGGAGTACAGGAAGAAAAATGGCCAGTTACGCTACGAGATCAAGCAACTCGAGACAGAATTTTACACCATCAATAAGGACCACATGAGTGTGGTGCAGGAGTTGGTGAACACCAAGGTCGTGTTGCCAGATGTCTACGGTGACATCGAGGACCTAGAAGCACAAGCGATCTCACTAGAGAAGGATATAAAAGAGCTTGAGGCGAAGGTCGAACAGCTGAGCTCGTCGCTCCCGCAGGACGTGGACTCGAAGATTCAAGATCTCTTGATGGAGAATGCGAAGGAGACAGAGAGATTCGCCGAGCTTGAAGAGCAGTTCCACGAGTTGACGTTGCAGAACAGGGCTGTGGACGCGGAATTGAAGCAGAAGGGAGGAAAGAAATGGTTTTGGTGAGCATTAAATACGAATCGGCAATACGACAAAAGGGAGTTGTCTTCCTGATAATGAAACGGTCGGGGACGGAACATTGGCAGGCGGAGTAGTTAACAAGAGGTGATCCTCTAGAATAACAATACGACTAATGGACAGTGAATGTTGACTTCTACAAATGCGTTTCATGTTCGTCATGGAATCTACTGACATTGGTGTATTGCCAAAGTGAGACACGCATGATCCCTTTTACCTTCGCAAACAACATATTTATAGAAGGAAGTCAGAACATATGGCAAGCCAATGAAATAACCAATCATTGATAAATTCGTCTTATATTAAGAAATGGCTATGATCATGGAGTGGTCCAGGCGTCCATTGGCCTACATATAAGCACCAGAATGAAGACACAACGAAACACTTGAAAAACCCCAATGTGATCTTAACATATCTCGCTTTTATGTTAGTTTATCGAAACAACACAAAACAATTTATTTCCAAATGTTCTATTCTCCTGGAACGGTAGTGGTGTGACAAAGGGGGAAGTGTGACTGTGTATGCAACACACGTGATAGGGCTCGAGCCCGCTGCGCACAAGACTGAAAAAAAAAAGTATCAAATCTTTTTCTCACTATACCACAACCACATCATGGCTAGAGGACCTAAGAAGCACCTTAAGAGATTGGCGGCCCCATCCCACTGGATGTTGGACAAATTGTCCGGCACCTACGCCCCAAGAGCCTCCGCCGGCCCTCACAAGTTGAGAGAGTGCTTGCCTTTGATCGTTTTCTTGAGAAACAGATTGAAGTACGCTTTGAACGGCAGAGAGGTCAAGGCTATCTTGATGCAGGAGCACGTTAAGGTTGACGGTAAGGTCAGAACCGACTCCACCTACCCAGCTGGTTTCATGGATGTCATCACCTTGGAGGCCACCAACGAGAACTTCAGATTGGTGTACGATGTCAAGGGTAGATTCACTGTCCACAGAATCACCGCTGAGGAGGCTTCCTACAAGCTCGGTAAGGTCAAGAAGATCGCTTTGGGTAAGAGAGGTGTTCCATACGTTGTCACCCACGACGGCAGAACCATCAGATACCCAGACCCATTGATCAGAGCTAACGACACCGTCAAGATCGACTTGGCTACCGGTAAGATCACCGAGTTCATCAAGTTCGACACTGGTAAGTTGGTCATGGTCACTGGTGGTAAGAACATGGGTAGAGTTGGTGTTATTACCCACAGAGAGAAGCACGAGGGTGGTTTCGACTTGGTCCACATCAAGGACGCTTTGGAGAACACTTTCGTCACCAGATTGACTAACGTCTTCGTCATTGGTGACGAGGCCGGTAAGTCCCACATCTCTTTGCCAAAGGGCAAGGGTATCAAGTTGTCTATCACCGAGGAGCGTGACAGAAGAAGAGCCCAGCAGGGTTTGTAATTGTAAGTATCTGATACTGAACACATTTTTAAGCGAGTTGTAGAGAATTGAGCGGGAAAGGCTAGTTGCGTGGAAACTTTGGAATTGGAGTGAAGTGGAGGAAAGCTTTAGATGAGGCAGAGTGGGTCAACGTAGAGTTCATGAAACGAGAGCGGGACGCTGCAAAGTAAAACCAATAACTCAATTGTTGTTCCTGAAAAAGATCACATGAAGTCCGTTAAAAAGCCTCAAACGTGTCTTGAAACCTGGTTCGACCACTTGGTTTGCAGCCATTCGCAGCCACAGTAGCGAAGCTTGCATCGGCAAATGAAACCGCCAATTGTAACTCTTGAGATACATAATATTTAGAAATGAGGAGAAATCTTGCCTGATAGCCCTCAAAACAAAGAAAAAGCTAGAGTGGGCAGTTCCTCCATCAACTGAGACAGTCTCCCAGGCTCACCCTACTAATCTACACCACAACCAACAACCACACCTATCACTAAAACCCAGTCATTCACACTAGTCCTCGTGAGCAATTGCTTCATGAAAACCGCTCCCGCCCAAATCCAAAATCTCCGTCCCCCTCTCCCCCACTCCACTATCAACGCTTTCGCGCTTATCTATATCGATAACCATGAGAGCTACCTTCTTCTTTATAGGTGCCGCTCTTGCCACCTTCAGAGACCTCGCCTTTGGAGACCTCAACTTCCTTCACACCACAGACACACACGGCTGGTACCTGGGCCACTTGAACCAGAAAACGTACTCCGGAGACTGGGGTGACTTTGTCTCATTTGCACACCATCTTAAACAAAAGGCCAGACAGAACGGCCAGGATTTGCTCCTTGTGGACAGCGGAGACCGTCACGATGGCAATGGGCTTCTGGACATCACGAGTCCCAATGGCGCCCGCTCGCTTCCGATATTCATAGAACAGGACTACGATCTTTTGACTTTGGGCAATCATGAGCTCTATCTAGCAGAAAATTCCCAGCAGGAATACGAAATTGTGGCCAAGCACTACGGAGAGAAGTACGTGAGCACAAACGTGGAGTACCTTGATGGCGGAAAGTGGGTGCCCATTGGAAACAAGTACAGGTACTGGAAGACTGAGGTAAAGGGCACCAGGGTGCTTGCACTCGGGTTTATGTTTGATTTTGCCAGGTACAACGAAAAGACAAAGGTCACGCCAATTGCAGAGGTGATTCAGAAGGACTGGTTCCAGGAGATCCTCGACAAGTTCCCTGCCGAAGAGGTGGACACCGTTGTGGTGGTGACCCATGTGCCTGTGGACCGGGACTGGAACGAATTGGCGCTCTTGCACGCCGAACTTAGAGTGCATTACCCAGAGACAAAAATAGAGTACTTTGGTGGCCACAGCCATATTCGTGATTTTGTGGTTTATGACGAGAAGCTGGTGGCCCTTCAGAGTGGCAGGTTCTGTGAGACAGTGGGCTTTCTCGGAGTCAATTTGAACGCCACAGGCAACGAGGCTTCCGAGGTTTACTCTAGACGCTACATTGACTTTAACACAGACCTGTTCCGGTACCACTCCGGCAAGTCTGTGGATGCTTTCGACACCAAGAAAGGCAACCACGTTAAGTCCTTGATAGCGCTGGCTAGAGAGGATTTGGGTCTTGATAACGTCATTGGCTACGTCAACAACTCCAACTACTACATGGACTATGTGCCCGTGTCACACCCAAAAAACTTGTTCAGGTTGCTTGCCAAAAAAGTGCTTCCCACACTTGAGGCGGAAAAGGGCGTGGAGACGAGCCAGGAGAGACTAATTCTCATCAACACTGGGTCTGTGCGGTATGATTTGTACAAGGGCCCATACACTTTGGACACACATTACATCGTGTCGCCTTTTCAGAATAAATGGGTCAAGGTGACAGTTCCCAAGTACATTGCGGTCCAAATTGCCCCCAAGTTGAACCAGGGAGGCTACATAATGGCGGCCGCTAGCAATGAACCCTTAGCTCCTCCCCATCAGACCCCCAAGGTTTTCCACAAGCGTGACCAGCAAGTCATGGACTTGTCGCAGTACGATGATTTGGACCTCCACGTCGAAAAGCTCACCAAAGGCTACGTCACCTACGACGACTTTGGCAACAAGGGTGATGACACTATTCACAAAGCCGTGATCAATTACCCCGTCCCCAATGTTGTGCAAAGCGTGGAGCTCAAGCATAACGGCCGTAAGGCACCGGTGGATGTAGTTTTCTACGATTTCATCACCCCCAACGTGAAGGAGGTGTTTCAGCAGCTTGACTACCCCTTCCCAGAAGTCGAGTACTACTCGGACCGGTACTTGGGACAGCTACTCAATGACTACGTTGCCGAAAATGAGATCTAGTTGTCTTAAATGCTAATTATGCTGTCGTCGGGCTTGTACGTGATTCTATAGTTGAAACTGTTGATGAGCTCGGCCTCGGACCCGCGGACCACGGCCTCATCGATCACCATGTTCATGTTGAAACCGTACCAGGAGCCCCAAATGGGTCTTGGTTTGGCTGGGCCATTTGGCGTCTGCACAAGATCAGCCGACTCCCCTAGTCTGGATTTGCCTCCTTCGTCAAAACGCACTTTACCGTTTACAGTAACGGAATACAAGCCTGTGCCTGGGATTAGATGGGCATCGTAGGAGCTCATTTGGTGTGAGGTCAATGGGCATCCGAGCCATTTCTTCTGGAACTCTAACCGAGCATCGTTAGCAGGTGCCTGAGGTATCAACGGGTGACCGTCAAATATAATAGCACAGGCGGGTTTTAGCTGTTTGCCAAATTGGGTAGCATACGCCTCGACGTTGGGGAATTGTGGTTGAGCACTGGGCCCGCTTGGGAAATACAGAAGGTCAAAGGACGCCAAAAGGCTTTTCAAAAAAGGCTCTATGGGTTGTGCTGGATGGTTAGATGGCCTGGAACGCCACGGGATTCACAATACATACTTGGATCTTGCTGTGAGTTGGCTGCTAAGTTCATTGTGGTTGTATGATAGAGTGGAAATTCTTGATGGGGTAGTGTACTGCAGGCGTGCACGATGATATCTTGATGGAGCTGTCTACGCCGGGCAGATCGAAGAAAAGATTGAAGTGAAGCGAAATTGGGAGATTAAAAAATCACGCAGGTTACCTGGATTCATCATTTTGCACGGTCATGGCTTGTTATGAGTGGGTGTTTACCTTTGATACTGCATATAACACGCTAGCTATACATGGAACCATAGATAAGGGACCTTATAATGAAGAGGAGTATCGATATTTTCTTCATAGAGGCTGATGTGATGAGAGATAATTGGAAGGATTCAAAAGGCCCATGTTATGATCTGAATCGGCGCAGTTATTGAGTGCCCATAGCAAAGTACGAACCCGAGGTGCATCCAACGCCCATATTGAAGCCAATTTGGCCACGTCTCGGCGCTGGTTTATCGAAAAAGCAGCTTTCCGATGTTTGAGATGGCTGGCATGACTCATGGCTCAAAAGGCCTCGTGCCCTATGAGAAACCCTACCACCAGATTTTACACCTTTGCAATGCTTCCCATATGACATTGCCTTTCCACGCAGCTAGATTAGTCAAAGTGAGCTCCTGGCCAGCATGTTCATGTTGTGCTATTGCTTCGATTGCAGTAAGCAACGCTTCAGCTGCTCTAGCCAGACTACTTCGACCTCCACATGCAACAATCAGAGCCAGAGCTACAGCCAGAACCACCGCCACAAGCCTGACCGATTGTCCTCGGCTGCAAGCGAATCAATTCCCCTGTCTCCTGAACGCAACCAAAAACCTCCACCACAATCCACAATTACTACATGCCCAGGCCCCACAAACTACGCAGTTTCACAGCAAGCCTAATTCATTACCCGAAAGCCACAGGACGACATCCACGGACATCCTCACGGCTGCATCGTCGGAGCGGCTGTGCCTGTCACAGGCAGCACGTCATCGTAGCAAAGAAGCTTCCATCTTATCGGTGCGCAGGACAGCAACCAAGGTCCATCTATAAAAAGCCCAAGTGCCCCCCTGACAGAATTGCAATAAACACATAATGAGTGACGCAGCACGCACAGCTAAGGATATTGGAGTTGGACTTGTCGGATCAATCGGCGGAAACAAGGTTGCCGACGCTGTTGGCGGAGGTCAGGTGAGCCACATTGTTGGAGGAGTAGCCGGAGGAATTGGAGCCGGTGCTGCCACGGACAAGGCCGAGGACAAGGCCAACGAGAAGAAGGATTAGAAAATAGAATACACTTTGAAGATTCAAGTTGAACGAATGTTTTTTGTAGAATACAGTGAGTTTGTATAGGCCTGCCAGCAACGAACCCAATTGGGACTCTCGCGATCTGGCTGCAAGAGCTCCTGAACCAGCCTCACCCTTGCTAGCCCGAAAGGGACTGGGGCGATCGGATTGGGAAGGACCTAAGGAATTGACGAAACGGGGATTTGAACGATCACGAGAGAAAAAAAAAAAAATACTTACCAACGAAACCTACAGTTTCAAGAATCACATTGTAGATCCCACAACATGCCGAAGCTGAGTGCCTCCGTACTGGACCGGGCAGTTGGGCCAAATCAAAAATAGCCTCCATTCCGCATTTGGCTTGATGAGATGCATTTGGCTTTTGAGATAGGGACGCTGGCCCGTTCAGGAGCCGTGCGTGCTACTTGTGGAATGGATCCAGAGAGCGATCTGATCTGTGCTAGCCAGCCAGGACAGTAGACGAATCCAAGGACTTCGGCAACCGGCTAGCCGATTGCTTATGTGCAGGTGACTATACCCCCCCCTTACATAGCGGTAAATCTCGAACTCCTCCAACCCTCGTCGCCCAACTACACGCCAGGAGCCTCGTCCGAGAGGGCCCATTTTGCAACCGTTCTCGGGACCTGCATACAGCCCACGTCGTCTCACCTGAAAGCAGCACGCTCCCGCGCCCTCGCTGCATCTGGCTGGGGCCACCTTCCGCATTCAGCGAGCCTACCGCTGAATCGGGCCATGCTGCGTTGCCCTGGCCAAAAAATACTCCCACGGCCGCATCCTCATATATAGCCAGCATGAACGCCAGCGTCAATTGCACAAAATCTGTCTTTTTCAGCCAGCACCCACTGCCGCTTGCGTCCAGCGTCCTGCCGAATCGCCAGCTTTTCTTCTGTTTCCGGCCATCTAGCCTGCGTTCCGGCAACCAACTGGGTTTCTTCGCTGCACTTTTTTCCCAATCCGGCCGCTCCCCTTGATCTGACTTTGATCTGACCTCCAGCCTGATTTAAGGCGCCGGATCCGCTGCACCTCCACGCTTTTCGCAGCCATCTTGTTCTCTTGAAGAATCCACCCATTCCTTCCTTTCGCTTATACCCTAGCATCCAAACTTGTCACCGTCCATTGGTCCTCAATTTCACCATCACGAAGCTACATTTATTGATCACTCAGCTACATTTATTGATCACTTAGCTTTCATATATTGGTCACCAGCTACTCAGCTTTCTTATTGATCAACATTTACTACCCATTGACTACCCATTGACTACCCCTTGATCGCACCGTCATTGATCGCCATTAAAGCTTCTCAATTACAGCTCCTCAATTAGCTACTCAATTAAAGCTACTCAGCACCAATACCCTGGATCATACCAACCCAGACCATTCTGTGATCAACCCGATCACACTGACCCACCTGATTCACCCGAACCTCCACCCAGTTGGTTCTGTCCTGCCTTCCACCGGCCGGTCCATCTCGCTAGTATCTGCATCACCCATGAGCGTGGTGCACCCCATGTTCGACCCCAATTACCCCAGGAGCCCCATGCTCAACCTGCTCAAGCTCCGCCTGCTCACGCCGCCTGGGCTTCTGCTGAACTACTCGAAAAAACGCTCACACAGCGACTTGGGCGCTGACTCTGAGCCCCAGCATGAACTGACAAAACGGTCCAGAACGGCTCCACCTTCGCCACCGTCGGCGCCTGCCACCGCCGTGCTTCCTAAGGCCGCTCTTTTCAAACAAACACCGCAAAGAGTGTCGCTTCCCAGCCTTTCCGCTGCCTTGGAAAGAGCAAAGGACCCCATTGTGCCTACGGTGCTGCTTGACTACTTCGACACATACAAGCCGCACGACGAGAACTGGCGCTACGGCCTTTTGGACCTGATCAGAGCCAAACCGTCTTTTCTCAATTCGTACAGCTACCTCGAGGCCCATGCTCACAACAGGCCTGTGGATGGAGGTGCTGGTTTGAAAATGGCTGCGAAAAACGACACTGCGGCTACTACTGCGACACAGCCAAACACCCAAAAAGAGCCCGTCAAGCTCCCACCCATCAGCGAGCTTTCCCTGGGCGTAAAGCCCCATTTCGACTCCAGAGTCAGCAAGTCCTTGCCCACCCTCGCCGAGCGCAAAATCAACTTTCCCTACGAGTCAAACTACACCTACCTCAACAAGACATACATGAACGACGTGGAACGGTACCCCGAATATCTTGAGTTGGCCCAATCGCTTATCCAGCTTTCTCGCCCCGCTGGCGCTGGCGCCAGCTACTACCAGCCAGAATACAGACCGCCCGTGGCCGCCATGAATACCGTTCCCTTCACTCCAGAAAACTCCTTCACGGAAAACGAGCCTTCGAGTCCGAAGAAGAAGCAAAAGACAAAGTTCATTCCCATCACCCCACCCTCGGTCAAGGACAAGTCTCGTTCGGAGCTCATGAGACTGCCTCCTCGCCATGGCCAGCAGGCTGCCAGAGTGTGCATTTCCTGTGGATCTGACCAGTCGCCATGCTGGAGACCATCGTGGTCGATCAAGGAGGGCCAATTGTGCAACTCGTGCGGACTTCGCTACAAGAAGACGCTGGCCCGCTGCTTGAACAAAAAGTGTAAGAAGATTCCAGCCAAAGGCGAGTGGCTGTTGATGCAGACGAAGGGCAAAGCAGACTTTGGCGACGAAAAGGCATACAGCTGTTTGGACTGCGGCTGGAAGGTCGAGGTGAAGTGAGTTGGTTGAATTTGGCTGCTGTGGAGGCGCCCAGATACAGCTAGTTCACTAAGCATCATTGGAGGAGATGCTTGCTTGACCTTTCAGATTGCATTCACAGGTGCCCTCGCATGGCCGTTCGTGTTCATACTTCAGATTTATCAGCATTCTTGGGAATTGACTATTGATTAGTCGCCTTGCCACAGACAACCGCAGGGCTTTAATATAGCGCACAGCGCTCTTTGCATAGAGAACGGTGTTCTCGACCCATGTTTTAATTAAGAGATTTCAAGACGAGATGTAGAAGTAGGAGAGTATGAGGAGTGAGGTTTAGCTTGTTTTGCAGCTTTGGTGAAGCGAAAGAGATCAATATCTCTAGGTGAACACGACTGAAATAGTCTTCTAGTGGTTGATTCAATAGCCAAGTGCACTCTCGATTCTTCGCAATTCAGCGTAAAAGGATTTTTCAGATTTAGCTCAAAAGCTTTCTTTCAATTGGTCTGAGACAACCTATCAAGATTGACTCGAAGAAAAGGAGACAGCTAGGTGGGATTCATTCAATTTACGAGAACCACTCACCATTCATTCTCACAAATTCAGCCTGAAAGCCGTTTGGTAGCCTTGAATTCGTCTTGAAGTTCCAAAATCCACTTGTCAAGACTTCTCCTAGAAATGCCCACAATTCACATTCAGTGGCATTATGTCACGATTACATAATCTGGCAGTGGCAAACTTCGGAGCGCAATCTCATTGTTGGCCTGGCAAGTTAAGGATGTGATGTTCAAAATCAGGCTCTAAAATTGAAGAATTTTGGAGTGTACTTGAAAAGTGTCGGATAAATTGAGTAATCTTTCGAGCTTCATGGTTGGTACCATAGTAGAACCATCCCTGATTTCAACTCCAGATCAGATCAGCTGAAATAAACATTGTTAGCATCAGTCAATTTGAGGAACCAATAATTTTATATATCGATAAAGAGCCATTTACATAAATGCAAAATCATGGAACACCTGCCTGTCCACTCCACCGAAGTCGTTCGCATTTTGCAACCGCCCCACGGACCCTAGAACCCCGGATATAGCCACGCCACCTCCTTCAGAAACGTATAAATAGAGCCCAAATCCAGCTCTTCTACTTCTTCTAACCCATTCTGCTCTTTTTTTAAATCCCCCCAGATAACCCCGTGGAACCTCCATGGAAGGGTATGGAAACCCGCACACCCGCCCTATATCTCTTGATCTCACCTAATCTCAACCACCATGTCTGAAATCACCATCAACGTCAAGTCGTCGGGCGACAAGAAGTACGAGATTTCCGTGGAGACCTCTGCTTCCATCGCCGACCTCAAGGCTCTCATCTCCGTCCAGGCTGATGTGCCTCCGGAAAGACAGCGTTTGATCTACTCTGGTAAGGTCCTTAAGGACGAGGAAACCGTGGCGTCCTACAAGATCCAAAACGGCCACGCTGTCCATATGGTCAAGCTGTCGGCACCCAAGCCTGCTGCTGCTGCTTCAACCCAGCCTGCTGCCGAATCAGAGAGATCCACCTCTCCTCAGAATGTGCCTTCCAACATTGCTGCTGGTCAGGGTTCGTTCAACCCATTGGCGGACTTGACTGGTGCCAGGTACGCTGGCTATACACAGCTTCCTTCGGCTTCCATGTTTGGCCCCGACGGCGGCATGGGACAGATGCCAGACCCAGACCAGATGCTGGAAATGATGAGCAGCCCGATGTTCCAAGAGCAGATGAATGCGCTCTTGCTGAACCCCCAGATGTTGGACTTTATGATCAACCAGAACCCACAGCTCCGTGCCATGGGGCCCCAGGTCCGTACGATGCTCCAGCTGCCGATGTTCCGTGAAATGATTACCAACCCGGAAACCATGCGTAGCATGATGAACCTCAGAAACATGCAAGGCGGCGGTGCCGAGGGCGCTGCTCTGTCTTTCCCTGCTCCAGGCGCCAATCCTACTGTCAATGAGGGTGGCGAGAGCCAGACGCTGGGCCAGACTGAAGGCCAAGGCTCGACTCCAGGCCAGACTCCAGGCCAGACTCCAGGAGTGGGTGCCAACCCACTTGCATCTCTTTTCCCTAACGGCATGCCCGCTGATCCTTTCAGCATGTTCGGCGGTGCTGGTGCCGGTGCTGGTGCCGGTGCTGCTCCTCCCCGTGACGACAGACCTCCAGAGGAGCGCTACGAGACTCAGTTGAGACAGCTCAACGACATGGGCTTCTTTGATTTTGACCAGAACGTCGCTGCGCTCAGGAGAAGTGGCGGCAGTGTCCAGGGAGCGATTGAGTACTTGTTGTCTGGTGGATTTTGAGTGCTCACAATGTTGCACCAACAGCCTCTGTGTACTAACCCAGTGTCCCTTCTTAGTTAACCACCAGCATAGCTCTGGAAGGGCTACGAATAGCTAAATTTGATACATCTACGAATGCCATCACGAAGTATAGCCAGTGGCTTTCTAAATACTAGTAGTACTGTGTGTGCGCGCACCGAAGTATCACCAATACAAACTCTCAAGCTACTTCCTCCACAACACCATAATGGCAGAATCGCCAGAAGCACAGGAGCCGACAAATGTCGCGCATAGAACACGCAATGCAGGCCGTCGAGATTCAATAGAGAAAGAAGCACAAGAGAAAAAGAAGCTCGATAAAGAAAGAGCTCGAATTATCAGAGAAAGTCTAAAAAGCGACTATGTGGAACCAGATAAGCGCCACTTGGGCCATCTACTGCATCTTACTGCTCCCCACTGCGATAGAACCGCTGGCATAGAACCAATGGACTTTCAGCTACGGAAGTTTGCTGGTTTGATTGTCACTACTCATGAAGCAAAGCCCCAGTTTTCAGAAGAGTTCATAGACGAATTGGGGAACTTGGCCTCGGAATACTTGCATAAACTAATAGGACTGCTTCACAAGTACACGGAAGTGCAGAGACACAAGAGACCCGGACTTCATGATTTGGATATTTGTTTCCACAATAACTGCATTAGCCCTGGTTCTTTGTACCTGGAGTACGAGCGGAGCCGGGTGTTGCCTGCGGCAACAAAATTGCATAAGAATACTTTGGACAGACAAGCCAATCAGCTTTTGGATGACTTCTATGCTGAAGAGTTCCATCTAGATAAGAACGACCCATCCGCAGTGTTCCACGCCAACGACCAGCATGAGGTGGCCTCCTTAATTCCAAGACAGCTGCTGAGGCCATCATATATTCCCGACTACTTTCCAACACTCCCGCCGGACTACACATACCAAAACACGGGTAACTATATGAAGACAATCACAGAGCTCAAGCAGATCAAGCTTAAGTTGGTCGAAGAGCTGAGACTCAACGAGGGGTCTTTGTACAAGCTCATTGACCGGGAGGTGCCAGACGAGGCTATGCTTTCAGAATTAGATTCAGATGACGAGGATATCATGAGCGTCTCTGGAGAGGGCCCTGCAACTGATGTAGAGTCACCTCAAGAGGCAAACGCAGAGGCAAGCGAGACAAAAGAGAAGCCCAAAGAAGATGAGGGCCAATCTTCCTTGGGCCAATTAGCTCCCGGGGAACCCAAGCCTCCTTCAAATACCAAACGCTTCGATTTTGTGGACTACGCCATGAGGCGAAAGGCAGCCAAGGAGAGAGCAGCCAAGAAGCTTGCAGCACATAGAAAAAAGAGAGAAGATGATATTCTCTTGAAGCGCGAGAAGAAGTACTCGCCATATGCCACGGCTTTGCCTACAGCCGAGGACAATGCATTCTACGAGCTGTTCCTACAAAAGAGCCTAAAGCGAGTCGTCAAGGCAACCAAGGAGGCTCATGAGAAGAAGCGTGCGAAGATCGCCGAGTTGCTTGAGGAGAGAGCCAGACAGGAGAAAGAGCAGGAGAAGAACGCCGGGTCTTTTGAATTTGGCTTTGCATTTAACCCCAATGCCAATGTCCTGGACGAAAGTGAAGAGGAGGACGATGTTGGTGAGCTCGATTTTGGTGATGACTTCAAGCTTGTGGAGCACAGAACTGACGTCGCGGGCAAGAGGCCATCCAGTGGAAGCGAGCAAACTGCCCAACCAACCACTGAAGCTGCAGAGCAAAAGACAGAAGGTGATTTTGTTATGAAAGAAGCCGAAGATGACGTGGGAGATCTTGAAAATGAGCTTGACAACGCATTGAACGAGAACTTGAATTTGCCAGCACCAATTCCTTTTGACGATGGAATGGATGGCTTCGAACTGAGCGACAGCGACAGTGACGAGGACACCAATGTGAGCAACCTCAATTTCAACAATATTAACAACGCTACGCAGCAGCAAGAACCCATTACGACGACTACGTTCGAGATGAATTTCCCACCCGAGGTCTCTGAGGAGTCCGAAGAAGACGACATGATCGACATGTAAATAGCATAATACCAAGCATGGGATCAAATAACTAAAGTGGTTGTCTTTTACCAGATGAGCTAAGCATTCAACACTATATCATTACGAGCTCTTACAAGATCTGCTTTACTTACTCCTAAGGTCCTTCAAAGTGAGCATGCTCTGATTCTTAAAATTCTATCCAATTCAATCTTCTCTTTCCAGAATCAAGTTCTAGCAGCTCCATCAAAATAGTCACCTTTGTGATCTCACAATGCCTTGTGAAAACTCCGTTCTCTACCATGAACCCTAATATTCCTGAAACGGTTGCGAAACGCAGCCACATTCCACTCATCCCGTTGCGCTCAAGGTATAATGAATTTTCATAGACATCCGTATAGTCTTCTTTAATCTGCAACTCTTCCACAATTCTACTGACCTCTTTTGTTGCTTCTTTCTTCAAGCCTTTTGTGTCCTCACTTGTCTCAACCAGCATCTACACCAGCAGCACCAAAAACGGCCCTTCAACACGAAATAAAAAGAAGTTCACCAAATCATTCAACTCTTCAATTCCTAAACCTCTACCCTTCTACCACCTCTAAAATGGTTGCTGTAACACAATGGCCTTGTCTGGTCTTCGGGAGGAAACCCGTGCACCCATACACAATGGCAGCACAAACACAAGATACCCAGCTCAAGGTAACAGCTAATTTTGCAAGTTGACATTTTCCGGCCACGTTCATGAACACAGGCATCCTGACCATAATATAGTTTAAGCCCAAACTCATTTATTGCTGATAACGAGAAATACCGTTCCTTCAATGACCTCGGTATCGCTTCCAGCATCTGCACCGTTCCCAGTGACCGTGACGGCGATTGCCTGTCGACCTGGCGAAACCGTGTCTCGATATGCTGTTTTGCTCAAGTATAGATACTGGGACTACCAGGAGGATCCCAATTCGAAAGAAGAGAATCCACCGAAAATTCGTGTGGAGAGAATCGGTCTGTTTGAGAGCCCTATAGAGGGCGAAATCACCCTGATGGATGTAAATGTGGGCGAGGAAATCACTCACAGCGGCATTGAAGTGTGTTCCATTCGTGAGCCTTGCACCCATGACGTGCAATACGGCGGTTTGTGTGCTCTTTGTGGAAAAGCCGTGGAAGACGAGAAGGACTACACTGGATACAATTACGAAGATAGGGCCACTATAGCAATGTCGCATGATAACACGGGGCTCCGTATCAGTTATGACGAGGCGACCAAGATTGAACATAACGCGACTGAACGGTTGGCCAAGGAGAAAAAGCTCATTTTGGTGGTTGACCTTGACCAGACAGTGATCCATGCTACGGTGGACCCCACGGTGGGCGAATGGCAAAAAGACCCCCAGAACCCAAACTACCCTTTTGTGAAAGACGTGCAGTCATTTTGCCTTGAAGAAGAACCCATTGTGCCTCCAGGCTGGATGGGCCCCAGACCAGGACCCACGAAATGCTGGTACTACGTCAAGTTGCGGCCCGGACTCAAAGAGTTTTTGGCTAATGTTGCTGAACGCTACGAACTTCATATCTACACAATGGCTACGAGAAACTACGCGCTAGCAATCGCCTCTATCATCGACCCCAAGGGCATCTACTTTGGTGATCGCATTTTGAGTCGTGACGAAAGCGGCTCATTAACGCATAAGAACCTTAAACGACTTTTCCCTGTTGATCAGCTGATGGTGGTAATTATTGATGATAGAGGCGATGTATGGCAGTGGGACCCTAACCTTATCAAGGTTGTTCCATACGATTTCTTCGTTGGCATTGGCGACATCAACTCCAGCTTTTTGCCGAAGAAAAATGGCCAACTCGTGGGGCCCACGAAAAACAGAAAGAGCCTTGCTCGACTTGAAGAGGCCATGGGTGACGAGAAGAAAGACGAAAAACCGACAGAAATCGACGATCGTCTCCAGAACCCAACACAAGACAGTGAAATGGATGACGGCAGTGACAGTGAACCTGGAAGCAGCCAGTCAAAAGATGAAGAGGATCAACCAACAGATCTTGGCAAAAATGGTCTGGAAAGCTCTGCCACGCCGAACTCAAGGTCCTCGTCGCCAGACGAGACCGGCGACTCAGACTCACACGATTCGGATTCTGAAAGCTCTTCACCAGTGGACCGTCTTGTCGAATTAGGTGGAGGTGAAAACAACAAAAACTTGCTCCTTGAACAGCTGATATCACGTACACAAAACCTTGAACAACAACAACATGATAGGCCATTGGCGAAACTCCAAGACAAGATGGACAAAATAGCACATGATCACGAGGACAACTCTGAGCCCGATAAGGAGGAGGAGGAAGAACATATTTTGTTCGACGACGACGCCGAACTTATCACCCTCGAAAAAGCATTGGACTATATCCATGAGCAGTACTATAAAGCATACGATAGCTTTCAACAAAATCAGACACTCGGCCGCCCTGACCTTACCACGATAATACCGCGGCTCAAACTCGACTGCTTGAATGGAGTAGTTGTCTTGCTCTCAGGCATCCTACCGTTGGGTATGAACATGAATAACGCTGACATTGTCATTTGGTGTCGCCAATTCGGAATGAAGGTTGTGAACGAAGTTTTACCAGAAATAACTCACGTTGTTTGTCGTGACCCCAATGCCTCATACATGAAGACCGGACTCACGCTTAAAGTCCGAATTGCTAAAAAAACCGTTCCCGGAGTTAAAGTGGTCAACCCTGACTGGCTCTTTGCATGCCTCAGCCTGTGGAAGCCTGTGGCTGAGAGTGACTACTTGATAGAGCTTCCCGAACAGGATTGGTATGTTTCAGAGAACGATGTCACGAAATACCAGACAGCATTAGGGTCACAACAGGAAAGAGATCAGGCTCGCAGCGCCGCAGCCGATTCGAGACCACGCCAGGGGTCGCTATCTTCAATTGATGACTACGATTTCAACGAGGCTGACGCGGAAGTTGATGATTTCTTGGCTGGAATCAGTGATGATGATGAAGAAGGGGACGACTTCGAGGCTGAGGGGGACGAAAGTCTGGGCGGCATGGAAGCAGCCAACAACGGCGGCAACGGTGCAGGTATGTCTTTCGTTAAGAGTCTTTATTCGAATAAGCGCAAGGCGCCAGGGGACAATGACAGTGATAACGAAGACGCAAGTGATAACTATAGTAACGGTGATCACAAAAAACGCAAGACGGAAGAGGACGGTGACAACATCGACGAGCTTGAAAAAGAGCTTTTGGACGAGCTCGATAATCTTGATGATTAGAGGAACAATCTAAGCTTTCGCTAGACGAGCACGCTACACAATGGGGGGTTTTCCGTTTACCAAGAATTTAAAAATAGGGGCCAGAGCTAGTAACAGCTGCACCGGTACAGGGCTGAACCGAAGGCTCGGTCCCGGTTAAGCATGGTCGCAGGCTGAGGGTCCTTAGTTGTGTCGGTGATGATGAACAGCCATTTTGCGCCCAGTTCTATTTTTGTCAGCATGTCAACACACTCGCACTTAGCCAGCCCCCAGACTAGCAAAGAATAATGGTCGGCGCGGCTAGATCCAGAAAAAACTTCACAATAAACAGGAACAGAAATCAGACAGTCGAAGGTTCATACTCATGCTCAACGAAAAAAAAAGGTTCCTAGAAATCTCCCCTTATTAAGGTTAGTCGCAACTAAGCCGTTGGTAGATCGCAAGCGAGATGACGCTGTGATCCCCATTTGCATCCCGCGCCTCGCCGATCCACCCTAAATCATTTGTGTACGCTGAGCACGCGGTCCATCTGTGCAGGTCTGCATCTCCCCCAGCAGCGTTTATATAAGAAGCTGTTTGCTGGAATTCTTCATCATTCAATCTAAGCGACCATGTTTTTCCGTTGTTTGGTCTTATTCTTTACCATAGCGTCCATTGTGCTATGCCCGTGGGCCATCGTGGGGTCCTACACAAACAAAAGTCATCTCACAGAGAACTACTTGATCGGCGTCCAAGTTACCAATCTAGATGTGGGTAAGCTTTTTGCTGGTGCCAACCTGAAGAGAGACTTTGCAAACATGCTCAGATACGTGGATGTCAAGCCAACGCCCACTGTCACTGAATCTGTCGTGACTGCTTTTCCCAAGAGAGACGTTGTCGGCGACATTGAGTCGGCACTCGGCAATGTCGGCGGTGACGTTACTTCAGCCGTGGGTGGTATCAATGTTGACAGTCTCACTGCACAGGTTGCATCTGCTACGAACGATGTGAACACCGACGAAATTGCTAGCAAAATCTCTGAATTGGCAGCTAGTGCTTCCATTCCTGATTCCTTGGCAACAATTGCAGCTGGTTTTGCCGATGGTTTCGACATTGAGAGCGTTGTTTCAGAATTGAATTACCGTGACTTGGGATTGGCTGACTACTACAGTGTCAGTTACTGGGGTTACTGCAGAGGTTACATGAACGGCCTGAATGGTACCGATGAGCTTCTTGACCACTTGGGCGACTTCGGCGATAACTTCAACAAGGACGATGTGAAGTTTGTTTGGTGCAGCTCTCCCAAGCCTGGCTTCAAGTTCGACCCATTGGACCTTGTCAAGCGCGAAATGACGAACGCTGTTACCAACTCTGTGGATGGTTTCAACGGTCTTCCTCAAGAGCTCTCAAATACCATCAAAGCTCAACTCATTGCGATCATTGCATCTGTGGACTACGAGGACCTCAATTTACCCGGTGATTTGAAAGACAAACTAACTTTGCTCAACAACATCACGAAGGCAGCGTTGGCGATGCTTATTGCTGGTACAGGCTTGGCATTTATCTCCTTCATTTTCCAGTCTGTGGGTCTTTGTTGTTCACCCAACAACAGCTGTCTTTCATGCCTAAACTTCATCCTCATGTTGCTTTTTTTCATTTGCATACTCCTTGGCGCCGGTTTGAGTACTGGTGCCTACATGTTTGTGAGGTCTGAGGTGAACAAGGAGATCGACGATTTTGGTTTGAAATCATTTTTGTCGGTACAATATTATGCGTTTGCATGGTCTGCCATGGTGGCATCATTTTTGGCAATCGTTTTCGCTGCCATTGGCTACTGTTGCGGCTGCTTCTCAGGAACCAGACGCTCATACAAGAGAGTGCAAGAGCCACCAATGGCTTACGACCACAAGAACTATGGGTACCACTAGGGTCGCCTGTATTAGGCAGCGTAGCTGTCAGATTTATTTTATGCGGCATGATTTGGAATTGATTAATGTAGGGTAGTAATCGACAATAGTCTGGGGAGCTCGTTCATTTGCCTCAGAAGTAGCATGCTTCTCCAAATTGGCTCAACTTTAGGTCTAATTTGAGGACGTTTACAAAACTGGATTGTTTTATCAGTATGGATTGATGCTTCCATTTTACTAACGAATGGTTATCATTTTACTAACAAATGGTACTTCGCAGCCATTTCTCAAACTCGAAACAGAACGTTTAATGAGATAAAGTAAAATAAAGAGAGCAGAATGAATCTCCATATATTGACGAGAAATTCAGTTCAATTCTCGGGCTCTCTGAATAATCTTCACGGGTAGATTCAGAGTCAGATTCGCATAAGTTGTTAGCTCACAAACCCACCACTTCTTGCTAAACTCTCCAGAAGCTCTTTCCTTACTTTTGGAAGTTGGTCGAATTTGATAATAAATCAAAAGAATTGCACAATTTTTGATTAAAAAATAATCTCGAATCTTTTATCTTATGACTTTCCCTAGCACTGCAGTTGTCTCTCGCTCAAGTGTTGATGCCTCAGCTACTACTGTGCGAATTCGCATCTTTTCAACTTCATCATGCTCTGCTCCCTTTCAGGCGAGGAGGCCCAGGAGCCGGTCGTGTCGCCCAAAAGCGGATGCATTTTCGAGAAACGACTCATAGAGCTGTACATATCCACAACCGGGAAGGATCCTATCAGCGAAGAGGCTCTCACAGCAGAAGAACTCATCGTAATTCAAAATAAAGATCCTGTCATAGTTCCACCCAGACCCGCCGCTTTCAACTCAATTCCTACCATGTTGCAGGCGTTTCAGAACGAGTGGGATGCATTGGCTCTTGAGACATTCACTTTGCGTAAGGAGCTCAATAACACTAGACAAGAGCTCAGTGCTTCCTTGTATCAATACGATGCTGCCGTGAGGGTGGCCAACAAAGCGCTTAAAGAGAGGGATGAGGCTCGTGAAGCGTTGACTGAGCTTTCACTGTCGTTTGCAAAGAGCGACCGACCCGTGGAAGAGAAAATGAGTGATGTAGTTGAAGAAAAGAACGAAGAACCTGAGTCAACAGCAGCTGACTCAAGACTGTCAGAAGATACGCCGATGGAAAGAAGCATCTCGGGCAGGGAGTTGCCCGTTGATGTTGCTCAGAACATTTTGGAGGCCGGTGAACGACTCTTCAGGGGAACACAAGAACCTCAAACTCACGTTGGATGTTCTGAATGCCAGAAACTGGGAAATTTCTACAACCGAAACGGATCACGAAATAAAGCGTCCCTTCGGGCTGCTTGCTGTTGGGTCCACAGGAAAGGCCGCCGTGTTTGGCCAGAACTCCATATTCATTTACCCCGAGGGTAAAGTGATGCACAAGAGAGCCTCTATTATGAATATCTGCTTCACTGGCAGGGGGGACCAGGTCTTGGCCGCATGCAACAACAACACAATCTACATCCAGTCTGTCAACGGAGCTCCACCAAAGCCTCTTAACCACAAGGCGGGCGACATTCACAAAATCATCGCCCATCCGTCGATCGCTGTATCGATTGGGTTCTCGCCAGACCACTGGACCGTATTCAGCTACAATCGCCAAGTCTACAAGTCTGACAAAGTCCCATTTAAAATGACGTATCAGGCCCTTCATGTTGATGGCAGACTACTAGCAATTGGCACTAGTCATCCTGGCCAGGTTTTGATTTACGACATTGTTACGAACGAATGCGTTGCCAGCATCAACGCAAAGTACACACGGGTCAACAAGATCCAATTTGCCTACAACGGATATTGGCTTTTTGTCGCTTCCACTGAGTCCGGGAAAGGTGCTGTACAATTGTTCGATCTACGCAAAAACTCATTGGTGCAGCTTTTCGAGTACAGCGACAGAGTGGAGTTTGCCATAGATAAGTCTTCTCAAGTGCTTGCAGTATCTGTGAGAGCCGAAGAGGCGATCTTCTTCAGTACCTACGAAAAGAAGGCGAAAGCATGGCATATTGATACTCTCAAGTTGAATTCCACATACCCCTTGAACCTGATTGAGTATGTGGATGACGACGACGGCATTGCCACATTCCTTGCCTTGTCGTCTCGCACGATACGAAGAATTGTTCTTCACCAACCCGGTCATGATTAATGTAAGGGCATGCCCGAAGATAGCGGACTCTCTGGAGGCGATGTTAGAATCGTTTTTAGATACTGCTAGCTATCTTATACTATAGCTTCTAGGCTTCCTGAGCTGAAACAGCGACTTGAAGCCAATAACAGGGTGGGTGGCCCAGAAGTTGCAGAACGTTGTATCAAGACAGTGTTATTCCGCACGAATTCCAGCTTTACCGCAATTCTACACCCCTTTCGTCGCTGCTCCACAAAAGTAATTTTCATTCACTCCTCTTTAATACAAATAAGCCATGTTTTGCAACTCCGATCTGCTCACATTGTCCTCCTCGTACGGCTTCTTGCAGGTGCGCATCGAACTTCTGGGGAAACACTACAATGTACACCGAAGAACAAAGAAAGAAGCTTGACGAGTTAGTGGCCCAGTGGCTTGCCGTGGATCCCAATGAGCTGTCACGTCAAGAAATCCAAAGTTTGCAAGAGCAGCAGAAGTACAAGGAGTTGGATGGAAAACTCGGAAAGAGAATCGCTTTTGGAACCGCAGGGCTCCGTTCATCAATGGAGCTGGGTTTCGCCCACATGAACGACGTGACCATCTTGCAAGCATCTCAAGGTCTTGTTTCGTATTTGTCGAAGACTGAGAACCCTGCGTTGGTCATTGGTTACGACCACCGCTTCCATTCGCAGAGATACGCTGAAATCACCGCCAGTGTAGCTTTGGCAAGCGGATTCACCGTTTACTATTTGGGAACAGCGGGAAGTCTTTCTGACGAATCTGACCCAGATACTCAAGATGGCGACAAGTCGTACGTTCACACGCCTATGGTTCCTTTTGGCATAGACTTCTATAAAGCATCAGCAGGTGTGATGGTTACAGCTTCTCATAACCCTGCTCAAGATAACGGATACAAAGTTTACTACGGAAACGGCTGCCAGATTATCCCGCCTCACGATGCTGGTATTGCTAAGAGCATTGACGAGAATCTCGAACCGTGGAAAGACCGCGGAGTATGGGATGTCAAGGGTAACTTCGAGAAGGGCTTGAAGGAGGGCAAGCTTGTGCTTGTGAAGGAGGAACTTTCTACCAAGTATGTGAAGGCCGTTGCGGAGCAGCTTATCGAGAAATCATCGCTTTCCTACAAGTTTGTCTATACCCCAATGCACGGAGTGGGTCTTGAGATGTTCTCGAGGATCTTCAAGAAATTCCACGCCAAGCAGACCGACGTGGATGTCGTTCCTGAACAGGCGTTCCCCGACCCCAAATTCCCCTCGGTGCCTTTTCCTAACCCTGAAGAGAAGGGTGCTTTGGATTTGGCCATAGCTCGCGCTGAGGCTCAGGGCTTATCGCTTGTGGTTGCAAACGACCCCGACGCCGATCGTTTCAGCGTGGCCATCAAACGCAAAAACGGCAAGTGGCAGCAACTCACCGGCAACGAAATCGGTATTTTATTTGCTGCCTATGTCATTGAAGAGCGCACCAGCAAAGCCGACTTGAGTGAGACATGGCTCCTCAACTCCACAGTCTCATCCCAGCTTTTGCGCTCATTGGCCGAAAAAACCGGCTGCCACTT
The DNA here is from genome assembly GCA_026585945.1 of Candidozyma vulturna. Lineage (NCBI taxonomy): Eukaryota > Fungi > Ascomycota > Pichiomycetes > Serinales > Metschnikowiaceae > Candidozyma > Candidozyma vulturna. The sequence goes on from CM048828.1 coordinate 1,249,793, forward strand.
CCAGGACACCTTGACCGGCTTCAAGTGGATCGGCAACAAAGCCATTGACCTCAAAAATGCCGGAAAGCTCGTGCCTTTTGGCTATGAGGAGGCAATCGGGTACATGTTCAGTGTGGTAAATGACAAGGACGGGATTTCTGCGGCCGTTATGTGGCTCCAACTCTACGAGGAGTGGTTTGGCGACGGCAAGCAGGACCCAATTGAAAAGTTGGAGCTAATCTATCAGAAGTACGGCTGGTTCAAGGAGTGCAATGGCTACTACAAGCTCGACACCCTGAAGACCCCGGGTATCTTTCAGGCAATCCGGGACTCATTCCCAGGCGACGCTCCATCCACCCTTGGCGATTTTAACGTCACCGAATGGAGAGATTTGACTCTCGGTTATGAACTGTCTACCCCAGACCATGTCCCGATTCTCCCCGTAGACCCACTGTCTCAGATGATTACAGCCGTTTTGCAACCACCGCACTCTGGCGAGCAGGTGCGCTTCACTTGCAGAGGGTCCGGAACCGAGCCCAAGCTCAAGGTGTACATTGAGGGTCGGTCTAACGGAAGCGAGGAGGCGGCCTTGAAGCTTGCCAGAGCATGCTGGAATACACTTAAGGAGCACTGGTTTAAGCCGGAAGAAAATGGGCTCCAAGAAGTGGTGTAGTGGTTTCAGACGGGGCTTTATTGCGCAAGGTATCCTGCAGACAGCGCCCGACATCTGGCTGCTATTCTGAACTTTTCGTTTGTTTGGCTCGCCAGTCTACGTCTCACTTAGGTCTCACACGCCATGGTTTTCAAGGACAAGGCATCTGACCTTCCAATGTATGTTGATTGAAATTTTTGTTGATAGAGGATTCTAACCCGCAGCCACAATAACCGATTCCGGCCCAGACGACCCTCGAGGGGAATGCTCCGAGGCCTCCTCATAGGGGCAGTTGCCCTACTATTGGTGTGGACGTTTTTTCAAAGAAACAGTGGATTCAACCCCTCCATTCAAGAAAAAGCTGTCTTGACCGAGGACTACGACCTATACAAGGTGACCAAAGATGGCGTCCACAAGGTCGAACCAGAAGATGCCTCCACCCCCGAAGAGGCCGAACAGATTTATAAAGACACCGTTCACATCCACGACTTGAACGACTACCAGGGCACCACTGCAGGGGAGGCTCATAATGAGGTCGTTTTGTTTTTGATGCCCCTCAGAAACGCCGAGCACGTGTTGCCAATGGCCTTCCAAAACATCATGAACTTGACCTATGACCACTCGTTGATTGACATTGCATTCTTGGTTTCTGACTGCTCTCCTGGTGACACCACGTTGGAATCCGTCTTTAAGTACTCCATTTCATTGCAGAACGGCACGTTGGCCGACGAGCTTCTAGCTGCCGAGCAGGACAAACGCAACAACCTTGTTCGTGGCACCAACGACTTGTACGAGAACTACATGGATCAGGGTTACATGGAGAATGTGCGCAAGGCGTACAACTCTCCTGAGACCTGGCACAAGGGCTATAGAACCCCATTCCGGTCTGTTTCCATTTACGTCAAGGACTTTGGCCAGGTGATCGGTCAGGGCTTCAGTGATAGACACGCCGTGAAGGTGCAAGGTATCCGTAGAAAGTTGATGGGACGGGCTAGAAACTGGCTTACAGCTAGCGCCTTGAGGGCTCACCACTCATGGGTGTACTGGAGAGACGTCGATATCGAAACCTGCCCTGGATCTGTGATCCAAGACTTGATGAAGTTCGACTATGACGTGATGGTGCCTAACATTTGGAGACCATTGCCCGGGTTCTTGGGCAACGAACAACCGTACGATCTCAACTCGTGGGTTGAGTCAGAGCCGGCACTTGAGTTAGCCAAGAAGCTTGACGAGGATGATGTCATTGTCGAAGGGTACGCCGAATACCCAACATGGCGTGTACATTTGGCCTACCTCCGGGATGCCAATGGTAATCCCAACGAAGTGCTCGACTTGGACGGAGTTGGCGGTGTATCCATTCTCGCCAAGGCCAAGATCTTCCGCCAGGGCGTCCACTTCCCTGCGTTTACATTTTTGAATCACGCTGAAACCGAGGCTTTTGGAAAGATGGCCAAGAAGATGGGCTTCCGCGTGGGAGGTTTACCGCACTACACCATCTGGCACATCTACGAGCCCAGTGAAGACGACTTGAAGAAGATTGCTGCCATGGAGAGAGAGAAGCGGCGGAAGCAGAACAACTAGACTGCGAGGAACTAATCATATCATTTGGCATCGTGTAATAATACAAGCAACAAGACTAATCAAAAAAAATTAACATTCTCAGTAGGAAGGCAGGTGTTTTAATCTATGCGACCTTGTGGCCACTCAGAGATTGTTCACATCCATGTTGTTCATCATAAAATGTCTGTTCTGCTGAGGGAGTCGAACCCTCGCTCGGCGCTTGAGCTAACCGACTAGTCCAACGCAAAAGAAAATCATATGATTCACGACACGCGTTTGAGTTATTCAGCATGGCCAGTTTTGACTAAAGTAAAATTTTTTTAAACTAGACTCATTGTAGAGATTGCGTGGTAACTTTAGTATTGGTGTGCCCAGAAGTGGCGTAGCACCGCTGGTTCGCGAGATATGGCGGTTTTAAGTTTGCACACCCCATTAGTGAAAATGCAGCCAGGATAATATCCAGTGGCTTCAAATTAAAGCCCCATCTAAAGAAATGCAAAAACGGTTTACGAAACTGGGGGACCTCCGGCTACCACGCCACAGCTGCCTTGAAAACTTCGTGGCTCAATGGAGGCCTGTTATTGTAGATCCACAGCCTTATTTCCATGAGCAGTCTACAATCTCCACGTGGAGCCAATATGCCACAACAGATCAGCATGGGATTTGCAAGCCTCATTAGTCAGTATCTAGGCTGGACAGTACGAGAATGAACCTCACCAAAACCACCAATCCATAACCCATTGACCTAATTCACTACCAAACTCTTCAAACCCACGGACCATCTACTGCAGGATCTTCTAGAACATCAGCCGGCAGCAGAGGTTAGTGGCCCTCGGGTCGGCTGTAGGCACAGTGACACAAAACCGTGTTTACTGTTCCGAGAGTCCTCTAGAATCTTAGAGCAGCAGGCAGAGTTTAGGACGGTCGTATTCCCGATGTTTTCAGTGTTGTTTTTTTGTTCATTGTATGATTTTTCGCGAGTCAAGGTGCTATTGCCGAGCGAAGCCCAGCCTCGAATTCCACTGTTGCAGCCGTAGTAGGTGGGACCGCCGCAGACTACCCAGGTAGTGCGGGACCACCATTCATTTGGTCAATTCGATGCCGTTTCGAAACTGAAAGCTAGAACGTTTGAACCTGGAAGCCCAAAATATCATACTACCACCGGATCAGGCTATTTTTGGCCGTGGGGTTCGGACAATGCTGGGTTTTCTCGATCGGTCTGGTTCGGCGCCAGGCGAGAAATTCGCACCCAGACGGCTCAGCTAGACGACCAGAAGGCGCTGATCGGAAAGCCCCAAAACGACATAACCGCAGGAATTCAAAATCTGAAAAAGCACTATATGACCCAGTTGCATTCCGAAAATCAAATTTCCAAATTCTTTTTCTCATCCCGCCGCTATACTAACATAAACGCCTGGCCACCTCAGAGAACGTTGTATGCGGCTCCACCGCCTCGCTACGCGAGACAAAAACAAACACAATGCGCCATTGACTCGCAGCCAGAGACCCAGCCCCTTCGTCCACGCCATATACGGCGAGCGAGTTTTGTTGTTCGTTCTTTTTAATTTTTTATAAGACCCGGCGGATTCCTCACTTCCGCTCGTTTCTTCGGCCCGTTTGTCCCCTTCCTTTCGCTTTATTTCACTTCCCAATCGCGCTCTGGCGTGTCCCGTCTTGATCTCATTTTTCACCACACCTTCACCACCATGCTTCTCTGGACACTTCTTCCCGCAGCGCTAGCCCTCGCTCCAGTGGTGGATTTCCGTGTTCCAGGCATGGATAAGGCGGTCTCTCTGACAGGCAGACACGTCCAGCCTGTTGTGGAGATCCACAAGGTCCAGGAGGTTCAGCAGTCGCTGAAGGCCTCCATTCAGTTAAGCGATACGGTGCTTCCGTTGATGACCGACAAGGCCAGGTCCATATACTATCTAGATCTGCAGATCGGCGGCAAAACGGGGAAGAGTAAGTTTCCGCTTCTTTTGGACACTGGCAGCGGCATATCGTGGATCATGAACGAATCGTGTACCAGCAGCGCCTGTTCCAACGGTGTCAAATACACCGATTCCGTCAAAACCTCAAAGTCATTCTCCCTCTCGTACTCGGGCAGCCACGTCAACGGCGAGATGGTCAATGCGGCTGAAAACGACCTCGAGTTCGTTCTAGGCGATCTGCTCAAACTCACCAACTACTCCTTTGGATTGGCACTGACGGCGCCTGATTTTTTTGAAAAGTTCAGTCTCAGCGGCATTCTTGGCGTCCAGGCTCGCTACGACGATCTGGAGAAATCCAACATGCTTCACCAGCTCTACTACTCTGGCGACATTGACGCCATGCAATTCGCCATAGTGCTTGATGGAGCACTCACCAACGCAACGCTAGGCGGCTTGTTTATCGCAGGCAAGGACGCCACAAAATATTCCACGAAATTGGCATCTTCCGATATCCAATACTGTGACGTGCTCACCAACGACCAGCTGTTCTGGATGTTGAACATCACCACAGTGCACTCCAACAAGAAAAGCGTCATCAACGGCTGCAGAAGCGCCATCATCGACACGGGCACTACGGGCATGGCTCTCCCGATGAAAGACGCCACCGCTTTTCATAAGGCCGTCTTCGGCTCGGACTACATTGGTGATTCAGAGGGAAATTTTGCATTCAGGTGCAATGCCACAGGCAATGTATCTTTAGTCATTGACTACCACAGCTTCAGCCTCCCTGTGGGCAACATCAAGGCTCTGGCGTACGAGCTGACGGTTCTCCAAGGGTACTGTGCATCGAAAGTGCAAGGCATGGACTTAGACAACTGGATTCTAGGCGCCAGTTTCCTCAGTGAGTTCTATACAATTTTTGATCTCGAGAAAAGCCGCGTGGGCTTCGCCCCAAGGGTTGAAGGCTACCTGGTGGAAGCAGCTTCGAGGTCTAGTCTGAGTCTGAGTCTGACAAAGAGTCTGAGTCTGACCACGAGCCTGTCGGCTACACCGAGCGGCAAAACTTCTAAGGCGTCCCTGGTGGCAGTAGCCTCTTCGAGCTCTGGAGCTCGCAACAACACATCTCAACCCGAGCAGCATAATCTGGCCTCCAGCCTCCCGCACATCAGCTGTCTCGTGGTTCTAGCATTCATCCTGTTACTTTCATAGACTATGTAATAACAACAAGCCAACTAAGAACAGCATACATCAAGGCCACCGGGTAGATTGCCAAAAAGACTCTTCCAGGAAGCACTCCCAGACACCGTAGGCTCATCTGGGCAGCATACACGCTCCAGGCGTTGAGAACGAACATAATGATCAAACGGACAAAGCGCCACTTGATAAGGAGGCCATTGATGAGTGCCCCAACCACCAATGGGAACATGCTGTACCCTGTAGCTGAAATTGCCGACAAAAAGGAAATTGTACCGCCCAAGAGCTGGATGTTTAAGCCCACAACCAAGTAGAAGAGCCAAGTGAAAGAGAAGGTTCCCGAGAAGACAACGTTGGTCTGCAGTTTTGGCGCCAAAAGGCCCATGGTGACCGAGTATGCCAATGAAAAAGTCAAGGGTCCCCACAAGTCCCAGTCTAAAGCGGCCACTTCGTCCAGGCCATGTGAGTCTTCATCATCTTCTGGAACCAGAGTAGCATGTGCAAGCAGCGAAGGAAGTCTGACGCCGTTGTTCAGGGCAAAATTGAGCAAGTTCTGCTGGTTCTTGTATGCCAACTGTTTAAGCTGAGCAGGCCAGACAACAACAGCCAAACGGCGGCCAATATGGAGCAAGTCACGTTTCAATGTATGCCACACGGGTTCGTCTAAAGTGTCGCCTCCAGAGTACTGGCGTTCACGGATTGTGTTGTTTTGTTGAAACTGGGGTGATTTTATAAACGGACTGAAGGCCGATGAAAGGTCGACTTTTGGGGCCCAGGAAAACCCGGAACTGGCAGGTTGTGAGGGAGCAGGCTGAGGCGCAGCTTCATCAGGGAGAATAAAGTCCAGCGGGTCTGGGCCGCTTTGGTAATTGGACATGTTGTGGTTGATAGAGATGAAAGGTGTAGTAGTGAGGTTGGAGAATGCAGGTTCGGGTCAGCTTGGAAGGCGGAGATCTTGCACAAGGTGAATTGAAAAATATGAGGAGGGTTCTTTGTGTTGATGGGTCTTTTTGAAGAACTTGTTGTTTAGATTTGATTCAGAGCATTGAGGATTGTGGTCATTATCTGTGGTTCTGCTGGGTGCACTATAGGAAGGTGTATCACAAGAAGATGGTACACGGGAGATAGAGTATAACGATCGAGGCCCCGGTTTGTCGTCTCAAGGTCAATAATTGAGTTATATTCGAGTATTTGCTTTTGTACTACCACTCAAAGTATGTCATCTCATATTAAACAGTGCCTGATCGACAGAGCCCACCTCACCAAACCACTGAATGAATGATCCAAGAAACAAAGGTAACCTGATCAGCACGAGCAAGTTGATTGAGGTTTCTGTTGCCTCCACCTCGATCAGCAAACCATTTACTACAATGCCTAGCTGTTGATGCACATGCTTTCTATACAATGACACACGAGGCTCCTACTTCAACTCGTCCTTGAGCTCCTCGATGTTGTCCTCGGGCGTCAACTTCTTGATCACCCTGGCAGGGTTGCCCACCACCACAGTGTTGGCAGGAACATCCTTCGTTACAACACTGCCAGCACCAACGACAGAACCATCACCAATTGTCACGCCAGGCAAGACCACAATGTTGCTTCCAAACCAAACGTTGCTTCCAACGGTAATGGGGAATGCATACTCGTCGCCCTTTTTTCTCAACGTGGGGTCAGTGGGGTGGGTAGCCGTGGTGAAAGTCACGTTAGGACCTGCCATCACGTTATCGCCAAAAGTGATGAGCGTGCAATCCAAGAGAGTAAGGTTGAAGTTGAAGTAGTTCTTCTTGCCAAACTTCGTATTGCAGCCGTAGTCCACGTAGAAAGGTGCCTCTAGGACAAGATCAGGCTCGACCTTTCCGAAGAGTTTTCCCAAGTACTCGTAACGAGCAGCGTAGTATTTTTCGAGATCGTAATTGTAATCTTTCATACGGATATTGGCGTAGTCAAGAGCCATTTCCGTGCTGAGGTTTCGAGCCATCCAGAGCTCTTTGTTCATGCAATCGTAGACGACACCCAGAATCATCTTTTCGTACTGCTCGCCCCTGGGCAAGTTCAGGAGGTTGGCATATGCCCACTCGACGAGCTCTTTGTTGACTTCGGTACTATTCTGAGGCATTTGAAGGATTGAGTGAAAAAAGAAGTAGTCTTTGTCGGCGAAAAGGACAAGAATAATCGTGCTATTCATGGCTCGTAAAAACGCACCTCCTGCAGCTTCGGCCGGAAAGACTCAAGAATGCCCCGCAATTATTCCGGCTCCAGATTTGAAAATATAGCGGATGGAGTGCCAAAAAAATCTGGAATTTCAGTGAATAAAAACAAATCAAGCGAGGCTTACATTGAGGTGTTCAGTATCATTGGACAAATGAAGGTCAACTGTAGAACTCAGTTACGGTATGAGCTTTGCGGAGTTTTGCAGCCAAGTAGTCTTGGCTTGTGTTTACTCAAATTCTGCACTTATCTCGATTCCGTGCGCAAAGAACAAAGTCTAATTTGTGGAGTGAAGAATTACTGTGACAGATTACGACCGCTATAGTTCATTCCTCAACCTATAGAGATGCATCTCTCAGGAACATTAATCTCTTCGATATAGAAAATCTACAGTTCAAATTCAATCTTTTACTTCATTGGTCTAGGTCGTAACTTTAATCATTCTAGTTAAAAACATTCCATGGAACATTGTTGGTTCTGTGGACACCGTACTTGCCACTCAAGTTGGTCAACTTCTCAAAGTCTTCCTTGGAGAACTCAACGGTCTTGTGGTTCTCGATGATTCTTTGCTCATGCACAGACTTTGGTAACACCACAGTCTTTCTCTGCACAGCCCAGGAGACAAGAACCTGGGCAGAGGTGGCACCGTACTTCTCAGCAAGTTCGTTCACAACTGGGTTGTTGAGCACAGGAGAGCCATCGGAACCCAAAGGCGAGTAGGCCTCGACCAAAATGTTCTCAGAAGCCAAGTAGTCGGTTAACTCAGGCTGAACCAACAATGGGTGTGCCTCGATCTGGTTAACGACTGGCTTGACGGTGACATCCTTGTCAGCCAACAACTTCTGGACTCTCTCCTTAGTGAAGTTGGAAATACCAATGGATCTGACCTTTCCGGTCTTGATCAATGGCTGCAAGGCCTTGTAGGTCTGGATAAAGTCGTAGTCCTCGGCCTTGGCTTCTCTCTCCTCTTCAATGCTGACAGGCCAGTGCATCAAGTACAAGTCAACGTAGTCAGTGCCCAATCTCTCCAAGGACTTGTCCAAGGCAGCCTCTGGGTTGACATGCTCGGTATTCCACAACTTGGTGGTGAGGTAGATGTTCTCCCTCTTAACACCAGACTCCTTGATACCTTGGCCAACGCCTTCTTCGTTACCGTAGATGGAGGCAGTGTCAATGTGCTTGTAGCCGTTCTGCAAGGCAATCTTGACGGCATTGGCAGCGTCCTTGTTCTCGGTTCTCCAAGTACCCAAGGCAATAGCTGGGATCTTGGTGCCGTCGTTCAATGAGAAAGAAGTCTTGTCGAGGGATGGGGCCATAATTTTTGGTTAGTCTGAAAACTTTTACTCGAATCCGGGATCAATTTATACCGTTTCGTAAAACAGGTTATGAGCGGAGCTCCGTGGTGGTCCAGTTGCTGTTGCTGTAGTGACTTGCGGTGGTTGCAAATTGCGCTGGATTTAGGTGCGGCGCAACCACAGTATGGATTTTTAGACTAGCGTTTGTGGCTCAGAGGAGGCTTCTTGATCATATCTTGTCTCGCATCGAGGAGGCCTCGAGAGGAAATTGTTCACAATTTTTCGAGTTATGAATTGACCCCGGGATGTCACAGTTTGCACAAAACGCTCAACAATAGATCTCCTTGTTCTGGAGGCAAAAGTCACGGCTTTAGTGAGGCAACCTTGTTTTTATGCAGCATCAACCATCGCGTCACCTACATGGTGCGTAGTTGCAGCATTTGCTATATGATGGTTAGTTTCTCTTGCGTAGTCCGAAAAACCCCGTCCGGCGGCTCGACTTTTTGCTACTGCCGGAAGTTTGGCTGCTGGACGATCTGGTAGTGGAGATACTTCTCACATCGCTGTCATTGGAATCGGCCAGTTTGAGTGGCTCGGGATGTCTGAATTTGTGTCCAATACGCAGCATGATGCCAGCCTTCTTCTCCTTGGAAGTGGAGGCAATGGATGGCTTGGAGTACTGCGATGCAGCATCGTCGTCACGGGTTCTCGACGAGTAGAAGTTCTGCGGCTCTGTGCTGTTTCTCTCGAGCGCTGTGGCCGTATGCTTCAGCGTCAGCTGGGGTAACAGCTCTGGCTCCTTGTTCTCGACCTTCTCCCTCTCGGCACGCTTAGCTTCCTTGGCGGCACGTTTCCCTTCTTTGGCAGCTCTCTGTTTCTCTTCCTTGGCGGCCTTCTGCTTAGTCTTCTCTTCTTGCCTGATGATCTGCGCAATACGCTTGTCCAAGTCCTTGTTGTCTTCGAGCAGACTCTTTGAGTTTGTCCTTCCACCCGTTGTACTAGACTTGAGCGGCGTGAACTTGAACGCAGATGTTGTCGTGTTGAGAGAGGTAGATGACCTCATAGACTGTGGTTGGGTGTTGGAAGGACCCAGTTCACTCAACTCAGCTGTAGGCGTACGCTTGAATGGAGTAACATTACCGGAACCCGAAGCTGGTCTCAATGTGGCAACAGAGGGTCTTCCAGACCCTGGCTGAGACACAGTCAATTGCAGCTGGGTGTCGTCCTCAGATGTCTGGGCTTGGCGTGCTAAACGTGCAAGCTTTTCGTAATCCTGCTCTGTCTGCTTCAATGCTTTTGACATATGTTTCACATTGAGAGCACGCAACATGAGCTTAACATCGGTGCACACAGAGGCAATACCGTGAATAAGGTCAATCACGTAGTCGCTCGGTGGTGGTGAATCAGGAGAAACAAGTACCTCCAAGGTTGTCAGAAGCGACTTTTCTTTTTCTTCATCGTCGCCCTCAGTTGTCAAATACGTGACCGAATCGTAGGCCAGACGATCAAATACAGACTTAGACCTAGGATTCACGCCAAAGTTTCTGTCGTCGCTAAAGTCGAGAAAGTGAATATCACTCTGATAGATATCGTCGTCCTCATCTCCTTCAGACTTGGAGTCTTCGACTTGTGTCACCTCTGAAGGCTCATGTTGGCCTGACTTCGGCGATTTCGGCTCTTCAGATCCCAATCGTCTACTTCTCGATTGGAAATAATCGCCATCGTTGAAATTGGTTTTCTCCTCAGGAATACTTGCTGGTGTCGATGTGTTCCGCTTTTTGCTACCTTGACTTGAGACACTAGCTTTGTGAAGGCTGGAAGACTTTCTCAACAACGCGATATCCAAATATCCGTCATCAACAGTGTCCATGAAACCCTCGTACTCATCAATTGGAAGTTTGAGGTTCAGGTCAACATGTCTTCCAAGATCCTGAAAGCATTCAAAGTACTTCTTCTTAAGACGTTTTCCTTCTTTGATAATATGAGCCTCTTTCCTTCCAATGATTCCGTACAACACTTCACTGATCAAATCGTAGAGCAAGGGCACTTTAAAATATCTTGCAATAAGCATGCAATCGAGAAGACAAGGTCTCAATGTCCACTTGTTGCCAACCTGCCCGGTATACATATACTCAGCAAAAGCCTTAAGCGAGCTTGTACAAAACGGAATGTAAAGCTTTCTTGGGATCAACGAGGGTTCCATCTTAAATGACTCGGCATCATTGTTGTCAAAATCCAACAAGGCATGGTGATGATGTCTCTCGGGATTTTCGTCTCCAAACGTCTCTTCATGTAAGCTTCTGGCTGTTGCTGGTGTTTCAGCTGTAACCGTGGCCAGAGAGTTCTTTTTCATCAGAGAATCTGAATTTGAGGATGTTCTCGTGGAGGAGGACGCACGTCTTTCAGACTGAGAGTCAATTGTGTCGCTAGGCCTTCTCAAGGTATCATCTTGAAACTTGTTGAGAGAGTTAGTCTTGCTCATGATCGGGACAGAAACTTCTGTAACTTGCTGATCCAGGGAGGCAGACACTGAACCTCGAGGCGACGCAAATGGAGAGGCTCTTGGCGACCTACCACCATGGGATGGTATATTTCTCAATACTGTCAAAGTATGAAGAAGCGAGGCACGAGGGGAAGTCGCATCAGTTGAGTTTTTTCTGGATCCGGGCTTAAATGTCGTGGGTGTAGCAGGAACAGCAGGCAATGGTTCATTGGGCATTGGCAATTGAGGAGGGATATCTTGCAACTGCGAGGTTAGGAGTGAGTTTGTCGATGAATAGGAGGAGACGGACGCCTTGCGCTCTGCAACCTTTTTGTGTGGATCAATTGACCCTGTATCCTTTGATCCTAAAGATGTGGTGGAAGAAGCCTCCTGGAACGGAAGTCTAAACTGTGGAGGCTCTTTTTGTGATGGCTTCACAGACGGAATAGATACATGGAACGATTTCTCTGGTCTGTCAGCAAGTGGCTCATTACTTGAGACATCGTCACTAGATGCACCATGTCTAGTACTTCTGGATTCCAGACTTCCGCCACTGCTTCTGGAAGCTCTTAGTTTTTGTGAAGTTTCACTTTGCAATTGGTCGAACTCGAATTTGTCAACGGCACCAACGTAAGCTTTGGCAAGGAGATCAATGAAGTACTTGCCCCATCTCTCTCTCAAAACTGTCATGGAGATAGGAATTCTATCGCCGCTAGTGGAAATCAACTCCAAATCAGACATCATGTCACCATACCTATCAAAGGCACTTCTGCCTAGCGTGATTGCAGCAGGTGGGAAAACGGATCTGATTTTGGTGTAGTTCACCTTAGGTGCAGCATAGTGAACGTACTCGTTGAAACTTCTGTTGTTACCAGGCGCCTTGCTGTCACTCTTGGACGACATGGTCGAGAACTTTCTGGCTGGATTGAAGTCAGGGATATCATCATCATCAAGCTCGCTTAGTGATGAAGTATCTTCAGCTGAAGAGCTAGCGGAGGCAAACTCTTCGGCTGAGCTTGTTTCCATAGTAAGGTACTTCTTGCCATCTGGACCATGAAAGTGACTACCCGCCATCTCGAAAGATGCAAGTATGTTGGTGACCGGCAAACTGACCGTGATCATGGACGAGAAGTAACGAACGCTACTAGTCGTCCTAGATGTCACGTAATTACCTAGAAGCACAACCTTATGATGAGAAGTCCATGCAAAACCACCCCAAAACCGGTGGGAGCCGTAGTCGTGGTGACAGAATATGTTGAGACGAGACCACTTACCAGTGGGCTTGTTGTAGATGAAGATTGAGATATCAAGATCGTTGGGCAAGAAACCGACAATGACAAGATTCTGGCCAAAAAGACCGCCTGTGGGGAAGCTGAGATTATGAGGAACGGTTCGACGTAGTATGTTTGCTTTTTGCTCGCTGAAGGAGGATTCGTTGTTCCGCCTATTGTGAAGTGGCATCACCTTGCCCCGACAGATACGCTTGCCGATCCTAAAGGAAAGCAAAGGGTTGACGTCTGGATTGTCCAGCGACTCAGTGGTTGGGGAATATAGGATGATGGATTCTTCCTCGGCAGTCGATATGTCTTGGACGATGGGGCCGTGATTCTCAGATTCTCTTCGCTCACTATGGCCGTGCGTATGACGATGAAGGTGGTGATGGTGGTGTTCAACCTCCTCAGAGAAATTGACAATGACACTGTTTAGGTAATTCACATTGACGTTCTTGTCTTTGCTGACAGAGTCGAACAGCAGTAGCCCACACTCCTTATCTTTCTCTTTGTCGCCAGACGATGCACTGAAAAAGAGTGGATTGCCAGCATCCACATACTTCTTCTCCACAAGATCGTAAGCGAAATTGTCATACAAAGGCTTTGAATCTGCGCCCTGTCCACCGGCGATAATCAAACCACAATGATCTTTTTTTCTTGCAAAATGAAGCGTATTTATAAGCGTCATCTTGTGACAATAGCGAGGCAGGGGAACGCCTTCCGAGACTTCAAGTCCATCATGAAGCCTAGACCAGGACTTAGAACGCAAATCGAACTGCCAGAGATCGTTGCAAGGCACCAAGCGACTGGCCATTTCGTCGGTCAGCTCGTCGCCATCATCGGGAAATACTAGACCTCCAAAGATGTAAATGCAGTTGTTCCCCTTGGCCATCTCGTGAAATAGACGAGGTTTCGGCCTAAGTGCATGTTCTGGAAGCAGAACTCGCAGCCATGTCTTTGAAAGCAAATCTAAGTAGAAGAGCTCTCCTGAAAGATACTTGCGGATCTTCTTCAGTTTGTTGGGTCCAAGTTTCAGTAGGAACGTGTTCAGGATATGCTTTGCCTCAATATTGTCGGCCAAATCTAGCCCCACCGTGAGCCCTCCAAAAGTGAACACCAAAGAATTGTGAAGAATCAGAGCGGAACCTGTCCGCACGTTCAAGTTGAGTCTGTCATCCTTCTCTGTCGGTGGTAGCTGCAACGAGTGGCAGGCACTGGAAGTGGGTAAAAAAGTCGTCATTCCATGAACAGGATAGTGAGAAAATGGCAATTAGCGTTAAGGATTGGCGGTTTGTTGTGTTCTGCTTGCAGATTATGGAGTGGTATGTTTTTAAACAATTGGTAACTCGGGAGCTAGTTCACCGAAATGTCTGAGATGTACTTCTTTTTTTACTTCGGCTATCAGTGCGCACAGAAGATCTGCTGGGGTCAAGGTCTGGGGGGATGACTTTGTTGGGGGGGGGAAGAGAAGAGGAGGTAAACTTTTATCTTCGATTGACGCCGACGAATTGAAGGAATTCGTTTAGTATTCCAAATTCGTGCTTGATGGAGAACATATAAGGGGCATTTCGCAGCCAGTAGCGGGCCGGCTATTTTGCATAGAATAGCCCCAATCAACCGTTTGATGATTAGCCTCAGGGGCCCAGGAAGCAAGCGTTGGATTTTTGGCGGCTTTGGGACCGTGGTGAAAAATTATGAAATCAGCATCTTAAGGTGGGTGATTCAAGGGTGAAGCTCGGCGTTAAGTCCGAGAACCCGGTAGTCTCCGGGTGCGTTGGGGGCATTGTCTGTGGTGGTAATTCTACGGATGGCTTCTGAAGCGGCTTTCTGGCGGTATTGAAGGAGGTTTATTGGATCGGAAATTTTGCAATTGCGGTTTTGAATGTTAGCAGAGTTGTATTGACGTGAAGTCATTACTTGATATCACTGATAAGGTGCATTCGGAAGAGCTGCCGCCTGGTGACTAAGTTGGCGAGTTTGACGAGTGGTATTGAGTGAGTGCAGCATAGACTCGACATTTCGAGATTCCAACCGCTGGCATGCTTGATAAAGAAAGCAGGTGCTTTATCAGCGTATCTAGTGTCGAGACTATCAAGATCACGCAGATTGACCTCAAGGTCTACTTTGAGTAGGAACAACCTTGAATGACTTGTCCTTTAAAAAAACTTAAAGTCCTCTGATATAATTCGATCATGAAACCTGACGGAGTTGTGCTCAACAAGCCAATCAAGTCATCGAAAAATTCGGATGCCACAAAGACAAAGGTCCCTGTAAAGAGCTAAGAATCAATTCTCACGAATTATACAGCCCTAGCGAACAATCAGAATTCATGTCTGAATGAAGCGTACAATGACAACAGATTTGATTAAAAAGCGGCATTGGAAAGCTCAGTACATTTAAATACCAATATATATGCATATACGGCTAGCCCCAGTCTCACATTCAGCCACAACATTTCTATAGTAAAGCGGTATGGTTTCCGCTTATCAGAATTAGCGAATTTCGCGATCTTGCCCTAAACTCATCTTTGTGCTACACTAGATACCGGCACTCCGTCGTTATCATAAATGGTCCCTTGGCCCAGTTGGTTAAGGCGTGGTGCTAATAACGCCAAGATCAGCAGTTCGATCCTGCTAGGGACCACTTCTTTAAGGGCGTGTGGCGTAGTTGGTAGCGCGTTCGCTTAGCATGCGAAAGGTCTCCGGTTCGAATCCGGACTCGTCCATTTTTTCGGATATCGCTTCTCTGCTGTTGTTGTTGAGCGCAATTGACACTCTTCTCAGGTGTTGGATGGACCACGAATGTGGCTTTGACAGCTACAGCGAGTTAAATGCGGCCTATTGCATGCTCCTCTACGGGGACCAGCATACCATCGCATTTGCAAATTTTTGAAATGACAGTTTCTTTAAGTACCTGAACTCATGTGAGTTGGGGTTTATTGAGCTGCTGAATCAGCGTTTGTATTCATCATTTCCGCCTCATTACGTAATACATTCCAGAAGGCTTCCCTCGGTAAACACAATGGATGCGCCTCAGCCTGAACTTTATCCGTCGAGCTGAAGTCTATTCTTCTAACCGCTCACTAGAATCGATAAAAGGGTAAAGAAGGTTGAAGAAATCGCTGAATAAACAATCCATGTAAGTGACTTGTTACGCCAAAATAGGCCTTAGCCATGGGTGCGTCGCACTGATAGCAGATAACCTGTCGAGCATGTACGGCTCGACTGCCTGGGGTTCATTATTTTTCATCACTTTTTGAAATCTTCATCCCTCCTCCTTCCACTGGCAAATCACCAAATTCGTTTTCAGAAACTTTAACGACCCTGATTGAAGGGCCACGGAACAGTGCAGCTGGAAATGTTCCATCCTGCACACTGGGTGCTGTGGAAGAGACGGCGCATTGCGGTTTCCATAACGGGCGGAAGAAAACATAGAAAGAGAAGTGACTGGGTTGCATACCAGCAATCACCGACCCGCACCATAGCGTCATTGCCCGACTTTGCCCTCGGAAAACGTAACCTTTTGTAAGCGCTGATCACGTGCAAACCACTTCCGGTCGGTGGGACATACCCCCAATTTTCTTCACCACTTGCTGCCCCAAACCACCATCAATTCTTCCTCCTCAAACACAATTGCCATGTCAGAAGTGGAACTGAAGCAGAGCGAGGAATACGTCATCGGCGGCAAACCGCAGCCCTCCATGTTGAAGAAATTAACTTCCGCTTCCTCCTGGTCATCCCCCTTTAGGAGCTCCGCCAGTAAGAAAAACGTCTACCAGGAATTCAAGGACCTGAACTCCGTTTCCCAGGTCAAGGTGCCCAAGAAGTTTGCCCTGCATCCGACGTTGGATGCCCAGAAGCGAGAGAAGGAGCTTGCCGAGAAGAAGGAGAAGGAAAGATTGAAGAAGGAGAAGAAGGCCAAGGAGGCCGAGGAGAAGAAACAGAAGGAGGAACAGGCAGCCAAGGAGGCCGAAGAAGAGGCCGATGGCGCTGTAGACCTCGAGGATGCCGAGAAGGAGGAATTAGCCAATGACCTTAGTGAAGAGATCCATGCCGCCGCAGAGGAAGACACCGCTGTGGTTGATGAGGCCAAGATTGAGCCATTAGCTCCAGAGACCTCCAAGAAGGCCACCGAGGCCGAACCAGAAACCGAGGAGAAGGCCACCGAAGAAACTGAAAAGGAGACCGTCGGTGCCGCTCCGGAGGCTGCTGTCGCCGATGCCAAAATCGAGCCTCTTGCTCCCGAGAGCTCCAACAAGGAGGCCACTGGCAAGGACGCTGCTGCCCAGCACAGCGAGGAGGCCAAGGAAAGCGAGGAGGCTGCCGACAATGAGCACTCTGCTGTGAAGGAGCTCATGGCCGAGGACCTTGCTGAAGGTACCACTGAAGGTGACGATGATATCGTGGAGAAGGTCAAGGAAAACCCAGTTGAGGTTGACGTTCCCAACGGAGCCAAGTACGAGTCTGTCGAGTTGCCCAACCAGGAGATCTTGGACAAGTTGAAAGACAAGCCTGTGTTGTTGAACAAGTACCAGCAGTTGAACGCTGATGCCATTGGCTCTGTGGCTAAGAGCTTGGACGACCCTAACAAGATTGTCGATTTGGGCAGTGGCTTGCGCTTGACTCAGGCTCAATTGTTGGAAATTGCCTCCAAGCGTGTTGCTCCCGTCATTGCCACCATTAATGAGGAGGTGAACAAGTCCAAGAAGGAGGACGACATCAACAAGCAGAAAGAGTACGACGGCAAGGTTTCGAAGCACCAGGGCAAGCTTGACAAGGACTTTGGCAAGCACCAGGAGAAGGTGGCCAAAGCGAAAGCCACTTTCGACTCTCAGATTGAGCAGAAGCTCCAAGGTTTGGAGAACCAGATCCAGGCTGCTCACACCGAAGCCGAGCGTTTCGAGAAGCAAACCCACGAGGAAATCGAAACCGCAAAGACCGACTTCCAGGAGCGTGAGGAGAAGGCTGTTGAGCAGCACGAGACCGACAAGGAGACTTTGATCAAGAACCACGAGGAATTGACCGAGACCAAGAAGCAGGAGTTAGAGGAGTCTAAGAAGAACCAGGAGACTACTGCCAGCGAAATTGAGGAATTGAAGGAGAAGAAGGCGGAGTTGGAGGAGAAGAACCCCGAATTGGCCAAGAAGCTCGAGGAGTTGACTGAGAAGTTGAACGAGCGTTCCAGCGCTTTGGACGACTTGAAGGAAAAGCACACTGGTCAGCTTGCCATTATCTCCCAGCATGACGACACCAAGGCTGACTTGAACAAAAAGATCGAGGACAGCAACAAGGAGCTCGACGACAAGAGAGCCAGACATGCTACCTTGGCTGGTGAGCTCGGCGTCTTGGGCGGTGTTCTTGCTGCCCACACCCTGAAGTTGAACGAGTTGAAGGACGACAAGAAGTCCAGAACCAAGAGACTCGGCGACGCTAAGCAGGAGACCGCCAAGTGGGAGCAGGAGAAGAGAGCCATGGCTGAAAAGACGCACAGAGAGCACGAGCAACAGCGTTTGGAGGCCAAGGAGGCTGCCGAGACCGAGAGATACAAGAAGGAGCTCGAGGAAGAGAGAATCCGCTTGGAGGAGGAGAAGAAGAAGGCTGACGAGGAGAGGAGAATTCAGCAGGAGAAGCAGGAGGAAGAGCAGCGTCTTCTCAACGAAGAGAGGGAGAAGCTCGAGGAAGAGAGAAAGAGAGCCCAGGAAGAGCAGAGCAACGCCAACGCTAGTGCCGCCGCGGCCGCAGCTGCTAGCGGTAGTGCTGCTGGTCAGGCCACTGCTGACGGTAACAAGGCCGCTGGTTCCAAAGCTGCTGTCACTTCTGAAAACGCTACTCCCAAGCACGACTCTGGCGTGAACTCCGCTATTGTTCCTCAAAACAAGGAAGTCTCCACAAGCGGTCAGCCTCTTCCTTCTAAGGAGGAGGAGAAGCCCGAGAAGGAGGAGAAGAAGAGTAAGGGTGGCCTTCTTGCTGGAGGTGCCTTGGGTGCTCTTGGCGGTGGTGCTGCTGGCGCTGCTGTTGGCTCTAGCTCCAAGTCTGATGGAAAGACGTTTGGTAGCTCTGCTCCTAACCTCGGTGGCTCTAAGGAGGCATCCACCTCCAAGGACGCCGAGGATGCTTCTAGACCCAAGGTCAAGAAGCTGGGCTCGACCAAGAGAAGACTCAAGACGCTCTTTGGTGGAAACAAGGAAAACGAGGCTGGTGAATCCAGCAAAGCCTTGACTGGTGGTGCCTCTGGTGGTGCTGTCACCGGAGAGGCTGCTTCCAACCAGAACAGCAAGGGTTTCCTCAACCAGGACAGTGGAGCTGACGTTTCTTCCGCTGCCTCGACAGACTTGTACTCTGTTTACGAGGAGGTTTCTGACGAGGAGTTTGAGAGAAACAAGGGCAACCCAAGATACCTTGAGGTTGCGGAGGACGAGGCCTTGAAGTTGCTCCAAAAGAACAAGGAGCTCATACAGTAAGCACTATGACGCTTTGCTATTTTTCTACCGAATCAGCCATTGCCATGTCCGATGCATTGCCAAAAGTTACGATGGACTGATTTCATTTGTACTGATATAACATGTTTAATTATTATTCACGTCTTCGGATGTAGCACTACGCAATCTTTCGTATCTCGTTTATTCGTAAATCCTCCACCAACGCCAAACACCTCGTCGAAGCCTTATCTCGACGTATCGACAGAATACCTGCCCATGATAATCCCCTTGTCCATTTCCTCGAAAATTCTAGGCAACTCGCTCAAGCCAGCCACCTTGACAGGCAGTTGCACCAACCCTCTGGTGAAAAACTCGAGTGCCTCTTGTGTGTCCTTCCTATTTCCCACCAAGGAACCGACAATCTTCAAATTTCTGCCTACCGTGGGAAGTACAGGCAAGTCCACCGTAGGTTTTCCGGGTATACCCACCAAAACCACAGTTCCCGTAGGTCTCACATAAAAGAACGACTGCTGAAGGGCTGCCAGTGACGCGGAAACATTCACTACACCATGGGCGCCGCCTCCTGTAATGCCAACCACTGTTTTGGGCAAATCGGGTACCGTGGTGAAATCCACCACTTCATGTGCACCCAACGATTTGGCCCATTGCGTCTTATCCTTGCCGCCGTCAATGCCCAAAACCATCAAACCCATGGCCTTGGCATACTGAACAGCCAAACTGCCCAAGCCTCCGCCAGCGCCCACGATAGCGATCCAATTGCCTGGTTTGGCCTCGGATCTCTTGAGTGCCTTGTACGCTGTGAGTCCAGCACAGAGAATGGGAGCCACCTCGGCCAAATCCGTGCCTTTAGGAATCTTGGCTGCCTGAATTGCGTCTGCCACGGTGTACTGCTGGAAAGTGCCGTCCTGGTGACATCCTGAAATGACCTGAGAAGGACAAACTGGCTCGTGGCCGGAAACACAGTATTCACACAGCTGGCAGGAGGAATTGAGCCACTTAACGCCAGCCAAGTCGCCAATCTTCCACCCCTTAACTGCCTCTCCCATAGCCACCACCTCTCCGGCACCCTCGTGGCCCCCAATCAAAGGCAACTTCACATTTAGTGGCCATTCGCCCTTGTAGAGGTGCAAGTCCGAGTGGCACACACCCGAGTACTTGACGTTCACAAGCAACTCGTTGGGTTTTGGTTTCGGAACCGGCACGTCTCGGTAAAGCAACGGTCCACCGTGAGTTTCGTAGACAACGGCTTTCTGAGACCGGGGAATGGAGGTCTTGAAGCGAACGAAGGAATGGCTGCAAACGGGCCCAGCGCGGGCCGAAAAGCGTATAGGCGAGAGGAGCATCAGCGGCGGTTTAATTTCAAATTTTCTAAACCTTCATGTTTCCCGGGAATCCTGCTCTTCTTATAGTGTGAAGGGGCATGCGGGGGTGCTTCGGATGCGGAATTGCCCTTTGAGGAGGGGTCTGTTTGGCGTGATCGGTGCAGTGATGTAAGGGAAGGTTTGACTAGGGCGCGAGATGAGGAATGAATTAGCGAACCACAGCTTATGACTTTTCACGTTTGAGAATATTGGTTGAGTTGCAGCCGAGGGCCAATTCAATTCCCTTGATATTTTTCTGTTATTTTCTGCCACCCGGGTTTATCGTTGGCTTCTGGCTTCTTTGTGTGTGTTTTCTTTACGGTGCTGCCAGATTCTGCGGCTGTGAATACCCCGGACTTATCATGCGCATCTCGACTATTGGAGGGGCGGGAATAAGCCACTGTGATTGAGAAATTGGCTTCTCCGGGTTTATAAGAATTGTTGGTTTTGTTCATCTGCAGATTTGGCGCTTTGACGAATTGGCGTCTAACAATTTGGCGCTTCAGTGATTTGGCGGTTTTGGTGGATGTTGGTAGCCGCATGGAAATGTGTGGTTGAGAGGAAAGTTCAATTTTCTCGAGATTGCCCCGAAGCATCTGGTCAATGGACGGTCTAAGTCTCCATCGTCCGATTTGCAATTAACTTCATTAAACAAAGCGAACGAGGCAGATCCCATGGTTGGCATATCCTCGCAACCAGCTGCCATACTTCGACCGGCGTTCACAGTGCAACTTCTCACAACTACTTTCTTTATGCCACAACCACAAAAAAGCAACTGGTCTCCTTCTCTGTTGCAACTCCTTTTTATTGGACTAACTGGCCTCTATTGCTTCTTTGTGCTGCCTGAAATGGAACCAGGTCCTGTTCGTAAATGATCACGTCTTCAATCCGAAGACTCATAGAGGTGTTTTTTATTGCTGCTTTTGTTCATCTCTATTCAAAGTCCAGGCTCGATTTGCAGAGGTCTGGAGAGCCAGTCAAGCTAATTGTCCAGTCAGATTACATAGAGATTTTGGGTGCCGTTTCAGCAGTTGCATGCTTTTACATGGCTGTGAATACTTTATGTATGTGGCTTGCAAACTCTCACAAGTCTCGAGCTGTGAGCGTTTGATAAACTTTGTCACCTAATACGAGAGCAGCCCAAAGTACTAATACATTAGTTTCCCTGCATTTGTCTATACGTTTTAATCACAACCGTCCTATCCACAGCAATCAATGACCCTTACTTCGTAAAATGCTATCCTCCTAATCAAAGGTGGTCTTCTTACCCTGAGAAGGAACAATGGCTGCAGAGGCTCTTTGTGCACTTGCAAGAGCCACAGAGGACTTAAGTCTCTTCCCTGAAACTGGTGTATCGTTAAATGTTCTCTTCTTAGGCCTTGGTGCCTCTTCGGTCCTCTCTCTGAATGCTGGTCTTTCTTGTCTTTCCACAGGTGCTGCCTCCTTGACCTCACCTTCCTGAACCTGTTCACGGACTCTGTTTGGCGTTCTCTTCGATCTGTCTTCACCATATTCGAGTCTCAATGGACGATTTATGAGTTTCTTGGCCAACTTGGATTTAAGAGCCGTGGTGGGGCCTTCCTCGTCTTTGAAGTCAATGAATGCAAAACCCTTGCACTTGCCGGAGTCTTCAAAGGTCGCCATTCTGATCTTCACGATATCGCCGCAGTGTCTGAAATGCTCCTCCAAATCGCTCTCGGCGGTGTCAAATGAAAGGTTACCCACAAAGAGAATCCTCAGAGGTGGGTTCTTGGAAAGCGCCTTCTGGCCATCGCCCTCGGGACGGCCCTCAAACGACGTAGAGTTCTTGATAAGCAAGTTTCTGCCGTTGAGGTTGGCTTCACTAAGCAGCACCACGCTGTCCACATGCTTCTGGCTGGGAAGATCCACATAGGCGAAACCCTTGATCTTGCCGTTTTTCTTCGGGAGGTTGACCCTCGAGATGTCGTCCTCGGAGATCTTCACCAAGTCGTCTCCGAAAGTCTGGGACTTGCCCACAATGAATCTGACAAGGTCATCTCTGGTGGTGTCGAAAGAGAGATTTCCAATCCACACACCAAAGGGCGATTTGCTGGGCTTGGGTGTCTCCTCCTCGTCGGCTCTCTTGGGTGTAGGGTGCTTCTTGGCGAGCTTCTCCACGTTCAACTTGCCCTTTTTCAACAATCTCTGCTGTTTCTTAGAAAGTGGCACACCAGCACTCAAATCAATCTCAAGCTCATCAGAAGCAGCTTTGTCGTCTTCAGCAGCTGAAGACTCATCTTTGACTTCCTTCTTCTTTGATTCTTCAGCAGCCTCCTCCTTCTTCTCCTTCAACTGCTTCTTCTTCTCCTTCCGCTCTCTCTTTTCATTCTTGGTCTCCTCAGCCATAGTGTATGCGATGGAGCTTTTTCGCGATGAGCATGGATGTACCCCAGGTCGATGGAGGTGGTGGTGTAAATGATTCAAGTATAGGGAAAGTGGATGAAGCTGTTTTTGGAACTTATCATTGGAACCGTTTGAAGAGTGCAAGATATTGAAGTGTACAAAATATTGCATAGCGGTGTTTTTTGTTCTGAGCCCACCGTAGTTAAGTGCTGTATGCGGAACCCAGGAATATGCTTCTTCACAATATACTGGTTTGACATCTTTTTTCGTTTACGTTCGCTGGGATCTTTTTATTCATGTTTTGCTTTAGAGTTTTGTAAATGGACTTCGATACATCATTTTATTAAAATCTTAGCGCACAGTTTGCAGCCATTGAGAGCACACCATGAATTGTAGCAGGACAAATTGCCCAATATGAAGAGCCCACGATTTCCCAATTCTTTGAAACAATTTTAGAAAACCTGGTCTAAGCTGGTTTCGATCTGTGAAATATAAGTAATCTCCACTGTCGTTAGGCCTTATGCCTTATTTGACCTCTTCTTGACTCCTACTCTGCCCCACCGAAATACACCGAACTTGCCCCAAAAATAGCAAAGCCACCTTCCAAATCTCCCTTCCATAAATCCACCCTACACTTTCCCAAACTTGCAAGATCTCACCAAACACTGCCACATCCCCTACATCCCTGACGCCGCAATATATGCATAATTTCGACCTCCCGAGCAACGAAAAATAAACGACACCTCTTTCGCCAAACAAAGCTCTCATTATGGAAATTCGCTGCTTCTCTCGATCTGCAAAGAAAATCACGGTTTAGCGTGACCAGATTGCCATTGTTCTCCACGTTGTTGTGGTTCGCAATCACCAACAATCTCGGTTCCACTGCTGCAAAACGCAGACCACGCAGCTTGTCATGACACAAACCGTGAAACCACAGAAACACGGCGACCTATAAAAACAGAAAAAAGCCAAAAACGAAAGAAAATCCACCCAAGGCAAATGAATACCAATTTCTTTTCTAAAAACTCCAATTAACAACACACCATCGCTGTTTACCCATATCTGCATCACAGCTGTCACACCTGTCAAGCGACAATGACACCGTTTGCACCCACACGTGCACACCAACGTGCCACCTCCACACTCAAAACAAATAAAACCTCCTTCTTTCTCTTTTTTGCTCTTGTAGTGCCTTTTCTTCCCGTTTGCTCATATTGCCTTCCGAGTCATCCCCCACCTCCTCTTATCTTGCTGACTCGCGCGCAACAACTATCAACTACTTGCGGTATGGCTATCCAAAACACAGCAGAGGCATCGGGTGCAGAGCCTTTGTCTGTGGACAACTTGAACAAGAAAAACGAGTTGGAGAGCTCAGCTATAGATGACATTGAGGAGGAGGCCGAGCTAGACGACCGGAGTCTGGTGAGCTCAGGCAAGCTAGCACGGCTGGATTCCCTGGTATCCTTCATTGATTTGTCCAAGCTCTTGGTGATGCCGGACTTTGATTTCGGCAATGGGTTTGACCAGGTAAGTGGATCCACGAAGAAGCGGTTCAAGGATATGAAGGACAAGACCAGACAGACGTTTAAGAAGTTTACCCCGGACGGGAAGGGAAACAGGAAGTTCACTTCGCAGGAGTTGGCCAAGTACCAGGAGTCCCTCCATGCCAAATTGACGAAATTTGACACTAAGATGCACGAGAGCTTGCAGAGCTCTCTGACGGAAAAGGGCTTTTACGCCGCTGCCGTTGCTTTGGTCGCTGCAGCAGGTTTCATCATTGGCAAGTACCCAAAGTACTTTCCTGTTTTCCACACGGTGCTTTTCTGCTCGCTAATGCCTATTCGTTTCTACACCTACTTCAAGTTGTCGTTCCAGTACTACCTTGCAGACTTGTGCTACTACGTCAACCTTTTGGTGGTGCTATTTATCTGGGTGTTCCCGCAAAGCGAATCGCTCTTCATCTCATGCTTCTCATTGACGTTGGGAACGCTTTGCTTTGCCGTGATCACCTGGCGCAATTCGCTTGTGTTGCACTCGATCGAGAAAACCACAAGCTCTTTTATTCACATCATGCCCCCAGTTACCATGTTTGTGCTTGTGCACGAGCTCCCAGAAGCCTACATTGCTGAAAGATACCCCGGCATCGCGAACATCGAAAAATGGAACTTCGCCAACGGCCTTGTGTGGACGTCAATCTACTACACCATCTGGCAGGTGTGCTACCATTATTTCATCACTGTGCGGAAGCGGTCCCAGATCGCCAAGGGTAAAGTTACATCCTTCACCTATCTCAAGCACAAAAATAGTGATAGCACCTTGGGCCGTTTTGTCAACGGTCTTCCCTACACGTGGATGCAAATTGCCGCTTTCACCTTGATCCAGTTCGGATACCAAATGCTCACCATGCTTCCGTGCCCGATTTGGTTCAAGTACAAGCATGCATGCGGGGGCTTTGTGGCCTTTATTTTTGTGTGGTCAGCTTATAACGGTGCAACTTACTACATTGAGGTATTTGGTAAGCGGTTCGAGAAGGAAGTGAATCGTCTCAAGTCAGAGATGATGGATTTGCAGCAAAAAGTGGAGCGCCAGGAACTGTTGCGACTGACACCACAATTCTCGCCGCAAAGTGGCGCCAATCTCTCGAGCACCGAACACATTGCCGAATTCAGTCTTCTGGACAAGAAGGATAAATAACCTTACTTTTAATTTATTTCTTGCAACCTCTGGCCCTGGTGTAGGCGCTGTCTGCAGTCCACCTCGACATTTTGTGAGGAACAAAAAATTTCAACTACCATCAAGCTACCATCCATGTTCAGGACGTCTTTCACCCGTCTAGGGCTAGAAAGAGCTCCTATAAGGCTTTTTTCGAGCTCTGTCACGAGTCTTCAAAAAGCCAAATCCAATGAATACCTCACCAAGTTCTACACTCCCGAGATGCTACAGAGTCTCAAAATTACAGAGTCCTTGGTCGATCCACAGACATATATTGAAATGAAAAAGGCCGGAAAGGGTGAACGTTCAAAAGTTGCTCCGGAAGCCAGCAAGACATACACGGAAACTGACCCTAAGTTTGATGAGCCCATCATGTATCCAAACCAGGGTGTCGGAATGACTCCATACGCTAATATTCCTAGAGAAGCCAACCCAGATACCTCCGACTTGAAGTTGCGTTTCCAGGTTGACGAGAAGAAGAAGCTGAGCCCACAGCAAAACTTCCGTGCGGCCAGAATCGAAAAAGTGGCTCTTTTAACCGGCTACAACAAGGACTACATCCGTCGTTTGCATGTTGTCAATGTTCTCATCAAAAGAGTGTCTTTGCAGACGCTGAAGGGTAAAATCCCAAACTTCTACGCCATGACCATTGTCGGTGACAAGAACGGTATGGTGGGTATGGGAGAGGGTAAATCTAGACAAGGTGTGAAGACTGCTTTGGAGAAGGGCTTCTTCAACGCCGTCAAGAACCTCCAGCCTATTGCCCGTTACGAAGACAGAACCATTATTGGTGAGATTGACTACAAATATCACGCCGTCAGATTATCGTTGAAGTCTGCTCCCGCTGGTTTTGGTCTCAGAGTGAACCCAGTGCTTTTTGAGGTTTGTGAGGCTGCGGGTATCAAAGATCTCAGAGGAAAGATCACCAGATCCAGAAACAGAATGAACACGGTGAAGGGCTTCTTTGAGGCTTTGACCAAGGAGAGACCTATTGAGGAGTTGGCTGCCGGCAGAGGCAAGAAGATTGTCGACTTGAGGAAGGTGTACTACTCGGCATAAGATGGCATATATCAATTCATGTAAATACGAGGTGACAATGTAGGCTGTGACGGTGAAGTACCATGGGTTAAAAGAGGTATCTGCATTTGTCGATTAATGGCTGCGAAATGTCAACGGGCACATGAGATGAGTTGACCGACCTGATTTCCGCCTAATCTTTTCTATATCCTACCGCTCTTAGAAGTACCCGTGAAAGCCATTTCTCAATCCCATTGTTACACCGCCGTTTGCTCACCGGTTTGCCACACAGAACTCACGACCCAGCACCCACGTATTATAGACTTATAGGACAGAACAGTAGACTATCTTCTTTCCAAACCAAGACCTTCGACTGCCACTCATATATGCTCAATCCTTCTTATATTTGGCATTTATTATTCTGGGGAGGTCACGCTGACGATACTGAACATTACCATAGTGTGCCCTTGGCATCAGACAAACGGGGCCATTCTGATTGGCCTGGTCACACGACCAAAGCGACATTTCAAGATTTTCGTTCCGCCAAGTTTCCAGAAGCAGCCTCTTTTAAATTCCTCCCGTTTTTCTCAATATCCCCTTCACCCTCACGATCTTGGGTGCTTCAGCATTCACAGGCAGCGATTCGCACCCACATCATCTAGCTCATTGACCACCACATTTTAGAATCCACAACATGGTCGCCGACACAGCGTACTACGACTTGTTAGGGCTTCCACCCTCGGCCACGGCGCTCGATATCAAGAAAGCATACAGAAAAGCGGCAATTCGTTTGCACCCGGACAAGAACCCTGACGACCCCAGCGCAGCAGAACGTTTCCAAGAAGTTGGAGAAGCGTACCAGGTTTTGCTGGATGACAGATTGAGAGAGAAGTATGACAAGTTTGGAAAGCAGGAGCTGATTCCGCTGGAGGGGTTTGAGGACCCGCTGGAGTTCTTCACTATGGTTTTCGGTGGAGAGGCGTTCAAGGACTGGATTGGCGAGTTGAGCTTGTTACAGGAGGTCGAGAAGTCTGCCGAGCTCCATGGCTTCGCTGACGAAGATAAAGAGAAGGAGCAGGCCAAGGGGGCTGACGCCATCTCCGATATCAACGAGAGAACGAACAAGTTGTACCTCGAGCATGAAGACTCGAATTTGACTGTGGAGGAGAGAGAGAAGAAGCACAAGGAGGAGGAAGAGAAACGCCGCAAGGAGGAGCTTGAGAAGTTCGAAGAAGAGTGCAACGTCAAGAGGGCCGAGATGAGAGGCGAACTCTCCAAGAAATTGGTCGACAAACTCTCCTTGTTCACTGAAACAGACATGGCCGATGACGTGGCCGATTCGTTCAGACAGAAGCTCAAGTACGAGGCCGAGTCGCTAAAGATGGAATCGTTTGGCTTGCAAATTTTGCATACCCTTGGGTCGATCTACAAAACACGGTCCAAGATCTTCTTGAAGAAACAAACGTTTTTGGGCAGCATTGGCGGGCTCTGGTGGTCCGTCAAGGAGAAAGGCAGCGTGGTAAGAGATACCTTCAAGACCGTTTCCACGGCGTTGGAGGCTCAGCTGACATTCGAGGAGTTTGCCAAAATGCAAGAGGACAACGAGTACCATGCTAAGAAGGAGGCCGAGGCCGCAGCCACAACTACCGAAGAGCAGGAGAAGGTCCGCAAGGAGAAGGAGGAGTTGGAGGAGAAGCTCCAGCTGCTTCAGGAGGAGAAGGAGAAGGCCGGCACTGTCACTGAGACCTCCAAAGAAGAGAAGGTTCCTGATAAGCACACCCCAGAGGAAATTGCTGAGATGCAAAACTATCTTGTTGGTAAAGTGTTGGCTTTGGCCTGGGCTGGTTCAAAGCTCGAAATCCAGGGCACTGCCGGTGGTGTATGTGACAACATTCTTTACGATGAAGAGGTGCCACTAGAGAAGAGGGTTGCAAGAGCCAAGGCACTTAGAATTGTTGGTGAGGTTTTTAGCGGAATGACCAGGACAGAGCTTGAGGACGAGGAGGCCAGAATGTACGAAGAGATTGTCGCCCAGGCGTCTCAGAAGAGAAAGAAGAAGACACCTGAGGATGCCAAAGCCGAAGCCAAGTCCGAGGCCGAAAACGCCACCAAATAGAGAGAAAGCTAAGTCATGGTATGGTTCTCCTTGATCGCTCACATTTAGCTTTCTGGGGTTTTAATTTGGGTGAGCCACACTTGTGTGGCTCTTTGGGTGCGAAAAACTATTGGTATCACCTTATCACTACATGGAATACTTGACACATTTGAACAAAGACGATCCCGAGGTGGCCACCAGGCCAAAGTACCCCGATTTAACGTGGACAGATCCAGTCACTTTCTGGGACTTTCATGTGTACTACGACGTGTCAACTTCAGAAGTGGCACATGCCCTCAAGAACAAGATCTTGGTGGACTTCCCCCAGGAGGCCGCAGAGGGCTCCATTATAGTAAAGCAATTGAAGGTGGAGAAGGCCATCGGACCTCACTACGACTTGTTCTGGGAGGTGGACGTTGCTCGAGTGGATGTTTTTGGCAAAATCCTCAGCTGGTTCGTCCAGCACCACGGCTCCTTATCAGTGTTGGTTCATCCACAGACAGGCTTTGATCTTTTAGACCACACACAGCACGCCCTATGGTTGGGGGAGAAGAAACAATTAAAGACATTTATTTTCCCAGATCATCCGACTGGGGCACCGCGGTTCGGCGTGCCAAGTAAGCCGCCAGCCACGAGTTCTAGCTAGTTTGGTTGTCCTTTTTGAACTGGTCCAATCTGGACTGGTGCTCCTGAATGAAGCGAATCACCTTCTTTCTGTTGTCACGCAACACCTCGTTGCCTGCAATGTCAATACCGTCTAGCTTTAAAAGCTCCTTCAACAACATTTCCTGAATGTAATTGTAAGTGTTCTCCTTCTTGTCCTTGCTCAATTGGCCAAAGTTCTCGATGTAGTCATCTATTTGAGCCACGTATGTCTCCTCCACATTATCCAAAATGGTTTGAATCTGAGCGTTGGCAATCTGAGCTTTACTCTTCTTCTTCTTCTTTGGTTTCTTGGTATCCTTAGGCGGAGGTGAACCTCCTAAAAGCTTACTGGCGACCAAAATCGTCAAAAATGTCGTCAAAACAACCGTGGTGGTGGCTGGAGTCACCCTCAAGTTGGAAAAGTCGTCAATGAGTTCTTCTCTGCTGGTGGACGCTATGTCGTTGAAATACGCCAGCCACGAGGACCTAGAGGCATAACCAGGAATGTGCTGCTCAAGATAATTGATACATTTTGTTATGGTATTAGAAAAACCGCCATTGTCGGAGGTCAAAATGTCATAGATATTGCTCATGGTGATTGGGAGAAATGAAGAGCAGATGATTCCCGCGCACACAAAAGTTTGGTAGGGTACCGAGCAACACCAGTAGGAGGGTATGTACAGGAAAACAGGCTCAACGGTTGCAAAACTCGTACTCAGGGTAGGCTGGATTTGGTGAATTAGATAAATAGTTCGCCGCTGACGGTACGTGGCTTGGCGAGAATGTCCGGCTTTTTAGCCTTGATTGGTGGCGGCTTCTTCGCAGGCTTAGCAGGAGGCACCTTACCCTTTGGTTTTTCGGCTACCGTAGGCTCAGGCTTGGGTTCAGGCTTGGATTTGGGCTCTGGGTCAGCTTCTGCTTCTGACTTTTCGAAAGCCAGTGAGCTCGTGAGCGATGCGGACTTGGGCAATCTTCTCCTGGGGCCCTTGGATCTAGACTTGGTGATATGCGAAATCTCGCTCAGTGTAGGCTCAGTCCATGACTTTTTGAGGGTCGTCGTGGGAGGTTTCGATTCAGTCAATGAGACAGAGGAGGCGTTCGTGGGACCCTTCTGCAACGAGGGTTCGGTGCTAGAGCGAAGTATACCAGATAATTCGGCTTGGAAGTTCTTGGGAGCAGCCTTTTCTGCTTTCATTGAAGAAAACTTCTGCAACGCCTCAGGCTTTGGAGCGGTCTTCAACGCAGCCGGCTTGGTTGGTTTAAGAGAATGCAAGGCCCCTATTGCCTCTGCCTCGCCGTCCTTGGAGGCAGGTTTGGAGAGTTTTGCTGGCTTTGCTGGCGGCTGTTTCTTGTTGGCGAGCTTTTCAAGCTGGTTCTTGAGCTCTTGCGAATCCTTCTCCTCATACTCCTTTGTAGAGAGTTTAGCTGGTTTGGCAGGGGCGCTTGCCTTTGTAGGAGAAAGCTTCAGTATCCGGTCCTTGAGCTCCTGCGAGTCCTTCTCTTCGTATGCTTTGGACGAAAGTTTGGCTGGCTTAGGAGGGACACTCTTGACGGAAGGCTTTTCGGGCTTCTCCGGTTTGGCAAAG
The DNA here is from genome assembly GCA_026585945.1 of Candidozyma vulturna. NCBI lineage: Eukaryota > Fungi > Ascomycota > Pichiomycetes > Serinales > Metschnikowiaceae > Candidozyma > Candidozyma vulturna. The sequence continues at coordinate 1,280,581 of CM048828.1, forward strand.
CTACTTGGCTCTGGCTTCTCTGCCTTTGGCTCAGGTATAGCGAACGTCTTGGGCTCTGGCTTTCTGAAAGCTGGTTTTGGTTTCGGTGCAGATGTAGCACCGTTGAAGGATGACGTGGAAGAAGCAGTCCGTGGTCTAGGCGCTTCTGGTTTCGACCAAGGCCTCTTCGCTTCCTTGGGCTCTTCCTTTTCCTCTGGCTTGAAGGCCTTAAGAGGCTTCACTGGCTTCACTGGCTTGGCTGGCTTGGGTGGTTTTGACATGGGATCTTCGTCTGAGTCGTCAGCTGTCCATACAGCCTGTTTCTTGCGAGTGTCTTTGAAAGCTCTTGTAGGCAACTCCACCTCAGATTCCTCGGATTCTTCAGATATCTGGTTCTGACGCGCACTCCTGGAAAATCTGGTAGGCAACTCCACCTCAGAAGAGTCGTGGGAGATCTGGCGGTTCAAACGTCCGTTTCTGGAGCCTCGAGTTGGCAATTCGACTTCAGAATCCTCCGAGATCACACGGTTGAGTCTTCCGTTTCTTGCCCTCGCGGCCATCTCCAATTCAGAGTCCTCAGACATCTGACGGCTGTGAAGATACTCCCTGACAGACCTGGTGGGCATTTCAGCCTCCGACTCTTCCGAATCCTCTTCGTCCCCCTCGGCAATCCAAGAGTTGTCTTGCCTCTGGGCTCTGGCCATTGCCTTCCATTTGGGCACCTCTTCCTCCTCTTCAGAATCATCGGCTCTCCACACATTGGTACGGTCCTCGAGGTTCAAAATACGAGCCTGCCTCCTCGCCTCCTTCTTGCTGAGCTTCTTCTCCTTGGTCTCCCTGGAGTCGTCTGACTCTCTGCCTTCTTCGCTGACACCTCTGCGCCTGATTCTGCGCTCCATGTCAGTGAACGAGCCCTTCATTTCCGTGAACGAGCTCTTCTTCTTGAGAGTGCCTTTCATTTCCGAGAAAGACTTTTTCTTCTTCAACTCGCTCAACGACCCCTTCATGTCTGAAAACGAACCCTTCACATTCATCTCCGAGATGGACCCACGCATGTCTGAAAAAGAGCCCTTCATCGACTTCATGAAGCCAGGACGCTCCCCCTTGGGCGTTCTAGGACTCTCAAGGCTTTCCTCTGAGTCCTTGGAAACCCACGATTTCAACGATGATGTCTTTCTGGCCACAGGCCTCTTGAGGCCAAAGTCAAGGTCCATGTCCTCGTCGGAAAGATGAGTCAAGGAGCTGTTCCGCCGAGGAAGCTCAATCTCCATGTCCTTGTTAGCAGCCCTGCGAGACTGTCTTCTGTTGGTTCTGGGCCTGTAAGGAAGCTGGTAGCCGTCCTCATCGAACTCCTCGTCCGAGGCATACTCCAGCGATTTTTCTCTGTTTTTCCACTTGTCCTGGAACTTGTTACGTGCACTGGCGGTTCTGTTGAACACCAATTCCTTGATATCGTGTCCTGCCGAGGAAGCTCTGGAGCTCAAAGAGGGCCGCTTGGGACTTTCGTTACTAAGACCCTCAATGTCCCGCTCCAACTGCCACTGTCTTTTCTGGTCGTCCATCAACCTCTCCTGTGAAAGCTTGTCCAAAGTTTGCAAAAACTCGTCGACTTTCCTGTTTTCAGAAGAAACGTCGGTCATGGTAGAGGACACCTCAGATGTGAGTCCGAAGTATGGAGAAGTCCTACCAACCACACAGCGCGAAAAGTTACAGAAGCTTGGCTAAAATCTCGCCATGGCCAAAATTAACTTTGTTTCCTTGATCTCCCGGGACGACAAGCCCTTGTATATCCAGCTGTTCGATGTGGGCGACTCCTTTGGCAAAGACGATGCCAACCGTTTTTTGAAATACAACTTTCTTTCCCATATGGCGCTAGACGTGTTTCTGCTGCCCATGTCCTTGAATCTCAGGGAGCAGCAACAACCACAAAGCCACGATGGAATCCTACTTTTGTTCATTCAAGATGAAGTCATGGTCTACGGAATGGAGACGAACAACGGGTTGAAGATCGTTGTGGGTGTGGGAGAAGGTGAGCCATTGCTGGCTGACTTGAAGGAGGTGTTCTCCAAGTTGTACAAGGTCTATTTGCGGCAGATCTGCAATCCGTTTACGGATTTGGAAAAGGGAGAGGATGTTTTGCAGACGAAGCGGTTTGACAGTGGTGTCAAGGCTATTGTGGATGCTTTCCCAGCCAAGCCGGTTGCTCCGTGAAGGGGGTAGAAGTGGAATGGATTTTTTTTTATTAGCATAGCAAGCGTTGCATGCGGCGAGTCATGTGTGAATAGCAGCGGTGCTTTGAAGGCTGGCTACGTGTATAGGATAGCGATGACGGGCTCATCGATTCATAGATACGGTTCAAACGATGCCATAATCGAGACTCCAAGACCCGGAGAGCAATGACCAAAATTTGGGGAAAGCTCTCATAACCCTTGATTCTTTTTTTTGCTTTTGCTTTTGCTTTTGCTTTTCTCCTCCTTAAAAATTGGGAACCGCTACACCCTGCAAGATGAAATAGATAACAGTGCGGTCTTGGCGGTACCGGTCTGACGGCATAAGTGGTGATGTTTCAGCCGCTCGGGTCATGAAATCAAACACCCATGCTCCCATTGGCCCCACGGGCATATCGGCGGATATCTGCCAAAAAACTCCCGTGAACCAAGACCATCTGCCTAAATCCCTAGGGCCAAGGTGGAGTTTCAAGAACAAAGCAAAGTAGTAAAATGGTGCTTTTTGTTCGGTACGGCGTTTCTCGGCCCGAAGCACAGTGTGCAAATTAGGCGCTTCCGATGCGGAGCCCAGCCGGTCCGGACGAATATGTATACATTGTCATTGGCTGCATTAGTGCGAGAAACCATCGGAGGGGTCCTAGTCACATGGATTAGGGAAGTGTTCCAGATGAGCGGCTAGCTCAATTGGGTTGGAAAGGCTGGGCATGGAACGGGAATTGTCAAGCAGGTACACAAATGGATTGAAGCTTGACTGTTTGGAGTGGGTGGACGGAGACTCAGGTAGGCATTGGTTCTGAGGATAGGCCTTTACTTTTCAGTATTGTCAGTTGCTTTGGGAAAGCATGAGATCTACGTAGTAGCCAGGCACCACGATTATGCATTCAGGGGTGCCGTGTGAGGTGGCGGAAAGCTAGTGGGAAATCCCGCCACATAGCACTCCAGAAAAATTTCACCTTAGGCGTAGGGGCTGGATCAGTAATAGTTTCTGCCGATCATTTGTTGATCTGCGGTACCTGTTGGGGTCTGTATTCACAGCCAGCATCGTATGGCTGCAGAGATAGATTACTGCACGACAAACATATAAGAGCGGCTTTGGGATTTCCGGGTGAAGCAGCACTGAAACAGCCGTTGTATGCTGATCGCTGTTGCATCAACTGACCAGCTCCGAGTGTCTCCATGCTGGCTCGCTTGTACCATTTGAGTGTGGCCAACAGAAGGGCGTTTCAGATTGGCATCAACTTAAATGTTTCCGCCTCTTCTTTGACCATTTATGGATCTCACGCAGGCGATGCACTTTGTATCATTAGCTCACATGTCGAAGCACCGAGGAGAACATACTGCTTCAAACGTATTACTAGCCTCATCGAGCGGCGAATCCAGAAACAGCCAGTATCACCGACAATCCTTCGGTCGAGTCTTTAATTCCAGAACTTGCAAAATTGAACTTGGTAATCAAATGGCACGCAGCTTTGAACTCGTCAAACAGTTTCCCTTTGATTCACCCTGACACATTCTTGCACTTTCAATAACTCTAAGCTCACTTTCCCCTTCTGCTCACATCCTTCTTCACTAACCAAGAATGAACGGGTCTACCCAAACCCTTCTCATCCCCCTCAACATCTACTCAGCCTCACTACTTGAGCACCACGTTGGCGCCTCTCAAACTCAAGTATTCCTGATCAACGCCTGGCGGCATGTGCTTGATCACCTCCTGGTAGATCTCAACGTTATGGAATCGTAACGCGTTTGCTGGACTCTTGTATTTACCTTCAAGGCCAGTGATATCACAGTAGTGCTTTTGTGGCTTCAAGCTGGGGGAGCAACGATCGACGTCCACGTGGGCGTGTCGATATCAAGCTTTTTGCTTTGAAGGTACCGAATCTCGTCGGTGATCAACTGCTTTGAAGTTTTGTAACGTTTGGTGCCACGCGGCTTGTTGGCATGCTGTTTGAAAGAATGCTCTTTGGTAGTAATGTACAGGAGCTGCTGTGCCTCTGTGTTGTCGCTTGGTGTTTGCAGGCCCAGATCGCTCATGATGAGTTGTAGGTGAAAGTGGTGATAATTCGCACAGTGTAGTAGGTGCACTAGGCAGGTGGTCTTGGTGGATCTAGAAGCAAAAGTGGTTGCAAAAGCAAAGAGGACGCAAAATTTGAAATTGATCGGTTAATTGATAAAGTTTTCAATATTTGTCGTTGCTTTTTTGTGCTAAAGCATAATGATACTGCTGTTGGATGATCTCTATCGGATTAGTCAAGTCTGTAGAACCCAAGGCGCAGCCTCAGACCAAATGGTTATTTTCTTCTCTACACCCTTCTTTTTTACTGCTTGGACTAGCTATATTATCTATAATCCGTTTTATGATTCGTCTAGCAGCATTTTTGCACCTCATGAACATGACCAGAGTTGAGCTGCTCGTCAAGCTTATCGTGGGGATCGATCTGGACCACCTTATCAGGGTTTAAAATAGCCCTTGGGTCTAATGAATACTTCAAATGCCTCATCAAGTCAACAGCGTTTTTGCCTAACTCTGCCTCCAAGTACGCTCTTTTGCCGACTCCAACGCCGTGCTCTCCAGTACAGGTTCCGCCATACTTGATAGCACGCTCCACCATTCTGTCAACGTACTTCTTACACTCCATATAATCAGGAGTGTTGTAGAGAATCAAGAAGTGGCAATTTCCGTCACCAACGTGGCCCATAACAGAAAACTTGCCTTTGAACATTGAGTTTGTCAAATCCTCGTTAGTCTCGTCAACTACTTGAGCTAGTTTGGAAACAGGAACTGCAACGTCGGTAGTCCAAACATTAACGTCGTTTGGATCGGCCAATACCTTGGAGCCATAGTCGAGTGTCAGCCAAAGTCCCTGTCTTCTAGCGGTCCACAATACACCGTTTTCCTCTTTGTTCTGGGAACGCTCAAACTGAATCACATTGTTCTCTTCAGAAATTCTGTTGACAACCTCGAGCTGCTCGTTAACTGTGTTTGCCGAAACACCACCGACCTTAACAAGCAAAGTGGGTTTCTCTAAAAACTTCTTCGACAGTGTGCCTGCTGCGTTCACAAAAGACGTGGTTGTCTCGTTCAACAACTCCAACGCATTGACCTGAATTCCAGACTTGTTGATAATGCTCTGTGCTGTGGAAGCAGCGTCCTTGATAGTGGGGAACGATGCAATACACACAAGCTCCTCTTTGGGTCTAGGCTGGAGTTTTACTGTGATTTCGGTGATTATACCCAAAGTTCCCTCGGAACCGATGAATATGTGTGTCAAGTCGTAGCCGGCACTGGACTTCTTGGGTCTCTGGCGAGTCTTCACAATAGTGCCGTCTGCAAGAACCACGGTCAAGTTCACCACATTCTCTTTCATGGTACCGTACCTATAGGCGTTGGTTCCACTGGCAGAAGTACCAACCATACCTGCAATTGCTGCTCCCATACCCGGATCAGGACCAAACATCAAGTGTTTTCCGTCCTCTCGATCAAGCAAGTAGTCGTCAAGATCCTGCCAGCCCACACCAGGCTGGACCACCACGTCAAGGTCATCTGGGTGGAATTCCAACACCTCGTTGAGATTGCCAAATGCAAGAGAAATCGAATTAGGGCCCCTCGTGTGCATGTTGTGGCCCTCCAAAGAAGTCAACCCGGAATTTGCAACAACAGGGACCCTGTATTTGTGGGCCACCTTCAAAATGTCCGACACCTCCTGGGTCGAAGAGGGGTAAATGACGATACTGGGTCTTTGCGTTTCAGGCTCAGGCGGGTGGTGGGTGCTGTAGGATGAGTCGTTGTGTGCCACAAGCACTTCCTTATCGTATGTGACGTTCTTCTTTCCGACAATCTTGGTTATCTCCTTGAGGGCAGCGGCAAACTCGTCGTCATTGGCGTATTTCGGAGTTTCCACGGCGCTAAGCGGCGTTGTGGATGCCAGCAAGTCCTGGATCGAAACATGCTCTTTCCTCTGATGTCTTCCAGCAAAGTAGCCTCCGGCAGCAAGGCCGCTAGAAAAGAGGAGAATTCCTGCCGTCCATTGGAGTGATTTTTTAGGGGGTGGTTTTGTGGAAAAGTGCCGCAAACTAGCACGGGAGCCTCGAAGCGCTCGAGAAAACATGGTGGTTTTGATCTGGTGGATTTCGTCAGTTTAAGTATGCAGCCACAGTCCGGGCCGATACAGACGCAGTGCGGTACATATCGGACTCACCACAGCCGGATAGGGGGATTTTGGGGATCTCGAGATTTTTAAAAAGTGGGCAGCACAAATTTCGTAAAGCTGCGCCTCGTTATGAAACAATTGTTGTTGTGTATCGTTCGTTTGGTTCATCTAGTGGTTTCGCTTGATGGACTACCCCAGAATTCCGCGCTTCCAAGATGAGTGCGTATACGTGAAAGCCAGGATTTAGTAATTCGTGGAACTAGCATTTTCACTCTTGGACTTTGGTATCAAATAGATGAAATTTTTTAATCGGCTTTGACGTGCCGTTTCTGCCGTTGGCTGCGCTGCAGTTGGATGTCAGATATGTCAAATCGTGCGGCTCGGTATCAAGTAAGGTTTGAACATAAGGTTAGTGAAATGCTGAAACCTCGGCAAATGGAGGGTAGCAAGTGGAGGTCCCGAGCTCCGAAGCTTGTGAACAGGCATTGATTGTTCGTGGGCACCGCCGAAACAATAAAAATGTGGTTCAGAGATTGGAGTAGGTTATAATGGAGAGTTTGACGCAAAACTTTACAATGCATTTCCATCATTTGCAGCATCGCAAGAAAGTCATGAACTTTAGCAACGCAACTTGCCAATCCGTCTCACGTGCGTTCAAAAGATCAAGGCACAATTTAAAGAGAAGGCAGAAAAATTACCCGTGATGGAAGCTGTGTGAAAAGGTTCTTCGAAGCTCTTTGTATGTCCCTCGTTATGCCGAGGTTTCAATCGGATGAGACAAGTACTGGTATGAGGTACTCAATTGGTCGAAACTTCAAAAATCCATCCTTGCTCTCTATAGTTTCTGGTTTCTATATCAAAATTTCCTGCAGTATCTCCGTCAGGCTGTCGTTAACTGTCTCTGCCATCTTTCTGTTGATATTGGTTCTAGTGACACCACCTTGCACACGGCTGACCCATGCAAAATTGAGCCGAGTTCAAAAAGAAACTACATTTCGAATACTTAAGAATCCAATAAAATCTCCTTTTTTCGTATCTCCTTTGTTCATATAGCTAAGAAACCCTCCACCAAACTCTATTCACCCCTCGAGGTCCCCCTCCGCCTCAACCTCGACCCCCGGATTTTTTTTTTTTTCGCAGCCATTTATGAGCGATAAGATCACGTGCAATACATCATATCACGTGACCGCCCATAATTTTCCAGCCCATCAGCTCCATTCCATATCCAACTTCAAAACTCAAAACTACCTATTTCCTTATGAGCCCCCACGCGATCCCCAACGGGACCAAGTCGCCTGCCCTGGCCTCCGACGCGTCTGCTGCGTCCTCCCACGTCGTCAAGGCCAACCCTTTTGGTGCCTCGGTTGATCCTCACTTGTTGAGGAACACTGCTTACACCTCCCCTGCCACCATCATTTCCCAGGCTGTGTACGCCTTGTCCAGCACCATTTTCTCGTACGAGACCGTCGGTGCTGCCAACTTGGTCGATGCTCACTTGCAGCTTTGGGCTCTGCACTTTAAGAGACAGAATGCTGTGGGTGTTGTTCCTCCGTTCCACAGATTTGAGCCTAGAGCGGGTTCTGCCAATGCTATTTTAGGATACGCTGCCAGCAACGTTTCTCTGACTGGCCCCCACACGGCCGTTTTGGGCGCCAACGCTTTGCCATACATGCAGCCTACCTTGGCTGTGGCTGCAAAATTGCCCTTGAGCTTGAACGTTTCAGCTATCGACTTTGATGAAACAACCAGCTCTTTGGTCTCCAACTACGCTACTCCCTTGGCTGTGGCCCGTAACCTTGGCTTCCCTGTGATTGGCCCTGTGGACGCCCACTCGGCTTTGGAGTTGCAGTACACCACTGTGCTTTCCCACTTTTTGGCTGCTTTGCTCAAGAGCCCTTCCTTGCACGTTTTTGACGGGCCTGAGTTCGCTCGCTTGTTTGCCAAGTACGAGGACATCTTGTCTGTCGCCGACGTGGGCCGTTTGTATCAGCAGTTGGTTTCTTCTTTGGCTGCCAATGAGCTTTCCTTGGAACAGGCTGTTTCCACTTCTTTTGAGGTTTTCAACAAGGTCGCCGGCACCAACTTGAAGCCTTTTGAGTACGAGGGCCACGCCAACCCAGAAACCGTTTTTGTCGTCTTTGGCGCCAACGAGGCTTCAGAGCTTTCTGGTGTCATTTCCAAGGCTTCCACTTCCGCTCCAGTCGGTTTGGTGAAGGTCAGAGTGCCGTTCCCATTTAACCAGGAGCAGTTTGTCGCTTCTGTGCCTTCTTCAGCTCGCAAGGTTGTGGTTGTTTCGGCTGAAAATGGCTCTACTTTGAAGGCTGATGTTGCTGCTGCTTTGTTCCTTGGAGGCCGTTTTGGCTCTGTCTCTGTCGAGGAGTTTGTTCACCCTGCCAACTTTGTTTGGGCTCCTATTCCAACATTGAAGGTTATTTCCGAATACGCTTCTGTGGACCCAGCGGTCGTTTTGGCTTCCCAGCCTACTGCTCCACCAGCTAACATCACCGCCAACACCTCTCCTGAAGGCTCTTTCTTGTTCTGGACTCGTGACAACAGCGACATTGTGGAGACTTTCAGCAAGTTGGCGCTTTCGTTGTCGTTGGATGACTCCAAGAACGTTTCTTACAGAAACAAGTACGACACTTCTGTTGCAGGCGGAATTGCTCAGGCTCAGGTGGTCAGCGCTGCCAAAAACAGCACCGTTTCGACGTCTGTGGATGCTGCCGATGTTGTGTTGATTGAGGACGTTTCCATCTTGAACCATTACGACATTTTGGCTACCGCCAAGCCAGGCGCTAAAGTCGTCTTGGCCAACCACAAGAAGATCACCAACAATATCGAACAGGATTTTGTGGAGAAGTTGCCTCTTGACTTCAAGCGTACATTGGCCAAATCTCGCTCTTCCTTGACCGTTATTGACTTTTCGTTGATTGAGGAGTTGGACGCTGTGAGTGACTCCACTAAGGGCTTCTCTGCTGACTTCTTGACCCAGGTGGCTTTCTGGAGAGCAGCTTTGCCCGAATTGGACGGTTTCATCGTCAACAAGTTGTTGCAGGCTAACGGCAACGATTTCGAGCTTTTGGCTGCCGTTTTGGACAAGTTCGTTGCTACTGTGGACGAGAAGAACGCTTTGAAGGAAGTTGAAATTCCAGAGGAGTGGGTCGATCTTGAGGATGTTGTTCCTGAAGCGCAGATTGAGACCGAGAAGGTTGACGAAAAGGCCGAAAAGGAAGACCACAACGGTGACACCAAGTCTGAAAAGGAAGCTGAGGCCGAAGAGGAGCCACAGCCTTTGCCTTTCTTCCCAACGGAATCGTCCTTTTTCCCTAACCCCAGAGCTGAAGACACCGGTGCTGAGGACAACTTCCACAAGGGTAAGCTGGATGCCGCTATTAAGCTTGCTTTCCCTGAGGCTTACGGTGTGACCAAGGACTTGAGACCTGACCTTCCCGTCAAGAACTTTGTCGTCAAGGTCCAGGAGAACAAGAGATTGACTCCTTCTGAGTACTCGAGAAACATCTTCCACATCGAGTTTGACGTCACCGGTACCGGCTTGAAGTACGAGATTGGTGAGGCTTTGGGTATTCACGGCAGAAACAACGCCGACCAGGTCGAGTCTTTCTTGGAGTTCTACGGTGTGGACGGTGACTCTTTGGTTGAGGTAACCAACAAGGACGACTCCTCGTTGTTGGAAATCAGATCTGCTAGACAGGCCTTGACCGACAATGTGGACTTTTTGGGAAAACCACCCAAGCGTTTTTACGAGTCTTTGGCTCCTTATGCCACTGAAGAGAAGGAGAAGGCTGCTTTGGAGAACTTGGCCAGCGGTGCTGGTGCCGAGGAATTGAAAAAGAGACAGGAAGTCGATTTTGCTAGTTACGTTGACATTCTCGAGGAGTTTAAGTCTGCCAGACCAGCTTTTGAGGATTTGGTCAAGATCATTGCTCCATTGAAGAGAAGAGAGTACTCCATTGCTTCTTCTCAGAAGATGCACCCCAACTCGGTCCATCTTTTGATTGTGGTGGTTGACTGGGTCGACAGCAAGGGCAGAACTCGTTACGGTCACTGTTCAAAGTTTTTGTCTGATCTCAGAATAGGTGATGAATTGGTGGTCAGCGTCAAGCCTTCTGTTATGAAATTGCCCAAGTTGCCTGAGCAGCCTATCGTCATGTCTGGTTTGGGTACTGGTTTGGCTCCATTCAAGGCCTTCATTGAGGAGAAGATCTGGCAGCAGGAGCAGGGTCACAAGATTGGTGAAATCTACTTGTACATGGGTTCCAGACACAAGAAGGAGGAGTATCTTTACGGTGAGCTCTGGGAGGCCTATAAGGAAGCAGGCATTTTGACCCACATTGGTGCTGCTTTCTCTCGTGACCAGCCTCAGAAGATTTACATTCAAGACAAGATCAGAAGCTCTATTGAGGACTTGACCGATGCCATTGTCAACAAGGAGGGTTCGTTCTACCTCTGTGGTCCAACCTGGCCAGTTCCTGATATCACTGCCTGTTTGGAGGATATCGTGAAGCATGGTGCTGAGAAGGCGGGTCAAGAAATCAAGGATGTGGCGAAGGTCGTGGAGGACATGAAGGAGGACGGTCGTTACATCTTGGAGGTGTACTAGACTATTTATTAGATCAATGTATTCAACATACCGATGACCGTTGGTGTAGTAAGTAAATTCAACAAGAATGCATGAATGTGATTTGTGATGGGAAGGCCCTTCGTGATGATACCTGCCTAATTACGTATACTTAAACCCAAAAGGTCTACAAAAACGTTTCTAGATCATATATTTAAACGGAAAGCGAACGCTGATTATAAAACGAATGCACAATCAGGAATTAAAGTTAAAGAAGGAAAACCCAGGCGGCAACAGCCATCAATGAAATGGATTTACCAGAAGCAGCACCTTCCCACGAAGAAATGCTTGGACCCTCTGACTGAGTGATTGAAGTTTGAACAGATACCATATTGTCACAGTCTGCTCCAGTGCAACAGTTTTCTCCAGAGCAGCTAGGGACTGGAGCACTTGTCAATGTGGATGGGGTGAACGAATCAGATGTGGTCACCTCTCCCTTCAATGAAGATGATATTGGGGTAGTGGGTGTTTCAGTAGCATCTGGTTGAGGCTCAGAGTAAGTGGAGGTTTTTGGCTTTTCGGTCTTGCCAGTTTCAGAATGGCCAGTCTCGTTGGGAACGTAGTGGGTCAGCGTGAGGCTGGTGGTCAAGGATGTGGTTGGTTCGTCAGGGGTGTGGTTTGTCTCTGGGGTTTCAGATTGTGGGGTTTCTGGAGTTTCGTTCTTCGGGGTGGTTTCAGCTGGTGTAGTTTCCTGGGGAGTGGTTTCCTGGGGAGTGGTTTCTTGGGGAGTGGTCTCTGCTGGAGAAGTCTCTTGTGGAGTGGTTTCTTGTGGGGTAGTTTCAGTAGGTGGTTCGGGAGTTTCGGGGGAAGACTTTTCTGGAGATGTCTGAGCAGGCGTTGTTTCAGCGGGTGTTTCAGAGGTTGTACCAGGAGACTTTGGATTCTCTGGGGTCGACTCTGCTGGCTGCGATTCCACGGGGGAGGACTCCTTAGGGGTCTTCTTGGGCTTCGTTGAGGTTTCAGGTTTGGTCTTGGAAGAAGTAGTCTCAGGAGTTGTTTCAGCTGGAGTAGAGGCCTTTGGAGTGGTATTGGCAGTTGTCTTCAGCTTTGGGGTGGTTTCGGTTGGTGTGGTTTCAACGGGAGTGGTTTTAGCTGGCGTAGTTTCGACAGGAGTGCTTTCAACCGGAGTGCTTTCAGCGGGAGTAGACTCTTCAGGTACTGGTTGAGATTCAACCGGAGTGGACTTTTCAGGGGTTGGCTTCGATTCAGCTGGGGTAGTCTTGGTGGAAGTCAGAGGCTTCGACGATTTTGGAGTGGTTTCTGGGGTGATTTCAGTTTCTGGAACATCAGACAGACAGGACTCGGTTTCCGTAGTAACGACAGTGTCGGGTTCTGGAGGAGGCACCGAGCTGGTGAACGTTGTAACAGTGGTTCCACCTTCACACTTCTTGCATGGGATGGTCAGGGTGATCGTCACTGGAGGCACGGTTGAAGTAGATGGAACTGGTTGCACCGAAGTTGAGGTTGACGACGATGAAGAAGTGGTGGACTCTGAGGCGGATGAGGTTTCAGGCTCAGACGAGGTTTCAGGCTCAGACGAGGTTTCAGGCTTGGAGGAGGTCGCAGGCACCGAGGATGTCTGCTCCGACGAAGTCTCTGGCGACGAAGTTGTGCCAGGGTTTGAGGAAGACTCTGGGGTTGACGACGACTCAGTTGACGACGACTCAGTTGACGACGACTCAGTTGACGACGACTCAGTTGAAGACGACTCAGTTGAAGACGACTCAGTTGAAGACGACTCAGAAGTTGAAGACTGGGAAGTTGAGGACTCGGTGGTAGCAGACTCGGATGAAGACCCAGATGTGGAAACCTCTGGAGATGAGGACGTCTCTGGAATACCATACGACGACGAACGAGTCTCGATGGAAGAGGTGACTTCAGTCTCAATAGAGCTTGACTCAGAAGTTTCAAAAGTCAGAATTGTCTCAGAGGTACTCTCGGAAGTGGTTTCATCAGTAGTTTCAGATGTGATTCCAGTGCTGAAGCTGCTGGAGATCGTAGTACCATCAGAGAATGTCTCTCCAGTAGATGTCTCGTCGAATGGCGTGACACCAGGCTCACTAAATGTGTCACAAGAAGTGGTCTCGGTTTCAAAAGTCTCGGTCTCACATGAAGTGGTACCAGTCTCGAAAGTCTCAGTTTCACAACTCTCCGTCTCATAGGTCTCAGTTTCGCATGAAGTGGTACCAGTCTCACCTGTCTCCATGGGTGTCTCAATTGAGAATGTTTCAGTATCAACGGTCTCAAAAGGCGTCTCAGTCGTCTCGCAAGGGGTGGTCTCAGTCTCCGGCGTCTCGATTGGCGTCTCACACGAGGTGGTTTCAGTGTACGTCTCAGGCTGTTCACAACCCTCACAAGGTTCAGTGTTAGTCTCTGGAGTCTCACAGTCCTCGCATGGTTCAGTGGCAGTTTCGATTGTAGGCTCGCCAGGTGTAGTGTCACAGTCAGTCGTCACTTCAGGTGGAGTATCAGGTTGAGTTTCAATGGGTGGTTCCTCAACAGAAGTCTCAGGCACTGGTTCCTCGGTCGTGTCTGTCTCTGGACAGTACGTGGTTGTTTCCAAGTAATCAGTCGTCACCGTGATGTAAGTGATATCATCGTCACCGGAATCTCCCTTGGTACAAGCATCATTTTTGCAGGAAGTGATGGTGGAAATGCTTGTCACACGTTGGACCTCTGTGACATACTTGACTGCCTGTGCAACTGCGAGAAGTGGTATTAAGGAAAGCATAGCGAGTGAATGGTCTTCAATTTCTTGGAATCTTGGTGACTACTTATACTTCTCGGGCGGTGGTTTCGAATCTTCATTTTGAAACATCAATCTCCCAATGGGATACGAGAATTCGATGGCTGCAAAAAATACCGGCTGCTTCATTATTCTCAAACGGTTGTATGCAGTAGTGACAGGATATCAAACACCTTATTTGCAGCCATTTGTCTCAAAACCGGCTTGTGTGCCGGTCACTTGCACCCAGTCCCGAGAAGCCGATGGAAATGGCCTATTGACGTCTTGATCGAAGGTCCAGGCTGTCTCGTCGTTTTGAGAGTGTCTCGAGTTGAATGGGTCTTTTCTAATATTAGCATCATTCTCCAAAAGCGTCGAGTATTGAGACGAATGTGGACAAGAATGGGCCAAGCGAAAGCGGCTCAGATCTGTCTATCGTCCTCCTATGAAACAGCTGTCAGTCATTGGGTATTCTGGTCAAATCACTGGCTTTGAAGCTCCACAGTTGTTGAATCTGAAGAATGGCAGGATCTAGAGTGCCTCAAGTGTCACAGAACCCGTATACCTTAATTGGGCAACAGCCTACTCTTCCCAAAAGTCCCACTTAATTTTAAATGAAAATCTAAAAACGAATTACGAGTTGGGAATGGTGATCGCTGCCATGAGGTCTGCGTCTGTATCAGCCGCTTATTCCAGGGACCATAGCCTGCCGAAACCGACTACTAAAAAGGAGGTGTCCACTATAAAGTATTTATTAATGGCAATTAGCAGATCGCTGGATTTGACCTCCTCCATCCACGGCACGAAAAGGGTGTCATTGTGATTCACAATACAACCGTCGCTCCTTCAAAGCAAAGCAGGTTTCAGTATCTCCGAAATTCGGTACTCTTGTTCACATTGGGTATTCAAAATCTAAAGCAGCACTTAATTGCGTACATTGATCTACCGATCATTCTTTGAATCATATATCCTCACAATGTCCTACAGGCGGGTGTTCGATTGTTTAGCCCCGATCCAGCGAGCCACAAGGGGTTAGCCGAATAATAGGCCGATCCTATTGAATGCTGATTTTATTTTGAAGTTATTGTTCGTCCCATTTCTGTCCCAATGCTGATTCAATCATTGCTTTGTTAAATCTTCAAATTGACTGCACCATGGTGGTGCAACTCCGATAGCGCATCAACCCAAGAAACACTTCCCTCAAGCTACACCTAAAATTCCCATTGTCACCGCTTTTTTCGGCATCTGTTTATTTTCTTTTCGTTATCGTGCACAGCATTTCGATAAGACGCCTTTTTCCGTGATTGTGGAAAAGTGCCCAACCTTACTATCAGGCCATTTCTGCCTTGCCTTGTTATGTCTAACCGCCAATGCCTACTGAACAATGGGCCTCAACGGACTTGCTTGCATTGTTGCATGGTTCCGGAGTTTGAGGTCACTTTAACCGGACTGCTGATACAAAAACGCCAAAACCAAGACGCTCAAACATCCGCGTACTTCCCAATTACTGGCTATGGACAAGAAATGCCGAGCCTGGTGGGTGTTTTTATGAGTCTCGCACGACACCGACCTCCGGCTCAGACCATTGCTGCAGTGCCGGTGCAGAAAATCGCGCACAGTTGCGAGCCCTGGTGGCTGCAAACGGTAGCAAGCGTACCGATACGACTACAGAGAAAGTTTTCCGATTGGTGTATTAGAAGGGGGAAATTAAATGTTCCGTGTGAATTTTGGGGTTAAGTTTCGCCGAAAGTAAATGAGCTAACCTGCTCAAAGGCAAAGGGGAAAAAATGTGAAAACCGTAATAAAAAGTGAAGCCTGGAAAAGGGCATGGACGCTTGTCAGCGTTAATGCAAAAGAAATGAGAAATCATCAACCTACTTACAAGACGTAAGCAAGAGGGATGGCAGCCAAAGCGAGCAAAGAGCCCTTGACAGCGGCACCAGCACCCTCGTAGGTGGAGATGGCAGACTCAGTTGGAGCAGCGCCACCAGGAGTAGACACCAAAGTAGATGGACCAGCCACGGTGGATTGACCTGGGGCCTCGCCAGATGGAGCTGGAGCTGGAGCCTCACCAGATGGAGCTGGAGCTGGAGCCTCGCCAGATGGAGCTGGAGCTGGAGCCTCACCGGAAGGAGCTGGAGCTGGAGCCTCACCGGAAGGAGCTGGAGCTGGAGCCTCGCCAGATGGAGCTGGAGCTGGGGCAGTCTCACCGGCCTTGGTGGTTGGAGCTGGCTGCTCTGGAGCTGGGGTGGTCTCGCCGGCCTTGGTGGTTGGAGCTGGCTCAGCTGGAGTCTCAGCTGGAGCAGTCTCAACTGGGCACCAGGTGGTGTAGATGGTCTTCTCACCAGCGACAGTGGTGGTAGTAGGACCCCAGGTGGCTGGAGCAGTAGACTCCTCACACTTGTCGTCCTCACAGTGAGTAACGGTCACAATGGTGGTGTGGGTGTTGGTCTCGGTCTCAACTGGGCACCAGGTGGTGTAAACAGTCTTCTCGCCGGCAACAGTGGTGGTAGTTGGGCCCCAAGTAGCAGGAGCGGTGGTCTCGTGGCACTTGTCGTCCTCACAGTGGGTCACAGTCACGATGGTGGTGTGGGTGTTAGTCTCAGTGACAACAGGGCACCAGGTGGTGTAGACAGTCTTGGTTCCGTCAACAGTGGTAGTGGTTGGACCCCAGGTGGCAGAAGCAGTGGTCTCGTGGCACTCGTTGTCCTCGCAAGAGGTGACGGTGATGATGGTAGTCTCAGTGTTGGTCTCAGTGGCAGTAGACTCAGAAGGAGCTGGGGTGGTGGTTGGAGCGTCGATGTCGACAACCTCAACAGTGGCAGAGGAAGGCTCACCGTCCTGGTTCTTGATAGAGGCAATAAGGTCATCCTTCTCGTCTCTGGCCTGCAAGATCTGGGCGTTGAATCTTCTTCTCAAAGCGGCAGTGGAGTTGGAGGATGGAGACTCCTCAGCGTGGACGTGGAACAAGTCGGTGGCACCCTTGCCGTACAACTCCTTGGCGGGAACCTCAACGGTTCTACCGGCGTTCTCAATGTCGTTCCAGTACTTCTGTTCGGCCTCGACGTAGTAGGCGTCAACCTCGTAGTCATCCTCAGCGTCGAATCTGAATTTAACAGGAAGATCACTTGGGATGCTGAAAGGACAGTCACCGGTGTCCAAGTCAACCTGGGCGACCTCCTGGCCATTGACACGGCAGGAAACATCTTTAGCGATAGCGGCCGAAGCGAGGGCAGCTGCGGAGATGAGCGAAGAAAACTTCATGATAAAGCGAATGGATGTGTTTTGATGAGAAAAAAAAAGCCACTAGGAAGGGGGCAGAGGAGGGTTTATATAATGGAGGGAGAAGTTAGTGGATGGCCGGTTTTGCAGCTATTCGGATGGAGTGTGTGTGGGATCGCGTTTGCAGCATGCAAGCTGTGGGCCGTGCGGTCTGCAGGGGTGCCGTGTGCAGGCGCATTGTAGTGTAGGTGACCAGTTTGCTGCGTGTCACCCTGCAGAGGCTGCGACATGGGGCTTTGGGCAGGGGTGCCTAGTTCCCGTGAACATTGCACATCTGGGTGTATCAGATGGAACAGAATGTGCCGAATTGAAGAAGGTTTATGTATTGGTATTTAGATCCAGTTGCGACAATAAAGGGGGTGCATCTCTGCCGCTTGCTGGCCGTGCCTGCTGGCTGCAAATCTGTTGCCTAATGCCAAGGCAGGCACGGTGCGAAATGAAAACAGTGGCCTGGCATCCATCAGATCGAGACAGCTTCAAAAATAGCCCTTTGCAACCGCAACCCGGATAAGCCCCCTGCCGAGCCTTGAGGCCCTACAGACTCAGGCGTAGAATTCTCAAAGCACCTCAACAATCGTATTACTTCGTCCATTCACAAACGCCACTATTGAAATGTTCAGGCATCGAGCGCCGGGCTTTGGATGGCTTTTGCAACTGCGATCCTCGGCATCCTTTTTTGGTTTTTGTGGATTGATGTTTTGTGCTGCTGATCTCGTAAACAGCCGGGCAGCGTATAGGGGGCTTGGTTGCACGATCTTTTGTTCTGTTGAGATGGAGCAAGGCTCAATCGAGCTCATTCCGTTCCTTCGCCTTTTTCGCCCATTGGCTGCGAAACCTTGGCAACCCCCAAAGACAATACCCTAAGCTGTCAAGATCTGAAGAAGAAGAGTTGATCAAAACAAACACCAAAACGGGCTTACCAATTCTCCAGTGTGTTTCTCATTCTTATCTCCATTCGCTCTAATGTGGGTTTAACCGCTGCTTAGGCGCCCAACAGAAACTATTTGCTGCGAGATACATTACTGGGTATCTTTGCTTGTTGCTTGGATCGTTACAAAAACAGTCTTGTCGTTGCTAAATGTGTCCAGGCTTAGAACATGGAACTCCGCTTCCCGACGGCTACTATCATGCCACTCGGTTTCTCGGACCCCAGTACCCCGGCCATCAGGGTAGGCAGCAAGGATGGGTGTAGACATTTTTAGAGGCCTCCGAACGAGCTCGGCAATTATTTTTAGAAGGTGGGTTTCAGCGGAAAAGGGGTGCCCTTTGTTGCTGGATCTTCCAGGGTGCCAATTCCATAACCATTACAAAATTATGACTAGCCATTGCACAACCGTATTTCTCCTAACCATGGCCAGGAGTTTCAAACTTTATTCGGTGTTTCCCCTAATGCTCCCCCAATGTTCCCCGGTGCCTGGACAAAAGACCCTACATGTCTTGCAAAGCCTAATTGACTCTCGCTTTATTTTCTGAATCCTCATGTTCTGGTTGGACCGGGCCCCTTTCTGCTTTTAGTTTCGGTGCCTTCCGCTTCTGTTGCTGTCGATGGCCAGGAGCTCGGACTGTCGTGTTCGAAACCGAAGAAGACCGTTCTGGGTTTTGTGCCTTTTCATTCACTTTTGCTCTTCAAGATTGCCGTTTTCCCAACTCCATCCAGCCCGATCTGGCCCAAATGTTTGTGCTATTTTAGCCCCCTAAAGCTCTGTTTCCAGCCCTCTGTTGGGCTTTCCTATTTGAAAAGCTGCCGCTGTACTTGGCTAGTCAAACGCTAAAAGTAGAAAGGCTAATTTGCCCACGAGTCCGCCTTGACCTCCACCGACATTTTCGTAATGGCTGTATTTTTCTTCTTTTCCAAAGCGGCAGCCAAGGCCACAATTTGGGAACAACAGCAGAAAATCAGTGTGCCGTTGGCTTGATGATAAGCCTTGGACCCTGATGGAATAGGAAGCTGTATCCTCCGGGGCCAGCTTTGGAGAGTTTTTCATCAAATAAGCTTTGTGGGATAGCTTCTTACGGGAGAGAAGGAAGGCTGGTACTGTTGATGATTGTGCTTTTATCGGTGAATTGGAGACTTTAGTGCAAGGTTCGATTTACGAAAGTCAAAAGCGTCCATCCGGTGCCGATTGAGCCAGCTTTCTCTGGCTGAGTGTTGACTGTTTACTGTTTCCATTTGCAGCTTCATACTAGCCATTTGGGCGTGGAATTCGGAGAATCAGGCTGCCTTGGATTGTTCAAAATCTTGAAAAATTCGTATCTCGCTCAATTTTGGTTCTAGCGGGCTCTCGACCGCACAAGTGATTCTTCGCTAGTCAAAAGGCCTATTCCCGTTTACAAAATTTGCACTTTTTGGGTATTGTCCAACATGCCCAATATATATTACCCGTACAGCCCATCTCCTTGTATATGGCATTGTGGCCGAGTGGTTAAGGCGATGCACTCGAACTTCTCGAGTTATGCATTGGGCTCTGCCCGCGCAGGTTCGAATCCTGCTGATGTCGTTATTTTTGATCTTTTAGTTTGTTTTTGCCAGTGCCATTGAAATCTCTGCCGGGACCAGATTGAGCCTTTTGGCCAGATCTCTCCACATGGCCCGGCCTGGCCAACCGTGCTTCTAAGCCTGTCGCCTACGCGGTATACCATGAACCACCACACACCGGTATACATAAGCAGCACGGGCTACAAGGACGTAACCACGGCATACAATGTGCAATGATTTCCCGAAGTTGAATTAATTAGGGTCTTGCGGCCCCTGGACAACAAAAATGTCGTCTGCGTCACGGTCAAACGTTTTTTGCATTTTCGTGTTCCGCGCCGCACCATTGAAGATTCAACGCGCGCGGGCGAAGGAACGATTCTGTGAATGCCAGGGCCAAACCATATCGCGGACGAATCTGCCGCCCAGCCTGGGGAGCGATTTTGTGGAAGGTATTTGATGAATCGGGAAAAAAACGCCAAAACAGTCTGCGGCCAGGGGTAAAGAAGAATCGAGTAAGTTAAAAATCCGGGGAGGCCACGATGCATTGGTGGGTTTTTCCAGTTGCAACGCCAATTGGTTGCTGGCACTGGCGCTGGAGACTGCTTCTGTGAGCCTTTTTTCTCCCGCTTTCCACAGCCATCTCTCATTTTCGCTCGGCAATTTCTCATAATACCTCGCTAATCACTCCGCGGCCTCGGCGAAGAATTTCTTGAATGGCTGCAAACCGCGAACACGCAAGAGATTCAGCACGCAAGAGGAGCACTGGGCACAAAACGAGGCGTAGGAGGGCATGGGAGGGCGAAGGAGGGCTTGAATGGACGGCGAAGGAAAACGCTGGATTTGTGGCTCGATGGCGGGCGGTTTTTTGCGAGGCGATCTAGATCAAGGCTTGGGTCGTGGGGCGAGTTTTCTGGTCCCTTTGGGCGTCCATTGCACGATGAGGTGTAGCATGTTTACAGCTTTGGCACCATTTTTGGCACAACTTTGGCATCATTTTTGGCACGATGTTTTGTTGTTGTTACTTCCCATTTCTGCCATTTTGGGAGTGGCATCATGGGGTTGTAAATGGGGCATGGGGCACATGGCACATGGCATGGATATGGGTCGATCTGCGAATCTGGCATACCCACTGTGGTCAGTGCTCTGTGGTCATTTCCACTGTGCATTGGTTTGTTGATTCCTTGCTTATTTCGCCCGGTCGTTTTCGTTCGGCGTTGGCTGTTTTGCTTGTAGGGCTTGGACCCACCGTGTTGTTTACCGTTTGGCTCACAATGAGGTCCGTTTTCTGGGCCTTGGACACCTTTTGGAGTCGCCTTTTGGGCCCTCTTGTTAGGGCCTTTTTCGTCAAGTTGTAGCGAAACTGGACACCGCCTGAGGCGTATGGTTATCAGTGTAAACAGTACCTGTTCCACCGTGTATTGCCGAGGCGGTGCAATTTTCCTAGTTGTACGAAATCGGGTTTTGATTTCCGAAATTTCCCTCATCAATTGCATTATTTCGACAATTTTTCTTTCCTCTTTTCGGTTCGAAGCAAAACCGTTCCATCGAGAGATCAGTCATCAGCCCAAAAGGAAGCAGTTGCACAGCCGACGGTGCCAAAATCACAACAGCATCCACATGCTACGCCCTACAATCGGCGCTCCGATCTCGAGGCCGTCTATCGAAGATCAATGGCTTCTCCAATCCCAAAAGGATGGTGAGAGAACCCTAAAGCGACTGTTTTAAAGCAATCCCCAAACACTTCTTTCCAAGCCACGGCCGCATTTGAACCTACCATGTCCAAACAGGAGCATCACACCACCACCAGTTTTTGCCAGGAACTCCTCCTCGCTACCGCTGCGCTCCTGGCTTCCGACGACATCTGCAAATCTTCAATTGCTGTTGCGGTTTGCATCTGCCAGAGAAGGTGGCTAGGCTGACGATCGTATTCGCAGCCACTGGGATCGAAGCAAAACAGGAAGGCAGAGGGCCCGATTGGGCACAGGGGAAAATGGCACTTTTCGGCACCACCTGATCGACTTGCAGAAACAGAGGAGTTGCAGAAACAGATTTGCAAAATGATACAAGTGCGATTGCCGAGCTGGCTGATGCTGGGTGGGTATGTCTCAAAGTGACCATTGAGGCCGCGGTGAATAGGCATTGTAGCAGGTTTGTCACATCCACTTGGTCTTTCGCCGCCTTCTCTTGTTTGTTTGCATTTCCTTCAAATATCCTTACGGTGCGTTTTGGCTTTGCTGTTTCTAGGCGGCGGCGGCTTGGTCTGGGCTTGTTTCGCAGCCATAACCTCCAGGGCTCAGCTCACCCTGAGACCCCCAATCCATCTTTTTCCACATTTCTTGTGCCCTGGTCTCTGCTCTTTGTCCACCGTGCTATTGTGTTCCTATCGGTGGTGGCATACGGTGTGACAGGCTGTGGAGCTTCCATGAACAATCGCCATTGTCTGATTGTCCAGGAGCAACGGTTGGAAGATCTCATTGGATGGCTCTCAACAGCACTTTCCATTGCCGTGGACGCTCGGAGTTATAGGAGCTTTTCCTGGCGCCCCGTGGTACACCAAAACCGGTATACCATGGTTTCTATTGAGTCGTCACTTTGACATCGAGTCTTCTTTGTCGCTTTTGACAAGAAGTGCCTTGAGCGTCTGAAAAAGCGCCTTTCCCTGCCAAACTCTCTCCTCGGACTTCAAGGCTGTGGGCTTCCATGGAACACTGTATTTGCTTGGCTACGCTGCCTCCCCGAATGTCCCACAAAAGCCTGTACCAGAACTCTTGGTTCCCAGTTTCTTGGTTCCCAGTTTCTTGACTTCGACGACATTTTTGCACATCTGCCAGCTTTGTTAGATGCTGTGTCCATTGTTGTCTATTCAAGATTTATGCGGTTCGTGGGACCCTTGTGATCGTAAAAGCACGCAAAAGCGGTACGTTGGTCTGACAATGCAAATCAGGGCCACATATCATTGCCAGGGTGCTGATTGGAAGATCAGCTCTCTCCTCATCCTGGCGTCTTTGATCCGGTGTTACTCTTGCCATTGGGTGGTTCAAAGCGGTCCAGTAGTTTTACTAATTGGTCTATCGTAAAATTTAACCACCAAATTCCCCAAAACTGTGCTTTTTATAGTTTTTCCAGTTTTTGAGCGAAAATGAGATCAGGAAATATGTATACCTTTAGCTCATCTGTAGGACCTGCGCAGTTATTATTGCGATTCTAGGCATTGTGGCCGAGTGGTTAAGGCGATGCACTCGAACTTTTCGAGCTATGCATTGGGCTCTGCCCGCGCAGGTTCGAATCCTGCTGATGTCGTTATTTTTTTGCACTCATCGCACTTCTTATCAACATCTCATCTCCAAATAACAACATGCCCAAAGTAAAGACGAAAAAGGTCCCCGAGGATTACGAAAAAGTCAAACCTACAATTGAA
Source organism: Candidozyma vulturna (assembly GCA_026585945.1). NCBI lineage: Eukaryota > Fungi > Ascomycota > Pichiomycetes > Serinales > Metschnikowiaceae > Candidozyma > Candidozyma vulturna. Next base: position 1,303,479 of record CM048828.1, read on the forward strand.
AAACTACAGGTGAAACTCAAGGAAGCCGAGCGCAAGGCCCTCAAAACGGAGACAAAACACTCCTCCCTATGGCCCATACTAAAGCTCAACCACCAGATAAGCCGCTATGTCTACAGCATGTACTACGAAAGAAAGCTCATATCCAAGGACCTCTACGACTACTTGCTTCGACAGAAATACGTCAATGCCGACTTGATCGCCAAGTGGAAAAAGCAAGGCTACGAACGTTTGTGCTGCGTCAACTGTATTATAGCAAAAGAAAAGAACCACGGCAGCACGTGTATATGCCGAGTGCCACGGAACCAGCTCAAGGAAGAGCAGAGGGAATCCGAAGGCTGCATCACCTGCGGGTGCCAGGGATGCGCCAGCACTGACAAGGAGTAATAATACACAAATCAACATTTCAAAATCAAACATAGCGCCCGCCTGCGCTAAACCCAAAACTAACCCATTAACATATACTATGCAGCTCGTCACTCGTCATCGCCATCAATATCGGTGGCATCGCTCGAAGGCGCCTCGGCACGTTTTTCATCGTCGTCAGCACGCTTCAACTCGTTGATGAGATTCACCCGGCCGTCTCGCGACGTGGCTGGGCTGTCAAATGCTCGCATTAGCATGTCATCGTCATCGTATGAGTTGAGCAATGCTCTGCCGGTTCCAAAAGGCGAGTGATAGAACTCTTCGAGGTATGAAGGAGACTGCCAGAGCTTACGGACCAAGGTGCTGCCCAGAGGCGTCTTCAACGTCCGAAGAGGCGTCTTGATGGCTGCAATAGGTGTACGAGCCGAGCCAGCGGTTCGAGGTGTGGTGGTGTTTTGCATGGAAGGCTGTAGCTGGGGAATATGTGGGGGAGCCACTCTGTTGAGAGTGATGGACGGAAGCTGCACGCTCGAGGCAGAGCCAGTCTGCTGGAGTACAACGTTAGTGATGGCTGCTGGTGTGAGAGGCTCGAGGAGCGGTCCAGTTTCCATTGGGTGGGCGGGCAGAAGCTCAAAGTTCAGGTTGCAGCTGAAGCTAGACGTGAAGGTCATGTGCTTCTCGGCCAAAATGGGTTTGTCCTGATCCTGCTGGGCCTTCACCACCGGAGTCCTGAGGAGGTTGTTCTCCAAAGGCGAGTTGGAGGGTGGGTATTCGGTCTTGAGCTTCTTGGCGGCAGGTTCCTCGTTCTTCCGCCTGTCATCTTCGGCAGTGGGCGACAGAGGGATCGAGGCCACTGAGTTGCGGCGGCGTGCCACGGCCAATTGGTCCATCACCTCGTGGTAAGAACTCTTTTTGTTGTTCTTGGCCTTGAGAAAGAGGTCCTCGCACTCGGGCTTGATGCACCAGAAGTGGCCCTTGCCGTCTTTGGATTTCATACCCTTGACGAAGGCCTTATTTAGCGACAAGTTGTGACGAATGGAGTTCTGCCAGCCCACGTCCTCACGGCGGTAGTACTTGAAGGTTTCAGAGATCCATGTGTAGATTTGGGAAAGCGTGAGCTGCTTGGCTGGATGGGAAAGAATGGACATACCAATGAGCGTGGCATATGAGTAGGGGGGCTTTTCATGGCTATCGATGGAAAAACACGTGTCGGTGGCCTCTCTTCTGGGCTTCTTGGGCCTCAGTTTCTTCTTTGGAGCTGGTGGCGCTGGGCCTTCGAAAACACTGCCAAACGAGCTTCCGAAAGAATTCTGGCTCTGTGGGAACGTGGAAGCGAATGGTGGAGGTGGCGCCAAAGACGTGTTGCTGGCGTCGGACGTTGCTAGCAGAGACAGCAGCAGCTGGTGGTCAAAAATGGGTGGTTGTGGCGGCTGAGGCGACGAAAACGCCGGCAGCAAAAGCACGTTATTCATGGACAAGCCCTGGGTGTGGGAATCTGGGCGGACAGGCGTTTCAAGAACAGTGTGGTTCCTTTTGAGGTGGACCGATCTAGGGGGTGTGGTGATCTTGGAATGTGCCTTTGGGGTGTCGGTGAGCACGTTCACGCTGTGTTTGTGAAGGGGTCTTCTAGACATCTCAGGGAACAGGGTTGCCGGCGTGATTGCGGAAGGCTAAGTGTTGAAGGTGTGGATGGGCGGTTGGTGAGGTGTTCAGAAGGGAGGTCAGTGGAAGCACTGGGAGATACGGGGATCGTAGTAGGCGCCCAAGCAAAGGATGGTGATGAGATGTTGATTCCTTTTGGTTGGATGCGGGTATGTTGATAACAAAGCTTTTCTTGGACGTGGCACGGATGCTGGAAGTAAGGTAGGATATAAGGAAGCGAAGAGGTGGGCCGTTAGAAAAGAGCAAAACGCGGTCTGTGTTCGTGCGGCTTGGGGAGGGCGCGTGGCGTGCACACAGGAGCCTTAGATGCCGTCTTTGTCTATCAATCCCTGCGCTGAAGCGCGGCGTGAAGCAGTGGGAGCGTGGCCAGACAATCGGGGCACATGTACGATAAAGCGCGTCGCACTGCACATAGCGAAGGGGATTGCAGCGAAGAACTCCTCTGCGTCCCAGCAACTTTGCAGCCATGAGGCGGGAGCCCCCAGAAACTGAAGAACGGAAGGGTATTTTGGAATCTGAAAAGAATGAGGATGTTTTGATTCGTCGAATTCAAATAGCTTTAAACATTTTGTGTAAGTTTGCTTGTATCCCCACGCTGGCCTAGATCGGCCCGAAATGGCAGACTCGTGGAATGTTCCCACGACGTTGGCGTCTCTTTGTTCGGGCAGATTGAGCAACCGAAGGAGCGCTTTTGTCCAATCACGTTGCGCTCCGCCTGAAAGGCGTGTCTCAGATAAGCAAGTTGCAGCCATCTGTGGCGGGTGCCACGGAATGAAGAAAGCGTTCGGAAACTTTTTGACAAATCAGGAATCAAGCTGTTCTGGGATTTTGGTGTTCGAGGCCGGGGAAGCTTCTGAAAATAGGCTTTGATGTTATTGCTTGACTGAGCGGTTCTCGATTGGGACAATTCATTTGGGTGGGAAGGCTGCGATAACGATTCTGTCATTTTGTGGTATACCGTTTTGCTTGCTTGCTGCTGCTGGAAGATAAACGTGAACTTAAGCGCTGTGATGCCGTGTAGAATCAGGCAGATGGTGTTATCTACTTCAGTTCCAGAAACGCCAGTGACTTCGTATACTTCTCATATTGGGGTGCTTTCTTCGTATTGTGAAGAAAGTTTATTGTGATCTGACAATGCGTATTTCACGACAAGGGGCATTTGGTTGTGGAGGGGCTCGTGATGTGAGGAGCCGGAAGAAGAAGTATACGTAGGGGCAGTCGGTGGAGGGAGATCATGTAGATGCGTTTTCGTAACCATGGGTTCGTGATTGAAGACGGAGATATGCATTTGACGAGTATCTTGACAATAGTAGCTGAAAAAGGTGCAGCAGCAACTACCTTGCAATGTTATGCTTGGAATTAATCCGCTGGAATAAATTGTTCCCGTAGTCTTGGTTCCACTGTCTATTAGCGTCGAATAGGTGACTTCTATGTGGTGCAACGAGGACTTCGTTGAACTCAATATTGACTGGTTCTCAAGTAGAACTTCGCTGACAGAGAAAATGCAAGTCGACTCTTTCAATTAATGGTTTATTGGTGAGCAGATATGGCAGTATCCAGCCATCAGAGAAGTCCATATGACACCTATAATCAAGCTTGAACTAACCTCTGACATGTGCCATATAGCACATTCTACACTATATAGCGGATACACCATTTTTTAGATGCAATTGTTGGTCCCTTTCTTTCAAGATAAATCTTTGGCATACCGCCTTCTCGCCTCCTCTTTCACTCGACTCCTCAATTCTCACTTTTCGCAGCCATTCTCATGAACACTACAAAACCACCATCCGCCACTACAAATCGACCCTTCCCTCAAAGACCCCAAAGACCCTCAAATTAACATAGTTTTAAAAGAGGCATTCCTAAAACTCCCCCACTGCTCGACAACCCTCTTTTTCCCAATAAATCCACCACAGTGGACGCTCGTCAAAGCGCCTACATACAGCAAATCATCAAGTCTCTTCAACTCCACCACACTCTTCATGGACGACATCACCAGGTCGCTTATCCGCTTTGTCGTGCGTGCCTTCCATTCCCGGCCATGCATTCTCGTCGCCGATGCCGTCATGCTACATTCGGTTCTTTCGGAAGATGACTTGATCCACCTTTTGGGCATTCCTCGAAAAGAACTCAGAGCTTACTGCGCCAGGTTGGTGGAGGACAGACTTCTTCTGACGCACGTGCAGAAGGAGGAGAACTATCAACAGAGGCTAGCAAACAGAACATACTACTACATCCACATCACCGAAGCCATCGATGCCATCAAGTGGAAAGTGCATTCCATAGTGTCCACCATCAAGGATGAGATGTCGTCTTTTGGCAATCCTCACGGATACGTGTGCCCTAGATGCGGACGAAAGGTGTCCCAGCTTGATGCGATTTCATTATTGAGCGATGACAAGTCGTCGTTCATTTGTGACCAGTGTTCGGGAGTATTGGTGGAGGACGACTCCTCTCTCAAGGCCAGCGTCAAACAGGAAAGACTCGAGAAGCTCATGATCCAAATAGACCCTATCATCAGCTACTTGAAGAAGATCGACAACTCCAACATCGAAGACAACAACTTTGAGATTGCGCTTACTAAGGCCATTCCAGCACAGTCCGGCTCCGCTGCATTGTACAATTTGTCTGGCCGTGGTTCTGGTAAAAAGGGCCAGATGTCGCAATCTTTACAAAACGCAGCTTCCAAGGCTAACGCCACTTTGCATGTTTCTATCACCGCTTCGGACGAGAACTACGAACGAGAGCAACAAGAAAAGGAGGAGAGAAGACAGAAGTTGGAGCAAAACGCTTTGCCCTCCTGGCACTCGGCATCCACTGTTGGCCAGAAAGACTTCAATGGCGATGAAGAGGCCAAGACTGAAATCAAGGAGGAGCCTGAGGTCAAGACAGAGAATGGGGCTGGCTCTGCCTCTCCACCGGTTGAGGCTGCTGCTAAGAAAGAGAAGGATGCACAGGATGTGCTTGCGGCTTACTATGCTGATTTGGCCGAAAGAGAGGCTGAAGAAGATGAGGAAGAAGAGGACGACGATGAGTTTGACTTTGAAGATGTGTGATTGAGCATTCGGGGTCTGCGGCATTTCAGACACTGCAAAGCCTAGAGAATCTTTCCAGGCCTTGAGACATGACCGAGGTTCTGACATTATCACAAGAGTACCTTTCACAACCTGTGTTCAATTGGACTTACACACACAATCTCATGATTGAAACGCTCTGTCGGATACACAGTCTTGACTCACCTGGCCTTTAGCCAACAAAACACAGCGTTTTTTCAAGTGGCTTCCAGCCTTAACACAAAATACCTTATCATATCAAGCCATCATCACAGGATGAGTAATAGTGGGCATTTCGCTGCCGCCGCTTATGCGCCGCACTAGTCGCATTGAGACCCCATATAATTTTCTCAAGCTAACGTTGACTGCGAACGAAAATTTGTCCGATACCGGCCTTCTTCCACAATGGCATCTGATAAAAAGGTATGTTGATCGAGAAAAATATGAAGATATCCGACTAACCGCAGCAAGTCGATCCTTTCAAATCTTTCATTGCAGGCGGTACCGCTGGTGCTGTCGAGGGTGTGGTAACCTACCCATTCGAGTTCGCTAAGACCAGACTACAGCTTGTGAGCAAGTCGTCCACGGCGTCCAGAAACCCATTGGTTTTAATCGCCAACGTTGCCAAAACCCAAGGTGTTGGCGCTTTGTACGTGGGTTGTCCTGCTTTCATTGTGGGTAACACCGCTAAGGCCTCTGTGCGTTTCCTTGGTTTCGATTCCATCAAGGCGCTCTTATCAGACAAGAATGGCAAGCTCTCTGGACCAAGAGGCGTTCTTGCAGGTTTAGGTGCTGGTTTGTTGGAGTCTGTGGTTGCAGTGACTCCATTTGAGGCCATCAAGACCGCATTAATCGACGACAAGCAGGCAGCCAAGCCCAAGTACCAGAATGGTTTGCTCTCAGGAACCGTCAAGTTGGTCAAAGACTTGGGCTTTAAGGGCATGTATGCCGGTGTTGTGCCAGTGTCCATGAGACAGGGTGCCAACTCTGCTGTTCGTCTTGGATCCTACAATGCAATCAAGACCATGGTCCAACAAGCTACCAACACTCATGCCAACGAACCTTTGTCGTCTGCAGCTACTTTTGCTGTTGGTGCTATCGCAGGAACAGTCACAGTCTACACGACCATGCCTATAGATACAGTCAAGACCAGAATGCAGTCGTTGGACGCTGGCAAGCTCTACACGTCGACATTGAACTGCTTCGTCAGAATCTTCAAGGATGAGGGCTTGCTCACTTTCTGGAAAGGAGCCACGCCGAGATTGGGCCGTTTGATGTTGAGTGGAGGCATTGTGTTCACCATCTACGAAAAGATGTTGGTGCTCATGAACTAAAAAGAAAAGGAAATCCCATAAATAGTAATTTATTAGCTGCCAGGCAGCGATGCATTAGTGGTATACGTATGTAAAGAACGGCTGCGGGAACGAGACCAGCTCGGAGTGCCTCACTACAGTATAGCTTGGGAGGTTCACTCCTCCTGGGTATTCGCTGGTTCGGTTGTGGTGTTGACCTCCGACAGAGCCTGTGGAGCCAAGATGCGTCTCTCTTTCTGCTTGACTTTGAAGTAGTCAAACAGCGCCTTGAGCATGATGAAAATGCCGAATGCTATGAGCCCGTATGCAAAGTAGGGCGTCTTGGTGTTCTCCAACTTAGCAAAGTCCAGTTTGTTGAAAAGCGACAGGTGGTACTCGTCCACTCTGCTACCGGCCTTGATCGACAGCGACTTTGTGATATCTATCATATTAGGGTCTTCGGGCTCGTAGCGAACTGGGATCTGGTCGGCGCGGCCAAAGTTCGAGGGAATTCTGTCCCAGCCAAACATTAGGATCATGATGCCCAAGCCGGCTCTGGTGCCCTGCTTGGCAGCGTGCGACGTGTGGAGGAGGTAGCAAAGAATGAAGCCCACGAGCTGGAAAGCCACAGTAACAAGGGCGTTCCATACGAAGTTGGCCAAGTTGCCCACGGGCAAGCCCTGGACAAACACCTCGTTTTCGTACATGGGACTGATCATCGTGGTTTCCCAGTACTCGGGCGTGCTGTCCGCAGCAGCCTCGTCGTATGTGGGTGGGTGCTGTTCTTGAGTGTTGAGCTCCGCCTGGGTATCAGGCTTGGCCATGAGGTTTCTGAACACACCGTCAGTTCCCTGGCCGACAAAGCGACCCGGCACGTTGGCCTGAAGGCGCCCGGTGGTTAAACCGTTATTGAGTCTCTGGTATGTCTGCTTGACGGGAAACATGTAGTGTATGACATTCATGAACCGCTGCGATGGAGACAAGCGAACCTGGTCCGGCGGCCGCTGCTCCTCCAAATCGGAAGACCGGGAGGGCTCTGTTTCGGAATCTCTTAGATTAGCAGAACTGCCCTCCGCTGCATCTTGCACAAATATAGGCGAGCCTGGGGGCGAACCGGCATCCTCGTATTCTGTCACCAGAGAAGATTCGACGTTTTCCAGACCCACTAGCGGCTTGTTTTGGTTATCCTCTGCATCCAGCTCCGACTCCAGCTGCTCAAGCTTTGTGTATTTCCCCGGGGGTGAAGGCACCATCGGTGATTTATAAGGAAGACGGTAGTAGAAAGGTGTTGATAATGCGCACAGCCAGGCATGCAGCGGTAGATATAGCCTAGGACATTCGAAGGGTCGGAGAAAAAAGAAGATTGTTTTTTTTGTTTTCGGTGGATTTGTGCTTTTTTATATATTTGTGTTTTTCATAAAACGGCCCCTTTTGGATCCTTCCGAGCTGTCATTGGTGGCCTCGGTTTGCCCTTCAGCCTGCCTGGTGATTTTGCTGGGCAAGGGCGCAAAGGTCACACTACAGGCCATTATGGGGAGAGTCTGGAAAAAATATTTGAGGGTTGCGTTTTTTGGAATATGTGTGGTGGATTGTGATTTGTGGGTAATTTAAAGCAGAATAATGCAAATGGGGGTTGGTGGGCATCACTGGGTCTGACCGGGGTTCCATACTCATTGTTCCGTGTATGGAGGCCATGGTTCAGTGCATTTTAGTTTTCTGACAGATAGGATGAAGCATCGATGAGATCTTGTTATTTTGGTGTTGAGTATACCCTAGTTGCTTAGGGACTTGCGAGGTCTGCTCTACCTTGGAGGGAGTATCTCTGCCATAGTAAGGCCTAATCACTTCAGCTGCTATAGATCACCTGGAAAGCTCTCCATCGAATGAATGCTGTAAAGATTGACTCATTTGACATGTCGTTGTTTTACTTTCTATTCGAAGGATGGGGAAGCTTTCTGTTTAACCTCCGTAGATCTGAATAGCCTAGACGCTGATTTAACGTTGGATGGTTGAGCAGAATACCTTTCAGCGTTTTCTTCATCCCTTTCCCTTCATTCCCCTCCACTACTCTTTACCCTACGGCTCATTGGCCTACCGTATCATTAAACCTACTTGTAACGCTTCCTGAGCTCAGCCAAAGGCTTTCTCTGTTTGAAAAACGAACCAAGAACAAAGTATTGCAACCAGAGCGGGAGCCAACGCAGCACGAACTTGAGAAGACCAGCACGGTATCCCTCGTAGATATTGAATCCTCTGTGTTTGGCAAGCACCTTGTTCAAGACCCTTCTGGCGTAATCGTGAGGCTTGGTACCGCCCTTGGTCATATCAGCACTGGCACGGATGCTCTCCTCGAGACCTTCGATCTTGAAAGGCAATTCAGCAATCCTCTTGGAAATGTCACCCTTCTTGTCCTTAGCAATGTCCGTATCGATACCACCGGTAATCACAGAGTAAACACGAACTCCGAATGGCTCGAGCTCAACACGAATGCCCTTGGCGTAGGCGTCAATGGCTGCCTTGGTGCTGCAGTAAAGAGACGTCCAGCAAAGCGGAACTATCGCAGCCACAGACGCCGTGAACACGATGGTTCCCTTGGCCTGGATGACGAAAGGCGAGAAGTACTTGGTCATCAACACATGGCCCGTGACATTGATGGCGTATATGTCCAACATGGCCTGGTCGTCAAAGTCGTAACCTGGACCGCCATCGGCAATTCCAGCATTGTTGTACAAAATGTCCAAGGAGTCACTGCCAGAGTGCTCCCTGAAGAACTTCACGGCGTCTTGGATGCTTTCTGACTTTCTGATATCCAAAGCAAAAGGAACCACTCCGTATTTCTTCAATGGCTCCATCAACTTAAGCGTGTGTTCTGGTGCTCCACCATACACCTTAAAGCCCCTTTGGGCCAAGATCAAGGCCAAGCTGTAGCCGATTCCCGAGGAAGCTCCTGAAACTAAAGCGTAGGGCATTTTGTGGGTGTCAATGGCATAGTGGTGGTGTTTTATACTTTCTGTCACATGCAGAGTGGGGTGCCTATCATGTATCGGAGCCGGAAAAAAAAAAAAATAATCGGGATCTTGCAGTGCATAATATTGAGGGTGACGAAATGGCTGCAAAGTGGATTAAGAATTTGCAAGATGGTTATTTGTTTGGGACTTGTTGATGTTGTTTTGATAAAAAAGCACCCTCTTTGTTGAAAGGTTTCGCTTATGGCGGGTTTAGGCTTCTGAGGAGGCTATATGAGCGAAACACATTACTTTCAGCACAACGTCAACAAACCTGGGGCAAAACTCGAAAAATGATTTTTTGTGGGCCGTACCTAGCAAAATCAAGAAAATTGCTTTAGCACTTCCCAGGCAATTGTTTGCGTTGAAACTCCGGCCTCCGGAGCTAACATGTCTGAACCGAGGTTCACACAATAAAGTGTGGAGATGCTACAGTAGCATGAGGGTCAAGCGAGAATGATGCTTTTCAGATGCTGCAAATTTGACTTTCTCAGCCAGCCGTGTCTCTAAGTAACCATATGAAGAAATTCTGGGTTATCGGATCTTCCGCATCTACGCTATCTCCGGGATTCACGTCATAGCGCAAGTTTGTGGACGGTATCTCCAGTAGAGCAGGAAATCAGTAATTTCAGTCCGACTCATTAATTTCTCATGCTGCTTTGTTGCCGATGATTCCAGTCATACAAGAATTAGTTGTCAGGCGTAAACGAGTGCCAGCATATAAAGACTGCCATTTGTGAGTTCGGTGAGTGTTTGAAGCACTTACCTCCGGATCACCTCAACGTCACTTGCTGTAGGTGGAAGCTGCAAATTATTCAATCAAGTCGAGTAGGAGGCTGTCGTAAGCAGTCGAATTTGCTTGGGTCTCTTTGTCAGTATTGCTTTGACGGTCAAGATCGACACGATGCTCAACAATGGCGTAGAAACTCTCTATTGGGACAGTCTGAAGCCCGGTGCCGAGGTACATTTATTGCATCGGTTGTGTAATTGCTGAGGTGCAACTGTTCCACCGGTTATGTAACTGTATTGGAACTTAGCCCCTTGGGTGATACTTCACCATTTTGTTGTAGGAGGGAATTGTGGTGGCCTTCGATCCCCATCCCTTTTCAACGAAGAGGCCAAAAATGCACAAAACCAAAAGCACAGTTGGGTCTTCGCTAGTTTCGATCCGAAAATTTCAAACCTGGAAAGCACCACGGTTATTGCAGATTGGTACTTGTGCTAACACAGTCCCAGCCTTAGATATTTTAGAGAGACGAATGAGTTTCTACTTAACCCATGGATTTTTCCCAAAAACGAAAAATGAAATAATGCTATCTCAACGTCCGGAGCTGTCATTTGGCACTCCCAAGTGTCACAAAGCACTGCAAAGTTTAGCTTTTGAATAACGATACCTTGTCATCGCATCCGAAGCGAAAACTTCAAAAGAACACTAATTTGAAAATTACCCTTTTCAAAAATCACCCCCTCGCCATCAAAGCAGCCGCCTCCGGACCGGAAGTGTCTTTTTGTTGTATAAATGGGCGTGCAAGTACATGGCGCACAGCGCTAGAGAACGCCCTAGTTGAACCCTGAGCTTCTCTAATTTGCTGCGTCAAGAAGACCATTTAGCCGCCCTTCACCCGTGCGGCCTTTTCGCCAGTTGATTGACGTCGTCGTTGCGACAGCGTTGGGTTTAGGGTTTCCGCTGGGAAATAAGGTTGGTGTTGCGCTTGTCGAGATCGCTAAACATGCCTTTTTCGTTAGAGGCTTGAAAAGGCGTTTGGCACCAGGCGCAGGCAACGGCGAACGGGGACGTTGGCTCATACGAGGCGTTTGGGTGATGCTATATTTTTTTTTGTTTTTTGAAACAGCTATACCGTGCGCCGTTCGTGTGTCATCAAACATGACCGAGCCCGTCCAGATAGTTGAGCCATGCCAGTGGCTTACCAAAACAAACAAAACATGAGTAAGCCCACCATTTCTAGAGTCGAGTGTCAGCCAATAACCGAAATAGAAGCATCTTCCGACTTTGATTATTTATAGGTGGTTCAAGAAGGCAAAGTAGGCGCAAGCAGCAGCCGCAAGATGTCAAATATGGAACCAGTGAAAGGAAAGAGTGCCATAATCGGAGACCCTGGCCAAAAATAAAAATCATACAAAATAGAAACAGCTCGTGTTACTCTCAATATTTTCGAAACCTCGGAACCCATCTTTCTGTCACTCTCTACCACGAAGAGCCTCCGCCCAGTTGCAAAAGCTACATAACCGGCGCTGCACTTCCTAAACCGTCAGCAGACATATGTGGAAGCGACCCTGCGGCGGCATGAAGAAATTTTTTCAAAAATCTTCAAAAATCCCACTCTCTCGAATCTTCTCCAAAAGTCCTCCAAAACTTTTCTTCAAATCTGCCAATTTGCGCTCTTTGTCTTTTGACACCATCATGCGCACGAAAGCTGTCTACCCATGTGGGCTAATAATTCGCTTATTGTCGAAGCCTGGGGCGCTTGCATACGCCATCCACAACGTGCGCTCTGCATGCACTCCCGGCGCCCCATGTGGATGCAAAAACGCTATTAATCAAATGCCCTTTATAAAGCCGGCCATGCCCTTCAATTTTGCTTTTCGAAACAGCATGAAGCTTTTCTTACTACCGGTGGTTCTTGCCGCCAACATCCTCATCACAACCACAGACTCGTGGGTCGCCAAGGGCCCTCGGTACTTGGAATGGGCTCTCAGAGAAGACGGCCATAACGTCAAGGTGGTGGCCTCGTTGAACCCAAACACTGAGTTCTCCACGGTGGAACTGGAGAAAAGACAAATCGTCGTGGGCGCCCCACAAGGAGGCGACTTCAACCACCTCCTGCCAGTACAGCAAATATACCACAAGAACATCAGAAAGCTCAATACGGTGCCCCGTGGGGTCCGCAATACCATCTCCCAGAGGGAGTCCGACAAATTCGACGAGGCTTTTCAAGAACAGGACATCGTCAAGGAAGGCGCCTACGGCCAGGACCCACTCAACCCCAACTTTTGGTATGTCGATGCCCAGCCCCTCGAGGCTCTTTCGGTCGCTTTTTCCGACATCCTCCCCAACCACCTCCCCACGTTTACTCCTGATTTGGTCATTGTGGGGCCCAACGAGGGCCTCCACTTGACCTCTGCTAATTCGAACGAGGACATTGTGGTGGAGGACCTCGAGCAAATGGAGAACCAGGCCGAGGCATTGGCTCTTTTGGCTCAGCTGAAGAGCTTCCCTGTGATCTCTGTTTCCAGCGAGGACCACGACCATATTTACTACGGCGACGAGAGGTATTTTAATGTTGAGGAGGCCAAGTACGAGGATTCCTTCAAGGCCAACCCTGTTGCCAGAAACGTCCAGTACATCAACAGAAAAATCGTCGAGCTCGTGGAGGAAGTGGAGCCCACCCTCACGCTGTCTCTCCTGCTCAACGTCAATTTCCCCTCCATGAACCACAAGTTCTCTCACTGCATCGGTACCGCCAAGGGCCCCACTTTCTTACAAGTTGTGGGCGACAAGGTGGAATCTCACTTGGGCAAGATTCTCAGTGTTCCACAAGTTTCAGGAAAAAGAGGACTCGAGGGCCAAACTACGTATATAAAAATGTCCGACGAAGGTCGCCCTGAACCCCTTCTGGAGCTTGAGTTTATGAGGTTGCTGGCAATCCTCATTCAACCTTCAGTCCAGGACAGGCTTCACGAAAAGGACGATGTTAGCAAACTTTACCACAACAAGCTTGAGGCCCGGGCGCTTGATCGTTGTCAAATTGCTGTGGCCGTGAACCACGTCACCAAGGGCAACAATTTGGGCCCCGATGTCTTTGGCATTGTCACTCGTTAATTAATACACATAATAGAGCATCAACATAGAGGTTGTAGTGAGGTTTTACCAAGGCTGTTCCAAAACGCAGAATGATCTTTCAAGATTGATTTTATTTAGAGTATGATTTGGAAGGGCGGTGGTGGAGATGTGCACTTTGTTTACATCCTTTTTGTTGCCGCTGAATCTAGCAAAAGTTGGGCGTCGTCCGCTCGAATAGGGGTGACTACCAGCAGAGTTCCAAACCATTTTTTTAATTATAGGAATGTTCAAAGAGCGACATGGTTTTATAACAAAAGCTTTTAAAATTAGGTGTGATTCTAACTGGCTCAAACGAAACCACCCACCGTATACCAGCTCGAAGCAACAGTATTGACTCAACTTTTCGGCGCAGTCAACACCAGGAACACGAAAGGAACTCCACAAGACTTTTTCAGGTTTTCATTCCAAAGTCGACATCCAAAGCACCGTCAGTCCACTTTTTGAAGCATTTGAATCTCCTGCTAAATGGGCACTAAAGAGCAGAAGTCTGCCAACAACCGCCACGGCATTGAGCTAGACAATCAGGCCGACTCGTTGTAACCTCAAGAGAGGTAAGTGGGAAGATGGATTGACAGGGTAGAACTTTTTGATCTGGCCAGAGTAGAGAAGATTATATGAGTATAGATCCCGCAGTTGCAGCGAATCAGACAAGTCTCGGGTTCAATGTTTAAAGAAATGGCCGTAGATTTCTCATATGAACCGGTGATTTGAAGTAAACAGATTGAGGTGAAAATCGCCAAAACCCTAATATTTGATATCCTTGAGTTGTTCAATGCATTGCTTCCTCCGACTCACTCTGGATAACAAGATGTGAGCATGCTTTACTGAGTCACAAGTAATGCACCAATCCAGAATGGCCAGGTGAATTAATGATTCTGCGTTTTGTTTATATGACAGCCTACATGATTTCCAGCCATAACAGTTATTAAAAAATAAACACATGCCAATAAAACCTTCATCATCTACCTACCTGACAACCTCAAACCCACTTGCCGGTGCGAGTGTTGCAGCCATTTATAGCAGACACCATAACCCACAAACAACCAACACAATTCATTCACCAAATATGATTCTCAAATCATCACCCTCCAAGTCCCCAAATTCTCTTCCACCCTCCATTTCATCAAAAATTCACCCTCCCCATCATCACCCTCCAATAGCCCTGTGTCTGCATCTGCAAGAGTAGCTGCGAAAACCACCACAACCATCCACAGTTACCATGCCAACGTTGATTCCGCTGGTGCTGACCGGACTGGAACAGTACCTCCGTCTTCCCCGTTCCGAGCGGCGCAAGACCCACAAATTGGGCACCCTCTCTTGTGTTTCGCTCATCACCAACAAGATGATCGGAACGGGGCTCTTCAGCACACCTTCCATCATCTTCAAGTACTGCGACGGTAACGTGCCGTTGTACCTTGGCTTGTGGGTGCTTGGGGCGTTCATTATCTTCAGCGGACTCCTTATATACTTGGAGTTTGCGCTCAATCTCCCGTTGCAGAACGGAGGCGAAAAGAACTACTTGTTGAGGGTGTTCAAGCTGCCCAAGGGCCTTGCGGGCTGTGTTTACGCATTTCAGATGGTGTTTTTGGGCTTCAGCTCGGGCAATTCGTTTGCGTTTGGAAAATACATCTGGTATGCTGTTTCGGGAAACCAGGTGGGCGATGACGACTGGACTTCCAAGCTTATCGGTGTGGTTTGCATTACCGGGTGTATCTGGCTTCACATCCAGTTCCCGAACCAGGCCACACTGCTTTTCAATTTTTTGGGCATGTTCAAAATCGTAATCTTGATGCTCATCATTGCCATTGGCTCCCTTGTGGCTATAGACGTGATTGCCGTTCCGGAGGCTCCTCCAGCTCAGAATTTGCATACGGGCGTTCTGAGCAACTTCTACTCGATTTCCGTGGCCCTCCTTGAAATTGTGTATTCGTTCAAGGGTTGGGAAAATGCCAATTATGTGCTTTCTGAGATCGCCGACCCGTACCATGTTCTTACTATCGCTGCTCCCATGGCCGTTCTCCTCGTCACCATTCTTTACTTCTTGGTGATCATCAGCTACCTCATTGTAATCCCAAAGGAGGAGCTCTTGAACAGCGGTGTGCTCGTGGCGGGCATTTTCTTCAATAAGGTGTTTGGAGAGTCTTTCACCTCCAAGATGCTCCCACTCATGATCGCCTTGCTGACCCTTGGGAACGTCATGGTGGTGTCGTTCGCCCACTCCATCGTCAACCAGGAGCTTGCACGCAACAACTACCTTCCGTTTTCGAAAACATTCGAAAACCTCAACTACTCTCTAATCTTGCACTGGTTCGTCACCGTGGTGATTCTTGTGGGCCCGCCCAGCGCAGACGTCTACGAATTTGTCGTCAACTTGTACATATATCCCGGAACGTGGATCAATGTGGCCATCACTGGGGGACTTGTATACTTAAAGCTCAATGCTGAAAAGGAGGGGTGGGGCAGAATGCGCTACGTCGAGGACTTGGAAATTATAGACGACGAGGGCGTGCCACTGGAAGTGTCCACCACCGCAGATACAGACTTAGACAGCACATCTATTCAATCATACAACCAGCAAGAGCAGGAATCGGGCTTCACTGAGTTCAACGACCTCATTCTGAGCCACTCCCACCTCACCACCAAGCACAAGTCGTTTTCGGCGTCGTGGGTGTGTGTTCTTCTTTTCCTTGTTGCCAATGTCTTTTTGGCTATTTTGCCTTTCTTTCCACCTCCCAAGGGTACAGTCAATTCTACTATTCCATACTGGTGCTTCCCGGTGGTTGGAACAGGGTGCCTCCTTATCGGTGCCGTTTTCTACTTTGGCCGTGAAAAGTTTTATTTGAGAAAAGGGTGGATTCCTCCTGTCTACGAGGATGAGTACCAAAACTAGTTGAGAAAATCAGTCATAAGACTTTCGGGTTTGCAGCCAACCGAGGCTAGTGCGCATCTGACAGCGTCGACTGTGCACAGTACTGTGGAGTGACTACTCTTCAACGAGAACCATGGAATCCTTATCTGAATCGTCGGCGCCACAGTCGGTGATCCTCAACGACTATAAGTTGGCGGTCAAGTTCTTCATGAACAAGGACTTTGAGAAGTCCTATCAGATCATATCCAAGTTACACTCGGTTGCCTACAGAACATTCGCCAAGGGTGCTATCCTGGAGGATGTGTTCGTTAAGATCGTGACATTGTACTTGACGGAGCTTGGTCTTTTGTTAAATTCAAAAGACGGAACGTTCCAGCTTCCCCGCAAGGAAAAGAAGGAGTTGATTGGCAAGCTCAGACTGAGCCAGTTCCTCGACTCCCTCTACGAGATCTACGGCAGCGTGGCCAAGGTGCCTTCCGAATTGCTATACCAAGTGTTTCTTGTGAACTATCTGTGTCAAAATGAGATAAAGCAGGGTGACGAGCGCCTTTTGGTCAAGCAGTTTGACAACTTGTACTCACTCCTCGATTTCCTGGGGGCCTCCAACGATAAGTACTTGAGACGCCTTGTGGACATGTACATTTTCAACGTTTTGCCTGACGCGGATGAGTTTTTCAGAGCCAAAGAGCTTGTGGATTCTAACCCATTGGTCGAGACCGAGAAGGGCAGAAACCGCATCAAGGAGTTGCAGGAGGTCAAGAAGCAGGAGAAGAAGCTTCGGGACAAGCAGGCCAAGGAGCGTGAGGCCCAGGAGGCCCAACGTCTTGCCGACGAGAAAGCTAAAAGGAAAGCTGAGCAGGAAAATGCCAGCTTAAAGTACAAGTCCTTGAAGCAGATCAAAAGAGAGCACGAAAGTACCGAAGAGCTCGAGAGACGAAGCAGGAGCCCCCCAAGCAGCGGCAACAGTAGCATTCAACAGCTTCGTCATCGTCTCGAGTACCTAATGCGCTTGACGAGAAGGTTCTGCGAGAAGAACTACCCAGTTCTTGTGATCATATTCATCGCCAGTCTCA
Source organism: Candidozyma vulturna (assembly GCA_026585945.1). NCBI lineage: Eukaryota > Fungi > Ascomycota > Pichiomycetes > Serinales > Metschnikowiaceae > Candidozyma > Candidozyma vulturna. Next base: position 1,320,661 of record CM048828.1, read on the forward strand.
TTGCTCAACGCTTCATCCGCACAAGACGGATCAACGTACTCCAGAAATTGCAAGAGACCTTCAGAATGGCGTTCAAGATTACCTATTTATAAGAAGATTGGAATTTCTACTGGCCCATGGACCGATACATCATGGTCTTCCTCATCCCGAGACGGCTTTTGCCGTTTTGATGCTTGATCTGAAGGTGTTTCGGTCCGCAGAGGCTTTTTGAAAGATGCATACGAAAGAGTGCTGATCTCTGGTGGCTCCACGGCTGCCTTTGCTGGGACCCTCGATGGTTCAGCTACTCTGATGTCTTCAGCCACCAACTGGTCATAGTTTTCAACGTAATGATAATGATTGTCATCAAAAACACCGTTGACGTCGGCGGCGTTCAGCTGCTCGAACTCATCGCCCACTAATGCTTTCTCTATAATATTGAATGTAATTAGGGAGCCAGGGTAGTTGGCCACTCCGGGATGTTTGCAAAGGAGTTGCAAGGATAGTATACCAGATACGTCCTTCATGATTTTGCACTTGGACAGGAGCTTCACTGCCTTGAAGATCTTGATAAACGGTGAGAAGGAGAAGCACGAGAGCACCGAGTCTTTAGTGGGTTCCATGGTTCCATTCTCCACCTTAAAAATCTCTAATTTCTCCATCATCGTCTTGGCGCTTGGAAACAAAAGTTTCAGGTACCCAATGGCACCGCTTGAAATAAAATTGAGCTGGTTGGTCTCCCGTTTGTTGAACCCGTCGTTTGAGACGTAGATGTACAAGTTCTCGGTATTGATATGCTGCAAGTCCTGGAGAAGTATAGTTAGGAGGTCGCTCTTGACAATAAGTTCAAATTGAACCATGTCGTGACGAACTAGTAAGTCTCCACTTTCCTCCGTCTTATCGTACGGATAGTCCATGTCAAGGTAGAAAGTAGCGAACTCGATCTTCTCGCTCATGAGCCTATCTTCAAACTCGATCACCAATGGGTGGCCCTCTCCTCCATACTTAATATAACATAATACAGTTTCCGGCTTAGATGCTGAATTTTTGAATTTCGGTGCCAATGTAGACGCGGCAGCTGTGAATGAATCTGCAATCAACTGAATATCAACACCCAATCGTAGTTCCTTGGGCCCGTCTGTATGGTGATCCAGATGCAAGGAGTATGACAGGAACAAACTCAGATCTATAGTCAACTGCACATTGGTGATGTGGTTGTACTCACTAAACACGACAATGCCGTTATCTGAGATGATCATCAACGCATGGGAGCTGATGGAGGTGACGGTATTTAGTAGATCCGCGATATGACCCACATGGGATGTAGATGCGGAAAATGTGATATTCAGATTCTGAGTAGACTCTAGGCCTGGTTCTGGCGAAGACGGTAGAAATAGCTGGGACATCTGGAGTAGTAGAACAGAAGTAGTAGCAGAGTGCGCGCTAACATTTTATTGAAACAGACGTGCTGCTGAAAGAGGTTCTAGTCGTTAGTTATTATGAGGGTCGGAAGGGTGAAGCTCACCATAGACAATCTGAGTGCAACTTACACGGTAGTATGCAACAAGTAAAGCTGGAGGACCAAGCGTCAATTGGGGCCCTTAGTAGACCGCAATGTAGTTATCGATTCTGTTCTTCTGGTTCTGAGCAATACATTCGGCAATCCAGGTAATGTTCCTCACCTCCTGCTCCTTGGAACGCAACCAGGCCCATACCGTCAGCAAGGTGAACTGCTGCGTGAACGCCTGTTTGTTGTATTGCATCTCCAACCAGTAGAACCAGTCCTCGATGTTCTTGGATCCGCTGCTCAGGGCGTCTCCAAACAACTCCTTGTACTCGCCAATCAGCTCAACTATGTTCTTCACCTGCTCCACGTCCTCGGCAGTAGAGAGCTGGTTGTGGTATGTGGGGTACAACTGACCATAGGAGGGGAACAACGAGAGCTTGTCTTCAGGAGTCAAGTCTGGGTTGTTCAAAGAGTTCAATGCAATGTTGATGACTCTCTTGTCGGCCTCGAAGTTCAACAAGCGTGTCATGATCTCCTGGTCAGGGCCAGTGAGCTCGTTCTGGACAAACTCAACAAATGCCTCGAGGTAGTTTCTGTACAATCTGTTTCTGATGATCTCAATGTTCAAGTCATCAAGGTCGTTGATCGTCAAACAGTCCTTGAAGAATGGAGCCAAGGGCGTGTCAATCAACACAGTGTCGTACAACGACTCGATATCCGTGGCAATGGACAAAGTGGGCAATGTTTCAAACCAGCCCAATGGATGGCACTTAGGTAAGATGTCCTGACAGTCTCTCTCGTGAAGCGTGCCTGTGATCATTAAGGAGACATTGTCAATCATGTAGCCGTAGCAGATGAAGTCCAAGAACTTGGTCAAGGTACCGGCACTCTGGCTTCTTAAGTACTGGAATTGCTGGTACAACTTGCCCAGAAGCCTCTCCTGCATCACTGAGGTCGAAAGCGGCCCGCCGTAGTTCGATAAGAAGTTGCCGTAGTCGGTAGCAGATAACTGCAATTTCAAGTCCTGAAGAGAGTCACATTGTGTCAAGTTGACGTACTGGGACGAAGTCAAAAGACCATTTCTGTACCCACGTACCACACCTTCCACATACCCGTAGTCGATGTTGAAAAAGAGACCCTCCATGGTTGACGTTTGCTGGAGGTGAGGACAGATTGATGTGTGGGTAGTATCAAGTATATATGCAGGTCGTTGAATTGGCCCCTTCAGCCCTCCCATACCAGTGGGCATACCCCGATATTAATTTTACATTATTGGTCTGGCGTGTATTCTGTTAAAATATTTGATGATGTGATCCGTCAATTGATGGCATATTCGAAATGTCATGGCGATGGTTGCAAACGTGAGTGAAAGCGCTATTCCGTCTGTTTCTCTTCTCAATCATAGTCAATTGCCGATTTAAAGTTTAACTCATTCAAGAACCTAAATTGCTGAAATTGTTTAAAGACTAAAAGGCCGTCACACTTAATATGCTTCAGTATCATTGACCCCATGAGTCCCTCCTACAGCTGCCTGCACTCCAGCTTATTCGACACGTTCTACCTTTCGTCAATTCCATTAAAAATCACCAAAACGTGATTCCCAAGGAACTTCTTTGTTTATACCTCAAAAGAAATCCCCCTCTACTGCTATCCTCTCAATCGTGCACCTTCCCATACCAATCCTCAGAACACCACCTCTATCAGCGCGCTACATCCACATACTACAATCCAAGAACCATGTCGTCGATTCTTCTCGACACACTCAAGGATGGGCTTGATCCAGGGCTTGCTGGGATGCTTGAAAAAGACCCAGAGCTCAAGAAAGATACTCAGCAGTATCTTGAGGAGCTTTTGGTTAATTCGGAGCTACTATCCACTGAGATGTTCACATCTTCCACTGAATCCAAGGGCAAGAACCTAGTGGAGGAGATTGCCGAGCTCGACCACCAGCTGCGTCAGATTGAGCTTCAATTGGCAACTATAGCAAACGAAAACAGAGACTTGATTGTTGGTGTTACAGAGGATGTCAAGCTCGTTCACAACACCATTAGCGAGGAATTGAACAAGAACATTGCCGCTATGAAGCAGGGTCTTGAAAATAAAATAGCTGTCGACAACAAGGCGGTTAAAAAGGTCAGTCAGGCAATTTCAGCAAACAACTCCATTTTGCATAACATGGACTCCATCCTTGATATATACGAGCTTCCCACTCTCTGTGGTCTTTGCATAATGCAGGGAAACTACCAGGAGGCATTGGAGATCCTGACTCTGGTCAAGATGCTTACTGTGAAGTTTCCGAACCTGAAGACCTTCAAGCAATTACAAACCCAGGTGGATTACGAGTTGAAACTCATGGTGAGGGGCCTCATAAAGCTTCTCAATACGAATTTGAAGCAGTCCAACATCTTGAAGATCTTCCAGATTTTAAACAGGCCAAATCTTGTGGCCTCTGAAGAAGATGAAAATGACCAAACCATCTCTGGCAACAAGACGCTCAAATTGATCTATCTCAACTCGAGGTTCAAGTTCATCATGAACGAGGTGGCCAGCCTTCAGCCGCTCTTGAAATTAAAAAAACTCACGTACCTCAAACGCTACATTGAAATTTACCGTGAGCATCTTTACAATTCGCTATCAATTTATCACGCCATCTTTCTATCAACGGGTCTAAAGTCTGACACTAACGACGACAAGCTCTTGTTGCACATGTACATAAAGAAATTGGTGTATTTGATGGTCGAGGAGCTCCGCACGCATCTTCCAAAGGTGCAAGAAGGCGATAATACCGCTGACGAGGTGGAGTTGAACAGCTTGAGGGACGGCGTCATCTTGCAAGTTATATACTTATGCAGATCGCTCTCCAAGTACAGTCTTGATTTCGAGAGTCTCATCACTTGGGAGCTTTGCATTAAGGAGCCTTCACTTATAGCGCAAGAAGACTGGGCCAGAAATTTGGCTAAATTGAAGAAGTTCAAGTCCTGACTGGGCCCATGTTGTTCAAGCCGAACAAGTAACCCAACTCCTGTCTTCCAAGAGCACTGCTCTTCTTCAACTCTGTACTGTCGAGCGCCGAATTCACGAGCTCCTTCTTTCTGTCCTGCAAGTTGACAATTCTGTCCTCCACTGTGTCTGTCACAAGTAACTTGTAAACGTTAACAGGCCGCTGTTGACCGAAACGATGGGCTCTATCCATGGCCTGGTCTTCTACAAAAGGATTCCAGAAGGGGTCCATGATAATGACGTGCGACGCACAGGTCAAAGTCAAACCGACATTACCTGCCTTAAGTGATATGAGCAAGACTCTTTCGCTTCCTTGATAAAACCGTTTGATCGTCGTATTTTTTAAATCAATGTTCATGGTTCCATCATAGCGCAAGTGTTCAATGTGACTGTCTTGAAGAGCTTTCGCCAAAAGATCAAAAGTTCCAGTGAAGTGGGAAAAGACAATAATCTTCTCATCGTCCGAAGATTTGACAACATCTCGTATAAGGTCGAGCGTCTTCTGAAGTTTTGCTGACAAGGTGAATCCACCATTGTCATGTATAATTTTATTAATCTTTTCAGTCGTTGTAGTCTTCTTCGCCTTCCCCAGGCCGTACTGTGCTTTCAAGTCGTCGAAGCTGAGATCTTCGTTAACAATTTGGTCATAAATTTTATAGCTCACCAAAGAGTTTTCAGTGACAGGTTGCCGACAAATTGTACATGACACTGTACCATCGTCATTAGCGTCTTGCTCGAAGAAATTTCCAACACAGCCATCACAAATCATGTGTCCACATGGATGTAGTAGAACAATTGCTGTTTCGTCAACAACGTCAAGACACATAGGACAAGTCAATTGTGTGCTGCCTTCATCAAAATCGTCGGGATCAACAGGCATTACTCTATCACTCTTTCTCAAATCTTCTGCGATCCTATGCCTCACATGCTCGGGAAAATTCTGGGAAAGGGCATACATTGTCTTCCAATTTTGAACACCGCCGTACCCTTCCTTATTCTCCGCCGCATTTAACTCTCCAACTTGAACTAAGATTTCGTGAATACACATCTGCCTCAATCTCAAAAGCAACGTAAGAATATTGCTATGTGAATTCTTGTGCTTAGAGTTAAGAAGCCTCTCTGCCTTCTTCTGAATCCCGGACTCGAGGTCCTTGTATTCTTTAGCCTCTTCTGCATCCATACTAATGACAACCTTCTTGACAGTTTTCTTGGGCAATACCATGAGAGGCTTACCATCGACCTTGGAATCCTTCGTGCGTCGAAGCATGATTGCCAGAAGAATTGCTCTCAACTTCTTCATTGAAACGTTTCTGTCGTATTCATCGGCCTCATTTGCGTTGGATCGCATAGGCACTGAAATATCACGTTTGAATTTTACTTCATCATTATAGGGTCTCGTTCTAAGGAATCGAAGAATGGGGTATAGTTCGTCCACACTATTTTGCATTGGCGTACCCGTCAAGCAGAGACGATGCTTCGATTTGACAAGAGCTGTGGCCTTAGAAGTTTGCGACACCTTATTCTTGATATACTGCGCTTCATCAAGAACCACTCTATAAAACTTAGCGTCACGAGTGAAAAATGGAGAAGCGTAAACTGTTCCTCCCAGGTTGGCATCTGGAATGACATTTTGGCCGTGGGATAACATGGCCTCCTCCAAAACTTGAGCATAATGCTGCTTGAACTCGGACGCTAGAGTTGTGTAAGATACTAAGACGACGTCATACCTCTGCATCTTCTTGAATGTGTTGATTTTCTTTTTGTCAGTACCGTGGAAAAAAGCAACCTTCTGCTTGTGCTCCATGTTAATCTTGGCCCTGAGTTCAGCGTTCCACTGCCGTAAAAGGGAGACTGGTCCCACAATAAGAGTAGTCTTCCGATCCTGGTCTTCTCCTGATGGTGGGTTGGCCATCAAAAGTGCGATGGTCTGAACTGTTTTTCCAAGACCCATATCGTCCGCAAGAATGCTGCCCTGTTCCTCTTTTTCACGTTTAAGAAGCCAATGTAATCCACGTCTTTGATGGTCTAACAATTGCACACTTAGCTCAGAAGGTGTCAGAGCCATGCCCTCGATTTTCTCCTCATTACCCACATCTTTCAATAGCTCCTGAAGATGAACAGTGTCCTCATAAATGTTCTGAGTTTGAACACCCGGTCTGTACGTTGGCAAATGTGGTGCATGCGTGTAAGGCGGCGCGTTAGATGGGGGCACAGAATAGTTGAAGAAGGATCCTTGGGGACCTTGGCTCGGATGCTGGCGGGGATTGATGTGCATCGTTCTTCTCTTGTAAGCCATGACATCAAGCAAGATATTCTTATACCTTCTGATCTTTTTTGCCCGCTCGATCGCAATATTCGCCTCCTGAAGCGACGAGTTGATCTCTCTGATTAAGTCTGCTCTGCGATCGGTATCATCCAACGAGAGTGCCGCCATGCTATTTCTAGCCTCACTCATGTTCCTCAAATACGAGTCTCTTATATGCTTGAACCTCGATATTTGACCATCCAAGCTCATCGAGTGAGTCTCAAGCTGTGGTAATTCCTGAGCAAGGAAATACTCTGCAGCTTTGGCGTCTTGCTGTGCTTCTAGGGGATTCAGCGAATATACTTGAGGGGTGAATGCTTGTACCAGTGGCACTGGCTGGTTGAATGAGGTATTTGCGAGCGCATTTTGGTAGGCCAGGTTCAAATGGTTAGGTCGCTGCATTGGGGGCTGCTCAAATGTCGTGGACTTGAATTTACCCATCCTCTCAGCTTCCTCCTTACTGAGAACGGCAATCTCGTCGTCGGAGTCCTCCATGCTATTGTCCTCCACAGTAGCTTCGGAGGTATGATTCTGCTCTAGATTGGGGGTACGTTGTACACCGTTAAACTGCTGTAAACTTGGCACCCGCTGGCCCGTCCGTTCTTGTTCTATATTGTGAGATCCGCCATTTTGCTGAGTTTGCTCGGCTTGTTTTAAAAGAGGAGAGCTGTCCACGTTGGGCGATGGAACTCTATCATGGAAGACTGGCGAGGGATTCTGAACTGGAGACTCCTTGTCACCCGAATAATCAGCACCCGCCACTGACAGATCGCCTTCTTCGTCACTGGATAAAATGACAATGACAGAGTCAGTGTCCAGTTCAAGCGCCACCTGATGTCTATGCGGGTTGAAGTACTTCGACTTCCTCTCTTCCCCTGAGGACTCTCCACTTGCATAACCACCTACTGGAGCCTCACGGGTATCAGGTTCCTTTCTCTTGGTTCCTCTCGTCTCTAAAGCACTATCATCATGACTTTTGCCCTCGTTATCGTATTGACTAAGCAGCTCCCACCATTTATTAGGCTCCTGAGAAGTAGAGCTGATCTGACGAGGTATGCTGTTTTTCTCCGGTAGAGTTTCAGGAAAGCTTTCACTGTTGTTCTCGTCGTCCGAAGACACCACGATCACGTCGGTGGAACGAACCAGCATTGTCGTGAACCAAGGCGATTTGGTCCTGTTTATGTGAGTTGTTTATATGATGTGGGTGCGAATCGAGATAAGCTCGACTACATGAAAAATATAGGGAGTTCTATTGTACACGGCGTAACATAGTAAAATATTACCTTGCCCAGCATCCAAAGGGTCATCTTACTTAAAAACCTTGCGTGGGTCAATTTCTTGCCAGAGTGAGAGGCTGTGCGATGCAGATCAAAGGTAGTCACCATTCTCCTCAAGGATCTTGTCCAAGCAGATGTCCAACTCGGTAATGAGCCTCTCGTTGTCTTCGTCAAATGCAAGGCCACGCTGGTAGTCTGCTCTGGCGTCTTCGTAGTTGCCCAAGAAGTAGTTGGCCACGCCTCTACGCAAAAAGTTCTCTGGAGTCGTCATCATCATGCCAATCAACATGTCAGCGTCGTTAAATGCCTTCAAATACTCCTTGCACTTGAGGTAAGCGTCAGCTCTGCTCATCAAGAGGAGACTGAGTTCCTGCAAAGTAGCCAGGAACACCTCGAACTTGTTTCTTCTGTTGATCACCTCAATGGCGATGGTGAACTGCTTGGCCAGGTCCACAAACTTCTCCTGCTTGAAGCTCTGGACACCGCCTTCATAGAGCTTTTTGATCATTTTGGACAAATCCTTGTTGAAGGACTCTCCGGTGGGTTTTGGAGGATATGGGTCGTTTATGCCAATAAGCTCGGTTGTGAGCGTGCTGAGCTGCTCAAGCTCGAGTTTGAGAGCAGGAGTTACCTCCTCGGGTTCCTCGGCAAACACAACCCCCTTGGTTTTAGGGTCATATCTAATATCGAACTCCATGATGTAGTTGATACTGAAGCTTTTCGACAGGTGTAGGTGAGCACCTGGTGCACGGGTGCACATTTGTCACCAGACCAGGAGTGAAGGAGGACAGTATTAATCGAATTTAATCAGGAGATGGTTTATTACCGTTTAGGGATCAGGAAAAAGAAATATGAGCTCGGTCTTTCACACGATGTCCATTGATGGCTTGAAGGCACGATATTTCCGGAAGTAGTTAGAAGGTTCTCTCCAGCCTGGTATGTATCAGAAGAAGCCGTATAACGTACTTTTTACGTGTAACGATGAAACCGTGCCTCTATCAGAAGATAGCGCTTCTATGTCATTTTCAGGTTCCAATGAATCCCAAATTGTGTGTTGGCTCCTTTGGGTACTTTCCTGCGAAGTGCTCTTTTTGCAACCATTTCTCTTCTGTTCACAATCAAAAATGGCAGCAGTGGTTCAGCCACCCTTGAGCCTAGTAGACCCTGGATCGACAGAAAGTCTTCTGGCGCTGTCGCTTGCCCATTTGGTGAAATTTTTTGATTCATACGAACACAAAGATGGGGAGCTTTCTATGGAGCTCGCCAACCCAAAGAGCGATAACGAACTGGACAAGGAAGAGGATACAAACAAGGAGGAGCTGCAAAGTATAGCTTCCACGATTCCAAAGCCTTTGCCAAAAGTCAAGATGAAGGCAGAGGAAGAACCCAAAACCGAACGGAACCACTGGTTCAGAAGGGTCTTCACCATGAGGTTTGGCACATGGTCAGAGAGAAAAGTCACTACGAAAGTCACCACAGATGACGTCTTTAACCACAATGAGCCTCACACTGAAACAGCTATTGGAAAGAAAGATTCGGCAACACACGAAGAAGTAAAGGATTGCCCTAAAATGTCCCCCAACGCAGCTACTCTTCCTCAAAAGCTCAGCAACTTCAGACCCTCCAGATCTCGATCGCTCACTGGACGAAGTCTCGCTGCTCTTTTCATCCGCAGCCAAATGTCCACCGATCGGCTAGAGGCGTCCGTGTTTCTGCCATACAATCACCAGCCCACCCTTGAGGACTTTCCTTCGATTACAGACGTCGAGGACATGTCCGCTGCCAAAATCGAGTACTCTACTCTTCCGGCCGAATGGAACGGATACAAGCACGAGGCCTTGAGATCTTCCGATGAGGAGCTTGAGCCGCGTACTAAGTGGGGTGAATGGAGAAACGCCAAAAGAAGAATGCAGATGCTTAAAGGTAAGCTCAAGCTGAGTATAGCGCTGGGTAAGAAGCGGACCAAAGGGCTAAAGGTGAGGTTTCTTTCTCCGTCTGAAGGTCTGAATAAGCTTCATCGGCCCGCTGGTACAGTAGAGGAGGATGTGTTTTCGCCGATATCTGGTAGCGATGATTTCGAGAGGTTGCTCTGAGCGGGGGTATACGTTGGCGAAAGAAACATAAAGCAGGCGAGAGGTTTGAACAAAAATTGATATTTCGTTCCTTGGAATTGAGCAAAATGTAGGTTTTGGCACTTCCGTGTTTTCACACTTTCTCTGTGGTGCTCGGATCCTGCCATAATCCAGGGTCCTGTCGATCAGCGTTCCTTATCTACCGCACGTGCAACTTTCAACAGAAATCCACAAATCAGCCAAACCAAGCCTTTCATAAAAATAGCCCATTTTTGAAATCCAATTCTTCAAATCTCCCCAACACAAACGACCAGTGCACCATCAACATCACCGCCCTGCCTTGGCGCCTGACTCATAGATTTCGCAGCCATTTTTCGCGATAACCACTTATCACCAACATGTCTTTCAACCTCGAAACACTCATTCGCCCCAATATCCGCACCTTGGAGCCCTACAGATGTGCACGTGATGACTTCAAGGAGGGTATTTTGTTGGACGCCAACGAAAACACCCACGGCCCAGCCCTCAGCAACATCTCCAGCTGGGAAGTGGCGTTGGAGCTCAACAGATACCCAGACCCTCACCAGTTGGAGTTGAAGCAGCAGATCGCCAATTTCAGAAACTCGGCTCCCAATCAGCTCGTGGAGAGCTCCACCAGGAAAATCGACGCCGACAACCTCTGTCTCGGCGTGGGTTCAGATGAGAGCATAGACATGTTGTTAAGGTGCGTTTGCACGCCTGGCAAGGACAAGCTTTTGGTGTGTCCGCCCACGTACGGAATGTACCTGATTTGCGCCACCGTCAATGATGTGGAGATGGTCACGGTGCCATTGACGACGCCCGACTTCCAGATCGACGTGGAGGCCATTTTGGCGAAATTGTCCGCAGACCCTTCCATCAAGCTCATCTACATAACGTCGCCAGGTAATCCGACCGCCAAGCTCATCGACTGCAAATTGATTGTTGATTTGCTTAAAAGAGCCCAGGAGTCGTGGAACGGGTTGGTGGTGGTGGACGAAGCCTACATTGATTTCGTTGACCCGACTACTCCAAACACCTCCCAGTCTGTATCCACCTTGGTGAACCAGTTCCCCAACTTAGTGGTTCTCCAGACGCTTTCCAAGTCTTTTGGTCTTGCAGGTGTCAGACTTGGTATCACATTTGCAACCCCTGGCCTTTCCCGCTTCCTCAATGCCATGAAGTACCCATACAACATTCTGTCCTTGACCTCCGCAGTAGCAGTGCGGTCTACTCAAGCAGAGGACGGGCTCAAGGTGATGCAGGGCTACGTCAAGAAAATCAAGGAGGAGAGAGCAAGGCTTTTGGAGACGCTTTCGAAAATCGACGGAATCGGCAAAAACATTGGCGGCTTGGATGCCAATTTCTTGCTCATACAGATTCTCGATTCTACCGGCACAGCATCTAACGAGGTGGCTGCGAAATTGTACAATACGTTGGCGGTTGAGAACGGCGTGGTGGTGCGTTTCAGGGGCAAGGAGCTCAACTGCACCGGCGCCTTGAGGTTGTCAATCGGCACGGAGGAGGAAAACGCCACCTTGGTGGAGAAAATCACCCTGGTTCTTCCCACCTTGAGGTGAGCTCACCTTAGGTGAACTACGGGCATGTAGATATTTATGGTTCGCGCACGCCGCATTGTAGATAGATTTTTTCAGCTCAGGTACTCCAGCCTACACCAAGTGAAAACCATGGCCAGGCAGAATTTCGTGGGATTGGTCGTGTCCCAAGGTAAAATGAGCAAGACCGTGAAGGTCCGTGTTCAGGCCAAGGGTTACGATAAGAGGGTCCACAAGGAGGTGCTCAAAAGAAAGGACTACCTCGTCCACGACGAGGGAGATCTCTGCAAAGAAGGCGATATCGTCAGAATCGAGTCTATTCCCAAAATGACTGAAAGAAAGTATTTCGCCATTGCGGAAATCAAGATCAATAAGGGTCAGCAGTTCGCCAAGTACCAGGAGTTGGCCAAGAAGAAGGTGTATGCTGAGGAGCAGAAAAAGAGAGACGAGCTCAACGACAGAAGAGCGGTGTTCGAGGAAGACATCAAAAAGATTGAGGATTTGAAACAGCTAGATTCCTTGACCAAGGCCTTCTCCAAGGTGCCTGAGGGCGAGAGGGAATCGTACCTCAAATCGATCGACGAAATCAAGAAAAGATACAACATCACGCTGTGGCCATCCACCGAACAAGTGGTGCCACTTTCTCTCAATAATGCTGCCAGGGACCTCAGCACGATCGACAACAGACTAGCCAATATCCACGTGATTCTTGAAAAGTTGATGAGCAGCTCGTTCGAGGGCCAAAGAAAGGAGATCTTGGAGAAGATGGGCAAAAGCACCGACTTGAAGCCACACACGGTGAAGAACATTTTGCGCAAGTGGGTTCTCGACCCCAGAAACGATGTCCCTGTGTCCCTCTAGACACCTGTAAATAGTAGCATATAATGGGAGGATTACCTGAGCTGTTGACTGTGTAGTATTCGTCTGACCGTCACATGAACTGCTCATGTTGGACAAATGAAGTTAGGACAGAGCCTTGAGCTGTTACCATGGGGGACTCGATCTGACATGCAGAAACCACTGTCATGGTTGATCTACGTGTAACCACCTTTGTCTCTTCGATGCCAGCACTACATAGAAAGGGAATAAAAGTGGTGGAAAACGGAAAAGAAATCAGCGTTTGATAAAAATGCCCAAGACTGTTCAACAATGCCAAACTGAGACCACACCAGTCAATGTTATGAGGAATTCGCTTCATAAGTCTTGTTTCGGGTCGAATGACAAGCGTTTGATTGCCATTACACTTCTTACTTGGCAATAAACAAGTTAAATTTCCGCATCCTGCCATGTTTCCTTCCATCAACAGTGAGATACACCCATACTCTGATAATGAATTGTCGAGAATATCGGGTGCTTACTTTAGAAGGCTGTAGATCAAGGGGGATTACAGCATCAAAGGTCTCTTCTGGTAGCATAAAAGCACAGGCAGACTGACTACCAGGCACGCTCTCTTTGAACTCACTTCATCGTATCGATGGCAATTTAGTCTTCTCAAGCAACACCTTTTTGCTCTTCAAAACAGTAAACCCTGATCTTTCGATTGAAAAGAGGCATACTTCAACATACGTGAAGTTCATGCTGTAATCTTCCACTTGATTCTCGCGAGAAGCGGCTTGGAAACTTTGCGGAAGAATATAAGTGAAACTGATAATGTCAGACAACTTCATTCCTGGTTTTGCAATTGCATCAAACCCAAAAGACTTAGAAACTTTATCGTCAGGCATTACGATACGCGAAGCAAGAGGAACCTTCTCATCTCCCAATAATGCTATAATATCCAAGGCCCTTACACGTCGATGAAACTGTTCAGGGGGGATTGCTTCGACAACATTATTTCCCACCATTAGGCAACCCATTGCGTAAGGCTTTTTTGAATTACTCACATCTCCTCCAGGAACTGGATTGCTTTGTTTTTCTCCCCGCCCACATTGGAATATACCACCAAAATATGCTTTGCACGCTAGCTTTGCATAATATAACCTTAGCGATTTCTTGAAATATCCAATGAAGCCGTTTGAGTCTGTCGAGTCGAGATCTAAGCAATTACTACGGGAAGATTCAATGGAAAACAAAAGGCATCCCGCTGAACCATTTCGATGGGACAGGAGCAGGTATTGATCAAAGTCACCACTGAAACTTCGCAACTGATCTTGATAATTTGCCATGTGTTTCTCTAGCGCCTCTTGACTCAAAGGAGGCGCAACATCATAGTAGATATCCCGAATTTCCTGGCCCGGACTTTCTTCAAAGTTAATGCGTTCTTCTTTCTTTTCTGCCACATTCAACTCAAGGAATGTGGACGCAAGTATACCGGGGATGCTCTTGTGAACCAACTTCATCGTGATCTTCAAGCCATAGCTTCTCGTGAAACCATTAGTAAAAAAAGTGGGGCCAATCTCCGGGAGCTTGCAGTCATAGCATTCAGCTGGGACGACGACTTCTTGTTGTGCAAGACTGGCCAATTCGTTCGGACTGGTATTGCTGACTACCATGGTACGAACATCCTCAAACGAACAACCATATTTCCGCACGCTGACAAACTCCTGGAGCTCGATGCATACTTGTGAAATGTGAAAGGGCTCCATAAATCTATCGTCTGTCTTTGGATCGCCTACTAGATGGAGTGATAGTGATAGGAATTCAGGTATCGACATCCCAGGGAGCACTATGCGATGATGCAACATCTGAAGAAACCACGGTTGGTGAAGGAACTCGGCATTGAGTTCAAGAGAAACATCATCAGTGATTTTGTGAACTGAAGTCATGTCAAATTCCGAGCCTTCTCCACGGAGCAGATGAGACATTGGGAACTTCGGGCCGGGAAAGAATACCCGTTCCTTCTCCGCCACGTAAAGGCAAGTTCCTACTGCTGGATTGGGCATTTCGATGTTTGTAGGTGACATATGTGTGATAGACTTGAAACATGACCCTATTTTGCTCTGGATGGGGGCCTGCCCCGAAAGATGTCACGCCGTGTTTCTGTCGAGCATTTTCGATTATGATTTTTTGCTCAGGGTCAAAAGAAGTGTATTCTTCAGCAACTAGGCGGATTTCTGTCACCTGGTGCAACTCTCCCAAGATGTTTACACCTTTTGTTCTGAATGAATACGGGTTCTGCTCTACCACCGTGGAGAAATCCGCCTCGAAACGTTTAAAATCGGTTGCAAAACTCTTGATTTGGAAATATGTGTCCAACTTAACTGGACCCCTCTTCTCTGGGGTTTGTCTTGATGCTTTTCCGCTGAGTGCCTTGAAAAGATCCATTTGTGTATGGTCTTCGAAACCAAAGCCAGTATTGAGTTTAGGGTATTTTCAACGTACCCCGACGAGGGCTAAAAATGCTGCCAGAATTATTTTCGTGAGCAATCTTCACGGGAGATGATCAATACCTTAATTGTCCTAGTCCTGCGATGTAATGCAAGTATTCTCAATATACGGGATATATATTCAACCTTCTTATGTATTTCTCCCAGTTATCCATCTACAAATTCTGCAGAAAATACCACACGAGACCCAAGGCCATGAACACCAAGGTAAAGGCAGCAAATGATGATCCGGGAGGGTCGGTGGGACGTGAACCATTGTGTACGCAGAAGAGTAGGTAATCGGTAAACTGTGCATTGTAGCACAGTCTATCCAATCGACTTTGCTCTTCACAGGGTCTAGCCTCAAGATTTGCTTGGGTATTACGGTCGTCCTCGCCCTCAGGATTGCTCCAAGGTGGGGCACGACGATCGTTTGACACTGGATCTGCACTAATCCATGCATCGAACTTATGACTTTCCTTGAGACGATGGACCAAACACTCATCTCTCTCTTTCATTACTTCGTTGGTGTAATCCAAAAAAACTTTTGCTGCGGTACCATTACAAAAGGTATCCCTATTGCGCACGTTACAAATCTTCCCCTGGTACTTATCAGCAAGAACCAGTGGATGAAACCTGCACCAGTCTATTGTAGGCCTATAGCAGAACTCCTCGAACAGCTTCCGTGAGACCTTTTTCACGTCCTTGTAATCGCCTCTATCATAGAAGATGGCTATCATGCAGACAATAAAAAGTGATACGACGATGCAACGAAGAAAGATCTTATAAGTCTTCCTAAACGTTTCAGAAGACTTGTCAACTGGCGTAGCCGGCACGCTTTGCAGTGTATGGGACGACTGGAGATTAGGAACAGTACTTTCTTCGTTTGAATGTGGGCATTGATCCGGGCCGGAGTGTTGATACTCTGTTCCTGAGAAATCAACATGGTAGTGGTGATCCATGTTCAGGAGTTGGTTATTGATGAAAGACGCCTGTTATTTTTTGTGTTTGGAAGTGCTGTCAACTCAAAAGTAGAAATGAGGTAAAAAAGAAGTGGTGGGTAGAAGAGAAAGAAGTGGCCACTTTTTGCAGCTTTTATACGCGCCAAAGGGTGTGATAAAAATTGTGGAGGGCAATTCCGCCAATAGCCGAAAAACTCCCAAATATTTTGGGATCTTACGGAATACGCCGAAGCCTTCTTTTGTCACGACATTTTGTGAACCCCCTGTGACCCGTATGTATGGCAGTTTGCAAGCTTATTGTCGGTTGACGCTCCGACATGCATGTTTGACGCAAGATCTTTTTCGCGAGGCTGCGTGTCTCATCGGTACAATTGTTACTAAATGACCTGTAACTTGACTTTAAGTACGATTCGTCAAAAGATTTCACAATCATGATTTATTAATTGCTTCTGGAGATTACTGACATAACCTTTGGAGAACCACTTGACTCGAAAGCGATTTTATGTGTGTCGCCGAGCTACAGGTCCCTTGCATAAATAATAATTGATTTACTCGCCATAGTGCACATTTACTGACTACTCCCTCTATTAAGTAACCAATACGGTGTACTAAACTCTAGTTCGAACCCTAAATCACCATTCAATTCTTGATATGTGGCAATCTGTTAGCCAGCCTAAAATCTTCATGCAAGCGAATGTGTAGCGAAAGTCTACCACATGGTATATGCAGTTCAGAAGGTATTGTTGCATGATATACCAGTATCTTGAGAAGAAGGGTCCTTAGACCTTTTCGATTACGCTGGATTACAACTATGGTAATAGAAAAGCCAAGGGTGAGTAAACTTTAAAGCAATTAAAGAGATCTTAGTGTGAATGGTCTAAGAGCGCTGTAATGTGGGTCTGCAGTTGTATCCAGTGATGGTGTGTGATACTGTGAGTCTTTCGGATCCTCAATCACGACTATTTCTCTGAACTGCTCGTATTAACAAAGCCCCCTCCTTATTGATCCTTAGTGTATAGTGCATAATAGAAGCTATATCGAGACTGAAATTGTTCTGGTAAGTCAAAAGTTACCACATAGTTCGCAGCCCTCGGTTGTTCAGACAAGATACTCTCTAGAACAGTAAGATTCCCCCGATCAATGTCAGATTTTTGTTGTACCATTATTAGCGCTTGCTTCTCCCTTACCGAAATACAGCTGAGGTCTCCAAGTATTATTTCAAACATTAGTCTAGACTTGAGAAGCGGCCTAAAGTAGAGAGTGGCTCCTAACATAATAGCCACCTTCGAAAAATATAAATGATACAATAGGGCTGCAATGGCAGGGTTCATCTGTTTTTTCCAAGGCTCAATTCTGTACTTGAATCTATTTCTTGGTGCGTCCACTAAGAGGATCACAAGCATTTACTTCATTCCCAATACAACTTCACCTATTTGTCTAGCTTTCGGTATTGATACCTGGGTGCAACAGCTTTTAGCATTCGATGAGGTGTGGCGAAAGTTGTAGAGAGGGCATTGTCCTCTGGGTCATTCTAGAACAGATGAACAGTTTCACTTCCGTCAAGAGTTGCATTGATTGTCTGGTTGGTTGTTTGGGAACCAGGTGACCCTACTCTAACGTCTCAATGAATGAAACTTTCCGAAGCTTCAGTGGGATAGTCCTCCACCTTCTACATTATATATGATTTCATTAAATCCTAAATCGGCGAAGTTTGGTTTGGATGCTGGAGTAGAACCAGAGCTGCTGAAGAGGGTACCAAGTAGCACACCATCCATGTTAATAGCGTTCCGCTTGTATGATGTTTTTCTGTATAGCTGAGAAAGATAGCAGAAGAACTACAATTTTGTTTCCAGAAAGCTTAATTTTTAAATCCCACAATGGTCCCTCTACAGCTTGGAGTTCGTGAGCTACTCCATCATGGAACCCCAAACTGCAAAAGTGCCACAATTTCAAGCCACATTCATCAATGTTCAGAAAATGAAACAAAAGGAAATTAATCCAACAGAGCCTTCCCAATAACTACCATACAAAACTCACCTTCAAGTGCAGAAGAACAGTCTTCAGTAGTAGGGCACACAGCTTATCGCGCATCAACCATTGACATATCACAGCGTCTGTATTGATAAGACGCGAAGAGTACTACTCTTCTTTTGACATATATTGACAGAAGAATTCGAACTAGAGCACATGTCAGAACAGGACGATCGTGCTCGCACCCACGATGCGGTGGTTTTCAGATTAAACTCAAAAGTGCAGCTACGCCTTTCAACGTTGACTTATGCCGCTTATACCATGATAGGTGTAGCGCTACTTTGGCCGTGGAATTGCTACTTGTCGGCTTCTGCCTACTATGGAGATAGATTCAGCGATACGCCGGGACTTTCAAAAGCGTTCTCATCAACGTTCATGTCGGTGTCAACAATCACGACGATGTTGTTCTCCTACTACTTGTCGCAGAAGCAGGAAGGCGTGAACTACCATAAACGTATATTCGTCGGCATGATCGCGACGGTGGCGATCTTTGCGTTTTTGGCGTTGACGTGTTTTTCCGAGTTCTTCATCTTCATGAAAGATTACACGTTTTTTGCCCTCCTTATGCTCACGGTCTTGCTCAGTGCAATGGCCTCCAGTTTGGCTCAAAACGGCGCCTTGGCTTCTGCAAATGTACTTGGAAGCATATACACCAACGGTGTAATGGTCGGACAGGCCATCGCCGGTGCCCTCCCGCCACTTGCTCTCATTTGCTCCATCTTGTTAACTGGCAAGGACAAACTAGAGGAGACACACCCACACAAGGCTCGAAACGCAGGACTCACCTTGTACTTCTTGAGCGCCTGTCTCGTGGCTTTTCTCGCCGTTTTCATGCTTGGTTTGGCCAATCGCTATAAAAATGCCCATGCATACATTGCCGTGGAAGAAGGCGAGGACGAAGAACCCATAAACATCACGCCAAAAAAGCACGTCCCCTTCGGTTTGTTGTGGCAAAAGCTCAAGCTCATTGTGATGACGATTTTCCTCACCTTCTGCATCACCTTGGTGTTCCCTGTTTTCGCATCCACGGTGACATCAGTTCGGGAGAACTCCGAGAACCTCTTTTTCAAGAAGAGCATCTACATCCCCGTTGTCTTCCTCCTCTGGAACATCGGAGATCTCGCCGGCCGTGTGCTTTGCGGCATGGCCAATTCGGCCTTCCTCGTAAAAAACCCGAACCGCTTGATAGTCTACGCTGTGGCCCGAGTGGTCTTCATCCCGTTGTTTTTGACCTGCAACATCCACCCCGGGAGCTCTGCGCCGTTTATATCGTCGGACTTCTGGTACATATTGCTACAGTTTCTTTTTGGTCTCTCCAATGGCCAATTGTGCACCTCGTGCTTCATGGTTATTGGTGACAACTGCTCGACCAACGAGGAGAAGGAAGCAGCGGGCGGCTTCGCCACGGTGTTTTTAACCTTCGGACTTGCAGTCGGCAGCGTTCTCAGTTACCTTTTGATCCCCATCGTCGGCTAAATATACTCCGCCTCCTAGACCCTTCCTTAGCCTCTGCCGCAGCCAAATGGTATGCGCGATCACGAAATCTACTATCTGTACCGCCTCCTACTACATCAACAAAACCGCTTCAAACCAGACAATGTCGTTCTGGGACAATAATAAAGACTCTTTTAAGGCATTCGGGTCGGCCACCGCCCGAGGAATTGGACGTGGCACGAAAGCAGTGTCTAAAGCTGGCTACGACACGTATAAGAAGAATGAAGCGAAAAGAAAAGGATTACCTCCTCCTGGAGAGACCCAGTCCGAAGCTGGACCCAGTGCTCATTATGAATACACGCCTCCTGACAAGGAGAAGCTAGCTGCCTTGCCTGGTCCAGTCAAAAGAAACGTTGGAGCCTACGACGTGCCTAAAGCAGGAGAAAAATCGAAATACCCTGCTCCAGCTCAGAGGCCTCTGTATGATAGCCAACTGAGCCAGCAAAGCCAGCCCCAGCTACCTGCTCAGCCTCAGCAGCAGTACCAACCAAACGCCCAACAGGGCTACCAGCCTCCTCAGCAACCGCAAGATGCTCAGGGTTATCAGCAACAGGGTTATCAACAGCCTCCACAACAACAGCAACAACAGCAGGGGTACCAGCAGCCTTATCAGCCTCAGCCGTATCAACCACAACCGTACCAACCACAGTCGTTCCAGCCACAACCGTACCAGCCGGCTCAAGCTCCTGCTCAAGATCAGCAACTGGGCGCCCCTCCAAGCTATAAGCAGGCTCCTGGAACAACCCCTTCCTATGCTCAAGCTCCAGGTACCACGCCCTCGTACTCACAGGCTCCAGCAACCACACCAGCCTACTCGCAGGCGCCAGGAACAGAGCAAAGAGGAGCTCCTCCTCCTCCACCGAGAGAAAACTCGACATCCTCTCTGATCCAGCAAGTTCCGCAGGCTCAGCAGCCACCAGCTCAGGAGGCGATCTCTTCTGACTCCACGGGCGAGCTGAAGAAGGTGTCCATGTTCAGAGGAGACAATGATCTCTCTCAGTTCGCTCCTCCGCCTATTCACAAGGGGGAGAAACGGAGGCTCGGTCCCTGCCACACCAAGGTCGCCTGCCAGTCTGCATGCTTCACTTCCCTCCAGGGAGTCTGCTAAATCGCCAGAACCACCATCGCAGCCAGGTTCTATCAAAAGATATCAGAGCACGGCTCCAGATCCTACGCTGTTTGCTCCTCCTCCGCCAATGAGAAAGGAAAGTCAGGCGCCTCCACCACGAACGAAACCCAAGCCTGCTCTGGTAATGCCACCCCAGCCTCCACCACAGGTGCAACCCCCACCTCAGGTTCCTGCTCCACCTCAGGCTCCGGCTGCACCCCAAGTTCCTGCTACGCCCCTGGTACCGGCTGTACCTCAGGTACCTGCTACACCTCAGGCTCCAGCGTCAAATCTGACCTCTTCGACTGGTCCTCCACCCCAGTTGCCTCACAGATCGACGGACACGTCTTCCATCGCAGCAAACAAACCAATCAAGGCTCCTCCTCCAAAACCGGCATCAAAGCCAACGCTTCATACCGAGAATTCAGCGTCTTCTGTCCCTCCTAGTCTTCCTACAAGAGAGGCACCTCGGGCTAATTCACCTCCACCCCCATATACGCTTGCTGAGCAGGCAGAGGACACACCAGCTGCTCCTGCTCCAACTGCCGCCCCATCTGGTGCTCCCAATTTTGCGGCAGAGATTGCTCGTTTGAGAAGCGGTGGTGAAACGCAACCCGATGCTGCAATCCCATCGAAGAAGGTTCCACCTCCAAAGCCTGCTAAGCCAGTGAAGCCACCAAAGCCTGCAAAACGTTCGTTTGAGCTGAAGCCTGCGCTGGCCAAACCAGGGATTGCGCCAAAGCCAGAGATTGCGCCAAAGCCAGAGATTGCGCCAAAGCCAGAGATTGCGCCAAAGCCAGAGATAGCTCCTAAGCCAGAGGTTGCACCAAAACCGGCTGTTGCACCGAAGCCGCCAGTGGCACCTAAACCCACAACTGAAAAGGAAGCTCCAAGGCCCACTCCGGCACCTAAACCTGCTCCTCCAGTATTACCTCGAAGGGAGTCAGTGCAATCTAATTCAAGCGACGTTGGACCTGTTTCCCGTGGTCTTCCGCCATCCAATGCAATTCCCCCAAAGCCGACGAACTCTTCTTTGCCTGACGCCTCCCAAGCTAATCAGCCTCCTATAGTGCCAATTGTACCACAGGGAAATCAGCCAGCAGTCCAACAAGCTCAGCCCGCCCCGCCTACTCCTCCTGCTCCCGCTGCACAACCTGAGGCACCAGTGCCGCCTAAACGTAATTATGACAGGAAAGCTGCTCCGTTGCCTCCACAAGCTGCCTCGAGCCAACCAGCTCCGGCTCCACCAGCTCCTGTGCCTTCTGGTCCCCCTCAACTTGATCTTGAGATGGGCACGGGATGGTATATGGCAACAGATAAGCCTATGGTGCTCCCCAAATCACTTGAAGGTCTAAACTACTCCACCTCATTCATGTATTCGACCCAGGGCGGGCCTGGTGGTATGAAGAAGACTTCAACCAGAGAGTTGAACGTTCGTCTCAAAGACCTTTCGAAAATCAAGTACAAGTTCACCTGGGTCAATGAGGACATCAGTCTGGCCAATGTGACCATCGATCACTACATGCCCTCTCCAATCGACGCCAGAGTTCCTCAGCATGCTGATCTTGTTGCCCACAGTCAACAATATGGCGAGAACGTGGCAGGCTACTCACTTCACCATGAAGGTCAACAAGTTGGTCGTGGTGAGTGTTGGGATCTTGCCAAGTTTGCGTTGGAGCAAGGATGTGGCAACCAGGCCTTCGTTTCCACATACTACCATCACGGATTCCCTATACTTGAAGTGCATGGAACTCCAAACGGCCCTACGATGATGCGTCCCCAACTTGACGAGGTGCGTCGTGGTGACATACTCCAGTTCAAGAGTGCCAAATTTGAAAACAGAGCTACTGGGTCTACGCAGACCGCTGGAGACCCCGACCATACCTCTGTGGTGATTGACAAGGTGGGAGAGAAGATATATGTAGCCGAGCAGAATGTGGGCGGTGTCAAGGTCGTCAAGAGAGGAGAATACGAAATTGGCAACATCACGCAGGGTTCTGTGGCCGCCTACAGGCCTATGCCTGCTGGGTGGGCTGAGTGAGGGTGTTACGAGTGTGGAGTGCGAAGTGATGCTCTGCTTGAAAAAAGTATCTCATCAGACCCACCCATATCCCACCATGCCTCTGGCCGAGCTCGTAGCGCCGGCGCTCTCCACTGTCCAGGACGAACAGACGTTTAGCTATGCGAAAATAGACAAAACTGAGATCAAGAGAACTCATCTCCATCTCCAGCCGGGTGAGAACTACCTTGACAAGATCCATGATTACTACAACCTCGATGAGGTGGCGGCATTCCTCGAGCAAAAGGAAGGGGACGAACCAAAATACAAAAGGGCCACTCTACAATTTCCCGATTCGTTGGTCTGTGACGCTGCTGCTGTGGCTCAACAGCTACAAAGGAAGCTAGGTCTCACTGAGGCAGCCCTTGATCTCAAGGAATCAGAAAGCTGTTCAACTAGCTGTGGCGAATCTTCATGCTGCAAAGATAACACTACATCTCCTAGAGAGGGCCAGAAGTTGTGGATTCTCGCAGACACTTCCTACTCATCCTGCTGTGTAGACGAAGTTGCTGCTGAACATGTCAAGTCGGATCTCCTCATACATTTTGGTGACGCCTGTTTGAACGCTGTTAGCAAACTCCCCTGTGCATATGTTTTCGGCAAGCCGTTTGTTGATCTAGACGAATTGGTGAAGCTGTTCCATGAGCGGTACCCTGAAACCGACACCAAGATTGTTTTGATGGCCGATGCCCCACACACGTACATTTTGCATGAAGCGAAGAAGAGGCTTGAAGAATACACAGACTTGATCGTGGCTGATGTTGAAAGCTCCTCGCCTCTTCTAGGATACCAGCCCTTGAAGGGCAAAGAAAGCCAACTTCGGGCTCTCAACAGAGTATTCCACGGCATAGAGGATGAGGAAAGCGGTCTCGGTGAGTACGAGCTTTTCCATATAACCGCTCCTGAAACGCCTCGTCTCCTCCAACTCACCACCAAGTTCCTGCTGGTGACGCTATTTGACCCTACAGAAAACACTACCTCCCAGGGTCCATACCCCAACCTCATGCGCCGTTACAGATACATGCACATGGCTCGTACCGCCGGAACTATTGGCATTCTCGTGAATACGCTCTCATTGAGTAACACGAAAGAATTGATCAACGGAATGGGCAAGAAGCTCAAGGAGGCGGGTAAGAAACATTACATATTCGTGGTTGGCAAGCCCAATGTTGCCAAACTAGCAAACTTCGAAGCCATTGACCTCTGGTGTGTTCTCGGATGTGACCACCAAGGTATCATCGTGGACCAGAACAACGAGTACTTCAAGGCCATTGTCACGCCGTATGAATTGTTGCTAGCATTGAGCGACGAATTGTCGTGGACAGGCAAGTGGGTTACTGACTTCAAGAGCATTTTGGGTGAACTCGGGGAGGAGCCGGAGGAGAAGGCTGAAGAAGCCGATTCCGACGATGATGCTCCTGTTTTTGATCCCGTCACGGGACAATTCACCAGTGCTTCCAAGCCGCTCCGGAAGCTCCAGCATCTTCAGATCTCTCAAAAGGGCGAAACTTCGGAAACGGATTCCACGGCTCTTGTGCAGAAGCTCTCGCTGGCCGTTGCGCTTAGAAACACCGTTCTGACTTCAGCCGCTCATCTTCAGCAGAGAGCATGGACAGGTCTTGGAAGTGACTTCAGAGACCAGGAGGACGATAGTGAAAGTGACTATGACGAAAGCGGAGCTGTTGCGGAGGAGGGTACCTCGGGAATTGCTCGTGGGTACGAGTTCGATGTTGCTTCGAAGAAACAAGGGTAAGTTTATAGAAATGGGATCGTGATAGCAGAAATTGGGAAATGGGAGTAGGAGCTTAGAGTCGGAGTCGAATGGGTGAGTATATTCAATCGAGGGAGGTAACTGCAAGAGACTAAGCAGGTGAATGACGTCATTCACTATTAGATTTAAAGCCAATGGCATAAAATTTCAGATAAATGCTGTTTTTTCTTAATTTTGTAGTCTACCTGATTTGGTGTTACTCCACCAGAGCTCCAGGCTACTAACCTTCTAAATTTCAGTGCACTGAAAAACTCGTCTGACTGGAAACGCTATCCAACAGAGTAGCAGTAAAAGAAATTAATCTTCCCAGATCATCAAATAAAAGGCAAGAGCAGAATTACCTTTTCTCAAATTCTAAAATTGTATGAACCATTTAAGTATGCCCCTCCCACGCCCAGACTTATCCTACACCTCCATATCGCATCAACACTTTCGCAGCCACAAGAAACATCCAAATGACGGTGGACACGATAGTGCACGAGGCGGTGCGGCTCCATTGGCTTCTATACCCGCTTCTTTTCCTATTCAGGTACGTGATTTCCGTTTGCTCCTCCCAATCCCACTAACCCCAGCATTTTCAGCGGATTCCACTGGGTCTACGTCCTAGGGTACATCCTCCTCTTCACCATAGACGCCTTGGCTGTGTATGGCCACGCCTACAAGCTCCCACTGGAATGGGTTTCGCTTGGCCAGAACGACGTGGTTTTGATCACCGGCGGGTCGCTGGGACTTGGGCTTGAGTTGGTCAAGCAGTTGCTTTTCGAGTACAAGGTGGGAAAGGTGATAGTGCTAGATGTTCGGAAACCCGAGTTTGAGTTTGGGCTGGCGCCGTTGGAGTTTCACCGCTGTGACGTGTCAAGAGAACACGACCTCAATTACACCTTGACAGGCGTGTTACACGCTCTAGATGCTAGACATGAGCATGTCTCGGTGCTCATCAACAACGCTGGAGTCAGAAACAGCGGCAGCCTTTTGAATCTGACCGACAGCGACATTCGCCACACCTTCAACGTCAACACATTTGCCCAAATCACGGCGCTCCGAAGAATCGTTTCCCACCACATCAGACACTACAAACACCTGCAGCTCTATGTGGTTTCGGTCTCGTCCATTTTGGCGGCATTGGCTCCTAAGAACGGGTCCGTTTACGCTGCTTCCAAAGCGGCTATTTTCCAAATTCACGAAAGCTTCTCCAGAGAGATCGCCAGCCTACCGAACATTCGTCTACTTTTGGTAGCACCAGGTCAGTTGACCACAGACATGTTCAAAGACGTCACCCCAAGCCGGACCTTCTTTGCGCCGCTTGTCAACCATATCCAGTTGGCCCGGCAAATTCTACAAAAAGCCAATGTGGGCGAAAAAGGCGTCTTCTGCTCGCCCTTCTACGCCAATTGGCTCCCAGTGGTCAAGGTCCTCCCGCTCTTTCTCCAGGACCTTTGCCGCTGGTTCTCCCAGATGGACGATAAACTTTCGGATTCTTAGCTATACACTACTGGCTCTTCTTCTCGACCAAGTCGCCAAACTCACGCACAGCGGCTTCCTGGTTGAAGTAGCCAAACTGGTCAAACACCTTGTTGAACGGGATCTCCTTGGTCACGGCGCCCTGCTCGTTGCCATTGAGCACCACCTTGACGTTGTAAATTGGATCGTACTTGGTCGTCCATCCGTACAAGACAATCTTGTCCTGTTTCTTGGTGCCCGCGTACTTGTTGTTCTTGTATCCTGGGCCCGAGGTGAAGTAGAGCAAAACACAGCTCACAAGGAAATATAAGCCGACGGCGCCGGCAATGACGTAGTATGTGTCTTTGAAGGGGTAATTCTTGTCCAACCAGAAAAGGAAACCGGCAATCGCCACGGTTATGCAGCCGAGCCCGAGTTTGATATCTATCAAGGTGAAGGACTGTTCGTAGCCAAAGTGGCCAAAAACAACCGGAAGCTGCTCTTCAAGAGCATTCCTGAGCTCCGTGACCGAACTGATGCTGTTAGAATAACGTTTCAGAAAAAAAGGGGCGTTACATACTTGAGGTTCACCTTCTTTCCACTGGACATGGTGTAGTTACTACTTCGCGATGTGTCCAGACCTCCATATGGAGACCACGGACTTTCCTACACTGACAATTTCTATAGACCCAAAATAATATAGGAACCGCCCAAAATGTGTCTTTTTATTGTCTCTTCAATCGTGGTAGCGTAGATCGAAGACTTTGCAATTTTCAATGCATTGCACTCCGGGTATGCTGTCTATGTCTATGTGGAAGAAAGTAAGATAAGCTTCTTCTTTTTTTTCTTCTTGCCCGTGCCACTGGCCTCCTGCCTCTCCATCTCCTCCCTTGCTTTACGGATCATCTCCTCGGCGTCCCAGGATTCCTCGCCTTCGAGACTCTGGATTTCAGAATGTGGAATGCTGGTGCCCCACACGGTTTTTTGCAACCGTTGAGCTTCTTGCCGTTCCTGCTCCTCCGGGGAGCTTTCGGGATCCTGAGACTCGGCACTGAGCGCTGGAAGGTCACGGTAGTCGGAAATGCTGAGACTGCCAAAGTTGGCAGGAGGCATCCAGTCGTGCTCCTCGTGTGGGTTGTTTTCACGATTGAAGAACTCCCTGGTACGTCTCTCTTCGTCGTTGAGCGCACGGCGTCTCTTGGACTCCTCCAGGTGAAACTTCTTGCTCGACTGTTTGCTTCGTTTCGTGAGATCGCCCTTGAACGTGTTCCACGTCTCTTTGCTGATATACTCGTTGTTCTGCCACTTGCACTCGAGAAAGCCAATGGTTGTGCCCTGGGGCAAATGCAGTAGGTATTTGTACTTGGTGAGAGCCGTCTCGGCGCTGAGCTCCTCGTACCTGATATTTTCGACTTGTGCTATTAGCGAGCTGGGTAGCTGTGCGTAGTCGTTGTTGTAGCTCGACTTCAACACCTTGATGTCAAGAGGCGAAAGCACGTATACCGTGGATGACTTGAAACCTGTTTGGTAGTAGTAGAAAGTATTGCCATGCCCGTTCGACTTGTTGGCTTGGTGAGCCTTTGCATTGTCAGGAAGGTCTGTATTGAACTTGGATGACCAAAGAGCAAGATCGTCGTCGATGTTTTTAAGTGCCATTCGCATGTACTTTCCGTCGTCCTGGTAGAGTTCCTTCTCCTCCTCATAAGCTGCCTTTATCTGCTCCCTTTCGGCCTCGTACATGCTGACGAGGTATGCTAGGTCGCCCTTGAAGAACCGCAGATACTGGCTTAGATCTGGATCCTGTTGTGCTGCCCACGGGAACGTATCAATGGTTTCCTGGAGCTCTTCGAAGCTACGTGGTAACGGAAACACCCGGTGAGGCTGTCTGCTCATCAATGTAAGCACCACCTCGTCCTTGATCTTGGGCACCTCGAACCGCTCATCCACGTTATCGATCTTCACTGGCTTCACGTCCTTCTGCCGGATGATGGACCCACACAACGGGCAGTCCTTGTACTTCTCCACAATCACCTTGCTCTCTTTCTTCATCAGAGCCGGAACCTCGCTTTCCAAAAGCGATAGCAAACACGTCAAGCACAAAATATGGCCACACGACGTGATCATCCGCGGAGCAGTCAAGTCCTCCAGAAGACAAATCGGACATGCATTGCCCTTGGGTACTATGATACGGAGAATATCGTCTGTGTCCACGGGCACATTCGGGTCAATCTGCTGCACGTTATAGTTTTTCCTGTAGTCCAACACAAACTTGTAATTCACGTTGATAAACCGCATGCCGTGGAGAAACAAGTGCTGTTTCTTAGGCCCATTAGAGCTCCGTCTCCTCTGTCTGGGTCTCTGCAGCTTCTGGTACTCAGGCAGGTCTCTATACAGCTGGAAGTCCAACAAGTGGTTTATGGAGATCTGGTTTTTCCGCAGATTGGCATTCACCTTCTTCCCCAGCCGGGCCTGGCGTTCCATCGGCAGAATGTCGTTGTTTAGAGCTTTGTAGTCGTTGCCATTCTGTCTTCGAGAATGGCGGTGCCCGTGACCATGGTCACCTGAACCTTGGCCATTCGGGGCTTTATGTGAATTGGAGTCGCTCATAACAGCCCAGTATTCATGTTATGCCGAGGCACAAGAAGAGTAGCTGATTCGAGTCGGTTGCGAAGGGCAGTAGCAGCAGGTGCAGGAGTCCACGAGGGACGGAGTTGGAGGTCCAAGGCCGATTTCCACGGGGTGGGGATTTTTTGGATTTTTGGGGAAACGGCGGTATTTATAGTACGGGGAGGCTGGGGATTTTCGGACTTTGATGGAAAAGTTATCGTGGTGTATGGAAATAGTGGAGGTGGTGGGGATTCCATAGTGAGCGCTATCAGTCGCATCTTGCTGAGTCAGATCCCTACTTAGGTGCTCCTAGTATAACGATTTTAGAAAGTTTTCAATGGAGTTGCTGTAATGAACTAATGAGTGAGGATTGTCGATGTTCGTGATCTTTGGTATCGGCATGTTCGTGATCTTCGTGGAATGCTTAGTAGTGGCTGTAGTACCTGTAGTCCATACTTGCTCATACTCCTAGACTCCATCAAAGCTTGAGACCTGAATATACGAAGTCTTCTGGGAACTTATTCTTTTGGACTGATTTTTGAAATCCACGTTCCCTTTATCCTGCTATGTGCCCATTGTTCTGTACTGGAATCTGCTCGTTCGCAGTTGCATGGGTTTGCAGCCATTCTAGCTAAGTGAGTATATTCAGTGAAATATTTGCCCTAACAAAAATAACCTACAAAATAAATCGTAAAACCTGCAAAACAGCAAACAGAATCGTAAGTGCCAATCGCCTCTAGAAGGATCCCCGGGCTTCCGGCTATAAAGGTGCAAAAAGCCGCTTGGCTTGGCTTGGCTAGACATGCCATCTAAAACATGCCAACAGAACGATACAGAACAAAGTTTGATGATTTTACGAAGTTGCAGCGTGACAACATGTCGATATAGAAGTTTCTGAATTCAAGAAATTGCAGAAATGCCCATCATGTTGAAACATTAAGAAACACCTACTAGATACGACGCACCACGATCAGTACGATGCCCCGGTCTCCATACATCCCACCATTCCTCTAAACCCCAAAAAGCCCGACCCTCCCTTATTTCAAACTCGACAAATCCAACAAATCACTATGTAATCACCGAAATGTTTCTCATCACCGCCTCTTCACACCCTCCACCTTACTGGCTGCGAATCAGCTATACCCTCGGTACAGCCCCACATCGAACCGCCCTCAGCCACCTCGAAAACACATATAAATAGAGGAATCGCCACCTCAAAACTCCAACCTCAAAATTCCTCTTTCTTCCTCTCCCAGCCCCTATTCCCTAGACCGCTCCCCCAGAAAACCGGTATCTCCTCTTCCGACCTGCGCCTACACTTTCGCACCATCAACCCTCCACTATCTCCCAACCTACTACCTTCCTTCTTTTCTTGACATCAACAAAAACTCATGTCTTACGAAAGGGTGGACGATATGCCGGCGCTTCCGCCTGCGTATGTTCACGAGGAGGAAGACGAGACGGCGTTTGCGCTGGGCTCAGGTAGCCTGGTGCCACCGATTGAACAGTTTGAGATTGATGACGACGAAGTCTACGAGCCGGTCAAACGTGACAGCGTGATCAAACGGTTCGTGTTTGTCAGCAAACGTTGTGCATTCACCTTCAGAGACAAGGTTGTGGATCCGATGGTCCGCTGCATGAAGCCAGTGGCTGAAGGATACAGTTTCTTCAAGAGGCTGTATGAGCTGCAGTTGCTCAAGCTCGGGAACCCCTTGGTGGTCAAGCGGTTGCTCTATGTGCTTTTCGTGGTGACTTTGATCTTTGTCATTACGGAAAATGAGGACACCGAGGGAATCAACGGCACCTCCGGAGGCGCCTTCTCTTCCGGCCACTTTTACGACACAGATAAGCTAGGCGACACCTTGGCCCATTACATCGAGGGCAAAACGCTCCAAGAGAACTTGGAGTACCTCAGCTCGATGCCCCACATGGCCGGCACCATGGGCGATTTGGCCTTGGCTCGGTACGTCGAAAGCTACTTCCACAATAATGGCATCAACAACGTGGACTTCCACGAGCTCGAGACGTTTCTTAATTTCCCCACTGGTGAATCCTACGTCAGGTTGGCCGATGGGTCTATCAGGGCGTCCTTGGGTCCGCAGAGCGGACACGAGCAACTCATGGCATTCAATCCAAACTCACCTAGTCTGGACGGCGAGATTGAGGCCCCCTTCATCTTTGGAAACTTCGGCGATGCTGAAGATTTGCAAAAAATAGTGGACGCTAAAATCGACCTTAAAAACACTGTGCTTATCGTCAAGCACGGAGGTGCTACTCCTGAGGCAAATAAGGTCTATGCTGTGCACCAACTAGGCGTGAAGGCTGTGGTGTTTATCTCACCAAAGGTACTGTTCGCAGGCGAAGTTGAAGAGAATGCTATCAAAAAGACGAATGTTGGCCTCTGGAGGTATAGCGCCGGTGACGTTCTCAGGCCAGGCTGGTCGAAACACGCCACCTATTTCTCCAACACCGACTGGGAGCATTCAGAAGCGACTGCCAAGATTCCTTCTATCCCCGTTAGCTGGAAGGATGGTATGGCCTTCATCAGCAAGCTCAAGGACAAAGGAGTTGACTTCGGCGATGGTTACTTTTCCGGTAGCATCGACAAGAACCCCAAGATCAAGCTTCAAGTTAAAAATACAGAACGCATCAACCACCCAATTTGGAACATTGTTGGTCACATACCCGGCCGTGAACAACCTGAAAAGGGTGTCCTTTTTGGAGCTGCCCGTGACTCTTCATGCTACGGAACCATGTCTTCCGCTAGCGGCACCGCCGCATTACTTGAATTGGTGAAGATTTTCTCTGGCCTTCAAAGAAAGTACAACTGGACTCCAGCCAGGTCATTGTATTTTGTGTCATTTGATGGAACAGAGAATAACCTCGCTGGTAGCGCCAAGTGGGTGGAAACTCGTAAAGACTCGCTCATGAGTGAAGGCTACACCTACGTCGATATAAACGGCTTGGTATCTGGAGACACCTTGTCCATTCAGGCGCACCCTGTTATTCAAAACATTGTCAAAGACGCTATGAAGAAGGTGCACCTCACAGAGTCTCAGAAGGGTGATTCTCTTGGCACTCTTTACGATCTTTATAAGGCTCAAAATAATGGCAAAGACGACATCGAATACAGCATGTTGGAGGAGAGGAACTACATTCCTTTCATAAACGAGATCAATATGCCAGCGATGGATATCTCATTCAAAGGTGAGGAGTTCGTCGAAGGAACATGCGTCGATAACTTCAAAGCATTCACCGACAAGAAGTTTGATCCTGGAGTGAAAAAGCATAAGCAATTAGTCGAGGTGATTGCTAGAGTTGGACTCGAGCTTGTTGAGAATCCAATGATCCCCTTTGACTTTGAAATGCTTGCCCGGCAATTGGCTGATCATGAGAAGGACCTTGAACAGTACGTTGCGGATCAGATTAATGCATACCCTTCTCCGGTCAATACAAAGATTTCCTTCGACAATTTGAAGCAGGCAATTGGCAAACTCCTGCGTGACGCACACCTGTTACGAGTTCAACAGAATGAGTGGAAGAACTTCATTGACGCAAGCTCTATGGAGCCACCAGTGTTTGCAGCCACCAGACGTCTGATGAATCAAAATATGGTGCTCTTTGACTCATACTTCCTTAGTAATGATGCTCAGCGCCCGAGAATTGGGTACGCTAACTACCTCTACGGAGCACCATTTGATGCACCTTCTACTGACGATTCTTTGAAGTATCATTGGAATAGTTTCCCAATGGTTCGTGATGCTGCATCTGAGGGCAAGTTTGGGCAGGTTCAAACGGAGATCGACCGCGTTGCTAGTCAGATTTTATCTGCTTGTACGGCGATCAACCCAAGGGGTTAATTTTATGTAACATAGTGTGGTTGAATGGAAAGGATTTTGGGAAGTAATTGGAGTAATATGGCATATTGGTGGTTGGTGACCAGATTGTCATGCCTACCACCCTTCGTTTGTGTTTTACAGTCTGATTACGGTGTTTTGGTTATGGTTTGTCTTTTTCCTTTTCTATATGCTCCGATATCATGCTATTTATTCTTTCCACCGCGTTCATGAGGTCCGGCTGACACCCATGAAGAGCTACCGTGAAAGAGCCATCAAATTCGCCGTCTCGAAATTCGTAATCAACTCCCAAACATTTCTTACAATCTATCGAGATATCTAGTTCATCTTCAATGTCGTCATGTAGTCCGTTCGGTACGCGAATTGTAGCTGTTTCAGTGGACTCTTTGATTGTTTCCAAAAGTCTCAAGAGACTCTCCTTAGCCTGGATTACCAGTGTGCTCGATCCTCCCATTATCTGAGCGCAATGATCATCATCGAAAGAGCCACCCAAATCGTTAAAAAGGTAGTGAAATTTAAATTCGGCTGTTCCTAAGTTAATTTTTACTTTGTGCAGCCGTTCCAATTCCAGTATGTTAGAAAAATCCCTTCCACTGACTCGAGAAAAAACACTTTCATCGATATCACACACCTCTGTGAACATGTAGGGAGTAAACTCCTCGACCTCCTTCGCAATCTCACATTTGAGGGCATCAACGTAGACCCTGTTTCCCGTAAGTGTGACAATAGACACGTCCGAGGTGCTTGTCTGCCATGTTGGCTTATTCGGTTGTCCATCCTTCCTAACTATGTGCGGTTTCATGCCATACACCGTCTTGTAGGAATTAACATCTAGCGACCATAAATTGTGAACCAAATAGTAAGCCAACAAAGACGGAACTTCGAATACCACAGTGTAGACTTCCTGCTCTTTCTCGCACTGCAAAATCTGGTTGATGAGATTGACGGTCTTCTCCACCCGCTCAGTTTCATCAAACAACGTTATCAGGTCCTTGCAATCTTCATCCCCGTCACAATGGAACTTCATTTTGCACCCGTTTCTTGCATAGCTCACCTTGAGAAGCGCCTGTGAAAATGAAGGGACATTCAAAACAACCTTACATTTGCCATCTACTACCCGCTGTAATTCCTCCAAGAACGACTTGTAATCCGCTTCTGTTAAATTCCGGTAAAAGGGAGCGTGTTGGCATAACAAATGCCTGCGATGTAAGGCCAAAAAGTCTTTCCCCACGTGAAATACCGCCTTTTCCCCCCATGGCTCAGGAAGACTTTCCTGTAACTCCCTCCTCATATCTTCTCGAACTTGTAGTTTCCAGATGAGATTCTCGTCAAAGCAGAGGTGAATGTCATTCGGCTTCACTGATTCGACGACACATTCTAGTTGACTAATAGATAGCTTTACATCCTTTTCTTTTAGTCCAAACACCTCGATGAATTCAACATTGTTCACCTCCTCGTCTGGACGCGTTGCCTCAACAGAGTTCTCACGATATATCGTTCTAATGGAAGCCTGCACTTGCTTCAACGACAACACTCTCCTAACATGTTCAATGTTACCACCGTGAAGATCTATCAACATGAGTCTATGAGAAAAATATTTTGCAATGTGTTCAACAATCATCTGACGAGCCGTCTTTACATCCGCTCTTTGGCCTTTGATTATTATTCTCGTTTCTGCCATGTTTTCAATTTCTCTAAACTGTTCTCTTTGAACATCCCGGAGTAAGCGGTTGAAACTGGTGTACCTCAATGGAGTAGGGATTACTACCGAGTCACATTCGAGATCGGTAAAGGAGCGAAGAAGCTTCATAACTTCATACACTGTATCCTTGTGGCCTTCCACTCTTAAAGTGTTAATTGGTGACCAGCCAATAAAGATGGATACATCATTGAAGCACTCCTCGGCTCTACTTCTCGCTTCATAAAGATATAAGCCGTGCTGGAAGTGACAAAATTCGACAATCTGTGACAGTACAAGTTTTAAAATCTGGGTCTTTGCTGCCACACAATCCATCTGGCTGCCTATCACAATCACTTGCACCGAAGCGACATAACGAACTTTACCCGACGGGTTTTGTTTGAAAATCGCAGGCCGGTCATCAATATGATATTTCTTTAAATTGAATGGTTTACACAAGCGCCTGCGGTCAATTTTGATATCAACATTGTGCTTTCTCTTGATGGCTCTTACTGTGCTTCCTTTCATTCCAACTACAGCACGTCGTGATCTTGAGGGAATATCAAATGTGATCTGAGCTTTGCTTTGAAAATTCCGCTTGATGAGTGTTTTGGCCTTCTCCACGCCTTCCTGGCTTCCATGAAGCAAGAAGTTGGTCACATCCTTTGTCTTCGACATCTTCACAACAGCTCTGCTTGAAATGCAAATTCGACTCATGGCCTTCTGCATCTCATCCACAGACATCGCCTTGAGCTCTTCATCTACCACAGTGAAGTGATCATAACTGGGACTTAAGGAATTTTCAGATGGGACAATCATGGTCTATGGAAATGGAGAGGAAATTCACCTGAAATATATAGACGATTCATCAAACCATCCGTTTATTTGACTCACATTATTTGCCACTGAAGCTCAATTGGGGTAGGAGGTCCTCGCCACCTTCTTTATTATCTAGTGACTCATCTGATTGAAGGTCGCGACTGGTCCCATGAAATGAGCCCAGACATTAATAAATTGCTTTGATATCTCTCTTGTTAGATGATATCTGCTCAATTGCCCATTTTACGACTTCCACTAAAGTATTAGTCCTTTTTTCTAGTTTCAGTTTCAAACCACAAAGAGAGAGCTCTACAGCTCCCGAGATCGAGATACCGAGCTTCCTGTATATGATATCCTGCATATATGCTGTATTAATAAATAACCATATAGTAAACCTGCATTTATCACCCATCAGAAATCCTCTCGGTGGCCAAGCTGGCTAAGGCGCGAGACTGTAATGTGATTGTAATCTTGAGATCGGGTGTTCGACTCACCCCCGGGAGATTTCTTTTTGCATTTAAATTACCTTTTTTTCTGTATACGCTCTGCTTGTATATTCTATTGTTGGGGTGCTGCAAGGGCTACGAGATCTTCGAGGTAGAAGTCTCGCGACCTCAGTTGCGGATCAAGAGCATGGACAGCCTCTGTGAGTTTGCTCAAATACTCGAAATTAAGACCGCTGGGGCCTTTGCTTTTCTTGATAACCGCAGCAGTATCCTGGACGGTTTCAGGACCAACAAACGCCTCATTGTCGATAGTCCCGATGTAGATGAAGGACTCAATAAATAGGTCTCCGTCCTGGTTTCTTGGTATTTTGCTCACCACCGCCTCGGCCTCGTTGGGAACACTGTGGACGTGAAACCTCACCTTGTGAAGCGTGTATCCATTCTTTTCCCGGACGTCAAGGTACGTTTTCATTTCTTCCACATGTTCCGGTGGAACGTAGTATGCCACACCCCAGACCTTCAAGTCGTCCTCTTCGAGCTCGTCAATTTTGTGCTTCACATCGTGAATGTTGTTCGCCAAAGCCTCGCTGGGAAGATTCGCCACTGACTCGGTAGCGATATTCAGCTCACCAACCTTTGGGTTGAGCTCATATGTGTACAAGTCATTGTGGAATCTGGAGTGGTCTTTGAGGTCCTGCAAGGACATGAGAGTAGCCACTCTGCCGGGGCTTTCTGGAGTGCCTCTGTGGTCCGAGGAGGACTGCCAGAATCGACGAATGTAGCCTTTAAGAGTTCCAGTGACTCTAAAGTCGTAAAGTGGAGGAGGCTTAAAGATGAGCAGGCCGTAGCCGATGATCCACATTCCTTCTGTTGTCATGGCGGATCGGTTTTTCTATGAGTGGGTCTTTTGACTTTGTGGTAGGGGTTTTGCCCAGATCTATATCTATTAGTGGAGTTGATGAGAATGGAACTGTGGATCCAATGAGTATCGTGTACACCAGTGCCTCCTGTACCACCCCAACGGTTTGGCAGATCAAAGTTATTTTTGTCGAGCGGGGAGAAGCTTCATAGGCTAGGGTGGTTTTCGTGTATATCAAGAAGAGTACGTGTACATGTTTGATGTTGCGTTGGCGTAAGCAAGTGAATCTTCGTTGCAGCCGTTTCGCAGCCACTTAGCCCACAATGCCTCTGGTGTTGGCGTAGGGTCAATGTATGAATTATTTTTGGAAAGATGAAAATGGAAGATCTGGATGGCTTGAATTAGGAGTAGAACTTGAATGGAAACCAGGTAAAGAATTCATAGCCGTTTGACTTCAGCTTGTGTCTTCCATTACAGCGTTACAACAACGAGTCGAACAACTGTAATTATTCATCCAAAGAACACCTTGTATCTCGCAAGCACCAAAAAACCATCTTTCTATCCCACTCATACAAATATTCCAAACCGTCGCACCTGAGGCTTTTGTGCTCATTCCTCACCACCAAAACCGTTAGTGCTACAAACCCAGCACTAGCTTGCTTGCCCTGCTCAATTCCCACAATTTAAGCGCCGACCGATCACAGACCCACAAATATTAGAAATCCAATCTCTTCAAGGCGATTCCAAACTTACCATCCCACTTTATAGCTCCCTTGGCACCCTCTGTATGGTGACCTCACTGTGAGACATCCTCAGCCTTGCTTGCGTCCTTCCCGTAAATTCCCCTCCATTCTCCACCTCTATCTTTCGCCAATAACAAAAGATCATCTTCAGATCAGGAGTTACTCCACATAGACCGCTGTAACGCCTCGATTTTGATACCCATTGTTTGGATTAAATAAAACGATACCATCTATTGTTAGATAAGCGCTTACCTAAGCTTGCCTGATGCATCACCCCCGGACTACCCCTAGGCCGAACTAACCGTCTGATAAGAAAACAAGTGACATCTCCTCGATCAGCGTCTTTCATATACTACACCTGCAACCCCAGACGTCAAATATCTGTCATTTGGCTTTTCAAGCGTTGTTCGTTTCTTGGCGGCCTGCATACTCCCCTACCTATATCATCACGAAAACCGTCTTTCCGATAACAGATGTACACCAATGTGGTCCCAGCTAGAGGTATGTGAGTCCAGTTTCCCGTTCATGTTTCACGTTTTTTACTAACCCCAGATTGAACAATCCCATATTGCTTACGCATGTGTTGGAATCTTCAGTACGCTATTCTCGCTAGCGTCTCTCTTCGTCAAGGAACGGTTGTACATTGGTGAAGCCACCGTGGCGACTATCGCCGGCTTGATCTTCGGACCTCACTGTCTAAACTGGTTAGACCCCATAAACTGGACAAATTCTGACCATTTGACCTTGGAGATATGCAGAATTGTCTTGTGTATCCAGATTGTCGCTGTGGCGGTCGAACTTCCTAGAAAATACATGAAGAAGCACTGGCTCAGTGTCGCCATCTTCTTGCTCCCTGTCATGACTTGTGGCTGGTTGGTTGTCGGTCTTTTTATTTGGGCCCTTATACCGCATTTCAACTTTGCTGATGGTCTTTTGGTGGCGGCCTGTGTGACTGCTACTGATCCTGTCTTGGCTGCTGCTGTTGTTGGTAAGGGTAAGTTTGCTGAGAGAGTTCCTGGACATTTACGTAACTTGCTTACCGCCGAGTCCGGCTGTAACGATGGTATGGCTTTTCCGTTCATTTTCCTTGCGCTCAACTTGGTCACTCAGGCCAATCACGCCAGAGAAGTTGTCAAGGACTGGTTTACACTTACCATCTTCTGGGAGTGTTGCTTTGGCGTTGTTTTGGGTGTTGTTCTTGGATACTCTTTGAGGAAGGCCGTGGCATTTGCTGAAAACAAGGATCTCATCGATAGAGAGTCCTTCTTGGCGCTATTCGTCTTCCTCGCCTTCGTGTCTGCTGGTGTCGGCTCTATGCTTGGTGTTGACGATCTTTTGGTTTCGTTTGCTGCCGGCACAGCTTTCGGTTGGAACGGTGAATTCGCTAGAAAAACTGAAGAATCGCACGTTTCGACCGTCATTGACTTGCTTCTCAACTTGTCTTTCTTTGTTTATTTCG
Organism: Candidozyma vulturna; assembly: GCA_026585945.1. Lineage (NCBI taxonomy): Eukaryota > Fungi > Ascomycota > Pichiomycetes > Serinales > Metschnikowiaceae > Candidozyma > Candidozyma vulturna. Next base: position 1,359,013 of record CM048828.1, read on the forward strand.
GTGCTATCGTCCCTTGGCCTGATTTCAACAATAGTGATCTCGGTCTTGACGTTTGGCGCTTGATCATTCTTGCATTTGTCATCATCTTTCTTAGACGAATTCCAGCCGTGCTCGCCTTAAAGCCGTTCACTCCTGATGTCAAGACATGGAGAGAAGCTTTGTTTTGTGGCCACTTCGGCCCTATCGGTGTGGGTGCCATTTTTGCCGCTATTCTTGCTAGAGGTGACTTGGAAGCTCACTACACCGATGAGGAGACCCCATTGGCAAACCTAACCGATGAAACATTCCCTCATTACCAACTCATCAAATGCATTTGGCCTATTGTCTGCTTCATCGTTATCACCTCGATCATTGTCCATGGTTCCTCGGTGGCCGTCTTGACTCTAGGCAAACGTTTGAACAGAATGGCAATCACAATGACCACAACCAATACGCATGATCAAGGTCCTTCCTGGATGTCTCGTTTGCAGAAGCTCGACAGAACCACTACGTCCTACTCCTTGCACAGTATCGACACGACCCATCCTGATCTCAAACCAGAAGATACTGCCTCTTCTCAAACTGGTGTCAAAGTTAGACCTTCTGGAGGCGCTAGAAGGAAGAGAATGCAGAAGAAGCACAATAAGCGTGAGAGCAAAACGAATGATGATGGAAGACATCGTCCTCAAACTGAGGTTTTGCAGTTGGGCAAATCACATTCCCAAGGACCCACTAAAAGCGATGGTGGCGATTCTGGCGATACCTCTTCTACGTTTGCTGAGAAGAACGAGAACATTGACAATGAGATCAATGATGAGACATTGAAAGAGGTCAGAAACAAGATTGCAGTCGATTCAGGTAAGCCTCTTGAGGACCTTGATCCAGACACTGACCAAATTCCTGCCGCTATTTACAAGGAGGGCAATCATATCATAGTTGAGGATCAAGAAGGTGAAATCATACAAAGCCTTCCAATGAGAGCTCTCGAACAATGCCAGGGGACACCCTCGAATGCAGAAAATGTCAGTATCCATTCCATGGATTCATTGAGACGCCATATGTCGCAGTTCTCAGCCACGTCCCACAACCTGGGCCTTTCTTCCAATAGTGGCGAATCTATTGCTAGGAAAATCACAAGAACAATGAGCCGTAAAAAGAAGGCATTCGTCAAGAAAGATGGAGGCAAGAAATTCTTTGCCCACCAGGTTGATAATTTGATTGTCATTGAAAATTCCGACGGCGAAGTCGTCAGACGTTACAGAGTCAACAAGCACGTCAATCCAAACAAGCAAACTGCCAGAGCAAGACTGGGTTCGATCGTCAACAAGGCTTTGTCTCTTGTGGGTATCAAAAACAAAGAACCGTCACCAGCTGACGCAAATGCAGCCAGAGAATCTGCTCTTGATTCACCTCTTCCCGTTGGAGAGTCAGAGAAAGTTGTGATTCCCCATGAAGAATCGCCACACCGCGATGAAGAAAAATTCAACAACTCGATGCAACACAAGCTCAGTAGTCTTATTGAGGCTGAGACTGGTGTGGACAGTAATCATGTCGTACTCGAAGAAGAGGAGGAAGAGCCGTGCGAAACTGATGAGTACAACGAGCTGGAGGATGAAGAGACTGAGGTTGAAAAGAGAAGAAGACTAGCTGCATTGGGACATCTCTCGCACAGGAGAGATGCTAGTGACGAGGAAGGTTAATTTAATAAGGTAGCATTAGCTCTATATAGCATTTGGCATTACATCCATGGTTTAGCAGCCACCGGTAATTTTACATATCTTATTTAATGAGCAGCCTTTGGCGCGTTAGGCAACTTGGCCAAGGCAGCCTTGATGCCGTCTACACCCTTGAGCAAGTCCTCCTCGGAGATGACTAAAGGAAGAGCCAAACGGATGATATTGTCATGAGTAGGCTTGGCCAAGACGCCCTCGTCCTTCATGAGTAAGCAGAGGTCCCAAGCGGTCCTGCCGTTGGTCTTGGCCTCGTCAATGACAATGGCAGACATCAAGCCCTTGCCTCTGACTTCGGAGATGATGCCGCCAGCCTCGGCCTGCAAGCTCTCCAATTTTTGACGCAAGAGGGAGCCCAAAGTGTTGGCTCTCTCGATCAAGTTCTCGTCTTTGACAACCTGCAAAGCAGCCATGGCAACGCGACAAGCCAATGGGTTACCACCGTATGTGGAGCCGTGGGAGCCAGGTGTGATGGTCAGCATGATGTCCTTGGAGGACAAAACAGCGGACACAGGGTAGACACCACCTGAGATGGCCTTGCCCAAGAGAACAACGTCAGGCTTGACGTTCTCGTAGTGCTCATAGCACAACATCTTACCGGTTCTGGCGACACCGGTCTGGATCTCATCGCAGATCAACAAGACATTGTGCTTCTTGCAAAGTTCTTGCACTCTGGTAAAGTAGTCGGCAGGAGGCACGACGATACCGGCCTCACCCTGGATAGGCTCCAACAAGATGGCAGCGATCTTGTCGCCAGCGTTGTTAAAAGCCTTCTCGACGTCCTCAATGACACCGTATCTCAACAAGGTGCCACGTGGCTCGCCTGGGATCTGAGGACCCACGCCATTGAGGTAAGGACCAAAGTTTGTGGTGGCCTCGGAGTCGGTGGACATGGAGATCACACCCAAGGTTCTGCCGTGGAAGTTGTCGACAGCGGACAAGACAATGGCCTCGTCTTCCTTAATGCCCTTCTTGACGTAACCCCATCTTCTGGCCAACTTGAGGGCGGTCTCGACGGCCTCGGCACCGGTGTTCATGGGCAACACCATCTCGTAGTTGAAGAACTCGGTGATGTACTTGGCGAACTGGCCAAACACGTCGGACGAAAAGGCTCTCGAGCACAAGGTCAACGTGTTGGCCTGCTCCACCAAAGCCTCGGTGATCTTGGGGTGGCAATGGCCCTGGTTGACAGCAGAGTAGGCAGAAAGGAAGTCCAAGTACTCTTTACCCTCAGGGTCCCACACATGCGCACCTTTGGCCTTGTGGAAGACCACGGGGAGAGGGTGGTAGTTGTGGGCGGAGTACTCCTCCTCGTACTGCTTGGCTGTTGCTGAAGAAATAGACATTGTGGTTTGCGGGAAAAAGTCTGGGGATTCGGCTTGCCTTTATACTGCTCTCGATCGCTCTATCTTGCCTATAGGTGTACTGCGCGGCGTGGGTTGCCGTTCCGGGCGCGCCTGGGGAAACATGGTCGCTCCGGCAAGAAATCGCCGTCCCCCAGGTGCAACTCAAGGCGAGCCCGAGGAGGGATTTTTGGAGAAAGCGTATTGGGTAGTGATTTGGGGAATTTTGGCTGTTGGCTTTTTGGAAGAGGGGTGGATGTGTCTGCAGTGTGGTGGGTGCGTTTGAAATTTATTTAATGGTGGATGATTGGAGAGGTGGTATTGGTGGTTATCGCTGCGTGGTACTCCGAGCAAGATGCAGCCCATACCACATGGGCCGTTGGATCTGAGAGGCAAGTCTGGGATTTTTGCATTAGCTGGAAGAGGTGTTCGGAAATTGGGGTGTAGCGTGATTTGAATACTTTTTGATCACTTAGATTTGTCCCCCTGAAAATCGCTTGGGTATGGCTGGAATGGCTGCGAAATCCGTGTGCGGAATATGCTACTCTTCTGTCAGGAATGAGTCGATCTGAAGGGACGAGCCTCCATTGATTTCGATCTGCATTTCGTTTTCGGGTCGATTTGGATATTCATTTTGAAAATTCGCTATTTTCGAAAGAATCACCGGTCCACGCCCGTAAAACTCTGCTCGGCTTGGCGCTCAGCATCATGACCTTCGATAATTTTCGTGACTGGGCAAAGCCAATGCCTCGATTGATAGCTTTAGTTTATGGGTGAACAGATCTTTTCGAAATCTGTGGAAGCGTCCCGAGAGAGATGATGAATAAATGTAGTTGTCACTGTGTTAATTATAGCTTGGTTGTGAAGAGTCCATCTCACACGCCCTAGAGGTATCGCTGCAGACAGCTTGGATCCTAGTCTATTCTATGAATTTCTCCAATCGTGGAGTTATATGTCTTCTTCGTACCCTCTACGTGGTGAACTCTGACCTTCACTTTCAACCATTTCGAGAATAAGATTTTCGCATAAACATTTCAACAATTGAAGACGTGGGATTTCGGCGAATTAAACTCTTATCTATAGGCTGCTGCCTCGACACCTCTCATGTCAGAATCTCAAATCCATAAACCCAATGCTTCACTCGCATGCTGCGCCTTCTGGACCATAACTAGTCAGCCTTTCTACGAGTTTGTAACTCGCCTAGCAGTACACCCGATCAAAACCAAAAACTGGCGGTCACCCCAAATATAGAATATCCAATTCCCAAAGGCTTGAGCCGTTCATGTAACTCCTCCGGTATGAGCCTCACCTTATCGGTGGCTGCGAAAGCACGTCATTAACCTGGCACCACGAACATCAACACATCGTGAAACCCGTGACTACTCAAAATTTAACATTTCAGAAGGCCAAGATCCTTGGTCAATGTAAACGCATTAAAAACCTCTCCTTTTATAAATCGGTCCACCTACACCTGGGCCCATGATGCGTCCTCCACATAAGTTGTGCTCATTTACACCGTTTAGGAAGGAGAAAAAAAGTGATCTCGACTTCACCCCTGTCATCTGATACACCTCATTCAGCACATATAAACACAAACAAACACAAACAATCTCATCAATTTCATGATTATGGAACATCCCACGAAACGCTCACAGACTCAGGGCTTCCAGCCTCAGCATGAAAACCCGGACATCGCCTCCTTGGCTACCATCGGCATGAGAATCAGAAAGCTGGTCGCTGATGGCTATTCTGTATCCCACGAGGCTTCGTACGACCGTGGCATGCCTCAACGTTCTTTTAACAGAGTGCCTCTTCCAAACAACATGGATATGCCACCTCCATTGACGAATCAGGGTTCGACCTTCCAGTCAGGCTCCAATGTCTCCGAATGGGGCGCCTCAATGCCACTTAAAACGATGCCATTGCAGGGCAGTGGTAAGAGAGGTTTTGAGGAGGATGAGCCTCGTCTATTTGGTACCAACAAGCCCTCTTTGGAACAGTACAACAGCACATACGGCCAGTTGAAGTTCGACGAGGAGTTTTAGTGGCACCGGTTGCTTTGTATGAATCACGAATGAACAAGTTAAAAAGGTTTACTGATAGATTTTTAACGTAAGTTTTGTCGTAGGCGTGCTGCCAGGTTATTTGTTGGGAACAAGCAGACTTGAAGCGACCGTCGACTCAGGTTTCTTGTATCTGCTTCATCAAGCTGCCCTATTCAAAGCATGGTTTCAAGAATTACCACATGGACCTTTTCGTGAGCTGAAAGCTTCGTGAATGTGGTTGGCAGCAGATTCTGTTAAAGTCTGGATATTGCGTCCAATCTTCGGTTCAATACTTTGGTGCAATCTCTCATGAATTCAAAAAAAGGAAAATCCATATTTAGGAAGCAAAATACAATTGTTTCGATTAGAAAACTACTGGTCCGTTGGCAGACTCTTACTATACACCTAAGCCACACGCATAGTGCTGCAACAACAAAATCAGCCTTCCTGCCAGAGCAGATGAGTCTTTTTTTTCAAAACTTCTAAAAGTCTACTAATTCAATCAAATTTACAATCTTCATCACCTCTCTGCTCCGCCTGGATCCATTTTGTGTAATTCAGCTCCGTGGGGCTGACGTATGCATCACAAAGTCCATAGAAAATGATTTGTCTGAGACGGCTTTTTCACCCCTTTTAGCTACAAAGTCTTCTATTTGCATTAAGTCAGACAATCAATCACGATTCTCATCGCAACCTGCCAAGAATGCATCCATATGTGATCCTTCTACTTGGAGCAGTAAATGCGGTGCCACAGCTCCGAAACCCGGAACATCGCAGAATGACCAATATTGAAATTTCTTCCTGAATCAATCTATAATCAGGATTATTTTGGACTGACCTTTCAAAAATACCACCCCTGTAGGCCTCTCATCAGATGTGTTCTATTCTTATCATCTCACAGGACTGCATTTTCTCGCTTCGAGAACCTCAAGCCTACTAAGCGCTTCTCACCATCAGAAACCACATAAACGCTCTTTACCAGGGCTATAGAAAAACACAGTTCACGTGCTGGTGAACGACATCCATCATGGGCTTCTTTCGAAGCTTAAAAAGTCTGGTATCCCGGCCTTTCCATAACCTATCGATCCAGCAACGAATCCTTCAGTTCTTTCGCTTGGGAACGTCGCTTTTGACCATCGCTTTTGGTATCGCTTACTTGATTGCATCCTCCGATATCGAGTCCACCTATTTGGCACGTATCAACTGTGCCCATCTAGATGTGGCTTTGGGTTTGTACAAGTCGTTAAGAAGTTCCATTTCATCCACAGGAACCCTAAATCAAGACTTGTTGCCTGTTGACAATGAACTCACAGATTCGGAAATCCACATCCTTACACAATACACAGAGAAGCAGGTGGCGGACGCTGCCCAGTACATTTTGCTTGGTGCTAATGAATTTTGCATGATCTCCTTTGACTATGTCACCCACGTGAAGGGTAACATCACAGAGGACTGTCAGTCGTACAATGGTATCGGTATCTTTGACTACAGAGCTATCATGCTGGAGGCGGGCCTTGATATCATTTTGGCTTACGCGTACGAGTCGAGTTACAAGAAGGACGATGAATACTCCCGTCGATTAGAAGCGCGTAACAAGCGTTTTGGTGTTCTCAAGCCAGTCATGATATTCCAGATTTTGGCCCAGGCGGCCATTATCGTTTACGGCCTCGTCCTATATAGCAACAGAGGCGGCGCCAAGGACCTTTCGTCCATTCCCAACATCACAATGAACGGGTTGGCGCTACTAGCTGTGGCCGCAGGAATAATCATGATCGTGGCATCCTCTATTGCCATAAACGAACTACGATCCATGAAGAAGGAGATTGCAAAGGGAATGTCAAGCTACGGTGTGGAGATGATCTTGGGCGATGTTTTTCAGGCCCTCTTGTGGTGCACGTTCGCCTTCTCCGTGTTCACGATGCTTCTGTGGGCCTTGCCCTTATGGTGTTCAAACCCTACAGATGATGGCTACAATTCCGACGACGAGATCACTTACCACTATAGAGACGATCCAAACGACGATGACCGTACCTACGTCGTCAAGCCATACCAGGTCTCGAGACAGCTCAAGCGCAACAAGACGAAAAAGTCTATTTCTCGTCTATTCGATGATGCAGCAAACTTTGAAAATGACAATGACCATCCTCCGAGATCCACCTCAGTGGAGAGCACCAGCTACCACGACAATGGACCATTTGCATCGCCGGACGACTATGAGGTCAGAGAACAGACATTTGAACCTCAAAGGACCGAGCTGAGCAGCCATGTTCACACTGAAACTGAGCTTCGAAAGCTAGGTGCTACAATTACCCGTAAGTTTTCTGGCAGACGCAAGGACAGCTCGAAGTCTAAAAGAACGCCTCACCGGAACTGGCTTCCGGAGAAGTCAACCACGCATGATCTTCTTTACGGAGAGAATCACTTTTCGAATCACCAGTATCCACAAACGCTACCTGGTGTTGCTGAAGGTGGGTCATTGTCTCGGGCATCGACTCTCAACAAGTTGAACACACCTAATCGCTCGAGAAGTAACACAGGCGGAGGTCTCCAATCTCAGCCTCACCAGAATATGTTAATCCCAGATGCTAACAACAGCTATGAACGATCAGTCGACAACATCTCTGTTCTAGATGAGCAAGAGATGCAGTTACTCGATAACAATCAATTTATAAACAAAATCGTTTAGACAGTCTTAGACGCTCATTCGAGCTAAGGACTTATTCGCATACCTCGCATATATACTGACACAAATCGATATTTCACTGATACACTAGTCTTTATTTGCAATGAAAGAGGAAGATGATCTTTACGAACATGCAATAATGGATCGTCCCGCTCGAATCAATGGTCATTTGATTCCTCAAAACACAACTATCTCTCATCGAGTGGTCTTCTGGATATGGCTCATTGCTGGATCTCTTTTATTCCTTGGAAGTTTATTTCCATCTCCCTATACTACCGCTATAAATACGCTAGAAGTTGATGAAAGCTCTGCTTCTTGGACTATGATTGCCAACGATGGTCTCCAGCTTTTTGCGTATTTCTCAGAGGATCTTGGTGGTAGTGCCAAATCGACCATTCCTCACGATTGGCCCGTCGAAAAATGCATCTACAGCTTCAGTCCAGTGGGAATGTGTCGATTCAAAGATTCGGATTCGGACTTCGATTGTTATAGAGGTCGAGGCATGGATATTCCCAGCATGCTTGTGCTCGATTTGGGAACTCAGGTTGGATTAATTGGAGAAGTTGAAAATCCACAAGAGTTTGGCACAAACACACAGGGGCTATACCAGGCTGCTTTAAAAGAAGTCAATCGAGTCATCAGACAAATCCAACAATCTGAAGATTCGGCAAACTTGGACCCAGGCAAGGTCCTGGTGATGTTTCAGTTGGAAAAGGTTAGTGAGCTTGCCCTTGCAATCCAGACATTGTGGATTGTGGCTGCCCTTAATTTTCTTGCGGTTGTAATATTCGACTTCCTTTCTTTCATCTTCAACAGAAACGCAAGAAGAGTCTTTGAGGTAATGAGCCTCATACTTCAGGGTTCTCTATTTGTCATTTTGCTTATACTTCTCTGTGGGCATGGAGTGGGCTCCCCATTCATCGAGGCATACTTACATGACTACGGTTTACACTGGAGTCTTGGAATTACGACTGTCCTTCTTGCGTTCCATACGCTCTTGACAGGGATTTATTGTATCCTCACATGGTCATACATAGTCTAACCGTACACCTTCTTGAACGACTGTTCGAAGTCGGCAATTATATCGTCAATGAACTCGGTACCAATCGAGACTCTGATCAATTCCTTAGTGACACCAGAGCTGGCCTTCTCCTCCTCGCTCAATTGCTGGTGAGTAGTGTAGTATGGGGCAATCACCAAAGTCTTGGAGTCACCAACATTGGCTAAATTAGAGGCGACCTCCAAGTTGTCCACCACCTGGGCGGCTGCCTCCTGGAATGGGTCGTCGACCTTCTTGTCCAAGTCCTTGACGCCCAAGGCCAAAACACCACCGTAGTACTCCGTATTGAAGTACTTCTTGGCCAATTCGTGGCTCTCGTGAGAAGGCAACCCGACGTAGGAGACCCACTTGACGTGAGGAGACTTCTCCAACCACTGCGAAAGCTTCAAGGCGTTCTGGGACTGTCTCTCGATACGCAAGGACAACGTCTCCAAGCCCTGGAGCAAAAGGAAGGAGCCGAATGGGTTCAAAGCTGGACCCAAGTCTCTTAATAACTCAATTCTGGCGTGTCCAATGAAGGCAGCCTCGCCCAAGGCGTCGTTCAACACCAAACCGTGGTAGCCCTCGCTGGGTTTGGAGAATTGAGGAAACTTCTCGGGGTACTGCTTCCATGGGAATTTACCGGAGTCGACAATGACACCGCCAATGGTGGTACCGTGGCCACCAATCCACTTGGTAGCGGAGTGCACCACGATGTCAGCACCCAACTTGATGGGACTCACCAAATAGCCGCCAGCGCCAAAGGTGTTGTCCACCACGACAGGCACGCCGTTGTCGTGGGCGATCTTAATGATCTTTTCGAAGTCAGGAACATTGTACTTGGGGTTGCCGATCGACTCAACGTAGATAGCCTTGGTCTTGTCGTCAATCAACTTGGCAAAGTCCTCGGGAGAGTCGCCATTGACGAACCGCGTCTCAATGCCCAAACGCTTAAAAGCAACCTTGAACTGGTTGTAGGTGCCACCGTACAAGTACGAGGTGGAGACGATATTGTCACCAGCATGGGCCAAACCCCCAATGGTGATGAACTGGGCAGCCTGGCCCGAGGCCACTGCCAAAGCGGCAATGCCGCCCTCCAACGCAGCAATTCTCTTTTCGAAAACACCGTTGGTAGGGTTCATGATACGAGAGTAGATGTAGCCTGGGGTCTCGAGACCGAACAACTGGGCTCCATGCTTAGAGTCGTCAAAGACGTAGGAGGTTGTGGCGTAGATAGGAGGGGCTCTGGCGCCGTGAGGTTTTTCGACCTCCTGGCCAGCGTGCAACTGAAGCGTGTCAAAATGAGAAGGCATGGTTTTGCTGAAAACTATCGGGGAAACGGCTGGTTATATAGTGGGCCGGGCCCAAATATGCAAATGCACGTGAGGCGGTATTGTCTGGGGCCGATACCTGGGTGCATTGTCCCGCCACACTGTGGCGCTCAAAGTGGCTCCAACGTGAGGAATAGATTTTGCGTTTTGAATACGCGGTAAATTTGATCGGTTTTGGAACTTTCGTGCTGATTTTTCTACCTGTTGGGTGTGGGTGTGTGGTATATTGCATGGAGGGAGTAAGGGCGATCGGGCTCGGCGACCTATCGGCAAGAGCCAATGGGGGCTTCGACACTGGACATTGTTCGAGACGGTAGGTGAAAAAGTGCTTTTTTCGTAAAACGAACCAAATCGATCTCTCGTCAAAGCACGGCTTCAGTGGGGCTTTGTGGCTGGTCCAGGTGGGACATTTGCACCCAATGCATTAGCCCCAAGCCGCAGGGACGTGCAGCATAGTGCTATCGACATCTGAATGACAATCCCCTGGAGGTCGAATCGAAAAGTCAGATACGGAATTTGGTTTACTTAAGCAGGCTGTGGCTCTGGAGACAATGGGGGAATTTTGTCTGCCGAGTGTGGTACCTGCCCTGCCCTGTCTGTGGCTCCAGGGTCTCACGGAGTTGACTCCGAAACCAGGTCAATTGGATTTGAAATTTTTGTGCATATACAATTTACTCCGGATGCTGATTTGAAATTGTTTCAACGGCGTAGCTGTTGGCTTTCGAATTTTTCGTGCTCATCGGTATCTTCGAATATCGCTCGATTCGGTAATTGCAACTGAGAAACCACAAAATGCGTTGGATCCAGAGTCCAACGTCATCAACACCAACCATGAAGAAAAAAAAAAAACGTCAATATAGGGAAATCTACCACAAAACAGAGATGACTATCTCACTGTAGATAATATTTCCCATAACCTAGAATCTGCAACTCCATGTCTTCTAAACCCACTGTGTCCTTCCACTGCTCATCTCTACAGGATCTTCACTACGCGTTGATCCGAAAGACACCACTCAATGTCCAGCCAACAATGCAACGGCACGGCTAAGCTGGGCCTACGATGTAAGATCATGGTGAAAGACGGTGCTTACTGTCACTACCATATAGGTCAATCGGGCTCGAAAGCAGCCTCTACGCCGAATGGTTCCCCACAAAAGCTGAGGGCATCGACGCCAAATAGAATTGTGGTTACACTGGCAAAAGCAACGCCGTACGGAGGACTGCCTGTGAAATCAAGGTCTCCGCAGAAAAGAGGGCCCGGGAAAGATGTGATCCACAAGCCAGGCTTCATCTACATCTTCACACTTGCATCGCTCTTGACCAGAGATGGTGGGGACTTCTTCAAGACGAGGAACCTCGAGCTGGAGAAAAAAGGACAATGGGTGAACTTCTCACCGAAGCGCCTGGAGTACATGTTCGTCAAAGTCGGCATGACCACGAAGACTGTCGACTTGAGACTTCTGCAATGGGAGAAGCAGTGCAACCACAAGCTAGTGTGTCTACACCCAGGTAGCGAAGGGAAGGACCTCACTTTGGTTGAGAAGCTAAAAAGGCTCAGCATCAGAAAGGACAAACACCCGTATCACACGTTCGAGCCGTCCGACAAAGGCTTTTACGCTGCTAGAAGCGTTTGGCAAGCCGAGCAGGAAATCCATGGATTTCTTAAACAACGATACGGCGGAGGCACGGTTTACTGCCAAGGATGCATTGACAAAGCAAGAGAGGAGGAAAAAGGAAGTCGTCTTCTGAAGTTTTTTAAGCGCAAGGAAGAGACCCTGAGCGAATATAAGGTGCATGTCGAGTGGTTTCCTATACCCAAGTCGGAGCTACGAGAGGTATTTCGAATCGTCGATACCGTGTGCATGCGCTACAAAGCGTGAAAACCATTTCATTTTATTCTTTAGCTATAGATAATACAGACTTTTTGGGGCTTGTCGTGCCAGCTTAGGTGTTCATGTAAGTGGAAGGATCAACGCCTTCCTCAGGGAAGTCAGAAATCTTGACGTCGAATCTGGACTGGATTTTCTCCAAGACCTCCTCGTCCTCCTTGCTGGAGACGAAAGATACAGCCAAACCCTTGGTACCGAATCTGCCGGCTCTACCGACTCGGTGCAAGTACTGGTCAGCCTCGTTTGGCAAGTCATAGTTGATGGCCAAGTTGATTCTCTCGATATCGATACCTCTACCGAAAACATCAGTGGTGACACAAATACGCTTGTTGAACTCCTTGAAGGACTTGTATCTGGCGATTCTCTCGTCCTGCTTCATAGCAGAGTGGACGGCAATCGAAGGGAAGTTACAAGCACACAACAACTTGTTCAACTCGTTGGCTCTAGAGGTGGACTTGACGAAGATGATGACCTGGTTGAACTCCAAAGAGTCCAACAAGTCAGACAACTTCTTGTTCTTCTCGTTCTCAGCCAACTTGATGTAGTACTGCTGCAAACCGTGCAAGGTCAACTTGGCCTCGTCGTCAACATAGATCTCCAAGGGGCTCTGCATGAACTTCTTGCAGACGGGACGGATCTCCTGGGACAAAGTAGCAGAGAACATCATCACCTGTTTCTGGTGAGGAGTGTTTCTGAAGATGTCCTGGACATCTCTTCTCATGTCCAAGGAGTCCAAGACCTTGTCACACTCATCAATGACGAAGGACTTGACGTTGTTCAAACGGATACCCTTCTCCTCCACAAGAGCGTGCAATCTACCTGGGGTAGCGACGACAATGTGGGGACAAGTCTCCTTGTTCTTCAACTTCTCCAAGTCTCTGGCGATAGGGGTACCACCGTAGAAGACTTCGGTCTTCACATCAGGCATGTACTTGGCGAAACGAGCGTACTCGTTACGGATCTGGTAAGCCAACTCTCTGGTGTGACAGATGACCAAGGTGGAGATCTCACCTGGAACTGGGTCCAACTGCTGCAAAGTCGACAAGACGAAAACGGCAGTCTTACCCAAACCAGACTTGGCCTGACACAAGACGTCAGTACCCAAGATAGACTGGGGGATACAGACCTGCTGAACTGGATGTTAGTGGGGGAAAATTGTTTAAGACGCGTTACGCTGCGGGCAAAGCCGATAACCTTGGTTGCTTATTCATCCAAATTGAAATGATCGTGATGCACGCCACATGGCACCAGTGTGGTGGGTAGTGGCCATGTATGTTCAAATGACACTCATAAGTCTAGGTTTGACCGGCTTCGTCCTCAGCTCGCTGTAAGAAGATACGAACCTTCGGAGGGGTGTTCGAAACCACAGTCACCAATGGCTCTCAACAATTCTGGCTTCAAAAGAAAGTCTCTGAAACCAGTGGCGTGGATACCAACGTAGGAGCCCTTCTTGTCGGCGCTCTTGTTGTTGGAGGCATCGCCCTCGGTGGTAGCCGTGGATGGCTGAACAGCGATCTCCTCGGAGTCAGAGTAGTCCAACAATTCTTCCTGACCTTCGTGAGACATGGTTTCTGATGGTGGTGTTTTTAGACGCTGGTAAAGCGAGATAGTTTTTTTCGAAGAATAGTGCGATTCGCGGTCGTGCACAAACCACTACTACAAGTAGTTGCAACCAGCCATTGCTCACTATAGATCAGCTGTACATTATAAATATGCTTTCAAGGGTTTCAAATTTGGCATTAAGAAACGTGGCCAGACCTGCCACCAGATCGGTATTTAGGCAAACTGTTTTGAGACCGGTTTCTTTGAGAACGTTGCCAAAAACCCAGTCCGTTAGATTCGCCTCTTCGTCTAATGAGAACGATTTGCCTGATGATGACGTCCTCAAGGTCCAAGACGTGGTCAGCAAGGTCCAACAACACCCACACATCAGAGAATTGTTGAACCAGTTCCAGGAGATCATCGTCAAGAAAGGTTTCAACCCGCAAGAGCCTCCTTCTATGACCCAGGTTATGAGACTCTTTGCTGATAAGGAGGTCAGAGCGCTCATTTCCAAGTTGAAAGATGCCTTTGACGAGGCTGGCATCAAGATTTCGCCCGAGGACATGGGTCTGTTCATGAAGATGTTCAAACAGTAAGGGCACCAGAGATGGCTAGAGATTCAGTATGTACATAACACCCATTTGCATTAACCCATGTAGGGAAAGCAGGAGGTTCGGCTCATGTATTCTGCAGAGCTTACTTTTTGGCAAATGAAGCAGAGATGTTGGCAGCCTCTTCAACAGCTCTGGCAATGGAACCTCTCACACCGGCATCTTCCAACTTCAACAAACCACCAATGGTGGTACCAGCAGGAGTGCAGACCTTGCTCTTCAACACAGCAGGATGCTCACCGGTTTCAAGAGCCATCTTGGCGGTGCCTTCCATGACCTTAGCAGCGGCAGTTTTGGCGACATCGTGAGTAAGACCCATTCTGACACCTCCATCGTACAATGCCTCCATCATGAGCAAGCACATGGCAGGACCAGAGCCAATAAGGGCGGTGGCAGCATCCATGTTCTTTTCAGGAATCTCCAGCGCAGCTCCCACACATCCAGCGAAATCGTTGACGAACTGCTTGTACTCACTGGCTTTCTCAGAAAGAGCCACAGCAGCCATTCCAGCGCCAAACTGGGCGGGAGTGTTGGTCATCACTCTGGCGATCTTATCGGAGAAAATGGACAAGTTGTCAATGGTGACACCAGCCAAGAGGGAAATGACCAAAGGGTTGTGCTTGAGGTTGTCTTTGACCTGGGCATGGACGGCCTCGAAGTGGAAAGGCTTACAGCCCAAAAGAATGACGTCTGCAGTCTCAATTGCCTTCTTTTTCTTCTCAACATCGACAATGACCTCGACAAAGTCCTGGGTGAACTGGCTCTTGAGACGTTTTTCAGACTTCTCCAGCTGAGAGCACAAGATCACTTTTCCTGGAAATGGCTTCATCTTCGAATCGGTCACAGCCGCAGTAACTGCGGTGCCCATGACGCCGGCGCCGAGCACCAAAAGGGTATATCCGTCTTGAATGGCCATGATCTGAGAAGCAAGGTGTAGTTGGAAATTGTAGTGTATGAGGAGCCGCGAACGTGGAGAAGCTGAATGGTGGGTGAATTTACGCTACAGACAGATTCTGGGCATGAAAGTCAGATTATCGTAATCCCTGAATTTTCAGGATCACAGCAGTATCAAAGTTATTGGAAAATAACAGTTATGAAGGTGAGTGGTAGGACACAGGGTGACGATTGTCTGCACACCGGAATCGGCCCAGACAGTCCTGGACCGGATTTCGGGACATTACCCTTGCACTTCTTCACAATTTAAGCTTTACCACGGGTTACTTAGCTCTTCGTTACACTCAGTTTTTTTTAAAAGCTCAGCAAGAGATTTGAAAAGAGTGTCTTATATTTCGAGATCTCCTGCAAGGTGACGCAAAAAAGTAATCTGCCTTCTGAAAAAGGCAAGAGTGTTCTCAACGAAGCTTTTCAGATCACTTGGGCAAACCACACAACCACGCTGTTCTAAACACTGAAAGCTATCTGAATATACAAGTTAGGGCTAAACTTTTATAACCAGCCACTTTTAACCGAATTTTATATACCGCCACAGGCACTTTGCAGCCACAAGGATGACCTTCAACAAGTCCCTTCTCCAGCCTTGTCCTGTTCTCAGACCCAACGATGCTGAGTTCAAAAGTCCCATTCAATACTTATCTAGCCCTGACGTGCGGGCTTTGGGCGAAAAATATGGCTTGTTGAAAATCGTGCCTCCCTCTGGTTGGAGACCGCCGTTCTCCCTATCGCCAAACTTCACATTCCACACGAGAATTCAAAAGCTCAGTGATTTGGGAATAACGACAAGAAGCAGAAAATTCTTCACCGATAATATGAATAGATTCTACAGAATGATGCGCCGCAGCGAGTTGAAGCAGTGGTTCAGGGCAGGAGAGAAGAAGCTTTACTTCTACGACTTGTACTTGGCCGTGCTCAATCACCATGGCGAATCTCCGGATTTTGAAAATATTTCAAAAGATGATTTGGCAAAGTTAAACCTCTTGTTTGGGCTTAACGCCGAATCCAGAATCTTGGTGGATCAGTGGCAGTATAATGTCAAGCAGTACGCAGAGTATCTCTCCACCAATAAGGGGAACTTTGATTTTCCAGAAAGTGACCCAGAGGATGAAGGTGCTTGTCTCGTTTGCCGCAAGAACCATTCTCCGACTCTGACCTTATTATGTGATCACTGCAACAACCCTTATCACATGAAGTGTCTTCAGCCGCCACTTGAGGAAATACCACTGGGATCGTGGTACTGTGATCGATGCTTGGTGGGGAACGGAGCCTATGGCTTCGAAGAGAGACCCGAGATTAAGTACAGCATTTGGGATTTTGTCGAACAGTGCAAACAATTCGAGCACAAGTTCCTTTCACAGTATCAAACCAATGGAAAGCCTCTTCTGTTAGACGACATTGAACAAATCTTTTGGAGTTTGGTGGAGGCGGAAAACTCTGACATCAAAGTCAAATATGGCGCCGACATCCACAATCTCAAACCTGGAGAAATCAGTGGCTTCCCTACCCCTGAGGTACCACAATCCCCATACGATCCCAATGCCGACTCCTCTCGCTATATTAATGATCCTTGGAATTTGACCAAGCTTCCGTTTGCTGAGGGGTCCTTGCTCAACTATATCAACAGCAGTATCTCGGGAATGACTGTTCCATGGATCTATGTTGGGTCGCTCCTTTCTACATTCTGCTGGCATGTCGAAGACCATTATACCTTGTCCGCCAACTACTGTCATTTCGGTAATGTGAAGAAATGGTATGGATTTCCTAGCAGTCATGCTGACGCTTTCGAGCTGATCATGAAAAAATCTGCACCAGATCTTTTCCAGAGGCAGCCTGACTTGCTACATCAGCTTGTCACTTTGATATCCCCAAGTGAGCTTGCTGAGAAGGGTATTCCATGCGTTTATGCTGACCAAGGACCCAATGAGTTTGTGGTGACTTTCCCTAGAGTTTACCATGCTGGATTTAACAGCGGCTTTAACTTCAACGAAGCAGTAAACTTTACCATGGATTCATGGCTAGAGCTTGGTGAGAAGTCTATTCAAGATTACAGATCAATCAAGAAGGAGAACGTTTTTGACCACTGTCAATTGGTGGAGAATATCTTGAGCAAGTTCATCAGAGGAGATAAGGATATCACGATGGACCGTATGAAGCTTGTGGAGCAGTCCATTAGATGTTACGAAAGAATCATGGGAAGAAATATGAGATTGGTGAGCGATTTAGATAAGGAGAGATTCCTGGCAGCCAAGGCCAAGAAGAAAGGAAAGAAGAACCTGAACTCCACTCCACTAACCCCAGGTCCAGAGGTCAGCACTAGGAGAGTTGCTGACCTTGACGAAGAGGACGATGTATTATGTGATGTTTGCCGAACATATGCTTCCTACCAATACTGCAACATTAATAACCAGGCCCACCGTTTTGGTAAATGGTATGGAGGCAGAAAGAAGAAAGAGGCACACACGCTAGAAGTCAAGGATCTCCTAACGCCAGAAGCTTCGCCTAATAAGGTCCAAGAGCTTAACGATGACGAGAAGGCTAACTTCGTTGCATCTACAATTTCCGCAGGCAAACTCGGGGAGCTTCAAGAGAAGGTTCCATACAATGAGGAGTTCGATAAACTCATAAAGCAAGCCAAGAGAAAGGCCGACGAGGAAGAGGCATCCGGAGTTAAAAGAAGAAGACATTCGTCAAGAATTCTGCAAAAGAGTCAGCTGCCTGAGACAGTTAAGGAAGAAACAGAAGTGGTCGAGCACAAGGATATGAGTCAAATGAAGAAAGTTCAGTACAACAGTTTATTCAAGCAGCTCAATCGCTTGGACAATGTCAAGTTGTGTCTCGAATGCTGCGTTCTGGTTTGCGGAGAGCGTGGAAAGAAAGCACCCCGGGGATCTCTCGTGGTGTTTGAAAAGTCTTTTGAAGAAATGGATCAAATCTTGACTTCTGCCAAGCAAAGATATTACGAATTGAAGATGGGAGGCTTGAAGGCTCGAGATGTTACTGTGCCGGCTGATACGACAGTGAAGACGGAGGTGGTATAGTATTTAGTTTGGAATGAAGGAATGAAGTATACGATATTGGTGAATGTGTAGTTGTGTATTGGGAAGCCAGATCAAGAATGCTACAGATTTAAAAGTCAGCAATTAATTCCACAGATTTTGCACTTCTCAATAGGATTGATCATTTAAGCGTGATATCCCAAGATTTTGTCTCAATGTCCCATTTGCATGGTGTTCCTTGAGACATGAGTCTACACATGATCTAGTACTGTTGAGTTCGAACCGAGGAAGCCAAGGACCACTCCAGTTACCTCTCCATGCTTAAGAAGTTAGAAGAATTCGCCAATCTACAAAACTTCACTTTCGTGTAGTGAATACCCGGGAGGCCTCATGCAGCTGTTCCGATCTCGTTTTTCGCAGCCAAAATGGAAAGCCATTCCACGGAAGCCACACAGCCAAGTCACAAGACAACAAAGGGAAAGAAGTAATTTATTCCTCAATTCATAAGGCGTAGCTCAATCACAAAATCCTTTTGTCGTTTCTGAAACCACTTTTTCACCACCGCCTTGTAGGTGTCTCTCGGTTCAACTCGGGTCCACCAATCCGGCGCTACATGGCCCCCTCGAACCCAGAAAAAAAGGGGGCCCCTCAATTTAACCCGAGAAATACGAATATCCTCCTCCCAGACCTCAATTGCCCACGCCCGAGCCGCCACCTCCAAAGTATCACCTCCACCAGCCGTCCGGGTAACCCGCACCCGCCCAATGAAAAACAGCTTCGCGGCCGGAAAGCCAGAACCTCCTCTCATTGGTCAGGCCTACCGCACCCATGTCCGCCGACCGGTATGGAGCACCTGTGGTGTGCGACAGTGCGAAAAAACCATATAACTCCACCGTGGACGCTCTTTTTCCTTCTCTTTTCTTTAGCGTGAAACATCAAACAGGTTCAACAATCTACGATGGTTCTTCCAAGAATGTTCTCCACCGCGTCGCGCAGCGCTTTCACCGCTGCTAAGAGAAACTTCATGTTCAACCGGTCCTTGGCCACCGCTGCCGCTGGCAGTGGTAAGGTTAGGTATGTATAATGAACGATCCAGTGGATCGGTCGAGGAGTGTGGGGAAGACACTGGGAAGAGAGGTGAGTTGAATTGACACGACAGGGGGTGGCGTGTGTGTTTTTGGTTTAGGATTGATGGTTTGTGGAGGGGAATTTCTTTGATGGCGTGGAATCGTGGAAAGTTAAGCTCAATGGACGGAGACGAGCTCCGAAGAGCAAGTGAGCTTTCTCATTGATCACCGCATGAATTGGGCTCTGGCCAATGCTGGTCTGGCAGCGATTGCTCGATTCTTCGTCGGCTACTGTCCAGATCGACCATCAACAACGTCCCACTGAAAATGATTGTTAGCTCGTCTGGTACAGCTTCAAATTGCCATAGGCCCCATAACAAGGGACCGCAGAGGCCAATTGATGCAATTGGAGGCATTTTTATTGTCGGCTCGTCGACTTCGTCGACTGGGATACGAATTTTCCAAAGCGTCCGCTAGACCCGGCTTTTCCCGATCATGCCCGGAACATCAATCCTCAACGCCAACATCACCACCAATACTTCCAATACATTCTCCTGAACTGCTCAAGTCTTTCCAGAGTTCGTTCCACTCGTTGTCGTGGTCACCGACCAATCAGGTGCGAGCTTCGCGCTTTTTTCACCAGTCTCGGCACTCCCGCCAACAAGTAGCATTTCAATTACTAACAACACAGAGCCGTCATTGGTGCCGTCGTTGACGTCCACTTCGAGGATGGTAACTTGCCAGCCATTTTCAACGCTTTGAAGTTGAAGAACGGCGACCAGGACTTGGTCTTGGAGGTTGCCCAGCATTTGGGTGAGAACACCGTCAGAACCATTGCTATGGACGGTACTGACGGTTTGGTCAGAGGCGAGTCTGTCACCGACACTGGTGCTCCTATCTCCGTGCCTGTTGGCCGTGAGACCTTGGGCCGTATCATCAACGTTATTGGTGAGCCAATTGACGAGAGAGGACCAATCAAGTCTAAGAAGAGAAACCCTATCCACACTGACCCACCAACCTTCGTTGAGCAGTCTACTTCTGCTGAGGTTTTGGAGACTGGTATCAAGGTTGTCGACTTGTTGGCCCCTTACGCCAGAGGTGGTAAGATTGGTTTGTTCGGTGGTGCCGGTGTCGGTAAGACCGTGTTCATCCAGGAGTTGATTAACAACATTGCCAAGGCCCACGGTGGTTTCTCCGTTTTCACCGGTGTCGGTGAGAGAACCAGAGAGGGTAACGATTTGTACCGTGAAATGCAGGAGACCGGTGTCATCAACTTCGAGGGTGACTCCAAGGTCGCCTTGGTTTTCGGTCAGATGAACGAGCCACCAGGAGCCAGAGCTAGAGTTGCTTTGACCGGTTTGACCATTGCTGAATACTTCAGAGACGAAGAAGGTCAGGATGTGTTGTTGTTCGTTGACAACATTTTCAGATTCACTCAGGCTGGTTCCGAGGTGTCCGCCTTGTTGGGTCGTATTCCATCTGCTGTCGGTTACCAGCCAACCTTGGCCACCGATATGGGTACCTTGCAAGAGAGAATTACCACCACCAAGAAGGGTTCCGTTACCTCTGTCCAGGCTGTCTACGTCCCAGCCGATGACTTGACTGACCCTGCCCCAGCTACCACTTTCGCTCACTTGGATGCCACCACTGTGTTGTCTAGAGGTATTTCCGAGTTGGGTATCTACCCTGCTGTCGACCCATTGGACTCCAAGTCTAGATTGTTGGATGCCTCTGTTGTCGGTAAGGAGCACTACGATGTTGCTACCGGTGTCCAGCAGACCTTGCAGGCTTACAAGTCCTTGCAGGATATCATTGCCATTTTGGGTATGGATGAGTTGTCCGAGGCCGACAAGTTGACCGTCGAGAGAGCCAGAAAGATCCAGAGATTCTTGTCCCAGCCATTCGCTGTCGCCGAGGTTTTCACTGGTATCTCCGGTAAGTTGGTGAGATTGGAGGAGACCGTCAGATCCTTCAAGGAGGTCTTGGACGGTAAGTACGACCACTTGCCCGAGAACGCTTTCTACATGGTTGGTGGCATCGAGGACGCTGTTGCCAAGGCCGAGAAGTTGGCTGCCGAGTCCAAATAAGCGTTGCGATTGCATTAAGTATGACGCCACGTACCATAAACGAAAATAACTTAACGTTCACTAGATGTTCGCAAAAGATATTCATTAGCACTATCTACTTTGTAGCTGCTAGGCAAGCACCTTTTTTGGTTTCTTCTTTTTCTTCTTTTCCACCTTGTACTTTCTCCACAGTTCCACCCTGGTGTCTCTGTCGTTCTCCCAGCGGCTTTCCCACTTCTTTCGTAGTTCTCGATCATTGGCAGCATTCTTAACTTCCTCATTCTTTTGAGCTTCTTCTCTTTGTTCGTACAACCGCTCCACCTCTTTGTCCTTCTTTTGATGCTCTAGAGTCTGGGCCACCTTCTCTCGTATTAGGCCATTCTCCTTACTGTCAAAGTCTTCGATGACGTCTATATCTAGACTATTGGCTATGGTCTCATAAACTCCAACCAAACCCTCCCGTTCTTTGCTCTCCTGATCGTTCAATACTGCTTCTGCCTTTTTAAGCAAATCAAAAGCCTTGGAAGCCTCCGGGTGTTTCACCTTGTCTGGGTGAATCAACAAGGACTTCCTTCTGAATGCTTTCTTCACCCTGGTATCTATGCTGCTGAGTTCATGCAACGGGTTGATCTGCAAAACGGCAAAGTAGTCTCCTTCAGCACAATTGAGCACCCTGACCACCTCGGCTTCTCTTGCCAAGTCCAGCTCCTGCGCTTTGAGCACATCTTCAAGAGTCATGGTTGTTGATAATCGTGGGTGCGAAACGCTACTACTTATGAGAAGACTAAGTATGGTGCACTGGAAACCACGGTATTTCGACATTGGCGTGAACTTTTCCGATGCCATGTTCCAGGGGTGCTACAACGGATCCACAAATCCAAAGCACCCGGCTGACGTGGAGCAGGTTATCGAGAGAGCCTTCGATTTCAACGTGAGGAAGATGCTCATCACTGCTTCCTCGGTAGCTGAAAGCACAGAGCACTTGGCTTTGGTGGAAAAGCACAAGGGGGGTTTTGGTCTGACGGTGGGTGTTCACCCTTGCACGGTTGCTCAGGAATTCTACGGATCCTTGGAGAATGCTGATCCTTTAGAGTCTACAGAGAACAAGATGGAAGAGTTGAAGAAGATCGCTGAGGACGGCCATGCTAGAGGTCTCGTGAAGGCATTTGGTGAAATTGGCTTGGATTACGACCGCCTTCATTATTCAACTGTGGAGCAGCAGAAATCAATGTTCAAGAGACAGTTGGAGGTAGCTGTGTCTTTGAAGCACCAGCTTCCATTATTTCTCCATATGCGGGCGGCCTGTGACGATTTTGTGGATATAATCCGCCCGTTTGTGGAGAACAACGGCGTGACTGGAGTGGTCCACTCGTTCACTGGATCTACTGACGAACTCCAGAAGCTTCTCAGCCTCGGCTTTTTCATTGGCATCAACGGATGTTCCTTGAAGACCGAGGAGAATTTGGAGGTCGCCAAACAGATCCCAATGGATCGTCTTCTTATAGAGACGGACGCTCCGTGGTGTGAAATCAGAAAAAGCCATGCTTCTCACAAGTTCTTGAAACCTTACCCTAATTTATTCTACCCTGAGATCCCGGTTCCAGACGTTTCGACGCCGCCACCAGGCAAAAAACAGCAGCAGCCAAAGCTTGATGATTTCTTGCCGTATCCTTCGATCAAGAAAGAAAACTACTACAAACATACTGAGGCCACACAGAAGAGACTCGAAGACCTAGGTGAGGCTCCATCTACCAAAGTTGGCGAGTTCGCTTACCCATTAATGAAATCCAGAAATGAGCCGGTTTTTGTGGGACACGTCGCTTGCATTATGGCCTCTCTCTACGGCCTAAAAACGGACGAGGAAATCATGGGATTCATTGACACCGTCTACGAAAACTCGTGCACTCTTTTCAACCTATAATACATTTTATTAGACACTATTATACACATCATCTTCTGCGTGAAGAACGACGTAGTGTGCCGACAGAGTCGGCCGATGCTATTTTGCTGATGCTATTCTGTATTGCCAGTCTAAGCCGGCGTGTTTGCTCAGGTGTGATTGGAATTTTGGTGCCGGTGCGTGCAAAACGGGCAGATGTTCTTCGTGGAGTGGCTGGTTCTCTCTGTGACGTGGGGCGTAATTTCGGTTTGATTGGCGAAGATTCGGGAGTTGCTTGGTAGTCTTCCGGATCACTGAGGATCTCAATGTCCGAAGGGTCGTCATAGACATCGCCATTCAGCTGGCTACGCAACGATCGCAGAACCCTTCCGTTGGACCTGGGCCTGATGACTTCTTCCTCTTCCACTTCCTCCTCATCACTATCATCCTCTGCTGCTACATCTGCCTCTTCCTCCTCCTCGAAGCCATCATAATTAACAGGTTCCTCATCCATATCCTCATCCTCCAAGGCCGCCTCAGAAGCGGTGTCAAAACCCGGATCTTTTGCACTTTCTTCTCCACTTAGCTCTTCATCATCCGAAATGTCAAGTTCCTCGACTGCCTCCTTGACGGCCTTTTCATTACCAGCGTTTGCCTGCCTGAAAGGAATTCCATTTTCGAACTCTGGATGACAAACCACAAACTCGTCCACATTGATATTAAACTTCGAGAGTTCTTCCTCTGGGAGCTCCTTGGAGTAATGTTCGATTTCTCTTTGAGCTTCTTCTTCGTAGGAGAAGGGATTATTGATGTCATCTTTCATGAAGTCTGATATCATGGAGATACTGTTGTTAAGTGGCACAATGGGCTGGCCTGTGGTACTGAGCAGTTGTTCAATTGGAGGCGCCTGTGCTAAGGTAGCCGGGGCTGAATTAATACCACCCGAGGGCCCGAAGATCATTGGCTTCCACAAGATCAACTCTGGCTTTAAGGTGACGTAATTCTTCAGGGCAAACTTCTTCACAACCTCCTCAATTTTTGGCAAGTTAAGTGCTATAGCGTAGTCTCCAGTGCAGGGGTTCTTGATGAGGCCCTCAAGTTGTTCGAGACCTACCACCACGTCAGACGGAATCATTCCTGTGAGTTTCGATAAAATTTCAAGTGAAAGCACAATCTTTCTACCCTCCTTCAAATAATCGTCATATATCAGCTTGAGGGTATGGGCCACAGTGATCTTCCAATAGTTGCGGTAACTAAGAAGACCAAGGTCACTGAGGGGTTTTTCGGGAGTGCCAAATTTGAACTCGTTTCTTGACAAGAGGTAACTGAAGTCTATGAGGAAGTTTCCATATCCTTTCCTCTGGTATATGGGTAAGGTGAGAATACAGCTGACATTGTAGTCCGAGTTATTAAGCTTTTCTTTGGAAAAGTACCCCACAAAATGGTACATGGATGGATCTTTTTCGTCAAGCTCGGTCAACACATAGAAAGTGAATGGCTCGACATCATAGTACAATGTTTTTGAGTTTAGGAACAATTTGGCGAGGAGGCACAAATTCTGGCAGTACTCGATATTCTTTCTTCCGTCAACCTCCCATACAGCCACTCTGCTCTCTGCATCTCTGTAAATTTCCACACCAGGTGGATGTGAGTTAGACAGGTTACAGTTTTTGAGCTGGTGCCTCTCGAATGATACCGGGGATCTCATATACTTGAGACAATGCTCACAGATGTATAGGATCTTCAGACGAGAATACTCTTCAGGGTATGGTGACGAATACCAGGTGTCGATGACGTAATCACGGAACTGGATCTTTTGTATTTGAGACTTGAGGAGTCCCACGCTGCGGTCCTCGGTAGCAGAGTCTTGGAAGATCTCTGCTTCGGCCTGTTTCCTGCGCTGATTACCCTCAGCCAAAAATCGATCGAATAACGCTCGATCTTCCGCAGTGGGGTCAGTTTCGTTGATAGTACAATCGGGAAACGGAAGAACACCCTTATAGGGCAACTCCTGGGTCCGAGGCACTGGAGAAGCAACTTTCTTGCGTACTTTGATTTCAGTTTCGTCAAGTTCCGGAATTTCAGGCGTTGCGCTGACTTTCGGTGTTCTCAGTCTTCTTTCCATGACTCTCGCCGGTTTTAGACTAGACCCATTGACCTTACGGCTCTTCTGATTCAACGAACGAGTTGTTCTCGATGCAGACAATTCCTCCACCGCAGGCGTCCTGGAGCCAGCCCCAAGAAGCTTCTGTGCCTTGCGGTTACGCACATTGTATTTGATTTTGACCACAAACGAGGATTCTGTCAGCTCAATCACCGTGGCCAGGTACAACCTAGGGCGGCCTTGTTTTCTCGGTTTGGGGAACTCGAGCCCACTGAAAAAGGACTCTTGTCGTAGCAGCGGCAAGACTCTCTGTTCTCGTCTTCTCGGTAGTGGTCTCAGGGAAGGACGTCGTCTCTCCGTCGGTAAATGCTCATAGATCTTGTTGTTTGTGATCTTGAGCTGATCAAGCAATTTCTGCTGGTGCGAGGACATCGGGACGGGCGGCGGCCATAAAGATGTGAGAGCCCAGAAGATCTAGTAAATGGTAGATTTGAAAATAAAAGGTGGATGGGGTTGTCGTGGGAGTGTTATTCAGAGATGGCTCGTGAGATCTTGTCTAGCGCTGTGTACTGCAGAAAAATCTCCCAGTGGTTTCTACGCGTTTAGTGAGGCACCGGTGGAGGAGAGTCAACTGAAAACAGGGTTTGGCTTTTATGAAAGTGGAAAAAAGTCTCGTTCATTGAAAAGGCATTTTGTCCATTTGAATTGGGCTAGATATTATTTGTTTTCTAGTTTGATGGCTCTGTCTAGGTTCAGTGGTCCTGTTGCGATGCACAATTGATATGGCTGCGTATTAATTTGGCTGCGAAAATATACATGGTGGACCGTTGAAAAGATGAAGGTGGTCTTGCAGAAGCTCAGGTGCACGTTCGTCCTTTCGTGTTTGTTAAAATTTTTGAATTTTAGGCAGAGCTCTCTAGTTTGGCTCCACGAGCACCATCCAAATCGGGAATGTCTAGGGAGAGTTCATCGTACAATCTTTTGGAAAGAATGCTTTTTATGGTCTTTTTCGGCGTATGTTTAGAGTCATGCATAGCGTTCGTGTTTCACTGCACGGGAAGCCTTTCACTGAGGAACCTTACTTTGCTGACAGTTTCTTGGTCTAAATAAAACGAACTTTTTGTACTATGTGGAATATTCTTAATAGCTATTGAAGCTTCTTTTTTCTTTTGCTTGAGCATGTTCTTCGTTAAAGGTTTATCATCTTGCCGAAGTCCACATGAATACACCTAATGATTCAACTGATTCAAATTATGCCGCTAGAGTATGCTAAATAGATTTGAAGCAACTTCATCTCTTTGAACAATCTACAATTATTGGCCATGCAAGGGTCTGCGTTATGCGTAAGCGAGATAGTGCATTGCGCTGGTCTCCACGGAATGTGCTCCCTTTTTCCGTATTCGATTCTAAGAATGTCTTGGAGATATGAAAATTCTATACTTAAGAACCACGATGACCCAGTCGGAAACAGTCAATCCAGCAATCTCACACGCTCTACATCCAGACTGACGATCTCTAGTCGCCTACTCAATATAATTAGACGTTATCATTAAATATACAAAGCAATCACCCTATTTGACAGGTTCTAGTAATCATGGGCCACCAGTAGTTTGAGAAATAGAATGGAAGAAAAGTGGCCTTGCAATTTCGGCGACGTAGTGATACATGGACGTACCGGGTACAGAAAATAAAACGATTATGAAGCTGGCACCAAGGGAAAAATAACTGGTCGTGTCATGTCATCGTGTAGCGACTTGTCGTCTCATCTACTCGTTGGTCTTGCTCAGGGTCTCGGACTCGCTCTCGTCAACCTCCTCGATATGCTTTTCGTGCACGTTGTCGTCCTCATCAGATCCGTTTTCATCCAGTTGTTCGCCGGTAGGCATACCGAACGAGGCCAACAAGGACTGTGCGGAGGAGGTATCCAAGTAGATCACACCATTCTCATTGGTGATCACGTTGCTGGACAACAATTTCTGCAAGGAAATAGCACCATTGTTGAGGCCGTCGCTAGCGGAAGTCGCAGGACCCGCTGGGCCCGAGTTGGCATTCTCTTCGTCGTCGTTGCTGTCAAGGTCATCATCGTCAGCAGACTTGCCGTTGCGCATACCCATGTTCCCGAACATGGAGTGGCCGAACATGGAGTCACGGCCGGCGCCACCGCGTGTGTCGTTGTTGGCCTGTTGACCAATCTCGTAGAACTCGCCAAAGATTTCCTTGTACAAGTCGTTGTAGGGTGGAGAGATTGGGCCGTACTCGTAGTTGGCGGCCTCGGCAGAGTCAGGGTTGGCCTTGACGGTCTCCTGCTGCTTCTCGATCTTGGCAATAACACGGTCGTACCACTGGTCCAAGGTCTCGTTGTTGGTGTGGTCCAAGAGGGCGACAATGAGAATGGACATGTTATCACAGCCGATACCCAGGCCATCGGAGGTTGGGGCACAACAGAGCTCCATGATCTCCTCACAGATTTGCGTGAGTGGCTTTCTCTCGTACAAACCTCTTCTGACACACTCGACACAGTTCTGAGAGCTTAGGCAGTCCCAAATACCGTCGCAGGCCAAAATGACAAACTCGTCCTTGGCGTGGTCAATCTCGTGGTGAATTACATCGGGGTAGCAGGTGACAATCTGCTCCTCGGCAGGCAACTCGTCGTTCTTCTTGAACATAAAGTCACCAATGCCCCTGGACAATGCCAAGTTACCATTGACACGGCCGACGTCAACGAAACCGCCAGCAGCGCAGATACGCGCCTTCTCGCCCTCGTTGAAAGGCTTGTGGTCGTAACTGAGCGCCTTGGCGTATCCGTTCAGCGACATGACGGTTCTGGAGTCACCGGCGTTGGCACAGTAGATGTGGCGAGGGGTGACGATGGCGGAAGTAGCGGCACAGCCGGACTCGTCGTTGCGTGTTTCGTAATCTTGCAAGATGGCCTGGTCACACAGCAAAAAGCCGTCTTTCAAGGCGTTCACGTAGTCCTTCTCCTTGAAGGCGTCGGTCAGTGCCACCAACTCGTGCAAACGGAGACCCGTGAAGATGGCGGCTTTCTCTCCTCCGTGTCCATCATAAACACCAAAAAAAGCTGTGTGTTCATCGCTGCTGTCCCCTTCTTGACGCTTCAAATCCATAATCGTGGCATGGGCGTCTTCCATGTTGATTCTCCATCCTTGCATGCAGCTCAAGCCGTAAGCCACGTACTTGTCGCTGTCTTTCTCGGAGTGTTTCTCTGTTTCTGGTTGGGAAAGTATCTGGCCCATGGTGTGGAGGTGTTGGTGGTGGAGGGGGTGGTCGGTGGATTTTTATCTTTTCGAGGTGCCTCACAATCGATGCTTTTGCTTTTCTTTTTTTTCTCACTTTTCTCGCACTACACACCGAGCCCCCGGCTGCCATACAAAAAGTGCCATTATCAGATGAAAAAAGAGGGAGGGTGCTTTAGGATTGGTTTTTTTGGGATTATTTCATCATAAGGGTCGAAAGGGCTATGAAACGTTCTCTTGTCACGTGACTTGGGACCACCCCGTATTAGCAGTGGACCATACATAAAGATGTGAAAAAGCGTCATTAAAAGTAGTTGTACAGTACGTGTGCTACACCACTCGTCAATAAATAGAACAGCCGTCTGGGGACAGCCGCCCTGTGGTTCATTAAGTGCATTAAACATAAAACATCGCTCGTTTCGGCGTAGGCCCACGCCTCGTCATGTCGTCTTTTTGTTTGTGTCTCATGGCGTTCTATAAGTTTCGTGAAGTACTTTACTTCTTGGGCCCCCAGATCCCGCTGCCGCTGCTTTTGCTTTGCTCGTAGCCATTGCCCAATGTCAACCCGTTCAACTTCGAGGCCATGTTGTCACCTCCGAGCGAAAATTCCTCGCTGTTGGCGGATGTAGGTTGCAAGGAGCTAAAGCTTCCGTTGAGATGCGCATGCTGGCCAAACGGAGCAAAACGGTTGTTCAAATCAGCATTGCCCAATGGCGTACCTGGCTGACTGATCTGGGCTCCTTGGCCAAAGAAGTTCTGGCCCTGCTGACCCTGGTATACATGAGAAGCATGGGTCGAAGGGTGCTGCGGGGTGGGCGAGTCGGACTGGGATGGCATGGCTCCAGTAAGCGGAGGGGTGCTTCTGACATCGACAAAAGACCGGTTGTTGGAGGATCTCAACAACGCAGCGGCGCTGCTGGAGTTGGGCGTACTGAGCTGCGACACCTGGTTTTGGTTTCCAGATGGAGCGCCGCCGTAGCCCACAAATGACTGGTATTTGGCGTTGCCCTGCGAAGAACCGGCATTCTTGTGACCAGGGATACCTCCAGACAGATACTGAGAGTACTGCTGCTGCACAGGAGTGGAGCTCAGTTGTCTAAGTCTAGTCAAGGGCAAAGCCAGCTGGGATTGGGACCTCAACAACTCAGGCGCATGTGGGTTGGGAGTTTGCAAGTTGCTGGGGTACCCGTTAAGCAAAGCAGGCAACTGGTTGATGTTCATCATCGAGTTTGAATGGGGATGCCCGGCACCATTGGTCTGGCCCTGCTGCACGGATTGCTGTTGTTGTTGCTGTTGTTGCGGCTGCTGCGGTTGCAGTTGAGGTTGTGCGTGCTGAGGGGTGGTGGCTGCTGGTGCCTGACCCTGCTGTTGATGGTGAAGATGAGGGTTGAATGTAGCGCTCTGTTGTTGGCGCTGTTGAATAGTCTGCTGGCCCGGCTTTCTGCGGATGATGATCAAGCCGTTGTCGTAAAGCTCCAACAAATTAAGGTAGGAGCACAAGAGGGAAAACACCTTGCGGTGCTGTAATGAGATATTAGCTGGGAAAGCCAACTCGAAGATGAGCTTGGAGTTGTCGTCTCTGTAAGTGAGCAACTGGGAGTACAACTCAAGCACGTCTGGGTCGTTAAAGTTGAGCTCCACGGGTGGTGGGGGCATGTTGGTGTTGCCCAGAGGGAAATGCATCAACAAACGCTCAGTCTGAGAGTTGTACTGGGCACCATTCACACTGAGGTTCTTGGTGGCTGCGGTAGTAGAAGCAGCACTGATGAGAGAGGCCAAAGAGGCGTTGGATGTGGAACGATGTTGCTCCTCCAACTGTCCGCGTTTTTCCCTCTTTTCCCGCTCGATTCTTTCTCTCTCCTGAGCAGGCAACATCTTTTTGTATTCGACTCTCAATTTTCTTCCCCCGATCTCACGGCCGTTCAACTGGTTCACCACCATCGACGTCTCGTCAGTGGATGTGAAGTTGGCAAACGCCAAACCACGGAAAACGCCATTGTCGAAGTGGTAGTTGAAAGCGTAAGGCAAGGGCAAGTTGAGCTTGGTCATCACGTCCAACAACTGCTCTTTCTTGATCGCAAAAGGAATGTTCTTGATCACGATGGCGGTGGGGATCAACTCGTCATCATCATCCTCCATAGTGGAAGCGTTGGCGGACGTGGTGGTCATGGAGGCGATATTGGGAGATGCATCGGGCTCCTCTTTTCTGGTTTTCTTACCGCTGTCCAAGTTCATCGTCAAGGACTGCTGCTGCTTCTGCTGCTCCACCCAAGGAACAACATTACTGACCATCGAGGCAGGCGGAATTCCCGATGAAGAGGCCAAGTTGGTGCTCAGCAGGTTGCTCAGGATACCAGAGTACATTCTGGTACCCTGGTCACCGCTGAGCTTTAGCAGTGCCATCTGAGGGGTGTGGTTCTCCAGGGGCGGCTGGGGCATATGATTCAGGCCAGGCACGTTGCCAGTCTGGCCAGCACCGGCGGCAGCGCCGGCGTAGCTCAGCAGGGCGTACCCTGATGCGGAGGATAAAGACGAAAGCGAGGGTCTGCGTTGCATGACCGAGTCCAACTGGTTAGGCGTGGAGGAGAGGTTTCTCAAGTCCATGTGGCCCGTGCTAGTGGCGAATCGGAGAGCTGACGGTGACGATAACGTGTACTTTGCTGGTGCTGCTTGGAGCTGTCAAAGATCAACTAGCAAGTCAGACAGGCGAAGTGTCTGAAAGAAGTGAAGGTGGGTGTGTGGGGGGAACGTGGGGGATGATCAGGAGGCTGTTTGCGGCGGCCTGTGCTGAAGATTTATGGGAAATGTGTTATGGCGTTCTGGAAATAAGAAGACCAAGTAGTGATTTGGGTGAGAAAATTTAATGAGGTTGGCAGGCG
Organism: Candidozyma vulturna; assembly: GCA_026585945.1. Taxonomy (NCBI): domain Eukaryota; kingdom Fungi; phylum Ascomycota; class Pichiomycetes; order Serinales; family Metschnikowiaceae; genus Candidozyma; species Candidozyma vulturna. Next base: position 1,390,404 of record CM048828.1, read on the forward strand.
GACAGCCAGACAAAACGCAGTAAATGCAGAAGTGAAGGGCGCGGCACGTGACGACACCCAAGACCAACGCCGTGGCTGGTCCCCATGATCTCCGACTTGAGGGGGGATTTGATTTTTGGAAAAGCAAGACCCTATTTATTGTTAGGTCTCGACGTGGGGGATTTGGGGGCAATGGTGGGGGATCGGATGTGGAATATCCTCTTCTCAGCCAGACGCAGAGGCACACTGGAAGAAACAAGGGAGCACCGGAATGTGGCGGATCACAGCGTGGGGGGAACAGCTAAAACGGTGGATTGGGTTTTCGGCACGAATCGTATATAAAAATTCATCTTCAGGCCGTCGTGGGTGGCTGCTTACTTACCTTGCTGGTGATTGGAGGTGCTTTCGCAGCCAGCCTACAGCACATTGCAGACACAACCGGGATTGAAAAAGTGGTCCACCAAGAGGAATTCGAATTTCTATTAAAGACGGTTCATTAGTATTTGGAGCTAGTAAGAAGAGTATTTAAATTTGTGTCCTTTGCGCCGCTTGAGCCGACGGATCGGAGGGGGCCGCTTTTTTGCAAAATCGTGGATCCGCCGTGATCTTTCAGAATCTACAGCATCCAAGAAGTCTTGCTCCCAGTGCCTTCAGCCGGCCTTGTCTCGGCAAAAAAATAGGTCCTATTTCGTCGAGAATGTCTGTGTCAAACACTGCTCTCTCGCTTAGCATAGACAGGTTCTGTGCATAGTGCGGCTCGTCCAACAAGGGCACCGTGTTTCTGGTGTACCGTCCGAGGGGAGGTTTCATGACGGGTGTTGGTTTCAATTTTTGACTTGCTGAGCATTTATAATATGAGTTTTTGAATGGTAGGTTGCAGGAGGCGCTTACTCCGATCTGACGCTGATTCTGCGGTTTCGCAACCACAGACCTCATAACCTAGACCACGCGACAAAGCTTTGAAAGTCTAATTTTGCTCCTCTTACTCTCCTCGACTGTGCTTTAGTTTTTTGGTTACCCAATTTCTATTTCCCATTCCGAGCACTGTGGCAATGACGAGAAGCTAAGTTGTATGATCGTGAGGACCCATTTAACAGAAACTAACGTTACTTTGAAATTCCAGCTTTTTAAGGTACTCTTCTGCTCAAGTCATCTCCTTATTTACTTGTCTCCGGTACTACGCCATATTTGTCAATACACCTTACTTCGTTGCCTCCCACCTGACGACTGGTGTGGTCACAGCTCCAGTTTCTACCCCACCGCTGAAACACACATAAGAAAAAAACCATATCAGCACAAATGATCCCCGTATCTGAAGATTCAACACAATTTTAAATATCACCACCCCTGCATCGATCGATTTCTCTGGGCTTCTGAACTGGGGGACCTTCACGTCCTGCACACACTATTCTACACGCCAACGATCTCTCAACACCGAAAATTACTCGTACGTACTAACTACAAAATGGTATGTGAACTCCCCACCATCTATTGATCTCCAAAACTAACAATAGTCTTCTTCTTCTGCAGTGGCCCCAGGTGGCTTGAGAAGTGCCGCGAAGAGAAAGAACGCCGCCAGCAAAAAGGCTAAGGAGTCCAAGGACCAGCCCTTGTCCACTAGAGCTGCTGGTGCTGGAGGCTCCTCCGCCACGATGTTGAAGCTTTTCACCGACGAGGCCCAGGGCTTGAGAGTCGACCCTTTGGTTGTGCTCTTTTTGGCTGTCGGTTTCATCTTCTCCGTCATCATCTTGCACGTTTTCGCCAAGATCTCCGGCAAGTTCTTCTCCTAATCTGTATAACAATCTGATGCTAAGTATTTACATGTCCGTGAGAATAGCCCTCACAACGGTGCCAGCGTGGTCGCTGTGCACGAGATGCTTGACTGTAGTGTCCGAATCGAGGTCTCCTATGAGCTCCCATTCGAACGTCTTTTGATCGTAGAGCGCCTTGGTGGCTTCCAGAGCCACTCTGATGCCACGCTCCTCAATCTCTATTAGTGGCCATTTTTTACCAACGACGGCCACGAGCGGAATGCCCATCATTTGTGAATCCTTGATCTTGCGGCCTAAGCCGATCTTGGGTCTGGCGTCAACTCTCCAATCGAGACCTTCAAAAGGTGCAGCAAAGATATCGCTGCTATCATCTTTCAAGTTGATAACGGTGAGCTCCCATGGAGCAATTGCCGCAGGCCAGCGAAGACCCTTGCTGTCTCTGTTGATTTCAGCAATGGCTGCAATGATTCGAGAGATACCAATTCCGTAGCACCCCATAAGAACATCCTGCTTCTTCATGGCCCCGTTCACTGGCACTTCTACCTGACACTCTAATGCCTTGGAGTACTTGTTGCCGAGATAGAAGGTGTGACCAACCTCTATGGCTCTTTTTGAGGTCAATGAGCCTTCCTCGCATTTATGACACAACTCGCCTTCTTCTGCTGCCACTATAGGAATGTCGGTTAATGTGGTAATCAAAGAGCGGTTTATGAATTTTATGGGGAAGTCAGGGAAGTTCAGGCGCAGGTTGAGCCTCAGGTCCATGATACGCACAATCTTCTTATTTATCAAGGTATCTTCGTCCTTGAACAACGCCAACACCTCCTCCTCGCTGAGCCTTCCACTTAGGTCAACGTCGGGAATTTCTTCGGTCAAAAACAGCGGTTGAATTTCTCTAGATCCAGGGTAGTAAGCACACACTAGTGTCTTTTCATCGTCAGTGGTGAAGTATTTCACTTTGACGTTGTCGTGTTGCTGCTCCTCATGAGGATACGACAATGTCCTCTCGACATTCAGCACATTGCCACACTCCAGGCACGTAAAAAGCGTATCTTCGCCAGAAGCATGAACGTAGTGCCATTCGTGAGAAAGCGAACCACCAATGTCCCCTGAATCGGCCTCAGCCTTGACAAACGGCACCCTGAGCTTCTTAAAAACAGAAGCGTATGCCTCGATCATTTTATTGTAGGACCCCAATGCCTCTTCCTCGGTCAAGTCGAAGGAGTATGCATCCTTCATGACAAATTCTCTTCCTCTGAGTAGCCCTGAACGAGGTCTCTTTTCATCCCTGAACTTCGTGTTGATTTGATAGTACGTCACCGGCAAATCCTTGTAAGATTTGAGTCCCTGTTTCACCAAATGGGTGATTTCCTCCTCGCAAGTTGGAACCAAACAGTAGTGTGAACCTGTGGAGTCCTTCAACTTGAAGAGTTCATGACCACCCCAACGGCCCGTTTGCTCCCAAAGAGCCGAATGGGATATAGCAGAAAGAGAAACCTCTTCTGCGCCAGTGCCGTTCATTTCATTCCTTATAAGCCCCTCTAGTTTCTGTCTGATGGCATTTCCGGGAGGTAGCCAATGTACTAGACCAGCTTTTGGGTATTGAACGAGCCCTAGCTTTGAAACTAGCTCGTGGGTGGGAACCAGACCCAAGGATTCTGCTTTTAGCAACTCATTGGGTATATTGTATAGTCTAGGTACGCTTTTGTAAAGCTGGCGAAGACACAGTGATGGAATCATAGTAGTTGCGATTCGCGATGATCAGCGTACATAGAGGCAAATACATCTACACTATCGCTTTGCATGAACATTGTTACTAATTATGGCATCTAGCCGGGAGCTTATTTGCCGCCACGGATGGCCTTGTCAGCCTGGTCGACCAAGTCACCACCATACTTGCTCAAGTTGTTGAAAGCGTTCTGGAGGTCGTCCTTGGCCTTGGTCAAGTAACGGTCGTCAGGGTTGACTTCAGGTCTCTTGTTGTCGTTACCGAGGGCGCTAGAGGTCTTCTCGCTGGCCTTCTTGGTCAAGTCTTCGACGTTCTTCTTAGCACGGTAGTACTCGTCCAAGGCTCTCTGCTTTCCAGCTTCGAGGCTCTCAGACCACTCCTTGCTCTGCTTGTCCCAGGTCAGGTTGAGGTCCCTTTTTGGCGTCCTTAGCGTCCTTCTTCACCTCGTCCTTCTTGTCCTGACCCCAGTTCAACCAAGAATCCTTCTTGTTCTCGGCGTCCCTCTTGGCCTGCTCGGCCTTGTTGCGAGCCTCGTCCGTCTTGTCCTGACCCCAGTTCAACCAGGAATCCTTCTTGTTCTCAGCATCCTTCTTAGCTTGCTCAGCCTTATCGCGGGCCTCGTCCTTCTTCTCCTGGCCCCAGTTGAACCACAGGTCCTTCTTCTGCTCGGCGTCCTTCTTGGCCTGTTCAGCCTTGTCGTCGAGCTTGTCCTTCTTGCCGGACCACCACTCGCCCCACGTCTGGTTGGAGCGGTTCAATTCGTCACGAATCTCGTGCTGTCTGCGAGGGTTGGAGCTGGCCAATTCCTTCAACTTCTCGTCCTCCGTCTGGCCCAACGAGTTGACCCACTCGATGTACTTAGCTGCCACACGGTGACCAACAGGCTTCTTCTCAATCTCCTCGGAAGCGAGCTTCACGTCGTCACCGTACAGATCCAATTTCTTGGACCACTTCTTGTACAAGTCCAGGTCCTTGACCGAGTCGAGGGTGGAGTCGGCCTTGTGTCGGACATCCTCGGTGGACTTGGAAGCGGTCTGCTTCAATTGGGAACCAAAGTCACGCGCCTTGTTGTCTAGCTTGCGGAGTTCCCTGGTGGTGTCTTCGTTTGGAGTAGCATCCTTCTTGGCCTGAGTGACCTGGTGCTTCAACTTCTCGTCATTGGAGAAGATGGGGTGGATGTTCTGGTCGTAGTACCACACGCCGCCGCCCACGACGACCAAACCTGCGAGCAATTTCTTGGACATGTTTTACGGAAAGTTGTTTAGCAAAAAGCTGATGGCTGGTCGGTCCGGGAATCGGGTCCTATTTATACTCAGGCATAGAATCACTGGAGGGCACGGCTTTTTTGCCTGAGGGGCCCTATGGTTGCTAAGGTAGACTTGCGCACCGCAAGGTGGGGGTGTACTGCCAATTGTGGCGCCGCCTTAGGGTATAAAAGGCTGCAAATCCGCCGTTTTGTTCTACTGAGTCAATTGAGTGATTTGGCCAATTTTGGGCGGAAAATCTCCAGCCATTATGGAGATCGCTTGTCCATTGACTTTGCTTGCTTTCGGGTGCTGCAGGTGCGGCGCAGTTGTGGCTAGTTTGCAGCCATGGATATCTCCGGAAAAGGCAGGTCGAGGGCGATGGGCTCGACAACTTGGAATTTGGTAATTGTCTACTTCTTAAAACATTTCCGAAATTTACCTACTTCTCATGTTTTCGTGATTCGGGAAAGCAAGCGTGTTCTCGTGACTGAGGTCATAGGGTCAGGCACACACTGGAGGTATTTAAAGGTGCAGGCCAGTAACGAGAAATAGAAGGACAGGTACCTGCAACAGTGGAAAAAAGTAGATCTGCGGTGGTCTGAAAGTTAATAGAGATCATGGCTCTACAGGCGTTCCCCTCTTGATCCTCACAATTGTACTCGAGTAGTAGGCGATTGGTGATCCTCGCCCGGTGAGACATCCTAGCACATGATAACCAGATGATTAGCAAGTGGAAAACCGTTCTCTGAATCACTAACTTCATTACCACGATTTTTGGCTTCTTCTGTACTTTGCGTTTCGGACGTTCGTCTCTTGATCCCCATTGTCACAATCGCTATTGTTGCAATTTTTGTTGTTCCGGTTCTCTCCGACAACCAAGGTTGTAGAATCGTGAGTCGACATTGAAAAAATTACGAATTCGTGTGGCAACACGACGTGCGGAACCTGGATCCATGTCCCGGCGCCTAAAAGCTTCGATTTTCTCGCTTAGCGATCGTCACACAACGAGGGGCAGAAGGATGTAAGACATTTTCACGAAATTGAGATTCTAAAGTCAAAGTGGATTTTACTTATGCCAATTCTGAAACTGAGTAGAATTCGTTTTTTCATTGGTTGATCTGCCCAGCGGGACCCTGTGTCGTGGGTGCAAAACTCGCAACTTGAGCCTCAGCGGTTGCATTAGATTAGGTGAGGAAGGAAAGAAGGCAGGTCTAAACAAGCAGATAAAAGCGAGGCAAAGCCAGTAAAGGGTTACAAAGTTCAGCGATTTTAAGGAGAGACGAAAATGAAGAAAACACATACTATCGTGTGATCGAAGTTGGGCCACCACTTGATCATGTCTCCCTCACATTGATACATTGACACATTTGCAACCATTCGCAATGCACGAGTAACCGAACCTTCACCAAAAACCTCTAAACCAAGTACACCAAGAAAGCGTTTCGATCCAAGAGATGTTCTCCCGGTATCACGTGAAAATACACCCACCATCGGCGCATCGCCTTCTTCATGACCGATGGGCTCACTGGGCCATCGCATTGCTAGAGATATTTTTCAGATCTACCCGCCCACGCCGCAGACCGCCACATCGTAAACCTCCCTCTTTCACCCCGAACCTCGAAATCTACAAACCATGGAAAACGCCAATTTCTCCAAACCTTCCATCCGTTGAAAACCTACATTGGTCGTGCGCCGCCCAAAACACCCGTAACGTAGGAACAGCGAGGCAGCGAAGGTCATTCACCCGTCGTGATAGCGATAGCGCGAATCCCGAAGTCCGCCTGACCCCATCGAGAACGAAACATGTCCATCAAAAACGCCAAAGATGCCAAAAGTCTCGAAATCTGTTGAACCCGCTTTTCTCTCGTAGCAACAACTGAATCACCCAACCCGTCAAACCTAAAAAATCATGGCTTGGTGTGCTGACGGAGGCTCACGTGGGGGAGATACAGGCAGCCTGGTGATCACTCACTGATACTGCAAGCTGCCCACTGGTGTGGTTGTGAAAATTCTCCACTGGCATTTCTTCCCAGCCAGCGCCAGCATCTCGATTTTCTAAAAAAGGGCCCTTTTTATTGAAAAACTCAACGGCTATATGGCCTCCTTGTGCACGCCCTGTCCCTCGTTGCCTGTCGTTGATCTCCCATCTGACGCCCCAGACCACTTACTGTTATTTAAGCTTTGGAAAAACGCCCATTCCTGCCAGCCCAGCGTTTCTGGTGAACCCACCCGTGCTGCCAACCGCCACTGGCGTCTTCTCAACGAACGCTTTTTCTGTGAACGTGTCAGGCTGAAGTTCGCCATGGCTCTCCCGGAAGCGCCGCTTCCCCATCGGTCCAAAGACTCCCACAAAGCTCCCACGATATACGCCTCCGAGGCGCCCAGTCGTCCGTCCTTGTTTCTGAAGGAGCCGAAAAACTACTCCGATTCTGGCGACGACACCTCTGATTTGTCCGAAGACGACGACTACCACAACTACCATGGCCTCAGCCTGCTGCATACCAACTCGGATCATAGTCGTTCCGAGTCGTGTCGACGGCAACGGCTCCCTCGTCCTTCTGGACCGTGTAGCTCACGCTACTTGGAGCTGACCCTGCTGCAGCTGGACCAGCTGGCGCCGAAAGTCACTCCGCCCGATCCAAAGAAAAACATCTTCTTCATCGAAAACACCCCCTCCCCAGCACGCTCTAGCAGCGATAGTAGAACGCTGGCGTTCCCCTCAGGCGGCACAGGCCACACGCTGGCGACGACTCACGAGATCTCGAGCTCGCTTCAGGCAAACACTTCTTCTCCAAAACTCGAGGGTAAGCCAGAGGAAACAAAAGCCGAGCTAGCTCCGCCGCTAAACCAGCTTAAGGCGCCGTTCCAGCGTCAGGATTCGCTCTTCTCGGCTCAGAACCTCCGCAGAGCTTCGCCAGATGACGTATCCAGTGTTTCTTCCTCTGAGCTTTCTGAAGACGAGGAAAGAGACGATTTGCATGAGCTTCGTGTGCGCCAGCCGTCGACAGTGTCCAAGCTGAGCCGCTCCAATAAGTCTGACAACGAGAGCGAGTGGATCTCGATATCGTCTGAGGACGAGAAGAACCTCCAGGGTCTGCCCACCAAACCACTCACTTTCGCCAAGGTGACACCTATGCCTGTTCCAGGCGCACGCTCGTCGCCAGGCGATACCGCTGATTTGTCTACAGAGACCGTGAAGCCATCGCCGCTCGCAAAACCTCGCTCGCTCTTGTCTGGCTTGTTCTTGAACCCCATGGCTGAAAAGCCCAGTTCCCTTAATGAGGAGTCTCTCGCAGCACCTAAACCCGTGCTCAAGAGGTCCTCCACTACAGGTGTCATCACTATCGACAAGGCTAGCGCCAGTGCCTCTTCGAATACCAGGGATAAGAAGCAGCTACTCCGTCCATCTATCATGTTCTCCAAGCGATATGCATCCTACTCCGATATCTCCAAGCTGTCGCAGCGTTCGCCTGTTCTTTTTGTCGAGGAGGAGGATTCTGCCACGGACGCAAACGCCAAAGATAGTTCGGGAGCTCTTTTCGCCAAGCAGACCTCCAGCGTTGGTCTTCTGAATTTCATGGTCAACGCCAACTCGACCGCAAACCTCAGCAGCCTTAGCATCAGCGAAACCCCTGCTCCGAAGTCCTGCGAAAACTGCGAGTGTACCATATCATCCAGCTTGAGCAAGTACTCAAACGTTCAGCCTCAAGGCAGCTCTTTCAAGAACTTCCTCTCTAAGAGTTCCCTCAGTCTCACGTCGCTCTTTGGCCAGTCCAAGAACGACCGCAGAGTTAGACCAGGTGGCCACAGAACCGTTTCCAACGACAGCTTGAAGGCTCTGAAGGACTCCGTCAGTGACAAGTCCGCCACTTCAGGAACCTCGGCTCCGTTACCAGAGGAAATGGAAGAGTCGCCAATGTTGAGCAAGTCTGTGAAGACTCTGTCGATCCCTACCAAGAATTTCGAGCCTTCGGTAGAAGTGAGCGGTTCACTCAAGGACTCACTTCTCATAGACCATAGACTAGGGAAGGTGCCACTACCTGAACGAGTGATAAGCGAGGAGGATCTATTTGGGGGCCAAGAAAGATTGATTTTTGAGGATGACAACGATGATTATCATTCCAAAGGCTGGTAAATAGAGAAAGAGGAAAATAAAAAGTATTATTTCGGAAACACAAGGTGTAGCCGGTGGTTGCAAAATCCAGCGCGAAGTGTAGATAAACGAAATCCAGCCTCATCACCACCATGAAGACATGCTACTATGAGCTTCTACAGGTGGAACTGACGGCGACTGAAAATGAGTTAAAAAAGGCTTACCGTAAAAAAGCTCTCCAGTTGCATCCAGATAAAAATCCCCATGATGTGGAAGGAGCAAATGCCAGATTTGCCTTGGTCAGAGCAGCATACGAGGTTCTCTCAGATCCTCAAGAAAGAGCATGGTACGATAGTCACAAGTCACAGATTCTTCGAGATGAAGACGAGTTTGACGATGACTACGTCCCCGAAATGGTCATTCCCAGCATCTCCGTCCAGGAGCTTCTACGATACTTTAATCCATCTTTCTTCCTGAGGATAGATGATTCCCTAGCCGGATTCTACAGTGTTGCCTCTAGAGTTTTTGAAAGATTGGCTTCCGAAGAAGTCGCCCATGCCAAGTACCAGCAGCTCTCCAGCCATCTGAAATACATGGATGATTCTCCCAATGTGGCTGCCTTGGATGAGTCTGTCCTTTTGTTTCCTAGATTCGGAAATTCCCACGCTGACTACGCCAGTTCTGTGAGGAAATTCTACAGCACATGGGGCGGCTTTCTGACAGTCAAATCGTTCTCCTGGATGGACCAGTACCGGTACCTGGCTGCACCTGATCGAAAGACGAGAAGGCTTATGGAGAAGGAAAACAAGAAGTCTCGGGACAACGCCAGAAAGGAATACAACGAGACCGTCAGGCGTTTTGTCACATTTGTCAAGAAAAGAGATCCTCGAGTTAAGAGGGGTGTGGAGAAGTTTGAAGTGTCCAGAAAGAAGCAAGAGAGAGAGAACCTAGAGAAACAGGCCAAGCAGCAGCGCATCCAGCAGCTCGCAGAGATGAATGATTTTGAAGTTCAGGACTGGCAGAAGTTCAGCACTGAGGAGCTTGATGAGCTCGAGGAGTTGCTCAAGGCAGAATACGAGTTAGGCAGTGATACCACCACTGATAGCGAGTTTGATGAATTTGCAGATGCCAGCGAAAACTTATTCGACTGCGTGGCATGTAATAAAACTTTCAAATCTCAAAACCAAATGGACGCCCACGAGCGTTCGAAGAAGCACAAGCAGGCTGTGCAAGAGCTCAGAGAAGAATTGCTTCGAGAGGGGGTTGAGTTGGGTTTTGATAATGGGGATGACCTTGAATCTTTGGAGGATTTTAAGGATGAAGTCGACCAGGAGGTTTCTGAGGCTGTTGTGGTCGAGTCTGAGAAACCAAAAGCGGAGACCGATCTCGATGACTTACAAGTGGACGACGAAGTCAATAGTGAAGAAAGCGAGGACGAGGAGAAAGAAACCAAACCAAAAAAGAAATCAAAGTCAAGACGTTCTGCGAAAACTCAGAACCTTGATGATGAGCTAGCTCAGCTCGCTAATGGCATGAAAATAGATGACGACGAGGACGACTGGGATTCAGGCAAGAAGAAGACAAAAAGAAGAAGAAACAGAAGTCGGAGGAGCCAGCTGGAAAGGAACCCATTAAGGAGTCACCAAAGGTTGCCTCAGAGATTTGTGGTGTCTGTGACGAGCCATTTGCATCAAGAAATCAGCTCTTCAAGCATATCGAAGATTCGGGCCATGCTACCGCAAAAAAGCTGAAAAAGAAGTCTAAGAAGAAGGGAAAATAAGGTCGTGGACTCGTTAATTCTATGTCTATATTTATATAATGCATCAACCACCGTCATCACTTCAAACCAGTCTTGGACTTCTTCACTGTAGCCATAAGAGGAACACTAATACCCTTGTTTCCATGGGCACCGAGACCTTCACCTTTAACCCAGCCCAATTTCTCAAGCAATTGTCTACCGATATTGTTTTGGGCAATTTCAGGAGCTTCACCACCGACAACGTCACCTTCCTTAACGTACGCTCTGTTCTTGGGGCCGCGCCTGCCACTTGCCTTTTCATCGGCCTCTTCAATCTCCTCTCTGGTCCGCTTCTTGACGTCAGACCTCTTGAAAATCGGACGTTGCTTCATAACGTAATTTATCAGATTGTAATCGGGAAGATAGTGGAATGTCTTGCGAGCTTTGCTTATTTTCATGAAGATGTGGCGGCCATTCCCACATCTGGTGCATTTCATGTTGTAGTGCTTTGCGAGTTTGTTGACTGTCTTGTTACCATGTGGATCCAAAGGTGGGAAGCTCATGTTCTCTCTTTCGGCATCTTGCAAGAAGTCTTCAAACTCCATTTTGATATCTTTGATGTGTAAAGAGTAGTCATACTTGACAAAAAGGTCCTTCTTCTCAAGACCCTCGTTCTTGAGTCTCTCCTTCTTCCGTAGCTTTTTCTCTCGCCTTGATGTTTTCTGGTACTGGAATTGCTCGAGAAGTGACTCACGAAGCTCAGCATCGACAGCCTCCTCAAATTCGAGTCTGAGCTTCTTGGTACGGCCCTTGGCCCGAAGAGTCTTTGTTGGAGGTACATCAATGTCAGCAAAGCTCTTCTGCTGGTTTTGTGCAAACGACAAAATGTCATCAAGACCGTCGTCATCTCCTTCAAGGCCATCTTCATCAGAAACATGAACTCCATCGAGATCATCGTCTTCGCTCAAGTACACTCCATTGGCATCATCCTCACTCATGCTATCGTAGTCATCATGGGCATCCTCAGCACCCATGATTTGAGCCAAGTAGTCCTCGAAAGCACCTTCTGAATCAGAGTCTGAATACTCCTCATAATAGTCGCTGTCGAGCTCCTTAAATCCTGTGCCGTTCCTGTCAACGTTGCCGCGAGGTATGGAAGCTGTGAGAGAGCCGTCTTCGTCAATCTCAGTGCGAAGAAGGACCTTACCAATTGAGAAGTACGGATCGTGCTCAAGATGGGCCACGGGGTCAGCGAGATCGCCATTAAGCAGGTCTGGTTCTGACGTGGGCTTTTTTAAGCGGGCCTCCTGGATTACCTCACTTGTAGAAGCCTTGGGTGCGCTGTAAAGGGCGGATATCGTTTCGTCACCTTGGTCGTCGATTACGAAAGAGGGTTCATCATCGTCAAGTTCAGAGGCCTCCACCGAGGTCGTCTCGTCATCAGATTCCAGATGCATCTCCACATCGATGGTTGCCTGTTCCTGGCAGTCATCAGAGGAGCGTGCCTCCTTCTCTGCCTCAGTCTCGCCATCGCTCTCCTTAGCACTTTCAGAAAACTCCTCCTTGGCAGTTTCGTCTCCAGACTCACGATCTTCGCTGTGTACTTCGGTGGCTTCAGACTCGCTTGACGCTTCCTCGTCAACGTCACCGTTCTTCTCCTTGTCATCGAACCTAAGCAGCTCGAGTTCTTGGGTGATCTCAAAAGGTTCCTTTTTCAAAAGACGGTCCACCGTGAGTTTGCTTGGATCGTACACTTCCACAGACTTTACAAACACCAAAGGCTTGTTTCGAAGCGGCTCCTTCATAGTCTGGCCCAGGTGTCTATCGGTGTATCTAGCCTCCTCCACCATGGATCTGTTGGGTCTTCTAGAAAGAGCTTTCATCGACAGGGGCGCCGGTGACTCTAGATTAACCACTGGCATGTATTCTTCTGCGCCGAGGTCCATAAGTTCGGGGTCCTCGTAGCCACCCAGGGATCTGGGATTCAATTTGCCTCTGCCTTTCCTTTTGGCAGATTTACTGAGATAGAAACGGCCGTAGTTAGATCCTCCACGGCCGCCTCCACGAGATCCTCCACGACCGCCTCTCAGGGATCCCCCACGGGAGTTTCCCTTGGAATTTCCTTTTTGCGTGGCATGTAATGTAGAAAAGAGTAGGACTATCGGACTCAGAGGCTCTACTATAGCGATATGTAGTACTCGCGCAGCAATTATTCCCAGCCACAAGAGGCAAGTGCATGAGCGTGGATGGGGCAGAAATTTGGATTTGAAAAAAAAAAAAATAAAACGAGAATCACGAATTGTTTAAACAATCTCGAAACAATAAATTTGGGCCTTCGAGATTTTAGATTTTGGTTTTATGGTACTTCGAGGTGGGGACCCTGTGTCGATGAGGTCACATTGATGTAAGTGGTTTCTGCAGTTTAGTCGCTGAGCTCAAGTAGAAGGCTGGAAACAATTTCACAGTCAAAAAGGTACAGTTTCAGATCGGTTAAATAGAATCTAGAATTTCGGCCGTCGCTACTATAAACAGTACTCTCTCTTCAATCTCCCTACTATACGCTATAGATCTAATTGACTTCAAGTGTTCATGCAATTGCCTTATATCCATCGAATTCAGCTCGAGTCCTAGGTCTAGATTCGATCCTATTTCATTCTAACTAAAACCGTACACCCTTCCTCCTCACTTCTATTCCATTGGCCGGACCTTCTCGCGGATCAAGAGCCATGGAACCTTGACCCTTAGAGTTTTCCATGGACCACAATGGTTAGGCTACCACGCAGAATGTATGTTTGGAAACCGGACCAATTGGCTCCAAACCGTCTACATGAACCCATGAAGCCGGGCTTCAATCGCACGGGGTTTGGAGAATTGCGCTTGTATTTCGATATGCAGCTGGATGGAAGAGGAAAGTGTGTTTCATCAGGGCTCAGGTGTATGAATACACCCAGTCTGTTGGACAAAGGTCAGGGGCTCCCATATCGAAGGTATACGAATTGTTGAATTGTTGTTCAGATCTTTTTCTTTTGTCATTCAGGACTATGAGTTAATGGGTTGTTAAGCTCTGTCCAGTAAACTTAATCGAGGTCATGAGCTAGTGTGACCACCAACTGTTAACGTTTGAAATGCATCACACGAAATGGGCAACTAAAATACAAATGAACTCCTGGGTAAGAATAATTAACAGTCTCTAATGAATGAGCTGATAGGTGACTTCGTTAGTATTATCCAATGTCAGTGGCAGTCTGTACTCTGCACCACCGGTCTGAAATCTTACCTCTCGAAAGCTCATCCAAAAGTTCAATCCCTGATTTTAAAGAATCATACAACGGTGCTAGGCGTCATAAAGTCTCACCGCCACCAACTAGTATAGGCTGATCAGTACCACCACCACAGACCAACAAGATCGGAACATCAAGAAAGTAACAAATCTTCGCCTCCTCCTCAAACTCAATTAATCTAAATCATAAAAAATACAAAGTTTTATTGCATTCCCACCTACCCTGGTGTTGATAACGATAAGGGTATGTCAAGCGTGCACTCCCGCAGCCAGCTCCATTATCACCAATACCTTCTTCCTCCACGTTTCGATGTCACTTGACCATCTGGAGGAGAACGCCACTACGTCCTCGCGTGAATCAGAAGTGAATGTCTCGGGCCTCGGCAAGGACTCCGCTCTTGCTCAAAATACGATAAGTCCACAAGCAGCCACAGATTCACAAACTACCACATCCGATCAGCCAAACACGTTCCAAAATGCATTAGCCCAGTTCTGGCTGAGACTCAGATCGCCAGATCTACTGGGAGAAGAAACTGCCGGTCCCGTGGTCATCATGGGGACCTCTTATATGGGCAATCTAACACTGCCGGAGATTGAGCTTGCAATCCAACGCAGGCTCTGGTTTACTTATAGAACGGGGTTTGAGCCTATCCCCCGAGCCTTGGACGGGCCTAGCCCACTTTCCTTTCTAGGCTCCATGATAGTGCATGGCGTGAGCCCCCAAGGTGCCCTCACGGGCTTCTTCGATAACAACAGCTTCAAGTCAGACGTGGGCTGGGGATGCATGATCAGAACGGCTCAGTGTTTACTAGCTAACACGCTACAGACGGTGTTAGTACGGGCCGCTATTGCCGACGGTAATACGCCAGATTGGCTGGCCATCAATAGCCATGTGGTTGCCTTGTTCCAGGACTCCTACAGCAGCCCCTTTTCGTTGCACAACTTTGTTGGCGTGGCGTCACACCTGCCATTGAAGGTAAAACCAGGGCAGTGGTTTGGACCTAGTGCCGCATCCTTGTCCATCAAGCGTCTTTGTACTACGGCTAATGAGGACTCCGGTTCGACTGTCTCGGTTGTGCCTCGCTTGAATGTCATGATTTGCGAGAGCTGTGACCTCCATGATGACGAGATAAAGACTGCTTTGAAAGAAATGAGTCCGCTTCTTCTCTTGTTCCCTATCCGTCTCGGCATAGAGACCATCAACTCGATCTACCACCCAAGTCTTTTCCAGCTTTTGTCATTGCCGAATTCCATGGGTATTTCAGGGGGTAAGCCTTCTTCAAGCTACTACTTTTTCGGCTACCAAGGTGAACTGCTTCTTTACTTGGATCCCCACTCTTCGCAGCAGGTGGACGAGACCAACGGCTCTTACAAGCCGCACTCCTGCAACACTGTTCCCATTTCAGGCCTCGATCCCTCTATGGTTGTGGGGCTTTTGGTTGAATCGTACGATGACTATAAGGCACTCAAGACCAAACTTCAAGGACGAAACAAGATCGTTCATTTCCACGATCGTGCCCCTGCCAGAAGGTCCGTATCGCATTCTACCCATGAGCGTAGCACCGAGAATGAAACAAAGGGTGAATCTGCAGGTGATCTCAGTGATTTTGTTGATATCGCAGACGATTTCGGTTCAGAGGAGGAGGGAGCTGAAGATACATCTCACTCCATGGCTGCGAAATACGACATTGTCGAGGGCCCTTCAAAAGTCACGGTGTTAGAGGATGAAAATTGATTTAAGGGGGGACATAGCGGCAGGTCCGGCTCTCCAACTGTTATTTATGATGCTGAAGCAGATCCCCAGAAGGCGGTGGCTCTCGGGTAGTGCACACACGCCCTACTCGAGGTGTATCTAGCATCACCAACAGACCAATTGGTCTAGCATACAACTTACTTAGAAATAATCAAAACACGTTTTACACCCTCATGGCTGCCGATACTATGAGAATATGCACGGTCTGTGCATCCAACAATAATAGATCCATGGAATCTCATAAACAACTTCGAGACGCCGGATTCGATGTCAGCTCATTTGGAACGGGTTCTTCAGTGAAGCTTCCAGGACCTTCGATAGACAAACCCAATGTTTACGAATTCGGTACGCCATACGAGAGAATCTACCAGGATTTGATATCTCAGGACTATAGAAAGATGTATGAGGCAAATGGCTTAATATCCATGTTGGATAGAAACAGACAAGTCAAGAGAGCACCAGAAAAATGGCACGCCAACGCAGCATCGGGAAAGTTCGATCTTGTTATTACATGTGAGGAGAGGTGCTTCGATTCCGTGCTTGAGGACCTCATGATGAGAATGAACAACAAGCCTGAAGAGGCTGAAGAGAAAGACGTTCGTCTGGTAGTCCATGTGATCAATGTGGACATAAAGGATGATAACGAGAATGCCAAAATCGGTGGTAAAGGCATTGTCAAATTGGTGAAGATGATTCATGAGTATAGAGAGAAGGAGAAACAGAGAAAGATCAACGAAGGCGACGAGGACCAGTATCCTGTTATAATGGAGGACGAGATCATGAAAATCCTAGCGCAATGGCAGCTCGACCATGTTCACTTACCCACGCTCTACAGCGTTTCGTACTATTAACTTGGCATCAGCATATTCAGGCAGCAGAGTGAAAGACTAAGCCCAACTCCACGTCATATCATATAAAAGTGTTTTAATTCAGCTTCCGGTACCAAATATTGTAGCTATAATTTAAAAAGTCGTAGAATGAAATTTTAGGAAATGACTATTTATTCAGCGTGGGAGGCTCGTCTTCAGCTGTTCATAGAAATCAGTGAATATGGCGCGCGATGAGAATATCTATTAACCTCGAAATTCCAAATATTTGTACCATAGGGAATGCCACCAAAAACCCCTGTAAACGCTCGAAAAGCGAAGCTTTACAACAGTAGGACTATCAGGACAGAGACAGTCGATCCAAGTTTCAACGACGGTATCTTAAGCATCCCAGAGTTTCTTTCATCAAGAGAGTATGAGATCAAGGCATTCGAACACAGTCAATTGAACACCAAATATGCCTCGTCAAACAGAGTTTTCCAAAGTCTTCCCAGGACACTTCGTCGAAGAACGGCCTCGCATAACGTGAAGAGAGTCCCCAAGAGAATGAGAAACAAGGCATTGAGAGAGATGCAGAGCACCATCAATGGCGTTCCTCCAAAGGAAAAACAGCCTCGAGGCCGAGAAAGGTACAGACTTAAACAACAGAAGAGGCTTCTATTGGTGGCTTCGAAAATTAAAAAGCTTCGAGGAATTGCAGCAGCAAACACTGGGAAAACTATACCCCAGAGGCTCAAAGAGCTCAACGTTAAGTTGACTGATTTACAACAAAAGAAGCTCAAGCCCTTAAATAATATTGTTGGAGCAGTCGATAACTGTTCTACTGGTACATTGGCGCCCAAACCTCTGGGAAACGTGAAGTATGGAAGTCGCCAGAAAACGTACACATGGCAACCTACGCATATTTGGCATGCCAAGCGGTTCCATATGATGAAAAAATGGGGATTCCAGATTCCTTTCAGCCCGAACCAAAAGTGTTTTAGATCAACCAGTCGAGCCGCTAAACAGGGAACTGTTCTCTTTGACACTTCTTACTACGGCGAAATGGTGATCGATTGTATCGATATAACTGGGCTCGAAGCTGTATTACTGGAAGTTACCAAATACAACTCGCCAGTGCCTCATTGGCTTTCAAAGGGCGAGAAAGCTTACTCTGGGTGGGTCTTTGCAGCAAACCAAAAGATCTGCCCAGGCATGGTCATTGTCCATGATAAACTACTCCTCTTACGGGTTCACCCTTCCGTCTACGAGCAGGTTTTCAATCATTTGGTCAACTTTACTAAACCGATAAAGGCAAGCGTGACCGACTGCCGTTACGCCATTGGTAGTTTACAATTGACGGGCCCTACAGCTCTCCAGATACTCAGCAAAACCATTCATTTAAAAGGTGCAAAAGACACCACATCACTGAACTGGTTGCTCTTTAGCAACTCCAACGACTCTGCTCTCATACCCGAGGGCACTACATTTGCATTTTATGTCGAGGATCCTAGGTGCTGGAAACGGCCGATTACTCCTCCACAACCTCCCAGAAACAACAGAGACCTTCTACTGGTCATTGCCCTGAAACAACTGTTCATAGACATTGATGCAATTACGGGCCTCCTTCAAAGCCAAAGAAGAACAGATTCCTACAAGGACATGTTTTCTATCAAACAGATTGGACGTGAGTTTGATCGCGCAGACCCATTTTCCCAAAGAATTCAGAACAGTAGTGAGATCCCATTGCTCATCACCAAGGGTGCTAATCAGACATGGGTCGTGTTGGCGCCATGGTTCTGGATTCAGCCTCTCTGGAGCAAGCTTGTCCAAATACCTGGTGTCAAAACGGGTGGACTTCGTCAAGAGCATCAAATCAACTTTGAGCAAGGAAGGCCAACATTTCCACATGACTTTCCCTTACTTCCGGAAGGTTACAAGCACAATGAAGCATTACAAGAGGCCTCTTCCATCAAGAGAAGCAAAATGCCACCTAGCAAAAGAAAGCCTATTCCTATGGAACAAGGCCTTGAGTTAGCAGGTGGTGATTGGTATTTCCTTAGGAAGTGGACATTCACATACCCTCTTATTGAAAAGGACTTCATTAGAAAGCATCCTTTTGGAGAATTTACAGATGCTAGATTCAGAAAAATACTCGATAGAAATGACGTTCTCACGGTTATCGAAGCAGTTAGGGAAAAATGGAAGATCTCAGGAAAACCCATCAAGATGAGCGAACTTCCAATAACGTGGTACAAAAAAAATGATCCCACCCACAGAGCGATTGTCGAGGGCACTTTCAAGCCTGATGTCTCGAAGTTCCCATCCTTGCCTGTTGTCCAAAGAAGAGTGACCTTGACCGGCAAGGGTATCATCAGGGACTCTGCCAGAATCTACGAAATCCCCGAAGGCAAGGTTAAGGATCCGCAGCTCGAAGAGCTTATTGGATTCATTACCACTGGAACGTTCAATTTAAGTGAAGGTAATCCAACTGGTATCGGGTTCGTTAGTGCAAAGCTGAAGGATACCAAGAGAGTGTTGGTTAGAAACGTCGGCTGCACAAACTCATACACTGCCAGAATCGAAGCTATTTAGTCTAAGCATTATATAATCAACAAGGTAGGGTACGGATACAAGTAGATGAATTCAGTCGATTGGAAGATATGTTGTAAATCGCTCGAGACGTTCAGGATCTGACCATTAAGTTTAAATTGTATTAGCCGGACAGTTCTGACAGAGCATTTGCTTCCATTCGAAACCGGAAACTATATCGCTATAGAAACACAACCACAATTCAGTTTCACCACCTAGGCAAATCAGTTCAAGTTGTAAAGATTGTCGAAGGATGCGTCCTCAATAGCCAGCATCTCTCTGTGAATCATTGCATTTGTAGGCTGCACTCTTCGCCACCAGATTTTCTAGTGAAACTGTTTCATACCATCCCATTTGCGTAATGGGAGCACTCCAACGCACCATAGACACTAATTCGTTGGGTTGAATGACAAACCTGCAATGTTACACCCTGCTTCATCTGAACATTCGTCACAAGCTTTGTTTAATTTCAAGCGTGTGGTAAAATGTGTACTTCTCGTCTTGTAACAGCTTTCCAAAAATCATAGTTGACTGGTGATCTGCTACTTGCCTGTCATCATCATCTTTTAATGGCCCGGCACAAATAAGTTCACTCAAATCCCCTGATCCAGACTCAAAGTAATCTCTGTAATGCTTCGCTTTTCTTTCAATGGCATTCTCTAATTGCTCACAATAATCAGTTGATTCATTGTAGTTATGGATCGCACTCTCCTGTAACACCATTTCAAAATGAGCATGGTCTTGTAGGGACCCAGTATAATTCTTCTGACCCATCAAGGCGGCTGCGCTCTCATCAATACTCATCTTTAACCCATATGCTTTATAGCCATACTCATCGTGTAATGATACTCCAAAGTACCTAATGTAACATATTTCGTTCTCGGTATAGTTGCCGTCAACTTTCAAATCAGAAATGTCCAAATTGCAGTTGCAGACAGCATTAATAGTATCATGTGCAATAAGGATAAGTGAATTTCGGTAAACAGTCTCATTTTATCAAAGAAAATCTTAGGGTTGAGAAGTCGGGTGGTTAAGGTATATGGTATTGATTACTGTGTCTCCCTAGATCAACGTGACTCTTGCATATGTCTGAGTACGCCTTAGAGAACCGCCTCAGCTACTGATAAGCGCCTCATATTTCGAGGAGCCCCACTAAAGGCGCGTAGTACATATAGTCCCCTCTTTAACAGCAGTATGCAGCTAAAGTTAGTGGAGGAATACATTTTTTTTTTTTTTAATAGAATATATTAGCAGGACACTTCTAACAGAGGATTCCCCTCCATTAGGATAGAGCGATCTATCTCTTGAACTGGTCCATTGGCTCATTTTATATAGATCTCTGGTTCAGTTGAAGGTTTATATAAATTTAAAAACCTGCATATAGTATACAATTGGCTTTATATAGCTGTTTGCGCGGGTTTGTCATACAACTTGAAAGACTTCGTGGCCAAGTTGGCTAAGGCGTAAGACTGTTAATCTTAAGATCGTGAGTTCGACCCTCACCGAGGTCGTTTCGAGCTGCCTTTATGGCCAAGTTGGTAAGGCACCTCACTAGTAATGAGGAGATCGTCAGTTCGAATCTGGCTGAAGGCATTTCTTTTTTCTTCTAGCGTCCTATTGTTTTTTTTGTTGGCGGCTCTCGATTCTACATCTCTGTGAGGGTGCTCACGGTGTGTAATTAGTCTATATAGTGTACTTGCACACTTTGTTGCTCGTTTTGGTTGAGCGGCGGTCCTGGATAAATAAAAAGTCCAAGGATGGGGCAAAGGTATCGAAATCGAAGCAGTCGATGTCGTGAATCAGCTCGGTAAAGGATATGTACAAGTTGAGTAAATGAGGGAGGGTATAAGTTCCGGACAACAAGACCAGTAAGGAGTGGCAGTCGTTGACGGAGAAAATCCGAAGGTCTTCCAAGAATTGAAGATTTTTGAGCTGGTTTTCTTGGATCCACTGGGAGTGAGCTGCGATAGGGAGGTGGAACTCCAATGTCTCGAGAGCCGAGTTCTCGCAGCCAGTGAAGGACAAATTTGGAATGGCGTAATTGGACACGACTTTGAGTTTGGAGATACCGCTGACATCGAAGGAGACCGGCTCCTTCAGTTCGGCAAACTCTCCGTGGGTCTTCACGTTCAAACTCGTCAAGTCTAGCTCAGACATATTGGCTGCGAAAAACAGGAGGTGGTGGGCCTGGAGGCACAACTTGAGGTGGGTGGAGCAGTGGGGGATAGCGGCTAGACACTTGAGGACGGAGAAAATGGATTTGGATGGTTCGTTGCCCTCGTAGGCCAATGTGACATGCAAATGGAGCTCCTTTGGGCTTGAGTGAGCCAAGTGCGATGCTAGGTGGGTCAAGTTTCTGAGGAGTGCAACGGAGGTGCCGTCAAAACGCATGTTTAGCGTGATTTTGGACGATCTCTTGAGAGCGCCAAGTCTCAGTCTGGCTGGTTTGAGGCAGTGGTGCAAGTGGCATTTTAAGGTCCCCACATCTGAAGTAGATGATACCCCATAAAAGCCAAAATCGAAGTGGTCGGCCATGTCCACGTGCTTGTCCAGGCACGTTATGCTGATGTTCCTCCCGGAAAGGAGTCTGTGGTAGGCAGCAGTGGAGGTTCTCTTGCAACGGAGGAACGGCTGGAGCTCCTCGGTACCTAGGCACTTCTGGGAGAGGACCATGTGGATGATCTCGCTGGGGAGTTCTGTGAAAGGCATATCTGGAGGTATAAAAAAAAAAACAGCCCAAAGTCCAAAAGAAGAACCAGATCAAAGCACAGAGTTATCAGGGGTGCAGGGCTTGGATTTATATCTGGTGTGGATGCCGACCTCGGGACCATGCATGCGCTCTTTTCTTCGGTCTGGGGAGTCCAAGTGGTCCGGACGCGGAGGGTTGGAAAAATAAACACGATTCTGGCGCCGAAACCGGGTCTCTTTTAAAAAGTGGTATTTTTTGATTTCTACAAATTTGTCAACCCATGTCAAATCGAGTCCCCGTGGTTCCGGGTGATCAAAGCGCCATACTTTTTTTAGTCCATTGTTCGCATCTGTCGGCCGTTGGAATAAGAAACAAATGCTCACTGCAACATGGCATGGCCAAATAAGCTCACCCGAGGTTATGTCCACCCAAAAATAGGATTTCACAAACCGCTTGTGTGACATCTCTGAAGCTTTT